>OX421327.1:8203107-9611848 GCA_949125395.1 Diaphora mendica
AAGTTATGTATGATTATGATGTATAAGCCATATTATTTTAAAGTTTCATCTAAATCCGTTTTGTAGCTTTTGCGTGAAAGAGTAACAATCATCCATCCATCCATACATACTTACAAACTTTCGCGTTTATAATATTAGTATATAAGATACCTATTATTTTATTTATGTATCTACCTTAGGTTTTTTTAATGACTTATGATATGGTCCAAAACCCACCTATTTCTAAGATACCGGTGCCACTGGCTGACAGCTTACAATACCTAGTAGGTACCTACCTATCTTATCACAAAAGTAACAAACGACATTATTACAAAAAATACGGCAAACGACGTCGTATTATACCGGTTTCTTATCTCTTTATACGGGAGAGCATCATCCCATAGATCCGCTAAGTCCGAGTGAGTTTTTTGTGCACGCGTCACCGTTGATCACACGTAAGTGCAGCCAGCGCGCGCCATATGTCGCGTGGATCGTGGGAACGGATCCGCACGTAAACGCAATGTGTGCTCACCACTCAACTGTCGTCACTCAATATCAAATATGCTACAAAGCATTCCACACTTTCCTAGCAGCATAACAGAGTTCAATTTCCTAAAACTTTTGTATTTTTTACCAAAATCCCGCTCAAATAAAAGTAAATTTTAAATGTTAAGTGATATGGTTCAGAATAATTTGTATTTTAGTACCAGTTTTTATGCACATGTCCCTTACTGATTGAATGTATATATTACTAGCTGTTGCCCGCGGCTTTGCTCGCGTGGAAGATGATTATATGTATTTAATTACAACTGTGTAAGTATCTATGAATACTGTGTTTATGTTTTTAAAGGTATTTATTTATAATCAATAGTCCATTAAAATTGACTTTCATACACACTTTCGACCCTTATTTTAACCCCTTTAGGAATAGAATTCCCATAAATGCTGATATAAGTATTCATTTATTTGTAATCAAAAGCCTGAAGACAAATTTTCAGGCTACTAAATTAAAAAATGACGGACTTCCAGTCTAGCCTAGGGATAGAATATCCAGAAACACTTAAATACGTATCTCCTCATCATCATCACAGTCCACTGCTGGACATTGACATCTCCAATTGCACGCCACTTGGTTCGATCCTCAGCTTCTCTCATCCAGCTCCTGACAGCCGTCTTGGGCAGATCATTATTCCACCTGGCCTGTGGACGATCTACGCTACGTTTGCCGAGACGCGGTCACCACTCACGAACCCGTTTACTCCAACGGTTATCAGTTCTATGGCTAATATGGCCAGCCCACTGGCACTTTAGCTTGCTTATCCTGTGGGCTATGTCAATGACCTTGGTTCTCTACCGGATCACCTCATTCTTGATGCGATCCCTTAGAGAAACGTTGAGCTTATGTGATGAGAAAAATAAATCATTATTATTATTATAGCCCTCTCCATAGCACGCTGAGTGACTTTGAACTTGTGGACCAGCCGTGTCGTAAGTGTCCACGTTTCGGCACCGTATCTCATGACAGGTAGGACGTATTGATTGAAGACTTTCGTATTTAGGCACTCTGGGATTGACGATGAAAAGACCCGACGAAGTTTCCCAAACGCTGCCCAACCCGGCTGAATTCTCCTGTTCACCTCGTCCTCGAAGTTGTTTCTACTTAACTGCAAAGTCTGCCCGAGGTACCACACATATTTTTGAACAACTTCGAGAACGACACCGTGAACCACAACCGGTTCCGGTAGAACATGTTCGTACATACGTATCTACTCATTTCTAATCAGTGGCCAATAAAGTTTCATGTTTCTAACTTCGAGAATGACGGACTTCCAGAACAACGGACTTCCAGAATAACCTATGTACGAAATTTCAGCCCTATTTCACCCCCTCAGGGGTGGAATATCCAGAAACGCTTAAATATGTATCTACTCATTTTTAATCAGCCAAAACACAAATTTTCATATTTCTCACTTAAAAAATGACGGGTTTCCTTACAAACTTTCAACCACTATTTCACCCCTTAGGGGTAGAATATCCAGAAACGCTTTAATACGTATCTACTCATTTTTAATCAGCAGCCCAAAACTAAATTTTCATTTTTCTCACTTAAAAATAACGGACTTCCTTACAAACTTTCAACCCCTATTTCACCCCTTTAGGGGCATAATATCCGAAAACTCCTAAATTCGTATCTAATCATTTTTATTTAGTATCCCAAAAATAAAAGTTTCATATTTCTTATTTAAAAATTGACGGACTTCCATACAAACTTTCAACCCCTATTTCACCCCTTTAAGGGTAGAATATCCAGAAACGCTTAAATACGTATCTACTCTTTTTTCATCAGTAGCCTTAAATAAAGTTTCATGATTCTAACTAAAAAAATGTCGAACTTCCATAAAAAAATTCAACCTCTATTTCACCCCCTTAGGGGTAGAATATTAAGAAACGTTTAAATGCTTATGAATTCATTTTAAATCAGTAGCCCAAAAGTAAAGTTTCATGTTTCTTACTTAAAAAATGACGAACTTCTATACAAACTTTCAACCCCTATTTCACCCCCTTAGGAGTAGAATATTAAGAAACGTTTAAATACGTATCTATTCATTTTAAAACAGTGCCCCAAAAATAAAGTTTCATGTTTCTTACTTAAAAAATGACGAACTTCTATACAAACTTTCAACCCATATTTCACCCCGTTAGGGATAGAATATTAAGAAACGTTTAAATACGTATCAATTCATTTTAAATCAGTACCCCAAAAATAAAGTTTCATGTTTCTTACTTAAAAAATGACGAACTTCCATACAAACTTTCAACCCCTATTTCACCCCCTTAGGGGTAGAATATTTAGAAATGCTAAAACACGTATCAATTCATTTCTAATCAACAGCCAAAAAATAAAGTTTCATGTTTCTAACTAAAAAAATGTCAAACTTCCATAAAAAAATTCAACCTCTATTTCACCCCCTTAGGGGTAGAATATTAAGAAACGTTTAAATGCTTATGAATTCATTTTAAATCAGTAGCCCAAAAGTAAAGTTTCATGTTTCTTACTTAAAAAATGACGAACTTCTATACAAACTTTCAACCCCTATTTCACCCCCTTAGGAGTAGAATATTAAGAAACGTTTAAATACGTATCTATTCATTTTAAAACAGTGCCCCAAAAATAAAGTTTCATGTTTCTTACTTAAAAAATGACGAACTTCTATACAAACTTTCAACCCCTATTTCACCCCGTTAGGGATAGAATATTAAGAAACGTTTAAATACGTATCAATTCATTTTAAATCAGTACCCCAAAAATAAAGTTTCATGTTTCTTACTTAAAAAATGACGAACTTCCATACAAACTTTCAACCCCTATTTCACCCCCTTAGGGGTAGAATATTTAGAAATGCTAAAACACGTATCAATTCATTTCTAATCAACAGCCAAAAAATAAAGTTTCATGTTTCTAACTTCAAAAATGACGAACTTCCAGACTGGCCTATATACGAAATAAGAACCCCTATTTCACCCCTTAGGGGTAGAATATCCAGAAACGCTTCAATACGTATCTACTCATTTTTTATCAGTAGCCCAAAACTAAATTTTCATGTTTCTCACTTAAAAAATGACGGACTTCCATACACACTTTCAACCCCTATTTCACCCCTTTAGGGGCACAATATCCAAAAACTCTTAATACGTATCTAATCATTATTATTAAGTAGCCCAAAAATAAAGTTTCATATTTCTTATTTAAAAAATGACGGACTTCCTTACAAACTTTCAACCCCTATTTCACCCCCTTAGGGGTAGAATATTCAGAAATGCTGAAACACGTATCAATTCATTTTTAATCAGCAGCCGAAAAATAAAGTTTCATGTTTCTAAATTCAAAAATGACGGACTTCCAGACTGACCTATATACGAAATAACAACCCCTATTTAACCCCTTAGGGGTAGAATATTCAGAAACGCTTTAATACGTATCTACTATTTTTTAATCAGTAGCCCAAAGGTAAAGTTTCATGTTTCTTACTTAAAAAATGACGAACTTCCATACAAACTTTCAACCCCTATTTCACCCCCTTAGGGGTGGAATTTCAAAAATTCCTTTCTTAGTGCTCACTTACGTTACATAAAGAATCTGCATGCAAAATTTCAGGTTTCTAGCTTCAGCGGTTTGGGCTGTGCGTTGATCTCTGGGTATGTCAGTCAGTCAGTCACCTTACTCTTTTATATATATAGATTATGATAAGTAACAGAGCAACTACGCGTGAAAATATTATATGTATAGGTAAATATGATTAAGTATTTGGTTTTTACAGGCTCTAAAATTATACAACGTAAAACCTTATGAAAATTCAGATAAGTAAAAGTTCTAATTATTTATTTTATCTACCCGTAACTGAGTGTGTGCCTACTGTAACTTGTAATGCAAACTTTAATTAAGCTTTCATTACGTAATAATAGTGCCTACTATGTAATTACTTCGCTAAACACGTTATTCAGACATAAAAACTTTTAATACCGTTCCTACTCGCATGTCACACAGAATATCGCCATAATAGAACTAAAAAAAAAAGATCCAGGGGAAGAAGCGCGCAACTGGCGCGAGCGATCGTGGGAACGCGACCAGTTTTCAAATATAGAACGCCTTAGAAAAGGTGCAATTCCTTTTTGTTCGATTTTTTGTATCTAATAATGTCCGTGCGATGCGAATGGATTTTGAAATTGGAACCCGTACAGATATTTTGGAGGTATGTATTTGAAATGTGTTAGGCAAAAAAAAACTTAAGCAATTTGCGGACTGATTTAGCGATTCGTCGCTTAATGACATTTTGTTTTTATTTCTTGGCATCATGCTGCTTCGCAAATTGCGTTAAATTTAAATTAATGGCAATTGCAAAAGTTTCGTTTAATTAAAAAAAAAATTGGTTTAATTTTGCTTTTTGGCTTTTAAGTTCTCCTTTCTTTTAAGAAAAAAAATGGCTCACTGCACAATTATAAAAAAAAAAATGTTAAAAATTTTAAAATGAATAACCCGCTTAGATAAAATAGAGTGTAAGAACGCGATATCTAATAAGAAAACAGCATGACGTCAATCAATTCACTTTTCGAGGCCACACTTAACCCTAGAATCGCGCATCTGCCCTTACAATACCGTACCCCACATTATACCAGCACGTATTTTTTCTTGACCTCGATAGACCTTTATGCCCAAGGGGCGAACCGTGGGAACGATCTTGCACAATCCCTTTCCTTGGCCATATGCGACAGAAAAAAGTGCAATTATTTATTCCCCCTCGAAGAAAAGGGGAGTTGTGAGAACGTGACCTAACAATGCGCTTCCTGGCTTACGATACATTCTGTACAGTGTATTGAAATATAATTTTAACTCTTATCACTTTAATCACAAGTAAGAAATTACTTTAACCCGCGTCCATGTTTCGTGTTCAACAAATAAACTCAAATAGCAACATCGTAATCAGTTAACAATGGAAAATCAACTTTATATTCTAAGACGTGTAGATCGTTTTGGCTAAAAGAGAGTAGTTTTATTTGTAATTTATGGATGATTTCTTCAGTATGGAGTAATGTAAGCTGTGTACACTGAATGGCATTACGCATGACCTTTAAATAGTCGATTGTATGAAAATGATAATCGATCTCGCGCCGTTAGTTTTTCGATTCTTTTGTAAATTTCTCGCGCGTAGGAAGCTTTCCTATTGTATTATTTTCTCAGCGACCACTACTATTGCTTGATTTTTTTTATACAATATGGCGAGTAGTTTAACATGTACAAGTTTTAATTTATTGTGATTGTGGTCTAGAAAGGAATCCAGATAGATAAGAATAGTGTATTATGGCGCCATTCTGGTTTATATTTGTTGAAGGTGTTGCTATCGCGAACACTATTCACAGATTAATATAATGAGGACAATCTTGACAAGTAAAATTTAGGAACCCTACAAGTCTAGAGGTAATGAGCAAGTCAGAGGGCATAGAAAGTAAATGGCAGAATACAAAACTAAACCAATAAAATTTGGTAAAAGCTGAGACATGGCGGCTGATAGCCAAACATTTGACTGGAGAAAGGAAACTTAGTTAATCTACAAATGTTTGTGGTGTAGTGTTATGATAGTTAGAAGTATGTATGTGGTGCGTTCTTTTCAATAAATATAACCACTCTCCATGGCCACTTACTTTGTGCCGAATCTACAGTTATTTCGAATTCATTCATCTCATATCCTGACTACAAAAAAATGCATGCCTTTTATCGGCGTCTTTAAAACATTACTTTAAACCAAATACTTAAATCATTTGACTACAGTTACAGTAATTGTTCTAGACTTAGAAACTGTAATATAACAATGTAACCTTAACTGTACATTTGCATCGCTTCCGCCGATAACGTCGCATGCGCATATACTTGGAGTTTTTAGTTAGAAACAATACATAGTATTACGAATGTATTTGCATTAGTTGTAGTATTTAAAAAAATTAAGTAAGAATCACTAAACAATTCATGTTTGGATCAATTCAATATCAATTAAAAATAGTTATAGGAATTGTTTTAATATAAAGTTATTTGACTAAACCTTATACAATACTAGCACACTTGATTGATAAAAATGCCTATTCAGTACGCTAAATCCAAAATCTTAATACCAAATATATTTATTAGATGATTAACATCTTCAAGAAAAAAAAATATATCCTAGGTAAACTGAGGTCGAGAAACAAGAATGTTCAAAGCTCAGTTCAGTTCAAACGGTCCAGCAATAATAATTTCAAGTACCAGTATATTGATCTTCTCACTTTTTTTTTGTTTTACTTTTAATTTATGAAAATTTTTCATAAAGTCACTGAAGTGCTCGTTTAACGACAATAGACTATTACGACAAACATTATAGACGACAAAATGTGACCTTTGCCAACCCTTTCGGGTATGTAGGCGCGAGTGTGTGAAAAATCTATGCACAGTCACAGAAAAACTATGCCACCAATTCCTAAAATATGTCATCTTAATCTAAATATACATACATTGATAATCTTAAACTCGTTTCTTGAGTTTCTACGAATAGCGAGGATCTTAAAAGTACACGACAAATAATACACATTCATATAATCGTTCCACGGTCTCATAACAACATACCAACATGGTATATAAGAGGTTGAGTACTTAACTGATCATCTTCTATGAAATAACTGTCATACTGGGTAATGTTTATGGCGCTGGCGTCGCAATGTATTGGTGTTGGCGCCGCGCGCACGCGTTAACGGTCGGGTCGCACGTGCATTATTATGATGCCACGATTACAACACTTTATTCGCCCACAACACTGTTAGGGTTAAGTTTCATTTAATTACCGTAGATATAATATGTGGGTACTTTATATACGCCACCTTTAAGACGTAGATTTTGGTAGTTTCAAAGAAAACTTCGAGGAAAGTGGAAAGCGCTTTTCATTTCACGAAAAAAAATAGGGTGTCTAGTGTTATTATTGTTCAAATATCAATATGAGTATTTTTGTTAGTAGTAACTATTATGGTGAAGTTCAAGTACATATAAAACAAACTGTTGATTTATAGATTGTAGCATGTTCGTTAGCAATGTACGTCAAAACACATTTAATTACTGGTCGCACGCGCATAGATCAAGCTACTTAACGCTTATGACATCCTAGTACCTAAGTGCTACATTGTATTGGGATGACAGTAATGTTAAGTCAACCATTCCCTATTGATACGAAGTACTAAAAGTGGAATATTGCAATAATTTGCCATGTGGTTGCTGGAGTTAAAATGTGCTGGAGTGGACACCGCGATTAGTCAAAAGTAGTGTAGGGCGCCCTGCGGCACGATGGACCGACGCTTTGAAGAAAGTATCTGGCAGGGTATGGACGCGTATTACCCAAGACCATAGGTAGACCAAGGAGCGCCCCTTGGATGAGACCATTATTTTTCAGCGTATATCCACACATATTTACAATATCCTTATATGAATCCTAATAATTAACATTTAAAAGGTATTAACTTCATATACTAATGATACTTTCAAAGTACAAGTACTAACTACTAGCAACATCATGACGTCATCATTTGTTTTTTTTTACCAATATGTGATGGTTCATCAACAGGCAGTGGAAACGTTACAAAGTAGGGTCGCACGCGCTACCAGCTGAGGTCACACACGCAAACAATGGCACGAATTCACTTTTAGTTTAATTTACCAATGTTAATTTTGAACTATGACTTTTAATCGAGTGGTTTCTATGAAAGAGTAGATGAGTAGAGTCATAATACTTAGAACTATTCATATAAGCATTCTGGAACATTGTTTAGTTGTCTGTATTGACTGCAGGGATGGCGTAGCGACCTACGCTGCTTTCTACTGCGTTTTGCTTCATTATTTGCATGCATTTGGTTCTCACACAAATTGTTGAACTGAGTTTGGGTGTTCTTTGTGTTCGTTTCATATATGTTTGTAAAGTCCCTCGCGACACAGGACATATTCCTAAGTAGGGAGTAAAAAAAAAAACAAATAGTTAATTTTAACTTTGTAATGAAACAACAAATTTAAGTAGTATATTATATTAAAAGTCTAATAGTAGATGCAGCCTGATAGGAATTAAACGCGCTGTCACTTTTAAATAGTTTTTGTTTAATATTTTAATTATTAGCGTGACACCAATGATGATGTGAACATGCTACCTCAGATCAAATAAAAAAGGTAGATAACGCACCTTGTTCTTGTTGAAGCAGAAAAAAGGCGCGTAGTTCCAAGTAATCACACGCGATACGCATTAACTATGCTATAAACTACGCTACTTTTCGTCAGTATCGTATAAATTGTCGATACTTGTACGATACTGACGAAAAGTACAAGAACAAGACGGTGCGTTATCTAACTTTTTTTATTTGATCTGAGCATGCTATACAGAAAATCGAATTCCAACTAGAACCTAGAATCCAAAAATAGCATTGGAACTGTTAATCATAGTCAATGAAAAGTTTAATTTAAATGTTTAAATAATATATTATTGTGATTTCTGACTCGACAGTTAACCTTTAAAAAGGGGTGTTAAATACAGTTCATGTAATTACGGCCTACTTACGGCAAAAGACAAAAAATATTGGCAGTGTTTCTTTTTACAAAATTGTTGACCAAAAAGAGATTATGCCAAGAGCTTACTGTAACCGGTTCAACTGTGTCTTGTGACTTATTTGGAACAACACTCGCCTTGTCGCTACTGGAATTTCTCCAACGCCTACACTGAAGTGGACAGGCGCAGAATTTGCACAATCACTTCGATTAATTATTGTTTGAAATGTTGACAGGTTGCTGATTATCTAGATTTCGAGTTTCAAGACTCTTTATTACGCAACCTATAACAAAGTTTACACGTCCTTTCACTTACATGTGTATAAGTATTCATGTAATAAATAGGTAAACTATTTTCTGTTATTATTTTCGCATTAAAATCTCCATAACTTGGACGCAAAGTTTAAAGTGACTGCTCTGAACTTTCTGAGAAAAAGTTGCCCTTTCCTCTACTTTCATAGCCTCAAAATGTTCAAACAACATTTTGCAATTAGAACGTGCTGTGCGGGCACTTTATTTCATTGGCACGAGTGTCCGGAGTCGAATCACGCGCAGCGGGCGGGGAGACGCGCGGGGGACGTGTCTGGCTCGAGCCCGACCGTGGGAACGATCTGCCTTTAACGTGTCGCACGTGCTCGAGACGCTACTTACTACTGCCGCTTCAAGATAGAATAAGATGGAAAGAGTATTAGTGACCAGTAAAATAAGGACAGAAAATGAATCTACATTCAAATGAAAGCAAAAAAAACTGATACAACAATAAAATAACGAGAACCAACAATAATTTGTGAGCGTTCGAATTCGAAGCGTGAAAGGGACAGAGACGAGTATTATTTATTTGAAAGCAAGAACAAAATTGTTATGGAGACGTTGATTTATCTGTGAGGTGTTGCCGGCGAGTCGTCGCTACTGTATTTAAGAGTCGTTTGTTATTTTGCAATTGCAACCGTCCGAGAACCATGATTACAATGAAATAAATTGGTGGCGAGTCTTTTATTAGCAGTCTATTAGTGTGATAACTCGGAGTAATTTAAAAGCGGTCATTACAAAGAATGATTGAATAATAACAGCTTTTCTGCGTGAGTTAACATGACGTAAACAAGGAAGGTAGTAAAAAAATACCTCCGTAGTCGACCTTTGGCACGCCATGTGTTTAAGCATGTGACGCGAATCTCAGTTTGTGGTATCGGCTAGCTGGTATCGGGTTACAGACGTAGGCCACATTTGGCGGTGACACTGGTTTGCCAAATGCTGCAAAAACCTACCCATAGAAGCTTTCGATTCAATGAGCCGTAGAACCGCTTTCCGACCTGACCCTGTTAAGATTTATGTGAACTTTTAGTTGGTTTCAAGTAGACATTTCTGGTAAATCTTTGCTATAAGTGACAACTGTGGACGATAGACCTCCCTCATAGATCTCTGTAATAAATAGACAAAATATACGGCTATAACCATACTAATCACGATACTTGGCAGTTGAATTAATGACCGCAGTCCGATGTTATCAGCACCAGTAGCTGAGGGCTATTCGATTGATATTAATGTTTTTACTGTTACGTAAATATCGATGCTTGTATCTTGCTGTTGAAGAATATGATGAAAATGGAGATAAATAATTTGCATTACGATAGAATATTGTGTACCGCTTTTAGCAGCTGACTTTGTCATGTTGACAACCATTATGTAGTTTATTTCTAGCTACTATTAAAGCCTAGTTAGGGCTATTTTTTTTTTAAATTCTCGAAATGTTGTTGCACGACATTTGTCAACTTCTTTTGTTTTTCCGTCACATTGTATAAATCTTGCTTCATTTACCTTGCATCAAAATTTAATTACTCTTGCGTCAGTCGCCCATAACTCATAATACAAATTGCTTTGTACTTGTATCTCTGGAATTATCTGGATATAAATCAATAAATAAACATTCAAATATTACTATGTACTTTTATAATTGTTCATAACTCTTAAGCGTCGTGTTATATAGTGTTTTAGTTTATCTTTTTATTTATTGACACACACACAAGTATTATTACATGCCATCAACCTAACTAATGCAATAGACAATATATCTATCGTTTCGTATATAATTTTCGAGGTTTCTCTTGCGATTTTTAATACAACTTTGGTAAGAGGAAGACTGAATGTCTTCATGTACAGCAATTCTCTATCATGTTCGCTATTGAGCATTGAACTTGACTTCACTCCACAACTTACTAATTGTCTTCACCTCATCTGCAACAGTGAGTCGCCAGGTTTACTTGGTACATAAGCAAAACGTTATAAAAACAAAACCACCCTCGTCGCATACAAAGTATAAATTGACGTAACATAAGATGTTTTTCTTAAAATCAGTGAAACACGAACGGCTCATCCGGTCTCAACCCGATTTAATAGACTGACCTACACGGTGGACAATCTTGTGTTATACAAAAACTGACCACCCCTGTGATTTTACAATGAGAACCTCAGTTTCATTTAAGTAGAGTTGAAAGTTGCATGTGAGTAGCCCTTTCAGTAAAGAGAGTCGGGATGAGCAATTTTTAGTATATCTATTCAATGGTTTGAAAATAATCAGATTGCGAACATCCGGGGTGTCTATTCTAGTGGCCATTCTACAATATATTTTTGTTTGTTGAAGAGCATAACAGCAAAATTACATCGTCTATTGTGGGTAGGAAGTACGGTGTGTTCGTGTAATATGATATTTTATAGCATTGATTGTCAATTCGTTCTATTGATATCGAGTGATAGCAAAATCTTACAGTTTTTATATCAGATACTAAAGTTTTTTTAACTATTATGTTGAAAGTAAGAAGTCCAGGATTACGATAGTATCATGTTCTTAAACCTCTGGAAGACTCAGGTCTTTCCTTAGATAGGAAGTCTTCTGTTAAGGAAAGGTCATCAATTTTAGATTACCGTTTTTTTTAAGTATTATAGTAGCCTGCTTAAATGACTCTTAGTCTGTTTAATGGAAAGCATGTATAGAATACAAAAGTGGTGGTCACCATTGTCATCAGTTACTTAATATATGTAAGTAAAGTATGTTATCACCGGTTTTCTGTACGTCTACAACAATATCTATATGAATTGAAGTCTAATAATAATGATAGTTATATAAATCTCAGAAACGGCTGATCCCAAACCTTGATAGAAACTACACTTTGGTAACCTGGCTGTGGTATACAAAACTAAATATTTAAATATGACATACATACACAGTATAAATTAATTACTTCTTGACACAGGATAAATGACCCCGCACGTCACACAACACAATATTTTGTTCTGGATTGGGTATCGAAGCCACGGCCTTTAGCTTAGTGGTCAAAGTCACTAACCACTATAGTTTGCTACGTTTTGACCTCTCAAATGCTCAACCAATTACAATAAAGTCTTGTTAATACATCGACAAGTGTACAGTATAGAGGAAAATCTTGGAAAACTAGTAATCTATATAAATAAAATGAATCGCTAAATATGTTGCTAAGCTCAAAACTCAAAAACCACTTGACTAATTTGGATATATTTTATTGGAACTAAGTTCCTTAACGCGCATTGCGAAAGGGGGAAAAGTTGTAACGACACTTTTAACATTGAGTTGACGTCATAGTGCTGGATACTCAACGTTAAATATAACAAACTGATTGCCAACGTCCATACCATGTTGAATACACCGGTTCTCGTCCGATCACCGAAGTTAAGCAACATCGGGCGTGGTTAGTACTTGGATGGGTGACCGCCTGGGAATACCACGTGATGTTGGCTTTTTGCATTTATTTACAGAAAATATATTGTTTTATAGTATATTTTATAAAGTTTGATTATTTCTAAAATAATTTGAGTATTTTATGCGCATTTTTATTATTAGTAGCATATCATATATATATATATATATATGTATAAACTTCGTTCCATCCGGGTGTCCCTTGACACCTCTCAAGTTTTAAATATTTTTGCTACAAGGACGATTATTATGGAGAGATAAAAGGTAAAAAATTCAAGAAAATAGTTAAAACAACACTTATTTATTTAACTGCGACGGACTAATAACTTTTGATATAATATAACGAAGCCTGTCGGGGCAGATAGTATAAAATATTAATGGCATGTGATGTAATTTATTCCTTTATTCATTAATTTATGTCATGTATAGATACAACGACGATATGTGACGCACGATTCCCGTTCAGTGCAAATATTTATGCATGAATCTATACTAATATTATAAAGAAGTAAAGTTTGTGTGTTTATTAAATTGTAAGGGGTAATCTCGGGATCTACTGAACCGATTTTGAAAATTCTTTTACCAATCGAAGGCTACGTTATTTGGGAGTGACATAGGCTATATAATTACTCGAAAAGTGTAAAGACTTTTTCGTGGTAGCTGAATTTGCAAAGTAAGTCGGAGAAAAAAATGTTTACCGCCCAACGAAGTGGGCACGGGTCAGCTAGTATGTAATAATCATATCTACACGACCGCTTCGAGCACTTTATGCCCAGAAGCCAACCCTGTCGCTCTTCCTCTTCTCTCCTTCTTCGAACTCCTTCTCATACTTCGAGCTGTTACAATAACTCCTTTAGTGTAACCACACATGAAACTTTCTTGTATTTTTTTTTCTCTATTTATGTGTACAATAAAGAATAATAACATAAAATTTTAACGTAATAAAAACCGACATCAAAGTTCGACTCGATTTCTCTTAGATGCCATCATCAGATCTAAGTGTCCTTATAACGGTAACACCGTTGGGATATCTCCTTTCCATTAAAAAAAGAATGATCAAATTCGGTTCATAAACGACGAAGTAATCCGCGAATATACATTGAAAAAAAAGGTCGAATTGAGAAACCTCCTCTTTTTTTGAAGTCGATTAAAAATACAAATATGTCGATTTGCATTGACATGTTTAAATATTAAATGTATAAATAATATTGACCTAAAAATTCCTAATATGTACTCTTATCCATAACTTGTAATGCTTACAATAACATATGTGTATTACTGAATATGTTTTTTGTTTTTTTTTTTTAAATTGACTACTCCCGCCCTAGTAGTACATCCTATTTTGTAAAGGACTTACAAACATTGATGAAACAGATAAAAAGGACACCCAGATTAAGAACAATTATTTGTGGATCACACAAAGTACGACTACACGGTTGGTCTACTTGTTTAAGCGGTCGCCACGCTGTTTTCTACTGCGCCAAATGTTGTGGGTCCAAATCCCACATGTGCGATTCCACAAATTGTTGTTCAGAGTCTGGGTGTTCTTTGTGTCCGTTTCATATATGTTCGTAAACTCCCCCGCAACACAGGATGTATATCCATACAGGAGATGTCTGTAAAACGTGAAAACTTATAACTTAGAATGTTATTTGTAAAATTAAAGTGTAAAATTAGAAATTTCATAATGTTTAAATTAAAATTATCAACATCAGACATTAACATTACGGTGACGCGAACCCATAAAATTTTCCCCTACCAAAAAGTGTTCAACACGGCCAAAGAAGTTTTGTGACGTCAGCATGTCGGTGACGCGAACTCATAAATTTTTTCCCTACCAAAAAGTGTTCAACGCGGCCAAAGAAGTTTTGTGACGTCAGCATGTCGGTGACGCGAACTCATAACATTTTTCCCTACCAAAAAGTGTTCAACACGGCCAAAGAAGTTTTGTGACGTCAGCATGTTGGTGACGCGAACTCATAACATTTTCTACTACCAAAAAGTGCTCACCGAGGCTAAAGAAGTTTTCACTTCAAAAACAAAAAAAAAGTATGGCATATAAAACACACAATAACCCTTATGAACAACCACTTTATTTACATATTATTGTCTTGTCTGCTTACATTTTACGATGCAGGCTGTACTACAAGTTGAAAGATAATTATACTCCCTGGGCTTTCTTGCACAATCATAGTACTTACGGCACATTGTTACATATGGGAGTTCCACAGGTTCCACTTTAAAAACATCGATTAATTATCATTATAATGTAGGTAGTAAGCTGAAAGTGAAAGTTGAATATATACTTGTATGTTGATTACTTCTTCACGCAGAAACAGCTTTATCAATATTGTTAAAATGTAGTATAGAAGTAGCTGACACAGAGTTTTTCTTTGATAAGCCGCTATTACTTGTCTTTGTAAAATAGTCAACTTTAAAAAAATATAAGCCAATTCTCACTTCATCTTCCAAAAATCAAAGCATTTAAAATAAATGAATGTAATAAAAGAAAATTTCGATTAAAGTAATCATGTAAAATAATTTTCTTCACCTATCCGTTCGCTTTCATTGATACCAGAAAAGACGAAACATGGGCCGTTTCGACCACGGTAGACGTCATTACTAATTATCAAGAAAAGTATATAATATTCACAATGAAATATTTTTATTGTTATGTTACACAATAAACTTATTTAAAACAATCATCATCAACTAATTCAGATTCAACCTAATCTAATAAAAGTGATACCAAAATAGAGATGGGTATCTCTATTTTGGTACCACTTTCAAACAACTTACTAATATAGTCGTATGCCGTAATGATTTCGTAACTAATGACAGATCAACCCTTTAGATGGGCTGCAACCGCCCAAATTGAGTAATCATTACCTAAATGCCTTTCACTACCCGTAGCAGCAAATGTTATGATAATATCATTAACTTGATATTATTTACATAATCTAAAAAAAATAGATTATAAATTAGATATGATTCGAACTGTAAGCTTTTAAGTAATGACAAATTAAGTAGATTATTATATAATATCTTGTAATTTACAAAGATAAATAAACAAAATTCGCAGCTTACAAATGTACAATAATGATCACAAACAAGTCACTAAAGTAATGAACGCAAATTTTCATACAACTTATTGCAATATTTTTAATAACTGTGCTACGAAGTGCTACGGGCTACGTCATCTATCCCTCGCTCCGTCTCCCTCTAACGCGTGCCTACAGTCGTAATGACGCACGTGCAGTGCACGCGAGTCGTAGCTCCTGCTCCCACTCGCACACTTCCTGCGCGCGCCTCCAGCCCGAGCTCGAGTGTGGGAAAAGACGGCAGGTGTTATGCGGGATCGTGAACAACCACGCATTACCATTCACATTATTCAACAATAAATAATAATAATAAGAAGCCGTGGAGCGAGTGGCGAGCACGCGTACCGTCCTCGCCGCGCCTTACATACTAATGGGTGAAGCGTGCATGTGTGCTTAAATACATTAACATAGTGTGAGTTTCTTTAGAGATGTAATTCTGGTAGTTGAGGCATGTTTTTTAAAGATGCTTCGTGTGGGCGGGCGCACGTCAAAGATTCAACTTTGGATTAACTTAAGTTAATTGTTTTAGGATTTGGTTTTTTTGTTCTTATTTATTGATTCTTATATGGACACTTCTTTTTTTATGTAGATAGTTTAACTAATGCACATTAAAGAAGACTTCATTTATGTTTTTTCCTGCTTTGATGTACTTGAGCTAGATGAAGTGATTAATTAAATGAAGTACCTCCTATTACCTTTTAGTTCTAGATATGCAAAGATAGGAGAATTCTCAGATTTCTCAGATAATATTGAACTTGTTTTTTTTTAGTTTTAATTGATTTATAATATTGATATAGAAGTTAACCATGAATGACATCCTTGACGGTGGTGAGGTGTATGGTGTATGTCCAGCAGTGGACTATTAAAGGCTGTTGATGATCATACTTTATTTAAATGGTATCTAATAATCATATTTTATTTTAGGATGTATCAAATCCAATGAATTTTCTATAGGCACTTCATGTCCTTTGGGTCTACGGGCTCTACGGGCCTCTTTGGTGTACCTCCTCACTTACTGCTGAAATTTGTTGTACCTCTTACCTTAATAAAATCATCCCATCATTATTTTTTACGTAAATTACGATTTCACAGAGATTAAGTAGTTCTTTCTGAAAACGGAGGAAGGGGTAGTGCCAGGCAGACTGCTAGTTTCCTTCTATAGTCTTTTTTTTACTGTCTGGGCCTGCCAAAATGGCTCTACTCCGCCTGATGGAAAGCATAAGCAGAATCTAAGAGTGGTGGTCACCACACTCATTGCGAATGCAACAATGCAGCATGGTGACCTACACTATGGCGGAATAGTGATGCTTCTGCAACATTGGGCCTCCGGTCTCGCACTCACCAACGAAACACGACATCACGAACGCTGTAATTACAAGCTTTTTATTAACTTGCAATGTATGTATGTATGCTTGTATGTGGGTGGAATCTTGCAAATCAATTTTGAAGCAGATATCTTCAACCGATTTTGTTGAAATTTTGCAAACATATGTATACAGCGTGACAATACAATATTGTAATGACATGGAGCTGATCTGATGCTGGAACTAAAAGGTGGCCATAGGAATTCTGTAAAGAAACGTCGCAACATCATCGAGTTTACACTCGTTTGATTCGTCACGAGGCATTCCAGTAAAAGATTGTTTTTAAGAAGCTTTTTAATTTAATATATTTTGCGTTGATCTCCTGTGCAAGGGTGGTACCGCCCCGATCGAGCCGGCCCGTTCGTGCTGAAATCAGTTGGCTCTACTACCTTGTTTTTTTCTTTAGAGAAAACTTCTTTAGCGTTGAGCACTTTTTGGTAGGGGAAAACCTTGTAGGTTTAGCAGGTCAGCGCAGTAGAAAAGGAATAAACCACTACACTATGCATGCAGTTAATAAAAAAGTTAAGTTAATAACTGCCTCAGTGGCGCAGGTTCGATCTCGGGTTCGATTTCCGGGTCGGACCAAATGTTTATATGATCTGCAAATATTGTACATGTATAATATGTATGTATTTACAAAAAAAACGTATATATGTATTTATATCAGTTGTCTAGTACCACTAACACAAGCTCTGCTTAGCTTGGGATTAGATGGCGTTGTGTGTTAGATGTCCGAAATATTTATTTATTTATTTAAAGAGGCAGTAAATAATTGTAAGTTAAAGTAGCTCAAAAATGCATATGTAAGTAACATAACTTAAAAAATAGCATGTCAACACAAAGCCAGGAACGATTTCAAAAGAAATACAAAAAAAACCTGATAAATTCATTAATGTCTGAACTGTAAAATTGATATTACTTGTCATTAAACTTACCCTACATAGAATTGAAATATTTAGCAGATATTTATAATAAATAAACCATGGAACATATTATAAATGATAGTTAATCAGATATAGCAATAACTTTAAATGGTGTAAGTTCAACTAGAATTTTACATTATATTAACTCTTTTATTCCCTTCTACGTAAAGGCTATTTTTGAACAATATATTCCAACGTAAAAGAGTAACGTTTTCGTAGTAAGCAAGCACGATATCGTGATGTGTAAACAATATCATCACTTTTACAAGGAGCATCTTTTTATTTCTCTGAGATCTCCTTTTAAGGATCCTTTAATATGGCCTAGTGGTTTAAAAGGTCGCCCCGCTTTCTACTGCGTCAAGTGTTATGGTTTGAAATCTCACACGGGACAGCACTTTTTGTGATCCACAATTTTTTATTGTTTGCAAAGGGTCTGCTAGGCTTCCTGGAGGAACTGGGTTGGCACAAATAGTGCCGATCCATTACGCAAAACAGGCGCAATAAAGTCGTCGAGTTGCGGAAACCCAGCCCGCGAGTTCAATACTGGCTCTAGCCAGTCATCGTATCTCTAGATACGATATGACGCTTCTTGGGGGACATTTTCGTACATCAATGGACGGCGAGAGGTACATTGTTTGCTTTTCTTTTAGAGATACGATCGTTACTTTTCATACTTCGAATTACATTTTTAAAATATTAGCCAAACTATGTTTTTAATGCAAATTATTCAAAAGACTGCTTGTTATGTCAGTATTTGGTCTGGCACAAAGTTTATGCGACAATTTCAACCAAAATATGCAACAACTCCTTTCGAGGAGACCATCAGGTTTAAACAACGATATACCCTTATTGATAGTTATATCTCAAAACTCGAATAACTTATAAGGAACCGTCATTCCATACCTTAAGAGTGCTTAAGGAAGGATTTGAGTGTAAATTGTTAGATGTAAGTTATTAAAATGCCTTAGAATGTTTAAGTAATGAGAAAATTGTATCACTAATTATTTTAAAATGCTTAAACTTATATGTGTGTATGTTACCGATGGTAATACTTACATGTGTATGTGTATGTTACCCACACTTGTAATTGAAATGCGTAATGTGTGGCAATTTGACGTGATGACCAACAGCATTGAGATTTGGAAAGACTCATAGAAGGAATTTTATGAGTAAAGTCATTTTTTTATGAGTACTGAACTAATGACATTACTCCTTATAAAACACAACAATCGAATGGAAAACAAAAGAAAAGTATATTATGAATGTACCTAAGGAAAAGAAAAAGGAATATTTTTATCTTACTGATTCAAAAAAAATCTATAGGTAAATTAGTCATGCCTTAATTATTTCATCTTATTGGATGTCAGAATATTTTCGTTAACACGACGTGTACACACTTCATTTATTTATTGTTATTAAAAAAGTCAACACCCTCATTAAGAACATATTCTGCAACTGGGGTACTATACAAGAATCAATCCCCATCCCCCAAAGGCCGGCAACGCACTTGTGACGCCTCTGGTGTTGCGGCGGTAATCGCTTACCATCGGGTGATATGTCTACTCGTTTGCCCCTATTCCATAAAAAAAATAGACACAAAGAATATCCAGACTAAAAACAATAATATAATTTGTAATACACACATTGTCTCATTTGGGGATCGACCGTTGTGATTCTTACATTACCTACCAGTGCCACACAACGATTGATAGTGACACAATCTAGCCAATATTACATGCGACTATGAAATGGAACTAATTAATTTGTAGTAACAACACGGACTTATAGTTTCATGGCCGACCACATGGGGCATGTTTTGAAAGTAAAACTTTTATGGATCTGGGAAGTTTCTTTCGATTTTATTTTTATAGAGGAAACGTAGTACATATAACGTGCTGCTTCACTCTTTATTTAATTGCCATAGCTTTGCACTCGTGAGGTTAAATCACGAATTTCGTTTTGCCATTTATAGTGAGGCATGAAGTGAATCGTAAGCTTACAGAGATAATGATGTGTTGATGGAACGATTTTCTATCTTGAACATTATAATTTGAAATATTTAAAAACGAAACGTCAATAAATAACACTAGCTGACCCACGCAACCTCGTTTACGACTCCTATTGCCCGTAGCGTAATAATTTTCCGCCGTTTTTGTAACATTCTTCTAAAGTCTGCGTGAGCGAAGCCGCGTGTAAAAGCTAGTATTAAATAATTTACTTACGAACAGATTTAAGCCAAAGACTACGAGTATCATCATTATACAAACAACTATCAAAATTTACACATACATTTTTTTTATCTTTTGAAGACCAACTCCCGCTCTAGAATTAAATCCTGTGTCGCGGGGGACTTTACAAACATACATGAAACGGACACAAATAACACCCAGACTCAGAACAACAATTTGTGGATCACACAAAGTGATGTCCTACGGGGGATTCGAACCCAGTACACTTGGCGAAGTAGGAAACGGCGTGGTAACCGTTAAACCTCTAGGCCAAACGTGCAGTCTATTACGTTATATTTACGTATATTTAATCTATACAAATAAATTAAATTGAACTGTCTATTTAAAATGTCAAATTAACAGCTTCTCACTAAAGGCAGAAATTATTTACGTTACTTACATCATTTTTTTTATTTCTGTCTGTCTGTCTAATTATTCCAGTTAATCTAAACGGTTAGACCGATTCTGGCGAGACTATCACAAAAAAATAGCTGATATATTAAGGAGTAACTTAGGTTACTTTTATTAAAAAAATACAATTAACTAAGAATGACGAACTTATGGGATCGCTGCGATGAAGTCCCGATTGACCAACAAATCGAAATAAGACTGCCTGAATTCGAAAAATTCAGGCAGTCTTATTAAGGCTCAGATGAAGTAAAAAACTTTGTAATTGCTAATTTCAAATAGAAGCTCAGCGTACGTGAGATAAGCTGGTAGAGTATGCCCAGAGCATTAAATCCGCCGAAGTACATAAGTGCATAAAGTTGTAAATCCACACTAATATTATAAATTCGAAAGTATCTCTGCCTGTCTGTAACGCTTTCACGACTACACTATTGTACTGATTTCAATGAAATCAGTGGCCTTTTCCTGTCCCTTTTTTAACAGACTTCAAAAAAGGAGGAGGTTTTCAATTCGACCGTATATATATACACATATATATTTTTATTTATGTTCGTGGATAACTTCTTCGTTTATGGACCGATTTTAATGATTCTTTTTTTAATGGAAAGAACAACAGTGGTACCATGATAAGGACACTAAGATCTGATGATGGCATCCAAGAGAAATCAGGTTGAACCTTGAAGTCGGTTTTTATTTTGTTAATTTTTTTTTAATAGACAACTCCTCCAACATACATGAAACGGACACAAAGAACACCCAGACTCAGAAGAACAATTTGTGTATCAAAGTGGATTTTAACCCACAACACTCAGCGTAGTAGAACCCTGCCCTAGTACCGGTGTGACGACCCCTTAAACCACTAGGCCTTGATAAACATTGAGGTTGAGGGTCATTGAGGTTTTAAGACAACAACTTGGCCAGTTATTAACTACCATTTCTTTAAACCATTACAGTCAACAGACATGGCACCAATACATTATTTTATAGTAGGTCATTTCATAGCCATTCTTACTACAGAAGCGCGTAGTCTTCTAAGACGAGCCCAGAGTTAGTTCAGCTGGTGTACCTATTTGTATAAATATTATCTCATATTTACCTAATGTTTTAAACGCTTTTGTTAAATACCTGATTGTTGCTGCCTCAGGCACACGGTGTATTATTCAAATGTCATCATCATCAGCCTATCGCAGTCCACTGCTGGACATAGGCCTCTCCAATTGCACGCCATTTAGTTCGATCCTCGGCTTCTCGCATCCAGCATCCATTCTGTGTTTTGCATTGTATTCGGTGGGCCATTAATAAATCATATTCAGTTCATTATTAAAATTTTTGAAATGTGACCAAGAGCAAGATATTTTACTCTTGTAAATAATCTACACATTGGAATATATTTTTGTAGTGCTTATTCACTCTCCTATAAGGTTAGGTTTTAATCGAAAATTCGAATTAACACACTTGAAGTCTAAAAACTCTCGCTTTGTTGTCACGAATATACATGACTATAAGAAATATCACTGTCTTCAATGCCAAAACTCACGAACCACTATCGTACGTCATAGTGGATCGTGGCCTCGAACGCCACTATCAGGGTATGTCTCGGAAACGTTGACACAACTGGCATTAAGGACAATACACAGTCGCAATATAAAGACCTCCTTAGACGATGGCTTGAAAGCCTTCACCATTTCCACGACTATGGTTCTGAGTCTGACATACTTATCAGTAGGCGACGGACGGTTAAGTAAGAGCCTGTGAAGCAGTCGTGTTCTAATTCTAAATATATTAAATAAATCGATTAAAATGAGATTTATTCCGTAACAGTAAAACTTCCTTTTGGATATATAGATCAAACAGGTCACTGAATCATAATAAATAAATATATCGGACATCTCACACACAACTCCATCTAGTTCCAAGCTAAGCAGAGCTTGTGTTATGGGTACTATACAACTGATATAAATGCATATATATATACTTTTTTTGTAAATACATACACATTATACATAGAAAACACCCAAACTCCGAAACAAATATTTGCAGATCATACAAACATTAGGTCCGACCCGGGAATCGAACCCGAGACCTCAAGCACAGGAGTCGCATACGTTACCACTAAGCAACCGAGTTTTGGTTGTATGGTTAGTAACTACCGCTGCCCATAGCCACCTACAGCTGAAGTGGCAGAGCGTGACTGACCTTCCTTCCTTTCCACTTCCCGAAAGTATTTCTCATTCATTAATATTGAATTTTGTTACATAATTGCAAACTACATTGTGACACATTGTATGGGAACTGACCAAAACTCCATGAAACATCTGCGATGATAATTTTTTATGAGGCCATAATGATTACGTAATCAAACCTAGCAATTTGTTATTTGCCTCCGTAATTGCTGAGACCGCCAACGATCCGTTTGATTTGATTGCTCGCTCCTCATTTCCTCTCGCGGGGAGAAAAATTAATAGTTACGTACTATTTTAATTTAATGAGCTTTTTAATGGTGTTATTTATTTTAGTCGTATAAAAGGCAACTGATGTTATTATTAAGAGGGTACGTAATTTTGTAATCAGGTTAAGGTTAAGGTTTTGTAATCAAGTAGAAGTTTCAAATCTTCATGTACGTTATCCAATCCATGTACTCCTGTCTCTCTATATATTTTTCTTTTAGTAAATACATCATATAAGGAATCCTTAAAAAATTACGAAATATAAAAAATCACATCTCATCCTCATCCACTTGAAAAATACTGCATCATATATGTATGATTCACTCCATGACCAAAACAATAAAAAAACAGTAAGTACACATATGCAAGTACTTCAATGCAATTCGTCACAGAGTCAAGATTTCATCGATTTTATTTACCTAACTATTCTTACTATTGCACAATTTCATAATCTTGGATTTCTTTTATCACTAAAATAACAGACTTTCTCTCTTATTTTTTTAGTTAAACTCAGCTCATCTAGTCATGACTCGTGTACCTTTTCACGAAACCACTTAAAAGTGATGAGATTGTAAGACATCCTTATTCTAAGACTTTGATTGTTCAATGTATATATCCTACAATCACAGTGATTCACTAGCTGACCCGGCGAACTTCGTACCGCCATATTTACATATCTGTCTCAGCTTCCCACAGGCAGTGTACAGTCGTGGACAAAAAAGACTATTCCCGTTATCTTTTATTTTCTTTCTTTTTAGCAAAAAAATAATGAATGAAATCGGACTATGTGTTATTGAATTACAACTAAGTACATATTTTGACTTTCATCCGCTTTCTCCAGGAAACCGTCCTGAATTTCGGGATAAAAAGTCCTACCCCGTAGTATGAACTCAAATCATTCCAAGTTTCATTTGAATCCATTCAGTAGTTTCGGCGTGATGCGCGGTCAAGATACATACAGACAGACGGACAGACAGACAAAAATTTAAAAAATACAATTTTTCCTTCAGTATCGATAATAGAGAGCCCTCCAAAAAAATGTTCAAAATATCTTTAATGTACAGAATTGGACCTGTTACATTTTTATTATAAGTATAGTATAGATTGAAAACTATATATAGCGAAAAGTACCTAGAAATCTTAGTTGTAAATTCGCATGCCGATTGTCATAGGTGACTACTCTACTAAATTCATGTTCAATATGGTGACGAATTAAGAATGCGGGTGTCGTAAGACGCGAGTAAAGGAACAAACTACGAAAGACGACGTCACTGCAAAGATAATTATTTACCATGATCAAACTTTATCTTTGCACCTACATCACCGTCGACTGGGAGAGAATGCCTCATTGCATTAAGTCCGCCTTTTGTACAACAAGTGCAACAAGTGTTAATAAATAAATATGTACAGTGTACTGTTAAAGGCTGTGGATGTAAAATTCTTGGATTCTCGTAACTTTTAGAAATGCGAGTGATTGACCAGTCAATTTAATTTTTCCGTATACTCTCCTGAATATCAACCTGGCTCAAAAAACCGGGTGGTATGAAAAGAAAGGCTTCTGAAGGACGCCAACTTATGTATTTTTTTAATACTATATAAACATAGGTACATTTTGGTATTGTTTTTGATAACTCGTTGCTTGTTAAGTCTGTTTAAAATTTAAAAATAGATAGAACTACTATCGTATTAATGTAATACCTAAACAAAGTAGCGTAAACGCAGTTTCATACTGCGTACAAGCTTTAGTACTGTTGATTGCCGTGTACTGCATTCATTATAAAGTAATGTAATGCAAGCACGCGTGCGTCAGCGCACTTCCGCTACACAATGATTACGACGTCTTAGATTAAACGAGTTTTTTACCTAAAGTCTGTATGTAGGAACAGTTTCTGTCTTATTACTGATTGAATAATGTTTGAGGGGTGCTATTTTTTAAGAATATAATTTCAGAAGAATACAGTCTCTCCATACACCCCCTACCCCATCCCCCAAAGGCCGACAACGCACTTGTGATGCCTCTGGTATAGCGGGTGTCCATGGGCGGCGGTAATCTCTTACCATCAGGCGATATCTCTACTCGTTTGCCTCCTATTCCATTTAAAAAAATATAACATCAACAGCTTCTAATAGTCTATCGCTGGACACAGGCCTCTACATAGAAAGAAGGTTTATCTGTAGCCCTGAAGCAGATTAATTAACCTCTATAGGTTTTATTAATATTATTAATCTACTAGATTCTCTACTATATCTATTAATTAATCTAATAGATAGACACACATTATACGAAAAGGACTAAAAAATGTATGTGACCCTTATCGTTCAAGGTTTAGTATTCACCAGGTAGTAGAGCCACGCTGATTTCAGCACGAACGGGCCGGCTCGACCGGGGCGGTACTACCCTCGCACAGAAAATCTACGTAAAATGACAGCGTTCGTGCTGTCGTGTTTCGTTGGTGAGTGCGAGACCGGAGGCCCAATTAGAGTTTCATACTTGTTGACTAGACTAAAAGATGCAGAAGCAGCACTAGGCCGCCATGGTGAGGGTCGCCATGCTGCATTTGCAATGAGTATGGTGACCACCACTCTTGGATTCTGCTTATGCTTTCCATCAGGCAGAGTTGAGTCATTTTGGCGGGCCAGACATAAAAAAAGTATCTATTGGCAAACTTTGGTTTGCTAAAAATAACAAACCGTATGATCTTTTCTGATAAAAATAATTCTTGCTTAGTCATCAGCACGGTTAATGATAGAAATTCTATTCCTTTCCGTTGAGAAACTATTATTTGCCACTGTCCTTATCATAAGCATAAAGTGAGTTAGATAACATGTCTAATATATCTAATACACACTTCTGCTATCTCTGGATTAAATTTATTTTATTGATAACTCTCTTATCATAATTTAATGTTTATTTTTTCCTGTTTTTCATTTCAATTTTATGTTAGATAATATTTGTTTACTGTTTAAGTCTAAACATTAGTCAAATTTGTTCACACGGTTTACCAAGCACTTAGTCTTTTTAACTCGCTTTGAAA
The DNA here is from genome assembly GCA_949125395.1 of Diaphora mendica. Taxonomy (NCBI): domain Eukaryota; kingdom Metazoa; phylum Arthropoda; class Insecta; order Lepidoptera; family Erebidae; genus Diaphora; species Diaphora mendica. The sequence continues at coordinate 8,229,420 of OX421327.1, forward strand.
CTGAAAATACATTTAGCAAACGTTACCTGACTACATGGATGACGTACCTAGTAGTTTAAGCAGTCCGCTGAGTGTTTTGGGTACAATCCCCGCATGGTACAATACTTGGTGTGATCGATAAATGGTTGTTCTGACTGAATATTTTTTGTGTCCATTTTCCAGTTCATGTACCTATGTCTGTAAAGTTCACTGCGACACAGTATACATTTTCGGGTGATTTTTAAAAAAAAAACAATAGGTTTGAGCGCTGGACTGGCTATTCTTAAGAAAAAAAAGTAGTAGTTTTCATTTCGACTTGATCAATTAGTCAACACTGTAAAAGGAACTTGTTGATTTTCTATATAAAACATACATCAACAATTTACAAGAACTAGTGGTCGCCCACACGCCACGGTAGTGGTCGAAATTCGATCGTGATTCATTGAATCTTTTTTTATTTCCTTAGCTTTCTGCACTCTTCCTTCACACGTATTGTTTTTGATTCACGTATTAATTTATCTTACGTAATTAGGTAATATCTACGATATCCAGAAACTTCGAAAATCAAGTACAAAACGATTAGATACTTTGATATAGTAGATATCATTCGTATTACCCATAACAGAAGATAAACAGAATTGCGTTCTTAACTTCGTAATGAAGCAATTACGTACGCTAATATATCTAGTTTTGACGTCAGCCGTAACCATCTACAACCGCAGGATCAGGAAAATATGCAAGCAAACTAGCAAAATACACATTCAAAGGCTACGTGCAACAGTCAACGTTTCTCATTTTTAGCTTCTCAGCTGTTGTTAGAAAAACCACAACCACTTTTACACTTCTTAATATATTCTAAGAAGAGAGAAACCTCAAAAACGAGCCAATAATAATAAGACAACATGTTTTCGTGAAATGATTAACAGGAAAGTCGTTTTTATACTAATAGTATGTACTACTATTAAAAATGCGAACTTTGTATATGTATATGTGCAGACAGCAATGAATAAAACCGTTATACTTACCCTTTTTTTTTTAAACACAAAGGTAGGAACTTAAAAATAAAAAGAAACAGTTGTATTTTTGAATATTGAAATCATTGTTTGATCTAAATAAAAACCACCATCAAATATATATGTATATACATATATACATTCATAGTTGAGCCAAACTTTTACCCCGTTATCGTTGTCCCCTATGGGAATTGAAACCACAACACTCAGCGCAGTAAGAAGCGGCAGGGTGACCGCTTAAATCACTAAACACCATCCATAATATAATCAATCAAATAAATTTCTTTCCAATCCACACACAATCAATAATAAATAAGTAATTTATACTAAAGTAGAAAAATAGTGCGAATTCCAGTTAAATTGAAACAATAAATTTATAAAGTATTTAAAGAAAAGGTTTCTAATATACACTCTATGTTTTACACCTTTATTGATCCCTAAAAATGCCCAGTAGTCATTAAAACGATTACACGCTAGGTGTTTGGTTAGGCCGCTAGCCCTCAGGCAGTGCCGGCAGGCTGCATCACGTTATAAGATTACATGTATTAATACAGCGCTCGTAAATACGTCAGCCAATAACAGGATACCGTGATATTAATCAGTGATACACGAACGGGAAGCTGAGCGCGTCATTTTATTGTTTCGTAGTTGCGTACGCGCAGTACCACATTATAAATAAAATGGTTATCTGAACGAGTACAAAATACATAGTGTGCGTTTTTTAAAGTTTGATCCATGATAAAGAGAATGACTTTATAAGGATGAAACTCCGTTACCTTCTTGATTTATCACAACGAAAGCGAGAAAAAAAATGTGGGGCAGTCTTTGAGACTGCCGATAGAAGAGAAAACTAAGTAACATGTATATTGAATCGTCGAGGAAGCGTTCGGTGACGATGACGCGAGTTCCATGATTTTTGTTCACCCAAAATGTGCTCAACACGCCTAAAGAAGTTTCACTTCAAAAATGTTTATTCTGACATGCACAAGACAACACATGGTTATATACAGAATTGAGGGAACGGAACACAAGCAATTACAGTGCCCTTGCAATGTCAGAAAAGGTGCCTATCTCAGCATATTGTTGTAGCCTGAGTGACTACAGCGCTGGTATTACGATAGAGCCTCAAGAGATTCATGTAAGAAAATAACTAGCACTATATTATATTTATTAACTACCTCGTCGGGTATAAGTAGGACACTTAGTTCGATTTCCGGGACCAGCACAATTGCTATTGACTTTTTCTATTAACTAAAATTCTTGGGTGTCCACTGTGTCCAGACTCCCTGCTGTTACAGTGCGGAGTCTGGATACGGAATACTTTACGACACTCCGTTTGTACATTCAAATAAGGTTTTTACTTTCGAAGATATAAACCTAATTTGTAAGTACATACGGAGATAAACTTGTGATTGGATTCCAGGAACTCAACTACGATGCTAATACTCACACACATAGGTATATTTTGTTTATCCACGACATCATTTTTTTTAATATTTCACGATACTCAATTCTTAAAAGTAAAGAGTTTTTTACATTTACTACATACTAATTACGTTTACTCTATTTGAAAATGATATCATTTGTTCAAAAGATAATGAGAAACTTTGAAGCCCTGGACAATCATCAGAATCAACAATCAACCACTAAGTACATATTTGTATTTTCATAGTTTGAACAATATATCATTTGTAATATAATATCTCTGTATACGTGATTATCATGCAATCAGATACTTGAACATGAATAATACTTTTGTATCTACATAATTAATACCTACTTAGCACTGATACATTTCACTATAGCAGTACTTCAGTATTATAAATTGATACTAAATTAAATATAGTGCCAATTAATAGCATTTTAATTAAACTGAAAGTGTATGGTTGCATACTAACAGAGGTTTAACGGTTGAGGGTCTCGTTTCGAAAGAAAGTAACCGATAAATCAACAATAATAAACGTTGTAATTTATTCGAAGAAACACGCTAAAAGCGTCTTATATAAAGTACATTAATGTCCCATATCTTTAAGATAATTAACATTATGGCAACCATAAAATTGCGGGGACACCACGAATTGAAGTCCCAAAAGTATAAAACTAAAATCGACCGTAAAATCGAAACTACAGACTACAATGAAATATGACTTTTAAAATCGTAAACATTTTTTACAATTCACAAGAGGACGAACTAAACAGGCCTACAAAGAAATCTCAAGTATTTTTATTATTTCTAGCACAACCTTCAGCAATATGAATAACTTAGTTGCTCGTTTGTCGGCAACGAGCACGTGGACGTCAAGAAAAGGGTTTTTATGCCTATTTCATTCGCAGAATTGAGAATATCTTACCGCACAGTTACCCAAAACATAAATGCGTCTTTTCATTGTAACATTCACGTATTAACGTTTTCGACAAGAATTCCAAGGATTATTGAATATGAAATAAGTAAACCAGCAATTGTATAAGTTAAGTATTATGTGGTCTATTGAATTGTAATGCGAACAATTATTTATTTAAAATAACTCCGGTAGTCATTTCTGCGTTCGTATTGTATTGAATAAAAGGTAAATTAATTTCACGCTGAAAATCTGTATTATTGCTTTTGTTAGAAACACAATACATACAAAAGAATTACGTTGGTGGAAAATACACGATCCAATATTATGGATGTACTTCAAATCTATGGTATAAAGTGCGCATGGGCATATCACAGTCCATTATCGACATAACTATCCGCGTCACGTGAAGAGGCGTTCCTATTTTAAGGTATGTTATTAACCGTCGTATTCAAGTGTCTTGTCTTCGTGACACTTGAGGGTTTAAGTACAAAAGCCAGACATTTCACGTCGTTTGTACCAACACCTCCTGGCGGCGACTAATCTCTGGAGGACTTGACAAGTCGGAAAAAATTGGCGCCATATTGTATTATCTCGACCCCCAGGGCGCTGTAACTGTCTCAAGTGTCGTCTTCTTTGTTTATTCCCAAAATGCACTTGCCTCTGTACCTGTTCTACAACCCATTGTTAAGTTTTTGTTCAATTCTGAGGAATATTAGCCACGAACACGTGTTAGCTGGGGTATTGTTTCGTTAGTCGTTTGAGTTGAATGCCGACAGGGATGACATTGAGCGATATATGTTTAGTTTATCACCTCAAATATAATCATACAACTTGTTGAATTACCGTTAAGTGCAACGATATGAGACTACACTTTACCTTGACTTTTCGAAGAGCAAAGCTATTAATGAATATAACTTGTTCATCGATCAGGAAGCAGTTAACAACCAAATACCATATGTGGTTATGATTAATATGCACGGTATCAGCTGCTATAATAATAAATACGCACGATCGATTAATACTACATATAAATGCCCAAACATTTGACTTGCATGGATTGGAAGAGGTTTATAGCTCCCTCCTCTCGTTCTCGATTAGATGCTGTATGCATGATCTAACATTTTTATTAGTACAAATATTATTCACCATAACAGTCTATGACACGATATGGAAAGCATAATTCCACATGATTTTGACCACATTATGCACAGTTATACTTGTATGTTTGTAATGACTCTGTAACTACGCATATCCTTAATATAACTACTACATATTTAAACACATAGAATTTTTACCGATTGATTATTTAGACTACTCAAACCAAAAGCTTTGATGTACAAAACAAAACAATACAGAAAACTACCAATGTTGATCCAAACTTAACGTTTTTTGAAACTTGAACATTTTGGATAGTAAGCTTTTGAACTGGACTCAACTCGAAAGAAATTTAAGCGGCGGAAAATAAATCCATCGATAAAACAAGTCTGCACTACCATCTTTCAACAGCACGGCATCCATTAGCATCTACATCTGCAGCAATCATTACAAACACTAAGCTCTTAAGCTTTATAACCTCAAGTATGGAAAATGAAAAAATCACTACTTATCGCTTTTGGAATGTAAAAAAATCATGTGCACGTGTAACTCATTAGTTAGGGGCTGACATTTTGGTCTCAAATATTTGGCGATGGTTGCAAATCTCGGCGCCACCGGCACGAGAATTCCTTTAACGGAAGCCGCCAGAGAATCGCCGTGGCGGCTTTTTTAAAAGCAACGAATATTTTCAAGGAACGGCAGCTATAATAATATTGGTTGAGACGGCTTATGAACACAAATGACCGTTGGATTTATATCGAGTCAGTGCTAATGCATGCGAACTACTGAACACATGCAGTTTGTTTACTTAACGATTGTCCGGTTCATATTTTACTTTAAGATTTTTTTCACCATGTCGGCGGTGAACGTGTAGGTTTTGTCTGATTGTAAATGTTATCGTAGTCTTTGGACTTGTATATATCAGTCAGTGTTCTTTAATTTGAATGACACTCTGTTCTACTTTTATTCTTTGTAGAGGTACTGTGTATTATGTATTGCAGTTCACTGCTGTCCACAGCAGATAAAGTAAAATAATGAAGTATATTGTCTACTAGCTAAACCCCGCGGTGTTACCCGCGGTTTTTGTCGTACCGCTTGTAAAGCCGCAGGGCGAAGCTAGTTTTAAAAAAGTAGCCTCAGTTACTCCTTATATCATCAGCTACCTATCAGAGAAAGTCCCGTCAAAATCGGTCCAGCCGTTCCAGACATTATGAACAAACAGACAGACAGACAAAAAATTTTAAAATGGGTATTTTGCTATTTTGGTATATGTACCGTGTTACCGTGTGTAAAAGGCGGTTATTTTAATATTACAAACAGACACTCCAATTTTATTTATTTGTATAGAAGATTATTTGTTCCACTTTTGCTAATAACATTTTGTTTTTTAACCGACTTCAAAAAAAAGGAGGAAGTTTCTCAATTCGACCGTATATATATTTTTTTTTAATGTGTGTTCGGGGATAACTTCGTCGTTTATGAACCGATTTTGATGATTCTTCTTTTGTTGGAAAGAAGATGTTCCGACGGTGGTACCATAATCAAGGAAACTAGGATCTGATGATGGCATCCCAGAGAAATCGAGGGGAACCCTCATTTTTTTCAGGCACCTACTATGTTTTTCGTATATTTTCTGAAGCTACTTCGGTATTTGCGTCTGATTGTCATCATTTAATGATGATGAGCTGATGATGAAAGGTACAACTCCTCAACGGTTAGGAGTTAGAGGATAATTCTTTCAATTTCATACGTGTCTATAGACCTTTAGTTGTATACTTTTAAGTTATTTAGGTGACCTGATGACACATGCGCTATGATGACTAACCCCTTAATGTATTTTGCTTTAAGTAACTCGCCTGCTTCTATTTCATCACGACATTTAAACTAAGACACGATTCCTATTGCCCCGTAGACCACGTCCTCGATAACAGAAATCTTGCATCGCAACATAATTTTGGAAACTGAGCATACTCAGTTTTAATACGTGTTCAAACCACTAAAGTTATTCGCATCAGCAGAAATTATATGAAATACTTCAACTTACTGATAACCTACGATTGCTTGCACAAAAAATGGAACATAAAAACTTTTTATAAAAAAAAACCGACTTCCAAAAACCATCCAACGAAAACTCCCTGCCAAAAAACACTAAAAAGCGTAAAATAAACTGGCTCTTCATAAATTGCTATGTGCCAATTCTTGTCTATACCTAATTCTTTATTCATTTAAATAGTAGTGTTGTTATGTGTGCTAGGTACCTAAAATCTGTTTGAAGTCTGCGCCAAGCCAAAATATAATAGGAAGTACCGCACTCGCCGCTGCCGGATAGCTGATGCCTCGTGTAGACAAAACAACCCAATGAGGCAGACACGCGCGGGCTGACGCGACGTCGTCGATGGTCGTCTCGAAATATAGCGAGTGTGGTAACAACAAACAACTTCCCTCCGCGGGTCTGTACGGTTCACGTGTGACGTCGCGTTTTAATAATTTAAATATTGTTTTTGTGTATCCTTGCGACTGTTACCCGGTTTGTGGGCGGTATAAGGTTGTATATAGTGTTTTTGACAAATAATCTGTAAGTTTTACGCCTTAAAAATACAAATATTGTGTTAGTTTCTTTTACTACGGCTATCGGTAAGTCAATTTATTTTATTCATAAAGGTAGGTAGGAGTAATATTTTGTTTGTATTAATTTTCTTTTCGTGTTTTTTGATTTTGAAGTTGTTTTTATTGATATTTCTTTTGTCTGGTGTGTCTTTGTTTGGCCATGTCGGTTGTTGGCGAGTTGCCGGATCCCGGTGGTACAAATGAATTTCGTACACCAACCGGAAATAAATTGTTTGGTAGAATGTCGCCATCAAATTTATCGTCAAATGAAAGTAGAACTGAACGAATTAGGGCTTCGGACTTGGGCGAGAGTGTTTCGTCTCTTAGCGGTCTTGATAACTGTGGGGAGTATGATTATTTTGAGTTGGTGTCTCAGGCAACCGAATATTTGGCAAAAATTAACGAATTGGTAAACGATCAGGGGTCGCGAATGAATGTGGGGAATAGGACCGCCATTATGGACGTAACCCAGCGGATTACCGGTATCGTCTCATTGTTGGCAATTAAATCTGCTAGCAATGAAACGAAATTAGCGAATCTCGAGCGCCGGGTGGGGGGTGTCGCCGTTCAACAGCCGGGCTTGACGTACGCGGACAAGCTTAGGCTTCGCTTACCACCTGGATCAGCCCCGTGTCCGGTGTCCGCTGAGGCGCGCGTATCTAGGCCGTGTGTTATTGCGTATCCTACTACGGAACGTTCAGCGGACTATGCAACTTCGTCAGCTACAAAAGAAGCTCTCATGAAGGCTATTAAACCTAGCGACGAAGGTTTTCAAATTGTAGGCGTCAAAAAAACCGCAAAGGCAGGCGTCGTGTTGCGGGTCGCAAATGAACGGCAGCTTAAAAAACTAGAAGCAGTAAACGCCATTAAATCTGTAGGCTTACGCTTAGAAAAGCCGAAAGGCCGAAGGCCCCGTATAATTGTAAAAGACATGCCCGGTTCTATGGAGGATCGTACCTTCCTAACAGCTTTATATCGTCAGAATATCAAGGACGAATTAAAATTAAGCGAAAGCGATTTTTTAAAAACGACCAAAATTGTCAGGCATCGTAAACTGGAAAACGGACGTCAATGGATAGGCTTAGAATTAGAGACAGAGGTTAGGAAACACTTGGCTAGCACAAAAGATAAATTATATATAGACTGGGCCACATGTAGGTTTATAGACGACTTAGAAGTAGTTCGTTGCTTAAACTGTCAACAATTCGGTCATGTTCAAAAATTTTGCACTATTAAAACTCCTACGTGTGCTAATTGCGCGGCCAGCCACGATACAAGGGCTTGCCCGGATAAGGACACACCAGATTTTAAACCGAAATGCGCACAATGCAGCCGGTACAAAAAACCATGTGACCATCGATGTGGATCACAAGACTGCTCCACATATAAACTTAAATTAGAGCAGCTAATCCTAAATACTAATTACTGAATAGCTTATACAGTAGTAGCTGTAGTACCTTTTTAATAAAATGGATAATATCTCAATAGGCCAGTTAAATCTTCATAATGATAAAATAGCCACGTCAGAATTAGATCGCTTAGTTTTGGAACAAAAGTTAGACATTGTCCTTATACAAGAGCAATATCAAAGCGCTCAATTGCGGAATTATGTAGTACAACTAGATGGCCGGTCGCGGGCTGGGATATATGTTGCAAGTTCTAATTTTACGGTAACATCTTTGCGTAACCTTATGACGTCACACTGCGCCGTTGCTGAGATCTCATCCTCTACCTGTAGGGTTTACATAGTGAGCTGTTATTTTCAATTTTCACATCCTATTGATCCTCATCTACATCATTTACGTTTCGTTTTGCGGTCCCTCATAGGACACAAAATTATCATTGGCGCTGATGTCAATGCTTCTTCTACTTTATGGTATGGCAAATTGCGTGCAGCTGACATGGCTCGTCGCTGTGCGGTTGAAGATTTTATTGCGGAAATGAATCTTACTATCCACAATACCCCTGATGCACCACCAACTTTTTGCAGCCCAATGGGTGAGTCTTCTATTGACGTGACGCTTACGCGCGGCGACGTCTCGATATCTGGATGGCGTGTCCTACCGGACGCATCCTGTAGTGATCACCGCTTAATCGTGTACGAATTCATACCAATGGTTGCACAATATCCACAAAGAACTCCTTACAATTTTAGGTATAAAACTAAAGGGGCAAATTGGGCTTTATTTGGTTCACTCTTTGCAGTACATGCCAAAGACTTCAGTCGCAGTGGTCTATCAGCTGAGGAAAGCGCAAACATATTATCAGATACTTTCACATATTGTGCTGATGTTTGTACCGGCCGTGGATCTATCACTAACACTCGTAGATGTGATTGGTGGAATTATAAATTAGTCGAATTACGTAGAATCTATCGAAAAGCTCGTAAAAAACTAAATGACATTAAAAAGCGTAACGTAACAGGAGATATTTACAATAATGCTCTTATTGCTCTTAGAGTTGCCAGGTCTCATTATAGAGCTGCTGTGGAGAAATCAAAGGGAAATTTAATACGTAAACTTGTTGATAAACTCGATAGAGAGGGTCCCTGGTCACCTTTGTATCATGAATTTAAAGCAAATAGATCAATCGACCTTGCATACGTACAGAACATCAAAATTAATAATAGTTATACTACAGGAGTAGAACAAACCGCAGAATATCTTTTAGAATCACTTGTGCCTGACGATCGGCCGGAGGATGACACGGATTATCACCGACAAATTAGGCAGTGGGCTATTGAACCACCATTGTCTCCAATGTCTGACTTACCATCTTCAGACGAATTCCTCAGTATTGTTAGGTCATTGCCACTAAATAAGGCTTCGGGCGACGATAAAATATCAAACAAAATGATAAAAGAAGCTTGTAAACTTTCGGGTGATACGGTTTTAACAGTTTTTAAACGTTGCATTGCGGAAGGAGTATTTCCTAGTGTTTGGCGGTGCGGTAATATTCGAATAATACCAAAAAGCGGCGATAAGCCGCCGGACGATCCTAAATCCTATCGACCCATAACACTGTTACCATCGCTGGGAAAGCTTTTAGAGCGTCTTGTAGTACCACGACTTCTACCGGGTGGAGTTAAATTTCATGATAGACAATTCGGCTTTACGTTGGGAAAATCGACAACTGATGCGGTTATATCTGTAAGGAAAACTGTCACCGAGTCAAGTTTTCAATACGTTTTAGGCATCTTCTTAGATATATCTGGCGCCTTTGACAATGCGTGGTGGCCCATGCTATTGCTAAAATTAAAATTAAGAGGTTGCTTTAAAAATATTTATTCCCTTATCTCCTCGTACTTCTTACAAGGTACTACTAAATTGAGACTTGGGCATCATTCTGTGTCGAAGGCGCTTACGATGGGGTGTCCTCAAGGGTCAGTGCTAGGACCATACTTGTGGAACATAGGCTTCGACGATTTTCTGGCAATGCCTGTGCCGTCCGGATGTACCCTGAATGCGTACGCGGACGACGGTTTGTTATTGATAGAGTCGGATACTAGAACGGGGCTTGAGAGGCTGGCCAGTGAATGTTTGGACTTAATATCTCGGTGGGGTGGGCGTAATCGGTTGACGTTTGCACCAAACAAAACCTTCCAGCTACTTCTGAAAGGTAACCTCAAATCACCGCCTTGTATTAAATTTGAAAATATTACTATTAAAAATAAAACCTCGGTTTGTTATTTAGGATTGGTTTTAGAAAGAAATTTTTCATTTATTGAACATATTAGAACAGTTAATGAAAAGTCTAAAAAGAGTTTCTTTGCACTGACGAGGATATCAACTGCGACATGGGGTCTGTCATATAATACACTAAAGATCATATATGGAGCTACTTATTTGGGTTCTATTTGCTATGGTGCTCCTGTATGGGCAGATAGGGCGACTGTAGGTGCTGTCCGTCGCAAACTGTTACAAGGCCAACGACCTGCATTGATTTTCTTGTGCAAGGCATATAGGACGGTCAGCACTGAGGCTTTACCGGTGTTGGCAGGTGTTCTTCCGGTCGATCTCGAGGTGCAAAGACGTGCAGCCATGTACTATTCCACACTACAAAACATGGAATGCGATTTTTTGGGCATACGAGACCGCGGTAAAATCATAAGATTGTTTCAACAAAAAACCAATGTCTATAACGACCTCTTGGATGAATGGCAGAAACGATGGGACGAATCATCTAAGGGGCGCCACCTTTACCAGTTCTTTCCATCTGTTCGCGAAAGGTTGTCAAGGACATGGCTCGAGGTAGATCACTGTGTCGCTCAATTTCTTACAGGCCACGGTAACTTTAAGAGCAAACTATACTCATTTAAATTAGTCGATTCACCATTGTGTCAATGCTCAACACCTGATTCTAGCTGTGAACAGTCGGCTCATCATATCCTCTGGGAATGTAGTCTTTGGTACAATGAACGTAACATAATGCTAAATAGCTTACAAATGACGTCTGGGGTAGTATATTATGGGGATCTTGTGTCAACTGCGGTGAATTTCCGTGCGTTTAAGCGATTCTGCCATACATACTATAGAAATCAAATATAGCTCACTTAGGACCCATAATATTTTTATCCGTGGTGCTTCCCGGTTTGAAAAAGGCGTCTGCCTATTTTGACTCCATTTTGTCTCCCGCTTTGCTAAGGAGGGAAGTGGACTTATTATATTTCCAACTCCTCCAGTTTTCTTCTGATTAATTTCGTTGCGGGTTCCAAGACAGTTAAATTTTTCCTGGGACTTCCCGAGTGTCATAACTCGGTGTTTTCGTGGGTCACCGCTGTTGATCCTGGTGTACAGGAGTTACAGTGGTGGGCGTGTGGGCGGGATTAGTCCCATTTAGTCCCCATCCAGGTAGTCGGCGGTCTACCTCGACCTCGCTTAGGCTCCTTAATGTCCATGACGTAACTTGTCATATGCTCTTTCTCGCGCCGCATAACATGTCCGTACCACCGCAGACTATTTTCCATGAGTTTGTCAGCGATTAAAACTATAGTATTGACTGTAAAAATCTGTGAAAATTAACTGCATTAGAGTATATTATAGATATAAAACCTTGTTTGCTCTGAACAATCTTTTAATCTTCCCCCGGTCTTTCCTCTGTATTTTCTTAATTTTGGTATGTAAATAGATCTATATTCATATGGCGGATGTAGTATATATCTATATATATCTCTCTATAAGTATATAGCTCTGCTTAGCTTGGAACTAGATGGCGTTGTGTGTAAGATATCCGAAAATATTTATATTGCCAGCTCTGAGACGCACGCGCCCGCTCACCTCCGTCACACAGTTGACTGAACTACTGAACTGTGTCACGACCGCACGGGCACTAGAGATGGAGTGAGATGACATAATGTTTTCTTCTCATACATTCACAGATAGTACAATGAGTGAGTGAATGAATGAATGCGTTACTGAGTGAAGTGACTGAGAATAGATACATACACTACAACGGGCATATTGACTTGGTGGCTAATGACTCAGACTGCTTCTCTAGATTAGAAGTCTGAATCAGTAACCACTTTGATGTGGTTGTGGATTCGAATCGCACACAGGATAAATGATTGTTTGGATCAATTGTTCGTTCTGGGTAAAATTATCTATAATCTGCTTGCATACCGTACATGCAGCCCGTTTACCATTGTACAGACAGAAACCGGTTTAACAGTAGATATCCCTTGGTAACGACTTTATTAAAGATACTTTAAGATTTGTATGGGATAAAATAAAATACAATTCAACATAAATATATCGAAATACTATGCATGCGTCATAAAATTCCTAAGCGTAATCATCATAATCGCTGACTGGCAACTTTCCCAGAAGGTAATTCCTAAAAACACATCACGCAAGAAAGATATTATAGAAGTCAGAATCCCAACATTAAAAAAGCTATCGGAGATTCCATAAAATTTATATAGTTTCTGTGAATCGGAACACAGTCAGCCTATAATTACTTACTACTACACTAACAAAAACGTCACGGTGCTTGCGTCATCGGTGACATCAACATAGAAAGTGGGACTCACACCAACGTGACGTCACGAGTAAAACGTACTATACATTTATGTATGTATGTATAAATCACGCAAAGGTCGTAAGAACGATTATGCTTCGGGCAGTCGCCTTTGAACCGGTCTTCTCGCAAACGTAAACAAATTCAAATAAACAGGTTTGTACAAACTTAATTATATTTGCGAACGAATCACGTTAGTTCTGTGGTACAGTCCCGATTCATTGTAGAAATTTGGAATTCGTTTACGAAAAATGTATGACGAAATTAGTCATAAAAAGTAGAAGTATGTACTAAAAATTAATAAAATTTCAGCGTTTGTTTCTTATTCGTCAACAGTGTTGTTGATCCTAAGTAGTTACCACCCACTTCAATGTTAAACTTCTTAGCATAATATTAGGTCTTTACCTATGAAATTGCCGTTCTTCAGTACTGGTCATTTCAAATAAAAAAAAGTTTGTAATGGCTTTGTATTCTAAATTCAAATTAATTTTGTTTTATTGCATTCTATTTACAAACTCAGTCTTTTGTTTTCTGATTAGCGTTGTATTTTCATTACATTTGAACATTTTTCGTCATAATGGATACTTTAAAAATTCGTGTAATTATGGAATATGAGTTCCGTCGTGGCACCAACGGCACGTAACATCAAAAACGTTTACGGAGAGAACTGTTTAAACGAACGCACAACCCGTTATTGGTTTTCCCGGTTCCGTTCTGGAAATTTTGCCTTGAAAAATGAAGCTCGTGGTCGTCCGGAGACTTTGGTTAACAATAATGAATTTAAGGCGATTGTAGAAGCTGACGAAACTCAATCTACAGCTGAGCTAGCAGGAGCTTTTAATGTAAGCATCAAAACAATATTGATCCATTTGCGACAAATTGGCAAGGTAAAAAAGCTTGATAGATGGGTGCCCCACGACCTTAACGATCGCCAGCGCAACGTACGCGTCGAGACTTGCCTTGCGCTGCTCAACAGGCAAAGAAATGAAGGAATTTTGAAACGAATTCTTACGTGCGACGAAATATGGATTCTGTTCGACAATCGAAAGCGCTCAGCAAGTTGGTTAGACCCTGGTTCAGCACCAAAGCAATGCCCTAAACCAAAAATGACCCCTAAAAAGGTGATGGTCACTGTTTGGTGGTCTAGTGCGGGTGTGATTCACCACAGCTTTTTACAAAACGGCATGAGCATTAATGCAGATGTGTACTGTGACGAACTGGAGAGAATGATGGAGAAGCTTGCACATCTGCAACCAGCTTTGGTCAATCGGTCGACCCCACTGCTCCTTCACGACATCGCGCGAACTCCATACTGCGCAACAGACAGTCTCCAAGCTGCAAGAGCTGGGGTTGGAAGCTCTCCCTCATCCGCCATACTCACCAGACCTTGCACCTAACGACTATTACTTTTTCCAAAATTTAGACAACTTTCTAGTGGGTAAAAAATTCATTTCCCGAGAGGCAGTACAAAATGCCTTTGAAGAGTTTGTTGCCTCCCGTCCAGCTGATTTTTACAAGAAGGGCATCAATAAACTGCCAATGCGTTGGCAAAGATGCGTCGATTGCATGGGTGATTACTTCGAATAACAGAAATAAAAAAGTTTGAAGAAATAAGTACTTTCACTTATTGCATACAAAACGGCAATTTCATAGGTAAAGACCTATTATACGTAAAATTGCTTAAATAGGTATATTGCCTACCTACCTCGTTGGTCTAGTGTCTCGGGTCGATGCCCGGGTTGCACTGCTATTGGGTTTTTCTTACAAGAAATTCTAAATAGCAGCCCGGAATATGGAAGTTGGCGGTATTTCTCGCCCGGGTCTCGGAGAGCACGTTAAGCCGTCGGTCCCGGTTGTCATGAACATCTATAACAATCGTTATTGGGAAGACAGTGCCCTCAAATATACTCACTGACAACTAGTTCAACCTTCGAATTCAGTTCACCCTCAGGATTGCCCAAGTCCGATGCATGTCGCTCCGTGTAAAAACTGGTATTCAGGTAAAACAACTAGTAACCGACCCAAAAT
The DNA here is from genome assembly GCA_949125395.1 of Diaphora mendica. Classification (NCBI taxonomy): domain Eukaryota; kingdom Metazoa; phylum Arthropoda; class Insecta; order Lepidoptera; family Erebidae; genus Diaphora; species Diaphora mendica. Next base: position 8,244,499 of record OX421327.1, read on the forward strand.
CTTGGGAATAATAAAGGCTAGGAAGATGAGGTATACCATGTGTCCCAAAATTCAACGATAAGCGGGCGCCAAAAGGTAGACCTGCTCATGAGTACATAATGAAAAATAATGAAAAAATATACCTAGTTTTTTTTTTTTAGTTACAAGAAAAATTTAGAATTTCTTTGAAAATTTACACCCTTCATTTTTTTTTTATTTATTTATTACGTAGTGGTGTCCATACTTTTTTTTTACAAGACCATGAGTCAAAGTACACTAAGAGTAAAAATATTTCAAAATTGTAGGAAAAAAAAATATTTTGAACGTTTTTGTGTAAAAACTGCGGGCAATTTGGTGTTTTTAAGAGTTGTGGTGAATAGTAGCAATATCATGAAAGTTATAAATTTTCAAAGAAATTCTAAATTTTTCTTGTAACTAAAAAAAAAACTAGGTACATTTTTTTTATTTTTTTTCCTTATGTACTCATTAGCAGGTCTACCTTTAGGCGCCGATTTTATTCCATTATTGGACTTTAACATTTTCTGAGATCCATTTACTGCGTAGAATCTTCACTTATACCAACGCTTCTTGAGCTTAATGAGTTCATGTCAATGCTTTGAAGTTGTTTGTTGTTTTTTTTATGTAGGTATGCCATGCCAAAATGACTCTTCTCTGGCTGATGTAAAGCATAATCAACAATGCAGCATGGTGACCCACACCGTGGCGGCCTAGTGATGCTTCTGCAACATAGGCCTCCGGTCTCGCACTCACCATCGAAACACGACAGCACGAACGCTGTCATTTTACGGTGATTTTCTGTGCGAGGGTAGTACCGCCCGGTCGAACAGGCCCGTTCGTGCTCAAATCAGCGTGGCTCTACTACCTTGAGACCTTGAGTTTTAACAGTCCTGCCAGTTATGAAGATACTAGCTGACACACGCAACCTCGTTTGCGTCTCCTATTGCCCGTAGCGTAACAATTTCCCCCCGTTTTTGAAACATTCTTCATTGGTGCTCCGCTCCTATTAGTCTTAGCGTGATGATATATAGCCTTCCTCGATAAATGTACTATCCAACACTGAAATAATTTTTCAAATCGTTTATGAGATTAGCGCGTTCAAACAAACAAACTCATCAGCTTCATAATATTAAGTATAGATGAGTCACTGGAACGTTACGTTTAACAATAGTGTCTAATTGTCATTAGTCACGGTTTTATAAACAATAATATATACAACTAAAACTTAAAGTTAGGTAAATACAGATGAATCACGTGATGTTACTACAACACAAGAGTGTGCGCCAAAACCTATGAATCAGTAAACCACATACGGCTGAGTTGCATTAAAATAAACCGAACGAGGTAAACTGTTACAAAGCAGGAGTTTCCTCGTTCGTCTACGCATTGTAGGCACGTGCGACGATCCATGACTTGCGTGCGTCATCACATTGCGACTGACTTTTGTACTCTTAATTTGTCCACATAACAATTAGTAAAGGCGTCACAACGAGTGGGATTTTAGCAGCTCTAAAGTGGAAGATGGGAGGTAATAAATCGTTACATTTGTTTACCATCTTTTTTAAAGACAACTCCCGCACTAGGAATAAATCCTGTGTCGCGGGGGACTTTACAAACATACATAAAACGGACAAAAAGAACACCCAGACTCAGAACAACAATTTGTGGATCACACAAAGTGTTGTCCTACGTGGGATTTGAACCCACGACACTTGGCGAAGTAGGAAACGGCGTGGTGACCGTTAAACCACTAGGCCAAACGTGCAGCATCTAGACTCTATCTATATCGAACCTAGTCAACATCATCATCAGCTTTCAATCGAATACTACTGAACGCCTCAGAGCTCAATCGTCACTTCCACATCAAGTTTTCCTCAAACGTAACGTTTTGCACAAATCGACACTCTACGACTTCCTAGAGGCAGTCTCTACACTAGAACTCCTCTACCGATGCGGTTATCGATTCTATGAGCAATGTGACCTTTTCATTTCTGCTTTGATATTGCAAATTCGACTATTACACCAGACGTCTATTACACGACAATCCTCTTTGCATATCCTACAGCATTAATGATGACAACACACTTAATGAAACAAAGAATGAGAACATTGCTGTCATGCTATGAGAATATTCTTGAATCGTGCAGTTGCTTGGAATTGCTAATCTAATTTTAATTAGAAGTTACTTGAGTCTGGTACATTCGCTGCGTTTCCGCGAACTCATTAATCCTACTAATATTACGCGAAAGTTTGTAAGTATGGATGGATGTTTGTTACTGTTTCACGCAAAACTACTGAACGGATTTGGATGAAACTTTACAGTAAAAGTATGGATGGATGTTTGTTACTCTTTCACGCAAAAACTACTGAACGGATTTGGATGAAACTTTACAGTAATATAGCTTATGCATCAGAATAACACATAGGCTACTATTCGCCGTGATAATCGACATACACGCGGGTGGAGCCGCGGGCAACAACTAGTGTGAATACAAAGGATTTTGATGTAACGACTTTCCTTATCAACTACACTTATTGCGTGAATAATAAATGAACTTCTTCTAGGGCCATTTATGAAGATCTATTGATGTAACAATTTGTGATCTTGACTAGGCTAGGTCGTGGCTTCGATTTTCACACAGGATATGTCCGCTCGAATAATTAGTATTAAACATAAGGATGTTTGAGATTTCTGTGCTGACTATTCTTACTTAGGTAACGCGATTCAAAGTTTGCAAGTCAAATGTATGGTTAAAAGTCACAGTTCTTGTAGAAAAAGTCAATAACAATAATAAAGAATAAAACATTTCAGACATCTAAAGCACAACGCCATCTAGTCCCAAGCTAAGCAGAGCTTGTGTTATGGGTACTAAGACAACTGATATAAATACATATATGCTTTTTTTTGTAAATACATACGGGCGATTCTCTGTAACCTCGTCAACGGCTGTCCCGACCGATTCTTCAAACAGTAATTAAATTATTAAAAAACAACTCACTCCTAATGAAACTTGACCCCCGAAACTTTACGGGCCCTTTGTTTTTAGCACCATAACTATTTTAAGTTTTTTTCTAGACGTGATAGAAGCTCCAAATATACAGTCCCCTGGCTGTCCCCATCACCGCCTTGCCACCTAGAAATGAGATTTACGAAGAAGTTATTGAAACTACATACATTTTGCAATTAACATCATAAAGATTAATAATTAAATTATATTCTTTTCGTAAAACAAGGTTTCGTTACGAATTTTGTTTATTTAATAAACTCCTGTAAACTTTGTCCCCAGACACAGTCCCCTGCCAAAAATTTTAATCCATAATAAAAAAAACTATAATATTTACGAACATTTTTTTGAGTGAAACGAAACGCAATTGCTGTAAAGTTGGCAGCCTTGCCGAATGCGGCGTTGAGACGCCATTTTGTTTAATGTCAGAGCGTCATTTGTGAAGTGAACACGCGCTTGGACCGCTACCACACACAGTCCTCTGGTAAGTCATAATATGTATGTTAATTACTTTAATAATCCCTATATAAAGTTTATTGTTATATTATTTATGTCTCAATTGATCAGTAGATTCTTAAAAAACTATTTTACATCATTTTTGTAAATATTGTGAAATCTAACCGAAATACACAGTCCCCTGGCAACAGTCCTCTGCCTGAAATTGCAGCAGGGGACTGTTTATTCAACAGGGGACTGTGCATTTTGCGTATTGGTTATTGTTTTCATGTATTGTTTGTGTAAATTCTTCCACTAATCTGGTTTATTAATGTAAGAATCATCATATATCATTAATCGTTTCGCATTATTTTCCTTTATAAACTTAAATTATTTTACACAGGCTGATCGAACGCACGCGATATGGTTCCTAAAAAGAAAAAGTTGTCTCGAGAGGAATTACTACAGAAAAAGAGAGAAGCAGAGCGATTACGTTACCAAAGAAGAAGAAATGACCCTCAAAAGAGAGAAGAAATGAGAGAAAAGTAGAAGTTAAAGTACCAAAGGAAAAAAGAAAAAGGTTTGCGGAAGTTAGTAAAGGATATGACACCTCGTGAACACAGAGCTACCACAAAGAAGTGGAAAGAATATTGTACCGTATACCGAGCCAAAAGACTAAGGTTGAAAAGCATCACTAACACTTTTGTACGAGAAAATACGCCGTTATCAGACCCAGAAGCAGATACTCCGCCTTCAGCAGCAGCAGTTCAAATATCTCCAGCTCCAAGCCCAGCAGTTTCCAGTGCTAGTCTACAGCAAAGAAAAAAAGAAGCCAAAAAGCGACGACAGAAGTTTAACAGAGAAAGAAATGAAAAGATCGCACGTTTAGAGAAAAAACTTGAGAAATACAAAAAAAGGTTAGTGAGATTTGAAAGAAAAATCAAAAAGAACGTTGAAGATACGCCTAAGACAAAGATGTTAAAAATGTTAGACGAGCCTGATCAAAGAAAAGAAGTAGTCAAGAAAGCTTTGTTTGGCGACGTCATTAGTACGCAGTTGAAAGAAAATTATTTCACATTGAAACGTACCAAAGAGAGACAAGTCTTTAAAAAAGTTGTTACTGGTGGTGTTCTTCAAAAATACAAACACTGTATACCTAAAGAGCTGAAGTCGTTGTCTAGACCCAGAAAAAAATCGAATCTCATTGGCTTAGAAGTACCTGTAGCTAAACGATGTAAAATACCTGATAGTTATAAAAGAGCTGTTCAGAATTTTTTCGAAGATGATAGTAATAGTCGTATGGCAGCCGGTAAAAAAGAATTTATTACTAGAAAAACTGTGAAGAAACAGAAGAGATATCTTCTTGACACAGTTTTGAATCTCTACAAAAAGTTTATAACTGGGAACTTAAAAATTAGCTACCAAACATTTTGCCGACTCCGTCCATTTTGGGTTGTGAAACCAAACGCTCAAAACCGCGATACATGTCTTTGCATAGTTCATAGCAATATAGACATGAAGCTCAGCGCACTTCATACTGCTAACATATTGACTTCCAACAATCACCAGAAATTGCTGAAAGATTTATGTTGCGACCGGTATAATGTGGATTGTTTGGCGAGGTCATGTCATACTTGCCTGAATAAAACCCCGAAATATAAAGAATTTGATAACAGAAATGTCATAAAATATAAAATGTGGGTTTCCGAAAGGCAACAAATCTTAGATTTTAAGACTAAAAAGCTCCGACTGGTAACTAAATGTTTGAAAAAAACATTTGAAGTACATCCTAAACAGCTCATAACACATTTGCAGAAAGATTTAGATAAATTTTTAGATCACCAACGAAATATTGTTCACCAATATAAAGCCATGAACGATTTGAAGTCACACCTACAAGATGATGAAGTTCTGATCCACGTAGATTTCAGCGAAAATTATTGCACTAAGTACGCAGAAGAAATACAGGCCTTTCATTTCGGTGGATCTCGAGCACAACTGAGTCTGCATACCGTAGTAGTTTACCAACGAAATTCCATTATTTCTTATTGTACAGTCTCCGAGAACATAGCCCATTCACCTGCTGCCATTTGGACACATCTGCGACCAATTTTCAATACTCTTCCACGTGGCATCAAACGAGTGCATTTCTTGAGCGATGGCCCTGTAACGCAGTATCGTAATAAAACTATGTTTTTTATAATGGCAACCAAACTTTCTGAAGAAATTCCTGATATTGAAAACTTTACATGGAACTACACCGAAAGTTGCCATGGAAAAGGTGCACCGGATGGTATCGGAGCAACGTGCAAAAGAACAGCTGATTTTGTTGTTAATTCTGGAGGCGACATCAATATTGATCAGTTTGTTAAAGTAATCCAAGAACGATGTCTTGGCATCACATGTATCGCAATCGACGTTAAAGACATTCAAGCAGCGGTCGATAAAATTGAAGAGGAATCGGCTGATCAGAAGAGTTTTAAAGGCACTTTAAATGTGCATCAGGTTGCAGGTGTTTATTCCAGCTCCATCGTCGGCTTTCCAAATAAATGTAAAACACTTACAATGAAAAGTCTCAGCTGCTTTTGCAACAGCGTCTCTTGTGAGCATTATAAGATTGGCAGTATCAACTTCGCTCTGAAACCTAGATGGACAGTAGAAGAAGTGTTTACAGAGTCCGAACCGGAAGATCTTGAATCTGCTGAACCTGAATTGACACCTACACCAAACAAGTCCCCTCAAAGATTGGATGATGATATAGCAGGTACGAGTGGCACTCGGAATTCACGTTACAATACTGGAGATTACGTTCTGGTGAAATTTCCAACTAAAAATGTGGAATACCGTTATGCTGCCGTAATTAATGAGATTGATGACGATGAAAACGACTTACGTGTTACTTTCCTCAAGATTTGTGACCATAAAGTGCAGACCTTTAGAATAGATGATAAGGACATTTCAGACGTGTCATTTGATCAAGTTATCCAAAAGTTGGATAATCCTGACTTGATTGTAAAGGAAAAGAGAATATTTTATCAGTTTTCCACTCAAGTTGACGTTTTCGAGCGCTAATTTTTTTACAGGTGATTAAACTTTATTATTTGTCTTATTAGAATTAGAAAAATCCTTAAGATTTGATTTGAAATATCATATATATTTGAGAGAAAAGACTGTTTTCTAATAATTAAATTAATAATTGTAAGTATTTCAATGAATACTGAATGAAGCATTTGATTGTTGATAGTATAATAATATGATTATCTTGATCTCAGTGAGTACAAACTGTTTCTAGCACTTAAGGTTAATTTTAGATATGAATGTTTAAAGAAAGTTGTTATTTCTGTTCATTGTTTATAAAAAAAAATGTTTACTTTTGATGCGAAAGTTTGCTATAAAAATAATAAATAATTGATTACTGTAAAATTACTTTATTTAAAGTACGACAGTCCTCTGTCTCACTTAACAGTCCCCTGTCACGTTCAAAACAGTCCCCTGATGTCTTAAACAGTCCCCTGTCATGATTTCTTGGAAAATCGCTAATAACTCGGAAAATATGACTAAACTCAGTGGGCCTCTTTAACTGACTAAAATAATAGTTAATTTTCTTCGAAATATAACACGGTTTTTTGGCAAACGTTAAAAATAATTGCCAGGACAGCATTTGTATGGGCCCTGTACGAGCTTACAGAGAAATGCCCATACATATTATACATAGAAAACACCCAAACTCCGAAACAAATGTTGATAGATCATACAAACATTTGGTCCAACCCGGGAATCGAACCCAAGACCTCATGATCAACAGCCGCACACGCCAACTGCGAGACCACCGAGGCAGTCAATAATAAGCAATATAGACGTAGTAAGTAAGCGGAATTACTCAGTCTAAAAATGTATATTTTTAGACCGAGTAATTCCGCTTCCGATCGAAACGATCGGTTTCAGTCCCACAAGACAGAATACATAATAGATAAACAAGGATATTTATTACGTTTTATTGTAGACATATAGTTGAAAATACTCGTGTTAAAAAACTTCCTCTAGTAAAATTGAGATCGTTAAGCAATTGAATACGTATGTTTTAGCACGTATGTATGTACTGTACCTACTTATGTGCATATACGTTTGTTGTGTAAACAGGATAACATATACAAATACTGCAAAAGGTTCGAAGTCTACGTGACAATATAAACGTAAACATACCTACATAAATATGCACAAATACAAATTAGCATTTTAAAATCGAAATACCTAACTATTTATTTCGCAATTGCATTCCATTTGGTTACAAAAATATCCAAATATGTTTACAGCAGTGCTAACCATAATTACCTATAAGAGATAGCCATAATAATCCTCTTAGGTTATTTTTAAAAGCCAGAGATAAATTACAGTCAACAACACGTTGATAAATATTATACTGTGAACGTGTAAAAGCGGTTGCCACAGAAACATATCGTTCAAAAATTTTCCAGTCAGCAAGATGTTTACCAACACATGGACTCAAGTGTGTGATCGTGATCAATCTTGCGCGTGCGTCGCGTCGGCTTGTGTACACTACCGCTTAGACGCAACGCACATATTACGGGCATACATCTAGTATTTTTTAATGATAACTCCCGCATAAGGAATATATCCTATGTCGCGGGGAAACTGACTCAGAACAACAATTTGTGGATCACACAAAACGTTATCCCATGTGAGATTTGAACACTCAACGCCGTAGCGCAGTAGACCACTACGCCATCCATGCACTCTAAGGGTACCCTATACAAGTGTAGACTGCATGGATGGCCTACTTAGGTATGAAGTTCCTTAGCGAATACGTGCGAAAATTATACTTCGATAATGTTTCAGAGAACTAGCGCAAGAGTCACCTACACTTCAATTCAAAGCCTTTATCATAGACTAGCGACCCGCCCCGGCTTCGCACGGGTGGATTTCAGATGCCCCCGCCGACGACACGATTCGTGCATTTTAAATCTGTAATATCTTCGAATATATTCATTCAAATTAGATACTGTAAAGGGCCACTTTGATCTATATTAAATGCACCATGTATTTAATTTACTTAATTGTATAAGGATTCATTCTGTATTGCTTAAAATCACTTCGTAAATAAGCCATTATTTCTCGTAAAAATAAAGGAATAAAGAAATGGTTGTTGTGGGTTATCCCTAAGAGATAGACATATACCGTCGCGGACTTTTTTGTAGTACTTTTTAAGGTGTACAATACTGTAGTACATTATTTTGATCTATCTCGTAGGGTGCAACCAGCGTTTGCAATGTAAGCGCAAAAAAATGTGTTTTTTTGCTACATCACATTAGAAACCTCGAAAATTAACAGTGTTTCCATTCTATATTATGCATTTATTACACATAAAAACCTTCCTCTTGAATCACTCTATCTATTAAAGAAACCCGCATCAGAATCCGTTGCGTAGTTTTAAAGATTTAAGCAAACAAAGGGACATAGGGACAGAGAAAGCGGCTTTGTTTTATACTATGTAGTGATAGCTATGATTTAAGTAAATAAATGAATGTAATACCAAACTGAGAATTTGATAACCGTCTCAAACACATTGCATGCTGTAAAGACGTGTGTCTGTGAAGGCAGGCAAGTAGTCCCCAAGAATGGGGGTTGAATTTCAACCTGCTCTAGATTTGATGGTCATTTGAAATTATTTTTTATATATGGGCCAACCAAAGTGAGTCTACTCTGCCTGATGAAATGCATGAGCCGAATCCAATAATAGTGGCCATTATACTCATTGTGAATGCAAACAATTACAGCATGGCGATCCAAAGATAACACTATGACTGCCTATGGAGATGCTTCTGCATCATTGGACCTCTGATCTTGCACTCACCAACGAAATACGACAACACAAATGCTGTCATTTTAGGTTGATCTTGTATGAGACCTGTGTACCGCCCCGGTCGAGTGGGCCCGTTTGTGCTGAAATCAGCGTGGCTCTACTACCTTGACAATATAAGTATCTACCTAAACTTTTTTGATGGCTATTACTTTTTAGCAAATCATTTAAATGATGATAAAGGTACGTGACAGATAAGAACAGCAAATTTAGATAGAATTTATGAAAGGATAACCGATGTTATGATAACAGATACGTGTCAAACAATCACTGCGACAGACAACATGAGATCACGTCACTGTCGTGAAACCAATATCTGCTCTTGATCTTGGCTGAAAAATATTAGTTCTAAATATCAATACTAATAACATGAATTCGAAAGTGAATGCTAAACCACTGCACTGATTTCAATGAAATTTGTCATGGAAATAATTTTATTCTTGAGGAAGGTCATAGACGTCTTTACCGCGATAACCAATATAAAAGCGGGCGAAGCTGCGGACAAAAGTTAGTACTTAACAAGTATAATAACAATAACTTAATACGTCTCGCAAACGTCTGATCTTAAACTAGGTACTGTACAAAGGTGACCAGAGTATTGATATACAATATGATCTGCTGGAATATAATCAATAGATATAAAGTCAGTCTGCCATCATGTGCTGTGCAACCTAGTCGAATCTCCAAACAATTTAAAGCTATGTACTTTCGATCGACATAATTTCCTATCTTTTGTACCTTTGCATTTCATGATATTTTCAATAACATAGAACACAAAATACAAGTTTTAAGACATCAATCGATAAAGAAATGATAAAAGTTATATTAAAATGTATAAATCAGGTGATTTTAGAATAATACTCGTATTAATTATAATCAGGTACTTGCTATCAGTAAACAAGTTATCTCAAAAGCGGCCTATAATTTTTATAAATCATGCAGCAACACATAGAATAACACCACTGAAAAACTAATCGTGATTAGCGTGCGTAGTTTATCGCTCACGTGAGCGGCGTCTAGAACACTCGTATAATCAGGCCCTCAAACAACAAGACAGCAAGTTTATCAATTTCACGTTATGTATTAACCAGGTCCTGTTCAACTTATCTTTGTCGATTGCACAATAATTACTCACCTTTTTATCATTCGGTTTACAGGTACATAAAAATGATGAATCTTTTTATCGTATACCAGAAACCACTCTAAGAAAAATGACGTAGGAGATGAAGAAATGACGAACCCAGGAGTACCTTAGGTTCCGGACATGCGCTTAACTGTTTGCGAGTTTGGACATCGTTTTGCACAATACCACCACCAATACCTGGACCTTCGAATAATAGAATTATTAAACTTAGCAAGAGGGGTGTTTAGTCTCCATTTTGTCGGAGCATTCTTTAGCAAACCTCTAATCATATTTTTTTTCTTAGAGATCGTTAGTACATACAAGTCCGCGGCTAACCACTACTACTAATGTTTCGTTCGGCGCTACAATTGACTCGTACAGAAATCTTCACCATTTGTAAAGCCTGTAATTCTTTTAATATTGTTTATGATTGTATATTTATCAGTGTTTTCTATTTCAAACTTTACAATTCGTGCAATCGAAATTCACAGTAGAATTCAAAATTGTCACTACACTATTTTATACAAACCATACTCGAAAATCACATTGGTACAGGTGATGATCGAAGCGAATAATACGGAGTGGTATCATCCAGTATCATCTAAAACTGCCTGCTGCCTCGGTAGCGTATGCGACTGCTGTGCTTGAGGTCTCGGGTTCGATTCCCGGGTCGGACCAAATGTTTGTATGATCTAAAAATATTTGTTTCGGAGATTGGGAGTTTTACATAAAAAAAAGTATATGTGTATTTATATCAGTTGTTTAGTACCCATAACACAAGCTCTGCTTAGCTTAGGACTAGATGGCATTATGTGTTAGATGTCCGAAATATTAATTAATTTATTTATTCATCCCGTATATATCGTAAAAGCCAAGCAAGGTACAAGGTACTACGCAACTCAACTTTACTGCAAAGAGAAGGAACACTTGTTTGGTAGGCAAAACCTTCCTAATGAGAAGCCTGTGATGATGATAATATTCTAGAAAACCAAATTTCAAAATAGACTTTATGCTTTATAGACCGATCATTGAGTGAGGTCAAGACGATCTCCAGCGCACTGAAGTTATTCAAATATGTATATTGGAATAAATTATATCAGCTACCACAATCTCAAAAGTACTTAAGTCAAGCACTCGATGCCACGTGGTGCTCGTAAAAGAACAAATAGCAAAACTATATTTAAAGAGACGATTTATATAATAGCCATAGACATTCGTATCAGATAGTTATATTTAAATGGTTATCAGCCGACAATTACATGCGCGTGCGCAGCACAACAAGAGACTGGTATAAATAGGAAAATTCCTATTATTGTATGTAATTGTAAGAACATGACTTAGGTGATTAACCTGATTGCTTTATCTGTATGACAACATTGCAAATAGCTATTAAATGCCTTCATTCATTAGTGTACGACATTAACAAAAGGAAAATTTAGCAGTATGACTTTTTCAATTAAAAATATTCCTCTGGCCTAGGCTGTTGGAAAAATATGTTTTAGGACGAGATGGAAGATTTTTTTATCCACAAGCACAGGTTTTAATAAATATTTAGAAAAGCCTTTGGAAAAAATCTGAACCCCCAAACCTTACGATTGAATTTAATATAAAATTGTTAGAAATACTTGATTTTGTAACAGTCAAATCTTAATCCAAACTAATAATATTAATTCGAAAGTAACTCTGCCTGTCTGTCTGTAGCACTTTCACAGTTAAACCACTGCACATATTTTAATGAAATATGTCACGGAGATAGTTTGATTCTTGAGGAAGGTTTGATTCATAAGGGTTTTATAACCACCAACAATAGAGTAAAAAAAAAAAAAAAAAAATGTGTTTATTATTTCTAATACATTGTCATACACTAAATAAATTGAGACAAACCCCAGTAAGTTATTGGATATACTTGTATCGGGGTTGTCTCGCTTCTTCCCGTAATTTACTAATACACAATGATGAGACCATAATTACAACAGATAGGCAATGTTTGCATCATACAGTTAACTTACATTACTATATCAATGGTTCCTATAAGCACACAGTGAAGAATGTCTAGTAAGTAGCAAGTATTATTACAACAAAAAAACTTTTAACAAATTAGAGGTAAGTGATGTTTAACAATTTTAATTAATTGAATTTATAAGCATTCAAAAATACTTAAATATACTGGTTTACTTTCATGCCAATACATTTCCATTCATTTTGAAGTTAATAATGCTTGTGAAACATATTATGCACATTTTAAGCATGATGCCGTATGACGCAAAACATTAAGCCATACAACTTATAGATAACAGAACAGCATACAACTTATAGATAACACGTAAATTACAGCCGAGTGAGGAAAACCTATGACTCACAAGTTTTACAAATATCTACGATAATAACAAACAAGCACCCAAGCGCGTATAAACCTAAACGGATTGCCACAGACACGGGAACTGAATCGAATTCCCCCACCGATGACTAGATCCCCTCACACAATTTAACATTCAGTATTCATTCATCAACGTCATTCCTATTGTCAAAACAAAGTAATATATATCGAAAATATCTATACTATACTATAATATTATAAACGCGAAAGTTTGTAAGTATGGATGGATGGATGTATGGACGGATGGATGGATGGATGTTTGTTACTCTTTCACGCAAAAACTACTGAACGGATTTGGATGAAACTTTATAGTCATATAGTTTATTTATACATTAGAATAGCACATAGGCTTCTATTTGCCGCGATAACCGACAAACAGGCGGGCGGGGCCGCGGGCAACCACTAGTATGTACATAAATAAATAGAGAAACATACTTTAATTCATAAAAAATATCAACTATTTACTTGCTTCAAAATCAAAGTAAAATTGCGCCTATTCAGTTATTTTTCTCTGAGGAAGAAACTATTGTTACTTCAATATTAGAAGCTAACGAAAAAAAACCTGGAAAGTGGGTAAATTTATTAAATTGAATCATATTTTTCAAATACTTTAACTAGTTATCAACCGAGCACGAACACCCGATGTTTTACGTGCGATAGATACATTTGCTAAACCGCACGAGGTTGGGTAATTGATACCACTCCGAAACCACATCATTATCACACGATATCGTGTTTATTCTAGGAGCAAGTTTTAGATTTATATCGCGCTATTACTTTAAAGTAAATGTTGAATTTTGTTAATACGCGTCGTTCGCATCATCTATTTGCAGCTACTTAATGGCTTAGTCATCATCAACAGCGTCTAAAACCCAGTCTCCAACAAACAAAAGTTGGCAACTTCTGTGTTGTTAATACGTATTGGTGACAAAAGTTTCTATAATTTCCTTGTGTTGGCAAAAAAAATTGTCAACAAATGTTGGGAATCGTGTTTCTGTTTTTAGCGGTAAACATCAAAAGAATACCATACATCATAAGAATAATACGCTTGTTGCAGATATTTATTGGCTCTGTGGAGACGCTTAGTTCGAATGTTTTTAAAATTGTTGGCGACTTGGTGTAGACACAATGGAAACAAAAGTTGGCGATTTTTTAAGGATTGCAAACAGTTAAAAGCACTGAAATTGCCAACAATTTCGATGGATACATACCTTAACAGTTCACACTGGACATAAGGCTTCTTCTTAGAAAGGAGGTCAACCGAGTTGTTTTTTTAAAGCCTTTCGTCTCTTTACAATACTGTTGTCCTGTAGTATCTACTCCCTAAGTCCACTCTTACGACACCCACGGGATGAAAAGGGATGGTGACAGTCTGTATTCTTAATTCTACACGACAAAGACGAACGTTAACAATTGTGATTGTGTCTTCAAGCTACTTTATATGCACTTCAGTGGAATGAAGGTAAAGGTATATTTTATTTAAATTATAAAAGACAAAATTTAAAAAAAGACGTAGCCACGCGATATACTTACGTAAAGTCACAGTCATGTTAAGCAGGGAAAAAAAGACAAAAATCTTCTTTTTCAATTGACTTTATTTTGAGTTACTTGCTTGTAATTCTATAAGTTCTATTTGACCCGGTTTTTTGGGAATATCGGATGAAAAAAAGTCATAGCAGCTCTTCAAACGCTCCTTATTTAATGTAGTCACATTAATCTAATACTATTGCTTAACTGTCATCTTCTGTATATTCCAAGTATGCCTAAAATTAACTTGAAATCCTATTAGGCAAATCTGTCTGTTGTCGATTTCAAATCATCATATATATTGTTTGTCGAATAACAAATGCGTTACACGTTGCATAACCTGAATTGATATTTAATGCCTTAATAATATGCAATGGCGTACGCACTGATTGTTCATTTATAGATACATACATACTAAGATATAGTATTTACGTAATACTCTAACGACGTGGCCTGCGCTGGAGCGGCCACGTTTTGCGGCAACCGCCTTCCTACTTGGGAAAACAAATGTCTGGCCATGCGGCCTCCGCCGGGTCCCGGTTAAGGCGGTAGAAGTGCTGACTTGACGTCGTAAAAGGAGACATGCGTGCTAATGGTATCACTACATGGGTTGCTGAAAACTAAGCTCCAAAGAGTTAGCTTTGGAAGCAACAGGGACCAACGTTAAGATAATGCGTTGTCTATCTATCTATCTAAAGACTCTAACGGCCTGGAAGTTCAATAGACTTAACAAACCTGGATGATGTGCAACACACTGTCCTTGACGCTGATCAATGGTTGAAATTATAACGGTTAGCAATTTATCGTTGAATTTAAAGGTGTGAGTAAGGTTACTGGAGTCCCCTCCCCCCCCCCCTCATTTCTTGATGGGAGTTTTAAAAGATTTTCTCATCATACCTATACATTTTGATTGTAATTACGGCCCCTTAACATACTTTCCATACTTATACCGTATGACTAACATACGACAAGCACACATGAAATAAAAATTATAAACGACATGATAAAAGTAGATTTATGGGGGAAGTCCCTTCACATTCTTTAATTACATAAGCAATATCCTACCATCATTACATGACTATTACTCCCTAAAATCTTGATTAACTTTGAAAAACAAGATAAAGCAAAAAAAACAACGTGTGCAGCATACGACAAAGTAAATACACTCGTTGAATAGCTGATATCAGTAATTTTTTCGCAAAACCTTTTGTATTATTACTGATTTCACTCGTCAACGATACCTATGACGTCAAAATTTGTAATAAAGGGCTGTCAGTGGTAGGATTATTAGGTTCGAATATTGGTTGTCTGTGTGTTAACGCTAAAGTTAAAGAAACGTGAGTGATTTATGTAGTTAAATAGGTTTGAAACTCATTTCGATGGTACAGTGACAGATTATAAAATTCTAGAAGGTATAACTGTTTCCGATTATGCCGTCCAAAGTTAGAGACTAAATTTAAGTAATAGGTGCCTACTAGGAGAGATATTCACCATAGTAGAATAAATTCGACTTCAGTCATTTATTTTTAAAATACGTACGTCGTACTTCAATGACTTATTACATTACTTTTAGCATATAACTCAAACGTACATAACGATTACGAGTAAATAAAAAGTTGTAGTCGTCAGTGTCGGTAAGTCAACAAAGATACCACTTCAGTAAGTCATACCAGTCATGAATACAAAATGAAATGAAATCATTTATTCTGCAATTAGGTTACATGAACACTTTTGCAAGTTAAACTTTTTTTGAGCAGAAAAAAGTAAAGGTTTAGATAAAAGCGCACACACATAGATTTAAATATTAATTTTGTAACAGAATAAGTTAACCAAAAATGTATAAGAAAGGAACGACAAAGGTGAGGCTAATAATTAAGTGTTATTTACAACAATTCGTCGTCTGCAATTCTATAATACCTAAAACTAGGTGTTTTGTTTATGCATCCATCTATATACCAAACATTGGAACAGTACCTTCATCTTCCTGTATGATCCAACTGACCGATCACAACTGCGTGGAACTCGGTTGATGACACATTACGTAAATAATGTAGGTAGGTAAAACATTATAGTAATTGCAATGTACGCTTGAACATGTCCGGAATCAGAGTAAACTTGAATTATGAGTAATAATGACGGTGTTGAAGCTGTGATACAATCATCGCATACGTCAGAGACCATTAACCTCTCATTACATTTTCGATTTGACTGTGCACTTCGATACTTTAATAATCTCGAGATAGCAGGATATCCTGTAATCGGAAAATCATCGCATTATACTTAATTATATGAAGATCTTCCACTTTGATAAAGAATTATAAATATTTTTGAAGATAAGAAAAGCCAGTTTTGTACTGTTTCTTTAATAGCTATCCTTAGAGGCTGAATACGTCTTATTTGTTTACGTTGTAGTACGGACCAGTACGGTGGCGCCTCTATCGGGAATGTTTGGCAGTAATATTCCCTATTAGAACGGAACCACGTTTAAGATTGTTTTTTTTTAGACAACTGCTGCACTAGGAATGAATCCTGTGTCGCGGGGGACTTTATAAACATACATGATACTGACACAAAGAACAACCAGACTCAGAACAACATTTGTGTATCACGCAAAGTATTGTTCAATACAGGATTTGAACCCACAACACTTACACACTAGAAAGCGGTGAGGTGATCACTTAAACCGTCTAAGTGTAAGTAGAAAAATAGAAAAAAACCAACCGCAAATTTCTGCTCGAGCTTTATTGCAAAAAAAATATCGGCTCAGTTAATTTCATGAATTTACTAAACATTAACGTTGGCTCAAACAGCATGTTAGATTACTAATTTATTAAAAAAGCAAAGTCCATATCTAAAGTTCATTCACAAAACCATTCACGGAATTATCAAACCGGTTATTAGAATATTGTGTCATTCAAAGAATGACAATAGAGTACCTACTTGAAGAAACCGTTTTAAAAGATTGAAGGATGTCATTAAGTTTAATTACCTCCATAAAGCGGTAAAACGAAAAGCAAAATGTATCCCTATTACAAGGGAAGCGGTCGCAAAACAAGGAAAGAGTGCACTGCCCAAACCTTAGCTAACAGGTAGCAATAAAAACACAATTGTGCATTCGGGTCCAATCGAAAAGTGCTGGTAAAAACACAATTGTGAATTCGGGTCCAATTGAAAAGTGCTGTTAAAAACACAACTGTGCATTCAGGTCCAATTGAAAAGTGTTTTTTCCGACAAAGTTTCAAATTTAGAATAACGGTATTTTTTACGAATTTTATGTCACCTGGAAAAAAAATCGTAGTGCCTATGACCACCTATTCTTCTTTTTTCTTCCGAATGATAGTGTATGGGAATGATACACAAACGCAGTGCAAACCAAAAAATATAAACTTTCCGTGAGTTAATGTGGCAAGTTATTAATGCATAACAATGGTCATACAGTGTTCTAGCACGTGCCTCATAAAACGGAACCATTTCAAATGATTAGTGAGCAACAAATTAACATTTTTCCGCTCCAAACATTAACTTAGTGGAATTTTTATACATTAATGAACTCGCTAGAATACTTTACTAATACGTTTTGTATTATAATCTGACCCTGAAATTTAATTTCGGAATTTGATAAAATCTGCTCCGTATTTCAAAAAAATTAATCACAAAAATAAATTCTCATGAAACCTTTATTAATTTTGCATAAGATTATATATATATACAGTACTTGTACATATAACATTGGAAGTATCAAAGTGGGTGTATTTCGGAGAAAGCCCGATAATGAGCGCGTGTCGATACCGGACGCTGTGGACACACATTATCTCATCGGCGCGGCGCGGCGTGGCGGGAGCTGCGTAGGTCGAGCGCCCACTCGACGTGCGCGCCGCGCTGACTAATACCCACCTACATACAAGACCGCTACTGACGGCGCCGGCGCATACGACCAAACACAAGCACAACAACATACATACTGACATACTTACTTATACTTAGTACAGAGAACCCGTTGCAAAATATGATAATTCATTCGAATGTCATTAGGCAACATAATTCCCTCATTTAGGGCGCCGAACGTGGCTGTAATTTCATCTGTCAATAATTATTACGTCCCGTAATCCCTGATTGATGACTGCCAACAGTAGCCGGCAGGCCGATCACAGTATAATTGACGCCCGGTCATTGTATTGTGAGAGTTGTGCGCCCGCGCAACCATCGACTCCGCACTTGATTGATCGCTTTACACTGACATTACATTGCGACATTGATGCATAAATCTGTTCTTAATTAGACCCCGTTTTAATTAAATGCAGACATGATGAAATAGAAGCGCTGTTTGATCAGCAACAATAATACTTGATTAATTATTACTTAGAGCTATTGGAGCGTGTGTGAAATGACAAAATACTCTGCTACGGGATCCGTAGGCGAACAGTACAAATAGCTACAACGTTTGATTTACAACCAAGTTTTCTTCTATTTTCTTTCGCTGCTAGTGTGCCATTAAGATTTATCCTAAGCCCAAAAACAACATAAAAACTAAATCGCGTGCGAGTCACTTTTTACTCAATCTGTTTAATGAACAACTCTAATCTCTGCAACTATATAGGCCACAAACTAATCTGCTATCTAGTCAAAATCTATACAAGGCGCTATCCAAAACAGTCCTAGGTTAGACAGTAGCGAGTTAGCATAGAATCCGCAACAGCGGCAATTACCGAGGCCAAGCGTCGCGGCGTGCGGCGCACGATTGTTTACGGCGCGCACGCGCGAGGAGCGCGTGTCCCCCCGCACCCCGCGCCGGCAGCTGCTCCGCACAGGTGGCGCGTGTGGGAACTCGACGGCTCTGTGCGTTCCCACGATCAGCTCCCTATATAAACCCCCGCCAAGCGGTGAACATCGCATTCCGCGTTCAACGCTCAACGCTAACGCACGCTCCTCTCTCGCTCACACAAATGTCCAACATGTCTTACGAGATCGCGTATTCGATCGCAGACGACGGCCCGCAGCCAGTCTCGCGCACTTATCAATACCGCAAAGTGATGAAGCCAATGCTTGAGCGCAAAAGGCGCGCTCGCATCAATCGCTGCCTTGACGAACTCAAAGAGTTGATGGTTAGCGCTCTTCAATCTGAAGGAGAAAATGTTGCCAAATTGGAAAAAGCCGATATTTTGGAATTGACCGTTCGCCATCTTCACAAGCTCCGCCGCCAGCGTCGCTTGTCGCTGAACCCGACAGTGGATGCTGACCGTTTCCGTGCTGGATTTACACATGCTGCCAACGAAGTATCCCGCTGCTTAGCTTCCATTCCAGGAGTGGATGTGAGGCTAGGAACTCAGTTGATGACACATTTGGGACACCGCCTCAACGACATGCAGCGAGCGGCTGCCTCTGCTGACACTCCACCGGCCAGCCCACCAAGTCCTGCTCTGTCTACGGCCTCCTCCACCTCTGGATATGTGACTCCATCTCCACCAGCGTCACCCGTTCACATGCACACAGCAACTCCCCTGGACTGCACCACCAACACCTTCAACAAGAGTCCTGCAGTGTGGCGGCCGTGGTAAACAGTTGTGACTGGAGCTGGCGGACCCGGCTCCGCGGTCACATCTGTTCCAGCACCGTTCGGAGTCGCACACGCACTTATGTGTTCGCTATCATCCAACAGTTACAGTGATACGTGATGACGATATCAAAATAACTTTAGATCTCACAGTTAGTAATTTAAAAAAATAGTTATTAAGTTCAAACTTCAAAGCTTTAATTAAAATTAGGAAATAAGTGTACTTGTGATATTAAAGAGTAATAATATTATTGTATAAGAAATGTTGTATCGAACATTATCAAGTTCGTATTGTTATATTTTTTATCGTTGAAAAGAATTCACAGAATTGTGAAAAAATATAAAAGAGTAAGTTAATAAAAAAAATATCTACTTTATTTCTGTATTTTATTCCAACAACAACTACCCCAAGTTGCAACAAGAATATTAGGAAAAACAGTATAATTTGAAAATATAAAACACCCACCGATATGAATGACGTGCTTAAACAGTTAAATATAAATGTAACAGCCGACGAGACAGTGATAAATATTGAAAGAGGTTAAGGTCTCGAGCCTAACCTTTGACATAGCTCGAAGCGCGTGCTTGGTAACTTTCCTGTTTACATAGTCTCATACACTTAAAATGTTTAACACTCCATTAGTGGCGCTTATTGTTTATTAGTCTGCTTCCATGTTATGTACACGTAATAAGAAAATAGCACATTTATTTTAATAGCTAGAAAAATGTGTGGTGACAAAAAGTAGAACAAAGCTTAACTCTCTATTGCAACTTGCTGTGGTATATCACCTCAGACATGTTTGATATGAAGTCAAACGCATTAATTATTCAATGAGTTGATGCCTCATTAAAAGTAAACACCGATGAATCAGCTGAATCCGGTTTTAGTTAAAATTTTGTAGTTAACTAGTCACGAGATTCATTATTTTGGTTGGATTGAATATCGAACTATAAGAAGGGTCTTTTTAGAAATTTAGGA
Organism: Diaphora mendica; assembly: GCA_949125395.1. Taxonomy (NCBI): domain Eukaryota; kingdom Metazoa; phylum Arthropoda; class Insecta; order Lepidoptera; family Erebidae; genus Diaphora; species Diaphora mendica. Next base: position 8,265,371 of record OX421327.1, read on the forward strand.
TAATTAAAAATATCATTGGAGAAGATATGTTGATGTTGCTGATGATAAGTTAACAGAATACGTTTGGTGCTGAATAACGTAGAATGATGATGTAAAGGATTGTCAGGAATAAGCAGATACGTCTGATTAAGTCATATATATTGCACTGAACTATACACAAATAAGAGAAGGAAAACTTGACACAAACCCTTTACTAAACCACCTGACAAGTGAGTTTTCGAGACCTATGTCAAGCAATAGACTATTGAAGGCCGCTGATGATCCCTAAATTTGTCATGAGTCATGCCTCAATATCACACACGATGTAATTCTAATACATTACCCTAGCTGTGATCTGGGGTTGTAATAATATAATAAAATAATTCAAAATCTAAGATATACTTTAAGGATTAGTTTAGTACTAGTTTTTGCCCGCGGCTCTGAACACGTGTATCTCGGTTATCACGGTAAATAGTAGTCTTGGCTTCCCTCAAGTATCAAAGGATCTCCATTGTAAAATTTCATCCAAATCAGTTCCATGGTTTAAATGTGAAAGCGTGACATAGAGACAAATAGAGTTACTTTCTTATTTCTAATGTTAATATTGATTATGAACTTGTGACTATTTTAATCTAAATGGAAATTAAATTAAATGTATCAATATTTTCGCACATAGTACGGTCGTGCTATGTGCGAAAACAATTATATTATACATTTAATTAAAACGAAAATAATAATGCATTTTTTTAAAGTAAGAAGTACCTACGCTTGAGGTCGGAACTAGGACCTGTTTACGTTCTCTTCTTTTCTGTCTGTTGTACCCATTTTCCCCCCTTTTTATTGACTTTGGCTTATCCCTTGCAACCGTCGCACTTGTCGTTCTACTGTATTAATCCACCTATCCACTGTGTGTCTTGCTACTTGAACATTAAACCTTGGTAGGTCATGTCCCATTTAAATAGATCTAATTATTTTATCACATTGTTAATCACAACCTATTCTTTGAAAAGCGTCTGAAATCGAAACAGTTAATCGTGAAGATTGGGCAAGAAATTTACTATACTATACAACACACGAATTTGTATAGTGTAGGTAGGTGAACTACACTATACAAATTAATTTTCAAAACTAAAAGTGTTGTTCTTGGTAGGTAAAATTCCCTATCAATCATATAGATAGATAATAATATTATAAAAAAAGATTTCATGATCAACGAATAATTACAAAACTAACTTTCAACATCGATTAACGAGCCGTACAATTTTGAAATAAAATCAAAACTAAAACATCCTCATAATTTAATAAATATGACGTGTAATAACACACTTACATACTTTATTGACGTAATTTGTAAAGCGTGCTGATCATTTTGAAACTTGTAACGCCATCTATTAGTGATCTAGGAAACCTTTATTATTTGTCCAGTACCGCCATCTACTAAAAAGCTTTAGCACTGTAGAGAGCTTTTGTAACATGGAGTTTGAAGCCATAACTTACTGAACAGAGAGCAGCTTGACCAAAAGTTTTCTTATTTAGGACGCTAATTACAGCACCGTAAATGTTTCGTAATAGATCTTTGTAAGTAATAATAAATATTAATTTGAGAAAATGTTGTCAGAAAATACTTTTTTGCTATATATACGTAGGGTATCGTACTAATATTCTTTGAAGTGGGTTGTATTTAGCGTTAAAAGATGAGTCGAATTTTTTGAGTAGTTTGAATAGAACTATTATTTTAACTGTGACTTAATTATTTTAAAAGCCGAAAGTTTACCTAACTTTTATTACCCTGTTATTTCGCTTTTCTTAATCAGCAGGTAGGAAGTTTTTCGCTGGAGACCATGTTCTTTTGCATGATTCGAAGGTTCGCATGGGATTCGTCATATTTTGGCAGACTGCAGAAACGGTACAAATTAGCAGTATTTTTCTACGAAAGTAAGGAAATAAAGGGAGAGCCTTAGAACTACATATCTATCTTAACAGTTGCCCGTCAGTATATCCGCTGATTTATGTCATAGTGACAACCAATTACGAATAGATGATCAACTATTTAATGATTTTTAAAATTCTGCGACTTAAATGAAAAAAAAGAAAATGTGGACAAAACGTGATGCAAAATTTGTGAGTGGGAAAAGACGGTATTTTTAAAAAGAAAGTTAAGAATATATGGAGACATTTCGTTCGATTTCCATTACGCAATTCAAGACCTCAGATTTGATTAAATGACGCAGATCTTTGTGTTCTTTTATAACATTGGTATAATACATATCTCTTACTTCTGCGTCATTAAAATAGGTGTTGAGATTGAGAATGAAAAAAAAATAGGTAATTACTGTTATTATCAGTAAACAATGGAGTTAACTGAGGGCAGGAGGTCGAAATGTATTCTCGTGGTTCTTATACCTAAATTAGCCTGGCAACCCGATAGCTTATTACTTATCGCAATAATGCACGTGCCTTCGAAATTATTTTAATTTTATTCTTTATAATAAGTGTCTGTAATATTTCATCATCATGCATTCCTTTTTAACGGGAAATCTAAAGTGAATGATAAAACTATTCGAATCTATTCTGATCAGACCCCGAACCAGCAGCATACTATGTTAAAATTGCGAGAAGACCTACGTCAACAAACAGAAACAGGCGAATAGGACTTAATTATAAAATATCAAAAAGGTATACCGAAAATAATTAAACAACAATCAAAAAACTATGTGCAACAGTAAAAAGTGTAGGATCGAGCAAGTTTATAACATAATATAAAATTCGTCTAAAAACCATACATACTAAACTACATACATACATAACTAGGAAACTTTTCTCATAAAAAAAAATAGTAATAATAATTTCTATACCTACACATATTTTTGTTTTATATACTTGCTAAGATAAATATAAATTATAATTACAAAACAAAAATATTTTATACAAAACACAACTTAACTATAATGACACTAAACTCCGCTTATTTAGTAAATATTTAATATACTAACTACAAATTAAACCTCTTACACTGTTTTTTACTAACAAACAAAATGTTTAATATCAAGCGATATGTCACTAAGTCATAGGCCTTAGTAAACAAATTATTTCTCCACAAACATTTGCAACTTACAATTTTATAAAAGAATATTTGTACCTACTACCCACCTAAACAAAAAAAAACAATACTACCTTACTAACCACGCTAATTAGGTAATATGCTTTTGTTTAAAACTATATTTTTCTCTGTAAGTGATTATTGTAATCTTTTGAGAAATAAATATCTTTAACCACAACGTGTGAATTTTACCGTCTTGAACAATAGCGGAACAATAGCGTCAACACTGGTGAAGTATATATTTAGATTAAGTGTTTTTAACAGCTTTTCCTATGTTGGCGCTAAAAATGCTGCAACAAACACGTTCAGGGGTCTGATCAGGAAGAGCGCTGGGAGTTTCTAGTGTGGCCTGGAGTTGAGGGTATTTTACTTTTTATTATCTGCAATATTTCAAATAATAAAAACTGCCTCGGTGCGTAGTGCTAGCGTATGCGACTGCCGTGCTTGAGGATTCGATTCCCGGGTCGGACCAAATGTTTGTATGATCTGCAAATATTTGTTTCAGAGTTTGGGTGTTTTCTATGTATAATATGCATGTATTTACAAAAAAAAATTATGTATTTATACTTATCAGTTGTCTAGTACCCATAACACAAGCTCTGCTTAGCTTGGGACTAGATGACGTTGTGTGTTAGATTTATATCCGAAATATTTATTTATGTATTTATATAATTAATTTATTGCCATCCATGTCTAGAGGGTATGGTGCGAAACGTACGTACGTCGTATCTAAAATTGCTAATAAATATGCATTACAAGAAGTGTGTACTGTCAAACCTTATATATTTCTACGATTTAAACTATACAGAAAATGCACTATACCTTTTGCAAATTAAAGCCCTCATCTCTAATGGTTAGTAGTTTATCCCGACTGTCAAACCAAGCCAAACAAGGATCCGAGGTTCGGTTTGCACCTAGTTCAAGTGATTTTTTGTATGATCAGTTATTTGTCCTATATCTGTGTTGTGTTGTACATAATATGTATGTACTTAAAGATATTTAACCATGTTTATCAGTATTCGTGAATGGAATCAGACGGATTTGTGGGAAACATGGGTGTTATTCATTATATTTAATACATAATGTTGATGGCGAATGATGTAGATGAGTGTTCAGTGTCCTACATGGGACAGCTTTGGACGATCCATTGTTATTCTGAGTCTGGGCGTTCTATGTGTCCGTTTTATGTTTGTTTGTGAACTCCCGACCGACACTGTATATAGCCTTAGAGTTTTCTTTATAAAGAAATATCAGTTCTTATACATACAACTAGCCTATCACCTTTTTTCATGTTATCTACAGCGAGTCCGCTAGTCATTCGAGACACTTGATCGAAGCAGTGAGAAGCACGTACATTATTACTGCTTACTCACTATGTAATAAGACTGATTATTATTCTCGAAGTCGTTTTTAATTTTATTTATATGTTGTGTAATATTAGTATGATTCTGTGATAAAGTTGTCAAGTTTATTTTGGGTTCTAGGATACTGGCGAAGTTATTAAACTGATAATAAGAAAACTTGCAAATAAATATTATAAGTAGATAGGTACCTACAGGTTTGTACCGAAATTCGTTATTAATTGATTAAGTTTAGTAGTTTTTTTTATGTAATAGGCGGGCAAACGAGCATAGGTACGTATCGCCTGATGGTAAGCGATTACCGCCGCCCATGGACACCTGCAACACCAGAGGCGTCACATGTGCGTTGCCGGCCTTTGGAGGCGGGGGATGGGGGAGATAGGGGAAGGGGTTGGGGTATGGGTCTCCGGTATCCTCGCTCACTCTGTGAAACACAGCGCAAGCACTATTTTACACTGGTTTTCTGTGAGTCCGTGGTATCACTCCGGTCGAGCCGGCCCATTCATGCCGAAGCGTGGCTCTCCCACGGTAATATTAAATATTAGGTTCGAAATTTTGTACAGTTTAAAAAGAAGGTAAAAAGGAGTCCTTGGTTATAGAAATTTCAGGTAAATCCATTTTCTACATTTTGTCTAAAAGAAAAAATACAATAACTAGGTTAAAATCGACTGCTGAATGGGAAGAAAGCAATTCTATATAAGCCACTATATGTATTTAGAAAGACAGTTAAAAAAACGGGGCAGTCTTTGGGGACTGCCGATAGAAGTGAAACCTAAGTAACTTGTGAATTGTATCGTCGAGCCATGTATTAGATTTATAGGCCATGGGAAGCGTGCGGTGACTATGACGCGATTTTCACGCTTTTTGTTCACCCAAAACGTGCCCAACGCGCCTAAAGAACTTTTCAGTTAAAAAATCACCGAATCAGATCGTTATTAATTCGATTTGGATCGAACTATTCCTCAGACCCTCACAGACCGCGACCTTAGTGAAAATTGATTGATTGATTTTATTTTTCAGTTTTTAGTGCAAACAATCGTAGGTAAGTAGTAAGTTTAACTATTTCATCAAATTTCATCATCAAGAATACAAATTAAGGTCTATACGTACTTGTAATATTAAAATCATCCTCTAATCCCTAACTGTTGAAGAGTTTAACCTTCTATCATCAGATCACCTAAATAACTTGAAAGTATACGACTGAAGGTCTTTAGATACGTATGAAATTGAAAGAATTATCCTCCAACTCCTAACCGTTGAGGAGTTGTACCTTCCACCTTCCATCATCAGCTTACCTAAATAATTTAAAAGAATACGACTAAAGGTAACATATATACATATGATATTTAAAGATTTATCATCCAACTCCTAACCGTTAAGGAGTGTTAAGGAGTTGTACCTTACATCATCAGCTCATCATCATAAAATGATGACTACCAGACGCAAATATCGGTGTAACTTCAGAAAATATATAAATATAAAAAAAAAATACATACAGTGGAACATAGAGCCTCCTCCTTTTTGGAAGTCGGTTAAAAATAGTAAAACTACATCGAGCGGGTCTCAAAGAAACCTGCTTGCATTGTATTTATTGTAGTTTTATTCCCGTGCTTAGAACTGTCGGTATTTTTGTTAAATAAGCTTGCCAAAGTGACGGCTTAATGAAATCAAAAAATTACACAAATCTTACACCATTTTAATATAATTTTCAATGGCAATGAACCAATTTCAAATAATGAGAAAATATATAGAATGATGCAATCAAGTTTGATCATTTACTGTATAGTTTATCAATGCACGAAAATATATGTATCGCGTAATTATTTGTGATATTGAGTCATCCACAATTATGACCTCTTTTATGGTACCTATTGTGATAAAATTATATACGACTGTTAAAAGCTGTTCGTGTTGACCGTTTACAAAGATTTTGTAAGAAATATATATACATACAGTATTAAGTGTCTTCGATCCTGACATGAGACAACACTTTGTGAGGTCCGCAAATTGTTGGGTGTTCTGTCGTCTGTTTCATGAATGCTTATAAAGTTCTTCGCAACACAGGCGCTATTCCTAGTCTTTGGTCCCTCCAATTTCAGACGTAGAGTGGCACATCGTGTGGTTTTAGACACACCACACCGCCGTTTTTTATTATTACATACTTTTTATATAAAAATACTATTGTTACGGGAATTAACGCGATCACTTATTTAAAGGTGTTACATACCTCTGATTTGCCTAACGTTTCGACCAGGTTGCACTGGCCGTGGTCACAGGCTGACTCTTAGGCAGTCAGGCAAATCAGAGATATGTAATACCTTTAAATAAGTGATCGCGTTAATTCCCGTAAGAATAATAATTATTATATCATGGAACGCGAAAGTTTAAAAGTTAGTATACTCTTTATAGTCTCGGGTTTGCACGTGAAATGCACGATGTATTCATAGTGCGGTATTTAACTTTTAATTAGAAAAAGAAGAAGCTCAATAAAAGTCCAAAGAAATTTAATACATGTTTGCAAATTAGTCTTTTTTTATATAAAACAAACTGACCCGGTGAACTTCGATACTACACATAAAATTTCATTCCAATCGATCCAGCCGTTAAAGAGTAGTTTGGTGCCAAACACACATACAGAAGTATACGTTTTATTGTCTCATAAAAGAAAACAAAATATACATGAAATGAGGCCCCAGACTAGACCCACAGTAGGATTCCCCGTGTTGTGATCCCCGGATCTAGTCTCCTTCGTTACATTATACGTACTACAATATTATCAAGGTGAGTTCTGATGTGGTGTGTTTTGATGTAATGTGATGTGTTTAATGTGGTGATGTAGTGTGCTGTGGTGATTTGGTGAGGTGTGATGTGATGTAATATAATATGGTGTGGTTAGACGTGGTATAAAGTGCTCTGCGTGTATGTGTTGTGTTTGTTCCTGTTTTAGTTAGTGTTATTGTTATATTGTCCATCTTTATTTTAATTTTTATACATATCTATTTTAAGATGACACATATATCTATGTGGATTTAATGTGGATGGTCTGTAATGTTTAACGCTGTCATTCCGTTCTGTGTTCTGTTATATTACGTATTTTTCAATTCGTTTCCTAATCTTTATCCATATTAGAACAATCTATGTAAACCAATTATCCATATTTCCATCCAATCTATTAACACACCTGCAACCATACCCTACATTAACAGATAATCGTATAGAGAATGATAAAATAAAAAGACATGTAATTTGTTATCTAAATCATTCGGTATAGTGTGGCTTGATAATTTGGTAAGGTATTCCCAATGATAAAAGATAACAAGGTATAGGCATACCTAATCACATTTATTACCTAATGATTTAAAAGACAAAAGTCATAAAATGATGCGTGGCAAGGAAATAACGAGTAATATCTGATAAAAAACTTGCTTCGATAGTTTGGAGGATGGATGATAGAAGACTCACGAAAGATATTTATAACTAGAATGCCTATGTGTGGAAGTATCGGTAAAAAGTGCCACGTAAAAAGGATCAGAAACCGACGAGCATGTATGAAGGAATTGATCAATATGTACGAAGGGAAAGAGTTGTGTCCGGTTTGTAGTAAGTGGAGATCAATTGTCTCTGTCTACCCCTCTGGGAAACAGGTGGGATATTATAATGATGATATCTGTTAAACTTAAGTTGATAAAACTGCAATTTCTAAGTATTTTCGTATTCTTTTGTAGATCATGTCAAGCAAGAAAAAAAGTGCTATGGCTGCCTAAACACTCGGAGGTAAAAATAGAATTAGGACATTTAAAAAATACAGAAAAAAATGGTACCTAATCAAAATCGATAATGGGAATCCCCTTTAACGAAAATACACGAGAATCAAGGACAAACGATTCAAGACTGAACTGAATTCAAATGAAAAATCTATTAAGTTTATTAGTTCAGTTTGTACTGTCTACATTCTTAGAATAATTTCATTTTCTAGTCATCTTCAATATCTCAGTCACTGCTGGACATATGCCAAGGTTCTTCACAGCTACTGGGCCTACGCTGCCCGCATCCAATGGACCTTCCACGCATCTAATTGATTGAAAATACTACCTTTTGTGGGAGAAGTGTGTATAAAGTACCGAAACAGATTCCTTCATGCACTCTGATTTCTGAGACGTTTAGAACCAGAGCTCTTTTTTATTATACAAGCAATTTATCAATACCGATAATCTCAATGTCACGTGAAGGTCATAGTCAGAGTCAAATGTTAACTACAGATTTACATTTAAAATAATCACTTCAATATTTAGGTATGTAATGTACGGTAAAACTGATGTACATTCAGATTAAGAAGCGATGTAGGTACTCATAATCGAACTTTGTATTTTATTAGAAAAGGTTTTTGCGGCAACTTAATCCATAATATATATATATAATATAATAACTAATGTAAAACTAAGAGTCCTTAACCTTCATTATAGTCACGAACCCGATGGTGCTTCCGAAAGCTTCTATCTAAGAAAAGTTCGAGTTCTATTACACCACCCTGGATACATGGTCTGTATTGTAATCGAAGTAAGTCCTTGGTGTACAAATGATGTATGGTCACCGAATGAGTCAGGTGTCCTACCTTAAACATCCCTGTCTTAAGCAGTCTGCACTCATCCCTCGCCAGGCATTTTCCTCAAGGTTACCTGAACGACATACGTAAATTCTGGAGTTTGACTGGCACTTAAAGATAGATATTTAAGCAAGTTGTGACTCAAGAGTTGCAAATTTCCTTAGGCTGCGGTAGCCATTTTAAAAGAAACATGTATCTATCTAATATTTTTTTTAGCATTGACTCACGGTACCTATTACACGTCCTGCTATCCTTATTACAGTTATTACACATTATGCATTGTGTTAATTTAACATTTTATTTCAGTTTCAGCCTTCCCCCAAAGAATTACTTATCAATTAATCTACATAGTTAATCGTATAAGATAAATATTATTAATCTGTTACCAGAAAATACTCTTGATAAATAATTGCAGATAAGAGCAACATTACGTGGGGTTCGTATTAAATGACATTATTGAAAAGATATTTCATATGCACTAAATAAATCAGATAATAAACCGTACATGTGGGAACGGATTTAGATAATGAAGCAAGTATTAAGGACTGTTACCACCCCTATTTATCTGGTGTTAAAAGCTGATTACGAGAGCATACTACACAAGACAACAGCGCTTTAAAGAGAAGGAAAATTAAAAAAAAAACTTTTTTGCTAAATATGCGTATCGTGCAAGTAATATAACATTGTATACATACATGTGTATGTACCGTTTCTATGTACGTAGAAGAAGAAAATTCATTGCACCGACCCCAAGTAAAGTGGAGAAAAAGGTAGGGAGATGATGATGTTGGATATAGGCCTATCCTATTTTTTATCGGTATCTACCCACATATTAATACTTTTCGAGTTATCTACACACATCAAAAGTGTCTAGGGATCAAGCATTTTTATGCGGATTTCTTGAGATTGAGATGTGGCTTTGGCCCTGGCCTGCTCAGTCGCCAGACTTGAACCCGATTGAGCATGCATGGGATATGCTACAGAGAAGAGCTCTGCCGAATATGGAGGGTATCCAGTCGCAAGAAGACCTTTTTTTGTTGTTGCAACGAACATGGGCGGCCATTCCACAGCGTGTTTGGATGAACTCATTTTGAGTATGCCAAACCGATGTTCTTGTGTTGTTAGTGTTCACGGTAGAAACACGGATTATTAATTGTTTAAGTTACCTAATAAAATTTTAAAGAAAACTGTTATTTCAGTCTTTTTTTCGAACTTTAATGTTAGTGGTTCAAATGTCAAAAATCCCTTTATTAGGAAAATGGCAAATTTCTTTATTAATGCAAAGGTGACTTGGTTTATCGTTACTGTGACAAACGAAAACACTTTATTTGATGAATCCTTAAAGAAAATTTTAATTAATATCAATCAGGAGAAAAGTTATTGCAAAAATATATGTTGATCCCTAGACACATATGTTGATCCCTAGACACTTTTGATGTGTGCATTTTAAAGGTAATTGAAGATACTACCTGTATATGAACGACACTGTCGTCATGATTTTTGTAACCGTCGTGATCATGTTCATATCGTCATGTAATTATGCTGTGTACTACTAGTAACGCATCTATTTAAAACATGACTATACTCTAGTCAGTGTGGTGTAGTTTAGTAGACTACCCAAGCTGACCGGGCAAATGTTGTTCTGCTATAGAAGAAAGTAAAACCGCGACTAATAAATGGGGTTTACTTGTAGGAGGTTGAAATATACTTCGGAGGAGTGCGACCACAAACACCTTTGCACGAGAATTTTATATAGGTATTATTATTAGATGTGTATTGTAAATAATAAAAGACTCACAAATTACACACGAAATGAGATATAGAGCGAATGTCAGATGCAGCGATTGATGAATGTGAACAAAGGAAAAGAGGTGTGTACACTTAGTTCGATCCTCGGCTACTCCTATCCAGCTCCTGCCAGAATTAGCAAGCTGAAGTGGCAGTGGTCAGGCCATATTTGCCGTGGAACCAATAACCGTTGGGGTAAACGAGTTCTTGAGGCGATATCGCGTCTCGGCAAACATAGTGTAGGACGTCCACAGGCCAAGTGGAGTGATGATTTGCGCAAGACGGAGATTATTTGCCTTAAATAAATGTATTATAACGTTATTGCACCAAGTTTTATTTCGTGTACCTACCTTAAGTTTTGTATCACCACAACAGGCTATCGTGCTTGACAATAGGTTGTCTCGTAATGAGACTTAATTACTTTATAATCCTGTCATTACTGCTCATATCATTGATTTTGATTATTGATTTGTAACATAATCTTCATAATTTTGGAATTTCCATTTTTATTTTTTAATTATTAGTATTATTACCTACCTTTTATACACTTTCCTGTGTAAAGTACCTACACTTTGACTATAACCATGTCATGGGTACTAGACAACTGATATAAATACATATACCTATGCTTTTTTTTGTAAATGTACATCTATATTGTATATAAAAGCGAAATACCACTCACTTATTAATCACGAAATCTCAGAAACTATAACACCTACAAACTTGAAATTTAGCAGGTAGGTTCCTTATAGGGTGTAGACATCCGCTAAGAACGGATTTTACGAAACTCCACCCCTAAGGAGGTGAAATGGGGGTTGGAAGTTTGTATGAAAATCCTATGTTTTTGAAGTAACAGACTTGAAATTTAAAATGTATGCTCTATAGATGGTGTGGAGGTGTACTAATAATGTATCTTAGAAATCAACCCCCCTTTGGGGTTAATACGGGGGATGATAGTTTGGACGCAAACAAGGTTGCGTAGGTCAGCTAGTATTTATATACATAATATACATAGAAAACACTCAAACTCCGAAACAAATATTTGCAGATCATACAAACATTTGGAAACCGGGAATCGAATCCTAGACCTCAAGCACAGCAGTCGCTTACGCTACCACTGCGCCAACGAGGCAGTTACATAACTTTAATTATAAAGTGTAATTAGTTATTTTTAGATGTTTATCTCTAAGCAACATACCCTATAAATTGTTTCTGGGTCAAGAATATTTTAAGTAGGTAGTAGAGCCACGCTGATTTCAGCATGAATGGGCCGGCTCGACCGGGGCGGTACTACCCTCGCACAGAAAATCAACGTAAAATGACAGCGTTCATGCTGTCGTGTTTCGTTGGTGAGTGCGAGACCGGAGGCCCAAATAGTCTAGTCGACAAGTTCCACTTGTTGACTAGACTAAAAGATGCAGCAGCATCACTAGGCCGCCATGGTGTGGGTCGCCATACTGCATTGTCTGCATTCGCAGTGAGTATGGTGACCGCCACTCTTGGATTCTGCTTATGCTTTCCATCAGGCAGAGTAGAGTCATTTTGGCGGGCCACACATAAAAAAAAAAAAAAAAAAAAAAAAAAAAAACCTACGGAAAAAACGTGTTTACAAATAAATTATGTAGAACGACAAATACTTGGATGATTTACTTACTCATGGAAAGTTTATTTGTAAGATAACAATACGTAAGTAAATAAGGATATCAATCACAGCAACACATTCGTAAGACACATGATGTTATCGGCTATCGCATATAATAAGTAACGAATGACACACGCTTCATTTCACATGCACTCTTCCTCTTCTCGAGTCTTTAGTACAGATTTTATGATCAACTCTAAAACTAATATCTTCGCATTTAGTTTGAGACTGCCTTGGTGGCGCAGTGGTAGCGTATGCAATTGCTGTACTTGAGGTCTCGTGTTCGATTCTATGTTCGGATCAAAATCAAATCAAATTAACTATACTAATATGATTACCAGTCTGTTAAATTCCTTGAATGGAAATCGACAAACAACCTCTGGATCGACAGACAGGAGTACTAACTATTAAAACAGACTTGTTGTGTTACAAATTACCCTTTGTAGATACATTACATGTACGAGCATCTTCTAAATTTCGACGCATCGAGTACCTTGTGCCTCAAAGCAAATTCCTTCGGGCAATTTCTGAATGGTCAAACCCGGCCCGGCAATAGAACGTCGTGTAAATTTTTTTGGGCCAAAACGAGGTGTCGTGATAGAAATATTGTTTTTTTTCTTTCTATGTTTTAATATTATTTCTTTCTTCAACTAGGGACAGTAGTGGAAATAATAGTAGGTACTAGGAGCACTTTCTTTCGTTTACTCCCCAAGTCACTATGTTGCTAGGCGAACAATTAAGGTCTCGTAAGTAATCTGACATCTTAAAACATTAGGAGTAGGTATATAACGGCTAAAGTTCGATAACTGTATTAAATGATTGTTTTTATTTAAATGAAAATTTCGCCTTTGGTAGGCTCAACAATATAAATTTCATATCGTGGATCTAACTCTCAACAGTGCTAGCGTGGCTATACTTCTTGATCTTCAGGGCTCGTCACTAGAATCCTGGTTGTGAAGAACGCATTGAATTCCTACAATATTTAAAATCTTATAGATCGTTTTATTTAAAGATTTTTTTAGCCTTGCCACTACGTATGGCACGTGCTGATAGCGCGGTAACGCACTGGCTGATTAAGTGTTCTTTTAAAACGATAAAGATACTGATAAAACATCTATACAAATAAAGAAAATAAAGTGTCTATTTGTATTTCCAATTAACAGCTTTTCACTAAATGCATATAAAAGTATATACAATCATAATAAAAAAAATACGTTCAAAAATCTATTTTTAAATTTTTTGTTAGTTTCAAATTTCTTCTTTAATTTTCTGTTTCGTTTTTCATCATTCTTGTCTTTCTTCCTATCTATTAAAAAAATGATATAAAGTCAAGTTGTAGCTAAGTTTTAATATAGGTAGAATATAGCTAGTCAATACATTAAGTAATAAGTAGAAAAATACAAAAATAAACTTTAATTAACTTCTCAACTGCGAAAAACGTAGTGAATCATTCTTTTGTTCCACAAGTCCGACATTATATGAACTACATTGTAGTAAACAGTTTAATTGTATAAATTAATGCATTGACGTCACATTGACGTATGTAGAAACAATACAAGATTTTTTTAACACTAATTATGTAAAAAAATCCAGTTAAAGAATTTATTTATGTTCACAAACCCTGTATCTGTATTCATAGAGAAACGTGTATCCGCGTATGTAAATTATATTTAAAATAAACACAGTATTTGCCTATGTATCTACCTAAGTCCTACTAATATGAAAACGCGAAAGTTTGTAAGTATGGATGGATGTTTGTTACTCTTTCCCGCAAAAACTACTGAACGGATTTGAATGAAACTTTACAGTAATATAGCTTATAAATCAGAATAACACATATGCTACTATTTGCCGCGATAACCGACAAACACGCGGGCGGAGCCGCGGGCAACAACTAGTATTTCTATAAAAGAATAGTATTTCGCAAACGAACATCGTCGATTTTTGGAGAGTCATCATTGACAACAGCCCTTAGTCCACTTTTTTAGAAGGAGATTTTGACATACTAAATCATGTTGACCAGACGGATTGTTGTATACCTGCCAATCAGATCAAAATGACTGCACGTTTGGCCTAGTGGTTTAACGGTCACCACGCCGTTTCCTACTTCACCAAGTGTCGTGGGTTCAAATCCCACGTAGGACAACACTTTGTGTTTTCCACAAATTGTTGTTCTGAGTCTGGGTGTTCTTTGCGTCCGTTTCATGTATGTTTGTAAAGTCCCCCGCGACACAGGATTTGTTCCTAGTGCGGGAGTTGTCTTTTAAAAATAAAAGAGATATTTTTTTAATAAAAGCCATTAAAATTATAATTTGTTAAATCAGCTATGACATTCTATACTAACCAACATTCAAAAGGATACGATCATCATTATACACTAAAAAAATATTTACATAATTATATTTTCAAAAATTTAAAAGAATATTAAACTAAATTATCGCCGGATATTAATTTTCGTGTGACTAAACAAAGAATTGCACTTCAAGTGCAAAACTTGGATGTTACATGCTCAGATCAATATTAAAAAAGGTAAATAACGCACCGCCTTGCTTGTTCTTGTTGAAGCAGAAAAAAGGCTCGTAGTTCCAAGTAAACACATACGATACTGACGAAAAGTTCCCCAGTTTATAGCATAGTTAGTGCGTATCGCGTGTGTTTACTTGGAACTACGAGTGTCTACGAGCCTTTTTTCTGCTTCAACAAGAACAAGGCGGTGCGTTATCTACCTTTTTTTATTTGATCTGAGGTTACATGTTACTTGGTAGGTACCTAACTACTACACATTTTGTTTTTCGAACCAAATTGTTTATTTTACACTGCCAAGAACGGCACGTGGACAGCTTGAAATACATATTTATAAAGCCAAATACAAATGTTGTGATTATTGATAAGGAATTGCATACCAAATATTTTTAATTCTTAGAAAACCCACTCTGCTCTCAATAAGTTTAAAAGTAGGTAGGTACGTACAACATATCGTCTGTCATATATCTCGAAAGTGTACCTAAATTTTAAACGGTAATCCAATAACTATTATTTTAATAACTAAAAACGCTTAAAGAAGCTAAAGGTATCTGACTATATATATTGTATTTAGTCCAATTCAAGCTCAGATTAAATAAAAAAAGATAGATAACGCACCGCCTTGTTCTTGTTGAAGCAGAAAAAAAGGCTTTTAGTTCCAAGTAAACACACGCGAAACGCACTAACTATGCTATAAACTACGCTACTTTTCGTCAGTATCGTATAAGTTGTCTTTCTACGATACTGACGAAAAGTTTGACCTTTTTTCTGCTTCTCTTTTCTCCTACTGTCTGGAAGTGGTAGTGACGCTTTTTAAACAGATTTGACCAATTTAAACTTTAGAAAAAAAAAGTCCTTTATGACAGTTTACAGAACTGGGTTATTACTTAGAAATTACGTAGGTACCTGCTTAAAAATGTTCTGTATTGAATCATATTTACTATGGATTTCAATAAGCCTGAACTTTCAGAAAGTGACTAGGTACCTTTAATGAAAACCCTTATGGGTTTTCAGATTTACACACCACCCTTTTTATTGCTGAATCAATAAATACATATCATGTTTGTTTTACAGCAAGATAATAAAATGTATTACCTAATAATGTAGCAGTAGGTACTCAAAAGAGGGTTAGAAGAAATCTCGTAACTCTCGCGACGTCATCCTCTCAAAAGAGATCAATAGGTGACGTAGCGACTGCAGATAACTTATATCGTCATATCAGCACTGGCACTTCAAATTGAAATCATTCCTGACCTTGGAGTTTAAAACAAATCAGCTGTAACCGGTCGTCATGAAATAAGTTATCTCAGAGATGAGAGAGAAAAGACAAAGGATACAATCTCCTTAAATAAACTTTCCACTAAGTAATAATAATAGCACAAGGTTCAAAATCGCTTGTGAGTAATGTTTCACTTGGTGTTGTCTTCAGTTATTTGCCGTGGAATCTTCCCACAACGTCGATAACCTGCGTTATCAGGAAGGCGCCGCCCGCGCACGAGATCGAGTTTGTTCAAGTAGCTATTAATATAATTTACATTAAACAACGATGACACAATTGTAATAAAGAGTAAACTCTTGGATATCCACGTGTTTAGGTAAGTGCCTGCCACAGCGAGTAGGATTTGCGTACTAAAGTGCAATATTAAAAAATATTTATCATTTGTTATGTTAGAAATAGAATAGGCTTTAGAGCAGCATTATTATTTCGTTCCGGTGGCGGTGGCGGTGGAGACCATGTGGAGCTGGGCTACCGACACTCTGAGGTTTGTGGGGGAACTGGGCCCTAGGCTTGCGGAGCTTAAAGGTGATTCCCGTTCCGGCTCGTTCCTGGTGCAAAGGTTGGCCATTGCCATTCAACGCGGCAATGCTGCAAGTATAATCGGCACCTTTCCACCGGAGGGTTTCAGGGATGGGTTAAATGACATAAAATATTTGTGTTAGAAATTAAATAATCGGTAGGTATATATTTTTTTCTTCAAAAAATACCAATAGGTATACAAGTAGAGATGGTGGGGTCAATGTTAGAAGTAGCGCAATACTTATCCAACCGTTGCCGGTGTGCAAAAGTATTATATAAATTATATTAATGATACTGTTGTTGTATATCTATACTAATATTATAAACGCGAAAGTTTGTAAGTATAGATGGATGGATGTTTGTTACTCTTTCACGCAAAAACTACTGAACGGATTTGGATAAAACTGTACAGTAATATAGCTTATACATCAGAATAACACATAGGCTACTATTTGCCGCGATAACCGACATATACGCGGGCGGAGCCCCGGGAAATCACAATATATATCTCGTCTCAAGTTGTGTTGCTCCCAATGAACTCCGAAACTATCTAACCATTTATTCATTCATTCATTCTATCAATTTTATCTTTCAAAAAAAAACATACCGATGAAATTGAGAACCTCCTCCTTTTGGAAGTCGGTTAAAAACGTGAAAATCGGTTGATTTGCACTTTCTTTTTAAATGTGTGTTTTGTTGTCGTGGTAATGAAAGTACAGCTCAAATTACGCTTAGACTAATAGGAGCCGAGCACGATTGAAAAAAGACGTAGATGGAGTTGCGTGGGTCATGTATTGTGCATGCCAATATCATGTAAAATATAAATATAGGTTCAATAGATTTACTATTAAACTATCGCGTCCCATATGAAATATAATTATGTAGAAATTAGGGGCATAAAATGAGTTACACCCAGAGACAAAAAAAATATCGTTTTCATGACAATATTTTTCCTGGTTGGGAATCGAATTCGTTTACTCGGAGAAACCACGCTCCGAGTAAACTCCAGACAGTGTTTCGCAGGAAATTCTCTAGAAGGCTAAGAGTGTAAGATTGGATTAAGGGTAGGTTTCACAAACATTACGGATAGCCTGTTTTCATCGATATTCTTTTCAATCGATTTTTAATCATAATAAACAGGTTTGCAATTTTTTTAAAGCATTGTATCCTTCGATCATTGATCGAAGATTGTATCTGAAGTTTGTTCCTTTAATTCTTATTTGTTTGTGGTTTCTTTTGTCGTTTTAAACAGATAGGGCCACATTATTTGTTATAAAAAAAAACTAGCTTTTTAAATGTTCTATCACGTACCTTTGTAGTTTCATTAAAATATTTTGTGAACCATTTTCCCTTGCGTTCCACATGATTGTGTAAATGTGTTAGAATTGACGACTGACGATTCAAACAGATTGTTCTGTCCGAGGCTACAAGCTAACCCGTAGTTATAATAGGATTATGTAAAAATATAAAATTAAAAAAAAGAAAAATAGCCGACTTTTTTCCTTTATTTTTTGATTCCGTTTCGGTTTTTAGTGTATGTTTACTTTATGTATATTTCTGAATGACGTAATGGATTTTGACTTTTGAGGTGTCGTAAAATTCGTCTGAATTGCGAGAGTGACACTGGATACATGTTATCATCATCGGCCTATCGCAGTCCACACCTGGACATAGCATAGGCCTCTCCAATCGCACACCACTTGGTTCGATCCTCGGCTTTTCGCATCAAACTTACGTTAGACATTTGGCGGGCCTGCGGACGTCCTATACTACACCTTTCGAGATGCATTCTGTACTCAAACATGCTTGAATAAAGGTACATATGTAAATCATAAAAAAAAACAAATTAACGGGTTTCATAAATGTATCTAACTTTTAATTTGAAACGAGAAATACTACATAAGATATAGAACATAATAAAATTCACACAATCACATTTCTTCTTAATTTTTTTAATCAAAAAACTACATAGTTGATACATTAGTCTACTGGCAGACATGTATGATTACAAAACGATAATAGTGGAACACGTCAGCATTCCATTGATCTGTTTTATACATTATAGGGGCAAAGGGCATCAATAAATAAAACGATATTAACGTAATCACTCCAGTTATATTCCATACATTTACAGAACTTTGTATCTAGCTTTGTTTATCATGTGATGGGAGGAGGTCTGTAGCTTCAGAAGTTCTTCCTTGATGAGACGTGTGATTTCGGATTTTGCTTTGGCAACAGCGAGTTCTTGGGAACTTTCGATCGCAAGGTAAAGTTTACGTTCGCCCTCTGGGGGTGTCTTGCCGGGCGGGACATAGGTGCCTCGAACTGTGATACCGGCTTCGGAATACTCGCTGATTAACGCTAGAGCCTCCTGTAAATCACAAAAATATGTTATAAACACACATAGGTAAATATTGCAGACTAAAATATACTCTAACATAGTTTTGGCAAAAAGAAATTGCAATCTGATGTGTATATGAATAGTTTTCGCAATTGGCGTACAAGGTGTAGGTGTTTTTTTAGGCTAGCAACTCTAAATATAAAACCTCAACTATATGCTTACATTTTTTACCAAAAGCTAATAAGCCTGCTTCGGAAAATAGAGGCATAACAACTGTTTTTTATTTATTTTAATGAACCCTTAATGGTGCGATTAATAAATCAAACTAGTGAAATCCAAAATTCAACGATAAGCGGGCGCCAAAAGGTAGACCTGCTCATGAGTACATAAGGAAAAATAATAAAAAAATACACCTAGATTTTTTTTTAGTTACAAGAAAAAATTAGAATTTCTTTGAAAATTTACACCCTTCATTTTTTTTTATTTATTTATTACGTAGTGGTGTCCATACTTTTTTTTTTACAAGACCATGAGTCAAAGTACACTAAGAGTAAAAATATTTCAAAATTGTAGGGAAAAAAATTATTTTGAACGTTTTTTGTGTAAAAACTGCGGGCAATTTGGTGTTTTTAAGAGTTGTGGTGAATAGTAGCAATATCATGAAAGGTATAAATTTTCAAAGAAATTCTAAATTTTTCTTGTAACTAAAAAAAAAACTAGGTATATTTTTTTATTATTTTTCCTTATGTACTCATTAGCAGGTCTACCTTTAGGCGCCCGCTTATCGTTGAATTTTGGGACACCCTGTATAATTATAGACATAAATAAAAAACAACATTTGACAATGTTATGCTTTCCATCAGGCAGAGTAATTTTAGCAGGGCCATACATAATAAAAATCTATTAGAATGAAAATAATAGACAGAATGGGTATTATTTATGCTGTATAGGTATTTAGAGTAACATGCATTTGAAGATGCATCTTGAAGTGTTTAACTTATACTATTTTGCATATTCTCGTGGAAAGAAGCGGTGACAGACATTTATACGATTTGTTTCGGATTTCAAATTTGCCCAATCATGCAAAAGCATCTCAACAGGCCGCCATATTGTGGATCGCCAAGCTGTATTGTCTGAATTGTCTACATTTGCAATAAGTACGGTGACCACTATTCTTGGATTCTGCTTATGCTTTCCATCAGCCAGAGTAGAGTCACTTTAGCAGGCTCATCTATACTAATATTATAAAACTGAAGAGTTTGTTTGTTTGAACGCGCTAATCTCAGGAACCGCTGGTCCGATTTGAAAAATTCTTTCAGTGTTGGATAGTACATTTATCGAGGAAGGCTATAGGCTATAGGTATATCATGACGCTAAGACATATAGGAGCGGAGCACCAATGAAGAATGTTACAAAAACGGGAGAAAATTATTACGCTACGGGCAAAAGGAGAGGTAAACCAGATTGCCCCACGCAATCGGCTTTCAGATTGGTGGTTTCAGCTAGTATATAAAATAAAATGGAGGTATTTACGCAGAAATAATATTAGTAACGACCATGCTTTACCTGTAACTAGAGTAATTATTTATAAAAATGATGGCAGCATCTTGATACCGTAACGTTATTACGTTTAAGCAATTTTACACAAAAGAATATCAGAGCACCGAGTAATGCTAGTTTGAGCAACATATTCAACAACTAATGGCTTCAGCAAAAGATATTGCACTGCGACACAAATGCAATAAACATGTACCAGAATGTACCTATTGTATAAAGGTTATCGGACAAGGTCATGTCGACCCCTAAGTAAATAAACAAATAAAAGGTTGTTCGCTCTCAATAAAAAACGCAAATCGCAGCGTCAATAAGGTCGTGGGTTATCGCATAATCGTCGGAGAAGTACCTACCTAATGAAATAAATAATAGTAATAAAACCTTATATTTATTATTTCTTAACAAGAAAGGAATTAGTGTCCACACTAATATTATAAATACGAAAGTAACTGACTGTTATGCTATCAAGGCAATCGCTACACCGATTTTAATTAAATTTGGCATGGAGACACTTTGATTGTTGAGGAAGGACATACTCTATACCACGATTATCGATTTACATGCGAACGGAGTCATAGGCAAAAGCTTGTAAGTATATAATAAATAGATATTTCGGACATCTTAAACACAACGCCATCTAGTCCCAAGCTAAGCAGAGCTAGTGTTATGGGTATTAGACCCAAACTCCGAAACAAATATCAATAAGATCATACAAACATTTGGTCCGACCCGGGAATCGAACCCGAGACCTCAAGCGCAGCAGTCGCATACGTTACCACTGCGCCACAGAGGTAGTCAGCCATAAATAAATTATGTAATTAGATAATTATGAGTAACTGAGTGTACCTTGCTGGTGACCCTCCATCTAGCTTGCTGTGGGAAGTCGTTGATCTCCAATTCAGTTTCATATTTACGGAACACCTCCTCGGCCGGCTCCGAAGCGCTTTCGTCGCGCGGTTGGTAGTTGAGACGAGTGTTCAATTTCGCCGCGAGCTGTTCCGCTACGATTTTAGCCTGAGAATAAATATTTCAGAATATACCACACATCATTTATTAATTTTTTTTATGGAATAGACGGGCAAACGAGCTGACGTATCGCCTGATGGTAAGCGATTACCGACACCTGCAACACCAGAAGCGTCACAAGTGCGTTGCCGGCCTTTTGGGGATGGGGGGGGAGGTAGGGGATTGGGGTATTGGCCTCCGGTATCCTCACTCACTCGGTGAAACACAGCGCAAGCACTATTTCACACCGGTTTGCTTTGAGGCCGTGGTATCACTCCGTTCGAGCCGGCCCATTTATGCCGAAGCGTGGCTCTCCCACGGGTAGTACTGGGTCTATTTTTTATGCTATAGGGTCAAGCTAGCATTTTCCCCGGGTTAGACCTTGAGGAAGTCTGACGGGGTAGTTTTTAGTAAAATCTCAAAGGATTTTTCCCCCCGTCAAAAAAGAGGCAAGCAGATAAATCAATCAATGGAAAGTGACAACCATTGTCAATAGACATCCGCAACTCAAGACACACAAGCTACATGGGACGGAACATCACCTTATATGATCCAGAAATTGAGGTTCTAAGTCTTGTGTCCGTTTCATATTATGTTTGTAAAGTTCCCCGCGACACAGGATTTATTCCTAGTGCAGGAGTTGTAAAAGAAAGAGGAAGCCCAATGATGCTGAAGCATCTCAATAGGAAATAATTGCACTCGGTGATTAGATACAATCACCGAGGGTAAGCAACGACGGCGCGGTCAGTACCTGGATGGGTGACCGCTAGTGGCATGTTACCATGAGCGTCTCCGTGATTCGGAGGTCACGTTAAGCAGTCGGTCCCGGTTGTTATCATATGATAACAGTCGTGAAGCTTAGTTGGAGGCCTTTGGGCGGCTTAAAAACATCCAACGGCAAGATTACAGTTGGCCAGTCACCAACCCGCACTCAGCAAGCGTGAGGATGTATGGCCTTAACCCTCTCCTGAGAGGAGACCCGAGCCCAGCAGTGGGACGTTATGGGTTGTTGATGATGATGTATGTAGGTCACCATGCTGCATTGTCTGCATTCGTAATGAGTATAGTGACCACTACTCTTGGATTCTTCTTATGTTTTCCAACAGGAAAAGTAAGAGTCACTTTGGCAGGCTTATAAATCGACGGCAGAAAGCGGAAATGTCGTATCTCCAAATTTTTACAAAATTACTTTTTGGTATAGTTTTGATCAGACAAAAAAATCGCATCGAATAGTCTATGTCTTATTACGTGAGGTTTGGATAGAGAGAAATATGTTTCATATTTCTTGTTTCCATGATCTATCCACGAGTTATGAATTTTTTGAACAGTTTTTTGGCTCTGGTGTAAAGTTGGATATTTCGAGATACGATATTTCTGCTTTCTGCCGTTGATATTTAAAAAAATTATCACAAAAAAATAAAGAAAAAACCGACTTCAAGACCTGGACCAAATTGAAATGGGACCACACGGAAAGCACCAGCTTTCAAATAAAAAAAGAATCATCATAATCGGTTCACCCAGTCGAAAGTTATGAGGTAACAAACATAAAAAAATACAGTCGAATTGATAACCTCCTTCTTTTTTGAAGTCGGTTGAAAGAACTCTTATATTAGGAATATACATCCTTTGTCGCAGGAGACTTTACAAACATACATGAAACGGACACAAAGAACACCCAGACTAAGAACAGCAATTTAGGGATCATACAAAGTGTTGTTTCGTATGCAATTTGAACCCACACACACACTTGAAAGCGGCGCGGCAATCGCTTAAGCCACTAGGTCAACTGTACAGTCAAAGAACCTCCTCCTTTTTTTTTAAGTCGGTCACATCAAATCTATACTAATATAAATTAGAAAGTAACTCTCGTCTGTCTGTCCCGCTTTCATGGCTAAACCACTGCATCTATTTTCATGAAATTTAGCATGAATATACTTTATTTCTGACATAGGCTACTTTCTATCTCGATAACCAATATAGAAGCTAGTTAAAATAAATTAATTTAAAAAACTTTTTAAAAATAAGATTTTATTGGAATTCCCTGGCTCCATCATCAGATCCTGGATACTATGAAAACATAAAGTACTCGTCGAGACGAATCAAACGAGTCCGAACTCGATGGTTTTGCTACGTTTCTTCACAGAGATCCTATGGCCACCTTTCAGCTCCAGCATTAGATCAGCTCCATGTCATTATAATATTGTATTCTCACGCTGTATACATATGCTTGCAAAATTTCAGCAAAATCGGTTGAAGATATCTGCTTCAAAATTGAGTTGCAAGATTCCACCCGAACATACATTGCAAGTTAATAAAAAGCTTGTAATAGTAGCCAAGGGCTGTAAGGCATCAATTGCAGCCCGTGATATTTAGGCTAGTGCCTATAGTTTGAGAGTGCAATTGGTGCTTGCACCTGAGCTAACTGTTCTGCTTTACATCTCGATTGTGAGGTAAGTAGAAGAAAACCGGCAAAACAAACAATATATAAAGTCAAAGTTTTCTATTCCCGCCTTTTTTCATTACAAAGAATCAAGTAAAGAACTTTTCATTTTTTTTTTCAACAACGAAATTGAGCTTCGCCGTTCGATATTTAAAATTGATGACTATTATACTCACACAAAGACAAGGCTGAATAGCAAAGCGACCTCTTTGGTCATTGGGCTGAATGCATGATGTCTATTGCCAGTATGATGGTTGGATGTACGCGAACTTTTTGAAAGAAAGTAGTGTTTTTTTTTTAAACTTACCGCCCTAGGGCTTTTCTAGCTACATTATTACCCTAGAGCGCTAATTAGTCACCTACAAGCCCCATTTGGAGGTAATAAGAACCTACTTACCGAACATGAGAGATGTTAAAATATATAGTTACCGTGATGAGCGTGTGTGCGGAGGGCGCGCCCTTGAGGATAGCCTCGGCGGCCTGTTGTGTAGCGCCCTTGTGCTCAGCGCCCAGCCCCTTGGCGAGGTTGATGCGCGACGCGGCCATGCGCGCCAGCTGCAGCTTGCCGTCCGCGCCCCCCGCCCCCGCCGCACCCGCCGCACCCGCCCCCGCCGGCACGCCCGCACCGCCCACCCCCGGCTGGAAACAACACTCCCACATTTACATAACCCACTCCTTACCTTTAACACTCAACACTTTAGTAGCTATAGTCTGTTCGCTTAGATACGATCACCTTGATCGCGCCGCCGCCGCACGTGCGGCAAAGCCGCCACAAAATCAATAATGTGTATGTATGTATATTTATATAAAAAGTTATCTATTTACTATGTCTATATTTATTTTTATGTGTTTTGTTTGTTTTTATTGATCATGTAACCTCTGTGCACCACCTACCTTACTAGATTTCTACAGCACCCTAAGGGTGACTGGAAGAGAATGCCTTGGGCATTAAGTCCGCCGATGTACAAATGTGCATAAAGTTTTTAATAAATAAATAAATAAAATCAAAGGGCTTGCCTGCAGCGTACATCCACAAGCAAGTATGATTTGTCATCAACGCCGTTGATGAGTTATTATATTCGTATTTTACAACAATAACCACAATTGCGTGGGGGTGCACCGACACTATCTAAACGAATGGATATTTACATACATTGCGAAATTGTAAACCGTCAATATTCATTATTAACTTCCATTTAAAAGTTAATTCACTATCGGTCATTGAATGCACCCTGTGTTGATTATCATTTAGCAATTCATCATATTTTATATCATATCAGATCATTATTGTAATAAAACATATAGGCTCTAAGTCTCGTATCACTTTAGCCTATACTATCATGGCATCGAAAATGTTGTAAGGTTACATACCATACAAGCTATGTACTAAATAACTACTGAGTGAAAGTAATTAGCAATTTCCTACAGTAATTAGTAAGTTGATTGATTAGTGATGAAGAAGCATCTCAGTAGACCGACGTAGTGTAAGTCATATTACTTCTTTGCTGCATATTGTGTTTTCACTATTGAGAATGGCGACTACCACTTTTGTATTCTGCTCATACTTTCCATCTGGCATAGTTCAGTCACCGTGGCAAGATCAAATATAAAAAAAAACAGCCTTGTTACCTTCATACTACAACACTGCTATGCTATGTTTTACGTAGTATTAAATAAAAGCGCTTCCGCTAGATCGTTTAAACTACTCAACGGATTTTAATGTAGTCTTCAGCAATAGATAGAGTGATACAAGAAGGAGAAATATATGTGTAATCTATACTAATATTATAAAGCTGAAGAGTTTGTTTGTTTGACGCGCTAATCTCAGGAACCGCTGGTGCGATTTGAAATATTTATTTATTTATTTTTTTATTTATTAAAACTTGTTGCACTTATTGTACAAAGGCGGACTTAATGCCATGAGGCATTCTCTCCCAGTCGACCTTCAGGTGAGGTAGAAATAAGATGCAAATATTCTTTCAGTGTTGGATAGTACATTTATTGAGGAAGGCTATAGGCTATAAATATCATTATGCTGAAACCAATAGGAGCGGAGCATCAATGAAGAATGGTTCAAAAAAGGGGGAAAATTATCACGCTACGGGCAATAGGAGACGCAAACAGAATAGGAAATATCCATGCAACAAAAATTGTAAAATTAGAAACAACCATTTACCAAGTTCTGCTTTCATAAAATAATTTTCAACTCACAAAAATCGATACCTACATTCAATAATTACTGTATTTAAAATGTTATTTTTAATTACTTTTGGTTATGAACAAATACAAGATAAATTTTAAAAACAAAGCGTGATCAAAACACGTGTTTCATTCACGTGCACATTTGAACTGCGAAAATTTTATCAAAACGGCTCAGTGACAAAAAAACAACTTTAATAATAAAAATATAACGAGATAAGCTGACATAAGAATCCATTAACACTTTTTAAGAGTGTCTGTAGCGAGCATAATAAAATGGTAACTGAGTCATATCTATACAACAAAAGTCAATAAACCCCAGTGGTTATTTACCTTACAACAATTACCTTACCCGTAACTTTTGTGTTTATGAATTTCATGTTTAATAACCAAAAAATTTAACAAAAATAACCGACTTCGAATAACTGGATTTAAAATGGGACCATACGGGAAGCACCAGCTTTCAAATAAAAAAAGAATCATTAAAATCGGTTCACCCAGTCGAAAGTTGACTGAGGTAACAAACTAAAAAAAATACAGTCGAAATGAGACCGTCCTCCTTTTTTGAAGTCGGTTAAAAAGATGATTTAAACTCTTAGATAGTCGGACCAAAGCCTGAAAAATAAACCAGTGAAATGTTTTCCCAAATTGTAACCCCTACGTACCTGAGTGTCATTCCACTCTGTCTACTGAAATAAATTGGAATCATCAGATCATGTATGTGTGAGCTTTGCTTTATTATTAATATTTGAAGAGTTTTCTACTTGAGCTCATAGTCTAGCTAAGCACTTAAGGAATTAGATCATTAAATCACTAAATATCACATTAGTAAGAAATCACGTGTATTTATTTTTCATATTTCTTTCGAGACAGATTCTCTGCGTAGTGTACTATGCACTAGTACAATATGTGTTTCTCGCATGTTACACCATTCCTTTAATATTATTTTTATGCCAGTTAAAAACAACCTGCAACCTTTCTGTCTAGACTTTTTATCCTGGTTCTTAATTTCAGAATAAAATTTGATTATACTTTATACCGGTACTTAAAGATAATATTCAAAAAATTTGCTAAAAATACACGTGATTAGGGGAGAGGGGGAGGGGCTAATCTTAAATCTCACCACGTATCACCAAGGGCCCTCCCCCTTGCTAAAATGGGCAAGAAATGCTAAAATAAACATCATCGTGATTAATGGACGGTCTCTTTAATAAAAATGAAAATGATGGACCATAACGGACCCCTATTTTTCTACAAAGTAAATCATAACTGCCTTTAGTAGGCCACTACTCAGAGATAGGGTTTGTTTCGAGTTTTCCTTCTTTTTATGATGATGTTACAGTTGCCTGTGTAGTTTGCTACCTAAAGGCGCGTCTCCACCAAAATTGTTGGCAATTTCAGTGTTTCCAACTGTTTGCAACTCTACAAAAAATCGCGAACTATTGTTTTCATTGTGTCCACACAGAGTTGCCAACAATTTGAAAAACATTCGAACTAAGCGTCTCCACAGAGCCAATAAAAAAAACTGCAACAAGCGTATTCTTTTGATGTTTACCGCCAAAAACAGAAACACGGTTGCCAACATATGTTGCCAATTATTGTTGCCAACATTTGTTGACAATTATTGTTGCCACAATAATTGACACAAGGAAATTACAGTAACTTTTGTCACCAACACGTGTTGACAACACGAAAATTGACAACTTTTGTTCGGTGGAGACCCGGCTTAAGTCGGCTCTCACGACACTCAATGGATGAATAGGGGTGGTGATACTCCGGATTCTTAATCAATCAACACATGTATAACTTGCACACGTTAAAATAAAATTGAAGAAATAATCCGACCTTAATTTCCTTAACAATCTTCTTAGCCGCAAACATCGTCTCAATCTGTTGGTCGAGGTCACCTTCCACATCTTCGTCGTCAGAGTCCTGCAGGCCAAGAGCAGCCTTCTGATATTTCTTCTTTTCTGTTGCCGCTTGAGCTTCAGATTCGTCAAATTTGAACCCTGTAATAATTGAGTCAAGGAATATTTTTGTTTGTACAAATCCATTGTGAAATTCTTGTTAGAGTAATATTAAATACCAGCTTCAGCGACTCCGCTCGCATGTATGTCGGTTATCGCAGTAAATAGTAGCCTATGTATTATTCTAAAATATAGGCTATATTACCTACTGTGAAGTTTTATCTAAATCTGTTTATTAATTTTTTCTTGAAACAGTAACAAACATCCATACTCACATTTGTAATTTATTTATTTTATTTAATCCTTTCTTTACTATACATTTTATGTTTTATTATTAAAACACATTTGTAATATTAGTTTTTTTTTTTTTTTATGGAATAGTCCGGCAAACGAGCAGACGTATCGCCTGATGGTAAGCGATTACCGCCGCCCATGGACACCCGCAACACCAGAGGCGTCACAAGTGCGTTACCGGCCTTTGGGGGATGGGGGGGGGGAGATAGGGGGAGGGGTTGGGGTATGGGCCTCCGGTATCCTCACTCACTCGGTGAAACACAGCGCAAGCACTATTTCACACCGGTTTTCTGTGAGGCCGTGGTATCACTCCGGTCGAGCCGGCCCATTCATGCCGAAGCGTGGCTCTCCCACGGTTAATTTTTTTTAGTTAGTTATTAAATCCTTCTTATTGCTACCATAATAATATGTTATTTTGCACCAGTTTTTCGCCAAATATTTGACACAAATAAAATTTTAACAAAATAAAAAACTGAATTCAAGAACGACCAAATCGATCGATTTCTCTTGGATGCCATCATTAGATCTTAGTGTTATCATGGTACCACCGTTGGGATATATACTTTCCATTAAAATGGTTGTCTGTAAAGTCTGTTTACGGACGATAGTTTAACGTGACAACGTCATAACGAAACATTAATGAAATGATCTCTCGTTTGCCTTAAATGGAACGCCTCAGAGCAAGGTAACGCTGCACTTTCGTGTGTGCAGCCGGCTCCATCGAATTATAAGACGTTGTCACGTCAAAAAATAATCATCAAAATCGGTTCATAAAGGACGAATTTATCCGCGAACACACATAAAAGAACATATATACGGTCAAATTGAGAACCTCCTCCTTTTTTGAAGTCGGTTAAAAATAGACTGTTAAGGTGTGTTAATTTATGATAGAGTACACAAAAAACGGTTTTAAATTTCAATTTTTTATGCCATAACTTTGACATACGTACCTTTCCCACTAAATCCACCACCAGTGTGGACTTTCTTGCCTTCCTTCTCTTGTGCCTCCTTATATTTGTCCCATAACTGTCTTAGTTCATTCGTTGGTGTAGCTCCAGCCAGCTCGAACGCTCTCACCACATCACCTGCGTATCTCCCTTGTTCGGGCGTCAGGAATGTCCAAGCATAGCCTTTGTTGCCTGCACGTCCCGTACGACCGCATCTAGGTTAAACAACGATATACTTAGACAGGAGGTTTATACCTACTGTACTGGTCAGATGGTTTGGCACCTTTCAATTTTTACCCGACTGCCAAAGAAGGAGCATTATTCCAATATTTAACCATTATTTATGAATAACGAGTGTGCCAAAGTTCGCTGACCGAAACCGAATCTTCGGTCAGCGAACTTCTTGGCTCACTCATAATTCATAAATAATGGTTAAATATTGGAATATTGATAGGTACAAGGTACACCCGCCATATTGATGGCAAGAGGCGGGTGGCGGGTGTACATACACTCGAAAAACATAACGCTCCTTCTTTCGCAGTCGGGTAAAAAATATCCTAAGTCAATATCCTAATCCTCGGTCCAACCGACATTTTTAAAAATGTTTTTTTTTTAATAGTGCCGTATATTCTTTCAAGTGCATTTAATGAAAAGTTATTAATTTAAAGTTACAATCAGACACTTCAATTTTATTTGTATAGATGTATAGATATAAATAAATATATATCACATTCAGTCGCAAATAGATCTCCTACAAGTTATATGTGTGCATACCAACAACTACAATTTGCTTATCAGTAATGAGAAAAACACGCCAACGAAGAGATCATATGACTCCACTAATATTGAAAACAAAGTGACAATCGACAATAAACTATTTTAAATGTAAACATTAATTAAAAAGCTTGTGTCCAATCACACTAATATGATAAACGTGAAAGTTGGTGAGTGTGTATGTTTGTTACTTATTCACACGCAAACGACTGGACCTATTTGATAAAATTTGGTATGCAGGAAGCTGACACCCTGGATTAACACATAGGCTATTTGCCGCGAAAATCGTTATATACGCGGGCGGAGCCGCGGGCAACAGCTAGTCTTTATATATATTTTTACTTTCAACAGCCCTTCCTAGTCCACTGCTGCACATGGGCCTCTATTTAGAAAGAAAGCCTTGGCCTGTGTCACTCGCAGAATACTTCCCAATATGGGGTCACGACCCTTCAGACGACGGCTGCACGGTTGGCCTAGTGGTTTAAGCGATCGCCATGCCGCTGTCTACTACGCCAAGTGTTGTGGGTTCAATTTTTTTTTGTTTTAATCGTCTTCAACGACTTATTTATTAATTTTACGTATAATATTGGTTAATAGAGTCATAAAGTATATTATTTTACATGTAAAAATCAAATAATAGTAATAATAAGATCTAAAAATTTCATAATATCTAAGTTGACAGCCGAAAATCGGGATGTTTTTGTAAAAAACAATTAAATTCAAATATCTCAAAAACGGTTAGATTTAGGATAGGGTGTGTCATAGTGAAATCAGTCAGAAACGATGTAAACTATAAGCCCTTAACGGGAATAGGTCGACTTAACCAGTAACCCTGTATAATTTTAATGCGTGAGTGGTCTTTTAAAAAAAAAGAATTGAGGATAGCGACACAGGGAGGGCTCTTATTAAACTCATGAGATGAATAGGGACGGTGAAACTCGAGTATAATTTATTTATTACCACACGGAGAAGGCGGAACCTGGACTATTGTAACCACACTAATAATAAACATACTTCAATATTTCTCAATACATTTTAAGCTAATTCAGAGTTCGTGAATTCGGTTCAGTCAGGGCAAACTATTGTGATGAGCACGTTTATTGTGTCTGGGTGTAGTTTGTCTATACAAATAAATAAGTGTCTGTTTGTAAGTTCTTAACAGCTTTTCACTAAATACATATGGAATTATATACGGTACTAACGTCATTTCTTTTTTGTCTGTTTGTTTGTTCCGGGGGTCTCACTGCCAGAAAGCAGATGATATAAGGAGTAACTTAGGCTACTTTTTTTAGACTAACTTCGCCCCGCCGCGTTACCCGCGGTTGTTGTTGTACCGCGGGGCTCAGATAGTTAAAAATATAACAATAAATAAAATTAAAAAAAAAAACAAGAATTTGACCAAATTGAAATGGGACCGCACCAGCTTTCAAATAAAAAAAGAATCACCAAAATCGGTTCACCCAGTCGAAAGTTCTGAGGTAACAAACTCAAAGGAATTGAGAACCTCCTCCTTTTTTGTAGTCGGTTATTAAAAAAACTCACCTATGCACATAATCCTCATAATGATTCGGGCAGTCATAATTGACGACGAGTACCAGTTGCTTGACGTCGAGTCCTCTGGCGGCCACGCTCGTAGCCACCAACAGCTTCACTTTCCCAGACTTGAAGTCCACGATTGTTGAGTCCCTGTCGAATTGATCAATCCCTGTAACAGGCCATCATTAATATATTCGTCACTCAACAAAATATAATACACCGGCATTTATAAGCGTTTATAAAAAAAAAATGCTTATCTTTTTTAATATGAGAGCATAACTAAGGGAGTAACCATACATAGGCGTTCCCCTCTGTTAAAGTATAAGCCCAAATGGACCTACGCGTGACACTGTTATGACACAAAATGTATGTATTTAAGTGTATGTGAAATTGTGAATGTTATTGAAGTAAAACGCGCGCTTCTTTACGCACGCTTGACTTGGGGAGTAATGCGTGACGACAGCGTTACGAAAAGTGTGATCGGGAGAGACGAACGGAAGTTGAGAGAGAGTTCTAAGTTAGTGAAGATAGAAAGAGAGTTACGTATCGTATATTACTGTAGGGGCAAGAGAGAGAGGTGCGAGCACAGATTTTCTTTATTTCTCAAAAAGAAGTTTTTACTTTAGTCGTGTGGTCTAAAGCTTCCGCCCTTTTTTAACCGACTTCAAAAAAGGAGGTTTCTCAATTCGACCGTATATATACAATATATATTTTATGTGTATTCGCGGATAACTTCGTCGTTTTTAATATTATGTAGGTATTTCAGTTTTTTGTTGATTACTGTACATAAAGCAACAAGAGTAG
Source organism: Diaphora mendica (assembly GCA_949125395.1). Classification (NCBI taxonomy): domain Eukaryota; kingdom Metazoa; phylum Arthropoda; class Insecta; order Lepidoptera; family Erebidae; genus Diaphora; species Diaphora mendica. The sequence continues at coordinate 8,298,026 of OX421327.1, forward strand.
GGAGTAACCATATGTAGGCGTTCCCCTCTGTCAAAATATAAGCTCAAATGGGCCTATGAGTTACACTGTTATGACAGAATGTATTTAAGTGTGTGTGAAATTGTGAATGTTTTTTTTTAATTGTTATGTGTGAATTCGTGGTGATAGGCTATTGTTTTTGTATACGAGTTTAAAATGTGTATGTATGTGTGATTCCCATGCAAAAAAACACAGATTGTTTTCTATCGGAAAAATACGTTATGGCTACTCCCCTCTGTTCCGTTTAAAAAAAAAACTATATTTTTAAGTTTGTAACACGCTTATAAATGACGGGGAGAATAAAAATAAAATTATGCCGCTGCCGGATCCAATGGTCGCTGAAAATCAAAATAATCTATTAGTAGATTTGTAAATGAATTTATTATACTATATATGTTATTTAATACCATATTTACTATATGATTGTTGCTCTAGTAATATAATACTCGTAATACATATACATTATAAATCCTAAAGTAAGTCTATCTGTTCGTCAGTCTGTCTGTCCGTTACTCTTACATAGCTAAACCGCTGCACCGATTAAATTAAATTTGGCATAAAGATATTTTGATTCTTGAGGAATATAACATACTATATAACATAGGCCACTCTTTAAGGCCAATCGACATACAATTAATTGCTATAATAAGGTCAATTTAGGCTTTTAATCTCACTACTTTACTGAAATGAACAGCTGCGGATAACTTTAAACTTTAATTTAAAATATCAAGTTGAAATAGGGCAGTGATCGAAGCCTCCCGTGCGTAAGAATCAATTCACATAAAGGTTACCTGTAAAAAAAATTAAGCCTGTAGTTTTTTTTACGATCCTTAACTTATTCTTGTCCTTCTAATAAATCGTATATTTCGTGTAGAATATGTTTTAATGAAATTTAAAGCGTTACTAAGCTACAAGCTATACAATAGGGTAGATGACTGTATCGGAAATAGTTACCGAGGTATGCTTCATTAAAATGGATAATTATTACTAATTATCTCGAAAATAAAATTTTTAAAGCCTTTTATTTCTATTACAAATTTTAATCAAATAAACATAGAAATATATGGCTCAATTGAGTAGTATAAAACAGTGACGTCACAAGTTTGTTTTTAGTACACTTTTCATGCAAATTTATCGTTTTGAGAGATGATAAAATTTAACCAATTTGATTAAGGTGTCATCTACCCTATTGAACTATACAGGTAAACGGGACTGTGTATGTTGCACAACTGTGCACGTATATCCTCTACTCAGCTCAAGTCTAGCCTGACGTAACTGTTCAGTTAAACCTGTCAGGTACACCGTGAATGGCCAGCTTTAACAAGTTTGCTTATCTATGTGTGATGTTTCTGTATTGTTTATTTTTCTCACTACTAGAAGCGGTCTTCTGATCTAATCCGTGAATTGAGAGTTTTAATAATATACAAAGTTTGAAGGTTTTTTAAAAACCCTTTCAGACCTGATGACCACAATTGTGAACACAAAAATCAGAAACATTTTACAGTTTAAATATCTTCAATATGTTATTAATAAGGTAAAACTTTTAACAAAACCGACTTCAAGAACTGGACCAAATTGAAATGGAACCGCACGGGAAGCACCAGCTTTCAAATAAAAAAATAATTATCAAAATCGGTTAACTCAGTCGAAAGTTCTGAAGAGACAAATTTAAATAAAATCGAATTGAGGACCTCATCCTTTTTTTAAGTCGGTTAAAAACATTTGTACCTACTCTTTTGTCTCCATAATAAATGGTTATATGCTTTTTTTATTACGTCAATTAAAGATAAAAAAAAAATTCAAGTCTGAAAGGGTAAATAAAGTCCTTAGCAGTTATTCATTATTAAAAGTTTATAACATGTTAAAAAATAAAAAGTTGACACCAAATCTCACCTCCGTGCAAACTCATGCAAGAATATGAGGCCTTCATGAGGTCCTTGAGCAAGCTATCGGCGTTTTCTTGCTTGTCTACAAAGACTATGATGCTCCCCGATTGGCTGTACAGTCCTAGCAGCTCCAACAGCTTGAAGAACTTAGCGTCTTCTTCCAGAACGGCTACATGTTGTTCTACATCTTTACACACCACACTCCGTCCGCCAACCTACAGAAAAAGTGTCATAGCTATAATTTTATTTTTTGTTTTTTCTTAAGGCGCTGCGCTCTTGCCTTTGGACGGACTTAGTAAGGACGTCCATTAACCCGGCCCAAGGCGAAATAGAGTCCTCTTCTCTATTTCTCACTTGGGTAAGTCCTGACCGGCGCGTCCTCGTCGCGGGGGTGGGCACCACATGCTTCAGTAGGCCGGAGTATGCAGGTGGCGAAGTTCGGCCAGGGACCCTGTCCTGTGGGGTATAACGCAGGACCTTTACCAGGGCCAGCAGGCGACCTCGGTGGAGTATCATGCCTGCCTGCGCTAGTCCTGCGCAGTCGAGCGCCGTAAGCCAGGATGAAGGAGTCCTGGAGGGTTGAGCTGATTGGGGTCGGGGTTAGATACCTCCATGAAGCAACATGCCCTCTTTGGTCTGGAATTCAGGCGAAACGGTAGCCCTGTAGCTAGCCACCACAGGGAAATGGACACGCGTCCCGTACGGATGAGGTGGTACGGTCCGCAGGCGAGGTTCGGGGGGGGTGTTCTCCGGGAGAACACTGGGACTCGGCCATGCTGACGGAGCGAGGACAGGCGGCACATCTGGAGGCCGCACGTCTGCAGTTCCTGATGTCGCGCATGAGTCCCAACCCAACGACCCTATACCTCTCGGGTATTCCTGGTGTCCTTAGGGACATCCCCAAAGGTGCGGGCTCCACGGAGGGTGGGAAGCTCGAGAGGTGAAACACATACATAAACAAAAATGGACAACAAAAAAAAACAAGAAAAACCCCAAAGGTGGACGGTACGGCAGCAGCTGGACCGGACACCCCAAAGGTGAAAGGTACGGCAGCAGCTGAACCGGACACCCCAAAGGTGGAAGGTACGGCAGCAGCTGGGCCGGACACCCCAAAGGTGGAAGGTACGGCAGCAACTGGACCGGACACCCCAAAGGTGAAAGGTACGGCAGCAGCTGGACCGGACACCCCAAAGGTGGAAGGTACGGCAGCAGCTGGACCGGACACCCAAGGAAGAGGTCCAGTAGGACCTTCTTCCTTAACACGAGCCTTCAGGGAAGCTTCGGCGACCCAGGAAGGCAAACACAAACAGCTTCGCGTCGGCGCCGCTACGGTACCGACACCGAAGACTAAACTGACCGCGGAAGGCAGAAAGGTCGCTGGCAAGCCGGTGACCAGGACGCCTAACGCGAAAACACCCACTGGACGGGCACAGCCTTCAACGAGCTCCACGAGCTCAGGCCGGACCCGGCCAGCCCCCGCAGCTGTTCCGGATGTGGCTCGACCCACAAACCTGGAGCAGACCGCGGGGAGGAGGTCTCAACAAGGCGAACCAGCCACGGACCCTAGCCTGTCCGGATGGCAGGTCGCCATGTCCAGGAAGAGGAAGGGGAAGAAGGCGAAACACGTAGAGCTGGCGCCCCAACCCCCAGCTTCTTCCGCCTGTGCGGCAATAGACAAGCCGCACAAGAAGAAAAACAAAAGGCAACGTCGCAGAGAGAAGGAGAGGCGAACTGCCTTAAACACAGACACGCCTCCGGTGCCTACCTCAAGGCAAGGTACCCGTCCGCAGGGGGGGAGTGATGCGTCCGCTGAACCCTCAGCGCCGCGACGCCCACCTCCTCCCAAGGGCAAAGGGGCGCAAGCAGGACCTCAGGGTGGTAGTACCCAGGGGGGCCGGTACTCCGCGAAAAGGGCGCGTCTCGACGAGACAATATCTCCGAGAGGCGAGCCTAAGAGGCGGAGGACCGGACCACCAGGGGAAGCCGCTCAGATTGACTACGCGAGCGCGGTCAAGGCGGACCTAATGGCGGCGGTAACTACTGCGGCCATGGAAAACCTAAGCCTTAGTCAGTCTGAAGAGGTCCAAAAACGAATTGAAGAACTGCTGTTCGAGGAGTCGATGAAGCCGGGCAGCAGCAATTCAGAGGGCCCAGCGTTTCGGGGAAGGCCGATATTGACCGACGGCTACCTGAGACTCTGGTGCGAAAACCAGCCTACGCTGGAATGGCTAAAGCGCAGCGTGGCCAGCATCACCCTTGCCACGGGGGAGAAGCTGGTAGTCAAGCGCCCGAGCGAGATGACGAAGCGGGTCCGCTGCGGCATCTTGCTCCCTGGGGTCCACGAGGACCACAGGAAGGTAGCACACATGCTGCGCTTCCAAAACCGGTGGGCAGACATCGAAAGATGGCTCCTACTGAAGATGGACAGGCAAGCGACGGATACGTTTGCTGTAGTCAGTATCCCGGAGACGGTGGTAAAACCCCTGGTCGAGCACGGGCGCCGGCTCAGCTTTATGCTGGGAACGGTGTACGTCAAGTTCCAGGGGCCCCGCGGCAAGTTTGTGGAGCATCCACCAGCCGAAGCCGACTCCAGGGATGCAGGAAACAGTGCCTGCACCCTAACGATGGACACTGCGGAAGGGGCAAAAGATGCTGTCGACATAGTCGCGGCACCTGAGTCCCAGGCTCCGACGCGGGCCGCCCCCGCCTCCGATGCGGAAGAAGAAGATCTTATTCGCGACCGCACGGACAGTGGGGGTGAGTGCGTGGAGGAGCTACGCAGGTTGGCCATCCAAAAGGAGAGCGGAGCCGAGGACGAGGACATGGCAACGGAGGAATCTGATTCCAATGGCGCTGTCTCATTCCTCGGCGTGTAGCACCCTACAGGCTAACCTCCACCACAGCGTGACCGCGACGGCTTAGATCCGCAAGTGGTTGGAGGTCAACAAAACAGCCGTCATACTGATCCAAGAGCCGTGGGTCAGAAACGGCACTGTCTGCGGACTCCGCAACATGGGAGGTAAGCTAACAGTTTACGCGGGACCAGAGAATTCCCGCACATGCATATACACTACAGCTGACATAAACATGCAGGCCCTAACTAGTTTCTGTTCTAGAGACATATGTGCCATAAAGGTGCAGGGAGCCCAGGACACCGGCCTCGCGCAGGTGGTTATGGCATCGGTCTATATGCCTGAAGCCGATGACCCACCACCGCACGACCTATCGCGGCTGGTCCACTACTGCGAGGAGGCGGGACTCGAGCTAATCGTAGGAACCGACTCCAACGCGCACCATGCCTTGTGGGGCATGTCTACAGGAAACGACAGAGGTAGGAAGCTCGTTGAATACCTATTTACGACGAACCTTAACATAGTAAACACAGGTTCTGTACCAACATTCGTCAACAGACGAAGCAAGACAATCATTGATTTGACCCTGGCAACTGAAGAAGTAGCGAAACACATCTCAAACTGGCACGTGTCGAACGATTTATCATGTTCGGATCATAGATGGATTCGTTTCGACCTTCAGGTAAGCTTACTCACGGCACCACCTAGGCGAAACCCGAAAAAAACCGATCGCGCGCAGTACTCACTGCGGATCGGCCAGGCCCTGGAACAGGGAAGTAACCCAACTAGGATCATAGGTACCGTAGAAATCGAAAAACAGGTAAAGTTCCTAACAGACACTATGATGGACTGTTACCATCATACATGCCCCCTATCCATCCCACCAGCAGGCCAAATGAAAAATAAGAGCTGGTGGGGGCCTGAGCTGGAGAGACTCAGGCGCGAGATGAGGAAGCAACTCAACAGAGCGATGAACACCGGCACAGACCAGGACTGGGATAAATACAAGGCCACCAAGTCCAGGTTCAAAAAACGACTCAGATGCAGAAGTACCAACTCATGGCGGAAATTCTGCACAAATATTGAGTCTACTGCACAGGCCAACAGGGTAAGGAAAGTTCTCTCCAACAACTCAGCCATATCACTGGGGTCCTTACGAAAACCAGACAACTCCTTTACTACCTCGGCGGAAGAGGCAGAACGTACTCTGGTAACAACACACTTCCCGGACTGTGAAATAATCAGTCCAGGCGGATGGCCAGATGAAGAAACCATCCCAACGGAGGAGGAATGGCAGCTGGCCCACAAGGTAATCGACCCATATAAAACGCAATGGGCAATCGACAGCTTTGACTCATTTAAATCTCCAGGCCCGGACGGGATCTTCCCAGCCCTGCTTAAATGGGGAGGGAAGACACTTACTCAACGGTTGACCTTGGTCCTGGGAGCCTGTCTGGCACACAGATATGTGCCAAGACAGTGGAGAGATGTCAGAGCAATCTTCATACCAAAACCAGGTAAAACCGACTACTCGGATCCCAAATCCTTCAGACCAATAAGCCTAACCTCTTTCCTCCTAAAAACACTGGAGAGGTTATGCGAGAGGCACCTGAGGGAAACGGCGCTGACACAAGCACCACTACACCCGAACCAACATGCCTACAGTCCAGGTAAATCAACAGAGTCGGCACTTCATGCGGTCACAACCAAAATTGAGGTGGCGATCAAAAACAAGATGATGTGCTTAGGCACCTTCATAGATATAGAGGGAGCCTTCGACAAAACGAAATTCACCAGCATAACAGCAGCACTGGTAAGGCACGGAGTGCATGCAGTCATGATAGAGTGGATAAACAAGATGCTGAGCCAGAGAGTCATTAGACTCGAAGCAGACGCTACCAAACAAGCACTGGTGGCGAAGGGCTGCCCCCAAGGTGGCGTCCTCTCACCAATCCTATGGAACCTAGTGGTTAACGACCTTATCACCACTCTGAACAACAATCACCATTATACCATCGGATACGCGGATGACATAGTGATATTAACAAGCGGCATGCACGCAGGTATAGTATGCGATGTCACGCGCTCGGCACTGGCAATAGTGGAACGCTGGTGCGTGGATAACGAACTGTCAGTCAACCCAAGGCAGACTGAAATGGTAATGTTCACCAACAAACGGAACCTGGGAAACCACCGACTTCCCAAGCTGTTTAATACACAGCTCCAACTTTCGTCTGAGGTAAAGTATCTAGGGGTAATATTCGACCACAGACTAAACTGGAGCGCCCACCTCAACAACAAAATTGAAAAAGCAACAGTCGTATTCTGGCAGTGCCGCAGAATGGTAGGTAAAACTTGGGGACTAAGCCCAAAAACCACTCTGTGGCTCTACGAGGCAGTTATCCGACCAATGGTAAGTTACGGCGCGATAGTCTGGTGGCCACGGACCAAGCTATCCACAGCCGAAGCTAAACTACAACGACTCCAGAGATTGGCCTGTCTGGCGGCCACGGGCTGTATGAGGACTACACCGACTGCGGCTCTGGAAGCCATTATAGGTCTCCCACCACTCCACCTTTTTATAAGGCAGGAGGCTCTAGCTGCAGCAATGCGGCTAAAGAAACAAAATCTCTGGAGACCGCCTAGGGTACCACACACCGAAATCCTCTATGAGGCCATAGGTAAGGAACCGCTCATGGAAGCGGTAACTGACACAATACCCAGGCAATTCGTCTTCGACAAAAAGTACAAGATACAACTGCACGAGGATCCCCAAGAAGGACTTAACCCAAGGGAGTTAAGAATCTTCACCGACGGATCCAAAACAAGGTCAGGCACTGGCTCAGGAGCATTCTCTGAGGACCTGAACATACACATCTCGACACCATTAGGAGCCCACAACACAGTCTTCCAGGCAGAGTGCATGGGTATAATAATGGCAGCACATGCGATCATCTCCAGAAAGGTAACGGAATACCCCATCCGCATACTTTCCGACAGCCGATCAGTCTTACAAGCTCTACAAAGTCACACGACTACCTCAGGGCTGATCTACGAATGCCACAGAGCCCTGACAGAGGTAAGTACTACAAATAGTATAACTCTCCAGTGGATCAAAGGACATAGCAACTCACGCGGAAACGACGCAGCTGATGCGCTGGCAAGGAGCGGATCGGAGACAAGGGCAGTCGGCCCAGAACCAATATTGCCCTTGCCAGCTGCTTGGCTACGACGGACACTGCAACAGAACACCAAGGTAGAACACCAGTTATATTGGTCCAACCTTTGTACCTGCAGGCAGACCAAGGAGGCCCTCCCGACGATCAACCCCGGATTGTCACGGAAGCTAAAACAACTTAAGAGGCCGCCGCTTCGACTTCTGATCGGAGCAATGACTGGTCATGCACTATTAAACAAACATCTTTTTACTCTAGGTGTAACGGACAGCCCTCTGTGCAGAGCATGCATGGAGGAGGAGGAAACAGCCGCCCATGTCATCTTGGCATGTCCTGGGGTGGCAGAATACCGGGCAAAACACCTTGGTTCGCCGAGGTCACTTCAGGAGGTCGTCGGCAACGCCAGGGGTCTGCTAGGCTTCCTGGAGGAACTGGGATGGCACCACTAGTGCTGACCCACTACGCAAAATAGGCGCATCAAAGTCGTCGAGTTGCGGAAATCCAGCCCGCGAGTTCAAGTTCAAGTTCAAGTTCAAGGCGCTGCGCAAACGTGTTGCCCGTTGCTACTACTGGCCACTGGTAACCGTAGTTGCTGTGTCCGGTGGCGGCAACCGTAAACCGTCACCGGTTGCTACTACTGGCCACAATTCGTCGCTTGTTTTCAGTCAGTCTCACGATGTTGTAAGGTTTGTTAATGCTGCTTGTGTATTCAACAGGTTTCCAGTTACCGACACCGAACACATTTTTTTTTTTTTTTTTATGTATGGCCCGCCATAATGACTCTACTCTGCCTGATGGAAAGCATAAGCAGAATCCAAGAGTGGTGGTCACCATACTCATTGCGAATGCAGACAATGCAGCATGGTGACCCACACCAAGGCGGCCTAGTGATGCTTCTGCATCTTTTAGTCTAGTCAACAAGTATGGAACTTGTTGACTAGACTACTTGGGCCTCCGGTCTCGCACTCACCAACGAAACACGACAGCACGAACGCTGTCATTTTACGTTGATTTTCTGTGCGAGGGTAGTACCGCCCCGGTCGAGCCGGCCCGTTCGTGCTGAAATCAGCGTGGCTTTACTACCTACACATTAAGTGGATGCAACAATGTGTGTTTAAATTAGAATACCTGAACTTCTATGGGTTTCTGTAATATTCTTCTTGCTAGAGCCTCCATTTGTCTCGGGAATGTAGCGCTGAACATTACAGTCTGCCGGTCTGGTCTCACATTGTCTATGATCTTCATAACCTACAAATACATAATGAATGAGTTATTTGTTAATGATACACTGGTTCATACAAGCTGTATCCCCCGGTTGTTATTGCACCTTTACAACAAAAACTGCGGGTAACACCGCGGGGCGCAGCTATTCTAAAATAACAGTAGACTAAGTTTATCGTTATAAAATCAGTTATCTGTCAGTGGAACCCCGTCAAAATCGGACCAGTAGTTTCAGAGATTAGCTCCAACAAACGGAAGTGAAAATCTGTTAAATTGAAATTACAGTCGTTTTAATTTTATTTATTTTTATAATATGTAAAAATGTTAAGTTCGTTTGTCAAAAACCAGCATCAAAATTTCAAAAAGTCTGACAGTAGTCGCATACACTACCACTGCATCACCGAGGCAGTCAATTCTTAACACATTGACCGTCTCAAAGAGCACGTAAGGCAGTCAAAAGTTCGGTATCGCTTAGTACTTGGTTTATGGAGGTCTGTTGGCAGTCGGTCCCCATAAAAAACTTAGTTCAACCGCATCGCAGTAGACTTAAAGCCGACCTCAACTTAGCATGAGAAAGAGGCTCAGAGGAAAGAGAAAACTATAGTACAATATAACTTACTTGAGGTTCGAAACCCATATCAAACATTCTATCGGCCTCATCGAGCACGATATATGTAACTCTTCGAAGGTTCGTCACGCGGCCAGAGTTAGCGGCCAGCATGTCGATCATGCGGCCAGGTGTACATACTATCATTTCAGCTCCGCGTTTTAGTTCCGCAATCTAAAAAAATAGTAATATAATCGTTATAAACTCATTTATACGTGGAGCAAAAACTTGGTAAATATTTTTACGATATGTATGTCTGAAAAGTTTGCCTGTGCCAAACAGTGTTCGTGTTGTCGTGTTTCGTTGATGAGTGAGAGACCGGAGGCCCAATGATGCAGAAGCATCACTAGGACGCCATGGTGTGGGTCACCATGCTGCATTGTTGCATTCGCAATGAGTATGGTGACCACCACTCTTGGATTCTGCTTATGCTTTCCATCAGGCAGAGTAGAGTCATTTTGGCAGGTCCATACAAAAAGTAAATAAAACAAATGAATGCATACCTGTTCAGAAATACCAGTACCACCATACACACAAACAACCCTCAATCCAAGTGACTTAGCAAACTTCTTGATGTCCTTGCCGATCTGCATGCACAGCTCTCTCGTGGGAGTCATTATAAGAGCCATGGGTCCATCCGTGTCTTCTAAAGGTGGCTGGTCAAGCACGTGCCGGAACATTGGAAGAATAAATGCTAGAGTCTTTCCAGATCCAGTTTTTGCAATACCGATGAGATCTCTATCAAAGATTTAAAAAATATTTTTATAAAAAGCAATAACGATTCGCTAGTCAAAATTAAACATATACCGTAGGAGCCACGTTTTAGCATGCATGGGCCGCTAGACCGGAGTGATACCACGGCCTCACATAAAACCGAGTGAGTACATACACAGGAGTAGTACAGTATACAGGAGGCCCATACCCAAAAGGCCGGCAACGCTCTTGTGACGCCTCTGGTGTTGCGGGTGTCCATGGGTGACGGCAATCGCTTACCATCAGGCGATACGTCTGCTCGCTTGCCCCCTATTCATTTACAATAAAAAAAAATACTACTACGCAAATTATCACTATTATGTGTTTCTTTCTCAATTCATGTTTATTCTTGTTTATATTTATGCCTATACAATGAGGTAACTTTAATTTGGATGCTGTTGACTTTTTCAACTTCCAACAACAATAGAGATGGTTAAAATTTTATTTAAAAGATTACTCTCACATGAAGAAAAAACACTGTGTCGCAGTGGACTTAACAAACACATGAACAGGACATAAATAACACTCAGAATCAGAACACCAATTTATGTAACACACAAAGTGTTGTCCATGAGGAGATCGAACCCACAATACTCAGCGTATTAAGAAGTGGCTGCAGTACGTTATATCAAGACACTAACCTTCCAGACATAATAGCAGGTATAGCTTGTGCTTGTATAGGTGTTGGTTTCTCAAAGTTCAACTTCCTCAATATGTCCATCTCTTTCTTGCTGATACCGCAGTGGGCCCAAGATTTAATCGGCTTTGGACACCCTTTACCTTTCACTCTAATGCCTTCTAACTCTGTTCTATAGGCTTCTACTTCTTCAGGAGTCATTCTTGCCAACTCACTTACCTATAAGAAATATGTAGTATAGTAAACAATTATATTCCGTGGGAGGGCCACGCTTCGGCATGAATGGGCCGGCTCGACCGGAGTGATACCACGCCCCCATAGAAAACCGGTGTGAAACTGCGCTGTGTTGCACCAAGTGAGTGAGGATTCCGGAGTCCATACCCCAAACCCCTCCCCCAAAGGCCGGCAACGCCCTTGTGACGCCCCTGGTGTTGCGGTTGTACATGGGCGGCGGTAATCGCTTACCATCAGGCTATACGTCTGCTCGTTTACCCCCTATTTAATAAAAAAAAAAGTAAAACATGCACATAGATCACATAATGTAATAGCTATAGCTGACCAACTACACTTGCATCTTACAAGTAACAAGTATGTTGTCAGAGTCCTCTAAAGAAATGAAATAACAGTATTCGACACGAGTTTACTGTGAGTAAATCTAGCAAATAAGTGCGAAAACTTACAAGTTTTACACCAGTGAACCAAAAAAAGAGTACCACTTATTTGACATCGTCATCAATTCACTGACTAAAATTTAAAACCCATTTTATAAGGGTCAGTGTCGACGGACAGAGTGACGGCAGAGACTAATTCAGTAACAATTTAAATTCTTTTTTTTTTTTTATTCAATCTAAACTTCTTCAGAATACAACTGCAACTCTTAATAAACTGCCTCGTTGGTCTCGCGGTTGGCGTGTACGACTGCTGATCATGAGGTCTCGGGTTCGATTCCCGGGTCGGACCAAATGTGTGTATGATCTACAAATATTTGTTTCGGAGTTTGGGTGTTTTCTATCTATAATATGTATGTATTTACAAAAAAAAAGTATATATGTATTTGTATCGGTTGTCTAGTACCCATAACACAAGCTCTGCTTAGCTTGGGACTAGATGGCGTTGTGTGTTAATAATGTCCGAAAAAAAAGAAAAAACTTGGGATTAGATGGCACTGTGTGTTAGATGTCCGAAATATTTATTTATTTAATTATATTTCGTTGCATCAAATACAATTCACTTTAGTTCGTACGTTTCATTTTATCCGTCGGGGCTGACCCTAAGACATCCACAAACTATTATAGCATCATACATCACTAACTGTTATTCTTTAAACCTATATAATGATAATATTTACCTCTGTATAGAAAGCTTTTCTATAAGGCATGTAGTTCAAGCTGGCATGGTCAACTTTAGCCAAGTCCTTTCTTTGTTTAGACGCCAGATTCGCAGCCGCATCCTTAATATCCTCTGTCTCTTCTTCTGAAGAATATTCTAGACCATCTTGATTCTGTTCTATTAACTCACCTGATTTCAAAAGTAATAATAATTAAAATTTTAAAATTCAGGAAAAACTAATAAAATTTTAACAAAATAAAAACCGACTTCAAGTTTCGACTCGATTTCTCTTGGATCCCATCATCAGATCTGAATGTCCTTATCGTGGTACCACCGTTGGGATATCTCCTTTCCATTAAAAAGAATCATCAAAATCGGTTCATAAACTACGAAGTTATTCGCGAACACATATAAAAAAACAGTCGAAAGATTGTGAAATGGTATGCAACGAATCGCAAGTCGCGCGCTGATTGGTTGAACAACATATGTCCCGCGCCGACATATTTATTTGTTAATTCGTTTGTTGCCATGTAAAGTATGTCTGTGATTGTAAATTGATTTCATGTTGAAAATACCTCACAGCTTTAGAATTAGTTAATTAATATTGTTGTTAGTTATATAAAATTAATTTGTGATAAAAAAAATATATACGGTCGAATTGAGAAACCTCCTCCTTTTTTTGAAGTCGGTTAACAAAGAAGTTCTAACCTAACTCTATGGCCATTGAACAGCCTACTGTAAAACTGACCAATCAGGGACAGTTGATAATTTGATGCGCGTAAGCAGTATATCACAGTTGACAAACTATCGAAAGTTTACAATCTCGCTAGGTAGATTATAATCTAACGGTTTTTACAATCTTAAGGCGTGTCTCCTGCTCCCAAAAATAACAAAACAAACTAAAGAAATGTTTTTGCAAATCATGTTATCAGACCATTGCCGTCTCCTGCGACTTTAAACAAACGTCACACATGAACATCAAACATAGGGATGCGGTGTCGATTAGAAGGTATCGATACTGTACTCATGAGTAGCATCGAATAAAAAGTATCGTACTCATAAAAGTATCGAAACGGAAGTATCAATACTTCAAGGTATTGAGTACTTTTCTTACCGAGGCCTAATAGCGACCTTTTTAGAGTTCTGTAGCCAAATGGCAAATAACGGAACCCTTATGGATTCGTCATGTCTGTCCGTCCGTCCGTATGTTACAGCTACATTTTTTTGAAACTATAAGAACTTTAATGTTGAAACTTGGTATTCTGTGAACCGCATTAAGATTTTTATACAAAAATAGAAAAAAAACAATAAATTTTTGAGGGTACTTAGAACTGAAACTCAACAATTTTTTTTCATCAAGCCCATACCTGTAATGGATATGCTCTGTGTATGGATAGGTCTTTAAAAATGATATTGAGGTTTCTAATATCATTTTTTTTCTAAACTTAATAGTTTGCGCGAGAGACACTTCCAAAGTGGTAAAACGTGCCCCCCCCCCCCTGTAACTTCTAAAATAAGAGAATGATAATGGCTCATAGTGCTAATGTTAGATAACCTTTTAATATTATTTAAATTGTCCTTTATAGTATAAATATGAATAATATTAGTATGAGTTCAGTTCAGTTTCATTATACAAGAAGCATAAAATGAAAAAAAAAAAGTATGAATAAGTATCAGCTACTTAATTATAACGAATGATCACTGGTTAGCAAGTCGATAACATCTGTAAATTGTAAATGAAAACGATTAATCTTTAATCGACGACTAAAATGAAGAATGTTATGTGGTAATTGCACAACCCTATGTTAGCAAATGAAATCGCCCTCCCCCCTTGCAGGCGAACACGGGGATGTTTTCCGTCCGCTTCGGATAACGCGTTTGCTTGTTAAAAATAACAAAACAGTTAGGACACGCCCATATTTTGATAAATCTGTGATGTTTGGTGTTTAAAAATATTAAACAGTGTCGCAGGAGACCCGGCTTAACGGTGACATGTATACTACCGTATACATGTCACCTAAATCAAAAAAGCCTAATCTCTAGAACAGCTGAACCGATTTTAACAGGATTTTAACTGACAGGTAGCTGTCGATATAAGGAGTAACGTAGGCTTTATTTAGACTACCTCCGCCCCGTACCTGCGTACAACAACATCCGCGTGTAATACGGCGGGGCTCTGCTAAAGTCCTATATGTACTCCTGAAAACATGTGTGTGATAATGCAAGCACACATTCACTTATATATTTATTACTATCTTTTAACCACGTCTCCGCCTGCGTGTAAGTGGGTTATCGTATCGTATTAAAGAATCAAAGTTTTTTTTTTTTTTTTTTTAATGTTTGTCCCGCCAAAATGACTCTACTCTGCCTGATGGAAAGCATAAGCAGAATCCAAGAGTGGTGGTCACCATGCTCACTGCGAAGACATACAATGCGGCATGGTGACCCACACCATGGCGGCCTAGTGATGCTGCTGCATCTTTTAGTCTAGTCAACAAGTATGGAACTTGTTGACTAGACTATTTGGGCCTCCGGTCTCGCACTCACCAACGAAACACGACAGCACGAACGCTGTCATTTTACGTTGATTTTCTGTGTATCTCTGAGTATCTCAATGCCAAATTTTATTAAAATCAGTGCATCGGTTTCGCAAGCTTTCGAATTCATAATATCAGAATAGATAGTATGGAAGTATGAATAACACCACCCTCTACACTTTACTTAACTGTTCTGAATATAATTCAGCATGTGTTTAGCCAAAATACCTACCTTTATTTTTCTGTTCTGATACTTTCTTCTTAGCAGTTCCCGTGACGACTACGATAGTGCCCCCTGCGGTCGGCACATTTATAACTCCCCTGGACTGGTCAATCTGGTTTACTTTACGCACCTCCTATTAACAACGATAAGAAATGCAGATGAAATACAGTGATAAATCCCTATAAACATTAAATATACACTATACACCGTGGGAGAGCCACGCTTCGGCATGAATGGACCAGAGTGATACCACGGTCTCACAGAAAACCGGTGTGAAATACCGCTTGCGCTGTGTTTCACCGAGTGAGTGAGGATACCGGAGGCCCATACCCCGACCACTCCCCATATCCCTCCCCATCCCCCAAAGGCCGACAACGCACTTGTGACGCCTCTAGTGTTGCAACTGTCCATGGGCGGCGGTAATCGCTTACCATCAAGCGATACGTCTGCTCGTTTGCCCGCCTAGTACATAAAAAAAATACACATAATAAAGACAAATATCACATGCAATCTGTACAAATAAGTAAAATTGAAGTGTCTGTTTTTACATAGAATAAATAAATACTAAATCTAGTCATAGAAATTAATAATAGCTTTCCTGTTAAATTTAATTAGACAAACTTTTGTGTTTCATTACGTACCTTAAAAACAGAATTTGAAATCTATACCAATAAATACAAGTCTCTGTTTGCAATTTTAAATTAACAGATTTTTACTAAATACATACGAAAGTATGTACATACAGAACTTATATTAAAAAAAAACTATTAAATTTTTTGTCTCTCTGGGATAGTTAAACCTATTTTGACGGGACTTTCACTGGCAGATAGCTAATAATATAAAGACTAAACTAAAACTAACTAGTAAAAAAATGTCTAATTACCTGTTGTACTTCTTGCATATATGCATCTAGAGGATCAATCTCTTCTTCAGCTTCCGCTTGTTTCTTCTCTTCTGCTGCTAATTTCTCTTTAGCCTCTGCGTCTTCACCTGTTCAAGATTATTGGGTTATTAATTTTTTCCCAACTACAGCAAAGCCAAAAGGAAAGGTAATTGTGGCGACTTCCACATACAACGCAAAATAGAAACACACTACAGCGCCATCTACCGAATATACGTTGAACTACGGAGTAACGAAAGAAATGAAGAAACTATCAATCCCGAATCGCGCAATAGCAAGTTCTAGTGCCGATTCAACTTCCGAACATCAACTGTTGGGCCGTGGCCCGCCAGGCATGATCACCTCGCCTGGTCGCAGGATCCTCCCTTTGTGTTGGAGGATGATACCCATTCCCCCACAGTAATATTTACAAATTTACACCAATTCACACATGCAATGACGTTAAATTAGTTGAAATATATAAGCACGTAATAAATGTAAGTTTTAGTTGAGAGAGGGATTGGTATCCGCAATACAAGTTTCGCGTTTCGTAAACGCGAGCCAGCATTGCTGCAAAGAGTCGCCGTGGGCGAACGCCCTTAAACTACTGATCATATTTTTAACCGACTTCCAAAAAGGAGGAGGTTCTATGTTCCACTGTATGTATTTTTTTTTATGTATGTTCACCGATTACTCCGTCAGTTGTGGACCGATTTTGAAATGTTTTTTTGTATTCGAAAGGGTATGCTTCCGAGGTGGTCCCATTGTCAGCATATCAGGATCTGAGGATCCCAGGGAAATCGAGGGAAACCCTCATTTTTTATAGGCACATACTATGTTTTTCGTATATTTTTTGAAGGTACACCGGTATTTGCGTCTGGTAGTCATCATTTTATGATGATGAGCTGATGATGTAAGGTACAACTCCTTCACGGTTAGGAGTTGGAGTATAAATCTTTAAATATCATATGTATATATGTTACCTTTAGTCGTATTCTTTCAAATTATTTAGGTAAGCTGATGATGGAAGGTGGAAAGTACAACTCTTCAACGGTTAGGAGTTGGAGGATAATTCTTTCAATTTCATACGTATCTAAAGACCTTCAGTCGTATACTTTCAAGTTATTTAGGTGAGCTGATGATAGAAGGTTAAACTCTTCAACAGTTAGGGATTAGAGGATGATTTTAATATTACATGTACGTATAGACCTTAATTTGTATTCTTGATGATGAAATTTGATGAAATAGTTCAACTTACTACTGACCTACGATTGATTGCACTAAAAACTGAAAAAAAAAAAAAAAAACCGACTTCCAAAAAAACATCCACCGAAAACTCTCTGCCAAAAAAACACTTAAAAGCGTAAAATAAACTGGTTCTTCATAAATTGCGTATACCAAATTCTTTATTCATTTAAATAGTAGTATTATAATCTCTGCTAGGTACCTAAAATCTGTTTGAAGTCGGTGCTAAGCCAAAAAAAATACAAACGAACAATTACAAAAGTCTACGCGATAGTCACTTGGCACCGACTTCAAACAGATTCTAGGTACCTAGCACAGATTATAATACTACTATTTAAATGAATAAAGAATTAGGTATACGCAATTTATGAAAAACCAGTTTATTTTACGCTTTTAAGTGTTTTTTTGGCAGAGAGTTTTCGTTGGATGTTTTTTTGGAAGTCGGTTTTTTTTTTTATAAAAAGTTTTTAATGGATGAGTTGTCAATTGATTCGTAATAATAGTCTGGGTGGCTATATATACATTCTATCAAAAGTTTTAATTCAATTTGGTGGCGTTATAGTTCATTTAACTTTTATTGTCTACTACTACTTCAGCCTACTGTCCTCCACTGTTGGATGTGTTATTTCTTGAAAAATCAATTTAAAGAATATTAATAATTTCCTTAGAAGTCATCCATTTCCTATTATTATTTTATTCACCTTTTCTCAAAATACATCATCACTTAACAATTAAGGTCTCAATTTTTCTTTGCATTTTTACACCGAAAATCGGTGTGAAATAGCGCTTGCGCTGTGTTTCATCGAGTGAGTGAGGATACCAGAGGACCATACCCCAACCCCTCCCCCCATCCTTCTCCCCATCCCCCAAAGGCCGGCAACGTACTTGAGACGCCTCTGGTGTTGCGGGTGTCCATGGGTAATCGCTTACAATCAGGCGATATGTCTGCTTGTTTGCCTCCTATTCCATAAAAAAAAAAACATCATCAACAGCTTATAATGTTAAACCTATCCCCTACTCATAAAAGAGGTTTTTAACCTACTATATGAAGCTGGCTCTTTCACCTATGATAAATAGCGATGGTAACACTCCACATTTCAATCCCTCATTACATTTACATCAGCAATACAATACAACATTGTTACCTTCATCACCAGAGTCATCTTCCAAAGACCATTTCTTAGAAGCAGGCAGCTGTATGTTAGTTACAATGCTTCCTTTTTGCACCTCCTTTTTGGCAGATTCAATTTCTTTACGTTTACGTTCTGCACGCCAACGTTCAATACGATCACGACGCTTTTGCATTTCTGCTTCTAAACGACTTTGCTCTTCTTCCTGTTAAAAAGATTATATACACACATCAAAAGTGTCTAGGGATCAACATATGTGTCTAGGGATCAACATATATTTTTGCAATAGCTTTTCTCCTGATTGATATTAATTATAATTTTCTTTAAGGATTCATCAAATAAAGTGTTTTCGTTTGTCACAGTAACGATAAACCAAGTCACCTTTGCATTAATAAAGAAATTTGCCATTTTCCTAATAAAAGGATTTTTGACATTTGAACCACTAACATTAAAGTTCGAAAAAAAGACTGAAATAACAGTTTTCTTTAAAATTTTATTAGGTAACTTAAACAATTAATAATCCGTGTTTCTACCGCGAACACTAACACAAGAACATCGGTTTGGCATACTCAAAATGAGTTCATCCAAATCACGCTGTGGAATGGCCGCCCATGTTCGTTGCAACAACAAAAAAAGGTCTTCTTGCGACTGGATACCCTCCATATTCGGCAGAGCTCTTCTCTGTAGCATATCCCATGCATGCTCAATCGGGTTCAAGTCTGGCGACTGAGCAGGCCAGGGCCAAAGCCACATCTCAATCTCAAGAAATCCGCATAAAAATGCTTGATCCCTAGACACTTTTGATGTGTGTATATACAGAGTTACAAGAGATTACATAAAATGTCAGATATTGTACAAAGAGTGGCCTTATTGCTAAAAGTAATCTCTTCCAGGCAACTTTAGGGATAGATTGAAATATTTCAGAGTGATGTTTGATCGTACAATCTTTATGTATGAAATAATGCAATGAATAGGTGACAATATTTTTTAATTTTGTAGCATAAATAGTATGCATCACAATATCGGATGATTGTTCAAGAAATATTATTTCTTTCATATTTTGAATCACATCACATCAACAGCCTTTAACAGTTCACTACTCGACATAGGCCTCTCCTTAGCAAGGAGGTTTGGACCTACCATGCTATACTAAGGCACTCATAATCCAGTTGCACTTGGTGATTGTGTCCAATCCAATGAGGGTAAGCAAAGACAGTGTGGTTAGTACCTGGATGGGTGACCGCTAGTGGCAAGTTACCATGAGCGTCTCCGTGATTCGGAGGTCACGTTAACAGTAGGTCCCGGTTGTTATCATATGATAACAGTCGTGAAGCTTAGTTGGAGGCCTTTGGGCGGCTTAAAAACATCCAATGGCAAGATTACATAGCCACAACGTTGTCTTGCCAGTCACCAACCCGCACTCAGCAAGCGTGAGGATGTATGGCTTTAACCCTCTCCTGAAAGGAGACCCGAGCCCAGCAGTGGGACATTATGGGTTGTTGATGATGATATACTTATTGTGCTTTCAATAAATTAAAAAGAACTAAACATGACAACATCTGACATGAAAATTGCCATTTCTATCATAGAAGATCAACAACACATAACATTACACCATTAGTGTTTCATGTTTAATTGTTGAGTGGCTAGACGGGAGGCCCAATAATGCAGAAACATCTCAATAGATCGCCATATTGTGGGTTACCATGCTGCATTGCCTGGATTTGCAATGAGTATGGTGGCCACCACTCTTAGATTCTGCTCATGCTTTCCATCAGACAGAGTAGAGTCACTTTAGCAGGTTCATACATAAAAAAAAGAAAAAAATCTATACATTGTACCTTATCTACTGTCCCTGGATCATACTCGGAAGAATCATTTTTGACATTTTTCTCATTTGATTTAGACCTTTCTTTGTCCTTATCCGGTGATTTCTTTCTAGATGACTTGCTGTTGGATCCATTTCTTTTATCATCTCGTTTATCACTGGAAAATGTATCCTTATATTAGACTAGCTGAGCCCCGCAGTACAACAACAATTGCTGTTAATGCCGAAGGGCAATTTAAAAAAAAAACTATGTAAAAAGTATCCTATGTCCGTCTCTTGATTCTAAGCTACCTCCCTACTAATTTTCAGCCAAATCGATTCAGCCGTTCTTGAGTTATAAATAGTGTAACTAACACAAATTTCTTTTATAAATATAGATTTAAAAATAAAACCATCCACTAATTATTATCAATTAACATTGTTTTACAAAATTATAAACTAGAATAATCATTGAGACATGTTGATGAATTGAAGCTGACATTTGAAGTATGAGCTTATTGGAATTGGTATTACCTTTGTTTATACTGGAAGGCAGTTTCGTGAGTAAAAACCTAATATTCCTTTCATTATTCTTTCTCTTTTTAGTATAAGGAGACAAAAACTCAGAAGAGTCACTTTGAGGAGTTTGATTCTGATTTGATTGTATTTTTGAGTCACAAGTACCAGAGAGAGGGTGTCCTCTCCCAGAGTCAGCAGAAGACTGAGTTAGAGCTCTAACCACCCCACTCATGTGCTTAAGGTGAAAAGTTACAAAGAATTACTTAGAATTGGTTTGTAGTATGTTTGTGTGTAGTACTACTACTACTGCTGAGGCCAGCCCGTTTGTACAGAAATATATTAAACTGTTTCCTTGCCTATTAATTTTGTTATGAATGCATGTAAGGTTTAAAGAATTTCTTCTCATAAAGAATTAGATGTGAAAAAGTTGTGCAACAAAGGAACAACTGCTTTAAGATAAAATTGTAGGTAATAAGATTAATAAGACAAACCTCTTTCTATCTCTATCACGGTCCCTGTCTCGATCCCTTTCTCTGTCTCTATCTCTTTCTCGTTCTCTACTTCTGTCACGACTGCGGTCTCTCTTCGAATCTCTTTCCCGACTACGACTACGCTTCCTCTTCGACGATTTAGATGCACGGTCTCTGGACTTAGACCTAGATCTTTTCCTCTTACGTTCAGGCGTTAGAGACCGACTATGAGACCTTCGCCTATCCCGGTCTCTATCGCGGTCACGCCTGTAAATATTTCCAAAAGGATCTATTGAGTTCTATTTGCAATTCATTATTAGATCAAGATTATAAAATAAAACCGCCCACTATACGTACCCACTTCTGACCATTATTATAAAATTTACTAATAACTACTAATTAATGTTGTTTAACCACTAGAATAATCGTTTCTCATATTCACGCAAAACACTTTATAAAATGTGTGAGACGCGTTGACGAATTGAAGCTGTCAACGCTGTCAAACTTTGAGTCGACCATTTTTTTTTTTTTTTTTGGGATTTTATGACCTGATAACTAAGACCTTTAAGTCAAGTCTTATTTGATTTGAACAAACATTGCACTTTCACTTCACTTCATTTTTAAATTGTTTTAATAGTATTTTTAATATATTTATATATTGGTTTGTAAGTGTTTTTGTCTTTTAATAACTGTTCTAGTGGCGGCGGGCGGGATGAAGAATCACACTTAATTTTTAAATCACTGAGTTCACTAGCCAACACTATTCTGTCAAGCAAGAATTTTTGACAATCAAAAATCAGATGTTCCATGGTTCCTTCTTGAGATTCGCAATATGGGCATGTATTGTCTGTAATAATGCCAAGTCTAGAAAGGTGTGACGGTGCAGTATTATGGCCAAAGCGCAATCTATTTATCGTCGTTATAAAGTCTCGACTGGCTTCTTTCAATCTATTGTACCAGGGTGTAACAGGCAATCTTTCTTGAATACTTCCATACCACTTTCCTTTGATGTCTTGGTCTTTCTTCCACATTTCTAGCCATAACTTACATACATTTTCATTGATACTTTGCAGAAAATCAGTCATAGGAATGTCCATTGCATTTCTAACATCAACAGCATTATTACCTTCATATGCGGTTTTATCAACTATTTCATTACCCGAGATACCTCGGTGAGAAGGTACCCATAGGAAAGAAATTTTTATGTACTTAAGATAATATTGATATATTATTTCTTTGATAAAATACAGAATATAATTCGACTTAAATGAAAGTGTAAGATTAGTTAAGGCTTTTATCAAACTCTTTGAATCAGAAACAATAAAAAAGTATTTACAATTGTTAATTTGGCGAATATGTAATAAAGCCTGATAAACCGCATATGCCTCTGCAGTGAATATACTACATGTATTGTGCAGAACAAAGCTTTGAGAGAATTTTGTATGTGGATCATAAATAGCAGAACGTACATAATCACTTCCCTTACTACCATCAGTATAAATAACATAATGATTATCATTATCTGCCAAAAACTGTAGCATATCTAAATTATTATTAATTGAATTTTGTAATTCTTTGATGGGATGTGAAATACACTGATAAGAGAAAGAGTAACATGGCCATGGGCACTGTTTTCTTATATGAGTAAAAGTATTCTCTATTTCTAGCAATGTTTTGGACAATGTTGGAGATTTGCCATTCAAAAGATTGTCTCCTGTTGCTAGGGGCCCAGGAGCACTACTTACAGAAGGTACAATTTTGTTAATAATTTTCTTGTGATTTGCAGCAATTAATTTAAGACAAAATCTCTCTGCAAGTAGAATGCGTCTCAAAATTAAGGGCATCAATTTAGTCTCTACTTCCATGGCCCTTATCGGAGTAGAGCACATTGCACCAGAAATAATTCTCAAAGCCCTGTTCTGCAATAGATCTAGTTTATTTACATGAGTACTGTTTATATA
Organism: Diaphora mendica; assembly: GCA_949125395.1. Classification (NCBI taxonomy): domain Eukaryota; kingdom Metazoa; phylum Arthropoda; class Insecta; order Lepidoptera; family Erebidae; genus Diaphora; species Diaphora mendica. Next base: position 8,321,277 of record OX421327.1, read on the forward strand.
CACTAGTGAACTATAATCAAAATGACTTCTAACTATACTTTTATATAGATTTGACAATATTTTAGGGTCTGCTCCCCATGAGACACCTGCAAGACATTTAACTATATTTAGACCTTTTAGAGCATTCTTTGATATATATTTAATATGTTCCTGAAAAGTTAATTTCCTATCTATTACTATGCCTAAAAATTTCTTTGAATTTACTGGGTTTATAAATTCGCCATTATAAACTTCTTTTGAATTTGAATTCTCATTTCCAAATATCATGATACTGCTTTTGGAGGCGTTAATTTTTAAATGTAGTACATCATTTTAATAGTGAAATAGTTGGGACAAGGCTCTGTTAATATTGTTAATTGCAATTTCTAAATTATAATTACTACTGTACAAAACAATATCATCAGCAAACTGCAAAATATCTACATTATTACTATTTACAAATTTACAGATTTCACTTGTATAAATATTGTAAAGCAAAGGAGATAGTGTAGCACCCTGCATTGTACCTTTAGATGCACATTTTGGACCATGTAGTGTATTATTATATCTTACATAGAGTGTTCTATTATTCAAAAAATTATATATCCATTTACATACTTGGCCTGGCACGCCAAGCCTAAACATAACTTGTACTAGTATAACAGGATCTAGACTGTCAAATGCACCTTGAACATCTAGAAATACACAAACAGTGTGTAACTTTTTATCCTTTGCATGTTTCAGGTCCGAAATTAAAGAAGTGAAGCTGTCTGCACAACTTCGCCCTCGAAGAAATCCATATTGTATATGTGGAATGATGCCATTAGATTCTATATACCAATCCAAACGATTTTTAATCATGTTTTCAAATATTTTACCTAGACATGAAGAGAGTGATATTGGTCTGTAAGAGCTGGCTAGCTCTGCAGGTTTATCTGGTTTGAGTATTGGAATGACACATTGTGTTTTCCATGATTGCGGAATACATTTACAATGCCATAGTAAACTAAGTATATTAAGAAACAATTTTTGTGCAGATTCGTCTAAATTTTTAATAATACAATAGGGGAAATCATCTAATCCAGGTGTAGTGTCTTTCCGAGATAACAAACTAATTTTAAATTCGGACCATGTAAAAGGATCTAGCAAAAATTTTGAATTTAGACTATCATTATTTAATTCGAAAATGTTACCTAAACTATCAGCATCATTTAAATTGCTATTGTCGGATAATTTGTCTAGAAATGGAGAAATAAACTCATCTTTATGTGATTTATTGCCAGCTCTTATACCTTTAAACATTTTAAGAAGATTCCAAATCTTACTAATAGGGGTAGTTCTATTGAAAGAGTCACATAAGTTATCCCAACCTATTCTTTTTTGCTCTGATATAGTCATTTTTTTAAGTGCATCTTTTCTTTTGTAGTCTAAATAGTTCTCCATTGTAGGTTCACTTCTATAATGTTTCAATGCATTGTAAGAGGCAATTACACTTTTTTCACAAATGTCATTCCACCAAGGAGCTGGTGGTCTGCTTTTAAAATTATTTGGTTTAGTGAGTTTAGGGATAGTCATATCTTTTAAAGTATTCAATCGAGAACAAAAATCATTATAGGTTGAAATAGGATCATATAATTTTAACACTAAATCATTAAATATCGTTTTGGAAATATTTTTATACTTTGTCCAATCAGATTTTTTATATTTAAACCTATCAACAGGGGGATTAATGTGATATTTATCTATATGTAGTGAAATCTCTGTTATTGTAGGGAAGTGGTAGCTGCCCATGGCATCATCATGCACAGACCACTCGCATATTGAGGCGAGGTTAGCACTAATAAAGCTAACGTCAGTTGCAGATGGATTTCGTCTTGGGTTATTACAAGTTGTAAAACTACCATCATTTAAAATACATAAATCCAAGTCGTCTATGATATTAAATAAATCCTGACCTCTACTCTTAGTGGATAGACAACCGAATGCAATGTGGTGAGCATTAAAATCACCACTAACAAAGATAGGTTTTGGCAGATCGTTAATTATATTATGTAGTCTGTTGAGATGTATGTGTCCACTAGAAGGAGGACAGTATACACATAGAATAGTCAAGCTACCATGCACAGTAGATAAGGACAGAGCAACAGTTTGAATGTCTTCATAAAATCTAGTGTTTAATAGTTTGAACTTTAAGTATGGCTTAATTAGTATTGCTACACCATTATGAGCATTATTGGAATTTTTATTGTAAATATTATATCCAGGTATTCTAAATTTATTGTCTTTGAACCATGTTTCGTTAAGTAAGCAAATGTCAATATTTTGTTTTTCTAAGAATTGAATCAATAGAGGTTTCTTACTATTAGCACTTTGAATGTTATACTGAGCAATACGTAGCTTAGACAGTGTATGACTTGGATCCATTACTTTAGATTTTTAAGTAGAGTTTCCTTAATACTATTCATGGTAGTGGGCTTAGTATCCCTCTTATCACCCAGTTCCACCAACGTCTGTACTAGGGCCATAAGTACATCGTTGTTGGCAACTATTTGGGCTTTGATGTCTACCTTTCGAGGGACATCTTTAGGTTTATTTACATTATGTACAGGATTATTTACGGATACAGGTTTATTTACAGATAAATGTACAGGCCTATTTATAGATGTATGTACAGGCTTATTTACAGTAGAAATTTTCATTTTTGGAGGTAAAAGAGGTGGAAATTGTTTATTATCATTATTAATATGTGGTTTCTTTAATGTTGCACTTGCAAAAGTTATCTTATTTTTCTTTTCTAATATTTATTTAACTTAATTGGACATAATCTAAAAATTGCAAGATGAGGCCCACTGCAATTGACACAGCAGAGCTCTGTTGGTTTATCACATTCTTTATATAAATGTTCACCTCCACAAATGGAACATCTTTGTTTACCATTGCATATTTTAGCAGAGTGGTTAAATTTAAAGCAACGGAAACATTGCTGTAATGGTGGTATATATTAAAAAACTCGGTATGAAAATAAATCATATTGTACATTGTCTGGGAGTATGTTCGAAAGGAAAGTAATGCTAACTGTTTGTAGTGGTACTCGCTCTTCCCCAACCTTCTTTGTGAATCTTCTTATAGCTACTATTTCATAGATTGATGATAGTTTTGTATATAATTCTTTGTTCGAAATATTTGCTGGTACAAATCTAATTATACCTGTTTTTTCTATTTCCGCAGCTGGAATAAATGCCTTAAAGCCGTGTTCGTTGAGAAAAGCCGTGTTGTTGATGAAATTATTGGCTGTATTATACTGTTTAAATATTACTGCTATTTTATTTGCATTAATGCGTTGAATCGCCGTCACCCCTTTTATTTCGTTGGAAAAAATATGGTTGAGATAGATAGGGCTCTTATTGCCTATTCTATCCGTATTGTTGGTAGCTTCAATAAATACTTTAAAGTCTAGATAGGTGCCATTTTCTGGGTATAGTCTTTTGTAATTGGGTTTAATATATGGTGAATAGTCAGAGCGCTCACCAGCACCGCCGCCATCACCACAGTCCATTTTGGTCCCTCCGTCCCTGACCTCAGGCCGAGGACGTTTATGTGAGGTGGGCGGGTTATCCCCGCCCCCCTCGTTTCCCACCATTGTCACTATTTATTCCACCTAGTAGTTGCTATTTATCACCTCTTTAGCAAAAAATAGCAAATATTTATGTTAAAAAGAAATTTTTAAAAATTTTCACGCGCGCGCTTTTTTGAAGTTCCCGCCAGCTTGAGTCGACCATGTTCAAGTACCTAGTGCTGTACTGCGTGGACCGTGGACTACGACGACACGGAGTACATTAGACTACGATTAGCTAGCCATACACGTACAGATCTGCCCGTCGGATCTGCCGATAATTATCATAAGTATCAATGCAATGACGACTATGAATAAAGAGAGTCGATGGTTCTTAATTTATTGAGTAAAATGCTAGGCCACACTACGGCTAAACCGCCGCGGTTTTTAACCGCCTGATTTTGTGACTAAGGCCGAGGCCGCACTACGGCTAAACCGCCGCGGTTTTTAACCGCCTGATTTTGTGACAAAAGGAAATGTATGGAAGCGGCCACACTGGCAGTTTTTTACGGCAACTGATTTTAAAACCGCGACAACCGCGGGCGGTTCTGTCCGGTGTTGCCAGAAGGTTTTTTTTTTTTTTTTTTTTAAAAGAGATCTTGAAGATCTCGCTGCTTTTCCCCGTCCAAAGATTCGACAGGACCTTGTTATTCTGGGTGTCAATATTATCATTTATTAGTGTTGTTTCTTCGGGTAATATTCCCGGTACTATAGCTATTTCAACTAATCTACTATTGGAGTATTTTAACATGTTTTATTTATAGGGCTTAACTATTCTTCTTTATATTATATACACTTATTGTTTTCTTGGCTTTTATATTTCTTACTTCTGATTGTCTACTTCTTCCTAATACTAATTTATTCTTTATGACTTACAATTTTTGCTTTTCTATTTATTTGACGTATATTTATAAATTTTATAACTTTTAAAACTTAATTATATAATATTAACTTTGTATACTTAATATAATGTTTTTGACTCGATATATTCTTCCTTAATTATTTCTGTTGTTTTTCCATTAGATAATTTCCCAATAGCTATAATTTGTCTCCTTATTTATTTAGTATGTCTTTATTCAATATCTTCCTGATTTACCTCTCCAAGACGTCTCACCCAGCCATCAATCTCCAACACGTGAGATAGTAATATTTGCGACTTGTGTATGTTGTTTTGTGTACGTGTCCGGTGTTAATGTGCGTGTTTTCTTTACATAATTCACAAATTTTTGTACCTTTCTTTTTTGTCAACAATATATTTATATACTTAAATATACGTTCTATTGTGAATTATTTGTAAGCTGTTTCATGTTGTTTATGTGTCTAATGGTTTGTATGCGTGTTTTGATGTGTCCATATATATTGTTTTAAACTTTCATGGTCAGAAACATTAAAATAGAAATCTACGGGATTGCTACCATGTACCTTTTTGTTTGTGAGTATCCGATATTTCGGCGCTGTTGCAAGCGCCATGATCACGGAGTACTCCGTCTATTTTAGTGTCCATATATAATCATTATATACTTTCCAGATCAAATTTTGTGTGTGTGTGTGTGTTTCTGTGTCGTGTGTGTGCATGAGTTAGTGAGTCACAAATATGCCGTGTTGGATCTCGCCAGGTAGTCCCATTTTGTGCGGGTTGGGCAGTCGGCACTGAAGGCGTTGTGGCCGGTTTTCTGCAGCCCAGAGTGCGAGCAGTTGCAACACCGCGGCTCGACTCCCGTATTGTAATCGGGGCATTTCTCGCGGTGGTGCGGGCCGGCTACACCTGTCCACACTCTCGGTGCAGAACTTGCGGCCGTGACCGAAAGCGAGGCATTTCGTGCACTGGATGAGCGGAGACTGGTCCTCCACTCTGACCCTTTGCAGGTCCAGGTAGAGGGTTCCCGCCTCCGTCATCCTTTGCCATACCCTTGGCTTGATCTGTAAGACTATGTGAGACGTCTCGGGGTTCCTTGTCCTCTTTTTATATTTAATGGACAGTTCCTTTTCTTCTTGTTGTAGGCCCATGAAGATTTCGGTGTTTTGGGTGTAAAGGGCCCTGATCGTTTCCTCGTCGTCACTGTCCATGTAGACGTCTTTAAGGACGACGAGTGGATCCTTGTTCTTCATGGGCACTACGTTCAGCCCATTTCCGTGTCGTTCAAGGCGCTCTCTCACCTTGTCCCGTTCTGTCTCCGTGTCGCAGCCTAAGATCACGGTGCTGCCCTTGGCCTTTCTGGCCTTGCTGACTTTAAGACCAGTACCCCTGGCGTCGACCGCCTTCTTCACCCTGGCGAGTACCTCATCGGCAGTCTCCTGACCGTCCTTTGAGGTCACCGCCACGGAGTGAAGCGCCGGTCGGCGCCCGGGTCTGGTTGCTGCTGCACTAGCGTGTTGCCAGAAGGTTACTTTTGTAACGTTTCAGGTGATTTTTCATCTCTTGGTTACTGTTAACGTTACACAAATAAGTTTTTTTTTTTAATACAATCCCCTTAATCAGCCTCTGCCAAAATTGGAATACTTGGTGTCGACATATCGAGCGAAGTCCAGTTCAGATAATTGCATTCTTGCAGATTCCTCCGTAGAGACGTTACTGAACTGAGGGCCCTACACTCGTATTAAGCCGCCATAAATCTGTAATGTCGTATTCTAAAGTTTTAGGATTTTCATAAAACTTTTAAGAAATTCTTAAATCAATTCTTATATAATAAGCATTGACCTAGAGATAAGGCCATCTCAAAAATTTAGAAACCAGGACAACAAGCGTAAAATCCCCGGATATTTGCGGTCATAATCGGAAAACTTTTACATTTTATTTAGTCGAAATAAAAAGAATACATCGTTCAATTAGTCGAAATAGTTCTTTTAGTTATTTTCATAGGTATTCAGTTTAATTAAATTTAGTTATTTTTCATCGAAATTAGTGATAGAAAAGTAAAATCTCACAGTTGTGAAAATGCTTTTCAAACAGTAGTATATTTTTCACATCCTTTTTTTTTTAAACCAGACTAATTTGACAAAAATATCTTTAAGTTGAAACTCATTAGATATCATTCCAGTATTCAAGCTCTAAGTTTTTTAGTCCTATCTTCTTCTATAAATATAATAAAAATGTAACAGGTCCAATTCTGTACATTAAAGATATTTTGAAATTTTTTTTGAAGGGCTCTCTATAATCGATACTGAAGCCAAAACTGTATTTTTTTTCTTTTTTGTCTGTCTGTCTGTCCGTCAGTGTGTCTGTCTGTCTGTATCTTGGCCGCGCATCACACCGAAACTACAGAACGGATTCAAATGAAACTTGGCATGATTTGGGTTCATACTACGAGGTAGGACATAAGATACTTTTTATCCCGAAATTCAGCACGGTTTTCTGGAGAGAGGGGATGAAAGTCAAAAAATGTACTTAGTTGTAATTCAATAACACATAGTCCAATTTCATTCATTCTTTTTTTGCTAGAAATTAAAAAATTAAAGATAACGGGAAAAGCATTTTTTTTGTCCGCGACTGTACACTACCTGTGGGAAGCTGAGACAGATATGTAAATATGGCGGTACGAAGTTCGCTGGGTCAGCTCGTATTATATAAAAATCAATCGCTGTTCGTTTGTCTCGCTAAAACTCAAGAACGGCTGGGCTGATTTAGCTGTTTTTGGTTTTGAAATGTTTGTCGTAGTCCAGGAAAGGTTTAATCTGTAAAAAAATTAAAATAACTTGAAAATCCAAATCTCACGTGTACGAATTAGCGGGCACAGCTAGTAACAAATAAAAAATTATCTGCTTAAAGTTTTCATCAGCAGTCTTATTAAGTTTTTTTTGTGTTTTCTTCTTCTTTATTTAGAATATGTACTCTGAATATTAAATGGCAAGAAACTTTCTCTATTTCGATCATCCAAGCTTTTTGAAATGGTTGCAAGTAGGTATCCTTCTGGTTTTAAATACTGAATTATATTTTTTTTCTAATGCTTTTGTTTTGAGTAAATGATGTGCATAATTGAATGCATGAAAAACAGGCATGCCTCCGATTTAAAAAAAAATCAGATCAGGGGGCTTTTTTAAGCTTTTGAAATAATCCACATTCAGGACTCACTCGATAGCTGGAAACAGATTTCACCAACGCGTCTTTGAATGATAGAGAAGCTGTTTATACTCAACCTCGACTGTGTCAGAGAGTTCTTTAAGAACTTTTTAGACTGTAGCCTTTATTATTCCCAATTTTATCTGGGGTCGGCTTGTTTAAGTGGCAAAAACTTTTTTATTTTTTGATGTTGTTCGGTCGGTGGTTCAGTCGGTGCTAAGCCAAAAAGAATACAAACGAACAATTACAAAAGTCTAAGCGATAGTCACTTGGCACCGACTTCAAACAGATTCTAGGTAACTAGCACACATTATAATACTATTATTGAAATGAATAAAGAATTAGGTATAGGCAATTTATGAAGAACCAGTTTATTTTACGCTTTTAAGTGTCTTTTTGGCAGAGAGTTTTCGTTGGATGTTTTTTTGGAAGTCGGTTTTTTTTTTATAAAAAGTTTTTCCATAATTGGTTCTTATTTTTTTCGGCAATACAATCAAGATTCCTCGACGAGTGCTACGTTTATTTATTTCCGATTTATGAATAAATGATAGATTGGTGTGAATAGTTTTATTTAGATTTTTTTTAATTAAAATACAGGTGCTGTACATGTAAAGTTGTTTGATATTCATAATTTTAGTTTTTTCATAAACATTGCAGGTTGGTGTTAAATACGGTAGTTGAAATAATATTTTTATGATTTTGTTTTGTTTTCTCTGTAATTGCTGTAGATCCGTTTTTGTACTGTTCCCCCAAATCTCAATTAGATATAATAAATGAGGTTTTATTAATGAATTATAAACATTTAATCTTAATTTACGCGGAATGCACTTATCTAGGGATCGCATGGGGTTTAGGAGTGATGAAATTTTGCCTTTTATATGTTCTATGTGGGTCTTCCAGGATAAATGTTGATCTATTCTTAAGCCTAGATATTTTTCAGTTGAATAACGGAATATTATTTATTGTTAGTGGTTTATGAAAACGTCTTGATTGTCCGCCGGTTATACGCTATATGATGTGTCACTGAATCTAAAGTGGCGCCCTCTAACCGACATAAAGTGCTGTATTAAAAATTAAATTTGAGATAAATATGCCGTGTTTGGTATCATTCGAAAGGGCGTTACTTGTACATTTCAAAAATATATATATTATTAGAATTTTCTCGTGACTTTCTCCATATTTATTCGATAATATTGTGATATTTCTATGGTACCTATTTGAAATATAAATAGGTACTTTGGAAAGATATTAATATTATAGAGGCACCAAAACATTTTAAATAAAAAAACGCACGCATGTAAACGTAGCATAAGACAGACTAAATAATCACACTAAACAATTTTATTCATTTTTATTAACATATTATGTACTTACACATATGGGGCCGTCTGTTTACCGTCAGTGGCGATGTAAAGAAAAATAACAAGCTGAAGATAATTTGTTTTATTGCATGAAAAGTCATGAAATTATGACAAGTTTACAAACTCACGTAAAAACAAATAAACTGTGAAAACTGGAGAATTTTAGAACAGTAGGAATTTTGTATCATCAAATGATTATAAACAATATTTTAGATATGATACACCGAACACGAAGGAAGGCCAAATAATTATATTACTCTTTATTGTAAAATCCCTGTTTAGTGTCTATCCCTAGTAGTTTATCATAGAGTTATTATAGAAAAAGAGTACAGTAATACCTCGACTTACGCTACCCCGTTTTACGCGAATTCGGAGATACGCGGTCTTTCATTTTGATTGCCGCGCGCATCGGCTCTCTCGCTCCGCCCTCTCAGCTCAGTGTTCAGTTTGCGATGCGACAGGTTTGTTGGTGTTCCGCGTGAAATTGTTTTACGTGCGCAGTTTGTTTTACTTATAATCTCTAACTATGTCATCTAAAAGAACGAAAAATGACTGTTTTTGGGGTGTAAACTGAATATAATTAAAGACTTTGAAGCAAAAACTAAAATTTGTGAATTGGCAAAGAAATTTGACCTACCGGAATAAAAATTGCAAACTTAACAAAAGGACTCAATTCAATTGAAAAGGGATTAGAAATTATAGAAAAAATAGATTCTAATGAACAACGCGTTTCTACTACAACTCGGGGAATAAAAAAATTGCTGATATGCTACTAGGAAATTTCGCGTGAGAAGAAGAAAAACTTAAATCGTCAGGCATCATTGTTAGAGTATATGAAGCCTTCGACATCAAAATAACTTCGGTTTAGGTTACTTTATTCATAACAATGTAAATTGTATTAATATCTTACACTTTATTAAACATTTTTCTTCTAAATTATTGTTTCCTTTAAACTCTGGTCCCGATTAAACATACTTTATATGTATTTCTATGCAACGTTGAACCCCGACTTACGCGAATTTATATACAGTAATACCCCGGACCCACCTATCGCGTAAGTCCGGGGTATAACTGTATTTACTGTATATAAATCACTAATTATAGATAGAGCAGGGGAGCCAGGCCTCCAGTCGTCATTCTGTTAGAAAGAGAGAGACGATCGCGGTAGGTACCTCCGATACACTCTATCTATAATAGCTCTATGTAGTTAATGCTCTCTTCTGTCAAAAGTCAAAATTTAAATTACAACCTCAAATTGTTCTTCGCCGCGCTCTTCATAGTTTATTAGTAAACAATAAAAAACTTTTCTTTCCATTACCATATTAACAAGGTGGTGATTTCTCCCTAAAATTCTCTTTGAGAAGTGGATAGGCAGTTTGATAATCAACCATGGCAGAGGATGGAGAAAATGTAAGACTACAACTATTATAATATTCATACTAGTTTACATGGCGATTATCGCGGCAAATAATAGCCTATGTGTTATTCTGATGTATAAGCTTTATTACTGTAAAGTTTCATCCAAATCCGTTAAGTAGTTTTTGCGTGAAAGAATAACAAAATATCCATCCATACTTACAAACTCATGATTTACTAGTTGTTGCCCGCGGCTCCGCCCGCGTGTATGTCGGTTATCGCTGCAAATAGTAGCCTATGTGTTATTCTGATGTATAAGCTTTATTACTGTAAATTTACATCCAAATCCGTCCAGGAATTTTTGTGTGAAAGAGTAACAAACATCCATCCATCCATACTTACAAACTTTCGCGTTTATAATATTAGTATAGAAAAAATTTGTAAGATTATATATAGTATATTTTTTAAATGATTTATTAATTTACTTCATAAGCATTGCTTTCACTTTTGTTACAGATTTCTGTTATGACGGTGAAGGAACCTTTAGACCTCATAAGACTGAGTTTAGATGAGAGAATATACGTAAAAATGCGCAATGAACGAGAGCTGCGTGGAAAATTACATGTGTGTAATAGCTTTGTTTTTAAGTACATACTAGTGAAGAAGGAGGGTAGAACTCTGTAGGGTGTAATATTTATTTAATTTATGACATCTTTGAATTTATGTTCATGTATACCACCAAGTGTAGGAGCTTGAATGTACTAGATTATGTGATTAGCTACAGGAGTGTAAATAATCCATACTCACAAACATTACCTTCCAACTTTTATGTAGCAATTACAACAGAAACATATGTTTGTATTTGTTGGCTCATCTCTTGTCGTTTCGTGCATACTTCTTGGGAATGAGCTTCCTCTTGAATGGCCACCAACACTTTTTCTTATAAGACGTAAAGCAGTACTTTATAAAACTGACAGAATCAACATCCACAAAATCGTTATTCACCTCATCACACATATATTTACCTCATAACTTTGGACTGGGTGAACCGATTTTGATGATTCTTTTTTTATTTGAAAGCTGGTGCTTCCCGAATGGTCCCATTTAAATTTGGTCCAGTTCTGACATGTCATTCATGAGAAAACCATATAAGTCTTCAATTTGCATTATGTATGTACGCGACAAATTAACGAATAACTCAATATTCCCGTATGGTCCCATTTAAATTTGGTCCAGATTAAAGTCGCTTTTTTTTTTTGTTAAAATTTGTGATTATATTACAGATGAAAGTGACACGAGTCAGCTAGTGCAGTCAGCAGATGTTTATCAGCACTGGTTAATTTAGTATACCTAGTGATTAGACAGCAGTGTGTGATATTTATCTATTAGTACATTAAAGATGACTGAGCATCACTCAGTATTATTTTTTTGGTAAATTTTCTAAAAAAATATCCTATATAGATCAATTTATAGGCCCTGAATCCCCTACATACTAAATTTCCTAAAAATTTGTGGAACCATTTCCGAGATTCTGATTCTATATATACAAGAATTGCTCGTTTATAGGTATATTTTTTTTAATATGGCTCTGCCAAAATGACTCTACTCTGCCTGATGGAAAGCATAAGCAGAATCCAAGACTGGATGAGTATGGGCACCATACTCATTGCGAATGCATACAATATCATAATATACATATATCATTTAATACCTTTCAAGGAGCTAATAGATGTCTTATGTGGTAGTTTGATAATAAAAACGTGACCATTTATAGGTTTTATTATGAGGCAATAATACAACTGTATACAAATATTAGCACTAGAAATCTAGATTTGTTAAATTAATTAATGCTATTTCAGGCTTATGACCAACATTTGAATATGGTACTTGGTGATGCAGAAGAAACTATCACAACAGTTGAAATAGATGAAGAGACATATGAAGAAGTATACAGAACAACAAAGAGGAATATACCTATGTTATTTGTAAGGGGTGATGGTGTTATACTTGTCTCACCACCCGTCAGAGTAGGTGTTTAGAGTAAAATAAATATAAGCTTAAATAAAAATTACTTTATTGTGATCTTATTTTTTTTACCTTTACATCCCAAAATCTTCATAACGGATTCATTTTTAAAAATGCGATTTTTTGGAACGAGCAGTTCCTCTTCATCCATTGGTTCAATGATTGTTCCAGCTTTAGTAATTATGCTAGGACGAATGAGCTTCTTATGTGCCTTTTCTGGTATAAAAGTATTGCCTAAAGGTGCCCTTATTGATGCTTCATAATCTTTCACACTTTCAAATGGGAATGGCACATCTTGAACTTTATGAGCAACTAGTTTAGGATCTTTGTTCTCCCTAATTATAATATCTCCTTTATTTTCGTCACGTCGTGGCATTTTGGGTGCAGTAGACATTATAAACCTATTTTTCCTACGCTTCTGTGGTTTAACGCCTTTGCCTCCCCAAGAGCCCCATCCAGGCAAATTTCCAGTAACATCTTCAGGTTTGTCTTTGTTCTTTTCATCTTCCTTTTCTTGTCTGAAACTGTCTACTAAATCATCATCCTCAAGCACATCATCTATTTTTAACTCAGGCTCAACCTCTTCGTCATCATCCAGTTGATCATGATCAATATCAACTTGTGAAATAGCTGTATTTAAATGTTTTTGCTTGATGAACAGATGATTAGTAGATTCAATAATTGAATTTCCGGGTTGTGGTGCTGGCAGTTGGCCACTATTTAACACTTTAGAAACAGATGTTATTTCAGACTCATCGGTAATCTCATTAACATTTTTAGAAGCTGTTTCTATTAATGCTTCATCAATAACTGCTTTCACTTTTGATGGTTTTAATTTAAGGTATTCTAAGTTATCTTGTTCAGTAGTTTTCAGTTTAGCCTTTTTATTTTCTAGGCGAGACATCTTCTCCAATTTTTCAACATTGCCTCTTATTTTATTTAATTTCTTTTCAACTTCTTTTTCTACATTTGATTGCTCAGTTTCTGAATCTTCACTATCATTGTCTTCATTTCTTTTCATTTTATTTTGTAAAAATTTCTTATATCCAAAGTCAAATTCAGTATTTACATTTGATTTGTCTGATCTTTGCAACATCCAAGGTTGCATCGGATCTTGAACCAAATTTAAATCAGAGGTTGTTTCAGGTTCATCATCTGAACTTTGATTGTTTTCATTTTTTTTAGTTAAAGTTCTACTAATAGCTAATTGCTCAGCTAACTCCTGTCGGACCTGGAAAACGAAAATTTATTACATCACAGCAAGTTCACAACATTACACCTTTTATGTAAAATCTATACTAATACTTACATCAAACAATCAATTTTTAAATTTTTTGTGTCTGTCTGTTCCGGCTAATCTCATGAATGGCTGGACCGATTTTGACGGGACTTTCACTGATAGGTTGATAGCTGATGATATAAGGAGTAACTTAGGCTACTTTCTTAAACTAGCTTTGCCCGGCGGCCTTACCCGCAGTTCAGCTAGTGTATTCAGATAATTAATATTCTTACCTCTTTATTATATTTAGCTCTAATAAGTTTATTCTTTGCCCATTTTCCTGTACTTTTATGCCTCAAAGTGTGCCTTTCCAATGCTCTACCCTTTTCAAGAGCTTCCAGTTTCATTAGCGCCTCCTCTGGATTTGTCTTCTGTAATTCTTCAAATTCTTTTAACTGTTGTTTAAGTTTTTCTTTTTTAAGCACACTGAAATGAATTTTCTTATAATTATGTATGTTAAGAAAATAATATTGATAAACATAAATTATGAAATACTAGCTTTTGTACTAGTCTTACAGGTTATCACGATAAAGACGGTCCTTTCTCAAGAAGCAAAGTAGGTACTTGAAATTGATGCAGCGGTTCAGCTGTGCCCCTGATAGAGTTAACTTCAAATTTATAATGTTAGGATTAGCTGTGTGTAAAGAAACCATCCATTCTGCAATTGTTTGTTCCTTTTTATAAAAGAAAAAACTTCTAATAATTTTAATAAAAGGAATATTCTATTGCCTCAGAACTTCAACACTAGTACAAAACTACAAGAAGACTCACTTGTGTGTACATATTTCATTATACAAAGTTGTGGTCACCCCAACATAATCGCAAACAAAGCAACAAACAAAATTAGTTATACACATATTTATTTATGAGATATCCATACTAATATTATAAATTCAAATCAAATCACACTATAATATTACAAAGGTGAAATTTTGTGAGTGTCTATGTTTGTTACTTCTTCACTCGCAAACGGCTGGACCAATTGGGATATAATTTGGTATGCAAGAAGCTGACACCCTGGATTAACACATAGGCTACTTTCTATATATATATATACTAGCTTTGCCCCGCGGTTGTTGTTGTACCATGGGTAAAACCACCGGGCTCAGTTAGTATTATATAAATCTGCCTGTTACGCGTTCAATGAAATTTGCCATTGTGATACATTGATGCTTGAGAAAGAGCATAGGCTCATCTTTACTGCAATAACCGACATACATGCTGGCAGAGTAGTGGGCAAGTTTTTTTCAAGTTTCTAATGAACACATGGTATAATAGCAAAATTAATTGAAAGCTATTTAAAAGGTTGTATGATCATAAAAAAAAAGAGTGTGTCTTACAATTAAATTATTTCTTTTGATTTTAGTTCAGATCTTAAGAGCTTATTACTGAAGTGCAGTGCAACCTCGAGAACAAAATCAAGAGGATTATTTTCATTTTGTAATATCAAGGAATTCATAATACTGAGCCTTATAATGTTAAGGTAATACTATATATTTATCACATGCTGTAAAGTGTTATATTAGTTTACCTAACTGTTGTTATAAATATATCCTGAATGTTAAAGAAACATTAATAGTTAAAAAGGTAAAGAATTAATGATATAAATGTGAATTTGACAAAATGAACACCGAAACTGTAACCTATAACATGTTCATAAACAGAAACACTATAATGATTAAAATTCATTTGTTTACAATAAATAATTACATTGCAATATAAGTGAAATTACTGCTTTTACTAACCGATGATATTTTTTACTTTTTATTTTGCCTTGTCTTTTAGACTTTGCAGCTTTATATGATTCTTGAGCTCTTATTTTTGCAATACGTTGTCTGTGTTGAACCATATCTTCGTAGGACATTGGAAAGACCTTTTCCTCTTCTTCATCATTCTCTTCAATGGCTGGAGGATCGAGCACTTCCAACTCTTTTTCTAAATCTGACTTGCTCTTAAATTTTGATAGGAACTCTCCGGTTGGCTGAAGTTTTGTGGACACATGTTTTAGAGGAAAAGTAACGTAATCTATAGTACGACTTCTGGCTACGACAGGATCCCATCTGCCAACTCGTTTTTTAGTCTCTTCGTAACCCGTAGCTCTTTTGATACGTTGGGCATGTGGTTTCTCAAGAGGTTTGGACAACACTTTAGATTCGTCTTGAGTTTTCTTTAGTTTTTTACTTATTTGTACATGATGTGAAGTATTTTCTAATATCTTAGCAACATTATTTAGATTTAGTTTATTTTTCTTCTTGATAAGGTTAAACTCCGAGTTTACATTTGTGGGTTCATTTCTTGTGGGCTCGGTTATGTGTTGAGTTTTGTCCAGCTTTGATACAGCACTCACTAACTGGTCATGTTCTAAAGCAACATAATCTGTATCTTCAATATCTTCCATTTTTTCAAGAATAATCAAAATGTGTGTTTGGAAATATAATGTGTGTGTGTTCTATCTCACATAACCTAAAAACGTCACGATAGACGTCAACGACACCGACGGTCAGGGCTGCCAATGCTAATTTATCCAAATCCCCAAAAAACCGGATGAAATTCCCCAAATTTGGGAACAAAAATCCGCTGATTCCCCACAAATTCCCCTCAAAAGTTTCTTAAAAAATTAAACTATAATAAATTAAAATATATTATTTATTGCTTATTTTCATATTTTTTTTCATATCTTTGTCGAAAGCATTTGATTCCAAGGGTTTAACTTGACATTGCCACCCAGTTTTTAATCGCATCCCTTGCAGCCATAAATGATTTACCAGTATCTGTATTTAGTCGATTGCGGTTTGCAGTTTTTAAATTTTTAAGAACACTAAATTTGCGCTCGACCTATGCATTTGAAAAAGATAGTATCATCAGTAACAACGTTTAAACGTTTTGTGACTGATGCCTATTACATGTAGACATCAGTCACAAAATATTTACTAAAGAGGTAAAAAAGGGAATCCCCTGATCATAGACAACTGACAAACATAATAATTTAAAAAAAAGTGGAAATCGATAATTAATGATGATGAGAATAAGATATCAAAATCCCCGCATTTTCCCCACGTAATGCCAATCCCCAATCAACTTGAAATTCCCCGCAATTTGGGGAATTCCCCACAGATTGGCAACCCTGCCGACGGCACACCACAGTCCACACCACAGAGTACATTGTTAAACAGAAATTTTATTGTCGATATTTGTAAAGTCGATATTTTCTTGCAAATCCATGTCTCATAAACTTGACTTCTTTGATTTAAATCCGTATTCAGTTTATCCAGTGCAACGTTTAGCGTGTCTATTTTAAACTTTTCTGCGCCGTTTACTGCGACTGTTTCTGTACAATTATCAGAATACTTTGATGTAATGTGTCTCTTAGTTAGAGTAATGTGTCTATAGTTTATACTTAGTTTTTGGCTTTTTCTTTGTAATCCTTTAGCTTCTGATCTCTTTTACTGACACAATTAACTTAGATCCTACACAACCAGGACTCTGTTTAATTTACTAATTGAATTAAATCTTTCAATTATCTCTTCCCAATTATAAATAAACAAAATTGCCAGTTTATGAAATAAATTTCTTGCTTCTTTTTAGAAAACCAGCTTTTTTCCTCTTCATTTTCGCTGAAACTTATCAAAATTTTCATAATATCATCATAGATTTAACAGCATCGTAGTGGCGATACCATCTAGTCTGACTTAAACTTTTTAACGTAAATATCAGTTTATTTAACAATTTAACAATTCCTATCTATATGGGTTGAAGCAGAAAAGAAAACATATAATTTCACACTTTTCAAAAAAGTTTACGATTTTGGTTTCGACCTTCACAGATTCTTCATCAACTTGGTTAAGAGAATGCGCAGCACATGACACGTCATCCGCAGATTTATTTTTTTGTTCTAGTATTGCTTCTACACCATTGTAACTACCCGCCATATTAGCAGCGTTTTTGTTTGACTGTCTCATTTTTTTTGTGCGGTAATCCCCCCTGATATCACCGACTGGTGGCATTTCGGACTCGAACTGACCAAAGCCGCACGCCACCTCGGGTACCAGGAGCCGGGGAACCACCCTCGAAAGGAAATCCCTAGAACCTCGACGTACCACGGGTCACCTGGGTTTTGTAGATGGCCCTCTCCTAAGCACGAACCCCGATGTTCTCTTGCTACAAAAAAGCGCTTGCGCCTCCGCCCCGGCCTGCTTCTGCTAGGGTGACAGGTAGCCTCATATACCAGCCCCAGGCTTGCGCTTATGGAGGACGGAGATCGTTCTGCGACCACCGGCGCCTGAGTCGTTTGCGGTACTGGGCTCTTTCACTGGCCTGGTGGACCAGGAGAGTCCCACTCCACCGTCTCCTGCACGAGCATAATGAGAATCGCATAAAGAGACTACGGATTTGCACGCACTCTCGCTCCGTAATATGGCCGCAATCATGTTACCGAGTGAGAGAACCCCCACTCTGATTGCCGCCACGAGATCGCGCCTTGGCCCCCACACGCTGGACATTCTGCCAGCGTGTGGAGCGCCGTGTCCACGGTTTGGCCATCGCAGTGTTGGCACTTAGGCGTTGGCTCCTTACGGATCAGACACAGGTAATCGCCGAAGCATCCTTTTCCAGTGATCACCTGCGTCAGCCGGTATGAGAGGCTCCCGTGATGCCTCTCAAGCCAATCCTCCATAACGAGTCTTAGCACCGCAATAACAGCGTGCCCAGCGCTCAGTTGCCCAAGTAGTTCTTCCATTCCTCCACTTTGACCTGACGGAGTTGGGATTTCTAATCTTCGATTTCTCGAATCTCAGGACACCTTCCCAACTTCCGTGCCTCCTTGAGCCACTAATAAAGAGCCGCAAGGGCTCTTGCCTCCAGGTCCATTGGTGGAGTGCCGGCCAGGAGACTTGCCGCCTTAAAAGAGATCGTGCGGTATCCCTTTATGACCCTGATGGCCAGCACTCGTTTCTGTCGTTGCAATAGCGCGATAGTGCTGGCCCTCAGGTCCTCTACCCATACTGGAGCCCCATAAAGGGCCATGGACCGCACGACTGTTTGACTGTCCCCTGCAGTTATCCAGTGGTAATCTATTTTTTCCAAAAAGTCTTGTAAAACATTAAATAAATGTAAGCTAGTATGACTACCAATTTTAATTAACGATATACATCTTTCGTACACTTTTCCCCGAAAACAGTATCGAAGTACGATAGTTAACTGAACATTATAAGGTAGCTCTAGGACTGAGAACAGAACCGCAAAAAAGAACAAAATTACGCTAGGACCTACTTCCCGCCACTTACCACCTAGCGGCTAGGTGGTAAATGGCGGGAATTCCCCCGTATTATAGACTCACCCATAGACTCACTACTTTATGGACTGGTAGCAAGATATATGAGCCAAATATATTACTATCGAACGAGAAAATACTATATGTCACTTAGGCACATAATGCATAATGTATATATATGTATACGTACCTATATATGATATGCACACATATACTATAATATACATAGACTTCAAACAGATTTTAGGTACCTAGCACCCATTATAATAACTATTTAAATGAATAAAGAATTAGGTATAGACAAGAATTGGCACATAGCAATATATGAAGAGCCAGTTTATTTTACGCTTTTTACTTTTGATGATGTTTCTTGGAAGTTGGGTTTTTAAAAAAAAAAAAATTAATTTTTCAGTTTTTAGTGCAAACAATCGTAGACAAGTAGTAAGTTGAAAAGCGCGGGAAACATCTTTTTGAGCGGGTGTATTTTTTTGGTTGTTATACATTTTTTAATAATTAGTTTGTTTAAAGTATCAGATAAGTTCTTAAATATACATATTATTGTTTATTTATATATGTAAAACGTTCTAGTAGTAGTCTTCATCATCATTTGGTAAGTTTTACATACATATTTTTAGTTTTCATGAATGGGCCAGACGATCCTGGCAGGACTACTGTCCCCCAGGTGTACAATACTGTAACAATAACATATGCTAGTTCGGGAATGGATACGGAGGGTTCTGTAATAGAAACAGATGGATCGGAATCTTCGCGAACCATTTCTAAAAGAAAAAGGTCTCTTTCCAGAAAAGTCTGTAAACATTGTAATAAAAAGCGTCGACATCATAAATCTTCTACGACAGCTCCACTAAACATAATAGACTGTCAGTGTGAAACTTCAGATTCAGATTTTTAAAAGTTAAAATCAAAATCAAAATCTTTATTGCTAACTAAGTGTAGGTACATTTGTGATCTTAGAATATAACTTGTCTCAACTTAGTAGCCTTTTACAGGCATTGCAAATTTGAGAGAAGATGACGATGTTACTCACATTACATAGGTATTAGGTTATAGAATGTTAGAATTATATAAAGATAAACAAATTAATAACTATAACTAAAAAATTTAATAATATAGTGAACCATTTTAAAATCGTTAAAAAAAAAATAATAATAACAAGATCATTGATATAATGACATTTTACATCGAACAACTGCTTTAAATTACGTAAGCCTAAAACTAATCATTATGCATATATATTATATCTTTATTATTTATCTACCTAGCCATTATTGTGATTTATTGTGTAGGTGTAGGATTTGTTGGTGTGTGTTCATTTGTGTGTGGCTGTGTGTGTGTTCATTTGTGTGTGTGTGTGTGTTTTGTTTGTGGTATATTTTCTATTATGTATTATTTGTGTTTTGTTTCCATGTATTCTTCTACTGAGTAAAAGCATTTTTTGATTAAAAATGTTTTCAGTTTTTTAGTGAATACTGTAAGTTTGGTTTCACTTATAATGTGAATTGGTAAATTGTTGTAAATTTTAACTGCCATGTAGTAAGGGCTCTGGTTCAGCATTTTAATTCTGGATTGTGGTAAGTATAGTCTGTCTCTGTGGCGTGTATTTAAATTGTGGGTGTCTTTTACTTTAGTGAAGTGATTTATGTTTTTATAAACAAATATACAAATATCTGCTATAATTGTGCTGCATTTAAGCTGGAATAAGGCATATGTGAATCGAGATAATTTATTTTTAATAAGATCAATGTGTGCTTTCCAGTTAATATGTGTGTCTATTGTTGTGCCGAGTAATTTGAATGTGTCTACGGTTTCTAATTGTGTGTTATTGTATGTTGTGTCAATGTTTATAGGGGTGTTTTTATATGATCTAAATTGAATAGTTTTTGTTTTATTGTAGTTTATTTCCAAGTTATGGTTATTAAGCCATTGATTTACTGTATTAAGAGTTTTTCGAAGTATTGGTGTGGGATTTACTGACTTATCATACGCAATCAATATTGATATATCATCAGCGAATAAGACGGGCAATGTTTGTTCCTTATTAAGTACTTTCGGTAAGTCGTTGATGTATATCAAAAACAGCACACAACCCAACACGCTACCCTGTGGAATTGAACAGGTAATGCTTCTTCTTTCAGATCGCTAAGGCTAATGTCACGGATTGCCCTCCACCTCTAATGCCTGTGCCTCCCTCTCAGAGTAATAATACAAACCTTTAAAAAAAATCAATTAATATGAATACTGACAATGTACCAGAAAACAGTCAACGTAACCCAGTAGGACGAATTTATTATAGCGCTTCAGATGCCTCACCATTTGTAGTCCATGTGCAGAGAGAGCAAGTGTCACCTAATGACAATACTTCCATTCATCCCATATCATTTGGGTATTTTTTAAAGAACAACAATATTAGCAACATCGTAAATGGAAGTGTTAAACGTATTAGTCGAAATAGAGCCACTCTTGCCTTTAGTAATTTTGAGACTGCTAATGCATTTATTACGAATTCTGCATTGAAAAAAAACAATTACAAAGCTTTTATTCCCTCATTTAACACTACACGCTTGGGAGTTATTAGGGGTGTACCAATAAATTGGTCTGAAGAAGAATTAAAAGAAAATATTACTGTGCCTATAGGGGCTGGTAATATCTCAAAAGTGAATACAACACTGATTGAAAGTGAAACAGAAATAAAAAAGTTTGAAAAAATAAGTACTTTTACTTATTGCATACGAAACGGCAATTTCATAGGTAAAGACCTAATATTAAACTAAAAACTGTGTAAGTGTATATGAATAATACATTCATGTTTTTAAACGTATTTATTTTTAATCAAAAGCAAATAAGGACTTTCATACAAACTATTGACCCTTATTGTAACCCCTTTAGCAGTATAATTTCTATAAATGCTGATATAAGTATTCATTTCTTTGTAAACAAAGCCTGAAGATAAAGTTTCAGGCTACTAACTTAAAAAATGACTGGCTTTCAGACTAACCTATGCACGAAATGTCAACCCTTATTTCACCCCTTAGGGATAGAATATCCAGAAACGCTACGTAATATGTTAATACTCATTTTTATCAGTAGCTCAAAAATAAAGTTTCACGTTTCTAACTTAAAAAATATCGCTATATCTGCCGCCCTAGGCTCCAGCCTTTTTTTTTTTTTTTTTGTTTTAGCGTGTGGAAATCCCCTCGGACCGTCACTCCTTCTGCGAGATGACATCTTCGCAGAAGGTTGCGACCGCGGTAAAACTGCTATCGCTACCGGCCATGGACCGTATGATGGCCGGTATCGAGAGATCTCCTCCGATGACTGCAGTGAGGGCCCGACGCTGCGACGCCCATGCGGGGCAGATCGCCAGCGTATGTTGGGCCGAGTCCTCACTGCAGTCGCAGTGGTGGCAGGCGGGACTCAATTCCCTCCTAGCGACCGAGTGCAGGTACTTGCCGAAGCAACCGTGCCCGGAAAGGACCTGCGTCAGTCGGAAGGAAAGGGTCCCGTGCTGCCGCTCTGCCCACTCGAGGATGACCGGCTGGAGAGCCTCCACGGCGGCAAAGCCAGCGCGTGGAGTCTCCAGCCGGAACGACCATCTGTCCATAGTGGCTCGGGCGGAGGGCGATAGCCATACTCCGCCCGATATTCAGCCACCCGTCCAAATCCCACGGGGGTGTTCCGGCCAGGGCGCACGCCGCCTCGGTCGACACCGTGCGGTATCCGCGTATGGCTCTGACTGCCAATACCCTCTGAGGCCGCCAGAGGCGGGCCTTATTTAGGGCAGTCAGAGCCGCCACCCACACCGGTGCACCATATAGCGCCATCGACCGGACAACCCCCGTGTACAGGAGTCGCGTTGCGACGCTGTCTCCACCCAAGTTGGGCAAAAGTCGCCCAAGGGCGGAGGCAGCGTCGACCAGTTTCGGACCAAGCTGTCGGAAGTGCTCGTCGAAGAGCCACCTACCGTCGAGTATCAGGCCCAGATACCTCATCTGGGCCCGAACCGGTACGAGGACCGAGTTGACCTCTATGGAGGCGCCGGCGGGTGGACCACGACGGGGCCCATGGAACAATAGGGCCTCCGTCTTGTCCAGGGCCACCCGTAAGCCCAGCGCCTCGATGCGCCCGACCACCAGAGAAACTCCCCTGGTGGCCAGGCACGCCGCCTCTTGGAAGTTCGCCCCCCGGGCTGTGACAAGAGTGTCATCGGCGTAACAAATTACGCTCAGCCCGGGGGGGAGACGACCTCGTAGGACCCAGTCGTATCCCACGTTCCACAGGAGTGGTCCAAGGACAGACCCCTGCGGAACGCCGCACGACATGGGTCGCCGTCTCAAGACGCCCTCTCGGTCCTCGTACACGACGGTACGCTTCTCTAAATAGTCTGCCACTTGCCGCCTCAGGTACTCTGGCACCCCGTGGTAGTGGAGTGCTTCCCTGATGCAGCTAAATGGCTATTGAAGGCGTTGGCGATGTCCAAGGACACCGCCAACACCACGCCGCCACAGCTGACTGCCTCTTCGGTCACGGCCCTAAGGCGCATCACGGCATCGACCGTCAAACGCCCCTCTCGGAATCCGAATTGGGCGTCTGACAGGTCGGGGCCCACCTCGCTGAGGTGCCGGACGATGCGGGCAGAGAGTATTCTCTTAAAAAGTTTACCCGCCTCGTCCAGCAACACGATGGGCCTATAGGCCGCGACCGAATCAGCAGGCCGTCCCGGCTTCCTCAACAGGACCAGCTTCCCGCATTTCCAGCACTCAGGGGCTAGGTTCCAGCCTACTCAACCTAGTGGTAAATCCAACACTGCATTTAACTTCTATCTGGTGTAGATCTATCGACTCAACGAATTGTATTACCCTACCGAGTCTAAGTTGTTTCTTTTACAGAAAGGGGGGCAAACGAGCAGACGTATCGCCTGATGGTAAGCGATTACCATCGCCCATGGACACACGCAACACCAGAGGCGTCACAAGTGCGTTGCCGGCCTTTTAAGGAGTACGCTCTTTTATTGAAGGTTTGAAGGTCGTATTAGTCCGGAAATACCGCAGGCGACAGTTTATTCCACAGTTTTGTTGTACGAAGCAGAAAGTTTCTAGAAAAGCGCACAGTGGTGATAGCCGCAAGACGCTTGCAAGGCCAAACCGGTGAATTGATTTTGGATTACTTTCCGTATAAAGATAGATTGGACCTTGGAGAGGCTACCTTTCTGTCGCTAAAACGTAGGCGAAGTAGTGGGCAAAAGCTAGATCTTTACTAAATGTCTGTAGGCAGAATACTTGATTTTTTCTGATAATTTCTGGCTTGTCTTAAGGTACGTGAGGATTGAAGGACCACACTTTGAGGGTTACAGTTTTTAAATTTTATCATCATCATCATCAGCCTATCGCAGTCCACTGCTGGACATAGGCCTCTCCAATTGCACGCCACTTAGTTCGATCCTCGGCTTCTCGCATCCAGCCTCTGCCAGCCGTCCTGCGCAAATCATCACTCCACCTGGCCTGTGGACGTCCTACACTACGTTTGCCGAGACGCGGTCTCCACTCAAGAACTCGTTTACCCCAACGGTTATCGGTTCTACGGCAAATATGGCCAGCCCACTGCCACTTCAGCTTGCTAATCCTATGGGCTATGTCGATGACCCTGGTTCTCTGCCGGATCACCTCGTTTCTGATACGATCCCTTAGAGAAACGCCGAGCATAGCCCTCTCCATAGCACGCTGAGCGACTTTAAACTTGTGGACCAGCCGTACCGTAAGTGTCCACGTTTCGGCTCCGTATGTCATTACGGGTAGGACGCACTCATTGAAGACTTTCGTCTTTAGGCACTGTGGGATCGACGATGAAAAGACCCGACGAAGCTTCCCAAACGCTGCCCAACCCAGCTGGATTCTCCTGTTCACCTCGTTCTCAAAGTTGTTTTTACCTAACTGCAAAGTCTGCCCGAGGTACACATATTTCTGAACAACTTCGAGAACGGCGCCGTGTACCGCAATCGGTTCCGGTAGTACATGTTCATTGAACATGACCTTGGTCTTGTCCAAGTTCATCCGTAGGCCGATGCGTACAGAAGAGTCAGCCAGAGCGTTCAGCATCTGTTGTAGGTCCTGCAGCGTCTCTGCCATGATGACGATGTCGTCTGCAAATCTCAAGTGAGAGATGTATTGGCCATTGATGTTGATGCCGCGTCCTTTCCAGTGCAGCGTCTTGAAGAAGTCCTCCATTGCATTTGTGAACAATTTCGGGGATATGACGTCCCCTTGTCTCACTCCTCGATGCAATGGTATGGGTCTTGTATGCTGATTCTGTACTTGGACGGACATAGTGGCGGCTTCGTAGAGACATCTCAACACTTGGATGTATCGCCAATCCACGTGGCAACGCTGCAGGGACTCCAGAACAGACCAGGTCTCGATCGAGTCAAAGGCCTTCTCATAGTCCACGAATGCTAGACACAGGGGCTGATTATACTCTTCGGTCTTCTGTATAATCTGCCGCACTGTGTGGATGTGGTCTATGGTGCCATATCCGCTCCGAAACCCAGCCTGCTCCGGTGGTTGGAATTCGTCGAGGCTTCGCGCAAGACGGTTCGTGATGACTCTTGAGAACAGCTTGTAGACGTGGCTTAGAAGGGAAATGGGCCGGTAGTTCTTCAAACTGGTCTTATCACCCTTCTTGAAGAACAGGACGACCACACTCCTACTCCATGCCTCTGGAGTTCTCCCTTCGAACAGGACAGCGTTGAAAAGCTTTTGGAGCTCCCTCAGTACGGGTTTACCTCCGGCTTTCAACAGCTCTGTAGTAACGCCGTCCTCTCCAGGGGCTTTTCCATTTTTTAGCTGTCCAAGAGCCATCTCGATTTCGTCAAGGCTGACTTCTGGCAGATCTTCAGTGTAATGGCGTGTTAATGTAGCTCTAGGGTCCTCATTTTCGGGATCAGGTCGAGATGCATGCGAAGCGTACAGACTGCCATAGAAGCTTTCCACTTCCGAAAGTACGGCCGGCTTAGAAGCAACGACTTCTCCACTTGCTGTGGTCAACTTCGTCAGGTGGCTTCTTCCAAGAGATTGTACGAACACTTTTGACCCCCGATTCTGCTCGATTGCTCTTTCGATCGAAAGAGTGTTGGAGCATCGGAGGTCGTGTCGTACTAGCTTACTGATCTCTTGGTTTAGAGTCCGTTTTGCCGACGAAGTGACAGGTGGGTTCTCACGTCGTTCCTTCATTAGCCCTAGTGTCCTCTCTGAAAGCTTCGACTTCCTGCTTTTACGCTGCATTTGACAAAATCTCGTAACTTCATCCCTGAGGATCCGAACCACATTTTCAAAGTTCTGGTTTACGTCTCTTGTGGTTTCCATGGCAGCAAATCGGTTTTCCAGAATTGACTGGAATTTTTCAGATCCCATCGCGGCTTGGAGCAGAGTTGGTCGGAGCCTGGATTTCATCAAACGGACACGTTCAGCCTTAAAGTCGATATTCAGAGAGCCTCGGACAAGTCGGTGATCACTACCGGTGTTAAACCTATTGATCACTGAGACGTCTCTGAATATGTGCTTTCTGTCCGTCATGATGAAATCGATCTCATTTTTGGTCATAGCGTCGGGACTTCGCCACGTCCACTTTCTTTGGGGCCGCTTTTTGAAGAATGAGTTCATCAAAAACAGCCCCTCCCGCTCGAGAAAGTTGACGAGCATTTGCCCCCTATGGTTCCTGCTTCCAATTCCTTGTGATCCTATTACCGATTCGCTGCAAGTTTGTACTCCCTCTTTGGCGTTGAAGTCACCCATAACAACGTTGTCGGTCTTACTAGTGAAGTGGAGGGCCTTCGATATGTCATCGAACATCTCCTCCACCTCATCATCCAAGTGAGCCGAGGTCGGTGCGTACACTTGTACTACCTTGAGGCTATACCTCTCAGTGAGCTTGACAATGAGGTACGCCACCCTGTTCGACACACTGGACATTTCCACAACGTTGCCAGAAAGCGACTTGTTTACCAGAAACCCCACGCCACCTTGGGATTGTTGGTCTCCCTCGCGGAAGTACATCAGGTGGCCTGAGTCGAGGGTTATGGTATCCTCCCCCTCTCTTCGGACTTCACATAACCCTAAGATATGCCACCTAATCTTCCCAAGTTCCACCTCAAGTTGTGCCAGATGCGAGTCGAGCCGTAACGTGCGGCCATTAAACGTTGCCAGGGTCAGTCGTTTGTGGTGGCCTCCCGTAACCCGGTGATTCTTAGCACCCCCTGTCCCGCCGTTACCGTGGTCGCCACCATGATCAGGAATAGCAGGGCTGCCGGGAACTGGGGGCCGTGGCTTTTGATGCTTTTGCATTGGAGTGTTTTGCCCATAATCACCACGCTGGGCAGGCGGGTTGGTGATCGCAGGGCGTAGCTTGTTGCACCGGTGACGCTGCTGCCCGTCACCGGCCTATTGTATTTAATTACGCCGGTTTGGATGGATATACCGCCATCGGTCGGTCGCCAGAGCCTCGTTTGTCGTTCAGCAGGGTGCACCACGTGCAGGTGAGGTTGACTGGGAGCGAGAGATTGTAGTTCGCTTCCTTACACCCCTTAAATTTTATAAATTATCACATTTGTAATACATTTTTTTTAAGCCTACTACTACACACATCAAAAGTGTCTAGGGATCAACATATATTTTTGCAATAACTTTTCTCCTGATTGATATTAATTAAAATGTTCTTTAAGGATTCATCAAATAAAGTGTTTTCGTTTGTCACAGTAACGATAAACCAAGTCACCTTTGCATTAATAAAGAAATTTGCCATTTTCCTAATAAAGGGATTTTTGACATTTGAACCACTAACATTAAAGTTCGAAAAAAAGACTGAAATAACAGTTTTCTTTAAAATTTTATTAGGTAACTTAAACAATTAATAATCCGTGTTTCTACCGCGAACACTAACAACACAAGAACATCGGTTTGGCATACTCAAAATGAGTTCATCCAAATCACGCTGTGGAATGGCCGCCCATGTTCGTTGCAACAACAAAAAAAGGTCTTCTTGCGACTGGATACCCTCCATATTCGGCAGAGCTCTTCTCTGTAGCATATCCCATGCATGCTCAATCGGGTTCAAGTCTGGCGACTGAGCAGGCCAGGGCAGGACATTGATGTTAGCTGCGGCGAGAGTCTGTCTTACAACTCTTGCGGTGTGCGGTCGTGCATTATCATGCATTAACTGAAATAAGGGACCGATTTGCACTTGTAGAGGAACGATGACGTCTGATACAATCGTCTCAGCATAAATTTGAGCGTTGAGGTTGCCTCTGATCCAAATCAACTCAGTTCTTCCGCCGATCCAAATACCCGCCCATACCATGATGGTTCCACCACTATAAGGATGGACTTCCTGGCAGGATTTTAATCGCTGTTGGCGTCCAGGGGTTCTCCAGTGTCGTATACGTCTTGTATCCGGTCTCATACCAAAACGAGACTCATCAGAAAAGCACACGAAACGCCATTGTTCTTCTGCCTAAAAATTTCTAAAAATGCTTGATCCCTAGACATTTTTGATGTGTGTATATACTACAATATGCGATACTAAATGAAAGAAAAGAATAAAACACTAATTTAATTTTTGGATTTATTAATAATTATATTTACAATCATTTTTAAGTGGCGTGCAATTGGAGAGGCCTAAGTATGTCCAGCAGAATAATTTTAATTATTTATTATTTAAGAAAAAGGATCTATTGTCAAAAATAAATTTAATTAAAAAGCTTTTTAAAAACAAGCTTTTACTGCAATGCCTCGAGACGAATCAAACGAGTCCAAACTCGATGATTTTGCGACGTTTCTTTACCGAGTTCCTATGGCCACCTTCCAGCTCCAGTATCAGATCAGCTCCATGTCATTATAATATTGTATTGTCACGCAGTATACATAATAATGCTTGTAAAATTTCTGCAAAATCGGTTGAAGATATCTATTTCAAAATTGAGTTGCAAGATTCCACTCGAACATACAAGCATACATACATACATTGGAAGTTATTGTAAGAAGAGAATGTAATTTGTAAGAAGTAGAATAAATACATTTTTTGTTCTTATATATATAGATATGATTTAGTTTGTATATTAAGAATCACTAGATGATGAAGTTGGTTTATTTTCATTTCGCCTTCTCCATTTTTCTCGTATTTGCCTGTTTCTGTACATTCTTGCCTCACTGTCGCATTTGACGGCTATACAGTTTCTGTGGAAAAGGGAAAATTATTTAAGAGGGAGAACGGAAAATTGGCATTCATTTTATATGTATGCAATTCGAACCGTCATTGTTGTTGTTAAGAGAAATTACCACAGTATCGCCTTTTAGAAATGAATTTAAATTTGTACAAAATCAAAGTAGGTACAACTAACTATAGCCTACATTATACTTACCTTGGAGAACACCTATCGTTCTCTATAATACAACATCGCCAAAATAATGTTAAAGAAAATTTATTACTTCATCAAATTCTATTTTTTTTTACAAAAAAGCTGATATAAAAGAAAGCTGATACAAATAAGCTGTGATAGGTTTTATGTAGGCACCGACTTCAAACAGATTATAGGTACCACCTACCTATCACACATTATAATACTACTATTTAAATGAATAAAGAATTAGGTATAGACAAGAATTGGCACATAGTAATTTATGAAAAGCCAGTTTATTTTACGCTTTTTAGTGTTTTTTGTCAGAGAGTTTTCGTTGGATGTTTTTTGGAAGTCGGTTTTTTTTTATAAAAAGTTTTTATTTTTCAGTTTTTAGTGCAAACTATCGTAGATAAGTAGTAAGTTGAACTATTTCATAAAGTTTCTGCTAATGCAAATAACTTTATTGGTTTAAATGTCAACCCCTATTTTACCCCTTAGGTATAGATTATCCAGAAACGCTACGTCATACGTTAATACTCATTTTTATCAGTAGCCCAAAAACAAAGTTTCACGTTTCTAACTTAAAAAAATACGAACTTTTATACAATCTTTCAACCCCTATTTCACCCTCTTAGGGGTAGAAATTCCAAAATTCCTTCCTTAATGGGTGTCTACTCAATAAAACGATATAAATGAATAACTGAAAGAATACCAATTAAGGTCCATACGTACGTGAAATATTAAAATCATCATCTAATCCCTAACTGTTGAAGAGTTTAACCTTCTATCATCAGCTCACCTAAATAACTTGAAAGTATACGACTAAAGGTCTTTAGATACGTATGTAATTGATAGAATAATTCTCCAACTCCTAACCGTTGAGGAGTTGTACCTTCCATCATCAGCTTACCTAAATAATTTGAAAGAAAACGACTAAAGGTAACATACATACATATTATATTTAAAGATTTATCCTCCAACTCCAAACCGTTAAGGAGTTGTACCTTACATCATCAGCTTATCATTATAAAATTATGACTACCAGACGCAAATACCAGTGTAACTTCAGAAAATATACGAAAAACATAGTATGTGCCTAGAAAAAATGAGGGTCGCCCTCGATTTCCCCGGGATCCCATCATCAGATCCAGATATGGTGGCAATGGGACCACCTCGGGAGCATACCCTTTCGAATTCAAAAAATCAAAATCCGTCCACAATTGACGGAGTAATCGGTGAACATCCATAAAAAAATACATACAGTGGAACATAGAACCTCCTCCTTTTTGGAAGTCGGTTAAAAACACACTCCTTGATTAACCTAAGATGTTGTAACAAAATCTTTATCATGTTTTTTAATAAAACTAATCTATCACGTATCACGGTGTATTCTCGACGTATTGAATAAATAAGGATTATTTGTTATCTGTAAAGTCTCAATGGTATTGGCATCATCCCTTAACTTCTCCATTTCAATAATTTCAAAGAAAACGTTCGTCAAGTTTTTTTTTTATAACCTTGTTAGGAGTTTATACTCTCGATTGTCGGCACTTGATGGAACTTGTTATAATACATTTAAATCACACAATCAAATCACTTGTACTTATTCCACTATTAAATAATGGAATGTGGAATAAGTACAAGTGATTTTAATTCAAAAATGTATTGTTAGGAGTTGGTTAGGTGGTCAACATTCGTGCCCCTAATTTTTAAGAGATGCCTAAGCATATAGAAATAGTTACCTAACTCTCTGTAAGTGGTCCCTTAAATTTAGGGAATTTTGTGAAAACGGCCATCAGATGCCTATATCGAGCAGTGGACTGCTAAACACTATTGATGTTGATAATTTTGTTAAATTGAATTAAATTTCACAAACTTTAGAAAAAAATGTTAGAACCCATTTCATTATTTGTCAATGTTTGGTCAGTCATTATTTATTAGAGAGCGAGTCCCCACGCAATCTCTAATTGATTGATAAAACATTGTTGAAGGTTGAAAAAATAATACCAAAATCGAACAACTTTTACCTGACTAAATTGCTAGGTACTTCACATTTCTTTGACACTGTCATCAGGATGTCTTCGACGAGCTTGGGATCCAAAATCTTCTTTGCAGGACGATTCAAAAACGCTAGTGACTGTTTACCAGTTAAGCAATGAGTTGCTAGTACACTGGAATAAAGTTTAACAAAGTTTAGTATAGTATAATTATAGAAAAAGCGGTGGCAAAAATGTAGATTAAATTACTCTACGCTACGCTACTTGTCAATTTTTCAAAAAGTATTTTAAAAATTTTAGCTCATTATTTTAGATGTCTTACAACTAGGTACCTTTCCTTCAAAATAATGCCGTTTTCATATAACAAATCAAGTTTTTTATTATTAATTTCACATGTAGCGCGAAACTTTCACTTGATTTTTTGAACGATGACGTCGTATTTTATCAAACAACAAAGTATGTATCGCGTTGTTTGTTACAGTTTATTATAATATTTAGCTAGGATTTGACTGAATTTGTGAAAATGAATACCTATAGGAGCCAAAGGATGCAAACAGACAGCGGTAATATTTTTTTGTTTATAAAATGTGACGTCACACACTATCTCAACAATGCGAACTAGACAATGTTGAACATTTCAACATAATGGCGGTCTATGACATCTTACTAGTTGGTTGACAATTACTCGTAAACTTGTAAAACCTAATTAGCTGCGCTAATTTTTTTGAAAAAATAAATATTTAAGGGGGGCTCCCATTCAATAAACGTGTTTATTTTGCTCGTTTTTGCTCGATATTGATAACGACAACAGGTAGTCGCTTGAAATATTCACAGAATGTTTAGATATATTTTCACTTATAAATATACATACATATATACAAAACTGCCCTGTCACTAAAACTAATATTTTGAAAGATATCGGAGGCTTAAATGCAGGGTCGTGCTTTATGGTAGCGGTCGGCAGGCGTAGAGTGTCCTAAATCTGACTCTGTTCTCCTACTTCTTTCGTGAAAGATTGTGAAGATATGTTGATGTTTGCTACTCTTTCACCCTAATATTTGACCAAAATGTTTTTTATAATTCGCTTAAGATAACTAAAAGTTCATTTCTACTGTGATAATTAAACCAAGCAACCTTACCTTCTAGGAAAAATTGCTTGGAGCAGCTGCCTTGTAGCTGTTGTGTGCACTTTCCAGTCAATATTGTCGATTACTCTTTGAGGGACCATTGCATTGCCCTTACCAATTGGAACCTGATAAGATATACATGAAAATTTAATTGCATTTTAGGAGTACTGTTTCATGCTTCCTTAACATAGACTTGATTCCGAAATTATATATAATTATACCTAATGTACAAAACCTCTTTTTCAAGAGGAAAAAAGAAATAGAGTCTCTCTGAGAAAGAGGTCAACCGTTGAATCCAATTTGGCTGGGCGGCGTTTGGAAAGCTGCGTAACATTTTCTAATCTCAAATACCACAGTGTCTCCAAGCGAAAGTTTTTGACCAGCGTGTGTTGCCAATGATGACTTATGATACAGAGACATGTGCACATGGAACCCCGCCGTCTCTTTCTGCGAACAAGTTGTACTTGTGAAGGAGACCGTGAGAGGTTTAGTATTCTCCCGGTCCGCCAGGCCCAGGAACGGTCCCGGTACCGCAGTCGGCTCAGGTGCCGAAGGTCGCAGAACGATCTGTACAGGAGGGGGCTCATCTACAAACCGTAGGTGCCCGAGCTATGTCCGGGTTCCAGGGATTTCCTATAGAGGGTGCACCTGGTTCCCCGGCTCCTAGTACCAGAGACGGCGTGCGGTTTTGTCGGCTCGAGTCCTCAGATCAAAAAGGAAAGGTTGAAAACGCACGTAGAATAAGAAAGTCAAGCCATTTTTTTAAATATGTGCGAGTGACAGAAGTGCTGCCACTTTTTAAAAAAATGTCCCTGGAAATTTTATTAAATTAGGTAATATGCGAAAATAAATATTTATGTTTCATCTTTCATCATCTTATATATAAAATTCTCGTGTCACAATGTTAGTTACCATACTCCTCTGAAACGGCTGGACCGATTTTTTATGAAATTTGGTGTGCATATCGGGTAGATCTGAGAATCGACCAATTTTTTATACCCCATTTTCCTTTTTTTGTGGCAAAACAACGTTTGCCGGATCAGCTTGTCTTTTTGTATAAATTACAATTATACCACCGGCACGCTACGATGGCCATTAAGACATATTACAATAGTGATGTCAAGTGATGTGAAATGACAATTTATTCTCGAAAATAATAATCTATAAGTTTTTATTGCAAGTAGTACCTGATTAAAAAGGTTTAATAAAACAAAAATATAAATGATTACTTAATATATTTGAATGATCTGAATATTGGAATGAAAATGAATATACATACTTTATATGCACACAAGAAACAAATTAATATAAAAAGAGACCAAAAAAGGTGCTACAAAAGGCTATATTTAATCAGATTCGTCCATACTGCTATTTTCACTGTAGTCACTGATAGCAGTGAAAACGAAATTATAATTAATGTAGGTGATGATAGCATCACCTACATTAATTGTAATTTCGTTTTCTAAAATATTATCTATGTTGACATCTCTTCCATAATCTTCCCTTATTAATTTAACAGTTCTATTCACAACCTTTTCCCAGTCTCCTTTAGTCACATGTTCACAAGCTTCTAATATTTTTAGCATTTTTGTTGTGAAAAAGTTGTGGTTTTTGTTCTGTATCGTGTCTTGCAACATATCCCTATATTTGAGCCCACACCAACTCAATTGCATTATATTCACAATGGTAAGGCGGTAACCGTATAACTCTGTGTCCATGTTCTAACGCTATTTCATCAATGACGTATCGTATCTTGGTTGGTTAGTTTTCTTTTAAAAGAAGTACTAATTCCGCTTTTAAGATATTTATGTTTGCATCTACGCCATTTTTTTGAAGCCATGCGACGATGTCAGCTTTTTTTGGGATTGGGCAGGTGGCTTGTCAATTTGCATCGAGTGGTATGGGGCGTTGTCCATAATTATAACAGATGGTTCGGGGAGGTAAACCATTCAGTAAACTTTTCTCCATTCATTTCTTCTCAGTGGTTTTTGACGCAAAATATACGAGAGAACCTCCGACAAACCCGTTTGATGGTTCTAGCGTGACAAATTATAAGTTGCGATCCTTTTCTAACAGAAACTGTGGCTGAAGATGCTGCAGTGTCATCGGTCCAAGAACGGTTTACAGTATAGTTAGTATTAAGCCATGATTCATCCAAAAACACAACATTTTGCCAATTTTCAATTTCTTTCACTTGCCGAAAAAAAGTATATATTGCCATCACGATATCAAATCTTTCCATAAATATTTTGCGTATGTTATATTGTTTGTATCGAAATCCAACGGTATTCAGAATCTAGGTTAAAGAACTTTCTCCACCGAAGAATAATCCTTCAGTGATTGCACTAACTTTTTTCTTGTTGGATACTCCTTTCGTAAATAGTAGCCGTACACAATATGTCTTCGAATGGCATCGGCATCAAAGCTATCGATGCCTACGACTGGTTTTGCTCGTTTTCTCTTTTTTGGTGTTTGAAGTTTATTTTCTTCTGTGCCAGTCTCGCCATATTTTTCTTTAGTTATTCGTCTAACAGTTCGTTGTCCAATATTAAGCGCATCAGCTACGCGTTCAACCACTGACGTTATAGGTAAAATTGGCCTTCCATTTTGAGATTCACGATCGAAATAGTTACGAAGGCGTATAACGAACTTACGTGTCTGACTGTTTAGAACAGTTCTCTGCGTACGTTCGGCCATATCGACAAAATCCACAAATAAATGCATAAACAGAGTCCAAATTAACGAGCAAGGGTCAACAGTACTGCAGTATCAATATCCAAAATCCAAAGCCAGGTCAAAACTATATTACGATCGCAGTGCACTCACAGTTTGTACTTTTCGAAGCAACGTCAAGTCGAAACTGCTTTGTTTTGCATAGAGCATTGACGTGAGTTTGCCGGAGGTAGAAGTTGTGTGGCCAGCGATCCTATTTTTTTTTTCATTTATTATTTACTAGCGATCCGCCCCGGCTTCGCACGGGTGGATTTCAGACCGCCGACGACACGATTCGTGCATTTTAAATCTGTAATATCTTCGAATATATTCATTTAAATTAGATACTGCAAAGGACCATTTTGATCTATATTTTTAATTTACTTAATTGTATAAGGATTCATTCTGTATTGCTTAAAATCACTTCGTAAATAAGCCATTATTTCTCGTAAAAAGAAAGGAATAAAAAATGGTTGTTGTGGGTTATCCCTAAGAGATAGACATATACCATCGCGGACTTTTTTGTAGTACTTTTTAGGGTGTACAATACTGTAGTACATTATTTTGATCTATCTCGTAGGGTGCAACCAGCGTTTGCAATGTAAGCCCAAAAAAATGTGTTTATTTGCTACATCACATTAGAAACCTCGAAAATTAACAGTGTTTCCATACTATATTATGCATTTATTATACATAAAAACCTTCCTCTTGAATCACTCTATCTATTAAAGAAACCTGCATCAAAATCCGTTGCGTAGTTTTAAAGATTTAAGCAAACAAAGGGATATAGGGACAGAGAAAGCGACTTTGTTTTATACTATGTAGTGATGATGATGATGATTAAGTATTAAATTTATTTATTTTTAATTTTGAATTTCGAAAAACAAATGCCGAGTTGTGTGGTAAATAAGTATACCAATAATTATAATCTTATAAAAATAAAAAATAAATGTTCGCGGGACCCTAATAGTACTTTTACACAACTTTTTTTAGTACAAATAGTTTAGAAATCAATGTAGTAAATAAATTTTGTATCCTAAATAATACATTCGATAAATTTTATGACTAACTGCATGTACTATTGACAATAAAGAACAGCAATTTGCCCCTTCAAATGTAATTACTATTAATACGAAAATTCATTATTAAAGGCCGTGCGTTTTTTCATTTGATCTGAGTTCAAGTCCGACATTGCCACCGGTGGTATCCGGGGTGATTTCCGCACAAAAAAAGGAGATTCGTAGACGAAACAAAGTCAACGAAATTGCACAGAGAGTTGCCAGAGTTAAATGACGGCCAATAAGGCCGAAAGGTGGAGTGTACCTATCCCGTGGCGGCGCTCAGCGCGCCTACCCACCCCCCCCTTCCGCTTTCATTCTGGACCCCGTGCCAGCCAGTGCCAGCCAGTACCACCACGCGTCGCCACCCCCGCACCTCCTCGAGCCTCACTACAGCGGACCACAAAAGAGCACCCTTGTCGAGACTCTGCCTTTTTTACCTCGCCCGCAGCGCCAAGTTAAGTACCTCTTTTACTTGGAGGTACAACCGCTGAAGGAACTCTCAGGAGCCACGCCCCGACTGCCTATCTGTGTCTTTTGTGCTCACATACTGTATCAATTGTAAACCCTTCTTTCTCTGTAATAAATATTGTGTAAATGCTTTTGGTCAAGTGTATAATTTATATCTTTCTACTTAACCTCATGGCTTAAACATAACCAACACACCCGCTAAGCCCCTTAACGTGACAAGTGGTGACCACGTACTAAAATACAGAGCGCGGGTAAGTGAAGGTGCCAAAACGAAAAACCACCGGACGCGGGCAGCACAGGACCGGTTGTGATGGGGAACTTTAGGGAATGCTTGTGTCCAGCAGTGGGCGGCGGAGATGATGATGAAGAAAAACTCGCCAAAGTCAGATCATTCAGTATAACATATAAAAAGAACATATAAAAGTCAGTGCCGAGGAGAGAAATACTTACCATGTCAGGATCTGATGATGGCTGATTATTTCTTAGGATATTAACTTGAGCTGCAGGATTTTCGTATCGATTATGGGACGGACCTGCTTGTTGCGCAGACCATTCATCTTTAATTGAGCCATTACCTTCGTCTTGGCTAGAAGAATCCGGAATTGGAGATACAAGATTTTCTTGCCTAATCCGGAATGGTCCAGCTTGTAGCGCGGACCTTTTGCGATCTTTGATTGGGGCAGTATTTCTTAGACCATTATCTTCGTCTTGGCTGGAAGAATCCTGAAATAGAGCTACAGGATTTTCTTGCATAACCCGGGATGGTCCGGCTTGTTGCGCGGATCTTTTACGATCTTTGATTGGGGCATTATTTCTTGGACTATTGGCTTCGTCTTCGCTGGAAGAAACCTGAACAGGAGCTACAGGATTTTCTTGCCTAATCCGAGATGGTCCGGCTTGTAGCGCGAAACTTTTACGATCTTTAATTGAGCAATTATTTATTGAGCTGTTACCTTCGTCTTGGCTGGAAGTATCATGAATTGTAGCTACAGAATTTTCATGCTTAAGCCGGGACGGTCCGGCTTGTGGCACCGGCGTTTTACGAACTGTAATTGGGCCGATATTTCTCTGACTATTACTTTCGTCTTGCATTAAAGTACTTTGAATTTGATTTACAGGATTGACGTGTCTTATTTTAGACCGTTCTGTATGATTAACTGGACTGGTTTCTGATTTTCCTAAACGGATATCGGTTTCTAATTCGATTTTTCGTACAATTTCTGTTGCAGCGTCCAAATATCGATGTTGCATACGTTTAAGCGTTACATCCATTTCTGAGAGTTGTTGTGGTGTTGTATTTTGGCATTGTCCTCCACATCTCCGTAAGCTTAAATCCATGTGTACAGCATTACAATGTAGTGCAATGACGTTTGTCAATTCTTCCATAAGATCCACTTCGAATACTTCGTGAAGAGACCGTTCAGCGCGCGAACCCTACAACATTTAAGTCATATTAAATAATGTTTCATTGGTGTAAGATTTTTAAGCTATTGCATAGCTTTTATCGCGGGCTTTGAGGCCTTTGAGCGCGGCGACCGAATCACGAAATTCCGTAACGTAACGTAACGAAAATAAAACCTCACACCCGAAGCTGGTACGGATCGAGACGAGCTGCTCCAAACGACGAATCAACGAATCGAGCTGCTCCGAAATCTGTCTGTCTCTGTGGCTTTCCGAGATACAGTGACGAGAGTTGTTACGTCAAATCGAGCCACTCTCGGAATGCGAGATCTTGTTTTCTAAGCCCATGAATATGTCAACAGCCGGCCGCGCAGGCGTATCGAAATACGTCAAGGAAGATTCGTTGCCTTGGACACGAAGATGTCTTATGTCATATAATGTATAAAATTATTCATGGTAGCCATATAGCCATACACTACTGTATAAATAACAAAGAAATAAATAATTATAATTGCATAAGTTGATAAAAATGCTATGCAATAGCTTTACTACGGCAGTCCCCGGGTGCCACACGTCTTTTTTATTTATTTACTGGACATAGTTATGATAACATGGGATTTCGACAAACTGTTCTTAAATTTGTTTTTGTTTATTACTGGTTTTATATTGACACTCGTGAATTTATTTATATTGTAGTATAAGTTATTTCTTTTTAAGAAAATATAACTTTATCCACACGGTCGGCAAACAATGGCGAACAGAAAACAACAAACAGCAAACACGGACATGTGGATGGGTGTTTGTACGTGTTTGCCTGTTCTTTTTTGTGTTCGCCACTGTTCGGAGTCGGTGTCGGTTTTTCTTCACAGATCAAAGGATATTCGGCAAACAGTTTGCGATGCATCCACACGCTTGGTATACATTCAGTATTGCGCGCGCGCTTACGGGCGGTGGACGTGTCGATTCATCGTTCCACTGCCTTTGTGGTGCAGTGGTAGCTTATGCGACTGCTGTGCTTGTGGTCTTGGGTTCGATTCCCAGGTCGGACCAATTGTTTTTATGACCTACAATTTTTTTTTGTGGAGTTTGGGTGTTTCTGTGTATAATATGTATGTAATTGCAATAATAAAATATAATATGTATTTATATTCGTTGTCTTGTACCCATAATACAAGCTCTGATTAGTTTGGGACTAGTTAGATGGCGTAGTGTTAGATTTATTTTTGTAAAACATAAATATTATACAAAGAAAACACCCAATAAACATTTGGTCCAACCCGGGAATTGAATCCGAGACCACAAGCACAGCAGTCGCATACGCTACCTCTGCGCCACAGAGGCAGTCAATCGATGAATCGACACGTCCACCGCAAGTAAGCGCGCGCGCAATACTGAATGTATACCAAGCGCGTGGATGCATCCCGAACTGTTTACCGAACACCCTTTGATCTGTGAAGAAAAACCGACTCCGAACTCCGAACAGTGGCGAACACAAACAAGAACAGACAAACACCCATCCACATGTCTGTGTTTGCTGTTTGTTGTTTGCGGTTCGCCATTGTTTGCCGAGCGTGTCGATTAAGCATAACATAATTACGCAACATATTGTATTTCATGCCACGACTATGTCCAAGTAAAGTCCAACACACATACATAAAGGAGGAACAAAACTATTCAGCACTTCTTTTCAAGTAGTATTAACTTACCCCAGATTTTGTGGTGTTGGTTTCTTCTGTGTTCAAACTACTAATCTCGTTATTCAACTGAAAATAAAGTTATCACGTAAATTAACAAAGA
The DNA here is from genome assembly GCA_949125395.1 of Diaphora mendica. Taxonomy (NCBI): domain Eukaryota; kingdom Metazoa; phylum Arthropoda; class Insecta; order Lepidoptera; family Erebidae; genus Diaphora; species Diaphora mendica. Next base: position 8,361,184 of record OX421327.1, read on the forward strand.
TCATAGTATTATAAGATATATAAGTATATTCTACTAGTATGTTACGACTACATCCAAGTAAAGTCCAATACACAAAGGAGAAACTAAACAATTCAGCACTTGTTTTCAAGTAGTATTATAAAAAAAAAAACGACTTCCAAAAAACATCCAACGAAAACTCTCTGCCAAAAAAACACTTAAAAGCGTAAAATAAACTGGTTCTTCATAAATTGCCTACACCTAATTCTTTATTCATTTAAATAGTAGTATTATAATGTGTGCTAGGTACCTAGAATCTATTTGTAGTCGGTGCCAAGTGACTATCGCTTAGACTTTTGTAATTGTTCGTTTGTATTCTTTTTGGCTTAGCACCGACTTCAAACAGATTTTAGGTACCTAGCACACATTATAATATAATACTACTATTTAAATCAATAAAGAATTAGGTATAGGCAATTTATGAAGAACCAATTTATTTTACGCTTTTAAGAGTTTTTTTGGCAGAGAGTTTTCGTTGGATGTTTTTTGGAAGTCGTTTTTATTTTTATAAAAAGTTTTTATTTTTCAGTTTTTAGTGCAAACATTCGTAGGTAAGTAGTAAGTTGAACTATTTCATCAAATTTCATCATCAAGAATACAAATTAAGGTCTATACGTACGTGTAATATTAAAATCATCCTCTAATCCCTAACTGTTGAAGAGTTTAACCTTCTATCATCAGCTCACCTAAATAACTTGAAAGTATATGACTGAAGGTCTTTAGATACGTATGAAATTGAAAGAATTATCCTCCAACTCCTAACCGTTGAGGAGTTGTACCTTCCACCTTTCATCATCAGCTTACCTAAATAATTTAAAAGAATACGACTAAAGGTAACATATGTACATATGATATTTAAAGATTTATCTTCCAACTCCAAACCGTCAAGGAGTTGCACCTTACATCATCAGCTCATCATCATAAAATGATGACTACCAGACGCAAATACCGGTGTAACTTCAGAAAATATACTAAAAACATAGTATGTGCCTATAAAAAATGAGGTTTTCCCTCGATTTCCCTGGGATCCCATCATCAGATCCTGATATGCTGGCAATGGGACCACCTCGGAAGCATACCCTTTCGAATACAAAAAAAAAACAAAATCGGTCCACAACTGACGGAGTAATCGGTGAACATACATAAAAAAAAAACATACAGTGGAACATAGAACCTCCTCCTTTTTGGAAGTCGGTTAATTAAATTAACTTACCTCGGATTCTGTGGAGCTGCTTCCTTCTGTGTTCGAACTACTTATCTCGTTACTCAACTGAAAGTAAAGTTATCGCATAAATTAAGGAACAACATAATCTATACTATTATATAAAGCTGAAGAGTTTGTTTGTTTGAACGGGCTAATCTCAGGAACCGCGGTCCGATTTGAAAAATTCTTTCAGTGTTGGATAGAACACGAGGAAGGCTACAGGCTATGACCAATAAGAGCGGAGCACCAATGAAGAATGTTTAAAAAACAGGGGAAAATTTTCACGCTACGGGTAATAGGAGACGCAAACGACGTTGAGTGGGTCAGTTAGTAAGATATAAAAGTATATTCTACTGGTATGTTACGATTACGTCCGTCCAAGTAAAGTCCAATACATATCCATAAAGGAGGAACTAAACAATTTAGCACTTCTTTTCAATTAGTATTGTGACAAAGAAAGATTATTCGCGAACAACGATCGAGAAAGTTCTCGTCGATCTCCTGAGGCGCGGAATAATGAACTTTAAATCGATATACATAGCGTCAAATATCGATTGATTGTTGCGCTGTTACATCAACCGATTCCGAGGGCGGGCGCATCCTTAGTACAGTGAATGATTCCGTATGTACGGGCCGTGTCTCGAAAGCGCTGGTAATAGTAATAATGAATATAATTACGAACTCGCGCGGGTCGTAATTCAGTACAGTTCGATGTTTATCGCACTGTAGCGATAAACATCGAAGTGATATCAGTGATCAACCTAGCGACCTCGGCGACCATTAAGGATTGTTATTTGGAGCGATATTGTGATTGTAAAAGTGTTTTTTAATAAAGTATTTTTTATACGTTAAAAGGTTTATTTCTCAAATATATCAAAGCCCCACACGTAATAGTATTAACTTACCTCAGATGTTGTGGAGCTGCTACCTTCTGTGTTCGTACTACTAATCTCGTTACTCAGCTGAAAGTAAAGTTATCGCGTAAATTAACAAAGAACATATTTTAAGATACAAAGTATATTCTACTGGTATGTTACCACTACGTCCAAGTAAAGGCCCAATACACATACAAAAAGGAGGAACTAAACAATTCAGCACTTCTTTGCAAGTAGTATTAACTTACCTCAGACTTTGTGGAGCTGTTTCCTACTGTGTTCGTACTACCAATTTCGTTACTCAGCTGAAAGTAAAGTTATCGCGTAAATTAACAAAGAACATATTTAAAGATAGCTGACCCGGCGAACTTCGCACCGCCATATTTACATATCTGTCTCAGCTTCCTACAGGCAGTGTACAGTCGTGGACAAAAAAAAAACTTTTCCCGTTATCTTTTATTTTTATTCTTGCAAAAAAAGAATTTAAGAAATCTATGTGTTATTGAATTACAACTAAGTGCATATTTTGACTTTCATCCCCTCTCTCCAAGAAACTGTGCTGAATTTCGGAATAAAAAGTATCCCATGTCCTACCTCGTAGTAACTCAAATCATGCCAAGTTTCATATGAATCCATTCAGTAGTTTCAGCGTGATGCGCGGGCAAAATACAGACAGACAGACAGACAAAAATGAAAAAAATACAGTTTTGGCTTCAGTATCGATTATAGAGAGCCCTCCAAAAAAAAATTCCAAATTATCTTTAATGTACAGAATTGGACCTGTTACATTTTTATTATAAGTATATAGATTAGAGATGCCACGAATAGTTATTCGGCCGAATACTGAATATTCGGCGAGGCTCTTGGCCGAAGCGCCGAATATTCGGCTGCCGAATATTCGGCAACACTTAGTACTTTCCGTGGGTGTCAAGTCACGACTAGTCACGACTTGTAAGCTACGAGTTTAAACTTGCATCGCTGAAGTAGTACGTAGGCGCGGGCAGTATTGTTTTATTGGTGATTAGGTTGCGGTCGTGTCACAACCCGCTTTATTTGTTGATATTGGTGCATCATACTGTACGTACTGTATACTAAATATTAATTTTAATGTCATTGATTACCTTGAGAAATGTCACCATTTGTTAGAGTAAAGCTAAATAATGTAAATAATAAATAAATATTCCGGACATTTAACACAACGCCATCTAGTCCCAAGATAAGCAGAGCTTGTATTATTGGTACTAGACAACTGATATAAATACATTATATACTTTTTTGTAAATAGATACATATTATACTTACAAAACATCCAAACTCCGAACAAATATTTGCAGATCATACAAACATTTGGTCCGTCCCGGGAATCGAAATCGAGACCTCGAGCCGGCTCAAGCACAGCAGTTAATAACCATATATAATCATCATAATATCCAACCCTTTCACAATTTGCTAAGATTTATTTATAATCTCCCGGTAGCAACCGCTCAGTATACACATACTGAGCGGTTGTTTTCGGAGGCAGGAATAATTTATGAAATAAAACGCAATCGTCTGCTATCGACAAATGCTGAAAAAAAAAATATTCATCATAACCTACCACTGGTAGATTTTAAATATTAATATGTTAATTTGTCTGTTAAATAAACATCTTTGTGAGTATTATTTTGAGTTTTTCTTTATGATATTGCTATTCGGTATTCGGCCGAATACCGAATAACGAAAAAAAGTGGCCGAATAATCGAATACCGAATAGTTGCCGAATATTCGTGGCAACTCTAATATAGATATATAAGTATATTCTACTGCTATAGACTGCCTCTGTGGCGCAGTGGGAGCGTATGCGACTGCCGTGCTTGGGGTCTCGGGTTTGATTCCCGGGTCGGACCAAATGTTTGTATGATCTGCAAATATTTGTTTTAGAGTTTGGGTGTTTTCTATGTATAATGTGTATGTATTTACAAAAAAAATATGTATGTATTTATATCAGTAGTCTAGTACCCATAACACAAGCTCTGCTTAGCTTCGGACAGATGGCGTTGTGTGTTAAAATGTCCGTGATATTTATTTATTATTTACTGGTATCACTGACGAAATATAACTATATTGTGTCATTGACTGGTATGTTACCACTATGTCCAAGTAAAGGCCAATACACATACATAAAGGAGGAACTAAACAATTCAGCACTTCTTTTAAAGTAGTATTAACTTACCTCAGATTTTGTGGAGCTGTTTCCTACTGTGTTCGTACTACCAATTTCGTTACTCAGCTGAAAGTAAAGTTATCGCGTAAATTAACAAAGAACATATTTAAAGATAGCTGACCCGGCGAACTTCGCACCGCCATATTTACATATCTGTCTCAGCTTCCTACAGGCAGTGTACAGTCGTGGACAAAAAAAAAACTTTTCCCGTTATCTTTTATTTTTATTCTTGCAAAAAAAGAATTTAAGAAATCTATGTGTTATTGAATTACAACTAAGTGCATATTTTGACTTTCATCCCCTCTCTCCAAGAAACTGTGCTGAATTTCGGAATAAAAAGTATCCCATGTCCTACCTCGTAGTAACTCAAATCATGCCAAGTTTCATATGAATCCATTCAGTAGTTTCAGCGTGATGCGCGGGCAAAATACAGACAGACAGACAGACAAAAATGAAAAAAATACAGTTTTGGCTTCAGTATCGATTATAGAGAGCCCTCCAAAAAAAAATTCCAAATTATCTTTAATGTACAGAATTGGACCTGTTACATTTTTATTATAAGTATATAGATTAGAGATGCCACGAATAGTTATTCGGCCGAATACTGAATATTCGGCGAGGCTCTTGGCCGAAGCGCCGAATATTCGGCTGCCGAATATTCGGCAACACTTAGTACTTTCCGTGGGTGTCAAGTCACGACTAGTCACGACTTGTAAGCTACGAGTTTAAACTTGCATTGCTGAAGTAGTACGTAGGCGCGGGCAGTATTGTTTTATTGGTGATTAGGTTGCGGTCGTGTCACAACCCGCTTTATTTGTTGATATTGGTGCATCATACTGTACGTACTGTATACTAAATATTAATTTTAATGTCATTGATTACCTTGAGAAATGTCACCATTTGTTAGAGTAAAGCTAAATAATGTAAATAATAAATAAATATTCCGGACATTTAACACAACGCCATCTAGTCCCAAGATAAGCAGAGCTTGTATTATTGGTACTAGACAACTGATATAAATACATTATATACTTTTTGTAAATAGATACATATTATACTTACAAAACATCCAAACTCCGAACAAATATTTGCAGATCATACAAACATTTGGTCCGTCCCGGGAATCGAAATCGAGACCTCGAGCCGGCTCAAGCACAGCAGTTAATAACCATATATAATCATCATAATATCCAACCCTTTCACAATTTGCTAAGATTTATTTATAATCTCCCGGTAGCAACCGCTCAGTATACACATACTGAGCGGTTGTTTTCGGAGGCAGGAATAATTTATGAAATAAAACGCAATCGTCTGCTATCGACAAATGCTGAAAAAAAAAATATTCATCATAACCTACCACTGGTAGATTTTAAATATTAATATGTTAATTTGTCTGTTAAATAAACATCTTTGTGAGTATTATTTTGAGTTTTTCTTTATGATATTGCTATTCGGTATTCGGCCGAATACCGAATAACGAAAAAAAGTGGCCGAATAATCGAATACCGAATAGTTGCCGAATATTCGTGGCAACTCTAATATAGATATATAAGTATATTCTACTGCTATAGACTGCCTCTGTGGCGCAGTGGGAGCGTATGCGACTGCCGTGCTTGGGGTCTCGGGTTTGATTCCCGGGTCGGACCAAATGTTTGTATGATCTGCAAATATTTGTTTTAGAGTTTGGGTGTTTTCTATGTATAATGTGTATGTATTTACAAAAAAAATATGTATGTATTTATATCAGTAGTCTAGTACCCATAACACAAGCTCTGCTTAGCTTCGGACAGATGGCGTTGTGTGTTAAAATGTCCGTGATATTTATTTATTATTTACTGGTATCACTGACGAAATATAACTATATTGTGTCATTGACTGGTATGTTACCACTATGTCCAAGTAAAGGCCAATACACATACATAAAGGAGGAACTAAACAATTCAGCACTTCTTTTAAAGTAGTATTAACTTACCTCAGATTTTGTGGAGCTGTTTCCTTCTGTGCTCAAACTACTAATCTCGTTACTCGGCTGAAAGTAAAGTTATCGCGTAAATTAACAAAGAACATGTATTTTAGGATTTATAAGTATATTCTACTAGTATGTTACGACTACATCCATGTAAAGTCCAATACACATACACAAAGGAGAAACTAAACAATTCAGCACTTCTTTCCAAGTAGTATTAAATTAACTTACCTCGGATTCTGTGGAGCTGTTTCCTACTGTGTTCGTACTACCAATTTCGTTACTCAGCTGAAAGTAAAGTTATCGCGTAAATTAACAAATAACATATTTAAAGATACCTGACCCGGCGATCCTTCGGTGTTCGAACTACTTATGTCGTTACTCAACTGAAAGTAAAGTTATCGCGTAAATTAAGAAAGAACATATTATCTTATTTATAAAAAAAAAGTTAAAACTAAAACCCAACTACGACAAAATACGACGGCTTTTCAAACTTGTTTTACACTTTTTCAGCGTCGTATTTTGTTTTACCTTAGTAAACTTACCTCAGCTTCCGTCGAGCTGCTACTCGCTCCACTACGATAAAGCATCTTGATTTGCAGTAATCCCGCTTGCATAATCCATAATCCTTTCCATCAGTATTCTCTGAAACATTCATATAACTGAGACTGATGTTTCGTTTTGGAGTTTCACACGATACCTACATAATATAATAGAATGGAATGAAAATAAGTAAATTATACAACATCTGGTTATTATTTTTACAAGAATACTCGTAGATTAAAGATTGCACGCTAACTTGTATCTACGGCTCCGCACGCATGTATGTATGCCAGTTATCGCGTTAAAAACCAAGTAACAAACAAACTCGCATTTCAAGTAATATTAATTGGGATATTCAACCTGTAGATAAAAAAAATAGATCTTATTTATTAAAAAACAATTGCTGTTCGTTGTCTAAACGCTAAAACTCGAGAACGGCTGGACCGATTTAGCTAAAACTAAATAGGTAGTAAAAACTTTTACGTCAGAATGTTCAGTATTATTTAGATTACTTGCGTCAAAAAAATGTCTGTACAGTCTACGAATTAGCTGAAATTAAAGTTAACAGGTTTATTTAAAGATTACATTTTTATTATAAGTGTGGATTTTAGTGTATCTTCAAATGAATAACGTTTAGATCGGGTATTATACTGGACTATTGGATTAGTACTAAGTGTTTCAAAACACTCAAACACTGTGCATCTTGCTAGCTTTTATCCGCAGCTCCACCCGTTTGTACCTATATCGGTCTTTACGGTAAAAACAAAGTAACAAGGAAAGTCATATTCGCTTTTATAACGTAAGTTAGCATGTAAAAATAGCTGCCTTTTCACCAGAAAGTCGTTTCTTACAAAATCTTAGATGGACCAATCTAGTATAAACATAAATCTAAAAACTGTTATCGAAAACTAGGTAGGTAACTAGTATAGTACAAACTTACATCATATTCTCAAAGATAATTTCGTCCTCTAGCGTTATTATATTGTCTGAGCAGACCACCAACTACCTGAACTTAAAAGAAACTATTTTAGTGTAGGATCGAAACATTTAAATAATTTTTTATGTCGGTTATACAATTAGAGTAAAGAGGGTAGGCGCGTAGGCGCTACTGATTATATACTCTTTGGGCGCTACCACAGACCACTTAAACTACTCGGAGAGCATGCTATTGTGCTAGTGTTTACATCGCCGACTTCATTTTGTTTATTCATATTATCTTGTTTATGTTTAATTCGTGTTTAAGTCATTGGCACTGACCTCTATTATACAAGTACGCTGGACTAAATATTCTCTAAGAAATAACAGTTATTTTTGTGCCGTTTTGAAGCGCCCCTCACGAGGGTCTCACGTACTAAAATTGACATTTGTTCCAAATAACCGTTGTTATTTTGGTGCATCTCTGTTTATTTAAGACTATACTTGTTATGTTTGGTGTTTGCCAAGTGATATTTAAAACATTTATAAAATAAGAGTTTGTGTATTTGAACTTGCAGTAACCTACTACTGAATAAGGGGGTTACATTTTATTGAAACTCAAAATGATTGTTAGTAAAGTTGATATCTTAAATGCTAACAAATTATTAATAACTGGGTGAAATTCCTTTTATGCCTTGTAAGTACACATGTAAAGGAGGAAAAGACACCAAGTATTTATATCGATAAAGTGATGCAATACTTTAAGCTATGTCTCATCCCTAATATTAGTTCCACGGAACTTCACACTGTTATCAGCGCCAAAATGGCGAAAATCAAATGTCTTCATTTAAATTACGACGTATGCAGTCCAGCGTACTTGTATAATAGAGGTCAGTGCATTGGACACATAATTGTATTTTTATTTTCAACGACTTAAACCACAAATTGTATTGTCCGTCCGTCCGTCTGTCTTTGTCCTCGGCTTTCCTTCAAAACGGCTTGTACCAGAAAGATAAACTATACATGGATAGACCAGGTGTATTTACAACTTCCTCAAAGTGTTCTTTCTTTCTCCAATATATGGCAAACTGTGCCGAAGTCGATCCAAAGTAGTTAATGCGGATTTATTGCATATTGCATGCGCATACCCTCGCACAGAAAATCAACGTAAAATGACCACGTTCGTGCTGTCGTGTTTCGTTGGTGAGTGCGAGACCGGAGGCCCAAATAGTCTAGTCAACAAGTTCCATACTTGTTGACTAGACTAAAAGATGCAGCAGCATCACTAGGCCGCCTTGGTGTGAGTCGCCATACTGCATTGTCTGCATTCGCAGTGAGTATGGCGACCAATACTTTTGGATTCTGCTTATGCTTTCCATCAGGCAGAGTAGAGTCATTTTGGCGCGCCGTACTTAAAAAAAAAAAAAAAATGGGATCAGTAAGAAAAGCCATAGTCTAATATAATGCGTATTAATGCGTTATATACTAGCTTCATGGTGTGTGGATGAGCTCCCCATCAGACTCCAGCTAGGGCCTTTAAGATAGGGATAACCCGTTCACATTTTGAGGCTAGGTGGTTATATGGTGAATGTCAGTCAATCTAGAATCTAGGTATACTCCTAAAAACTTAAATTTATTAACAACTAGCTGTTGCCCGCGGCTCCGCCCGCGTGTATTATCGCTGCAAATAGTAGCCTATGTGTTATTCTGATGTATAAGCTATATTACTGTAAAGTTTCATCCAAGTCAGTTCAGTAGTTTTTGCGTGAAGAAGTAACAAACATACAAACAAACTTTCGCCTTTATATATGAGTGTGAGTGTGATTGGAACTTCCTGCAGCTGTACTTGGACATCAATCTGTGGCAGAGTCTTCTTTCTCGTAAAGACTACGATAGCACTTTTTTGATCAAAAAGGCTTAAGCCGTGAGCTGATAGCCACTGCCACAGATAATTAAGAGAAATGGAGAGAGATGTGGCTGCATCTTGAATGGAATGATTGGAAACATACAGTGCCAGATCGTTAGCATACTGCAGAATACTGCAGTTATTGCTGCATGCAATATAAACTCTGTTTCTGCCTACTTTTTTCACACCATCTCTGACGATGTTTTGGATATTATTATTGAAAATGAAGATACCACAAGATACGGGGTGTAGGTCCATTGTCAGCAGACGTGATAAATACACGTCCGCTGACAATGGACCTTTTATCGTTCATGTTTCCCGCGCTGAGAGCCAAATAGGCTCTGGCACAGGTCCCTACACTCCGTATCTTGTGGTATCTTCCTTTAACCAGACTATTATTAGTTAAAATACACAAATGGCAGACCTTCACCAATAGGACAGCACAAAAAACTCAAAAGTCACAAAACCACTCCAGATTTCCAGAAATTCTAGACACATGCTAACCAACCGTAGATGCGGCGAGAATCTCCTCCTTAAAGTGATAAGTGTTATGTTAAAACAATGACGTTAAAATAAAACGCAAAAAAAAATTTTTTTTGGGGTACCTACCTCCTGGCTTTTTTTTTTGGTCTACCTCATAGTCTGGGGTATTATTAGATAAACCGCTGAACCGATTTGTGTGAAATATGGGCATGGAGATTATTTGATTTATGAGGAAGGACATATACTACTCTTTATTGCGTTACGCTGTAATATTAAACTCCATACTAACATAATCCATATTTACGAAGTTCACAAAGAATTAGATATTTTTTCGTGTCAATTGAGTGTGCGCGCAGTGTCTTTGACATATAATTTGTTAAAAGACCTAAAAGTGTTGCAATATTTTGTTTTAGATTGAATGATGATGGACTCTTTGATTATTGGACTGTTATTTTTATTTAGTTTATATTTCGTTACTGTGTGTGTTACTTTGTCAAACCAGAAAACGCTATACAAAATTATTCGTAAACGTAGAAAATACACTAGTAAAATTTGAACAAAAACCGACTTATCGGCTATCGGTACAATAATGAAGGGATTTTAATTCGGGTCATTACCTGTGATAAAAAGTGGATCCTGTACGATAATCGTCAGCGCTTGTCGCTATGACTGAACCCTGGAGAACCAGTCAAATCCTGCCCCAAGCGAAAATTAACTCAAAAAAAGTTACTTGTAAGTTTTTAGTGGACTAGTGCCGGTGTCGTTCACTACAGCTTTCTAAAATCTGGTCAATCAATTACGGCAGCTATATCTATGATCAGCAACTACAAACCATGATGAAAGAACTAGCTGCTAAACAACTGAGGCTCTGCTTCAGGACAACGCTAGACTACACACTACACAACAGACAGCCGCCAAACTAGAGGAGCTGCAACTGAAATGTCTGCGACAGCCACCGTACTAACCAGACCTTGCTCCAACATATTACCATTTTTCCGAAATTTGGATAACTTATCACAAGCAAAAAAAATTGTATCCGATGTGGCAGTCCAAACCGCTCTCAGAAAGTTTATCGATTCTCTCCCCCATGGTTCTTTTACTAAAGGGATCATTGTTATCTATAAGATGGCAAAAGCGCATAGATAACAATGGTACGTAACGACAGAACGGCAACGTAAGAACGGCAAGTACCTGATCTGGGACGCTAACTTGTGTCAGCTCTGTTGCCGCCAGTCTTCTGAGTCGTACCATCCACTCCCCGTTTGCCGCCGCGGAGAACGCTTGTTACAGGAAGAGGCAGAAATATGCGGCTTTAGAGCAGCATTATTATTTCGTTCCAGTGGCGGTGGAGGCCATGGGCAGCTGGGCTGCCGACACTTTGAGGTTTGTGGGGGAACTGGGCTGTATAGGCTTACGGAGCTTAAGGATGTCCCCCGTTCCGGCTCGTATCTGGCTTGGCCATTGCCATTCAACGCGGCAATGCTGCAAGTATAATGGGCACCTTTCCACCGTAGGGTTTCAGGGATGGGTTAAATGACCTATAATAATTGTCTTATGGTTATTGTTATTGACTGCCTCGTTGATCTCGCGGTTGGCGTCTGCGACTGCTGATCATGAGGTCTCGGGTTGGATTCCCGGGTCGCACCAAATGTTTGTATGATCTACAAATATTTCTTTCGGAGTTTGGGTGTTTTCTATGTATGTATTTACAAAAAAAAAGTATATATGTATTTGTATCAGTTGTCTAGTATCCATAACACAAGTTCTGCTTAGCTTGGGACTAGATGGCGTTGTGTGTTAGATGTCTGAAATATTTCATATTATTAATATTATTTGTGCATTTGTTGTTCTCGAAATTTAAATTTCGGTATTATAATGAAAACCACGGGCCTAGGCCTAGTGGAGTTCATTTGAGTGGACTGAGGCTGTAATGTGTGATATTGTGTCTTCCTGTAAAACCTTTCGAACAATATGGCAAGTGTTTAGTATAGCGGCTTTTTGCATAGTTATGTATGTGTTAGTGGGGTGTTCAATCTGTCCTAGGACGTGATGAAGATGTTTTGGTATAATCAATAATCAATCAATATAACTCCGGTGCTGAAGAGTACCAACGGCACAATGTAAGCTTTAGTCATTTTCCAAATTCGAACTATTTCTTCTTTTAATTCTATATACTTGTGTATCTTGTCAGTAATTGTTTTCTGTAAATTGTGTGTTTTAGGAACTGCAAAATCTATTAAGTATGTGTGTTTATTATGTTTATCTATAAGAGTTATGTCTGGTCTGTTATTGTGAATAGTTTTATCAGTTAATATGGCTCTATCGAAGTAAATCTTGTGAGTTTGGTTCTCCAACACCGGTTTTGGAGAATATTGGTAGTATGGTACTATTTTAGGTGGTATCAAATTATGTTTAATAGCTAATTTTTGGTGGACGATATAGCGATTTGATTGTGCCTATGGGTATAGTCGTTTTGAGCTAGGGTTGGACATGCACTTGTAATGTGTTGAATGGTTTCTGCGGATCGGTGACATTTTCTACATTTATCATTTTGGATATTCGGGTCTTTCAAAATAAATTTACTATAGTTTTTAGTGTTAATAACCTGGTCTTGTATTGCAATCATAAATCCCTCAGTTTCAGGGAAAAGGGAACCTAACTGCAGCCATTTATTCGAAGAATCTAAATCTATGTGTGTCTGTTCTAGGTCATGTAAATGTCTGCCATGTAGTTCTTTCGAACGCCATCTATCTACTTTTTCTTTTCTTAGTGATTTATTTTTAAATAATAATAATATTAATCTAATAGCTATTTACTGCCTCGTTGACGCATTCCTGGGTCGGACCAAATGTTTGTATAATCAGCAAAAAAATGTTTCGGAGTGTTTCGTGTTTTCTATAAATAATACATAGTATAAAGTATTCATGTAATTATATCTAGTACCCATAATACAAGCCCTGCTTCGTTAGGGACTAGCGTTGGATGGCGTCGTGTGTTAAATGACCGAAAATATTTATTTGGTTTTTATTATTTATTTAAATAAAAAAAATAATATAATTTTATTATTTATTTTATTAATTACAAGAAATTATGAACAATCATTTTAATGTTATTTATTAAAAATAAAATATGGTAAAAAAGTAGCAGAATAAATAGCTTTTTTTTCTTATCTGTACTTATATTCTATAGTTTGTATATTAAGAATCACTAGACGATGAAGGTGGTTTATTTTCTTTTTGCCTTTTCCGTTTTTCTTTGGGGTTTTGCCTGTTTCTGCACAGTTTTGCCTCATCGTTACATTTTTTGGTTATACAGCTTCTGTGGAAAACGGAAAATTATTTAAGAGGGAGACGAGGGAGAGCTGAAAATTGGCATTACTTTAATTTTATGCAATTCATACTGATCTTTGATTTGTTTAGCGGTACATAAGTGTAAGATATCACAGTATCGCTTTTTACAAATGACAAAATCAAAATACAGGTCTATAACCCACATTATACTTGACCTAGAGAACATCGTTATCAACATCGATGAAATTAGTAAAATCCAAAAACTTAAAGAAAATTAATTATTTTATCAAATTCTTAATGTGGGTGTGGTGACGCATTAAGAATACAGAGTAAATCTGATCTGGTTTTCGTAAGAAAGAAAAGGTGTACTTAAAAGATCCTATTTTGTTTCTTTCAATTTCTTAGGGTCCGTTCACACAGACCGGCTTGGAGAGGAGACCAGATTTTTATCACATTGAAAACAGAGGTTTGAGTAATTGTAGTAAGGTTTATTTTTGCATGTGCACTTCTTTTGTCATCAAGAATGCTTGAACGCACTTAGTGTGAAATAATAAGAGGAGCCGAACGGCTCCGATTGCGTGCTCTTTCTCGCTAGCGCAGCCGATCGGCTCTGATTCTCTTCCACAGCCGGTCTATGTGAAATAGTTGGCGGCTTCGCTCCGGCCAATTCCAAGCGTATACGATCCGGTCTGTGTGAAAAGAAAAATGCGAGCCGATGCTCTCCGAGCCGGTCAGTGTGAACGGACCCTTAGTTCTTAATTTCCGTTTGGCCAGATGGGTATGAACAAATCTGGCCAACAGGAAATTAATAACAAAATAATATGTAGTAAGTTTTCAACGTTATTTTGTAGGTCAAATCTTCCTTTCTTAAGATAGGTCTTACCTACCTATATCAAGCAATGAACTGCTAAAAACTGTTGATGAAATTCTTAAATTAAATTAATGAAACAAACAATTCCAATATTTGTCAATGTTTTGTCAATTATTAAATTATAAAAGAGAGTGAGTCTGCACTCACTCTCTCGTTGAAGGTTGAAAAAATCTATTCCAAAATTGAATGATTCCTACCACCGTAATTATTACCTCACTAAATTTCGTGGTACTTCACATTTCTTCGATACTGTCGCCACGATGTCATCGACGAGCTTTGGATCCAAGATTTTCTTTCCAGGGCGATTCACAAATGCTGGTGACTGTTTACCAGTTAAGGAATGAGTTGCCATTACACTGGAATTAGGTTTTACAAAGTTTAGAAATAGAAATAGTAAAAAATGTAGATCAAAATTAATAGTGAGTAGGAAAGAGTATGACACCTTGTTATTTTTTTATTAACTAGCGATCCGGTTCGGCCGGCCGGCTGAAATATAAGCCTACTTCTTAAATTACTCTATCTACTGTTGAAAATTACATTCAAATCAGCTGAGTTGTTTAAAAGATCTAAGCAAACACGCCAACAGTCACGCCCTAAAAGGGTTCCATGTTAGCAACAGTTCACATAACGTTTTCGACGGCCCATAACGTCGAATTAGTTGTTCGACAATATTCATAAACTTGTGAAACCTAATTAGCTGTTCCTTTTTTATTTTTAACTAGCTGTTGCCCGCGGCTCCGCCCGCGTTTATTTCGGTTATCGCGGCAAATAGTAGCCTATGTGTTATTCTGATGTATAAGTTATATTACTGTAAAGTTTCATACAAATCCGTCCAGTAGTTTTTGCGTAAAGAAGTAACAAACATACACACAAACTTTCGCCTTTATATATTTTTGTGATTCGTTATATTATGCTGGAAAGAAATACGGTGCATTTATAGACCTCCAAATACTTGGGCAGGATAACGTTTGGCTAGTAGAAAGAGGGGGGCGATTTCTTATTCAGAATATTGTCTTCATAAATTTTTGGCTTGGGGCACCGTGCACTTGATACCTAAACCCTTTACCTTTATGAATGAATGATAAACTACGAGTGCCACTAACTAACCAATCATCATCGACGATAATTAATTTGTTTTCACTCTAAAGCGGCTATTACATTACACGTTTTCTCGGGCCCTGTCTCTCGGGTGCCCTGCCTACCAGTTAGGGTGCCGCTTATTACACTACGCTGGAAATCGCGCCGTGTGACCTTTACTCAGTTTTAAGGTGAACGTGAATGACTGTGCACGTCTGTCGCTATGGCGCGGACTTTATCGAAACATCAAAAAAATAAATAAATATTTTCGGACATCTAACACACAACGCCATCTAGTCCCAAGCTAAGCAGAGCTTGTGTTATGGGTACTAGACAACTGATACAAATTCATATATACTTTTTTTTGTAAATACATACATATTATACCTACATAGAAAACACCCAAACTTCGAAACAAATATTTGTAGATCAAACAAACATTTGGTCTGACCCGGGAATCGAACCCGAGACCTCATGATCAGCAGTCGCGCACGCCAACCGCGAGACCAACGAGGCAGTCTGAAAGTTGCTTTAGCGGTGACTTTGGCACTTACTACCATTAGGTATTCAAAAAGGAAGGAGAGGAGGATGTGGGTGAAGGAATATTTGCTCCTTAGAAACTAACTATCAAATATTCAAATACTCAGTGCTTTGGACCCGACAGATCTACGAAACTACAGACCAATTTGACGAACTATTAAGCTTAGTAGCTCCTTTTATAGAAAAAAAACTATCTTAAGAGATAGCGTGAGTGCAAAACATAGTATAGTTGTTACTTTACGATTCTTAGCCACCGGAAACTCCTATCAAGATTTAAAACTTAGTTTCTAGATATCTCAACCTCTTCTACCCAAAGACGAACGTGTGAACTCTGCGCTCGCGCCGCAGCGACTGAGCTCCCTGCCTCCCTGTTTCTTATTACATTGCCCTGTCTCTGCGGGCAGGGCCCGAGAAATCGTGTAATGTAATAGCCGCTTAATTCCTGTCCAAATATTTCAAATGGATCCAAAAGTTGACATCATTTGCGCAAGTGCAGTTCAACGCTCAAGATCCATGCCGAATATCTGTGAGATGTCAAATTTTTCAAAATAAAAATAGTTCTCAAGCTAAGGAAGGCTTGTGTTACGAAAATTTTTTTTTTTTTTTTTTTTGCGGGTATTCTTCTGTGCACATCTAAAATTTAAGCTCTATTTTAAATTACATTAAAATTGTTTTTAATATATTTTATGCAAATCTTATGACTTGCATAACTAACTGACATTTCCATCTGCCGGTGCAAGTGTTATTTATCCGTCCAATACAAGTTTTATATTTACAAGAATACTATGGAGTCCCTGCTTAAGGCCATCACTGAGATGAATGAGCTGTTCAACACCCGTATGGCAGAGTTTGAGTCAAGAGACAGGCTCCAAAAGGAAACCACCTCATCGACACCACCCACCAGTCTGGAGTCAGAGTTTTTAACATTTAAAAAATTTGTAATTCAGGCCCTTAATGACCTCCAGCAGCAAGTTCAGATACTGGCTCAATCTGCAGACAACTTAGAGACCCGTAGCCGCCGGAAGATACTACTATTTCATGGTGTACCCGAGGAGAAGAATGAAGATGTTACATCAGTGGCTAGTAAACTCCTTAACGAGAAGTGTAAGTTGAGCTGTCTTTCTACTGAACACATAAAAAGGAGTCAAAGGATGGGGCGAGTTTCATCATCTGGTAAGCCCAGGCCTATATTAGTAAAATTCCAACAAGTCACAACTAGAGATTCTGTGTGGTATGCAAAAACAAATTTGAAGGGCACTGGGATAACCATTTCTGAGTTTTTAACAAAATCTAGACACGATGTCTTCATGAGTGCGCGTCAAAGGTTTGGCATTGCCAGATGCTGGACCCGGGAGGGTATGATCCACGTTACAGGTCCTGACGATAAAAGGCATCGTATAACGACACTACGTGAACTTTACGCTATTAGCGATAATGTAGTAAAGCCGGTACCAGCTGCCAAAACAACTGTGATTAAGACCAGGCGTGCCGCTAAGAAATAGTAATTTAATATTTTTTGTAGTTAGTAATCATTGTCATCATCACTGTTATCAGAATAGCTTTGTACATAACGTGTCTGGTTGGCCTTGGAGGCTTGGGTTGTCACATAACATGCACTTTGAAGTACCTTGTCTGCACACTGTAATTGAGAGATTACCCTGTAATTATTGATTTCAATCAAAACAACTTAAATAACGTCAGGCAGGATTTATAAGCTGTCATGAATGTCACATGTGACAACGGGACCGCGTTCCGTATATGTGATAGAGTGAATCGTTGCATTAATGTGATTTGGATACTGGCCTTTTAGTGATACCTTTTGAATTATGTATTTATAAGTCTAATCTTTCTTCATAGTTTTTAAATTGATTTTAATCTTATTTATGATTTGTTATGGATTGCAATCAGCTTTTAATTTTAATTCAATTCAGCAAAACTTTTCTATAACTAAAATATAATTTATGTAAGTAACATACAACCGGCAGACGGATTTAGTGAATTGGAACATTCTAGTATTATAAGTAGGTTATACATATATTATAACCATTTGGCATTTATTAATATTTATATTATATTTATTAACTTATTATTTAAAATTTAACCATATTTTCATATATCATACTGATAATGTCAACCGTACTTCTTAGTGACACTGATGAATATTTTTCGGCATCCAGCGATGATGCCAGCTTCTCTAGTACACCTTCACTGGCAGATACCATCTCGAATCAATTCTCTGATGTTCCAAGGAATTTCAATGTCGTTCATTTGAATGCCCAAAGTATTCCGGCACATTTCTCTGATATGCTGACAACCTTCGACTGTACGAATGTCCACGCAATTCTTGTATCGGAATCGTGGCTCAAGCCATGCCTGTCCACAGTATCGTACTCGTTGCCAGGCTTTCAGCTGGTAAGGAATGATCGAGCAAGTGGATGTGGTGGTGGAGTTGCCATATATATCCGATCTCACATTCCCTTCTCCATAGTGAATATGTCTTCTCAGCCCCCACCCTCAAATGCTGGCGAGCATTTATTCATTGAAATCCTTCTTCACAATACAAAACTACTTCTCGGTGTATTTTACAGTCCCTCCTTACGAGTAGACTACTTTTCCTCACTCGAAATACTATTAGAAAATCTAACTCCTTCGTACAGTCATACTATAGTCATGGGTGACTTCAACACTTGTTTACTGAAAAATGATTCTCGTTCTGTCAAACTTCGATCTGTTACTGAGTCCAGTAATCTCTCCATTCTTCCATTAAATCCTACACATAATCTCCCAAACCGTAATCCTTCTCTCTTAGACCTTATCCTTGTGTCCTCTGTGGAGCACATTGCCAAACATGGTCAGTGCTCTGCAGATTCATTTTCCTACCACGACCTTCTCTTTCTTTCCTATCTCACTCGCACTCCTAAACCTAGATCTAAAATAATTTCGCAGCGTAATTTTCGTGATATGAATGTCAAAAATCTTTGCATAGATATCGAAAACATCGACTGGACTCCTGTTTTTAATTCTCAATGTGTCGATGAAAAACTTGATTTGTTCACTAAAAATCTGATAAGCTTGTATGACAAACATGCGCCGATGCGCCAAATAAAAGTGAGACATCTGCCTGCACCCTGGCTTACTGAGGAAATAAAGGAGGTTCAGAGAAAGAAAGCAAGGGCTCAATCGAAGTATAAAAAAAACCCGACAGCATCAAACTGGGAAAAATTTATATTTGTTAGAAATCACTGCAACAAGATGTGTAGGAATGCTCAGCGCCGACATATCCACAAATCTATTGAAGATGGTGACCCAGTTAAAGTCTGGAAATTTCTCAAGTCATTGGGGATCGGCAAGTCACGTCCTGCCTGTGCTTCAAAAGATGTTGATATCGAATCCCTTATTTCACATTTTTCTGCTTCCTCCAACTACGGAGGAGCTATCAAGACTACAACACTGAATAATCTTTCTTCTCTGCCGACTCCTGACTGTTCCCAATTTCTTTTAAGTCAATTTGCTGCATGTGATGTTAGGAGGAGCATAATATCAATAACCTCTAATGCCGTAGGAAGCGATGGCATCAGCCGTAATATGGTACTACCTATCCTGGATGAAATCCTTCCCATAATTTGTCATATTTTTAATTATTCCATTTCCATCAACATATTTCCATCTGCATGGAAAATGGCCCAAATTATTCCTCTCCCAAAGAAACGCAATCCGTCCTCCATCTCTGATTACCGCCCTATATCTATCCTTCCTTTTTTCTCCAAAGTCCTCGAGCGTCTCATTTACTCTCAGCTAAGCTCATTTCTTACGAAAAATTGTTTCCTTAATCCTTTCCAATCTGGTTTTCGACCAGGCCATAGCACTACCACAGCTTTAGTCCATATTACGGATGATGTAAGGTCAGGCATGGACGAAGGTAAGCTAACGGTTTTCACTTTACTGGACTTCAGCAATGCCTTTAACACCGTTGACTTTGATGTCTTACTAGGTATATTGTGTTCACTTAACATATCTCCATCGGCAATTGACTGGTTTCGTAGTTACCTGTACGGTCGCCAGCAGCGTGCTTGTATCGATAAGGTTTACTCCTCTTGGCATACAACATCTGCAGGTGTACCTCAGGGCGGCGTGCTATCACCGTTACTTTTTGCAGTTTTTATTAACTCAATCACTAAACAATTACTTTCTTCCTACCATCTTTATGCAGATGATCTCCAAATTTACACACAAGCCACTCCAGACAGTATAAAACAAGCAGTGGACGTCATTAATAGAGATTTACAGCAGATATGCAACTGGAGCACGGAATATGGAATAAATGTAAACCCAAACAAAACACAGGTAATGATAGCGGGTAGCTCCAGGTTACTATGTACAATAAACTTTGAACAGATACCAGATGTTTGTTGCAACGGCTCGGTTATTCCATATAGTGATAAAGTTAAAAATTTAGGGATCTATATGGATAGATATCTATCCTGGGGCCCTCAGATTGGGGAAGTTAGCCGTAAATTGTTTGCAGCAGCAGGATCTATGCGAAGGCTACGGAATTTTCTTCCTATTAACACTAAAATTGCGCTTGCACAATCTCTTCTACATCCCATCCTTGACTATGCCGATGTCAGCTATCTGGATCTCACCGAAGACCAACTGAATAAACTTGAGCGACTTCAAAATCTCTGCATTAGATTCATATTTGGATTACGCAAGTATGATCACATTTCTGAGTTTCGTTCTAAGCTCAGGTGGCTACCAATACGCTTTCGCCGGAATCTACATATTCTTTCTCTTCTATACAGTGTTCTGTTTCATTCTCACACACCTCTTTATCTCAAAGAACGTTTTCAGTTCTTAAAAAACACACATTGCAGGGACCTGAGGTCATCAGAGAATTTAATACTGAAAATGCCAAAACATTCAACTCAGTTTGCAGACAAGTCTTTCACTGTGCAAGCTGTAAGACTTTGGAACAACTTGCCTGAGACAATTCGACAATCAAAAAATTTGCCTATTTTTAAAAAGCTGGTGAAGGACCATTATTTGTCATTATGATATATTAAATAGATATATAGAAATATTATATCCTCTTTTTAGCATATTATTTTAATCTGTATATGTATTGTATGTATATAAATCGTATATATGTATATGTGGGATTATGAATATATGTATGTGTGTGTTACTGTATGTATGTTTGTAATTTGAAAGTGAGTGGGTGCTATTTTTGTTCATGATTGTTTAACTGATATTTTTAACCATTCACGTAGAGGATTATGTGTTACATGTATGTAAGCTACCCAAAAATTTTTGAATATCGAAAATCCGTGTTGTGGTTGTCTGGAAGAGATCGCCGTGAGCGATAAGACCGCCTATTGTAACATTTGCATATATTGTAATTCATCCTTTGTTTTCTGTTTGTAATTTTGTATGTATACAATAAAGATATAAATAAATAAATAAAAAAATCAATGTTCCGTCGTGCTGATTGCTGCTAGTGGTAGAATTTATTATCTGCTACAGGGCAGTTTCACTAACACTAAACATGTCACTAAAATGAATATTTTGAAAGATATCGGAAGTTTAAAGCGGTCGAGCATTGTGGTAGCGGTCGGCAGGCGCAGTGTCCTAAATCTGTTCTTCTACTTCTTTCGCGATAGTTTGTGAAGATGTTTTAATGTTTGTCACTCTTTCACCCTAATATTTGACCAAAATATTTTTATAATTGGCTAAAGATAACGTACTTAAATATCATTTCTACTCTTGTTAAGTAATCCAAGCATACAACCTTACCTTCTAGGAAAAATTGCTTGGAGCAGCTGCCTTGTAGCTGTTGTGTGCACTTTCCAGTCAACATTGTCGAGTATTCTTTGAGGGACCATTGCATTGCCTTTACCAATTGCAACCTGATAAGAAATACATGAAAAATTATTTGCATTTTAGGAGTACTGTTTTATGTTTCCCTAACGCCTTAGACCTATAGACTTGATTCCTAAATTATATATTTATACCTAATGTAAGAAAAACCTCAAGCAAACCTTAAGAGAAAAAAAGAGTCTCTCTCTGAGAAAGAGGTCAAGCGTCACATCCGACTCGCCTGGGTGGAATCAAGGCTAAAGTTTTTGACCAGCGTGTGTTGCCAGAGATGACTTATGATACCGAGACACGGCCACTTATAAGAAGGCTCAAAGTAACACAAAAAGCAATGGAGAGGTCAATGCTCGGAGTTTCACTGCATGATCGAATGAGAATAAGGAGATCCGTAGACGAATCAAGGTCACCAACATTGCTCGGATAGTTGCCAGACTTAAGTGGCAGTGGGTGGGTCACATTGCTCGCAGACAAGACAATCAATGAGGCCGAAAGGTTCTGGAGTGGTGACCACGTAATGGAAGACAGAACGTAGGTAAGCCCCCTACCAGACGGTCCGACGACCTGACGTGAAGGACGCGGATACGTGCAGCACAAGACCGGTTGTTATGTGGAGCTGTAGATGATGAAGAAAAACCTAGATGAAGTCAAGACATTCAGTATTTAGGAACATGAAAAAAATAGTACCGAGGAGGGAATACTTACCATGTCAGGATCTAATGACGGCTGATAATTTCTTAGAACATTATTTTGAGCTGCAAGATCTTCGTCTCTGTTATAGGACGGACCTGTTTTTTGCGCAGACCTTTTACGATCTCGAATTGAACCATTATGTTCTTCTTGGCTGGAAGAATCATGAATTGGAGCTAGAGGATTCTTTTGCCTGATCCGGGATGGTCTGGTTTGTTGTACGGACCTTTTAAGACGTTTGATTGAGTCATTATTTCTTGGGCTATTACCTTCATCTTGACTGGAAGTATCTAGGATTGGAGCTACAGGATTTTCTTGCCTAAGTTGAGAGGGTCCGGCTTGTAGCGCGGGCCTCTTACGCTTTGTGATTGGGCCGTTATTTTTCGTGCTATTACTTCCGTTTTGTGTTGAAGTATCTTCAGTTTGATTTACTGGATTGACGTGTCTTATTTCAAACGGTTTCGTATGATTAACTGAAGTTGTATCGAGATTACTTTTAATATCTGTATCACTATTTCGTGGATTTGATTCATTTATTGTTGGTGCTGATTGTCGTTCATAAAATTCATATTTTCGTACAAGTGCTTCTGCAGAGTCCCAATATTGACTTTGTATGCGCTTAGCTAACAATTCCTGATCTGAGAGTTGTTGTGGTGTTGGACATTGAGATCGTCCTGCGTTGTTTTGGGAGCTCTGATCCACACGTAAATCATTGTTTTGTTGTGCATGGGCGTTTCTCATATCCCCTGTAGGATTCATATTGGATTCTCTGCGTACGTGAGGCGACTGTTCAGCGTGCGAGCCCTACAAAATTTATGTAAAACATAATTCATTGGGAGGTCAGTTTTTTCTATTCATGTATTTAAAAAATAGTCCGGTCAATATAGACATTTGAAATAACAAAATTCCCACAGAGCCAAATATTGGTGGAGAGCTGGTACACTACCTCACAGGTGGTGTGGAAATGTGTGCATATCATGTATAATGTTGATATATGACTGCCTCGTTGGTCTCGCGGTTGGCGTGTGCGACTGGTGATCATGAGGTCTCGGGTTCGATTCCCGGGTCGGACCAAATGTTTGTATGACCTACAAATATTTGTTTCGGAGTTTGGGTGTTTTCTATGTATAATATGTATGTATTTACAAAAAAAAAAAAGTATATGTGTATTTGTATCAGTTGTCTAGTACCCATAACACAAGCTCTGCTTAGCTTGGGACTAGATGGCGTTGTGTGTAGTGACAAATAAATAAATAAATAAATAAAATAAAATGTGAGTCTTAGAATCGCGATATCTCAGGAATGGTAACTCTTAGGAAAAATCATGAAGACCATTTTTGTAGAGAATTTTAAGATCTACAACTTTGTCTAAGTTTTTTTTGATAAAACTTACCGTTTTCAAGAAAAATCCAAAAAACCTCAAATTATGACCTTTGACCCCGAATAACTTTGGTAGCACACATGGGATCGATGGGAATTTTTAAAACTTTATTTATAATGATAAACCCCAGCTCCCCAAAAATATTTGGCTCTGTGGGAATTGTTGTTATTTGACTACTATTGTTGTCTAAATTGACCGGACTAAAAGGGTTATAGGAACACGTGCAAAATCGTCAAACTGCTCTCCAGTTTGTATTCGTTTGTTACTTGCTCTTTATGACTTTATGGCGCTAGTGAACCGTTAAATTTTAGTTTAATAATTGTAATATGTACTCGATTTGCAGTTAAACACTTACATTACGCAGATAAAGAAAGAAATAAAAATAACTTATTAAAAATAAGAGTTTTTCTCCTTGTAAGTACATATGTTTTTGTCAAACTACATTTTGCAATTTGTTAGCAGATGTAGCTCCCTTTTTAACCGACTTAAATTCGACTTTATTTTTTTATGTTTATTACCTCATAGCTTTTGACTGGGTAAACCGATTTTGATGATTCTTTTTTTATTTGAAAGCTGGTACTTTCCGTGTGGTCCCATTTAAATGGTCCAGATTGAATCGTTTTTTTTTTGTTAAAATATATATATTATTTGTCTATAATCATTGTTTCAAGTGGGTAGGTACAATAATCTTTTCATATATCTCTTTCTTCGAAGTATGTTTGTGTGAGTCAAGTTATTTTAGAACTCATTGCTACATAATTATGCCAATGTTCATGACCTTAAAAATATTGTCGGAGTGGTGGACTTAATATTGTATACAAATGTGTAAATTGTTTCTACACTCGGTAAAGTCACACAGTGTATACTAAATATGGACCGATTTCGATGCGGTTTTTTTCATTTGAAAGCCAGTTTCCTGGCAGTGGTTCTTAGCTATGTTTGGTTAATATCAGTCTAGCAGTGTAAGAGTATCAGCTCTTTACCAAAATGATGTCAGTGTAAATATATATATGTACATGTAGCTATGTTTAATTAGGTATGCATAGTTTTATATATATACTATATGTAGGGTAGGTATATGAGTTCTAAATGTGCACCACAAACTATAAATACCTATAGTATAATCAATCTAAAGGTTGAAAGAGATCGCACAGTTTTTGCAGTATAGTGGAACTTATTTACGGTAAACATAACATACTGTATAATTTCACGACACGTCTTCGTTCAATAAAAGTCCAAAACACATAATACATAAAGGAGGAACTAAACAATTCAGTATTTATTTTCTAGTAGTATAAATTTACCTCAGATTCTGTGAAGCTGCTTCCTTCTGTGTCCGAACTACTAATCTCGTTTCTTAGCTGAAAGTAAGGTTATCGCGTAAATTAACAAAGAACATATCATAAGACATTTAAGTATATTTTATTGGTATTAAATTTAGTTAAGAACAAATTTCAAGTATGTTTTGGCACAAGATTGGAGCTTCTTAAGTAAAACTCGGTGAATATGTTGATTATAGTGTAATTACTCAATAATACAATGTTCGGTGCAGCCGACACCAGATAATGAATAACATGTCAAATGGAAAAAAATCTAGGGACACTTTGTGAATTGTTGACAGAATATAAAATTAGTAGCCACTACTTGACGGTAGGCTAGTGCTCAATAACATGACGTAGGCGCTTGTACAAGTATTTTAAACTTACCTCGGAGTCCGTCGAGCTGCTACACGCTCCACGACCCACGTATAAAGCATCTTGATTTTCAATAATCCCGTTTGTCATAATAGTTTCTATAAATGTTCTCTGAAACATTGATTTAACTAAGATTTATGTTTCGTATTGGTAATTTTTTTTCTATTTATTTACCAAACTATTTATATGGTGAGTAATCAAATTGAATGGAATGAGATTAAATGGACTAGAAGTTAATAAATTATACACCATCTGATTTTATATTTTTAACCGACTTCAAAAAAAGGAGGAGGTTCTCAATTCGACTGTTTTTTTTTATGTAGTTACCTCATTACTTTTGACTGGGTGAACCGATTTTGATAATTCATTTTTTTGAAAGCTGGTGCTTCCCGAATGGTTCCATTTAAATTTGGTCCAGATTGAAGTCGGTTTTTTTTTGTTAAAATGCTACACATTTTAACAAAAAAAAAACGAATTCCAAGAATATATTTAATATGCTCCGCACGCATGTATGTCAGTTATCACGGTAAAAACAATGGAACTAAGGAACTCACATTTCATACAATATTAATTAGGATATTCAAGAAAACAAATTGTATACTAAAGTAGAAAAAACTTACGTCAAAATATTCAGTATTATTTCGTTTGCTTGTGTCATAAAATTGGCGGTACAGTCTACGAATTAGCTGAAATTTAAGTTTTCAGGTTTATTATAAAGATTTAAGTATATCTTAAAATGAATAAAGTTTAAATCGGTAAAATTAACCTGTACTGAACTATTGGATTATTTCTAAGTACATTGGAGTGCTCTAAAACACTAAACACACACAACGAAGGTCTAAAAACATACTCATCACCTATGAAATATTTATAGAAAAATACCAACGTTAAAAATATTTCGGAAAGTTTTTCTATCGGTCGCTATAACTTTTTTCTGAGCATTTTACCAAAAATGATGTCAGATCGTTTTTAAAGCAGCGTTTGTAAGGAATAATTTTCACTAAAAATTCATTCATTTTTGAAGGTTTTAAAGCGCTGCGAAGCAAACATTATTTTTCAGTATTCACAACTATACATACATATAATTATTATTATTTTTACGGGAATTAACGCGATCACTATTTCAAGGTACTACATACCTCTGTTTTGCCTGACGTTTCGACCAGGTTGCACTGGCCGTGGTCACAGGCTGACTGGCTCAGCGGCGCACGCCCTCCGTCGTCGAATCCGTGAAGTCGAAGGTTCTTCATCCACCCGCACATTTTCGATATTATTGATATTTTTGTTTCGCCATGTACCGTCACATACCACACTAACAGGGTCCCTATTCTGTAAGCAAACCGATGTGTTCCTATGCTGGTGTTTATCCGACTGCGCAGAAAAGCGAGGTGGTATGTTTTTTAACACTGGATTCCACGCTGTAGATAATTTAAAACCATCTTCCCGATTGAAAGTTTTATGCTTTTTAATCTCAATCGCTTCACGTACAACTCTTGAATAAAAGTGACGTTCGGTGGAGAGGACTTGCGTGCGGTGAAATTCAATCCAGTGGTTGATGCCTGCATCGAGTGCATGTTCTGCAATCGCCGATTTGCTCGTCTGTCGGTTCTTCACAGCAGCGATATGTTCTTTGACCCTTTCAGCAATAGTCCGTTTCGTTTGGCCTATGTAGGAACTTCCGCAGCTGCAGTCTATTTTATAAACACCCGGAGTTTGTAGTGGCAATATATCCTTCGGTGTGCCGACGATGTTGTGAACCTTTATGCCTGGTGTGTATACTGTCGGAATGGAGTATTTCTTTAACACGGACCCGATCTTATCCGTAACTCCCTTGACATAAGGCATATAGGCTGGTTGCCTGTTCACTTCTGGATACTTGCGTCTTATTTTCGGTTGCTTCCGTCCTCCATTCACTTGATATCCGTTACCTTTGAGTACCTCCTGAACATGTTCTAGCTCCCGTTCTAAATGTTCAGGGTCACAGAGATCGTAAGCTCTGTTCTTGAGTGAAGTCATAACAGATTGCAAGTGCCGGGGGTGATGATGAGACGTGGCGTGTAGGTATCTATCCGTATGAGTAGGCTTACGGTACACACAGTGTGACAAGGACCCATCTGATCTCACGGTTACTTTAACATCCAAGAACGACAACGACCTATCCGTCTCCATTTCATATGTAAACCTTATTTTAGGGTGAATAGAGTTAAGATGTTGTATATATTGATCTACTTCTTGTTTATTTCCTTTAACGATACTGAAGATGTCATCCACGTATCGCTTCCACAGCTTAACGGTATTCGGGCCGAGACTTAGAGCCTTCTCTTCAAAATGTTCCATCCAGATGTTGGCAAGTACTGGGGCTGCAGGACTTCCCATCGCGACACCATCAATCTGGAGGTAATGTTGACCTTGGAAAAGAAAATAATTGCCATCTAAACAGTGTTCAAGTAGATCTATATAGTTGAACGGCAGTTCGTTGTCTCTCAGCAGGTCTTTTACGACGTTTAAGCACTCTTTTATTGGAACATTGGTGAAAAGCGACTCCACGTCAAAGCTCACCATGACGTAATCCGGTTCCAACGTGAGATCTTTTATGATTTGTATGAAGTGCCGTGAGTCTTTCACAAAAGACGGTGTTTTGCCTACAAGTGGTTGCAATACTGAAGCAACGTGCTTTGCAAGATCGTAAGTAGGAGAAGCAATTTGACTTACAATGGGCCGCAGCGGCACGTCAGGCTGTGTATCTTAGGCAGACCATATAATTTCGGTGGCTGGTGTGACTTTGGTTTGTACAGTCTGTTGTACTCGTCTTCTGAAAATAGGTCCTCATTATCCCGGATTAGAGATCGTATTTTACGCGTTACTCTGGCTGTAGGGTTGTATGTTACCGGTTTGTATACCTTATTATCACTCAACAGTTCGAGTATTTTATTTCGGTAATCAGTTGTATTCATCACTACGGTGGCGTTTCCCTTGTCGGCCTTAAGCACTAAAATATCCTGGTTATCCCTAATGTTTTTTAATGCTTGACGCTCTTCCATAGTGATATTACTAGCCGGAAGCTTTGACCGACGTAATATTACCGCGACGTCCTGTCTAAGGATATCAGCATCACCGGGCGGTACTTTGCTCCGTGCAATCGATTCCTCAACGCTACTGATTACATTCTCAAACGGTATTCGTTTAGGCGTTGGAGCGAAGTTCATACCTTTAGCCAAGATGTTCATTGTAATGTTATCTAAACTCACGTTCGATAAGTTTACAACGGTGTCCTTCGATCGGTCGGGTACCACGGGTGACGCTTTGTTTTCTGTATACCGCCGATTATATTCCTTCGAGAACTTTCGATCAAAGCTTGCACTACATAACTCGAAGGTACGACTCGCTTGTAAAAACGTAACCCGGTCACACAAATCATAGTCCGATTGAGATAGATTAACACTACACTTTAATTGTAACGCATATAACTCCCTCTGTATACACTCCAAATCACTGTGTTTGTTTCGAATTAATTGTCTCGGGAGGCGTTCACTCGCGTTTTTTAGATTTTTACGTGAAAATGCGATATCACTACGCGGTTTTATTCGAACACACGAAGGTAATAAGTCCCAATCGCGACACTTCACAAGAAATATCAACGATGTTTCCATTCGCGCCCGTTTTTTACGTAAAAATTCTAGATGACACACTTGTTTTGCAATTTCCGACCCGTAGCGGTTTGCTATACTAACTTTTAAACTTTCGCGTTCCATGATATAATTATTATTATTTTTACGGGAATTAACGCGATCACTATTTCAAGGTACTACATACCTCTGTTTTGCCTGACGTTTCGACCAGGTTGCACTGGCCGTGGTCACAGGCTGACTGGCTCAGCGGCGCACGCCCTCCGTCGTCGAATCCGACGGGAAGTTCCTACATAGGCCAAACGAAACGGACTATTGCTGAAAGGGTCAAAGAACATATCGCTGCTGTGAAGAACCGACAGACGAGCATATCGGCGATTGCAGAACATGCACTCGATGCAGGCATCAACCACTGGATTGAATTTCACCGCACGCAAGTCCTCTCCACCGAACGTCACTTTTATTCAAGAGTTGTACGTGAAGCGATTGAGATTAAAAAGCATAAAACTTTCAATCGGGAAGATGGTTTTAAATTATCTACAGCGTGGAATCCAGTGTTAAAAAACATACCACCTCGCTTTTCTGCGCAGTCGGATAAACACCAGAATAGGAACACATCGGTTTGCTTACAGAATAGGGACCCTGTTAGTGTGGTATGTGACGGTACATGGCGAAACAAAAATATCAATAATATCGAAAATGTGCGGGTGGATGAAGAACCTTCGACTTCACGGATTCGACGACGGAGGGCGTGCGCCGCTGAGCCAGTCAGCCTGTGACCACGGCCAGTGCAACCTGGTCGAAACGTCAGGCAAAACAGAGGTATGTAGTACCTTGAAATAGTGATCGCGTTAATTCCCGTAAAAATAATAATAATAGGCAAAATGAATAAACCAAAAAAGAAACATAGAAATATATCTCTGTAAGACATGACGTTTAAACGTTAACGTCATGTCAAAACAATAATGTGAGAAATTCAGAGAACGATGCTAACAAGAGCTAGACGGAGAGCACTTCTAACATCCCCGGACTCGTTGCTCCGCTCCGCCTTGCCGTCTCCGGAAGAAATAATAGAAGTTCCGGCTGGTGCAGAGGCGTCGAGCTCGTCTTCAAGTGACGAGTTTTTCTCTCCGCCGACGTCGCCAACACCTGTACGTCGGCAGGAGAGAGGCCGGCCACCAACCAGCTTGGGATCCCGAGGACCACAGACCTCGAACAGGGTCCCCGCTACCGGTGGTGATGTGCGCCGCATGAAATGGACACATTCAATTAATGAGAATGTCATGCGGGCATATTTTCGGGCTACAGAGTTGGGAACAAACCTTACTGCGTACCGTGTTCGACTAGTCTCTCTGTTTCAGGAGCTTGAGCCAGCCGTCAACGTATCTGCACAGCGATTGTCGGATCAAGTACGAGCTATACAGCGCTGTCACCTGCTGGATGATGCGGTACTTGAGAGGATACGCTCTGACGTACGGAGTACTTTGACTGTCCCTTCTTCGTCACATTCTGTGGATTTGGTAGCTACTACACCACAATTACCACACAGCGAGTATGTTGATGAACAAGTGGAGAGTGAAGTTATGACCGTGAGTACCCAATGTAATGATAGGATAAGGAGCGCTTTGGAGCATGCGATTCAGGAGTACCGGCATGTTAATTATAATAACAGACCTCGGTTACCCCGTTTGCCCATTCATAAACGCAATCTAGCACTGGTGAGTGCCCTGAATTCGCTATTACCAGATTATTTTGGTGATAGCCGAGATCTTAGTGATACACATTCTATTTTGTACTGTGCGGCTATTGCAGTTTGTCGAGTAGCTGGTATTAAATTTGTTGAACAAAACACTACTACTCGACCCAAAAATAAAGTACCAGCTTGGCAGTACAGAATAGAACGTCGTATTGCTGAGACCAGGACACTCATTGGCAAATTAATTTCGTTTCAATCAGGTAATACGCGGCCGAGAGTCATGCGCTTTGTGAAACAGGCATTCTTGGGGACTACTGTTAG
Source organism: Diaphora mendica (assembly GCA_949125395.1). Classification (NCBI taxonomy): domain Eukaryota; kingdom Metazoa; phylum Arthropoda; class Insecta; order Lepidoptera; family Erebidae; genus Diaphora; species Diaphora mendica. The sequence goes on from OX421327.1 coordinate 8,392,354, forward strand.
TCCTCAACAGTACATGTCGAGTGTCACGGAGCGCATAGACTTCTTCAAGCAAAAAGTTTATGCATGGGCAAATAGGATAAGACGGTATAGAAAACGAGTAGATCGGTTTATCCAGAATCGAGTGTTCCAAAGAAATGAGAAGTGGGTGTACCGGAAATGGGAGGAACCGAGTCCGTGTGTGAGTGATGGGTGCTTTCCAGATGAAAATGCCACAAATACATTTTGGCGTAACATCTGGTCAGTGCCTGTCACTCATATAGAAGGTGATTGGTGTCGGGATGTCGAGCGCTCATGTGAGTCCATAACATCTATGGAACCCATAACTAAGTAAACTAAGTAAAGATGATGTAAGTTGTGCAGTTCGTCCATTACCAAACTGAAAATCACCTGGTCCAGACGGACTGCACAACTTCTGGCTTAAGTGGTTCCGAAGCTCACATGCGTGTTTGGCATCTCAATTCCAAGCTGCAGTAGATTCGGGTTATTTACCCCGGTTTTTAACCACTGGTATAACTCACTTACTCCATAAATCTGGTAGTGCCATGGATCCCAAAAATTTTAGGCCCATTACATGTTTACCAACCATGTATAAACTTCTGACATCTATTCTGAGACTCAAAATTTCTAAACATATTAATAATAATTTGATAATTTCCGTTTCTCAGAATGGATGTAGAAGTGGTTCCCGTGGCACTAAAGAGCTCCTTATCATAGACATGACCAGTAGCCAACAAGTACGTCGTAACCGTAAGAGTCTGGCGACATGTTGGATAGATTACAAGAAGGCTTATGACTCGGTTCCACATACATGGCTTTTGAGAGTGCTGGAGTTGTATAAAATTGATACAACTCTGTGCACTTTCTTAAAGTCGTGTATGGGACAATGGAGAACAGTACTTCGCTATCCTGGATGTCGGCAGACTGCGGTAAGCGACGTACTTATAAATATAGAGCGGGGCATCTTTCAAGGTGACAGTCTGAGTCCCTTGTGGTTTTGTCTGGCCTTAAACCCTCTAAGCACTCTGTTGGAGGGTTCAGGGTTAGGCTATAGGTTGCGGAAGGACGATCGAGTTATATCTCACCTTCTTTATATGGATGATTTGAAACTACTTGCCCCCACTAAATTACAATTGACAGCGTTACTAAAGGTCACTGAAAACTTTAGTAATTCTATCAAGATGGAATTTGGTGTAGACAAGTGTGCAGTCATGTATGTAAAGAAAGGTGTGATTGTGGAATCTGAAGGAATAGAACTTTCAGATTCTACAAGACTCAGATCTCTGTCTGCAACCGAAACCTACAAGTACCTAGGTTTTTCACAGTCCTTAGGAATACCAGAATCTGATATGAAACAGTCGTTGCGGGAACGCTTCTTTGGCCGCCTGAAAAAAGTACTTAAAAGTCTTTTATCAGGCGGTAACAAGGTGCGAGCCTACAATGGTTGGGTCATGCCGGTTCTGATGTATTCCTTTGGTATACTTAGATGGACTCAGACCGAATTAGATGCCCTAGACCGGAGAGTCCGTACATTGCTGACTGCATGCCGAATGCATCACCCACGGTCATCAGTTATGAGGTTGTATATCCCGCGAAAGTTTGGGGGTCGTGGACTATTAAATATCAAGACCCTACACAATCGCGAGATATACAATCTTAGAGAATATTTTCTTCACACTGATGTGGGAGTGCATCGTAATGTAGTTGCAGTGGATACCGGACTCACTCCGCTCGCTTTGGCTAAAGAGAATTGGCGCAAACCTGTAGTACTTGGTACTGATGATCGCAGGGAGGTATGGAAGGGCAAAGAACTTCATGGTCGGTTTTATCGGGCTCTTAATGGGCCTGATATAGACTTTAAGGCCTCAACTTCCTGGCTACGGTATGGTGATCTCTTCGGAGAAACCGAAGGCTTTGTTTGTGCGATTATGGACGAAGTTATCATGACGAATAACTATCGGAAGTATATCCTGAAAGATGGTACGGTCGACATCTGTCGGGCATGTCACCGTCCTGGAGAATCTATCAGGCATATTATTTCTGGTTGTTCTCGTCTTGCTAACGGCGAATATTTGCACAGGCACAACCAAGTAGCCAGGATCGTACATCAACAGCTTGCCCTTAAATACAGACTTGTGAATTCAGAGGTGCCATACTACAGGTATGTGCCCGACCCAGTTCTCGAGAATGGTCGTGCTACGTTATATTGGGATCGATCTATTATCACGGACAGGACTATTGTTGCCAATAAGCCTGATATTGTGGTGATAGATCGATTAGAGCGCCGCGCAATGATTGTCGATATCGCCGTTCCTCATGACGAGAATCTCGTGAAAGTCGAAAAAGAAAAACAAATAAAATATTTGGATTTATCTCACGAGATTGTCGATATGTGGAATGTGGATTCGGTAATCATTGTTCCGATAGTCGTATCTGCTCACGGATTGATAGCCAAGAGCCTCGACCAACATCTTAAGAGGCTCACGTTAGAGGGCTGGATCAAGGGTCTGATGCAGAAGGCAGTCCTCCTTGACACGGCTCGTATTGTGAGGAGGTTCCTGTCTCTGGAGCCCTAACCACCGGTTTCTTGGTCCCTGTACCCGAGGTCGGTGGTCTACTATTTTTTATATTTTTAAATGTATTTGTTTTTATATTTATATTTAAAAATGTAATTAATATGTATATATAAATGAAATAAAGAGAATAATAATTATATCATGGAACGCGAAAGTTTAAAAGTTAGTATACATACATATATGTATATGAATGATTTACGATAATTTTCAATCATTTTTTTTTTTTTATTATATATTTTTAATTATTGATAATGTAATATTATAATTATTTAATATGTCAAATATTATATGTTTTCTCCACCACCTACGAGGGAGAGTCTGGTGGCGCGTTTTTTCAGTGGTATCCCCTGTAGCCATAATCCACGGTCATTTTCTAAATGACATTTTTTTTTTTTTTTTTTTTTTTTTATGTTTGGTCCGCCAAAATGACTCTACTCTGCCTGATGGAAAACATAAGCAGAATCCAAGAGTGGTGGTCACCATACTCATTGCGAATGCAGACAATGCAGTATGGCGACCCACACTATGGCGGCCTAGTGATGCTGCTGCATCTTTTAGTCTAGTCAACAAGTATGGAACTTGTTGACTAGACTAATTGGGCCTCCGGTCTCGCACTCACCAACGAAACACGACAGCACTGCTGCTGTCATTTTACGTTGATTTTCTGTGCGAGGGTAGTACCGCCCCGGTCGAGCCGGCCCGTTTGTGCTGAAATCAGCGTGGCTCTACTACCTGTAATTACTCTGTCCTTGGTCTTTTGGATGGACCAGGATTCAGTTTACCTTCTATTTCAAATACTTGATGGAGAACCGAAGAAGGCAGTGGCTTCATTGTCGGCAGTTGATCTTTAAATCATTTCCTTCAATTAATTTTGAGATTTCCATTACATTACTGCAAGTCTCTCCAGAACAATGGAAGCACACTGCAGAACATTTGAGGCCTGCTTTCCGACACCCACACATTGCTCCACAGCTTCCTTTGCATCTGCAAAACATTAACTTTAGAAGTTCAGGGGGTGCTGGAGGTTTTGAGCCTTGTACAGGCATCAATATCTATCCATGTTTTTTACAGCCCCAGTTTTAACAATACCCATTGCAACTAAATCAATATTTTATTATAACAGTAACATGCTATATGTACAGTAACTTCCGAAATACACACATCAAAAGTGTCTAGGGATCAAGCATTTTTATGCGGATTTCTTGAGATTGAGATGTGGCTTTGGCCCTGGCCTGCTCAGTCGCCAGACTTGAACCCGATTGAGCATGCATGGGATATGCTACAGAGAAGAGCTCTGCCGAATATGGAGGGTATCCAGTCGCAAGAAGACCTTTTTTTGTTGTTGCAACGAACATGGGCGGCCATTCCACAGCGTGATTTGGATGAACTCATTTTGAGTATGCCAAACCGATTCTTGTGTTGTTAGTGTTCGCGGTAGAAACACGGATTATTAATTGTTTAAGTTACCTAATAAAATTTTAAAGAAAACTGTTATTTCAGTCTTTTTTTCGAACTTTAATGTTAGTGGTTCAAATGTCAAAAATCCCTTGATTAGGAAAATGGCAAATTTCTTTATTAATGCAAAGGTGACTTGGTTTATCGTTACTGTGACAAACGAAAACACTTTATTTGATGAATCCTTAAAGAAAATTTTAATTAATATCAATCAGGAGAAAAGTTATTGCAAAAATATATGTTGATCCCTAGACACATATGTTGATCCCTAGACACTTTTGATGTGTGTAGTTCGTAAAAATTGATTATTAACCTCATAATTTTTGCTACTGCTTGCTCGAGTAAGGTTTTTACTCCTTTCGCCTTTACAGTTCTGATTTTATATTATCCTAAAGGTTATTTACAAAATGAAACAATCAGTCATGATGGAATTAAATAAGAAGCACCCTTAATAAGTCCAAATGTATAAAATAGTTCTTACTTATCCTCAAAACCATAAAAAAACCGAGGACAGCGTAATTATGTCATATAGAAAATGACCGTGGATTATGACTACAGAAGGTACCACGTAAAAATAAACGCGCCTCCAGACTCTACCTCGTAGGTGGTGGAGAAGAGTCAATAATTAAAATATAATAATATAACATTAGGAATAATAAAAAAATATCATTATATGAAAATTATCGTAAATAATTCATATGTATGTGTATAGTTCTAAATACTGAAAAATAATGTTTGCTTCGAGGCACTGTAAAACCTTAAAAAATGAAAAAGAAAATATAATGAAAAATATAATAAATAAATTTTCATAGATTTTCGCTTATAACGTTGATATTTATGGTTCTACGACTGTGTTAGAAAAAGTTGTAGATAATTCAATTGGCAACAAAAACTGTTTATTTTTTTTTGTCAGACCTATACTTTGGCAGATAAACCATAAAAACCACTTGCACCCCTTTTTCCAAGATGGCGGCCGGGGACAAGGGTTTCAACCCCACTAACTTGAATTTAACTTTACACTAACCTCTCCTTCATATCTAAAAAAACAAAATTGCATCCTTTGAAAAATGCCCAAAATTAACATTTCAGTGGACCAACAGAGAACCGAGAAGCAACTTAACAATTGAGCACTACTTTTCAAGTAGTATTAACTTACTAGAATAGCTCTTCTCATGTTATTTGCGCCTATTCTGCTCTGTTCTGTGTTCGGATCATAAGTTCCATTTCTCAGCTGAAAGTAAAGTTATCAGGTACATCAAAAATCGAAGAACATATTATAACACACGCTAGTGTATTCTGAGTACTGGTATCTAAATTCAGTGTAGAGCTATAAAAGAAAACATTAACCCGCTTGGATATCGGTCGTCTGCATTTTTTGAAGCAAATTTTCAACTATAGACAACTTTAAGGCAAATTCTACAAAAATATCTATACAAATAAATAAAATCTAAAATAATTATAATTAATAAAATAACCGCATTTTACTAAATGCCTAAGTATGGATACACGGTACATATATATACAAAAACAGCATTTTTTCAATTTTTGTTTGTCTGTTTGTGCTGGCTAATCTCTGGAACGGCTGGACCGATTTTGATGGGACATTCACTGGCAGATAGCTGATGATATAAGGAGTAACTTAGGCTTATTTTTTTTAGACTAGCTTTGATCCGCGGCGTTACCTGCGGTTGATGTTATACCACGGGTAACAAAGCGGGGATCAGTAAGTAGAAAATATAATAAAATTTATTAGCTAGGGTTCGTGGACTTTATAATAATAATAATAAAAAATAAAATGCCAAATTAGACATACAGTAAATGTTGTACCCAGTGGCCCCACACTAGGCAAGCCTATCCTGTAACGATTACCATTATGGTTACATAAATGCTCGGTCAACATCAAAAAACTTATGATTAAAAAATATATAAATAAATAACAATAAGTATAAAAATAATAACAAAAAAAAAAGGCTTCTTAACTAGCTTGGCGGTTAATTTTACAATTTGTTGTTTTGAAAAGTTCTATCACTATCGCAATCAGGGTATCGTCATTCCGAATCAACCAGGAATCATCATGTTACGTGCACCATGAGATTTTCCGTCATGTCATACTATAGTGTAAGAAGCCAATCTGTGACCTTAATCTTTGCCACATGTACGGAACACTTCTTAACGTCGGCGTCGCATGAATTAGCTACCCTATTGTATATAAAATATCTACAAATGGACTGAAGCGTCTAGCAAAGGACGTATTAACTTTGGGTACCGGTAATCTGTAAACTCGACGTTTCAGGAGTTGTGAGTATTCTTTGCTGTTTATTATTCGCCGGTGTGTCTTTATAAAGGATTTGAGAATAAAAAGCTGACGCACATTAAGTACTTTCGAGTCCTTGTAGAGGAGGTCTATGATCGGGTGCCTAAAGGGCTTTTTAAGCATTGTTTTAAGCACCGAACGCTGTGTTCGTTCAACCTCTATTAAATATGTTTTGGCGGCACTTCCCCAGCAGCTTGTACAATACGCAGTCAAAGACTGGCTCAGTGCAATGTATACTGTCCTCAAGATGTTTGGTGGTGCTGAGGAGCGAAGTAACCTTAGGATGTTTGCCGTTTTTCGTACTATATTTAATAATGCAGCGATATGTGCCTTAAAGTTCATATTTTGATCACCCGATGATAAACGAAGTACCTCGAGGTACTTTATTAAATTGGCATTGTTAATTGTTTCGCAGTGACAATGTGATGGGTCCCTAGAACTGTGGATCTTAATATCCAAAAATGAGTCCGGAGCCGATGCTGATGTCTTAAAGAAGCCAACATATTTAGTTTTTTTTGGCATTCAATGTTAATAAGTTATGCCGCAGCCACGCAGACACTCTACTCATTCCCAACTCGGCTTGTGCCAAGGTCTCTGCCCAAATAGAGCCATCATAGATTATGGCTGTGTCATCTGCGTAACATATGATGTTTGCGTAAACTGATGCATGTATATCATTCATGTACATGATAAATAATGCTGGCCCAAGGATACTGCCCTGTGGGATACCAAAGTTGAGTTGAGTAACACACTGTTTTCTGTCCGTCAGATGGCTTGTGAACCATTCGAGAACTTTGCCTCTTATGCCAAAATGTAGTTCTAGCTTACGCAGCAATATAGGAAACCAGACAGTATCAAAGGCTCTCGCCAAGTCGAGGAAAATATCAATGCTGCACCTGTTTTTATCAAGTTGCGCTGATATTGTGAAGGTCAGTAGTGCCCCAGCTTCCTCTTTCGATTTCCCTCTGCTAAACCCGAACTGTCTAGCGGAAATAAGGTTATTGCATTCAATATACACACATCAAAAGTGTCTAGGGATCAAGCATTTTTATGCGGATTTCTTGAGATTGAGATGTGGCTTTGTAATAAATTTATGATTTTATAAAATTATATGGATCCTTTTTGGTGCATTTCATAATTTGAATCAGGAACTGTCAATCAAATTCGAGTAAAAGATGAAAATCAGCTGTCAATATTTTCCCTATAAAAACATACAACGCATTGAAGACATTATTTTATTAGTGCTACTGTTTCCCTACTACTGATTAAAACCAACGTTATTATGGAGCGGCGACGTCATTTAAGCAGGGAAGAAATGCTCAGAGCCGTGGGAATGATAGAAGCTGGTTCCCGGCAACGTACTGTGGCTTTAGCTCTGAATACAAGTCAGAGTGTTATCAGTCGACTTTGGACACGTTACCGAAGCACTGGTACCGTGGCTGAGCGCCATGGAGGACGGTATCGCTGCACCACATGGAGACAAGACCGATACATTCAAATCTTAACTCGAAGAGCTCCAACAATAACCTCCATGATGTTAGCCGTGAGGCTTCATCACTCTTCAGGGAACTTAATTAGCGACCAAACAGTCAGAAACCGCTTGCATGAAGTGAACCTTCATTCCCGAAGACCGCTACGGGTACCACCTATGGCAATGCACAATCGTAGGATTCGATATCAATGGGCTCTTGAACACAGAAATTGGGCAGAAGAACAATGGCGTTTCGTGTGCTTTTCTGATGAGTCTCGTTTTGGTATGAGACCGGATACAAGACGTATACGACACTGGAGAACCCCTGGACGCCAACAGCGATTAAAATCCTGCCAGGAAGTGCATCCTTATAGTGGTGGAACCATCATGGTATGGGCGGGTATTTGGATCGGCGGAAGAACTGAGTTGATTTGGATCAGAGGCAACCTCAACGCTCAAATTTATGCTGAAACGATTTTATCAGACGTCATCGTTCCTCTACAAGTGCAAATCGGTCCCTTATTTCAGTTAATGCATGATAATGCACTCCTTTGGCTTAGCCATAGCCAGGTAAAAAATTAATTCATAATTAAGTAGATAACTAGTCAAAACTTACCTCATTATCTCTTCTTTTTCTTGCAATATTATATTGCCTGAGAAAACACGTAAGTACCTGAAATTAAGGTTATAGATTTTATTAAAAGATTTTAGTGTAACTAGAAATTAATACTATTTCAGGTCAGGCATTACGGACAGTTTTACGTGCTCTACGACACTCGGGTGTTAAAACCAAAACTTCCAAACTCCGAGCTTTGCTTAAGCCATTTATAGTAGAGCCACGCTGATTTCAGCACGAACGGGCCGGTTCGACCGGGGCGGTACTACCCTCGCACAGAAAATCAACGTAAAATGACAGCGTGCTGTCGTGTTTCGTTGGTGAGTGCGAGACCAGAGGCCCAAATAGTCTAGTCAACAAGTTCCATACTTGTTGACTAGACTAAAAGATGCAGCAGCATCACTAGGCCGCCATGGTGTGGGTCGCCATGCTGCATTGTCTGCATTCGCAGTGAGCATGGTGACCACCACTCTTGGATTCTGCTTATGCTTTCCATCAGGCAGAGTAGAGTCATTTTGGCGGGCCAAACATAAAAAAAAAAAAAAGCATTTCTATAATCAGAAAAACTCGATAACACTGGGCCAACCCGGGAATCGAATCAGAGACATCTTGGTCGGCAGTTCCACACGGTAGCTGCTAAACCAAAAGGCAGTTAACACATAAGGAAGGATTAAACAAATTCTCATTTCACTTACTCCTGCTCTACACCTCTGTAAAATTTCGATTTGTCTTGAATTATCAGCTGTGTGTTTAGGCGGAGATAGCTCTGTCAGGCCACTAAGCATTTCGGCACTTAGCAACGAGTTCTAAAACATTCGTCAAATAAATAAAGAAGTTATTTCTTATTCATATACCAAATACAAGTAAAATTTTAACAAAAACAAAAACCGACTTCAAGGTTCGACTCGATTTCTCTTGGATGCTATCATCAGATCTTAATGTCCTTCTCATGGTTGGTACCATGAAAAGGACATGGAAATGGAATTCCATGGAAAGGAGATATCCCAAGGGTGGTCCGTTGGGATATCTCCTTTCCATTAAATAAAGAATCATCAAAATCGGTTCATAAACGACGAAGTTATTCGCGAACACACATAAAAAAACATATATATACGGTCGAATTGAGAACCTTCTCCTTTTTTGAAGTCGGTTAAAAACAGAAGTTCTTGACGATGTGTTTCTTAGTAGTGGTTGGGTTCTCAAAAACCGTCTGACAATAGAAATAAATACAATAGCTTTTGTTGTAAATCTACAATAACCACGGGTAACACCGCTAGTCTCAAATAAAAGTAGCTAAATCCTCGTATCTAGCAGTGAAAGTCCCGTCACAATCGGTCCAGGCGTTCCGGAGATTACCGATTAACAGACAGACGGATAAAAATTTACATCTGATGATTGACGCCACGTATCGTAAAGAAAAGGATGATTTACTGTTGTTAGTGTACTGTACGATAAACGTACCTCAGAATCGGTTGAGGTCTTCGATTATATATATTTCATCGAAGTTTGAGGTACTGCTTACAGTGGTAGGCCCGATTATTCCCGGTTATCGCGTGAATTACAAGTAAACATAGTACATAGTATATTCTACTGATATCGACAAAAAACGACGCTGAAAATGTATAACAAGTTTTGAAAAGCCGTAGTCACGCGTTGTTAAAGTGTTATGGTACTTTTCTATGTAACGTGTGACTACGGCTTTTCAAAACTTGTTACATACTTTTTTTCGTTGTTTTCGTTTTTGTCGTAGTTGGGTTTTAGTTTGTACTTTTTTTTTATTTCAAATGTTTCAATTTGGTATAGTGGTAATATTAATTTATTTGCAAAATATATTTTAAATACCTAACATAGAAATATAACAATTTTTGAATAAATACGGTAAAAGTCACGAGCAAATGCTAATATTATATATATATTTGAAATGTACAAGTAACGCCCTTTCCAATGATACCAAATGCGGCATATTTATCTCAAATTTATTTTTTAACACAGTACTTTATGACCGCTAGAGATCGCCACATTAGAATCAGTGACACGTCATGGTGCCTATAATCAGCGGACGATCAAGACGCTTCTAACGATACCTCATTTGTCCAGTTCTAAAAAGTAGGCGAGGAGCTCCTCATAGCTCCTCACCTACTTATTACATACATACATACACAGCCTGTCAAAATCATAACCCTCTTTTGGCCATTTTTACCCCATTACGGGTACTCTTTTTCAACTCTTTTTCAAAATATATTAATACATTAATTAATATCTTTCGAGAGAGAGTATCAAACGTTTTGAACAGGTCCAGGAAGTAACTGTACACGTCATTCCTCAAATTTGTTATTGGGCCCTTCTTAAGCCGAGCGTCCACCGAACAAAAGTTGGAAACTTCTGTGTTGTCAACACGTGGTGGTGATAAAAGTATCTGTAAAACCGAGTCTCCGCCGAACAAAAGTTGGTAACTTTTTTGTTGTCAACCTTTTTTTGTGTTGTCAAATTTCGGTGAAGGATACGCGCCTTTAGACCAGCCAGCAACTCGAAAACCGTACTGGTTTTCACGTATAGATATAATATAGAATATATAAGTATAGTATAGAAGATTTTTAAGAAACTGTAACATTGACTAAAATTGAACAACATCCAAAACTTCATGATTATAATACACAAGAAAACAAAAGATCCATGACTTTAACTCATATGAAAGCAATTAAACTAAATATTTTTTCACTCAATACAAGAATGGAATAAACTATGACATACACATTTTTTTGGTTTAGATAAACACTTTTCTTGGTATATTGTGAAAAAACTTTCTACGTTTTGTACAAAGGGAGCCCATGCGTTGTGTAGGTATGCGCTTACTGTCGCCATGTTATTAAATTTTACTAATCAAAATACGTAACTATTTTTCCTGAATATTTTTTTTGAATTTAAAATATTGTGGTGACTTCCACATACAGCGCAACAGAAATATACTACAGTGCCATCTACCGAAGTTACACTGAACTACAGAGTAACGAAGGAAACTAAGAAACTACCAATCCTGAATCGCGCAGTGAAAGTTCGCGCGCCAATTAAGATATATACAACATCCCAACATCAACCGTTGGGCAGTTGGCCCGCCAGGCATGATCACCTCGCCTGGTCGGAGGATCCTCCCTTTGTGTTGGAGGGATATCACACTCGTCCCTCCACAATATAATAGATACAATCACAAAACTACATAGAAACTCAAGTAGTAAGATAAAATGAAAATACTGTAGGCGACCAGCCCTACCGCGTGTATACCTATATACCGCGCGGCTGTATGTAGTTATGGAACAAATAGAAATGCCTTCGACGTAATTTTGTAAGTTATCCTTTGTCACCGGCACGCACACATAAACGACTAATAATATTATACACACATAACGAAGTCTATTCTAATTCGTCCAATAGATTTAATGAATAAAAAAAACTTCGTTTAAAAATACCGACTTAAAAAACTAAAAAGTATAAAATAACTAATTTGTATGTGCTACCTATTCATAGGTTTGAATTCGGTGCCAAGCCAAATGTAATATTAGGTACCACACTCGCTATATTTCGAGATGAACGTCAACGACGTCACCGTTATTAAAATCAGACAACATATTTTACAGTTAATTTAAAAATCAGACAACATATTTCACAGATATCAATCACTTTTCTGTAGAACCATGTAATTATGAGGTTATTTTACAAGCTCTTATTTAGTTTCACCTGTCCTGATGTATGTCTGTAATCAAATCTTGCAAGTTAAATTTGATCCACTTACAGATTTCCGATTGAGCTGAAATTTTAAATATACTTTTAGTTCTAATGGCAATGCCATTATACATAATCGATACTATTATTAATCCAAAATGGCTGCCGTATTAAAATGACGGCGTAATATTTCTGAACAACCCACCCAATATAGGTATTAAATGAAAGGGCTTAAATATATTTTTTTATTAACAAGTAGTAAAAGCTTGTTTGAAAAACTGTTTTTATATCATTAAATCTAAATTTAAATGCTAAAACCAAAAATATATACAACAGATGTTTTTTTAGATGTCTCATATTCTTCCATCTGTCAGGAGTGCTATACGTTACCTCTTTGATTAGATGGACTATGATGTCAGACGGCTCTAAAATGTTAATCTTCAAAATATGTCTTAAGTTTTTCGAATAAATATTTCTATAATTCGTATTCCATTTCATCAAAAAGATTTCCAAAAAAAGTTCAAAATAAAAATTATTTTGCAGTCTTATAAAAATCATAAAATAAAAAAATCAACTCTTTCCACTTAAGAAAAACACAAACAAATGTTATCGACATCTACAATTTTGCGATATCAAATGCATTATAAATATTTGGGCGCACCACTATGCACATACACCAAATATGTTCGGGCGAAATAAATCAAAATATTCACGCAGGAAATTTAGTTCATTGCGTACTCTCGTGGAAACAATGTAATTAGTAATCAAATTTAATACGCAATGTATGATTGTTTTATTGTATTCAGTTGATACCAGCAGAGATATTTAGAGGTGGCGCGTCTGCCCCACCTACACAGCTTTTTTGACCTTATTCTCTGTTCTGTGGTAGTTACATAATTCAATAATAGGCCCTAGTCACAACATTTTTTCATTTTTGTAATACTGTGGTATGGTAGACACTACGGTCACTCTATTGCCTTGTATATTATGCGGATATATGCGTGGCAACGCTTGGGTCACGTAGTCCGGTACACACCCAAACATTCAAACAGAAAGCAGCACATTTCTATGAAGAAGCTTTACTGTTCTTTAGTGGAATGAAATATGAACTTACCTCAGAATCTGATTTACTTCTTTGAATGGTACCGGCCCGTTTAACGAGCTGAAAGTAATGTTTTCGTGTAAATTAAAATTAAACAGAAACATATTCTACTGATATCTAAATTTAAATGGAGAGCTCATCAGGCATTTAAAACTTACTGGAGCTTCTATCAAGGTTCTTAACGCCGCTTGAACTCTTCTAGAAATAGGAGGAGTAGTGAAAGGAGGTTGAGAAACCCGACTTGCCATATTACCCTGTTAAGAAGAAAAAAAACACTAATAAGTAACAAATTATTGTAAAATTTTGTTACAGATATTACAAAAAAAAATGGGTAGAGGGTTTGATCCCTAGATCCCACACTAGGATTCCCTGTATCGAGAGATCTAGGCTCTTTCAGTCCAATTGCCTTTCGTCTCGATATATAGTAATAATATATTTAAACAAATAACAATTAATTACCGAAATGTATGTACACGCATAATTTTCTATCGTCTGCACCAAATTGGACGATTCTTTTTTTTATATGTTTGTAACTGTTAGGACAAGGTTCGTATAGCGAATCGAAAATTATAAGAATATTAGTTATATTTTCTAGTCCGCGACTGTACACAACCTGTGGAAAACTAATGCAGACCAGACATAAATACTAAAACAAGTTTAACGGAAACTTAGATATGGCGGTACGGTATTCGCTGGCTCAGTTAGTAATGATATAAAAATATCTCAACTTAACAATTAAGTAAACAAAAGAAAAAACAAAAAGTAAGTCAAATGAATGAAGTGTTCAAAATACATAAAAAAAAAACTTCGTTTAAAAAAACCGACTTCAAAAACTAAAAAGTATAAAATAAGTTATTTTATACTTTTTAGTTTTTGAAGTCGGTTTTTTTAAACGAAGTTTTTTTTTTATTTTTCGCTTTTTAGTCTTTCTCAAGTCTCTCATCATCATTTCATTTAAAATTTAATGATGTCTACAGAATATGAAGGCATGCAGACAATTGCTCGTAACTTCATTGCAGGCGCTCACGTAAATTTGAGGGTTTCCTTCGATTTCCTTAGGATCCCATCATCAGATCCTGATATGGTGGCCATGGGACCACATTGGGAGCATACACTTTCGAATACAAAAAGAATTTTCAAAATCGGTCCACAATTGACGGAGTAATCGATGTACATACATAAAAAAAAACCGATGAAATTGAGAACCTCCTCCTTTTGGAAGTCGGTTAAAAAAGGAGGAATTGGAGAAGGAAGGTAAAGAAATAAAAACATAAAGACCCGTATGCCAGGGGGATCCGCTATTGCTGAATTGCTCTTCACAAACGTTTTGGAAGAAGTGTTATGTCAAGGAATAGGAATTGACAAACGCATCGGAAATGCTTAGAAAGAACTTTAGAAGCGAAAGGAAATAATAGTACATTTTTGAATTAAAATCACTTGTACTTATTCCACTATTTTATTTTTGTTTTTGTTTACACCTGACCGGTTTCGCCTTATGGCATCATCAAAGGTTACTGATTATACAAAATAAAATATTCACATCTAAAACCCACCAACTGCGGGTACATGTAAATATCAGTGTGTCCGTGTAAGGAATTTTCCCCGAAATCAGGGAAATTGTATTTGTCTCCACCTACGCTATTTGTTAAATTAGTAACTTACAGCTACACAAAGTCCCAGTTATGATATGAACATACTAATTACAAATAATATATTAATTTTAATAATTAAAAATTATTAAAATCGACATTAATGCTGAAAATTTTTGAAATAAAATGATTATATCATGTCCTCTTTATATTTAATGTCCAAAATTGTGTCATACTATATGTCTATTAAATTATATGTCGAAAATTCATAAAAGTCATTAAATGTGTTAACTATAACCCGTCTAAATTATTTATACAAACTCCCCTTACAAATATAGTATCAATACTTACTTACAGCTATCAAACCTGTACACTTAATAAAGCACATTAATAAATAAGAAACCTGTCAAAACTCGATGGAAAGGAGTATTATGGGGAAAAGACCCCGATAATTATCCGATAGATTAAAACTGAAACAGTAAAGAAACACACTAAAACATTAGATGTCACAAAAACAATACGTAAATTAAAATGGGAATGGACTGGACACACTATTAGAAGGAAGGACAAATGGTCAAAATTATTCTGGATGAAATAAGAAAATGACAAGAGGAAGACAACCTAGAAGATGGATGGACGACATTACAGCCGTAGTAGGAGGCACCTGGACGAGAAATGCTAAAAAAAAGTAAAAACAAAAACCCAACTACGACAAAAAACGACGCTGAAAAAGTCTGAAACAAGTTTGGAAAGCCGTAGTCACACGTTGTTAAAGTGTTATGGTGCGTTTCTATGTCTTTTTTTTATTTAAAATGTTTTGGTGCCGTTATTAATATATATATATATATATATTTAAAATGTACAAGTAACGCCCTTTCCAATGATACCAAACACGGCATATTTATCTAATATTTATTTTTTAATTCATTACTTTATGTCGGCTAGAGGGCGCCACATTTGATTCAGCAACACTTCATATAGCCTATAACCAGCAGACGATCAAGACGCTTCTAACGATACCTCATTTGTCCAGTTCTAATAAGTAGCTAAGGAGCTATGAGGGAACAAATGAACATACATACATACATAGCCTGTCAAAATCATAACCCTCCTTTGGGTTTGCCGTAGTCGGGTAAAAATAGATAGGAATGGAAAAAATTGGAGGAATCCTTTGCCAATTATTGGTGAAATTCTTCTTGCTCAGCTCTCGCTGGGTTTTTATGGCTATTTTAGTGCTATTTACGGACTTAGTTAAGTAAACACGGTTTTTATGGGATAAGTGAATTAAAACGGTACTTATATTGCACTGTGTGTTTTCGTCTATTTGCAGAAACTTTCATATAGGCACCATGTATACTATTTATTGTTTCTAGATTATTATTAAAACTTTATCCACAAGGTCATTTATTATTATATTCTACTGGTATCTATATTGAGTATAAAGTCATATTCATGTAGCAACTTACTGGTGCTTCTGTCGATATTGTTCTGGCTGCTTGAGGACTTCTAGTTGAAGGAATCTTGCTTGCCATACTGCCCTGCTAAGAAGAAATAGGATAAGAGAATTCTTTGCAGAGCCTATTAAACTCCACACCACTTAGGTTTAAAAAATCATCCTGAGTCCAGAATGAAGTTTGTTCGTGGACCCTTATAGCAAAAAGGTCAACGTCTCGAAAGTCGTTTCAGTTTAAATGTTTGTGCTCGTATACGTTAACATGATGTTTTAATGGTGGTATGTTTAATTTAAGTAGGTTTGGTTGTAGGTAATTCGTAAAAATTTATTTTTTGAATACCCGCAATCAAATTTATTTTTCACTCCGGTTTAAACATTATGTTAGGCGGCCCCTAGACGATCAATTACATTGCGCAATATTACACTATTGACCGTTTAGGGTTATTATTGAGTTTTGTGTTATGATGATTGAACAGAAATTTGAACGAGTTTAATTTTTATTGCGCAATATTTTTCTATTGCATTGTTTAGGGTCAATACTGCGCATTATTGTTAAGTCTTATGTTTTGTTTGACGTAGTACACATACAAGTGATGCAAAAATACAACGATATGTTTCCACAGGCAAGCAAAACATTGCAGAATTCGTAATTGTAACGGATGTGCCGTCAGCCAACACGCCGCCATTGCCGAGTCGCCATGTTGACACTCTCCCCCCCCCGCCTGCCAAGCCAGCCAGCCAGCCAGTAGTGGGGATGTGTCTATATAAGCCAATGCCGAGCCATTATTGTATCTTTTTTCGTGTGATTAAAATACATAATTGAAACTCTGCCCGACTTTTACTCCGTCTGTTTCACTCAGAAGTGGGATAAAATGAAACGACGCCACGTGTCTAGACCGCGTCCACAACAGGAAAACTCCGAATCCGAAGAAGATGAGGGAACTGCTACTCCACCTGCGAGGAAGCTTCTGAAGAGTCTGCTTGAGAAGAAAGTCCAAAAGGCCATAGTGGAGCTTCAAGAAGAGGATCCTGTCTGCAACAAATTTAAACAACATCGTGCTGCATCGCTGATCCCGGAATTCGATCCAGATTCTGACGAGTATTCCGTTACTGCTTGGATTAAGAAGATCGACCAAATTGGAGAAATACATGGATGGGATGAGACTACAAAATCGTTCTACCTGCAAGACAAACTACGTGGTCAAGCAAGAAAATGGTACCATCGTTTGGACGACTACGACTATACGTGGACGGAATGGATAGAAATGCTGTTGCGCGCATTTCCGAAGCATAGAGATTATGGAAGCATGTTGGAAGAATTGTTGCACCGTAAGAAACTACCCTCAGAATCGATGACAAAATATTATCAGGAAAAAATTGCTATGTGTTTTCGGTGTAAACTAACCGACAACGCTAGTGTTTCTTGCATAATTCGAGGCTTACCGGCATCCTTACAAGCTAATGCTCGAGCTTTTCAATGTCAATCACCGGGAGAACTTTATGAAGGGTTTTTGTGTGCATTAGACGATTATCGCAGCATGCCTCAAGAACTTGCCGTACCGAGATCAAATCGGACCGTGCTCGATAGAAAACCTAACCCGAATCCAGAAACTGACCCGTGCCCTCGTTGTAAGAAAACTGGTCATTTGCTGCGACACTGCACTCAAGCTGACACTCGTACCTGTTTCAAGTGCGGGAAACTAGGCCATATAGCGTTACGTTGTCCAATGGTGGTCTCAAGCAACGCGACTGCACTCAACAGCAGTACAAAGGAGGTAAATGTTTTGAGGCACTTTAACGACGAATGCTACAAGAAGGTTGCGAAAATCAACGGAATTTATATTAAGGCCTATGTTGACACTGGAAGCCAAGTAAATGTGTTGAATGAACAAGTTGCTCAAGCTTTGTCCCTAGAGGTCAAACCTACAACGATCGTGTTGAAAGGCTTTTCAGGAGGACTAATTACGAGCCGAGGTGAGGTGGATTTCGAGTTGGAGATTGACGAAATAGCCATTCGATGCCAAGCTTACCTATCAAACATAAAGATGAACGACGTAAATCTGCTCATCGGTCAGCCAATAATAAACAAGAGGGGTATGACTTTGGCGGTTAGCAATGGCATGGCAAACTTCGAATATTTAGCCGACTGCGCGAGCGAAACCGATGCTATCGAAGAAAACGACAGATTCATGGTGACCACAGTACAGGAAGAAAGACTTCTGCCGGGTTCCTCTATTATTCAAGTACGTGTGGTGGGAAACGGGCTGGACAATGACGTGGTAACGCCTCCGCGACACTACGACCTGCACGGCGTGACCTACTCTCTGCCTGCAACCCTTCTTCGCGGTGAAGCAGGCTACATCAAGGTTGTGAACATGAGTGCGAAACCTATTGTGTGGTCACCGGGAGAAGTGCTGACCCGGGCGGAGAGCTGCAGAGAGCCACATATAATTAGCCAGGTATGTTCCGTTTCTCATTGCCATGATTCTAGTTGCCGTGTTCCCATTTGCCATATTTCTGATAGCCATGTGTCTAAATCTTGCCAAGCCAAAGCCGTTTCATGTATAGGTGGAGTGGATATAAAGAATATTCAGATGGGGTCACTAGCCGAAAAAGAGCATTCTAAATTAATCAAATTGTTATCTAGATATATGCACTGTTTTGCTTCTGGTACACACGAATTGGGTTGTACAAAATTAGCGAAAATGAAAATTAACTTAACCAGTGATAAGCCCGTACATCGTCAACCCTATAGGCTTTCGCATTGTGAGCAAGCAATAGTTAAATCAAAAGTAAATGAATTATTATCAGCCGGTATTATCAAGGAATCTGAATCTAGCTACGCCTCTCCAGTGATCTTAGTCAAAAAGAAAAATGGTGATAGCAGGCTCTGTGTTGATTATCGCGCATTGAACGAAATCACTGTAAAAGATAGGTTTCCGTTACCAAACATAGATGATCAGATTTCTAAGTTGGCGGGCAAGAAGTATTTTACCACTTTAGATATGTCCCAAGGTTATCACCAGCTAAGCATACATCCTGAAGACACTCATAAAACCGCGTTTATAACTCCTCAAGGCCACTATGAGTACGTAAGAGTGCCTTTTGGATTAGCAAATGCACCCGCAGTATTTATGAGATTAATTAATAAATTAGTAGAATCTGTCGGTAGTTCGGAAAATAAAAACAATGTCCCTGCAAATTCAAATGAAATATTGGCATTTCTAGACGACTTGCTTCTACCCTCAGTAGATGTAGATTCTGGCTTATTAATTTTACAAAACGTTCTTGACAAACTGTCGGTAGAAAATTTAAAGTTAAATATGAGTAAATGTGCTTTCTTACAAACCGAAGTAACATATTTAGGTCACGAAATATCTGCTCAGGGCATTCAACCCGGTAAGTCAAAATTGCTAGCAGTGTCACAGTTCCCAGTGCCAACTAACGTACACCATGTTCGTCAATTTATTGGTTTGTGCAGTTATTTTAGAAAGTTTATCCCTAAATTTGCTTTGTATGCGCGCCCGTTAACCGATTTGACCAAAAAGAATGCTACGTGGGCTTGGGATAGTGACCAAAAAGAAAGTTTTAAACAACTTAAAAGTAGTTTGTGTTCTGCGCCTGTGCTAGCCTTATACGATCCCGCCCTTCCTAGTGAGATACACACCGATGCTTGTAAACTAGGAATAGCTGGTATATTATTACAAAAGCAAACTGATGGTACGTTGCGACCGGTCCAATATTTTAGTCGGGTCACCAGTCGAGAAGAGAGCATGTATCACAGCTATGAACTGGAGACCCTTGCAGTCGTAAATTCTTTACGTAGATTTCGCGTTTACATTGTAGGCAAACATGTTAAGGTAGTGACCGATTGTACCGCAGTTAGGGCTACACTTACAAAACGTGATATCATTCCACGCATTGCAAGGTGGTGGCTTATGATACAAGACTATGACATTAGTATAGAATATAGGCCGGGAGAGCGTATGAAACACGTAGACGCCTTAAGCAGAAACCCTGTCGACACTATGAACATTAACCGCTTAGAAGTCTCTGATTGGTTTTATACGTTACAATGTCAAGATGATAAACTTAGCTCCATCATTAATCAGTTGGTAAATAATACCGCCAATTTAGATATTAAGAACAATTTTGTAATTATAGATAATAGATTGTATCGAAAAACATTAAATGGGAATCGATTAGTGGTACCTAGCCTAGGTAGGTGGAAAATTGTACAGATGCACCATGATGACATTGGACATGTAGGCTTGAACCGTTGTTTGGACTTGATTAAAAATGATTACTGGTTTCCTAAGATGACTAGATTTATAAGAAAATATGTGTCCGCATGTCTTCATTGTGCATATGGCAAGGGTAATTATGGTAAAAAAGAAGGAAAACTACATCCGATTCCCAAACCATCAGAGCCTATGACAATGGTGCATATAGATCACTTAGGACCATTTTGTAGGACAAAAGAAGGTTATCAGTACATGCTCGTATTAACGGATGCATTTACAAAATTTGTAATTGTTGAGCCAACGCGCACTGTTAATTCTATACAGACCATCAGGTTATTGAAAAAGACTTTCGGTATCTTTGGGTATCCTAATCATGTTGTCACAGATCACGGAAAGGCTTTTACAAGTAGGTATTTTAAAAGGTTCAGTACAGATAGGCAATTTAGGCACACTTTAAATTCTATTGCTTGTCCGCGAGCCAATGGCCAAGTGGAACGCACAAATAGAACGATTCTCGATGCCCTGCGGGCCACCGACCCATCTGAAGCATCAGGAAACTGGGCTAATACTTTACCTGATATAATCTGGGGAATAAACAACACTGTGAATGATACCACCTCGTATAAACCTTATGACCTAATGTTTGCTCGCACTGGTAGAGCAATGTGTGATATATCTATTCCTGGGCGAGAGTCAGATACTATTGAATGGAGACGTAAGAAAGCCTCGAGTAAAATACAAAAAGCTAGTATTAAAATGAAACGCAATTTTGACAAAAGGCGCAAAAATGCCCGTATCTATAAAAAAGGGGACTTTGTTCTCTGGAGACAAGCTCCTACTAGTAGTGCAGCCAAGGTTAACACTAAACTGGATGATTTGTATTCAGGCCCATATGTCATTACTAAGGTGATTGGGAAGGATAGGTACAGAATTAGGAGTATAAAGGGGTTACGAGGTTATAAGAGTTTCACAGGTCTAGTTTCAGCAGACTCATTAAGGCCCTATAAGAGTATAGCCTCTGTTTCCGATAGTGATAGTAGTTCAGATGAGCAGTTAGAGACCGAAGACCTAATCGATTTACTGGAGAGCTAATTCGAGGTGTATGTTCCCATTGCGGGAGTAAGCCAATGCCGAGCCATTATTGTATCTTTTTTCGTGTGATTAAAATACATAATTGAAACTCTGCCCGACTTTTACTCCGTCTGTTTCATAATATAGCGCAATATAATTGATCGTTTGTAGTCTAAGCGCCTTTCAATCTTATTGTGCAATAAAATATATTGCACAATGTTATTTTAGCGTCTAGGGGCCGCCTTATATTTTTCATAAATAGTTTTATGTGTCACAAATATTTACATGATACAAAAAAAGCGAAGTAAATGGAATGTCACAATTAACATATCAATCTATACTATAATAAATGAAGCTGAAGAATTTGCTTGTTTGCTTGAACGCGCTAATCTCAGGAAGTACTGGTCGTATTTAAAAAAATCACGAGTGACAGAGACAGACAGACAAAACAGTCTAGATTTGCGCAAGTATACGTGAACGTTTATGGCGGCCTTCAGTGTTAGATAGCGTATTTATCGAGGTAGGCTATAGGCTATATCGATACCTCCTACGTATACTGAGTCAACTAGCAAATTTAGGTATTTTATGATTTTTATATAAATGTATACAATAATCTATGATCTTTATGAGTGTAAAAAAAAAAGGAACAATATTACTGAGATAATTTCGCGTATACTAAATCAATTTCAACATCAGATAGAATCGTAATATTGTATACTCATTCAACTGACTGACATCGTACCTATATACGCGGGGTGTGTGGGGGGACGCATCGGCACAAGTGTATTACGGCCAGGGGTGGTCAGCTCTTTAATAAGCCAATGCCAACGGCGGACTTATTAGAAACTTGAGACAGCGCCATACAACAAAAAGAGATCGAATGTTTTTTGGTAAAATGACGTTTCATGTTGTTAAAGATGGCGACTTGTCTGTTTTGACAGCTCATAAAAGTTCAGCTATTTATTTTTCAAGTTTATTTAATCTGGAGTTTCTGCATATCCTATTCTTTTTCGTTTGTTAAAGTTTAGTGCTGTGTGTGCTATAAGCTGCCAGTAATATTTTATGAGATAGAGACGACAGTGCAAAATTGACGCTTTTTGTTTTTGGATGTGTGTGCGAACTGATGTTTAATTCGGTATAAAGATTCATTTTGAGTGCGATATTGACGCTTTAAGTGCTTGTAATTTGTGACTATGGTGGGATGAAATACCATTAAATGCGCAAAATGCGGCATTACCTCGAAAGAAGAACCCTCATTTACTTTCCACAGATTTCCTCTCCCGTCAATGCATGGGCCGTTTATGTAAATAAATATTTAAAAATAATTAAAAAAGAAAATTATTATATCATGTCCAAAATGTCGTTTTATTTATTAGGGTTCCAAGTTGTTTATTTTGTCAATATGCATACAAAATGTGGCAGGTATATTGTCAAAGCTATAACATTACAATTTTTTTTTGATATTAGAATAAAACGGTAGATTCTTAATCGACTTCGTTTCTTACAATTTAACAACCTTGTTTTAATGACATTGTAAGGTTAGGTGAGTGTTATTTTTTGTTTTTAAAGAAATAATAAAAATAACCTAATTTAACCACTAGTTAAATGAAGTCGATTGACAATCTACCCTTTTATTATAATATCACAATATACCTGCGACATATACCTATATATATTATTTGGTGTAATACGTTTAAATTTGCCGCGCTTGATTAGCACCACGAAAGTTTTCAGTGGCATTAACTGCAGCGCTAGTGTGTTATCGTGTTAGCATTTTTTTTGTATGAAGTTGTACTTCTTCTCCGCTAGGAGTATATGTGTTCTGTGATTACGGCTCAGGGCTCAGGGCTCAGGGTGAGTCGTGCATGCGAAATACCTCCTAAGTATACTGAGTCAACTAACATTATAGTAATTTTATAGGGGAGCGATTTGAAGACAAATCGCTTATATTTTTATGAAATTAATCTTAATTAGAGTAAATTAAATGTATCTTTTAATAAATATGGGAAGCTTTTTCAAGAAGTCTCGGGTTCGATTTAAGGAGAAGGCCGTAAATATTGACTAGAGTTTCTTACAAGAAACCACTGGGACCACCAATTGACCTGTGCCAGAAATTACACGTCAGTCGTGTGCGTGTGTACGTATATGCACTGACGAAATGTATATGTAAACTTTATGTGTCAGTGTGTATGTGAGTATACCACTCATATGTATTGATGTAATGTGTATAATTGTAATCTTACTTTTTCAGGTCTATTCATGATAGATCAGATCAGATATTTTGATGAATATCTCTACTTCTACTATTCTACCTCTGACTTTAACCTTGGTGCACCTTACAAAACAGTAGGCATCTCAAAAGATCGCGTGCGTCATTTCCTGCATTTGGGGTATGAGAAAGCTATCGGCGAGATGGGTGCTGCGTTTGCTAACTCCGGACAAGCGCAACCGTGAGACCACTTCAGATCAGTGTTTGACGCTGTTTAAGCGTAATCCGAACGAGTTTCTGCGTCTTTTCGTTACCGTTGACGAAACATGAAGTCACATGTTCACACCAGAGACCAAGGAACAGTCGACACAGTGGACTTCACCCGGCGAACGTGCTCTGTGGCCGTCGACACGGCAAAATTGGTCGAATTGGGCTATGACCTGCTGCCCTATCCATCATGTTCTCCTGATTTGGCCCCGTGCGACTTTTTGTTTCCAAACTTGAATAAGTCACTGCACCGGGCAGAAATTTAGGTCGAATGAGGAGGTCATCGCCGTTACGGAGGCTTACTTTGCAGACCCCGTGAAAAAGTATTTTACAAACGGGTCAAAAATGTTGGATAATCGCGTGGTCAAGTGTATAGAGCTTTAAAGAGACTATGTTGTGAAATAAAACGCAACTTTTCCAAATTTCAATTTTTTGTTTTGTAACTCTTTGATATTTATTTCTAAACCCATTTGCTTCAGAATCCTGTAATAATCCTGTCCCGACATGTCCTACTGTTTGAAAATCAAATGATTCAAATGATGTCATTCTTCGTCATTTTGAATACTTACCTACCGTATTTTGTAGATTTAACAATAAGAAGAGCGTATAAATACAACCAACGCTTCATTAATGTAAAAATATTTTAAAATATGTAATAGTATACAATTATAATAATTTCTAAACTATAGGTACTATATACCAAAAATTCAATTCTTAATGTCATAGCGTGAAATCAGAAAATATATAAAATAATAAAAATTCTGGTCATTCATTGTCATAGTTCGTCAATCACTAAGCGTATAACTGGGCTTTAAAATGTCATCTTGCCACTGAGTGGGGGTAACGGGGTAGCATCCCAAACCATACCACTATAATGGTAGTCTCTTACCCTCAGTTGGGTCATCTGTTCGCTTGCCCAAACCTGCCATAAGTAAAATTAAAAAAGTCAAAACAGGTAGCCGAATATCAACGTATGACATCAACTTAACCATAAAGTCATAATTCCTACTTTCTTAGTTTAACACTTAAATCTAATACACGTTTTACAAATACATAATTAGCTGTAGTTTGTATGGTATGAATTAATAGAAGAATTAAGGAGGTAGAGCCACGCTGATTTCATTACGAACGGGCCGTCTCTTCCGGGGCCCTTCCTATCCTCTCAGAGATGACCAACCTAAGTGCGAGACCGGAGGGCCAATGATTCAGAGAAGCATCTCAATAGGCCGCCATAGTGTGGGTCATAATGTTGCATTGTTTAATTGTCTGCATTCACAATTAGTATGGTGACCACCGCTCTTGGATTCTGTTCATGTTTTGCATGCAAGAGTCTCGGTTTCTGGTTAATACATAAAAAAAGAAAGCGAAAAAGGGTTATTTTCGTCATTGTGTCACCTTCTGTGTCGGTGCTCATGTCGCTTACACAGCTTCTGTAAAAAAAAAAAGAAAGAAAATTAGAAGGTCCCTAAAAGTGGCATAAAATACACGTGCTTATTGCACAAATTATGTAGGTACTAGCAATGATTGGCGTGCAGACAAAAATATCTCTTAAGAAACGTATCTTAATAAGTGATAAGAAAAAAAAATGTAAGAGACTATATAGAGTACCTACTATCATTATTTTATGCTTGGCTTGGTTTTCTTATTAAGAAAACATGAACCAAAATTTTAACAAATATAAAACCGACTTCAATCTGGACCAAATTTAAATGGGACCACACGGAAAGAACCAGCTTTCAAATAAAAAAAGAATCATTAAAATCGGTTCACCCAGTCGAAAGTTATGACTTATGAGGTAACAATTATACCTCCTTTTTTGAAGTCGGTTAAAAACCTTCAATGAAATCCAAAAAAACTTATGTTTTTAATCGTTGAGCTACACGGTGGGAAGTTGTCATACGAAAGCGTTATATTATTAAAGACCAGGGCCTGCAGTCTCGACATAGATGGCATAACGATCGTAAACTAACGATCGATAAATGTTTACGAATATTTTCGCTTGCCGTAACGATCTTAATCACAAGGGCAAGTCTCTACTCATAAATTATCGTGCAAAATCGTAAAGGACTGCAGTCTCGACATAGATAGCGATCGTTAATGATTGTTACGTGTTACTATATTGTATGTTGTACTGTTTTGTAGCAAAAATAAATGGTTTAAATGGTTTTTAAATGGTTAAAGTTGCGAATTCGGTAGCTAATTCATATCGATAATTTTTTAACGATTTTTGGTAGTCTCTACCGTTGCAACTATCGATTTTCATCGGTATCGTATCGAATTTGCTGTCAATTTAACGACAGTCGCAAATCGCTTATCGAGGCATTTTGGCAGCCCGCTAACTCGATAAGTATTCGAAAAGGATCGTTAACTGTGAAATATTATAAAAATAGAAATTGTATGAAGATACATATTTATCGGATTGTAATAATACCTATCTTTTGCAAGTGTAGTGCACTAATTTATAATATTAATTGTACATAACGGCGGAGGTTTATTTGACTTATCAATGATAACAATTGATTCAGAATGTTGCAAGGATATAAATATGTGTCCTATTAAAAAATGACAATTTAAATGTGTTTTGGATTTAAAACAATAAAAAAAACTTGAGAGGTTTCAAAGGACACCCGGATGGAACGAAGTTTATATATATACATATACATATCCCTATACCTATGCCTACGCCTACGCCTACGCCTATACCTATATCTATACCTATACCTATTCCTATACCTATACCTATACCTATACCTATACCTATACCTATACCTATACCTATACCTATACCTATACCTATACCTATACCTATACCTATACCTATACCTATACCTATACCTATACCTATACCTATACCTATACCTATACCTATACTTATACCTATACCTATACCTATACCTATACCTATACCTATACCTATACCTATACCTATACCTATACCTATACCTATACCTATACCTATACCCGTACCCATACCCATACCCATACCTATACCCATACCTATACCTATACCTTATAAATATCAAGTTAAATAAATATAATTAATAGAAACATTAAAATACTTCCCTAAAATTAAGCAAGATATTGTACGTGGCACCATTTTGCTTCCAAAATTTCAAACTAACGATCGATTAATGTTAACGAATATTTTCGCTTGCCGTAACGATCTTAATCACAAGGGCAAGTCTCTACTCATGAATTACCGTGCAAAATCGTAAACAGGGACGTCGCTAAGTTAACGAAAATCCTATCTATAGTTTGACATTTTGGAGGCAAAGTTGTAAAGTGATGTTGGCTTTTTGCATTTATTTTCAGATTTGTTGTTTTTCTAAATTTGATTGTTTGATTATTTCTAAAATAATTTGAGTATTTTATGCGCATTTTTAATAGTAGTAGCATATCAAAAAAAAAAAGGGTAAATGTATAGGTATAGGTATAGGTATAGGTATAGGTATAGGTATAGGTATAGGTATAGGTATAGGTATAGGTATAGGTATAGGTATAGGTATAGGTATAGGTATAGGTATAGGTATAGGTATAGGTATAGGTTTAGGTTTAGGTATAGGTATAGGTATAGGTATAGGTATAGGTATAGGTATAGGTATAGGTATAGGTATAGGTATAGGTATAGGTATAGGTATAGGTATAGGTATAGGTATAGGTATAGGTATAGGTATAGGTATAGGTATAGGTATAGGTATAGGTATAGGTATAGGTATAGGTATAGGTATAGGTATAGGTTTAGGTATAGGTAATAGGTATAGGTATTCGTTATCATTGATAAGTCAAATAAACCTCCGCCATTATGTACAATTAATATTATAAATTAGTGCACTACACTTGCAAAAGATATTATTACAATCCGATAAATATATATCTTCATACAATTTCTATTTTTATAATATTTCACAGTTAACGATCCTTTTCGAATACTTATCGAGTTAGCGGGCTGCCAAAATGCCTCGCTAAGCGATTTGCGACTGTCGTTAAATTGACAGCAAATTCGATACGATACCGATGAAAATCGACAGTTGCAACGGTAGAGACTACCAAAAATCGTTAAAAAATTATCGATATGAATTAGCTACCGAATTCGCAACTTTAACCATTTAAAAACCATTCAAACCATTTATTTTTGCTACAAAACAGTACAACATACAATATAGTAACACGTAACAATCATTAACGATCGCTATCTATGTCGAGACTGCAGTCCTTTACGATTTTGCACGATAATTTATGAGTAGAGACTTGCCCTTGTGATTAAGATCGTTACGGCAAGCGAAAATATTCGTAAACATTTATCGATCGTTAGTTTACGATCGTTATGCTATCTATGTCGAGACTGCAGGCCCAGGGCCTGCAGTCTCGACATAGATAGCGATCGTTAAAGTTGCGAATTGGGTAGCTAATTCATATCGTTAACTTTTTAACGATTTTTGGTAGTCTCTACCGTTGCAACTACCGATTTTCATCGGTATCGTATCGTTTTTGCTGTCATTTTGGCAGCCCGCTAACTCGATAAGTATTCGAAAAGGATCGTTAACTGTGAAATATTATAAAAATAGAAATTGTATGAAGATACATATTTATCAGATTGTAATAATATCTTTTGCAAGTGTAGTGCACTAATTTATAATATTAATTGTACATAATGGCGGAGGTTTATTTGACTTATCAATGATAACAAATACCTATACCTATGCCTATACCTATACTTATACCTATACCTATACTTATACCTACACCTATCCCTATACCTATTCCTATACCTATACCTATACCTATACCTATACCTATACCTATACCTATACCTATACCTATACCTATACCTATACCTATACCTATACCTATACCTATACCTATACATTTACCTATATTTTTTTTTTGATATGCTACTACTATTAAAAATGCGAATAAAATACTCAAATTATTTTAGAAATAATCAAACAATCAAATTTAGAAAAACAACAAATCTGAAAATAAATGCAAAAAGCCAACATCACTTTACAACTTTGCTTCCAAAATGTCAAACTATAGATAGGATTTTCGTTAACTTAGCGACGTCCCTGTTTACGATTTTGCACGGTAATTCATGAGTAGAGACTTGCCCTTGTGATTAAGATCGTTACGGCAAGCGAAAATATTCGTTAACATTTATCGATCGTTAGTTTGAAATTTTGGAAGCAAAATGGTGCCACGTACAATATCTTGCTTATTTTTAGGGAAGTATTTGCATGTTTCTATTAATTATATTTATTTAACTTGATATTTATAAGGTATAGGTATAGGTATGGGTATAGGTATGGGTATCGGTATGGGTATGGGTATAGGTATAGGTATAGGTATAGGTATAGGCATAGGCATAGGCATAGGCATAGGTATAGGCATAGGTATAGGCATAGGCATAGGCATAGGCATAGGCATAGGCATGCATAGGCATAGGCATAGGCATAGGCATAGGCATAGGCATAGGCATAGGCATAGGCATAGGCATAGGCATAGGCATAGGCATAGGCATAGGCATAGGCATAGGCATAGGCATAGGCATAGGCATAGGCATAGGCATAGGCATAGGCATAGGCATAGGCATAGGCATAGGCATAGGCATAGGCATAGGCATAGGCATAGGCATAGGCATAGGCATAGGCATAGGCATAGGCATAGGCATAGGCATAGGCATAGGCATAGGCATAGGCATAGGCATAGGCATAGGCATAGGCATAGGCATAGGCATAGGCATAGGCATAGGCATAGGCATAGGCATAGGCATAGGCATAGGCATAGGCATAGGCATAGGCATAGGCATAGGCATAGGCATAGGCATAGGCATAGGCATAGGCATAGGCATAGGCATAGGCATAGGCATAGGCATAGGCATAGGCATAGGCATAGGCATAGGCATAGGCATAGGCATAGGCATAGGCATAGGCATAGGCATAGGCATAGGCATAGGCATAGGCATAGGCATAGGCATAGGCATAGGCATAGGCATAGGCATAGGCATAGGCATAGGCATAGGCATAGGCATAGGCATAGGGATAGGTATAGGAGTAGGAGTAGGAGTAGGTGTAGGTGTAGGTGTAGGTGTAGGTGTAGGTTTAGGTGTAGGTGTAAGTATAGGTATAGGTATATATATAAACTTCGTTCCATCCGGGTGTCCCTTGACACCTCTCAAGTTTTTATTTATAGTTTTAAATCCAAAATACATTTAAATGGAGATTTTTTAATAGGACACATATTTATATCCTTGCAACATTCTGAATCAATTGTTATCATTGATAAGTCAAATAAACCTCCGCCATTATGTACAATTAACATTATAAATTAGTGCACTACACTTGCAAAAGATATTAATACAATCCGATAAATATGTATCTTCATACAATTTCTATTTTTATAATATTTCACAGTTAACGATCCTTTTCGAATACTTATCGAGTTAGCGGGCTGCCAAAATGCCTCGATAAGCGATTTGCGACTGTCGTTAAATTGACAGCAAATTCGATACGATACCGATGAAAATCGATAGTTGCAACGGTAGAGACTACCAAAAATCGTTAAAAAATTATCGATATGAATTAGCTACCGAACTCGCAACTTTAACCATTTAAAAACCATTTAAACCATTTATTTTTGCTACAAAACAGTACAACATACAATATAGTAACACGTAACAATCATTAACGATCGCTATCTATGTCGAGACTGCAGTCCTTTACGATTTTGCACGATAATTTATGAGTAGAGACTTGCCCTTGTGATTAAGATCGTTACGGCAAGCGAAAATATTCGTAAACATTTATCGATCGTTAGTTTACGATCGTTATGCTATCTATGTCGAGACTGCACGCCCAGGGTCGATAATTTTTAAAACCAAAAAAAATAATAGTAGGATGAAACCCATTAGAAAAGGAGGGGAATATTATAAAAATGAAAGGAAGAATAATTTACGGGCGATCTGAGGTCGGGAAGGGGATGGGGGTGAGTTTTTAAGGGTAAAAAACGGTTTTTCTCGATTTCCGGCAAAACTAAAAGTCCTATGGAAAGAAGTGAAATGGTAAAGTTGTAGGTAATAAAAAGATCTAAAACTTTGGATTTACACTTTTTCACATAACCTCAAAATTTATGTGAAAAATTCAAAAAACCAAGTTTTTGGTTTTTTATTTTTATCTTTTACAAAATGTTTTTTTTTTTCACGAAATTTGGGGAAAACTTGCCTTTTTATGTCCCAAATACGCTGTAATTTATTTGATTAGAAATATTTATTTTTTCACCTTATTTTGAGTTAATATCGAAAAAGCACCCTAATTTTCAATCGAAAAATCACCCGTCAAAATATCAGCTTTTTTGAAAAAGTTGGCATGTTTTCTGTTCTTTGAAATCTCTACTTTCCGATTGTGAAAAAAAGAATGTTACTATAGTAAATCTTCTCGGAAAATGCAAAAAATCGAAAAACACTTGAATTCGATTTTTTTTTCAAATTATTATATACTAATTATTATATTATATTATATTTTGAGCTATTTATGCAAATTTACACTTTAATTACTCGAAAAACGTAAGATTACATGTTACATTGATAAAAAAAAAATGCTAATCAAAATATACTACTATAATTAACAAACAAATAAGTTAATATTTAATAAGACATCTACAATATTTGGAGAAAGTTGTCGAATCTTCTTTAAGTTATATGCGTAGATGCCTATTTATAACTATTTTAAGATAACTTATATACCTGAGTGACCTACGAAAAATCAAAAGGTATTTCATAGAGAAGTGGGGAAGGGGATAGGCGGGTCTGGGTCTTACTACATACATACCTACTATTTCGTAGCAGCTGTAACAACCGTTAGCCTAGCCAGTATTCGAAATACAGTACAGTATACAACATCGTTTATAAAAATACACGTGCACGCTGAGTTTCTTTAAGATAATTGTGACAAGTTTACTTAAAAAAAAAAAACTTTTCGAATCTGCCTAGGAAGGAATACTATCTTTATCTATTCTTATCTGTATCAATCAACTCAATCATAAAAATAGTAATATTTTCTTTGAAAAATAGTATGCTTAACGTAACATACCCTAAATATTAAAATTGAATGATATTTTAGTACAAGATTAAAAAATAATAATCTCCTTAATTTTGCACAAACAAATTTAGTTAATCCCATGAAAAAAAACAAAATACATAAAAAATATATTAAAAATCTATAAAAAATATATAAATATATATAAAATATATATAGTAAATATATTTTTAATAATAAACTTTTGGCCGATTTTCATATATTTATGAATGATATGATTAATGTGTTTAAAAATATTGTAATGAATAACGTAATCAGAATAAAGTATCTACATTAAATGGTACGATCTACATTTATATTTAAATATAATGCGATTTTCTATGACATAAATGTAATTAGCATTAAATAAATCAACTTTTTAATTGAAACAAATTGCATCAATCACATTTTTCAGATGAAATTATTTATAATGATTAAAAAAAATCGAATTCGAGTTTTTTTCGATTTTTTGCATTTTCTGAGAAGATTTACTATAGTAACATTTTTTTTTCACAATCGGAAAGTAGAGATTTCAACGAACAGAAAACATGCCAACTTTTTCAAAAAAACTGATATTTTGACGGGTGAATTTTCGATTGAAAATTCGGGTGCTTTTTCGATATTAATTCAAAATAAGGTGAAAAAATAAATATTTTTAATCAAATAAATTACAGCGTATTTGGGACATAAAAAGTCAAGTTTTCCCCAAATTTTGTGAAACAAAAATTAATTTTGTAAAAGATAAAAATAAAAAACCAAAAACTTGGTTTTTTGAATTTTTCACATAAATTTTGAGGTTATGTGAAAAAAATGTAAATCCAAAGTTTAAGATCTTTTTATTACCTACAACTTTGCCATTTGACTTTTTTCCATAAGACTTTTAGTTTTGCCGGGAATCGAGAAAAACCGTTTTTTTTTCTTAAAAACTCACCCCCCCATGCCCTTCCCGACCTCAGATAGCCCGTAAATTATTTTTCCATTCATTTTTATAATATTCTCCTTCTTTTCTAATGGGTTTCATCCTACTATTTTTTTTTTCACTTTTTATTATTTTTAAAGGCTTCTACCCTGGTCTATTATGTATATGTTACCGTCAGAATGTCAAAACCGTTAGATTGTAATCTATCTCGCGAGATTGCAAACATTAAAAAAATGCATTAAAAAAAAAACATTAAAAGATTGTGAAATGATATCTACGAAACGCAAGTCGCGCGCTGTTGGTTAACCAGCATATGTCCCGCGCCGCCGTATTTGATTATAATTGTTTTTTATGTATGGCACGCCTAAATGACTCTACTCTATACTATACCGTGGGAGAGCCACGCTTCGGCATGAATGGGCCGGCTCGACCGGAGTGATACCACGGCCTCACAGAAAACCGGTGTGAAATAGTGCTTGCGCTGTGTTTCACCGAGTGAGTGAGGATACCGGAGGTCCATCCCCAACCCCTCCCCCTATCTCCCCTCCCAATCCTCCAAAGGCCGGTAACGCACTTGTGACGCCTCTGGTGTTGCGGGTGTCCATGGGCGGCGGTAATCGCTTACCATCAGGCTATACGTCTGCTCGTTTGCCGCCCTATTCCATAAAAAAAAAAAAAACTCTGCCTGATGGAAAGCATAAGCAAAATCCAAGAGTAGTGGTCACTATACTCATTGCGAATGCGGACAATGCAGCATGGCGACCCACACCATGGCGGCCTAGTGATGCTTCTGCATCTTTTAGTCTAGTCAACAAGTATGGAACTTGTTGACTAGGCTATTTGGGCCTCCGGTCTCGCACTCACCAACGAAACACGACAGCACGAACTCTGTCATTTTACGTCGATTTTCTGTGCGAGGGTAGTACCACCCGGTCGAGCCGGCCCGTTATTGCTGAAATCAGCGTGGCTCTACTTCCTTTAAATTGCTTGTAAAAAAAGACACCTCTCCGTTTTGTTTCGGCATTTCTTCATAGAGTGAGTCTAAGTCAATGCTAATGCCTGCTAGCTGTAAAGTCTGACGTGTAAAAATATATGTGAAAGATTAACTTACAAAATTAATTCATATATCATCATCATTATAATCATCATCATTATCATCATTATCATCATTATCATCATTATCATCAGTATCATCATTATCATCATCATCATTATCATCATCATCATTATCATCATCTTCCGAGGTCAAAGAATCACTAGACAAACTCGGCGAAGGTGATTTATTTTCAAATATTTTTGGTTTTTTAGGTTCTTCTTTTGGCATTTGCCTCTTTCTGTGCAGTTTTGCTTCTTCGTTGCATTTGTGGGTTATGCAGTTTCTGTGGAAAGGAAAAAGTTTGTAAATAGGGGGAAACGAAAACAGACATAAAATTTAAATTTTATGCAATTCGAACTAAAATTTTTTTGGTGGCAAGAGAAAGTGGTATTTTATCGTTTTTCAGAAATGAATTCAAATTTTCCAAAATCAGTACAATTATTATAATACATTTTTTTAATGTGTGAAATTTAGAACGTCTACACACGGCGATGCATGTTATCGCGACCGTGATCGCAACGTCGACGTACGTACGACTTCAAGGCACTATGGGCATGTTTTGGTGCGTGAAGAAAAAATGATTAAGGTGAATTAGATAAAAGTAAATTACAAAAAGAAATGTTGATTTTAATACATACTAAAAAAACAAAAAGTAACAGATAAAATATGTTTTAGGCACATAACAAATTATGGTGAGAGGTATCTGACCATTTTTTTAATTTAGGCAAAGATTTGGCACAAACATCATCATCATCACCCTATCGCAGTCTCGCCACTTATTTCGATCCTCGGCTTCTCACATCCAGCTCCTGCCAGCCATCTTGCGCAAATCATCACTCCACCTGGCCTGTGGACATCCTACACTACGTTTGCTGAGACGCGGTCTCCACTCAAGAACCCGTTTACCCCAACGGCTATCGGTTCTACGGCAAATATGGCCAGCTCACTGCCACTGCAGCTTGCTAATCATGTAGGCTATGACCCTGGTTCTTTGCCCTTGTTTTTGACGACTCTTTGCAGCGCTGGTGCCCTGCGTGGTCCATCAGTCCGCTCTTTATGAAGCCCACGCAGTAACGGGACAAACAGGGATGGTGACACTTTATTGTTCTAATCCGTCACTAAACGTACTAAGCATTACAATATTACCTCACAGTATTTCTTGGTACTTCACATTTCACTGATACTATCCTCAAAATGTCTTCGACGAGTTTGGGGTCCAACATTTTCTTTGGTGGACGATCCGGAAACGCTGGTGACTTTTGGCCAGATAAAGAATGCGTTGCCAGTACACTGGAATTAAGTTTTACAAAGTTTTTTTTTTTTTTTTTTTTTTTTATGTTTGGCCCGCCAAAATGACTCTACTCTGCCTGATGGAAAGCATAAGCAGAATCCAAGAGTGGTGGTCACCATGCTCACTGCGAATGCAGACAATGCAGCATGGCGACCCACACCATGGCGGCCTAGTGATGCTACTGCATCTTTTAGTCTAGTCAACAAGTATGGAACTTGTTGACTAGACTAATTGGGCCTCCGGTCTCGCACACACCAACGAAACACAACAGCATGCTGTCATTTTACCTTGATTTTCTGTGCGAGGGTAGTACCGCCCCGGTCGAGCCGGCCCGTTCGTGCTGAAATCAGCGTGGCTCTACTACCTACTATTATATACTGGTTTATAGAAAAAGCAGTGTCAAAAAATGTAAATTGAAGTCAATCGTGAGTTAAAAAGTTTAAAGTGTTAATTTATTTATTGCTAACACTCATAACAAAATTAATAATAAAGCTTGGTACAGTCAGCTTAATAATAATTATAAAACTTAGTAAATTATGTGAAAAACATCAATTCAATTTTATATTGGCAGACATGGCACTCATATTGTTTTACGCATTCAAAGGTATTATTTTTTATTTATTTTATTTATTATCTTTATGCACAAAATATACAATGGCGGACTTAATGCCGAAGGCATTCTCTACCAGTCTACCGTTGGGTGGTGCGGAAATGAGTGAGAAGGTGCACTACACTTTTGTTATAACGCTTAGATAGATTAATCTATACTTATCTATACTTATAATAAAAATGTAACAGGTCCAATTCTGTACATTAAAGATATTTTGAATTTTTTTTTTGGAGGGCTCTCTATAATCGATACTGAACCCAAAACTGTAATTTTTTTCATTTTTGTCTGTCTGTCTGTCTGTCTGTCCGTCTGTCTGTCTGTCTGTCTGTCTGTCTGTCTGTCTGTCTGTCTGTCTGTCTGTCTGTCTGTATCTTGGCCGCGCATCACGTTGAAACTACTAAACGGATTGAAATGAAACTTGGCATGATTTGAGTTCATACTACGAGGTAGGACATAGGATACTTTTTATCCCGAAATTCAGCACGGTATCCTGGAGAGAGGGGATTAAAGTCAAAATATGTACTTGGTTGTAATTCAATAACACATTTTATTTTATTAATTATTTTTTGCTGGAAATAAAAAAAAAGAAAAGTTTTTTTTTTGTCCGCGACTGTACACTGCCTGTGGGAAGTTGAGACATATATGTAAATATGGCGGTACGAAGTTCGCCGGGTCAGCTAGTCACCAATAAAATTGTTGCGGGCATTATATTGTATCATTCCGTCACGTTATTTATCTTCTCTTCGCGACTTAGTTCCTTTTATGTTTGGAACGCGATGACAATTGTAGCGGGGCGTGTGTCATTGAATTTGTATCATTTCATCACTCATCAGTTGACAACAGGGACTAGCAGACCGAAATTAACGCTGTGATATCAGACTTCGAAAATCGCTTTAGTGAGTTCAAAAAGATAAAAAAGTTAGTGGATTTTATCAGTACCTAAACCGTTTATAAATGTGACAATTATAGAATTCTGGCTCTAATTTCTCATGCTAGCAAAGTATTGTTACATTTAATTGACAACAGGGTCTTACATTTTTTGAACTGGCAAATACCACAGGAGCAAGCCGGTTTCGTGAAAGGCAAAGGAACTCGTGAACAAATTCTCAACATTCGCCAGCTGATTGAGAAATCATACGAATTCAATACTCCTCTCATACTGTGCTTCATCGACTACAGCAAAGCCTTTGACTGCGTTATCTGGTCGGATCTTTGCAGTCGGTTTAGAAAATGTTGAGAGAGATGGGAGTGCCCGTGCAAGTTCACTTGTTGGCACTTATTGAGACTCTGTATCTAAACGACCAAGTGATCGTGAAATTGACCAGACAGCATCGGAACCCTTTAACTTCGAAAAAGATGTCAGGCAGGGCTGCATACTATCGCCCATCTTATTTAACGTGTATGGAGAGCATATCATCAGGCGGGAATGTGAGAATTGGATGTAGCTTGAGTAACTATAGGGGGCACCTGGATCTCCAACGATACGCGGTTGATACCATCCTTCTGGCCAGCAGCGAAACTGAAATAATCGTTATCCTGGACAGAATAGAGTGAATTAGCCTAGAAATGGGTCTCAAAATCAATCACAGTAAAACTAAACTCATGGTAGTTGATCGTAGCAATAAGCCCGGATTCACGGGTTCTTTCAAACTCGAAAATGTTGAAGACTATCTTTCTGGGGGCTAATAAAAGCTACAATGGTTCGTGCGAAAAGTAGGTCAGAAGACGCATAACGATGGCCAAAATTGCGATAGACCAACTACAAGCAATATCGAGAGATCATAACATCTTCCGTGAAACTAAAATTAAACTGTTAAAGACCTTGGTATTCTCCATATTCAGCTACGGGGCTGAGACATGGAAGTTAAGGAAAGCTGATCGTGACCGAATCGATGCTTTTCAGATGTGGTGCTGGAGGCGAATGCTTCAGATCCCATGGACGGTCGTCCGCACAAATTTGTCTATTTTTCACGAACTAAATATTAAGACCCGGCTCTCTTCTATATGCCTGCGAAAAGTTCTTGGTTTCTTCGGTCACATCGCCAGGAAAGTGGGCAACTGTTCGGCATACAGTTGCTTGCAGCAAATCATACCATACCTAGGGAATCACGTCCCTCGGTAATGACGATAACGACGCGAATAGGAGAGGAAACCGGTTATAATCTATTGATAGTGATATCTATGAAATGCCAAAAAAAATAGTAGATACATTTCAATTAGATCACATAACAATTCAAAATGAAATTATAATTCTGTGCTGCCACATATTTCTAAAAGTAAGGTCATCTTTAGGTCGTCTCTGGGTTCCTTCATTGGTTTTCAACGACAAATATCCAAATCTGAAGAAATATGTTGAACAGCTGCGTTTGTGTTTTGGTGCAACATATTTATGTGAATAAACTTTTTCCTACTTAAAACAAACAAAAAGTAAACACCAATCTCGCTTAACCGACGCACATAGGTACTTTGGACTCTTTGAGTTCGGCAATTTTCACCTACAAATCTGAGTTACAAACCTAATATGAAAGTAGTTACTAAGAAAACATTTCAGTTTTATGTTTATCCTTTTAGTAAATTAAAATATTCTACGTATAATTTTTTTATTCAAAACTTCGATATTATATTCTGTGTCGCAGGGTACTTTACGAACATAACAATTTATGCATAACACAATATGTTATCTCATGTAGGGTTTCAAACCCACAATACTTAGTGCATTAGAAAACTGCTAGGCGAGCGTTTAAAACACTACGCAATCTGTACAGTCGAATTGTATCGATTTGTATGTTGTTTCGTGTGAAATTTCAAGAAGTGTCATTGGTAGATCGCACAAGATTTTAACAGTAAACAGTCGATCTTAGGTCTAATCAAGTTGGCCACCCCTGATCTACACAATACTACAAGAATACATACATACAATTATTTGTAATCTATATCTTACTATAATACATATTATAGAGGCGAAAGTTCCTACGTAGGTATGTATTGATGTTTGTTACTCTTTCACCCAAATATTTGACCAACATATTTTTATATTTTACCAAAGATTACTTAAAGTTTATTACCAATTACTACAATAATAAGTAGCCCAAAGAAACAACATTACCTTTTAGGAAAAACTGCTAGGAGAAGCCTCCTGGTAGCTTTTGTATACATGGACCAGTCAATATTGTCGAGTACTTGTTTATGCACTATAGCATTGCCGTAACCAATCGGAACCTGTTAAGAAATACGTAAATTATTTATTTGCACTTTACGACTAATGTTTTATGCTTTCTTTACGTACCTACCAGACTGTCAATGTAGATTGATACTAAATTATAATATGTTTATACCCAATATAAGACACACCTCGACGAAGTCAGGTCATTCAGTATTGAGGGAAATAAAATAGTGCCGCAGAGAAAAAATACTTACCATGTTAGGATCTGACGACGGCTGATTTACATCTCTTATCTGGGACGGTCCTGCTTCTTCCGAGGGTCTTTTAAGATCTTTAATGTCTTTTTTTATTTGTATACATAATGCTTTAGCATCTCTATATTGGCTATGCAAGTCCTTAACAATTGAACTCATTTCTAAGATTTGCTGTGATGTTGGTTCGCTCAGCTTTATATCTGTTTGGGTTCCCTTATCCACACGCAGAGCATTGTTTTGTTGTCCAGAGACGCCATTCATGGGTGACGGAGTGCTACTATGCAAAAGATCTTCTCTGATATCTTCTGTAGGATCCTCATTTGATTGTCCGCGTGGGTGAAGTGAATGTTGAGCCTGTAAGTCGTACAACGTTTATGTAATTAATGTAAATTAATATTTCGGTTGGCTCTCCCAAGGAAATGAGGAGGAGGAAGGATTGTGACTTGTGACTTTTGTGTGTGACTTGTGACTTTTTAGAATTTTGTAATTTATATAAATTTAAATTTCAGAGTTATATTGTTCAACTTATTTATGCAATAAGGTTTAGCACAATGATTCCCAATAGTCTGTGTCTATGGTAATATCGGATACTCACTAACAAAAAGGTACATGGTAGCAATCCCGCAGATTTCTATTTTAATATGTCTATATATAGTCTTATGGAAATAGAACATATTCCTATCTTTTTATTATTTTTATTGCAAATAATTCCCGCTATAGATACAATAAAAATTATGTTAAGCCATAAAACAATTATTACCCGTTAGAATAGACGGTTAAAAAATATTCTTAAATTGTTTTAACATACTATGTCATGCGTCGATTACAATTTCTACTACATAAAGTACAGCACACATACTGGAGGAACCAAAAGTTGTAGGATATATTACAAGTAAAATTTTAACAAAAACAAAAACCGACTTCAAGGTTCGACTCGATTTCTCTTGGATGTCATCATCAGATCTTAATATCCTTATCATGATACCACCGTTAGGATATCTACTTTCCATTAAAAAAATCATCAAAATCGGTTTATAAACGACGAAGTAATTTGCGAACACACATAAAAAATAACATACGGTCGAATTGAGAACCTCCTCCTTTTTTGAAGTCGGTTAAAAAATTAAAGAACATATTTATATTATTATAAGATACATAAGTATATCTTACTTGAATTAAATTGAGTGTATAAGTTACTGTAAAAGCCCGTTGTTAGGTTATTATTTTATTTCTTTTAAAACGAACATATTCTTGCTATTAAAATAAATGGTTGTCTGTAAAGTCTGTTTACGGACGATAGTTTAACGTGACAACGTCATAACGAAACATTGATAAAATGAAGTGCAAGCCTTAAATGGAACGCCTCAGAGGCTCAGAGCGAGGTAACTACTCACCTTTCGTCTTTAATCAATTGCTTGCTTGTGATGTTAGGAAGACCATTCTAGCGATTTCATCGAATGCTGTAGGAAGTGATTGTATCAGCCGCAACATGATTCTGCCTATCCTTGATGAAGTACTTCCCATCTTGTGCAATATCCTGAATCATTCCGTGTCAAGTGGTGTTTTTCCTTCTGCATGGAAAGATGCTCAAATAATCCCTCTACCTAAAAAAGGTAAACCCGCTTCATTTTCTGACTATCGGCCCATATCCATTTTACCTTTCCTATCTAAAGTGCTGGAACGCCTCATCCACTCCCAACTAAGCTATTTCCTCTCCAAAAATTCTTTACTGAACCCCTTCCAATCCGGTTTCCGCCCTGGTCACAGCACGACTTCTGCGCTGATACACATTACTGACAGCATCAGACTGGGCATGGACAGTGGAATGATGACGGTACTCACCTTACTTGATTTTAGCAACGCCTTCAATACCGTCGATTTTCACATCCTGCTTGCTATACTACGGTCTCTTAACATATCTCCAAGGACAATTGATTGGTTTCATAGTTACCTGTCTGGTCGCCGGCAACGTATTCGCATTGAAGACTCGATGTCCTCCTGGTGCAGTATTACTGCTGGTGTACCACAGGGTGGCGTTCTATCTCCTTTACTCTTCGCTGTTTTTATAAACTCAATCTCAAACCAATTAAGTTCGTCCTACCATCTTTATGCAGATGATTTACAAATATATGCACAAGCTCCGATTAACTTGTTACCGGAAGCATTCAACACGATCAATGCTGACCTATTGCGCATCGGAGAATGGAGTCATAACTATGGACTTAAAGTTAATCCTGTGAAGACGCAGGTATGTGTAATTGGCAGTCCTGGGATGGTCTCAAGAGTTAACTGGACACAACTGCCCCAAATACAATTTAACGGGACCGCCCTTGAAATCAGTACTACTGTCAAAAATTTAGGGATCTACATGGATAATACTTTATCTTGGGGTACACACATACAGGAAATCAGTCGAAAGATATTTGCTTCAGCCGGGTCTTTGCGCAGACTGCGTAACTTTTTACCGATTGCAACTAGGGCTGCACTTGCACAAGCTCTTCTCCTCCCAATTCTCGACTATGCCGATGTCAGCTATCTGAATCTCACCGAAGCACAACTTGATAGGCTTGAGCGACTTCAAAATCTTTGTATACGATTTGTATTTGGACTACGAAAATATGATCACGTCTCTGAATTCCGTCAAATGCTCAAGTGGCTTCCTATTCGCTCTCGCCGGAATACTCATATCCTTGTTTTCCTTTATAACATCTTGTTTAATCCCAAAGCCCCCCGCTACCTGAAAGAACGATTCAAGTTCCTTAATGACACACATGACAAATGCCTAAGGTCATCTGAGAATTTGAGACTGGAGATTCCTCTGCATTCCACAAGATTCTATGGCCAGTCATTTACGGTTGAAGCTGTACGCTTGTGGAATGCGTTGCCGATAAATATCAAGAAAGCGAAAACAGTAAATAGTTTTAAGACAATGGTTCAAGAATTTTATAGGTCGTAACTGGTTCAGTCACGTCATAACTTATTCAGTCGCGAATGAGGGTGTGACGTAAAGGTTTTTCATTTTCATCTATGATATAATTAAATGACTGTGGTAATTAGTGTTTATTACATATGTGTATGTATATATGTGTGTAGTTATTATTGTATATATATATGTTGGATGTGTATGTATGTATGTGTATTTATTTCTGATTTATGTCTGATTATATTCATAACAACTTAAATAATTCTTAAAATTAATTGCACCGTCAACTGCTACTGTCTCTCCGATACATTTTGATCCATCCTAAGGTTGCCTGGAAGAGATTGCTTTTGGCAATAAGGCCGCCCTTTGTACATTACATTAAATATTGGTCATCTTATGTACTCTCTTGTAAATATGTAAAACGGTGTACAAATAAAGAGTTTTCTATCTATCTATCTATCTAACGCCGCATAAATGAGAGAGAGCCGCATCTTTCTTAAATCTAACTTCAATGCACTTCAAGCCTTAAATAGAACGCCTAAGAGCAAGGTAACGCTGCACAGCGAGGTAACGACGCATGGCGAGGAAACGTCGCATGAGTCATGTTTTTTCGTGTGTGCAGCCGGCTGCATCGAATTATAAGACGTTGTCACGTCAAAAAATCTTACCCTAAACTTACAATGTCACTAATACAAGGCCGGTAAATTATAAGAAATGAAGTCGATTGACAATCTACCACTTTATAATAATGTCACTAGTGACATTGTAATAGCACGGCTTGGATTGCAGACTGCCAACGATGAGATGATGAGATGAACACGTTATGAAATTCCTTTCAATATTTACCATGCCTTTGAGGTAAATCCTAAGATTTACTAAGTGAAGGGTAGTAAAAGTTCAAAATGAACGATGATCACAGAACTGTTCGGACTTTTACCAATAAGAGTTGGTAAATCTTAGGATTTACCGTAACTCGGGCTTTTACAGTAATCGTACTAATATTATAGGCGAAAGTTTGTGAGTATGGATGGTTGGATGGATGGATGAATGTTTGTTACTCTTTCACGCAAAAACTACTGAACGGATTTGGATGAAACTTTACAGTAATATAGCTTATACATCAGAATAACACATAGGCTACTATTTGCCGCGATAACCGACATATACGCGGGTGGAGCAGCGGGCAAGAACTAGTATATAGATATATTCAATTAGTATAAACTCACTTGAGTTTTTCCCGAGCTGCTACTCGCTTCTTGGGAACTACTAGCCACGTTGGCACCACGTCGAGGTCGAAGATTTCTGCTCGCCATAACCCCTACTTACAGTACTTTCTATAACATTTATAAAATTGAAAAAAATAAAGTACAATTCGTTAATGGGGTGCTTACTTGTCCTCATTGTGCACGTTCCTTCAGTGCCAAGATAGGGTACGTAAGCCACACCAGACCACACGCCCGAAGCTTAGATGCACAGACTTAATCAGTCACCATAGCCGAAATCAGCAAGGGATATATATAGGTATATAAAATTGATATTAATATTTTGTTCTGGTATTTTTTTCCATTTATTTACCAATATTGGTAAATAAATAGAAACATGCGGAGTTTACTATGGTAAATAATATAATGGCATACAACATTTTTATTTGTTTTAAACATTGAATTATTGTAAGCTAGCTTGTATCCGCGCTACGCCCGCATGACGCAATGTAGTAATACACACATCAAAAGTGTCTAGGGATCAACATATGTGTCTAGGGATCAACATATATTTTTGCAATAACTTTTCTCCTGATTGATATTAATTAAAATTTTCTTTAAGGATTCATCAAATAAAGTGTTTTCGTTTGTCACAGTAACGATAAACCAAGTCACCTTTGCATTAATAAAGAAATTTGCCATTTTCCTAATAAAAGGATTTTTGACATTTGAACCACTAACATTAAAGTTCGAAAAAAAGACTGAAATAACAGTTTTCTTTAAAATTTTATTAGGTAACTTAAACAATTAATAATCCGTGTTTCTACCGCGAACACTAACACAAGAACATCGGTTTGGCATACTCAAAATGAGTTCATCCAAATCACGCTGTGGAATGGCCGCCCATGTTCGTTGCAACAACAAAAAAAGGTCTTCTTGCGACTGGATACCCTCCATATTCGGCAGAGCTCTTCTCTGTAGCATATCCCATGCATGCTCAATCGGGTTCAAGTCTGGCGACTGAGCAGGCCAGGGCCAAAGCCACGTCTCAATCTCAAGAAATCCGCATAAAAATGCTTGATCCCTAGACACTTTT
This sequence comes from Diaphora mendica, assembly GCA_949125395.1. Lineage (NCBI taxonomy): Eukaryota > Metazoa > Arthropoda > Insecta > Lepidoptera > Erebidae > Diaphora > Diaphora mendica. The sequence goes on from OX421327.1 coordinate 8,437,058, forward strand.
GATGTGTGTATTTACAAGTTTTAACAAAAAAAAAAGCCGACTTCAATCTGGACCAAATTTAAATGGGACCATTCGGGAAGCACCAGCTCAAATAAAAAAGGAATCATCAAAATCGGTTCACCCAGTCCAAAGTTATGAGGTAACAAACATAAAAAAAATACAGTCGAATTGAGAACCTCCTCCTTTTTGAAGTCGGTTGAAAACAAAGTAAACAAACTACTTACACGGTTAAAGCGCTGCACCGATTTTAATGAAATTCAGCACGGAGATACTTTGAATATTGACGAAGGACAAATTACTCTTTACAGCGATAACCGACGATAATGCGGTCGGATCCTCAGACAAAAGCTAGTTAATTGCAAACAAAATTAAAAAATTCTGATTGTAAAATCGACAGGCTTATTGGTCTGCTGTTACTGCTGACTGAAACATACAGAAAAAAAAATCGTCCTAATCGTTCCTATTCGTAGTCTGTTCAGAAACAGACTACGAATAATCTGAAATTAAAGTAATACGTTTTATTAAAAGACCTTAGTGAGGCTTAGTGTATAACATTTAGGTCGAGTTTATAACTGGAGTGTATTCAAACATTAACACACATAACGAATGAATAAACACAGTTCAGCATTTCCTATGAAATGGTTACAGTTTACTACATTTAAGCCCTGTCATGTTGTATGTGATTCAGCCTGAATTATTATTGTGACACGTCCAATATTTACGACTAAAAAGTAATTATGCTCAAACGTGATGTATGCTCACGACAGCTGTGATGGACTGCTATACATGCCTCCAAGATGCACAATCATATCTGTTTCACTTTAATATGTTGACACATACCTTGATACTGTCAGGTTTATGTATCGTCTCCACCAGAGTTAAGGGTAAATACTTTATTTTTGTCAAAAATGTATTTACATTTCACTTACATGAGAATATGTTTTGTATTTGATACACTACAACACTCGCAACATTAAACAATGAACAAGCTAAAAATTTATACTTTCAACGGTTACATTTTGATGAGTAACATTGATGCAAATGAAATTAAAAATAATATGTGGGTACTCAACTTATTCACAACTACAGACGAAAATGAAAATTTTATATACCCTAGAACAATACGGACTAGTGGTTGTAAAACAAGTAAGCACACAGTAGTACCACTACCACTTCACATGATCGTATTTTAGAGGTGTTAGTATTTATTTTATTTATCTAACAAGGTTCAAGTTGGTCGTCACTCACATAAAATTAGTAATTTTAGATGGGTACTTTTAAGGACAGGTTTTTTGAGTTTACTTTAAAAATATAAAACTTGTTCATTCCGTATAGTCCGGGATCCCCGGAACAAATTTTACAAGGTATTACTATCAAGCTAATTTGAGTGGCTTATTTTGGTGAGGGGCCCACCTATCACCTTACAAAAAAATTCGATTGGGGTAGCTAACTGGGGTAGCAGGGACAAAAAACTTTTAAACGTAGGACCGGGATAACGTACCACGCAATTTGTAGGTTATCCCGGTCCTAAGATCAAAAGTTTTTTGTCCCTGTTACCCCTATTAGCTACCACAATCGAAAATTTTTGTAAGGTGAAAGGTGGGCCCCTCATCAAATTGAAGTCACTTACGAAAAATTTGCTTGATAGTAATAACAAGTAATAGCTTGATAGTACTACTACTGGTAGTAGGTACATGTCGAAAACTAAATAGGTTACTACTACAAACTTACGTCAAATAATCAAGATTATTTCGTCTTCTTAGGTCAATTGTCTGAGCCAGTGTTTACATCGGGACCATTTTTTTGTTGATCCATCTAATTATTCGACTGTAAATCGGGACTTAATCGCGATAATATTATTATTAACAAGGTACAATACCTTTTTGTCCGTCCGACCGATTAAGTCCCGATTTACAGTCGAATAATATGTATAGTCGCGAAAGTTTAAAAACAATTAATCCATCTAATATCTTGAGCGGTTCTTGTTTATCTATATAATCGGAATCGGAGACGGATCCAACGATTTTAATGTTTGGTATGGGGATTTAAGAGCAGTAAATCAATCTAGCTAGGTTTCATTCTAGAAAATTTGCAAAAAAAAAAAAAAAACAGCAAAGATAGTCATCCAGGTATATTAATTTATTTTTGTATCGTTGTTGATTGTTGTGCAATTCGTTAGACCCAAATATTGTGTATTTTATAAAAACCACATGAATACTTTCTCATTTAAGGAAACTCTTTTAGATAGTGTGCATATTACTTCATCATCATCATCAGCCCGTCGCAGTCCACTGCTGGACATAGGCCTCTCCAATTTCAAATTACTTGTATGTTCTCTATTTTGAATCTGTTTTCCCTAAAAAAATAAATTAAAATTAATATATACTATATCTAGATATACTATATCTCTACATTTCTATTATAATAGGTCTTTACCTATGAAATTGCCGTTTTGTATGCAATAAGTGAAAGTACTTATTTTTTCAAACTTTTTTATTTCTGTTATTCGAAGTAATCACCCATGCAATCGACGCATCTTTGCCAACGCATTGGCAGTTTATTGACGCCCGTCTTGTAAAATTCAGCTGGACGGGAGGCAACAAACTCTTCAAAGGCATTTTGTACCGCCTCTCGGGGATTGAATTTTTTACCCACTAAAACGTTGTCTAAATTTTGGAAAAAGTAATAGTCGGTAGGTGCAAGGTCTGGTGTGTCAAGGATTTTTACAAGAAGGGCATCAATAAACTGCCAATGCATTGGCAAAGATGCGTCGATTGCATGGGTGATTACTTCGAATAACAGAAATAAAAAAGTTTGAAAAAATAAGTACTTTCACTTATTGCATACAAAACGGCAATTTCATAGGTAAAGACCTATTATATACCTACTTATAATAAAAATGTAACAAGTCCAATTCTGTGCATTAAAGATTATTTTGCAATTTTTTTTTGGAGGTCTCTTTATAATCGATACTGAAGCCAAAACTTTAAATTTTTTCATTTTTGTCTGTCTGTCTGTCTGTCTGTATCTTGGCCGCGCATCACGCCAAAACTACTGAACGGATTCAAATGAAACTTGGCATGATTTGAGTTCATACTACGAGGTAGGACATAGGATACTCTTTATCCCAAAATTCAGCACGGTTTCCTGGAGAGAGGGGATGAAAGTTAAAATATGAACTTAGTAGTAATTCAATAACACATAGTCCGATTTCATTCATTCTTTTTTTGCTAGAAAGAAAAAAAATAAAAGATAACAGGAAATGTGTTTTTTTTGTTCGGGACTATACACTGCCTGTGGGAAGCTGAGACAGACAAATATGTCGGTACGAAGTTTGCCGGGTCAGCTAGTAATATTATAAAGCTGAAGTTTGTTTGTTTGTTTTAACGCGCTAATCTCATGAACCGCTGGTCCGATTTGAAAAATTATTTCAGTGTTGGATAGTACATTTATCGAGGAAGGCTATAGGCAATTTTTTTTTTTTTTATGTTTGGCCCGCCAAAATGACTCTACTCTGCCTGATGGAAACCATAAGCAGAATCCAAGAGTGGTGGTCACCATGCTCACTGCGAATGCAGACAATGCAGCATGGCGACCCACACCATGGCGGCCTAGTGATGCTACTGCAACTTTTAGTCTAGTCAACAAATATGGAACTTGTTGACTAGACTAATTGGGCCTCCGGTCTCGCACTCACCAACGAAACACGACAGCACGAACGCTGTCATTTTACGTTGATTTTCTGTGCGAGGGTAGTACCGCCCCGGTCGAGCCGGCCCATTCGTGCTGAAATCAGCGTGGCTCTACTACCTGAGGTATATATGGTATGAGGTATGAGGTAATATCATATTCAGTGATGCTCCTGCTCATTGGAACTTTGTACTTTGCAGACTAAAGAGGGCTACTCCTGCTGAATTGGACGCAGCAGAGGCGTTGCTTATGCTGCGGTATGGTGTAACGGCTGCTCCACGTGCTGCAGCAAACCAAAGTAAGTCATTCATATTTATCTAAAATTATATTCTTCTGCTATTTAAAATTATATGTTTATCTATAATTATATACTGTTGATAGGATATTTTGAATAGAATGATGGACGATAGGGTAAATATCCTGAGGCCGACCATTAATTATGTGAGGCTTGAAAGGGGAGGAGGGGGTTTGGTAAAAATCACTAAATATCACAAGGGGGAGGGAGGGTGCAGTAAGGAATCACGTGTATTTATTTTTTATATTGTTTCGAGAGAAATTCTCTGCGTAGTGTACTTACTATGTACTAGTACAAATTTTGTTTCTCGCATGATTACACCATTCTTTTTATATTATTTTTATGTAAGTCAAAAACAACCTGCAACCTTTCTGTCTAGATTTTTTTATCATGGTTCTTAATTTCAGAATACAAATATTCTTAAAATTTACTAAAAATACACGTGATTTTAGGGGGGGGGGGGGGGTTAATCTTAAATCTCACCACGTATCACCAAGGGGGAGGGGGGGGTCAAAAAATGCTAAAAAAAAACATCACGTGATTAATGGACGGCGCCCTACGGCAATAATTTTAAACACTAGAAGAAAACAGCGTATTTGTAAAAAAACGATATAATCTGGATTTCATGAACAAAAATTTGAAGTTGTAACAATTAATTTATATTTCAGAAAGAATGCAAACGGAGGATTCTGGTACTGCACCAAACCGAAGAATAATTCTACAGAATAAACGCATTAGGTTTTTTATGCATTTTTTATGCTTTTGTGCCCATTACATTACTGCCAATGTAATGGGCACAAAATTCGACAGCCATGATAGCTGGTTATCATTGCTCATACAAATATGGCGGATGTACGTCAATAATTTTAAAAATTAGAAGAAGGTTCAAAACGTCGTAGTTGTTAAAACGTAAATACATAAACCGAACTGGCTGTATGTTGTGATTATGACACAACAGCCAGTTCGGGTTCTGGTAACTTAACTACTTGACAAAGTGTAAGAATATTTTCTTGTAATTATTGTTTATCCATATTACCTATGCAAAACCATGACCTATGATCGTTTTAAACTTAACATATGTAATTCTTGAATATGTAATTTAATAGAGAATGATGGACGCTAGAATGACAAGTATTTTAAAAACTAGAAAAAGAGTGGCGTTGTTGCTAAATTGTATTCAGGCATCCAATCTTATCCGAATCGTAATGACATTTAATGAAGATTGAGTATGCACTACTCAAAAATTGTTTTTCTTTTGATAAATGTATTTGTACTTTTTTATTATACAATAATAACCTGTGATATATATCTCACACACGGTCTCCTATTGTACTATGGTAATCAAAGTGTTGTAAAGGTACAATAATAACCGATGTGGTTCTTAGTTGCACAAAAGAACAAATATCATATGAGGTAATATCAATAAGGTATGAGGTATATATCATAACGGTAAGACCAATAGGAGCGGAGCATCAATGAAGAATGTTTAAAAACGGGGGAAAATTATCACGCTACGGACAATAGGAGACGCAAACGGGGTTGCGTGGGTCAGCTAGTAATTAAATAATTACAAATTTTAACAAAAAAAACCGACTTCAATCTGGACCATTTTAATTAAATGGGACCATTCGGGAAGCACCAGCTTTCAAATAAAAAAGAATCATCAAAATCGGTTCACCCAGTCCAAAGTTATGAGGTAACAAACATTTAAAAAAAATACAGTCGAATTGAGAACCTCCTCCTTTTTGAAGTCGGTTGATAAAAGGGAAACTGTACTATGAGCCGGAACTACGAAGAAAGAGTATGCCCAGGTGGAGATTTGGGGACGGTGCCCACCTGGTCTGTTTGTGCGATGCAATTCAATCGATGTCCCTCATTGCATCGTGCCCTGCGTGTCTTGACGCCTGCACGCATGAAGACCTGATTGCTGTCATCGATAACGCAGTCAAAGTGGCCGTGTTCTGGGCTGTTAAAATACAGTTACAACTGCTTCGGTGGCATATTGGTAGCGTATGCAACTGCTGTGCTTGAGGTCTCAGATTCAATTCCCGGATCGGACCAAATGTTTGTATGGTCTGCAAATATTTGTTTCGGAGTTTGGGTGTTTTCTATGTATGTATTACAAAAAAATATATACATACTACATACAAATCGGTACTATATACATACAAATCGGTTCAGTGGTTTAGTCGCTTTCGCAACTAAACCATTGAACCGATTTGTATGAAATATGGCCATGGAGATTATTTGATTCATGAGGAGGGATAAAGCATAGGCTACCCTTTATTGCGATAGCTGACATTTATACGAGCGACCCTACTACCTACTAAGGTACCCTATAATTTTAGACTCAATACTAACATACATCCATATCAACGAAGTTCACGAAAAATTCGATATTTTTTCGTGTAATCGCAAAGTGCTCTTTGAATATAATTTGTTACAAGACCTAAAACAGTTGTAAGTCATTTATTTTATTTTTAAAGTTGATTCTTATTTTTACTATATTTATCTACACTATTATATAAAGAGGTAAAGTTTGTGAGTTTGTGACGTTGTAACTTGTAGGGGGTAATCTCTGGATCTACTGAACCGAAAATTCTTTTACCAATAGAAGGCTACGTTATTTTTGAGTGCCATAGGATTTATAATAACCGAAAAGTGGAAAGATTTTTTGTGGTAGCCGGGTTCGCAAAGTAAGTTGGAGAAAAAAATGTTTACCGCCCAACGAAGTGGGTACGGGTCAGCTCATTTGTTCTGTGGGTCAGCTAGTATTTCATAACTGTATGTGTTACTTCGTCAGCCCAGAAAACATCATATAGAACCATTCATAAATGTAGAAAAAACAATATCTGAACTATACCACTATGCGTTCGTTTCCCGTAAAAATATTATTTTATTACCTTGGCCCTTTTTAATATAACAAAATTTTAACCAAAAAAAAACGACTTCAATTTGGACCAAATTGAAATGGGACCACACGGGAAGCACCAGCTTTCAAATAAAAAAAGAATCATCAAAATTGGTTCACCCAGTCGAAAGTTGTAAAAAAAGTCGAATTGATAACCTCCTCCTTTTCTGAAGTCGGTTAAAAATTATTAAACATTGTCCCGTATACGATTAACATACTGGAGTCTGGACTTGTGTATTGTGTGAACGATGACGGATTTATCCACGAACATTTATCCATTCCATCCATCCATTATAATTTTCAAATCGCTAAGCCGATTTCGATTAATCTATACTATTATATAAAGCTGAAGAGTTTGTTTGTTTGAACGCGCTAATCTCAGGAAACGCTGGTACGATTTGAAAAATTATTGAATAGTACATATCGAGGAAGGCTCTAGGCTATATATCATCACGCTACGACCAATAGGAGCGGAGCCCCAATGAAATATGTTGCAAAAACGGGGGAAAATTATCACGCTACGGGCAATAGGAGACACAAACGAGGTTGCGTGGGTCCGCTAGTTTCTGTATAAAGATAGATTGGAGCTTAGATTACGCTCGGCTCCTAGTTATTGCGATAACCGACATATACGCAGGCGAAGCCGCAAGAAATACTTAACTTTAACTTTCTGATGTATAAGCTATATTACTGTAAAGTTTCTTTTGTGTGATAGAGTAACAAACACGTTCTATGGTTATATCCTCTTAATATTATAAATGCGAAAGTTTGTAAGTATGGATGGATGGATGTTTGTTACTCTTGCACGCAAAAACTAATGAGCCGATTTGGATGAAACTTTACAGTAATATAGCTAATACATCAGAAAAACACATAGGCTACTATTTGCCGCAATAACCGACAAACACGCGGGCGGACTACTAGTCCTACAATAAATACAATACAATATAGGTATCTCTATGGTTCCTCAGTTGACACGCACATCTTAAAACGATAAATTAAAAAGAATTAAACACAAACGTTATTAAGATTTTGGCTTTATTAATTAATTGTTTACAATCATTTAAATGTTATTTATTAAAAATAAAGTATTGTAAAAAGCAGCAGAAAAAATAGCTCTTTCTTTCTCTGTACTTATATGCTAATAGTTTGTGTATTAAGAATCACTAGACGATGAAGGTGGTTTATGCTCTTTTTGTCTTTTCCGCCTCTTTCTTTGTTTTTGACTGTTTGCGTCATCGGTGCATTTGATGGTTATATAGCTTCTGTGGAAAAGAGAAAATCAATAACAAGGGAGAACAGAAAATTGAAGTTAATGCAACTTCATTTTTATACTACTCGTACTGACAGTGATTTGTTTAGCAATAAGACTAATGAGAGAAAGATTTTACAAAATCTAAATACCTATCTAAATAGTACCTACATTTTACTCGTCTTGGAGAATACATACCGTTCACAACATCGCTAAAATTAATACAATCAAAAAACTTAAAGAAAATTTATTATTTTATCTAATTCTTAATGTGGGTGTAGTGATGCATTAAGCATACACTGTATACCCGGGTAAGAACCCATAAGGGCTCTTTAATGTGTAAAAAAATAAATAAATCAAGACAATATGAAAATAATTACTAACTAATATGTTTTTGGGACAGCTGTGGTGCTTGCTGACCCGTGGGGTTCGTGTGTATAAACTGGCCCTGTACTATGCCAGCTGGCTGAGAGCGTATGTACTGGATGTAGGTATGTGGCCGGCCCAGCTGTTTAGCTTTTGATCCGTAGCCTAAATACCAGAGAGAGGTGGTGGTTCACTATCCTAACCAGCCCAGCTGTTTGCCTTCGTTCCGTAGATAGGATAGTAGTGAAACTCGGCGGAGGTTACAACTTTTCTTATTTATTTGCTAAAATGCACTTTACTATTTACACAAAATTGGCATACAAATCGTGACTGTACCAGCGAGCTTGAATTTACGCGTGAGTGAGAGAGTCATACAATTGAGTGAGAGAGAACGATTATCGCCTACTGACAATTCACGTAAATACGTGCGCGCGCTGAGTGAGATTCCGTTCATAATTTGTTTGCTAGCGCAGCGAGTGGACGTACGCATGCCACAACAGGACGGCGCCAGCGCAGGCGCTCTGTCGCCACAATGTAATTAGTTTTTCAATGTGATTAAGGCAGTGGTCCGACCGCCGGCTAGAAAACGACTAACTATCGGCGATTTTCTCACTCAAGAAACGTACAATAAATATAAATTCCGTGTAAACGAAAGAGATGCATATAATAATAGTTGCTCTCCGACTGTTCACACTGCCGGCGACGACTCGCTTTACTAGTTTTGTCGCTGAGCGACAAGAGCTTTCAAAGATAAACTCGCTCAGCCATACTCGTTCACCGATACTCGCTCAGCGTGGCTATACAGTGTGGCTTTGAAAGTACACGCATGGATATCAACAAATCTCAACTCTCATTGTTGTCTAGTTCAGTATTGTCGGACATATTCAATAAAAAAAACCCATCCATAGTGTTTTGGAATGTGGTGTTGGCGCGAGTAATCGCTAATCGCACTTGAAAACTCGCTTATTGCCCAGTGACAAAACTATCGAAACTACACACTCGCTCCCCGCTGATCGCCAACTCGTTCATAGTTTCTAGTTCTATTCGTTTCTCGTTCATCGTCGGCGGTGGGACCTTGGGCCTTAGGGCAAAACTTCCTTTCTAAACATTCTAGAATCAAACTCACTTGTACCTTGTTCCTTTCTAAAGAGAGGCCTAGAGAAATATGTTACAAACGATTTCATTATTTGTCAATGTTTTGTCAATCATTAAATTATAAGTGAGTGATTCCCCGCTCACTCTCTAATAATATTGATAAAAAATAGTTGAAGGTTGAAAATCTCAATTCCAAATTTGAATGCTTCCTACCACACCGTAATTATTACCTGACTAAATTTCTTGATACTTCACATTTATTCGATACTGTCTCCACGATATCTTCGACAAGCTTGGGATCCAAAATTTTCTTTACAGGACGATTCAACTGTTCATCAGTCAAGGAATGAGTTGCCAGTACACTGGAATTAAGTTTTACAAAGTTTTATAATAGAAAGAGCGGTGTCAAAAATGTGAATTAAGGTTAATTGTTAGTGGAAACGTGTATGACGCTTATTAATTTATTCTTAACTAGCTGTGCCCGCTACTTCGCACACATGACATTTGAATTTTCAAGTAATTTGTAATTTTTCACTGTTTAAACCTTCCCTGGACTACGACAAACATTTCAAAATCAAAATCAGATAAATCGGCCCAGCCGTTCTCGAGTTTTAGCGAGACAAACGAACAGCATTGACTTTTATATATAAGACTAGCGATCCGGTCGGTTTATATAAATATGCATGGATTAGAAATATATATATATTTAATTACTCTATCTACTGTTGAAAACATTAAATTTCGTTAAAATTCAGTTGAGTTGTTTAAAAAATCTGTGCAAACAGACAGTTAAAGCGAACTCATTTTATACTATGTAAAGCTTCACCTCGGCCCTCTATACAACGAAATGTAAGTTTACTTTTGAAGTCAGGTTTGAATTTTCGTTTATCGGTCCTAAAGTAAGAAATTTGTTCTATCTTATGTATAAAAAAAATAGTTTAAAAATAATATTATGGCACTTAGTATCATCGTATCTGACTAAAATAATATTTATTGGAACGAAGTTCCTTATGGGGCGTTGCGGAGGGGTACCCTAGCCGGAAAAAACGTCCATAACGTAAGATTGATGCCTAGGTGTCAAAATGGTAGCGTATGAGAATAATGTGAGGTCTCGGGTTCGAATCCCGTGTAGGATCAAATATTTTTTTGATCTGCAAATATTAGTTTTTTAGGAGTTTGGATGTTTTCTATGTATAATATGTATGTACCTATTTACAAGAAAATGTCCGAAATATTTATTTATTTATTTCGCAAACGAAAAATTTATGTAATCTATAAGTTGCATGTAACAAGTACGGAGTAACGCTAGACAGAACTTGTTTCAGTAGACATTACTAGGTGGCAGCACAAGATTAGTTATTGTTTTTTATCGTTAAAAAAGCATAATAAAAAACGTATACCTGAATAGTTATTTTATTTATACCTCGCATAGAACTTTTAAATATTTTTATAAATCATTTTAAATAAAATAAAGGTGTTAAGACAATTTTGTGGTTCTTAAAGAGCCTGAAGTGTGGTACCTACTATTTCATTGGCTTGGCACTGACTTCAAACCTATGAATAGGTAGCACATACAAATTAAGTTATTTTATACTTTTTAGTTTTTGAAGTCGGTTTTTTTAAACGATGTTTTTTTTTTCTGAAATATCAGCGAAACGATTCAAAATTAGGTATATCGTGTCTTTAAAATTCTGTTATACAGTGCATTCAAAATTGTATTCTATCTATCTTTCACTTCAATTCTCTGCGATAGTAATCGCCTCCTATTTTATTTTTATCGATAAAAATACTCATGATAAAAAATATACCCCAATAATTATTTTATTTATACCTTGAATAGAACATGAAATAAATATGTTTATGATAAGGAACTTCGTTCCTATCTGGTGTCCCACGACACCACACGACTTTTTTTTATATATAAGACTCCCATCTGTACCTTTTCTTATAGTAAGAGAGCTACTGAACCTTTCGACTAATGGTGTGTCTGTAAGGCTAGAAACTCTTGTAGTGATGAGTCATAGCGTGCTAAGTACGTAACCATCGCCTGGCAGGCCTCAGCCCTGCACATCATCATCTTTCTTTCATGTTTTTGAAAGTGTAAAAAAATTAGAAAAAAACTTGTTCCTGTAAGGCTGAAATTTTTATAGGATTTAGTTCATTCATTAAGAAGTTCAAAAACAAAATGACAGGCGATTCCGACGAGCACTAGTACCTGCCAGGCGAACAGAAAGACACACATTTCTTCAATTACATCATCAATGTAAATAAATTTTATTCTTCCGACGCTTCCGACGATTTAATGTTATTGTCACCCTAATGGTGAAACCAAACGAGCGTAATTTTGTGAGTCGTGAGTCGCGTATTTTTGGTCACTCATTTTACGTTGAACTTAATTTCGGTTGAGTTGCCAGACGAACTTAATTTATTTATTCAGTATTGTTGTAAATGGCAATGTAAAATTAAGTTTTATTTTATCTGTGGACCGCTAGTGCAACACTCTCGGTTCGGCCATCTTGTCTTATGAGTCTATGAGTACTTGTGTTCTGCGCTCTGTGTAATTGTGATTCTTCCCAATAAAGTTTGCCCTAACAAGGTGTTCCCGTGTTTCCTTAACCTGCCCTGATAACAGGTTATGGGCCCAGAAGCAACATTTTGTTATTCGGTGTGGCATAAGTTTTTTTAAGTGTGATTGGGACTTTGAGATTGTCACGCGCGACAACGTGCGCCATTGTGAAATCATGGATAACACTTTGAACGTTTCTGTGTTGAAGTTGACCGGTGGTGAGAACTGGCCCATCTGGAAATTTCAGTTTGAAATCATTTTGAAAGGGCGCGACCTGTTTGGTATTGTTACGGGTACCGAGCTTGAACCTGCTGGTGAATTAAAATCAGCATGGCTGAAGAAAGACGCCAAGGCTCAAGAGCTCCTGGTCACCAGATTGGAGGCAGGACCGCTGTCACACTTGCTGTCTTGTACAACTTCTAAAGACATGTGGTCAAAACTCAAAGCTGTGTATGAAAGAGAGAGTGTTGTGAGCATTCACTTGTTGCAACAAAAGTTCTTTGCTATTGAGTTTAAGAATGAGTCAGTTTCTACATTTATGTCAAAATTAGAGGAGATCTGTGTCAAGCTAAATCAAGCTCAAGAACCCATTTCAGATAAAATGTTAATAACAAAAGTTTTAATGTCTTTGCCGGACCGCTTTAAGCATTTCCGTTCTGCTTGGGAGTCTACCCCATTAGAGAAGCAGACTATTGAAGAGCTGACTTCAAGACTTTTGATTGAGGAGGAGAGATCTGAGCCATGCGATGAAGTCATGGCATTGGCCAGTGTTAGTAAAATAAAATGCTACAGTTGTGGGAAAGCCGGCCACTATTCAAGAAATTGTTCTGTCAATAAAGGGAATGTTAGAGAGACTAGAGAGTGTCACTATTGTAAGAAGAGAGGCCATCTAATGGCAAACTGTAAAGCTCTGAAAGCCAAGCAAGGGAAGGAGAAGTCAAAAGATACAAGGGAAGTAAATGCTTTCATGTGTTCGAGCGAGGAGAATGATTGCTGTGATACTGAGAACTGGTGGTATATGGATACAGGTGCCAGCGAGCATATGTGTAAACAGAGAAGTTTATTCAAGAATTTGGATAGTATACAATGTCCTAATAAGGTGACTGTTGGTGATGGACAGCTCTTAAGTGTGTTGGGCCGTGGAACTGTTGAACTATTCGCATGGAATGGAGTGAAATTTATTAAAACCATTCTATCTGGTGTGTTGTATGTGCCCGAGCTGAAATTCAACTTATTTTCGGTAGGAATTGTTTTGGACAAAGGTTTGTTTTTGTACTCAAATAATTTACAGTGCAATTTTGTTAATGACTGTGGTGAAGTTCGTGCTATTGCGAAACGAATAAATAAACTTTATCTCATGTTATTTTCGTTAAATGAAACGCAATCTGAAGTAGCAGCGATCTGTCAAAACAAATTGCAATTTAGTGAGTCTAATGTTTTGAGTGTATCCGAACTTTCGAATGACGTTGACAGTTTAAAAATGTGGCATAAAAGACTTTGTCATCAAAATATTCAATACGTGAAGAGTTTTTTTGAATAGAAAAGGAATTAAATTTATTGATAATTTTGTACAATGTGCAGAGTGTTTGGCAGGGAAGCAGCACCGTCTGCCATTTTCTGTGAGTTTGTTACGAGCTTCCGAGAGGCTCGAAATTGTGCACGCCGACGTTTGTGGCCCCATGGAAAACGCATCGCTCGGTGGGGCAAAGTATTTTCTTCTGCTTAAAGACGACCATACCGGCTACCGTAAAGTTTTCTTTATGAAACATAAAAGTGAAGTGAAGTCGTTGATTAAAAACTTTATCGTTAAGTCTGAGAGAGAAACTGGTGTCAAAATGAAAGTACTACGTAGTGACAATGGTTTAGAGTTCGTCAATTCGGAATTACGTGTGTTGTTGGATGCATATGGTATAGAACACCAGAGATCTGTTGTTTATACCCCCCAACAAAACGGTCGTGCAGAAAGGGAGATAAGAACCTTAGTAGAAGCCGCTCGTTCAATGATGACAGGTATGCATAAACACTTTTGGGCTGAAGCCATAAATACTGCCGCTTATGTACTTAATCGTACTGCTCCGAGCCCGGTGGAGGGAAAGACACCATACGAAGCATTTTATTTAAAAGAATCAGTACCATTGGACTTCAAAGTGTTTGGCTCGTATGTTTCTGTGCTTGTTCCAAAGGAGCGTAGACTCAAACTTGATCCGAAGAATAAAATTGGCATTTTCCTTGGTTATGATGAGTGTGTCAAAGGCTATAGGGTATACATACCCCTAACCAAGAAGATTGAAGTGGCTCGTGATGTAGTATTTGTGCCATCTCCTGTGTCTGCTAGATATAAGAAGAGTAGTGAGAGTCAAACTGTTTTTGAAATGCAGCCGGAGACCAGTGAACCAAAATTTGTAGAAGATGACAACCATTATGTCCCAGATGAGAGTAGGTCATGTAATCCTGATTTTCAAATGCACCCAGAGACCAGTGAACCTGAATTTAAAGAAGATGACAACCAGGTTACAGATGAGAGTGAGAGCAGGAGGTCATTTAATTTGCGTCCAAGGAGTCAACTTAAAAGGCCCAGATATTTGGAGGATTATGATTTTGGTCTGCTGTCTTTTGATGAAGCTGTCTCTAGTACTAATTGGCGGGATGCTATAGATAGAGAGCTGAAAGCTTTAGAAGAGAATGAAACCTGGGATTATGTTTTGAAACCCGACAACTGTAAAGTTATTGATACTAAGTGGGTTTTCAGGTGTAAGACTACCGATGCAGGTAATACTACTTATAAAGCTCGACTTGTAGCTCGAGGGTTTCAGCAAAATCTAGATTTTACTGAAACATATAGTCCAGTAGCCCGACTTACATCCTTGCGACTATTTTTAGCTTTTTGTAATCAAAATGATCTTCCTGTTTACCAATTAGATGTGTGTAGTGCATTTTTGTATGGAGAAATCGAGGGTGATGTTTATATTTGTATACCTGAGGGTTGTAAAGTACAAAATAAGGATACTGTATGTAAACTAAAGAAGGCATTGTATGGTCTTAAAGATTCTCCAAAAAATTGGAATAAAAAATTTAATAATGTTATGTCAGAGTTGGGTTTTGTGAGATGTGACTTTGAATATTGTCTTTATATAAATGTTAAAGAAAAAGTTAAGACTTATCTATTACTATATATTGATGACTTGTTATTAGCATCAAATAGTTCTAGAGAGATTGTTAATGTAAAGATTATGTTAAATAATCATTTTAAAATGAAAGATTTGGGCCTGATTAGTCAGTATCTTGGTATGCTTATTAAACAAAACTTAAGGGAGGGAACTATTGTAATAAATCAAAGTACCTATCTTGCAAATTTATTAAAAACTTGTAATATGTCAGATTGTAACTCTGCTTCAACTCCAATGGATGAGAATTTCGATCATTCTTTGCTTAAAAGAGAGATGTCAGAAACTAAGGACTTGGAAAGTAGATGTCGTAGTGTAATTGGTACACTTATGTATGCTATGCTATGTTCAAGACCAGATCTTTGTTTAGCTATTAGTGTTCTGAGTCGTTATCAATCTTGTGCTAGCCAGGATTTGTGGAATGCACTTAAACGCATTCTGCGCTATGTACAAGGTACTTTAAATATGAGTTTGGTTTTTACTAAAAATAAAGATATTGAACCTATAATTGGTTATGTTGATTCTGATTGGGCGGGTGATAAATCTGACAGAAAGTCAACTGGTGGATATGTTTTTAAAGTTTATGGTTGTAGTATTTCTTGGGTGTCTAGAAAGCAGCCCACAGTCTCTCTGTCATCCACTGAATCAGAGTTTGTAGCTTTAAGTATGGCTTGTAGTGAGGCTTTGTGGCTGAAACAATTATTTAAGAGTGTAACTAATTTAGATGTAACTGTAACTTTGTATGAGGATAACCTTCCTGTTATTAGTCTTTGCAAGAACCCACAATTTCATCATAAACTAAAGCATGTTGATATAAAAGTTTTCTTTGTGCGAGAGAAAGTTTTTGAAAACCTTATTACTTTGAAATATGTTTGCACTCAGGACCAAATAGCAGATATGTTCACTAAGCCTATAGGTAGAGTTAAGTTTGTTAAGTTTAGAGATCTAACAGGGATGAAAATCATAGAGTAGGGTTAACTGTTGTATTAATTTTAACATTGAGGGAGGGTGTTGTAAATGGCAATGTAAAATTAAGTTTTATTTTATCTGTGGACCGCTAGTGCAACACTCTCGGTTCGGCCATCTTGTCTTATGAGTCTATGAGTACTTGTGTTCTGCGCTCTGTGTAATTGTGATTCTTCCCAATAAAGTTTGCCCTAACAAGGTGTTCCCGTGTTTCCTTAACCTGCCCTGATAACAAGTATTGAGCGTTGATACGGGCTGTTTGTGTCGTCGAGCACGATGGATCTATTAAAAGTATCGTGTATTTACGAAGCATATTCCGAAGATGAGACCAGAAAAAGATGATGGGTAAACCCACTCAATAGTCAGAGGCGTATGGACAGTTCCATAATTTATTTTACTTCCCTCACCACGACCGAAATTCGGTCGAGTTTACGCGCATTGAGTTGGAAGACAACTCATTTTGCGTCGTCGTGTGGCACCAACTGCATTTTTGTATGAAACCGAATGCAGCAGAATTTATGCTACCGAAATTCTGCGACTCACGACTCACAAAATTACGCTCGTTTGGTTTTAGCCTTAGTAAAGAAAATAGAGTACAAGTTTGATAGCATAATCAAAAGTGATGTAATCGAAATTGGTCACTTCCATCTGGCAGAATTTTGATGTTCCGAAACTCATTTGGCATTGCACATTAACTTGGCATGAACTTCTTTGAACGAATATTTTTTAAGCCTAAAAATTATGAAATAAAATTATTGTTTGGCCGAATATTTATTTGTCTCAATTTCATTATCAGGATACTCTTAAGGTGACATCGATACGCTAGTAAAACCTAATTACAGAAAAACTAGCCAAGTGCTTCAGGAGCCACTCCTTATTAAGGTTTCATAGTTAGCAATGGTGAACATTTTGCATAACGGTTTCGAGGCCCTTAACTTCGAACTAGTTTGTTGACAACTATACGTAAACTAGTAAAACCTTATTATAATAATAATATTCTTTATTAATGTAGGTAGTAGAGCCACGCTGATTTCAGCACGAATGGGCCGGCTCGACCGGGGCGGTACTACCCTCGCACAGAAAATCAACGTAAAATGACAGCGATCGTGCTGTCGTGTTTCGTTGGTGAGTGCGAGACCGGAGGCCAAATAGTCTAGTCAACAAGTTCCATACTTGTTGACTAGACTAAAAGATGCAGCAGCATCACTAGGCCGCCATGGTGTGGGTCGCCATACTGCATTGTCTGCATTCGCAGTGAGTATGGTGACCACCGCTTTTGGATTCTGCTTATGCTTTCCATCAGGCAGAGTAGTCATTATAAAAAAAAAAACCCGGACCAAAAAGAGGGGTGTTATAAGTTTCACGTGTCTGTCTGTCTGTCTGTCTGTGGCACCATAGCTCCCGAACGGATGAAGCGATTTCAATTTTGTTTCTTTTGTATGAAAGGTGAGTTACGTGCGAGTGTTCTTAGACATGTTTCATGAAAATCGGTTGAGTTGTTTACTTTTTAAAGGGAACTCAGGTTATTATGTCGGGTTTTTTTTTTAATTTTGAGAATTTATACAATTATTTAAGAAAGCGACATGACTCATATTGTTAGTATCAATTATTTTTAAGACTATGTTAGTTTACCTAATCTCGTAAATTTCTTTGCTGCACTATTTTTTAAAATTTCGCTAAACATAAATGACGAAAAGGAATACGGTGCATTTATAGACCTCTGAAGGATGAAAGTTTGGCTAGAGCAAAGAGGGGGGCGCTCAACTCTAAAAGTTTATTTATTTATTACTTTATGCACAAATACATGCATCGGCAGAGCCTAAGGCGTTCTTTGCGAATGGACAGATAGGGCGATGCAGAGAAAAGATGAGGCAGGTGCACATAAGACGAAATAAATTATATCCAAATAACCGTGAGTTGTACATTTTTTCATAACAATAATAGTAAAGGCATGTGTTATGGAAATCATCTAATCTAAATCTAATTGCTGCTAGTGGTAGAATTCATTAGGTACCTGCTTTTGCTACTTTTTTTTGGTTGTTAGCATGTGTGTAAATTAAGTTTGTTATGCATTTAATACAGATCAAAACTTACCGTAGAATATGTTATCAAAATTAATATTAAAGATATTGGATATTTAAAATGAGGGGTCGTTGTTGTGGTAGCGATTGGCAGGCGTGGAGTGTCCTTTAAGTCTGTTCTTAATAACTTCTTTTGCGAAACATTGTAAAGATGTGTCGATGTTTGTTACTCTTTCACACGAACATTTGGCCAATGGGAAATATAAAACCTTAATGTTTAATGCTTATTCAAATTAACTCAAGTGTTAGCCTACAATATTATATGTATCTAATTTTATGTCACTGTCAAACGCATAGTATAGCTAATGTATTCTAATGTTCTCAAAGGAAGAAACCCTGTTAATGTTACTTTACTACTATGTGGTAAATGTCGCTGATGGCACAATTATTCATACTTTTATGTAATTGTACTTATAACCTTATATTGTGTTGTTGTTTATTTACCTAAATAAAAAAAAAAAATAAAAAAAAAAAATATTGACTTGGATTACTAAAAGTTCTTTACTACTATATTAAGTAACCCAAGCATACAACCTTACCTTCTAGGGAAAATTGCTTGGAGCAACTGCCTTGTAGCCGTTGTGTGCACTTTCCAGTCAATATTGTCGAGTACTGTTCTTGGGACCATTGCATTGCCGTTACCAATTGGAACCTGATAAGATATATATACATGAAAGTTTATTTGCATTTTAGGACATGGTACAAAGTAGTGACAAGATCACTCACAAAGAACTTTATAAGAAGGTTCAAAGTCACATAACAGCAATAGAGAGGTCAATGTTTGCAGTTTCACTGCGTGATCGAATAAGAATAAGGAGATCCGTAGACGAACCAAGGCCACCGACATTGCCCACATAGTTAAAAAAATCGAACATTTAACTCACAACACCATCTAGTCTAAAGCTAAGCAGAGCTTGTGTTATGAGTACTAGACAACTGATATTAATACATATGTACTTCTTTTTTGTAAATACTTATACATTATACATACAAAACACCCAAACTTTTGCAACTTGTATTGTAACTTGTATTGTATAATTTGCAAACAAATATTTGCAAATTATACAAACATTTGGTCGAACCCGGGAATCAAACCCGAGACCTCTAGCGCAGTAGTCACATTTTTTTATGACATAGGGGGCAAACGAGCAGTCGTATCGCCTGATGGTAAGCGATTACCGCCGCCCATGGACACCCGCAACGCCAGAGGCATCACAAGTGCGTTGTCGGCCTTTTAAGAAGGAGTACGCTCTTTTCTTGAAGGTTTGAAGGTCGTATTGGTCCGGGAATACCGCAGGCGACAGTTCATTCCAAAGTTTTGTTGTGCGAGGCAGAAAGTTCCTGGAAAAGCGCACCGTTGTGGACTGCCAACCATCTAGATGATGGGGATGAAACTTCTGTCGCGTAGGACGATGGCAGAAAGAGGCGGCAGGAATCAGTCCGAGCAATTCCTCGAAGCACTTCCCATGATAAATGCGGTAGAAGATGCACAGCGAAGCTACAACTCTACGCAACGCCAAAGAGTCTAGCCGAATTGAAAGTTCCTGGCAATCGACGACTCGAGTCGCTCTCCGTTGAATGCGGTGCAAAGGGAGGAGCTGGTATTGGGGTGCCCCCGCCCAAAGATGGGGACAGTATTCCATGTGAGGCCGAACCTGCGCCTTATAAAGTAAAAGTCGGTGGGCCGGAGTGAAATACTGTCTCGATCTGTTGAGCACACCAAGCTTCTTCGAGGCCAATTTGGCCTTACCCTCCAGGTGGCCACGAAACTGGACTTCGCTTGACATGTCGACACCAACTATTCCAATATTGGCTGAAGCAGATAATGGAGTGCCTTCGAAACGAGGACATACGACCCACGGAAGTTTTTTAGCGGTGAACGCGCAAATTTGTGTCTTTGTGGTGTTAAATTGGACTAAATTAAGTCTACCCCAATCTGAGACCTTTTCCAAAGAAGTCTCAACTTCAGACACAAGTTTGTTTCGACTCTCAATTACGTTTTCCCGAAAAATATTGGCGCGGCCGGTGTAAAAAGCATCGCCGCTGCTGTCATCCGCATAACAATGAATGCCGCAATATTGCAGCATGTCATTGATATGGAGGAGGAACAAAGTAGGCGATAGCACACAGCCTTGCGGGACACCAGCATTCACAGATATAGAATCAGAGCATTCACCGTCGACAACGACCTTACTGCTTCTATCTGCTAGAAAGCTAGCGACCCAATCGCATAATTTCTCGAGAAGCCCATAGGAAGGGAGCTTCGAGAGAAGCGCTTTGTGCCAGACCCGATCAAAGGCCTTCGCGATGTCCAAACTAACTGCCAGGGCTTCCCCCTTAGTCTCAATCGCTTGAGCCCAGCGATGTGTCAGGTATACCAGAAGATCACCAGCCGATCGACCCTTACGGAAGCCGTACTGCTGGTCGCTAAGCAGATGATGATCTTCTAGATATCGTAGGAGTTGATACTTGATGATGGACTTTATTATTTTCGAGAAGAGGGAAGTAATGGCTATCGGCCTGTAGTTGGACGGATTAGAGCGATCGCCTTTTTTTGGGATCGGGTGGACTAATGCTGCCTTCCATGTTGTCGGGACTACGCCAGAAGAGTAGGAGAGCCGAAAAAGACGCGTTAAGACCGGTGCCAACTCTGGAGCGCACATCTTCAACACTATAGGGGGGATTCCATCCGGGCCACTCGACTTATGGATATCCAGAGATAAAAGTGCTATACGCACTGAGCGTTGGTGCAACTGGATATCCAGCATTCGGCTCTCGCACCGCGGTATGGTAGGCGGCTCCTGTTCCCCGTCATCCAAGGTCGAGTTGGACGCAAAGTGTTTTGCCAGGAGATCCGCTTTCTCCTTTGCGTCGTAGTACATACACTACCACTGCGCCACCGAGGCAGACAGCGGTCGCAGTGGGCGGGGCACATTGTTCGCAGACAAAACGGCCGAATAGGCTGATCGGTTCTGCAGTGGTGACCAAGTAACGGAAGACAGAGCGTGGGCCCTGTGTATGGTGGCCTGACGACCTGGTGCAGGTCCCGGCAGAATAGGACCGGTTGTTTTCAGGAGCCTTAGAAGAGGCATATGTCTAGCAGTTGGCGGTTCAGATGATGTTTAAGAACAACTTCGACGAAGTCAAGTCATTCAGTATTTAAGAACATGAAAAAGTCAGTGTCGAGGAGAGAAATACTTACCATGTCAGGATCTGATAACGGCTGATAATTTCTTAGGAGATTAACTTGAGCCGCAGGATTTTCGTCTCGATTATGGGACGAACCTGCTTGTTGCGCAGAATGCTTAAGATCTTGAATTGGGCCATTATTACTTATGCTATTATCTTCGTCTTGGCTGGAAGAATCCTGAATAGGAGCTATAGGATTTTCTTGCCTAATCCGGGATGGTCTGGCCTGTTGTGTGGACTTTTTAAGTACTTTAATTGGGGCATTATTTCTAGAGCTACTACCTTCATCTTGATTGGAAGTATCCAGGATTAGATCTACAGAATTTTCTTGCCTAATTCGAGACGGTCCGGCTTGTGGTGCCGGTCTCTTACGACCTGTAATTCGGTCACTACTTTTCGGGCTATTACCTCCACCTTGCATGACAGTATCCTGAATCGGAGCTATACGATTTTCTAGTCTAATCCGGGACGGTCCGGCTTGTGGCACCGGTATTTTATGACCTGCAATTGGGCTGTTATTTCTCGGGGTATTACTTACGCTTTGCATTAAAGTATCTTGAATTTGATCTACCGGATTGACGCGTCTTATTTCAGATCGTTCCGTATGATTAACTGGTCTGGTTTCGAGATAATGTTCATAGTCTGTATGACTATTCCGGTGACGTAATGCATTTATTAGTTCCTGAAATTCTGATGACAATTCAAATCTTCGTACAAGTTCTTCAGTGTCCCAAAATTCACTTCTCCCGTGATCCGCAACCAGATCCTGTTTTGAGAGTTGTTGTGGTGTTGGACGTTGGGAGCCCTGATCCACACGTGGAGCATTGTTTTGCTGTGCAAGAAGGATTCCCAAGTCTTCCATAGGATGTACATCATCTTCTTCGTGAAGTGACCGTTTAGCTTGCGAACCCTAAAATATTTAAACCATAAAAATTTGTATTTATTTAGCTAAGTAAACAGAGTTCTGATAACATGGAACTTCGCTAAACTGCTCTCCAGTTTGTACTGTTTGTATTTTTTGTGGATAAATAGCGTCAGTACGCAAGTGAACCTTTGGATTTTGCTGTTGTGTTAAAAGTAATCGTCTTCCGCTGTTTTAGGAGCTTTGATCCACATGTAGAGCGTTTTTTTGTTGTGCATAGACGTTCTAGATAATCGACATTATCTTTTTCGTGAAGTGACTTTTCAGCGTGACTGTTCAGCGTGCGAGCCCAAAATGAAACAAAACTTTAACCAATTTATTCTGTGCAAATTTAGTTATTATATGAAAATTGTTGAATGTTTCTTAACGAAACCTAAAGCGGCATCTAGAAGCAAACTTTTAAATTATAAGTCTGTTGCGAAAACTAACGCTTTTCATTACAGTTTATGGGCTTATCCCGATTTAATCAGTTAACTGACACCCGCGGTGTAACCCGCGGTTTTAGTCGTACCGCGTGTGACGCCGCTAGTCTAAAAAAAGTAGCCTAAGTTACTCCTTATATCATCAGCTACCTATCAGTGAAAGTCCAGTCAAAATTGGTGTAGCATTTCCAGAGATTAGCCGGTACAGACAGACCGACAGACAGACAAAAATGTTAAAAAACGTTATTTTGGTGTAGGGTATACCTACACGGTACATGCATTTAGTAGGAAGCGATTATTTTAATATTACAAACGGACACTCCAAGGGATCCGGGAACTGCTGTTATTAACACATCCGGACCAGGATACCGGAGGCCCACACCCCAACCCTTCCCCCCAACCCCCAAAGGCCGCCAACGCACTTGAGACGCCTCTGGTGTTGCGTGTGTCCAGGAGCGGCGGTAATCGCTTACCATCAGGTGATAAGTCTGCTCGTTTGCCAGCCTATTCCAAAAAAAAAGTATTATTAACTTACTTCAGCTTCCGTCGAGCTGCTACTCACTCTACGACCCACATATAAAGCATCTTGATGTGAAATAATCCCGCCTGTCATAAACACTTCCATCATTATTCTCTGAAACATTGATATAACTGAGATTAATGTTGCATGTTGATATGGAGATTTATATGGTAAATAATAGAATAGAATGGAAGGCAATGGACTAGAAATTAATAAATTATATAGACGGTCCCTATTTACATACATAAAGACATGTCAAAAATCGAGGTTAACTGGAGAGCGTAATTTATATTCAACACATTCTAGAAATAATTCTATGAACAATTATATATTTTTTTTTACACTATGTATTTCATTCGTTTTAGGAACTTTATAATGCTACTAGCTGTTGCCCGCGGCTTCGCCCGCGTGTATGTCGGTTATCGCTGCAAATAGTAGCTTATGTGATATTCTGATGTATAAGCTATATTACTATAAAGTTTTATCCAAATCCGTTCAGTAGTTTTTGCGTGAAAAAGTAACAAACATCCATCCATCCATACTAACAAACTTTCGCGTTATGAATATAGGTAGGATATTTATCGATATAAAATCATGATACAAAATGTATTGGTACCTGAATAGTTTTATTTTCTTTACCTCGCATAGAACTTTTATATATTTTTATAAATCAGTTTAAATAAAATAAAGGGGTTAAGACAATTTTGTGAAAACTAAAAATTTAGTATAGCGCCATCTGTAATGATTTATTTATTTCGTGAACGAAAATTGTAGTATAGCGCCATCTGTATTTTTGATATGGAACTCATTCCTATCTGATGTCCCACGACACCACCCGTTTTTTTTTACAAATAATACACACACGTTTTACTATTAAAAACTTATTTAAGTATTTATATATGTACATAAAATATAAAGTGTTTATATGAGCTTATTTCGACATTTGACATCGACCGGGTCTGGCACCGCTCGCTTCTCTCCAAGCTCTCGGCATTCGGTCCGCCTCCTAGACCCTGTCACTGGATTGACGCTTTTCTTCATCAGCGCCGCATTATGGGCCTTTGCGACGGCACGGCCTCTGATGTTCTGGATGTAAACGCTGGCGTACCTCAGGGTTCAGTCCTGTCGCCCACACTATTTCTTCTGCATATCAATGACATGTTAGCTCTTGGCAACATACATTGCTATGCAGACGATAGTACAGTTCATGGGCGATATTTTTGACACCGTTCAGCCAAGCTGGCAGACGTTGAGGAAAATCGACAGAAGCTTGTCGCTGAGCTCGACCGGGTTTTGAACCGCATTTTACAATGGGGTGATAAGAATCTGGTCGAGTTCAACGCTACGAAAACACAGTTGTGCGCGTTCTCTACCAAAAAGTCTCCATTCCTTTCCCTCCCCACTTTTCAGAGCACTCAACTGCCACTACGGGGTAAGCTCGGTGTCCTGGGCATGGATATTTGCCGGGACCTCGAGTACTGTTCTCATCTTTGTGATGGATCCGCGCAGTATTTGCTTGATGCTTTCGATCGGTTGCAATGGCGAACAGTCCGCTTTACCAACAGTCCCGAAGCCACCGAGTTCCTTGAACCTCTGCAGCTGCGTAGAGATATCGCCTCTATAGCAGTCCACTACCATCTGTATCATTGGAAGTATTCCGAGGAGCTCTTCCAACTGGTCCCCCTTCTCCATTCCTCTGCAGAATAACATGTTCACTCTCAAACCAAACGGTTTGGTTCATCCTTCCTGTGCCGAGCAGCTAAAAACTGGAACTCACTACCAGCGCACGTGTTTTTCTCCCACTATGATCCCGGGGCCTTTAAGTGGGGCGTGAAAAAGCATCTCACTAAGCCGTCATAGTGTGGGACGCAATACTGCATTGTCTGCTTTCCCAGTGAGTATGGTTGCCCCCACTGTTGGATTCTACTTGAGTTTTCCATCAGGCTGACCATAGTCACTTTGGCAGCTTCAAATAAAAAAAGTACAATTTTAATAACTACGTTTTTTCTTTTGCCATATTTTGCCAACCAAAATATGGAGATTTTGTGGATTTGATATACGTGAGTATGCTGCCCATGAGAAAAAAAAAAACTGTATCTTTAAGCATCTGTCCTTGGGTTTTGATAATGTTGTTATTGGAAATACTGTTTTCAGCGGAAACTGCATTCTTTTAAATTAAAATGTCAAATAAGTTGGAATTATTGGAATACGGGGAATTAAAACATTATCTTCTTTTGCCATTCCATGCGTCATGATTGTAGCTTTTACAATGTTGTACCCCAGTTGTGTAATATTTAGCCATGTACTATTGCTTTGGCGCTCAAGATACCTCATTTAATAGTACTGGAAAATTAACTTGCAGCCTCAACTTATGGGTAGGCACTCCTGATATTTCTAAAGACTTTAAGTATTCGACAACATCTCCCTCCACGCCTGACATGATCCGTTCGTTTAATTGATAACTATCTCATTAGTCAGCTGATCAGGATCGATATTATTTACATTTTTATTCATATCTAACCAACAGCTAGCTTATAATGACGATACTTCTGTAGATAATTTTGAAGTTAAGAAACGCTGTTAATTAATTATATTAATTTGGCTTATTTATTTCTATTAATATAAGGAACATACAAATCAGATTGACGAATATATACTTAATATCTTAACATTTAATTTTTATATATATAATATCATTGCTATCATTGTTAAGTCTTCATTGAAAAAGTTAAATATTTTTTATGATTGTGACAGCCTTGTTTATCCGTTGTCAAGACGCCCGACGTAGGTAACGCGCAGGCGTGTGGCGAGTGAACTCCCAGAACAACCTTTCATCCCCCTTTTAAACCCCTTACAACCCCTTTTTCGCATTAAAAAGTAGCCTATGTCCTTTCTCAGGCTCTAGACTATCTGTGTACCAAATTTCATTCAAATCGGTGCAGCGGTTTGGCCTTGAAAGCAAGACAGACAGACAGACAGAGTTACTTTCGCATTTATAATAATCAAATTTTTCAAATTGGACCAGTAGTTCCTGAGATTAGCGCGTTCAAACAAACAAACAAACTCTTCAGCTTTATATATTAGTATAGCTGACCCACGCAACGTCGTTTGCGTCTCCTATTGCCCGTAGCGTGATAATTTTCCCCCATTTTTGAAACATTCTTCATTGGTGCTCCGCTCCTATTAGTCTTAGCGTGATGATATATAACCTATAGCCTTTCTCGATAAATGGGCTATCTAACATTGAAAGAATTTTTCAAATTGGACCAGTAGTTCCTGAGATTAGCGCGATTAGCTGACCCACGCAACGTCGTTTGCGTCTCCTATTGCCCGTAGCGTAATAATTTCCCCCCGTTTTTGAAACATTCTTCATTGGTACTCAGCTCCTATTGGTCATAGCGTGATGAAATATATATCATCACGCCTATAACCTTCCTCGATAAACGGGCTAACAACAACAATCTAACACTGAAAGAACTTTTTCAAATTGGACCAGTAGTTCCTGATATTAGCGCGTTCAAACAAACAAAAACTCTTCAGCTTTATATATTAGTATAGATGTATTTATTATACTCTTCTAAGATCTAATACTCATAATCAACAACAGATTTATTTGGATAAAGACTAATATTAGGTATTATGTTGATAAAAACTCTTTGACAAATAACTCAATAATAGGTACCAACTCTTAGCGTCTTATACTCGTGATAACTTCTAAACGAAATGTTCGAATGGGGTGAAACAAAAAGTATTTTACTTCTACATAAATACCCTTGATAACATAATGCTTTATTTGGATAAGGATTAATATTACGATACACATTTAACGTAGTTTCTTTCTTCAGACGATTTAATAATTTTTTTGAGCACAAAAGCGGTTATTGTGACTAAACCATGATAGTTAGATATATGCTCTCGCGGACTTTTTTGTAGATCTTAATGGGACCTACAAACCCGTAATACATGATTTTGTTCTATTGTCAATACTTTTTGCAGCGCACGCAAAAATAGGTTTTCGAGTTCACACCTTGGGTTACATAAAACAAATTTTCTTACGGATCTCAAATTTTTTTGAATGTAAAATATAGCCTATAGCCTTCCTCGGTAAATGGACTATCCAACACTGAAAGAATTTTTCAAATCGGACCAGTAGATCCTGAGATTAGCGCGTTCAAACAAACAAACAAACAAACAAACAAACTCTGCAGCTTTATAATCTATATATATAAAAGAGTAAGGTGACTGACTGACTGACTGACATACCCAGAGATCAACGCACAGCCCAAACCGCTGAAGCTACAATCCTGAAATTTTGCACGTAGGTTCTTTATATGACGTAAGTGAGCACTAAGAAAGGATTTTTTGAAATTCCACCCCTAAGGGGGTTAAATAGGGGTTGAAAGTTTGTATGGAAGTTCGTCATTTTTTAAGTAAGAAACATGAAACTTTACTTTTGGGCTACTGATTAAAAAAGAGTAGATACGTATTTAAGCGTTTCTGGATATTCTACCCCTAAGGGGTTAAATAGGGGTTGTTATTTCGTATATAGGTCAGTCTGGAAGTCCGTCATTTTTGAAGTTAGAAACATGAAACTTTATTTTTAGGCTGCTGATTAAAAATGAATTGATACATGTTTCAGCGTTTCTGAATATTCTACCCCTAAGGGGGTGAAATAGGGGTTTAAAGTTTGTATGGAAGTTCGTCATTTTTTAAGTAATAAACAGGAAACTTTATTTTTGGGGTACTGATTTAAAATGAATATATACGTATTTAAACGTTTCTTAATATTCTACCCCTAAGGGGGTGAAATAGGGGTTGAAAGTTTGTAAGGAAGTCCGTCATTTTCTAAGTGAGAAACTTGAAAATTGATGTTTTGGCTAATTAAAAATGAGTAGATACATATTTATGCGTTTCTGCATATTCCACCCCTGAGGGGGTGAAATAGGGGTTGAAATTTCGTATATAGGTTATTCTGGAAGTCCTTCATTCTTGAAGTTAGAAACATGCAACTTTATTTTTAGGCTGCTGATTAAAAATGAATTGATACGTGTTTCAGCGTTTCTGAATATTCTACCCCTAAGAGGTTAAATAGGGGTTGTTATTTCGTATATAGCTCAGTCTGGAAGTCCGTCATTTTTGAAGTTGGAAACATGAAATTTTATTTTTGGGGTACTGATTTAAAATGAAAAGATACGTATTTAAACGTTTTTTAATATTCTACCCCTAAGGGGGTGACATAGAGATTATTTTTTTTTATGTAAGTTCGTCATTTTTTAAGTTAGAATGATGAAACTTTATTTTTAGGCTACTGATGAAAAAAGAGTAGATACGTATTTAAGCGTTTCTGGTTATTCTACCCTTAAGGGGGTGAAATAGGGGTTGAAAGTTTGTATGGAAGTACGTCATTTTTTTTGTGAGAAACATGAAAATTTAGTTTTGGGCTACTGATTAAAAAAGAGTAGATACGTGTTTAAGCGTTTCTGGATATTCTACCCCTAAGAGGTTAAATAGGGGTTGTTAATTCGTATATAGGTCAGTCTGGAAGTCCGTCATTTTTGAAGTTGGAAACAGGAAACTTTATTTTTTGGCTGCTGATTAAAAATTAATTGTTACGTGTTTAAGAAACATGAAAATTGATGTTTTGGCTGATTAAAAATGAGTAGATACATATTTATGCGTTTCTGCATATTCCACCCCTGAGGGGGTGAAATAGGGGTTGAAATTTCGTATATAGATTATTCTGGAAGTCCTTCATTCTTGAAGTTAGAAACATGCAACTTTATTTATGGCTACTGATTAAAAATGAGTAGATACGTATTTGCGAACATGTTCTACCGGAACCGGTTGTAGTTCACGGTGCCGTTCTCGAAGTTGTTCAAAAATATGTGTGCTACCTCGGGCAGACTTTGCAGTTAAGTAGAAGCAACTTCGAGGACGAGGTGAACAGGAGAATTCAACCGGGTTGGGCAGCGTTTGGGAAACTTTGTCGGATCTTTTCATCGTCAATCCCACAGTGCCTCAATACGAAAGTCTTCAATCAATACGTCCTACCTGTCATGACATACTGTGCCGAAACGTGGACACTTACGACACGGCTGGTCCACAAGTTCAAAGTCACTCAGCGTGCTATGGAGAGGGCTATAATAATAATAATGTTTTATTTTTCTCATCACAAAATCACAACGTTTCTCTAAGGGATCGCATCAAGAATGAGGTGATCCGGTAGAGAACCAAGGTCATTGACATAGCCCACAGGATAAGCAAACTGAAGTGACAGTGGGCTGGCCATATTAGCCGTAGAACTGATAACCTTTGGGGTAAACGGGTTCGTGAGTGGTGACCGCGTCTCTGCAAACGTAGCGTAGAACGTCCACAGGCCAGGTGGAATAATGATCGGACGGCTGGCAGAAGCTGGATGAGAGAAGCTGAGGATTGGGGATGCCTATGCCCAGCTGTGCACTGCGTTGATGATAATGAGATACGTATTTAAGCGTTTCTGGATATTCTATCCCTAGGCTAGACTGGAATTCCGTCATTTTTTCATTTAGTAGCCTGAAACTTTGTCTTCAGGCTTTTGATTACAAATAAATGAATACTTATAAGCATTTATGGGAATTCAATTCCTAAAGGGGTTAAAATAAGGGTCGAAAATGTGTATGAAAGTCAATTTTAATGGACTATTGATTATAAATAAAAAAGTTTAAAAACATGAACACAGTATTCATAGATACTTACACAGTTTTAATAAATACATATAATCAACTTCCACGCGAGCAAAGCCGCGGGCAACAGCTAGTATTATATATAGTATAGATTAAAACTTTTTTTGTCTAGTAAAATCTGATGGATGGCTGTTTCTACGCTGATAATAAAATAAAAGCATGTCAGTCATGTCTATGATAGCTTTTTATACGCAGGAAAGAAAAAAATAGTGTCTGAAAGAATAGAATTTTGTTGGTAGGTATTTGAGAATGCAACCTTTATTTGTTAAGTTGGTCTAACTGTATTTGTAGTGTTAGGTTAGCAACATTTTTTTCTTCCCTTCTCGATTTTATTGCGCTACAAAACTGTTATTAAAGTTTTACTGAATATACGATCTTATTTATATCATAAATTGTATACACAATATATTTACCTAGTAACGGAAATAAAGTTATCTGTTAACAAATGCTAAATAAAAGCGTTATGTTTCTTACTCTAAAATGTATCCCATTATTTGTCTATTTTTTGTTGCCTATACCACAGAATAACTAATAGTACTTACGTATAGAAGTTCCACTGTCGAACAAAAGTCAAGTTTAGGCATAAATTTTTTCAACTCTGCCACCTCGCAAGCGAAATTAAATCTTGTGGTGACACCCGAGTGTTCAATTTCGTTAAACGCCGCTCGATTTACAGCAAGAGCCCAGGGTGCCCACTTGCTGTCGATTAGGTAAATATAAGAATAAATAATAAAGTAATAAAGTAAACACCTTTAGTAACAAAGTAAGTAAAAACGTTTTAACGAACATGATAATCTTGTCTACTACTGGTCCTGTCCTGTCCTACCTGTCGTACTAGGTACCTATTTGATTTTTTGTTTACTTTATATATTTTTACTAGCTGTTGCCCGCGGCTTCGCCCGCGTGTATGTCGGTTATCACTGCAAATAGTAGCTTATGTGTTATTCTGATGTATAAGCTATATTACTCTTAAAGTTTTATCCAAATCCGTTAAGTAGTTTTTGTGTGAAAGAGTAACAAACATCCATCCATCCATACTAACAAACTTTCGCGTTATTAATATAGGTAGGATTTTTATCGATATAAAATCATAATACAAAATGTATCGGTACCTGAATAGTTTTATTTTCTTTACCTCGCATAGAACTTTTAAATATTTTTATAAATCAGTTTAAATAAAATAAAGGTGTTTAATACAATTTTGTCAAAACTAAAAATTTAGTATAGCGCCATCTGTAATGATTTATTTATTTCTTGAACGAAAAATTTAGTATAGCGCCATCTGTATTTTTGATGTGGAACTCATTCCTATCTGATGTCCCACGACACCACTAGATTTTTTTACAAATAAGACACACACGTTTTACTATTAAAAACTTATTTAAGTATTTATATTTATATAGGTACATAAATTATAAAGTGTTTATATGAGCTTATTTCGACATTTTTTTTTTATTTTTTTTTTATTATTATGGACAAAGCATTACAGTATACAATTTTATACAGATCACAACCACTCGCTTAAACCGTGTAGGTTTTTATGCGAGAGGGGTTCGTTTACTCAACATACTATTGTTATTTATTACACTATTATATATACATTTGTAGATTACAATCTATTCCAGGATGTGCTTGTAGTCTACCTGTGTCAAGAAATATTGTTTAACATTTTTTAGGTGAGTTTGGCCTGCGACGCACGCACACACAATCTCATTCGGCAGCTCGTTAAGAATTTTGGGCAGGATATATTTGTACATTCTAGTGCCATATGTGTTGTTATAATGAGGCATTATATAGCGCTTTATGTTTGACAGCTTTCTCAGATTACCTTTTCGCTGGTATTTAGTTAGTTGTGCAATGTGCAAATACTCCGCCCGCACAACGGCCATTCTTGTTTTGTTCTGTATAGGCAGTACCTTACAGTAATTAAATAGTTTGTTATAGTACCCATTACAGCTAGCTCTTACATGTTTAGGTACGATAGTTTTTAATAATCTGATTTGCAAAGTATATATTTTATTCAAGTATGTGCTATAGGTGCGAGCATAGGTACATAGACCATATCCTATGACAGAATCCGCCATTGCCAGATATAGTAGGCGGAGTGCTTTAAATGTCATCTTATATCTTAGTGTATATAATTTACTGAGTATAGCTCGTAATTTGTTACAAACATGATCAATGTGAGGTTTCCAGTTAAAGCAGTTGTCTATTATGAGACCTAGGTACATGTGTTCTGTTACTATTTCTAGTTTATTACAGCTATCATTAGGCATGCAGATAAGACTGTCATGCAAACATCGGTGGTCATGGGCCATTATACTAGGTGTGTAGTCCGACCTATTATGTGATGATTCTATACACATTAATTTAGTTTTTTGGGAGTTAATTAGTAGTCCGACGTCATGTGACCACTTGCACATTATATTGAAATTTTCCTGCAGTTTTCTTTTAGCAGTTTTTAAATCTTTGTCTGCCACCATTAGACAAGTATCGTCTGCAAACTGGTACACAGAGCCATGTTCAAAAATATTACACATTTGGTTGACATATATAATATATTCATATGGGCCTATTATGGAGCCTTGAGCGGTGCCTTGGTCTGTGTTTATGCTAGCACTGTACATATTTCCCACTTTTACTTTAGTGTTTCTATTTGTGTGGTAATTTTTAAGGAGCCGTAGAAATGGGCCTTGAATACCAGTCTGCTCAAGACGTTCATACAACACTTTATATTGTAGCATATCAAATGCTTTGCTGAAATCAACGAAAATAACGAGCACGTGTCGTTTTTCATTCAGGTGCTCGTTAATCTCGTTGCTAAATTGACACAATAGTTGAGAGGTACTCTTCCCTTTTTGAAAACCGTATTGTTTGTTATTTATTATTTTGTTAGAGTGTAGAAATATACTTAATTTGTCACCTATGTACCTCTCAATTATCTTATCAACGCAGGACAATATGGTGATGGGACGGTAGTTGTTACAGTCTCCATGACTACCTTTTTTGTAAATAGGTCGGACCACGCCCACCTTCAACTCCTCCGGGTAACTAGATGTGTCAATGCAGCTGTTAATCAGTTAATCATTTAACATGGCCAAGGCCTTCGACCGGGTCTGGCACCGCTGGCTTCTCTCCAAGCTCTCGTCATTTGGTCTGCCTCCTAGACTATGTCACTGGATTGATGCTTTTCTTCATCAGCGCCGCATTATTGGCCTTTGCGACGGCACGGCCTCTGATGTTCTGGATGTAAACGCTAGCGTACCTCAGGGTTCAGTCCTGTCGCCCACACTATTTCTTCTGCATATCAATGACATTTTAGCTCTTGGCAACATACATTTCTATGCAGACGATATCTCAGTTCATTGGCGATATTTTTGACACCGTTCAGCCAAGCTGGCAGACTTTAATGTAAATCGACAGAAGCTTGTCGCTGACCTCGACCGGGTTTTGAACCGCATTTTACAATGGGGTGATAAGAATCTGGTCGAGTTCAACGCTACGAAAACACAGTTATGCGCGTTCTCTACCAAAAAGTCTCCATTTCTTTCCCTCTCCACTTTTCAGAGCACTCAACTGCCCCTACGGGGTAAGCTCGGTGTCCTGGGCATGGATATTTGCCGAGACCTC
Organism: Diaphora mendica; assembly: GCA_949125395.1. Lineage (NCBI taxonomy): Eukaryota > Metazoa > Arthropoda > Insecta > Lepidoptera > Erebidae > Diaphora > Diaphora mendica. The sequence goes on from OX421327.1 coordinate 8,470,849, forward strand.
GAGTACTGTTCTCATCTTTGTGATGGATCCGCGCAGTATTTGCTTGATGCTTTCGATTGGTTGCAGTGGCGAGCAGTCCGCTTTACCAACAGTCCCGAAGCCACCGAGTTCCTTGAACCTCTGCAGCTGCGTAGAGATATCGCCTCTATATCAGTCCACTACCATCTGTATCATTGGAAGTATTCTGAGGAGCTCTTCTAACTGGTCCCCCTTCTCCCTTCCTCTGCATAATAACATGTTCACTCTCGAACCAAACGGTTTGGTTCATCCTTCCTGTGCCGAGCAGCTAAAAACTGGAACTGACTTACAGCGCACGTGTTTCTCTCCTACTGTGATCCCGGGCCCTTTAAGTGGGGCGTAAATTAAGTGGGGCGTGAAAAAGCATCTCACTATGCCGTCATAGTGTGGGACGCAATTCTGCATTGTCTGCTTTCCCAGTGAGTATGGTTGCCCCCACTGTTGGATTCTGCTTGAGTTTTTCATCAGTCTGACCATAGTCACTTTTGCAGCTTAAAAAAAAAAAGTACAATTTTAATAACTACGTTTTTTCTTTTGTCATATTTTGCCAAAATATGAAGATTTTGCGGATTTGATATACGTGAGTATGCTGCCCATGAGAAAAAAAAAATACTGTATCTTTAAGCATCTGTCCTTGGGTTTTGTTAATATTGTTATTGGAAATGCTGTTTTCATGCATTCAGCGGAAACTGCATTCTTTTAAATTATAATGTCAAATAAGTTGGAATTATTGTAATACGTGGAATTAAAACATTATCTTCTTTTGCCATTCCATGCGTCATGATTGTAGTTTTTACAATATTGTACCCCAATTTTGTAATATTTAGCCATGTACTATTACATTTCTTTGGCGCTCAAGATACCTCATTTAATAGTACTGGAACATTAACTTGCACCCTCAACTTATGGGAAGGCACTCCTGATATTTCTAAAGACTTTAAATATTCGACAACATCTCCCTCCGCGCCTGACATGATCCGTTCGTTTAATTGATAACTATCTCATTAGTCAGCAGATCAGTATCGAAATTATTTTTAAATCATCTGTGCTATCTTAAACCAGAACCCACGTCTCAGTGTAATCATGTCGTTACTGTCAGTTGGCATACTATCTTCTCCGTGATAACTCCGTAAATGTCATATCAGAATAGCTCTAATACATATTTTGTCTCTTGTCGCAAACTAACTCACAAACCTTACATATTTCTATACAAACTGCCATCCCCTGTTGCTATTTTACCCCCTCGAGGGTAAATTTTTTACAAACTTTAAATGACATTTTCATTCATATCTAACCAACAGCTAGCGTATAATGACGATACTTCTGTAGAGAATTTTGAAGTTAATAAACGCTGTTAATTAATTATATTAATTTGACTTATTTATTTCTATTAATATAATGAACATACAAATCAGATTGACAAATATATACTTAATATTTTAATATTTAGGTCTTCATTGAAAAAGTGAAATATTTTTTATGATTGTGACAGCCTTTTTTTATTCTTTGTCAAGGCGCCCGACGTAGGTAACGCGCAGGCGTGTGGCGAGTGAACCCCCAGAACAATCTTTCATCCCCCTTTTAAACCCCTTACAACCACTTTTTCGCATTAAAAATTAGCCTATGTCCTTTCTCAGGCTCTAGACTATCTGTGTAAATAAATTAATTTCATTCAAATCGGTGCAGCGGTTTGACCGTGAAAGCAAGACAGACAGATTGACAGACAGAGTTAATTTCGCATTTATAATATAAGTATGGATAGCTGACCCACGCAATGTCATTTGCGTCTTCTTTTGCCCGTATCGTAATAATTTTCCCCCATTCTTCATTCTTGCTCCGCTCCTATTGGTCTTAGCGTGATGATATATAGCCTATAGCCTTCCTCGATAAATGGTCTATCTAAGACTTGAAGAATTTTTCAAATTGAACCAGTAGTTCCTTTAAAAGCGGTTATTGTAACTAAACCATGATAGTTAGATATATGCTATCGCGGATTTGTAGATCTTAATGAGACCTACAAACTCGTGATACATTATTTTGTTCTATTGTCAATAGTTATTGGAGCGCACGCAAAAATAGGTTTTCAATTTCACACCTTGGGTTACGAAATAGCAATTTTCTTACGGATTCCTATTTTTTTTGAAAATAAAATATAGCTTATAGCCTTTCTCGATAAATGGACTATCCAACACCGAAAGAATTTTTCTAATCGGACCAGTAGTTCCTGAGATTATCGCGTTCAAACAAACAAACAAACAAACTCTGCAGCTTTATAATATTAGTATAGATATTATAGATTATAGATTAATGTGACGGTCTTGTTTATTGGTTGTCAAGACGCCCGGCGTAGGTAACGCGCAGGCGTGTGGAAACTTTAAATGACATTTTTATTTATATCTAATCAACATCTTAAAAAATAAATTTCAAACTTCTAGCTTATATTGACGATACTTCTCTATAGATTTTTAATTTTACAAATTAATTTGGCTTATTTATTTCTATTAATACAATGAACACACAAATCAGATTGACGAATATCTTTTTAATGAGTGTGACAGCCTTGTTTATTGGTTGTCAAGACGCCCGGCATACGTAACGCGCATGCGTGTGTGAACCTCCAGACTTCTATACAAACTTTCATCCCCTTTTAAATCCCTTAAAACCATTTTTTCTCATTAAAAAGTAGCCTATGTCCTTTCTCAGGCTCTACACTATCTGTGTACCAAATTTCATTGAAATCGGTTCAGCGGTTTGGCCGTGAAAGCACGACAGACAGACAGACAGACAGAGTTACTTTCGCATTTATAATATAAAGTAAGGAGTAAGGATTTTATTTAAGTGAAGAAGAGAAAAAGAAACTGAATTACAATCTTTGTCCCCCAAAACCTGGTTGATGGTTTGACTGGGAGATCGAGTCTCCGTACAATTATGAACTTATAAAATAATATTTCGAAAGAAAACTAACAATTTGGAAAACAAAACTTACAATTATGAAATGACGACATTATTTTTAAACTTTTAAAGGTAGGTAAAAAAAAATATTGAATCTAATGAATACTTTTTTAGTTTCTTTCTGTTAGAAGCAACGTTAACTACTGTGACGCGCCCGGTTGCTTGTCCGTTTGTTTGTTGGAATACAAATTAATTTAAATATTAATATTAGAAACGATTACATACAATAGTGTTTATAATTTATTCGATAGAAATAATATAATATTAATATCACAGATGACACAAAACAATAAACATTATATATATATTTGAATGAATATAACTCGCTACATTTCTAAAAGTATTTTAATTTTGTTCCTCCCTGATGTCCGTCAGCAGTTGATATTAGATTATAAGGAGTTTTGTCACCATAATAATTATGCGTTCTTCGCAAAATTACCTAATTGCCGTCACTAAGCGAGAAATTTTTGTAATGTATTAATACATGTCTGTCTTAACATAGTTTTTAAACAACTAATTAAATAATGTTATTGCTAAGTAACTTCAAACATAATAATTAGTTCGTTTCGTAGTCATTTTTCGCAGTACTTAACACGTAATATTCAACTTTTTACGCACGACGCGACGCGGCTAGCGTGCGCGCCGAGTGCCGAGTGGCAATCATTGCCTAGTAGTCCTTTCCGGGAGGTGCTCGGCGGAACATAACCAAACTGAGAAGTGAAAGCCCCCTGCCTATACTAACTGTAACTTTTTATCGGAATCTTTTGTTCAAAACAGAATTCCATTTATTAACATTTGTCATTTAAAACGTGTCTTTAAGCTAATAGTAGGGGAGCCCTAGAAGGAATTTAGGGATTTACTAAAGCGCGGCAGATTAATATACAGGGGGATACCTTTTAGCCGGTTAAGTCCCTCCACCAAATATGAGCCCCGTATATGTATATGGCCGCCTGTCAAAAATAAATGATCAGATTAGTAAAAAAAAATTGATCATCAGACATTCTCGAGCGCGTCAGATTGAGGCAGGGTGAGTTAATTACATGCTAAAAAGTGTATATAACACTAATCTGACAATTTGAGAGTGACGTAAAGACGGGGGAAGGCTACAAAGTTGTAAAAAAAGACGTGTGGCACTCGGGGACTGCCACGGTAAAGCTATTGCATAGCCTTTTTTAACAATTGTGCAATTATAATTAAGTATTTATTTATTTTTTACTTATGAAGTATGTATAATATTGTGAATGAAAAATAATAAACTATTAAATTAGTACCAACATCGTCACTAGATGGCGTTGATCACTTTTTTAAGTAGCGATATGGTTTGTTACACAGCATACTATAAAAGTGTTTAAAGTATTCCTAATAAATGTCTTCATTATTGAACGGGTTGTTTTATGCACATGCGGTGAGTGTCCCACGACACCACACGGTTTTTTGTAATATTTTTTATTTTGATCCCAGTCTCTCTCACGACTAAGACAAATCTATTGACACCACTTACATAAAAATACGACAAGTCGTTTAGGCTCTAGGACGTGCCAAAGAAATATACATACAAACATACACTCGAAAAACATAACCTTCTTTCTTTCGCAGTCGGGTAGTAAAAATGTCATTTATGACATGTCTTTATGTACATAGGGACCGTCAATATACAACACCTGGTTTTATATTTTTACAAGAGTACATTAGATTATTGTACTCTAACTTTTATCTGCGTGTGCGATAACTTAAATAAATTAAAGGTGTGTGAGGAGCCCGCAGGCCTGCACAAAATGTATTTCAGTTATCACAGTAAAACAAACACAGTAACAAACGAACTCACATTTCATAATATAACATTAATTAGGATATTCTTGTAAGCAATGTAAATATAAGTATATATCCCTATATATAAGTGTACAAGTAAAATTTTAACAATAAAAAAAACTTCGTTTAAAAAAACCGTCTTCAAAAACTGAAAAGTATAAAATAACTTAATTTGTATGTGCTACCTATTCATAGGTTTGAATTCGGCGCCAAGCCAAATGTAATAGTAGGTACCACACTCGCTATATTTCGAGGCAAACGTCAACGACGTCACCTACGCTTCGGTTGTTTTGTCCTACGCGAAGAGCAGCTATCCCGCTCAAGGTCCTAGTGCCAAGTGCACCGATGCAACAGGGTAGGTCATACCAGTACAAATTGTAAACAAGAAAAGGGTACTGTGAAAAGTGATACAGCTACCGCAAAAACGACAATGTGTATCTTAGCCTCCAATCCGAGCGCTAAGTTTAATAAAATGATCATTGTAAATGGAGTACCAGTGGAAGCATTCGTAGACTTTGGCAGTGAAGTAACGCTAGTAAAAGAATCTGTTACCACAGGACTGGGACTTCCACATGACGGACAAACCACGACTATGAAGGGTTTCGGTAACGAAGTAGTAACGTCTTTAGGGTCGGTAACACTGGATATAACGATCGATGGGGTTACCGCTAGAGTGCTTAGTAGGGTAGTCAAGGACCATTTGTTAGAAAAACCATTACTGATAGGACAAACCTTTTCCGAACAGCCGCATATAATAGTATACAAGGACACAAATAAATTGCAGTTTCTCGATGTCGGTACCGAAGTAGCTAGTTATAATTTAGCTGAAGATAATTGTGAACAGGTGACTAGGGTGAGGGTTTCAGGACATTGTAAGCTCTATGGCGTTGCGACGATCAGAGCGTTGACTGAAACAACATTTACTGGAAACGTCTTAATAAAAATTAGGGTTGTAGGAAAACCAAACGAACAGTATATTGTTTGTGGTGGGCTTTACAACGTCAAAGATGGACGATTGAGTGTGACAGTAACACCTTGCGATATTCCATGTGTATTACAAGAAGACTCCATTTTTTCACGCGCAGAAAGAGTTGATATTATTAATCGAATCGTGTCACCGGAGTCTAAACTTGAACCTGTAGGTAACGGTGTAGAACAAATTGATGAAAAGGAAATAAAGCTGGGTGATTCAGTCACTATAGAGAGTAAGAGTAGGCTGATTGAGTTACTAAGTCGTTATAGACATTGTTTCGCTCGTGAACTTTCGGAATTAGGATGCACAGATATTACTGAGACGAACATTGAATTGAACAATGTACGGCCGATCGTATACCGACCATATAGGCTGTCACATTTTGAGCGGGAAAAGGTCCGAGAGATGGTCGATGAAATGTTAAAAGCTGGAGTAATAAAAGAGTCGGTATCGAATTACGCTAGCCCTATTATACTGGTGCGTAAAAAGGACGGGAAAACACGTATGTGTGTAGACTACAGAGCGCTAAATGCGGCAACTATCAAAGAGCGTTATCCGATGCCGATTATAGAAGACGAAATAGCGCGTTTGTCGGGCCAAACGTGGTTCATTACTTTAGACCTAATGTCAGGATACTACCAAGTACCCATATCAGAGCAATCAAAACATTTGACGGCTTTTGTCACACCGGACGGTCAATACGAATTTAACCGTATGCCGTTCGGACTGGCAAATGCCCCCGCAGTTTTTCAAAGAATGATGAATCATGTGTTGGGGCCGATTAGATTTGATAAAGCTACCGTGTATATAGATGACGTATTGGTATCTGGAAAGAGCCCGGAGGAGTGTTTGGATAGATTGGAAGAGGTGTTGAATTTATTGGAGAGGGCTAAGTTAAAATTAAATTTGAGCAAGTGTAGTTTTTTGCTAAACACCATCGATTATCTCGGATATGAAGTAAGCTCAGAGGGATTACGACCGGGTAAGATGAAAATCCAGAGTGTGAAAGATTTTCCGCATCCTGTGAACGTGCACGGGTTGCGACAATTCTTGGGTCTCGTAAGCTATTTTAGAAAATTTATCCAAGGATTTGCCCAAATAGCCTACCCCGTTTCAAAATTGTTAAAAAAGAATAGTATGTGGGAATGGACAGATGTACAGGAAACAGCGCTTAATGAATTAAAGAATAGGTTAGTGGATAGACCGGTATTAGCAATTTACGATCATTCGGCAGAAACGGAACTGCACGCAGATGCGAGCAGAATCGGTGTAGGTGCAATCCTGATGCAGCGCCCAGAAAGCAGTAAATCCTTTCATACCGTGGCATACTATAGTCGACAGACATCACCTGAAGAGAAAATTTTTCATTCATACGAACTTGAAACTTTAGCAGTCGTCTGCGGGTTGAAGAAGTTCCGAGTATTTTTACTAGGCAAGAAATTCAGAATTGTCACCGACTGTAGCGCGCTACGGTCTACCTTCCAAAAGCGGGACTTCATACCCCGTATAGCCCGATGGTGGCTTGCCTTACAGAAATTCGACTGTTCAGTAGAGTATCGGGCTGGTGCTAAGATGTCACACGTGGACGCTCTGTCTAGAAATCCGGCTGCTATTGGCAGGGAAATGCAAAATTTAGAACCATTTCCTTCGGTGATGGCAATCAGTGATGAAGATTGGCTGTTGACTCTGCAATTAGGTGACTCCGAATTATGTAGGATTCGCGACATTTTTAGTACTAACCTAGATGAGAAAGGACTAGAGTACATCAAGGAAAATTATGTTATTAGGAACAATAAACTGTTCAGGTGCATCGGAGGTGACAAAAGAAATGTGCATTGGGTTGTTCCGAAGGGTGCACGGTGGCAAGTGTGCAAAATGAATCATGACGATATTGGGCATGTAGGATTTGAAAAAACTATTGAAAGCATTAAAAAGAACTATTGGTTCGCAAAAATGTCCCGCTTTATAAAAAAATATGTTAGTGCATGCATTAAATGTGCATATGCGAAAAAGACAAATAACGCTCACGAAGGATTATTACACCCTATTCCCAAAATTGAAATTCCTTTTCACACGTTGCACATCGACCACCTTGGACCCTTCGTAAAGTCCAAAAGAAGGTATACTCACATATTGGTCGTAGTGGATTCATTCACTAAATATTTATTCGTAAAGCCGGTGCGAAACACTAAAACCATGAATGTGATCCGGGTTTTGGATGATATTTTCTATACCTTTAGAACACCTGACAGAATAATAAGTGATCGTGGTAGCTGTTTCACCTCTCATGCTTTCAAAAATTATTGTTCCGATAAGGGTGTGAAGCACGTACTGAACGCTGTAGCTAGCCCAAGAGCTAACGGTCAGGTGGAGCGCTATAACCGCACAATCTTGGACTCACTAACGGCACGAAACCTTGACAACAGCGATAAAAATTGGGACGACAAACTGGGAGGTATACAATGGGGTTTAAATAATACTACACAAAAAACTATTGGCAGAACCCCAGCCGAAGTGATGTTTGGCGTCTCAATGAACGGACAAGGTAATCCCATATTAAACGAGATAACCGAAGAAATTCGCGAATGTAACGATTTGACGATAATACGTAGAGAAGTAAAAAAAGAATAGATAGGGAACAAGAAAAACAAAAGCGGGCATACGATAAATGTAGGCGACCAGCACGTGAATATAAACGAGGCGAGTTAGTTAAAACCACGAAAACAGTTTTCCAAAATAACGGGAAGAGTACAAAACTTTTACCTTCGTATGAGGGACCGTTCCGAGTTACAAAAGTATTGGGTAATGATCGTTATCAACTAGCTCCTATCCCAGGATTCGAAGGCATGAAAAATAAACGTAAAACCACGATCGCTTCAGATAGAATGCAGCCATGGGTCCATATAGCGGCCTTGGAAGTAGAAGATAATGTAAATGAAGTCGAGAATGAAACTGATATCGATGATATGTCCGAATAGTTTTCTTTGGTTTATCCTTTAGTTGGTTTAATTTTAAATTAGAAACTAACACTAGAGAATATATATTATTATGTTGATAAGAAAATGTGATATGTCGAGTGATTAACTATGTAACTAAATGTGTAATTTCAATATACAACGAGGATTGCATATAAGCTGTTGTATGATGATGATAACAAATTTAATAATAATGCTGAAGATGAAAACACCTATTATAAGACGAATTAGATTAGCTGTTAATATTGTAAGGTGATGAAAAACTGTTGTATGATGATGATAACAAATTTAATAATGATGCTGAAGATGAAAGCACCTATTATAAGGCGAATTAGATTAGCTGTTAATATTGGAAGATGATGAAAAATTACCATTACAAAATTGTAAGACGAACTATAGGTTGAAGTTGATTTATCTCATACGAGTTACCACTAATAGCTGTAGTAGGTAACTAATTTTAAGATTGATTCAATGGTGAATCAGATTAGTGGAGATTTTGTGAGTCGTCCTATACTATGTTAACACGACTTGCTAGAGGCGATGTAGCCTTATTAACTTTACTATAACTTATAGCATGGACGGGCTGTACAGTCTCGTGTTTAATTCCACTACAAGTTAATAACTCCTCAATATGTCCAGTTGAGTGCCGCGGGCTCGAATGAATCGCCTGCTCCTGTCGCCGGAATCGTCGTTTGATCTTTAAGACACCCCAGATGCAGGTTGCCAGTCCACAAACGATGATAAATCCATACATCACCAAGTGATGAGTCTCTGTACGAGTTGCTTGTACGCTTAATGTTGCCTGTAGGTCTTTCACATGTTCAATTTTATTATGTTATATTTTTAAATGCTCTTCGTGATTCTCTGGTCGAAACTGCAACATGTCACTGCTGGTTATAATGTTATTTATGCCAGAGGTCGGTATGTATGATTCCTTTTCCTTCAACAATACATCGCTCTGCAGTTTCTTGCGAGTGGAGATAATCAGCTCATTGCTCTTCAACATACATCCTTCTGACAGAAAATAAATACCCGTGTCGTGCAGAGTGTATGATGTCATTTTATCCTCGCAGAATATTCGAACGGTCACTTATCACAACAGGTGTACAGCCACGCGCCTCTATGGTGTAATCCGATCCACTCATTTGAGCAATGAGATACTGTTGTTTTTGTTCGGCAGTTTGATAAGTTTTTATTATTTATAAATTGGGCCTCACATGTTGATGCGGTGGCTCTTATGTTATGGAGAGGTATGTTTACAGTGCATAGTAATTGATGTTCATTAAGTGTTAAGCACTGTGATATTTCTTCTGATTCAAGGTACATAACCAAATCCTTTCTTAAATTTGTTGCTATATATTCCGATGTCGGAATAATATGTACTATTGTTTTTTCTTGTATCTTGCGAAGGGGTATCACCCGGGCTAGTTCGTATTGTTCGTCGTTTATAAGTGGTATCTTCACTTCGCATAAAAGAAAATTATCGATTAATCTGACGTGCACTCTTGATAGCTTGTACATCTTTCTAATGCAACCATAACTGTTTACACATGGCAATGATAGTCCTTTCGGAATTTGACCAGATATTATCTTTAATTGATGCTGAAATTCATCAGGTTTCAATAGGTGAGTGTCAACTCAACCACTTCTTATGTCTGTGACTAGGTCCAATAATAGCTGTTGTATTCTTTGTAAGTTAGAAATGATCATATTAGCGGCAAGTGCTGTTGTAGTTATGTACATAATAGAATCACGCTCAAGTCTGATGCGTTTTCCCATTTCCCTAAAATGTTGATCGATGATCAATAATTGTTTGTTCATAACATTTTCATTTCGTTTCAATAGATTATACTCGCCTTCTATTATTGAAGTGTGTTGTTTGTACAAGGTCAACAGATGATTCTCATTTTCTTGCAAAGTTTTGATGTCCTGGTTGTATTGCTCCGCAACCTTTCATCAAGGACACCGAATAAATAATTTGATACGTATCCAACTCCGTCTATAAGAAATATCCGGCTCGAAGGACTAAAATGTAAGGAGCCTGTTCAACCCTATACTTGACCTTGTTTAGGTCTAGGAGTTAACAATAAAACTGTCCGTTCTCGCTAAGAGCGTTTATTGCACTAAATATAAATATTAAATTTATAATGCATCGCGTAAGAAAGCGATGTCAGCAAAACGTAATATTTGTACAGCTTGCTTGTACAATTACATTTTGGCTCGGCACCAACTTCAAACCTATGAATAGGTAGCACATACAAATTAAGTTATTTTACTTATTTTATACTTTTCAGTTTTTGAAGTCGGTTTTTTTAAACGAAGTTTTTTTTTTATTTTTCGCTTTTTAGTCTTTCTCAAGTCCCTCATCATCATTTCACCTAAATAACTTGAAAGAATACGACTAAAGGTAACATACAACATACTGTATAGAATAATAAATAAATATTTCGGACATGATGTTTACAGAATATGAAAGCATGCAGACAATTGCCTTAACTTTATTGCAGGCGCTCACGTAAATTTGAGGGTTTCCTTCAATTTCCTTGGGATCCCATCATCAGATCCTGATATGGTGGCCATGGGACCACGTGGGCATACCCTTTCGAATACAAAAATAATTTTCAAAATCGGTCACCAATTGACGGAGTAATCAATGTACATACAAAAAATAAATAAAAAAAAAACCGATGAAATTGAGAACCTCCTCCTTTTGGAAGTCGGTTAAAAACAAAAACCGACTTCAAGGTTCGACTCGATTTCTCTTGGATGCCATCATCAGATCTTAATGTCCTTATCATGGTACAACCGCTGGGATATCTCCTTTCCATTAAAAAAAGAATCATCAAAATCGGTTCATAAACGACAAAGTTATCCGCGAACACTCAAAAAAATAATATACATACGGTCGAATTGGAAACCTCCTCCTTTTTTGAAGTCGGTTAAAAAAGAAAATAAATTGTAACTAAATCATTAAATCTTACGTCAGAAAAGTCAGCATCATCTCGATTGCTTTCGTCAACAAATTGTCGGTACAGCCGCTGAAATTAAAGTCATCAGTTTATATAAAGTCCAATACACTATATAGAGAAGAAAACTGAACATTTTAGCATTTCTTTTTAAGTAATATAAACTTACCAGAATTGGTCTTCTAATATTATTTGGGTATATTCTGTTCTGTTCTGTGTTCGGATCATAAGTTCTATTTCTCAGCTGAAAGTAAAGTTATCGCGTATATCAAAAATCGAAGAACACATTATAACATACGTAAGTGTATTAGTGCTGGTATCTAAATCTGGCAGCTGGGTTTCGAAGCAAATTTTAAACTATATACCAAATTCATGCTCTAAAGCAAATTTTACAAAAATATAGAATACTAGCTTTTACACGCAGCTTCGCTCACGCAGACTTTCATCCCCTGATTTAACGCCTTAGGGGTGGAATTTCGAAAATTCCTATCTTAGTGCTCACTTACGTTATATAAAGAACCTACATGCAAAATTTCAAGATTCTAGGTTCAGCGGTTTGGGCTGTGCATTGATCTCTGGGTATGTCAGTCAGTCAGTCTGTCAGTCAGTCAGTCACCTTCCTCTTTTATATATTTAGATAGATAATGAAATATATTACCTAGGGTTCGTAGAATTTAACAAAGGATTCGATATAATAGATCATGAGTACTAAGAGGAGGCACTTAAAAGGCAAGGGGACAGGGGTGCAATCAAAATACATCCGCATAATGAAATAAGTGTACACAGCCAGCACGACAGGGATTCAAAACCTACATTAATTCATTTTTTATTTTATAGGGAAATGCAACAGTGATGATGATAGCCGACAGTGACCACTCAGTCATTTGATGCAGAGATGTGCGAAATTGAAGAGTTCAAATTCTGATTTAAAATAATTCGTTGATGATTCGTAAATAAAATATATCTAAAAATATCTTGTTCTTCTGATCCCATCCAATTGATTCGAATTTCGACAGCTATGTCGTCACAACATGGCGCAAAGTCGATCTTATTCTTATTTGAGTCGCATTGTATGTAAATTTGTTATTAATTACAAAAAAAAAAAAAAAATTGGTACGAAGTACCTTATGGGGCGTTGCGAATGGTTACCGCCAGCTACTAGCCAGCAAAAAGCGTCCGTAACGTATGATTGACTGCCTCGGTGTCGCAATGGTAGCGCATGCGAATGCTGTGCTTAAAGTCTCGGGTTCGAATCCCGGATCGGATCAAATGTTTGTATGATCTGTAAATATTTGTTAAGCTATTGCATAGCTTTTGAGCGGGCTTTGAGGCCTTTGAGCGCGACGACCGAATCAAGAAATTCCGTAACGTAACGAAAATAAAACCCGACACCCGAAGCTCGTCTCGATCAGTGCAGACAGATTCGTTGATTCGTCGTTCGGATCAGCTCGTCTCGATCAGTGCGAGCTTCGGGTGTTGGGTTTTATTTTCGTTAGATAGAGACAGACAGATTCGTTGACGAGCTGCTCCGTGTGGCAATCTGTGGCTTTCCGATATACTGTGACGAGAAGACAGAGAGATCGAGATGACGTCATCATCACTATCGCTGGTTGTGGTTGGTCAATGATATTATATAATACTAGCTGAACCGGCGAACTTCGTACCGCCATATTTACATATCTCACTGCCTATGTGTTATTATTTACAAGCAACTAAGTACATATTTTGACTTTCATCCCCTCTCTCCAGGAAACCGTGCTGAATTTCTGGATAAAAAGTATCCTATGTCCTAACTCGTAGTATGAATTCAAATCATGGCAAGTTTCATTTGAATCCATTCAGTAGTTTCGGCGTGATGCGCGGCCAAGATACAGACAGACAGACAGACAGACAAAAATGAAAAAAAAATACAGTGTTGGCTTCAGTATCGATTATAGAGAGCGCTCCAAAATTTTTTTCAAAATATGTTTAATGTACAGAATTGGACCTGTAACATTGTATATGTATAATATGTATGTATTTACAAAAAAAGGATATAATATGTATTTATATAGTTGTCTAGTACCCTTAACACAAGCTCTGCTTAGCTAGGAACTGGATGGCGTTGTGGGTTAGATGTGCTAAATATTTATTTATTTCGTGAACGAATTTTTTTTTATAGCGCCGTAAGTTATATGTAACAAGTACGAAGTAACTCTAGATAGAATTTGTTTCAGTAGAGATTACTAGGTGGCAGCTCAAGTGACCAGTTTAGTTTTATTTTTATCGATAAAAAATCATAATAAAAAATGTATACCTAAACAGTTATTTTCTTTATATCTCGCATAGAACTTTTATATATTTTTATAAATCATTTTAAATAAAATAAAGGTGTTAAGACAATTTTGTGGTTTTTAAAAAGCGTGAACGAAAAATTTTGTAGGTATAGTGCCATCTATAAGTTGTATGTAACAAGTACGGAGTAACTCTAGACAGAACTTATTTCAGTAGAGATTACTAGGTGGCAGGACAAGTGACTAGTTAAGTTATTTTTATTTTTTATCGATAAAAAATCATAATAAAAAACGTATACCTGAATTGTTATTTTGTTTATACCTCGAATAGATCTTGAAATTACAATTTTTCTTAATAATAATAATGATATAATTTTATTTGCCTGAAACGAAAGGAAAGAAGGAACTTCGTTCCTATTCGACACACGACTTTTTATTATTATTTATTATATACTGAGCTTACAAGACCGACTCCAATACGATTTTCTACATTTATGAGAATGCGATCACGCTACAAATCTCGCATCAACAATTTTCCAATAAATTACCGCACCGCGATAAAACCAAGAGGCGACGCGCCATGACACCAAGACAATTTTACAAGAGTAGATTTGACATAAGGTGAAATGACATATTCAGTTCAATGAGGTTGTTATGGGGAGCCGTAGAGAAGGCCTGTGTCCAGCAGTGGGCGGCTGAGACGATGATGAAGAAAAACCTTGACGAAGTCAAGTCATTTAGTATCCAAGAACATGAAAAATTCAGAGCCAAGGAGAGAAATACTTACCATGTCAGGATCTACTAACGGCTGATAATTTCTTAGGAGATTAACTTGAGCTGCAAGATTTTCGTCTCGATTATGGGACGAAACTGCTTGTTGCGCGGAATTTTTGCGATCTTGAATTGAGTCATAATTACTTAAGCTATTATCTTCATCTTGGCTAGAAGAATCCTGAATAGAAGCTACATTATTTTCTTGTCTAGTCCGGAATGGTCTGGCTCGTTGCAAGGAACTTTTAAGGATTTTAATGGAGGCATTATTTCTTGGGCTACTACCTTCATCTTGGCTGGAAGTATCCAGGATGGGCTCTACAGCATTTTCTTGCCTAATTCGAGACGGTCTGGCTTGTGGTGTCAGCCTCTTACGACCTGTAATTCGGTCACTATTTTTCGCGATATTACCTCCACCTTGCATGGTAGTATCCTGAATTTGAGCATGCTTTTCTATTTTTGCACATGATTTTCTAGTCTAATCCGGGAAGGTCCGGCTTGTGGCACCGGTGTTTTACAACCTGCAATGGAGCAGTTATATCTCGGGCTATTACTTCCGCTTTGCATTGAAGTATCTTGAATTTGATCTATCGTATTGACGCGTCCTATTTCAGATCGTTCCCTATGATTGACTGGACTGGTTATGAGATTACGTTCAAAACCAGTATGACTATTTCGTGGACGTAATTCATTTATTAGTTCATGACAATCAGTTTCTAATTCAAATCTTCGTAAAATTATTTCTGCAGTGCTCCAATATTCGTCTTCCATGATTGAAGCCATCCGATCCAGAAATACGAGTTGTTGTGGTGTTGGATTTTGGAAGATCTGATCCTCACGTGGAAGATTGCTTTGTTGTGCAAGAGTGATTCTCAAAGCAACAAGGATTCTCAATTCTTCCATAATATTCTCATCATCTTCTTCGTGTAGTGACCGTTCAGCTTCCGAGCCCTGCAATATTTAAACCATATTAAATAATGTTTCATTGGGGTAACCATTTTTATTTTTTTAGGTATTAAAGTAAACAGAGTTATGGTAACATGAAAATAAAATGGAATTTCACCAGTTTGTACTGTTTGTATTTATTTGTTGATATTGACGCTAGTGAACCTTCGGATTTATGTTGATTGACGCAACAACAAAATCCAAAAGTAGAGCATTGTTTTACTGCCTCGGTGGCGCAGTAGTAGCGTATGCGACTGCTGTGCTTGAGGTCTTGGGTTCGATTCCCGGGTTTGACCAAATGTTTGTATGATCTGCAAAGATTTGTTTCGGAGTTTGGGTGTTTTCTTGTTTTTTTTTTTTTGATATAGGGGGCAATCGAGCAGATGTATCGCACCTGATGGTAAGCGTTTACCGCCGCCCATGGACACCCGCAACA
The DNA here is from genome assembly GCA_949125395.1 of Diaphora mendica. NCBI lineage: Eukaryota > Metazoa > Arthropoda > Insecta > Lepidoptera > Erebidae > Diaphora > Diaphora mendica. Next base: position 8,486,967 of record OX421327.1, read on the forward strand.
CCAGAGGCATCACAAGTGCGTTGCCGGCCTTTTAAGAAGGAGTACGCTCTTTTCTTGAAGGTTTGAAGGTCGTATTGGTCCGGGAATACCGCAGGCGACAGTTTATTCCACAGTTTTGTTGTGCGAGGCAGAAAGTTCCTGGAAAAGCGCACAGTTGTGGACTGCCAACCATCTAGATGATGGGGATGAAATTTTCTGTCGCGTAGGACGATGGCGGAAAGAGGCGGCAGGAATCAGTCCGAACAATTCCTCGGAGCACTCCCCATGATAAATGCGGTAGAAGATGCACAGCGAAGCTACATCTCTACGCAGCGCCAAAGAGTCTAGCCGAATTGAAAGTTCTTGGCAATCGACGACTCGAGTCGCTCTCCGTTGAATGCGGTCCAAAGGGAGGAGCTGGTATTGGGGTGCCCCCGCCCAAAGATGGGGACAGTATTCCATGTGAGGTCGAACCTGCGCCTTATAAAGTAAAAGGCGGTGGGCCGGAGTGAAATACTGTCTCGATATGCTGAGCGCACAAAGCTTTTTCGAGGCCAATTTGGCCTTACTCTCCAGGTGGCCACGAAACTGGACTTCGCTCGACATGTCGACACCAAGAATTCCAATATTGGCTGAGGCAGATAGTGGGTTGCCTTCGAAACGAGGACACACGACCCACGGAAGTTTTTTAGTGGTGAACGCGCAAGTTTGTACTTCAGACACAAGTTTGTTTCGACTCTCAATGACGTTTACCCGAGAAATATTGGCGCGGCCGGTGTAAAAAGCATCGCCGGTGCTGTCATCCGCATACCAATGAATGCCGCAATATTGCAGCATGTCATTGATATAAAGGAGGAACAAAGTAGGCGACAGCACACAGCCTTGCGGGACACCAGCATTCAGTTATGGAATCAGAGCATTCACCGTCGACTACGACCTATCTGCTAAAAAGCTAGTGACCCAATCGCATAATTTCTCGGGAAGCCCATAGGAACGGAGCTTCGAAAGAAGCGCTTTGTGCCAGACCAGATCGAAGGCCTTCGCGATGTCGAAACTAACTGCCAAGGCTTCCCCCTTAGTCTCAATCGCCTGTGCCCAGCGATGTGTCAGGTATACTAAAAGATCACCAGCTGATCGACCCTCACGGAAACCGTACTGCTGGTCACTAAGCAGATGGTGACCCTCTAGGTACCGCAGGAGTTGATGGTTAGTAATGGACTCCATTGTTTTCGAGTAGAGGGAAGTTATGGCTATCGGCCTGTAGTTGGACGGATTAGAGCGATCGCCTTTTTTTGGGATCGGGTGGACTAATGCTGCCTTCCATGTTGTCAGGACTACGACAGAAGAGTAGGAGAGCCGAAAAAGACGCGTTAAGACCGGTGCCAACTCTGGAGCGCACATCTTCAACACTATAGGGGGGATTCCATCCGGGCCACTCGACTTATGGATATCCAGGGATAAAAGTGCTATACGCACTGAGCGTTGGTGAAACTGGATATCCAGGATACGGCTTTCGCACCGCGGTATGGTAGGCGGCTCCTGTTCCACGTCATCCAAGGTCGAGTTGGGCGCAAAGTGTTTTGCCAGGAGATCGGCTTTCTCCTTTGCGTCATAGGCCAACGGATTATTTCCCAAGTGCAAAGGTGGAAGGGATGGCTAACAGGAATTCCCTTCGATAGCCTTGGCAAGAGACCAGAATGCTCGAGTCCCCGAAGGAAGATGCTGAAGCCTCTCGCCAATCCCAGCAATGTGCACCGACTTCGCCCTAGCTATGTCTCTTTTGAAGGACCTGGAGGCAAAGTTGTACTCCTTTTTTAGAGCGCTGGTGTTTTGATCCCGTAACGCCGCTGCGTCAGCCCAGGCTTGGTAAGGTTCCTGCTTCCTGCGAGAAGCTTTTTTGGAAGATGAACCAAACCAGGGCCGACACTTGCCACCAATGGGAACCACAGAGGATGGAACGAAAATCTCCTTACCCTGTAGCACAACATCAGCAATAGAATCAGCAGCGGTGTTGGGATTATCCAGCGAGAAGCACAACTGTCTCCAAGGGTAGGACGCAAAGAAGGACCGCATCCCATCCCAATCTGCTGACTTGTAGTGCCACACACGGCGACTGCGTGCAACTCGCGATCGCGGCGAGCATGTGAGTGGCACTGTACTCCGGACAAGGCAATGGTCTGAGGAGCCAAGTGGGGCGTTTACGGATACGTGGTATCCGTCCGGATGAGAAGTCAGCAGAAGGTCCAACAAAGAGGAATTCTGACCCTCCACATCTGGGACTCGCGTGGGCGTGGTAATCAATTGTGTCAAGCCATATGCCAGGGCGAAGTCGTGAACATAATTTAATTATTATCTTTACTGATTATTGTAATTGTGACTCAAATTGTAATTATGTTTGGCCCGCCAAAATGACTCTACTCTGCCTGATGGAAAGCATAAGCAGAATCCACGAGTAGTGGCCACCATACTCATTGCGAATACAACAATGCAGTATGGCGACCCACACTATGGCGGCCTAGTGATGCTTGTGCATCTTTTAGTCTAGTCAACAAGTATGGAACTTGTTGACTAGACTAATTGGGCCTCCGGTCTCGCACTCACCAACGAAACACGATAGCACGAACGCTGTCATTTTACGTTGATTTTCTGTGCGAGGGTAGTACCGCCCCGGTCGAACCGGCCCGTTCGTGCTGAAATCAGCGTGGCTCTACTACCTACTACTCTTTTATTGAAACAATGTCTTTTGCATATTGTCTGGACTTTAAAAGAGACGGTGATCCCTGAGTTTGTTTCGTCCTTTCTTCTCAAGGCTAGTCCAGTTAGGAAATGCCGAACTCATCTGCTCAAAAAAGTTTAACTTGCAAAAGTGTTCATGTAACCTAATTGCAGAATAATGATTTCATTTCATTTCATTTCAACAGATCTCCCCGCATGATACGTTTTACTGGAGCTGAGCCAGCCGGCGTGGTGAGCGTTAAAATCGCCAAGTACGATGATCTCTGCGGAAGGGATCTGCTGCTGCACAAGGTTGCTGAGGCGACGAGAGCTAATATCGTCTCTGACGTACACGCACACTCCGGCTTTAGACATAAAGGAATGTTCTAGTCCGTACCTCGGGTAGCTGAGGTAGGATGTGTCCGCAGGAGACGATATCTGCGTCTCGGTAAAAAGAGCAATGCTGGCTTTGCTGTCTCGAGGTGGTGATGGACAGCATCAAGATTACTATGTAATCCCCTGACGTTGCAGAAGTCCACGACCAGCGTGGTAGGGGTGCCGTGATGTTACTGCTAGTAACATGTTCCCTGAGCGTGATCTAGCGCAATTTTGCCCTCCCCAGAATACGAGGGGCAGCCTGGGCATCCACGTTCGGGCGCGTTGTGTCCTGAGCGCGGACGCCCAGAGAGGGATTCTCCAACGCTAGCGCAGTTGGTACCCTCCTGGGGTATCAATCTGTCTTTCAACTGCGCCATCATGGGGTGGGGGGGGGGTTGGACCTCCGGTATCCGGTCACTCGGTGAAACACAGCGCAAGCGCTGTTTCACACCGGTTTTCTGTGAGGCCGTGGTATCACTCCGGTCGAGCCCATTCATGTATGTATTTACAAAAAAAGTATATAAGTATTTCTATCAGTTGTCTAGTACCCATAACACAAGCTCTGCTTTATCGATATTGTATGTTGGAAGGATCAAACCATACATTTTGTAGAACAAATATTTGCTTCCATTATATAATATTGTTAGTATTTATATAATTTAACAGCCACAATGTCCTACAAATTGCGTTGTACGTTAAACGAGCCCTAGGCTCAAAAGTTTTTTCCCTGCTAGCCCTGTTAGCTACCATAATCAAAAAAAATTGTAAGATGAAAGGTGGACCCCTCATCAAAATGAAGCTACTCACGAAAAATTTGCATAACTTGTAAAATTTGTTTCGGGGATCCCGGACTACACTACAGCATTCAAACACTAAACAATGTAACAAACTTAAATTTACAATTTTGACGATTAACACAAATCACAATGGCGGACCAGTGTTGACAACACATTGGAATGAATGAATGGCAACACTGTATTTATATTGCATTTTTTTTTATTTCGATTATGGCGTTATCTGGGGGCACGGTCGTGCCCCCGCCAAGACGAGCCAAGCGAAGCGCAAGGGCACTGCCTACCTTTCTCTCAGGATATGATGTTACCAATAGGCTTATGAAACATACAAAGTTTCAATTGCATAGCTTATACTTTAGATTTTATTGATACCTAAAAAACTGATCATCAAAACTGTTAGGATACTTCCTGAAGTACTAGAAAGCTGAAATTTGGTATGTAAACTAATTTTAGTATACAAACAGCAAAAAAAATCATAAACCTATTACTTTTGCCCCCCAACCCCCAAATTTGGGGGGTGGAAGTTTGTATGAGACTTTCATAATTTTTTATGCTAGAGGTTTTATTTTTGGTACACGGAATTTTTCGAGAGAAGAAAGAATATGTACGAGAAATACACCCAAAAAAAAACAAAAAAAAAACTGCCTTAAGCTACTTACAAAAAGAAATGAAATCCCACCAAAAACATTTTCATGTAAAATGTTGCCAAGACGACTGCATATGGCTTACCCTAAGCCATACATGAGTTGTAGAGTTTGTGCAGTTAGGGTTGGTAGAGTTAGGGCGTGTGGATTCAGAACCTTGGTTCTACATGAGATCTGATATCTTTTTCACAGGGTAAGCCATATGCAACATGTCTTGGCAACATTTTACATGAAAATGTTTTTGGTGGGATTTGTTTTAATTTAATACCTATATATGTTATATATAAAACTTACCTGGATAATATTTATAAACTTCAAGTTAAAATTCTAAAAAACATAGTTTCTACAAAAATAAAAAATGAGTTTCGTGACAATGAAAATGGTCTATTCAGATACTGTAAGGTTTTGCCAATTCACAGTCAAATTGACTACGCATTATTAAAAGAACAATTCTTTAACGATTCTTTGAGGCAAATTATTGAACATCCTGTACGCACTCGGGCAGTTTCCGAGAGCCGGCTTCACACGCAGCGAGCCAATAATGCGTACGGTGAGCGGACTACCGCCTATATTGTACCGCGACTTATTAATAACCTACCCTCAGATTTGTGTACTAGTTTAACAAAGAAAAACATAAAATTTAAATTAAAACAATATTTTTCAAGTCATATTATTTAAGCAATAGGCGATATCTTCATGTATTTGTATAGAATCATTTAAGTATCTAAATGTGTTATAGTAGTAAGAGTAAGATTTTTTATATTTTCCTTGTTTTGTGGGTGTATTGACATTGTTCGATATATTCTTAACTTCTCAATTTGATATAACAAGATTAATTATGTTGTATATATTATAACAAGACAGACTTAAAGATAAACCTTGTTGGTTTTTAGTTGCTATTAGTACGTAAATTATTGTATTATTTTTTTGTAAAGGATAATTAATAAAAAAAAAAAAAATGTACATGTGAAAAGTATTTCTGCTTGATTTGTTATAGTTTTTTGACCTTGCATCGCATTCACTATGTATTCGCCCACTTTAATGACTAAACTGACGTTTGGCTTGAATAAGAATAAGGACAATGAACGTTACGGGAAAATGAGCGTAACAGGATAATAAATCATCTTTTTTCGTGCATGCGGCCAGCGTTCATCAATTTATTAGACGTTGTCACGTCAAAAATGTCCAAAGAAATTTGAAGGATATCATCGGCGGGTTAATTGCTAATAGGACTCTCCAAGAAGGTTAAATTCTGTTTCTCGTTGGGAAAGGGAGTTAAAACGAATTCAAGGTACAAATGGAATGCTGTGTAGTCGGAATTGTTTCGGTTGCGTTGGTGGTATCCATCGACAGTAGCAATTTCGATTCTTTTAGATTTTCGTTGGAAAGTTGTTTCAGTTTGTTGTTACAGTGTGGTACATTGTTGACGGCCGAGTTGTCGTTGCTGTCAGCAGGGTGCTGTCATTTGTTTACGATTCGTCGGTGAACATCTGCTGCACAGCTCTATCGAGTTTTCGTGTCAGCGAATTTAAGCATAGCGGGCTTAGAAGGAGTAGAAGTGTGTGGTGGTGTGGTGAACTTTTGAGAGGGGTTTCGATTGTTTGGTCGGAATTCTTCAAGTATAACAAGTAGTTAAGATAATTCACTTTGTAGGTGGTACAAACCTCGTGGTCTTTCATGGGTCAATGTGACTCAAGAAAGAACAATCGCAGGTTTATCGTTAGTTAACCTTACTACACGATTTGCTTAAGACACACATGTGTTCTGTGCTCCCAATACTTTTGGCTTCTCGCATTACGCGCGTATTAATTAATTGTTTCGGATCTTAACTATCTTCTTTATTTCTTCTGTATGTATTTACTTATGTACTAGTACGTCGAGACTTTTGTATACCTAACCCACTGAATGTGGTTGTGATCATAAGGAGAAAATTATACCGTCGTTTACGAATTAATACTTTTCATTTGTTCACCCCATGTACCTACAATCACTATAATAATATATCTCTGTACTATCTGCTTAATGGATACAATTGTGTATTAATAATAGGTCTTTACCTATGAAATTGCCGTTTTGTATGCAATAAGTGAAAGTACTTATTTTTTCAAACTTTTTTATTTCTGTTATTCGAAGTAATCACCCATGCAATCGACGCATCTTTGCCAACGCATTGGCATTTTTTTGATGCCCTTCTTGTAAAAATCAGCTGGACGGGTGGCAACAAACTCTTCAAAGGCATTTTGTACTGCCTCTCGGGAATTGAATTTTTTACCCACTAAAAAGTTGTCTAAATTTTGGAAAAAGTAATAGTCGGTAGGTGCAAGGTCTGGTGAGTATGGCGGATGAGGGAGAGCTTCCAACCCCAGCTTTTGCAGCTTGGAGACTGTCTGTTGCGTAGTATGGGGTCGCGCGTTGTCGTGAAGGAGCAGTGGGGACGACCGATTGACCAAAGCTGGTTGCAGATGTATAAGCTTCTCCATCATTCTCTCCAGTTCTTCACAGTACACATCTGCATTAATGCTCATGCCGTTTTGTAAAAAGCTGTGGTGAATCAGACCCGCACTAGACCACCAAACAGTGACCATCACCTTTTTAGGGGTCATTTTTGGTTTAGGGCATTGCTTTGGTGCTGAACCAGGGTCTAACCAACTTGCTGAGCGCTTTCGATTGTCGAACAGAATCAATTTTTCGTCGCACGTAACAATTCTTTTCAAAATTCCTTCATTTCTTTGCCTGTTGAGCAGCGTAAGGCAGGTCTCGACGCGGACGTTGCGCCGGCGATCGTTAAGGTCGTGGGGCACCCATCTAAAAAGCTTTTTTACCTTGCCAATTTGTCGCAAATGGATAAATATTGTTTTGATGCTTACATTAAAAGCTGCTGCTAGCTCAGCTGTAGATTGAGTTTCGTCAGCTTCCACAATCGCCTTTAATTCATTATTGTTAACCAAAGTCTCCGGACGACCACGAGCTTCATGTTTCAAGTCAAAATTTCCAGAACGGAACCGGGAAAACCAATAACGGGTTGTGCGTTCGTTTGTACAATTCTCTCCGTAAACGTTTTTGATGTTACGTGCCGTTTGTGTAGCGTTGGTGCCACGACGGAACTCATATTCCATAATTACACGAATTTTTAAAGTATCCATTATGACGAAAAATGTTCAAATGTAATGAAAATACAACGCTAATCAGAAAACAAAAGACTGAGTTTGTAAATAGAATGTCATGGTTTTAAAACAAAATTAATTTGAATTTAGAATACAGAGCCATTACAAACTTTTTTTTATTTGAAATGACCAGTACTGAAGAACGGCAATTTCATAGGTGAAGACCTAATATGTGCGTGTGTATTATAATCAATCAAAAGGTTGTCTGGAGGATATCGCACGGTTTTATTTGTTAATAACATTATATCTTTAATATTGTGGTGTGAAATAAAGGGAACCTTGGAATACCCATGGTACCCTTTATTTATCTATTTTGTTATTTCACGGTAAACATAACATACTGTATTTTATGCCAGGACTTCGTTCAAGTAAAGTCTAATATACATACATAAAGGAGGAACTAAATAGTTCAGCACTTCTTTTTAAGTACTATAAATTTACTTTGGTGTATCCCGACCGTGCTTTGGAGAGCACGTTAAGCCGTCGGTCCCGGTTGTCATGAACACCTATGACAATCGTTATTAGGAAGTCAGTGCCCTCAAATATACTGACAAATAGTTCAACCTTCGAATTCAGTTCACCTTCAGGGTTGCGGAGGTCCGATGCCAGTCGCTCCGTGGAAAAACTGATATTCAGGTAAAACCGGTTGAACTGATAGCCGACACCAGTAAATCTTGGGAATAATAAAGGCTAGGAAAAAGAAGATAATTTTACCTCAGATTCTGTCAAGATTCTTCCTTCTGTGTTCGATCTAATAATCTCGTTCTCGTCTCTCTCGTCTCTCAGCTGAAAGTAAAGTTATCATGTAAATTAACAAGGAAAATATTAGTGGGTGGTATCCATCGACAATAGCAAATTCCATTCTTTTAACTTATTGTTGGAAAGTTGTTTCAGTTTGTTGTTACAGTGTGGTATATTGTTGACGGCCGAGTTGTCGTTGCTGTCAGCAGGGTGCTGTCATTTGTTTACGATTCTTTTGTGAACATCTGCCGCACAGCTCTATGGAGTTTTCGTGTCAGCGAATTTAAGCATAGCGGGCTTAGAAGGAGTAGAAGTGTGTGGTGGTGTGGTGAACTTTTGAGAGGGGTTTCGATTGATTGGTCGAAGTTGTAAGACTGTAGTCCCCGAGCGTGGGAATTTGAGATTGAACACCCACATTCACATTTTACGTGCACACAAACGCATCGGGCACTGTTACATACTAACCCTGGCAACTAATAAATTTACTTTCGGCATCGAGATATTACGTACTACGTACTAGAGGAGCCACTCAAAACCAATTATATGTTCCGTTTATATTTGAATTAAAACTAAAAAGCGCTGCAGCGCAGCCAAACAATAATAAGTAGTCTAATCCAACAGTATTAACCACGAAGCAAATATAAAGAGGAGATGGCATAAGCGCATAGGTCCCGTGACAAAATACAGGTCCCGACGTCATCGCAGTTATCGCGACTTACAAATTAGACTGTCAACGTTAATGTTCTAGAACTTTATCGAAAAATCGCAATCCTTGAATATTCTCGGAACAATTAAGTAAAAGATGAAGTGTTGTGTTTTATCTTGTACAAATAACTTGGATAGACGTTCTGGTGCCATGAATGGCATAATATTTCATTTGTAAGTAATTTTATACTTAATTTCTTAAAATAGTTCTAGAAAAATCTCTCAGTGTGTTGTTGAAATATAGTTAAATCTATTCGCCACTAGATGGAAAAACTTTGTGTGATGGGAAATAAAAATACAAAGGTTCGTAGAGCTGAGTATTTATAAAGTAAATCATAAAAAAATTGAAATATGTTCTGCATTGTTGCCTAAAGAATTTTTAATCGAAAAAGTATTATTTTTTGAATTTTTTGTAATCATTTTGTGAACACTGACGTCTATCGTCAACTAGGAAAACAAACATCAACAGAACAAAGAGACAGGGTCGTAATTAGAATTAATTTTTTTATCTATATTCAAATTATATCTATATTAATCTAGAATTGAAAGTACTTGAAAATGAAACAAATTTTACTTATACTGATTATTTGATAGGTTTTCTAATTAACTAAAATTCTATCCCAGGAATCCCAGGAAAATTAAACTTTCTCGGAACCCACAACGAAATTAATCAAACGAAAACTGAAGAATTTGAAAATATAATAAATGAAAAACTAATTTGTAGAAACATTTATTTTTTTTGTATTATACTCCTACTTGTATGTTATTGTTCTCTTTATTGTATGTGTTTGTTGTTGTACTATATTTCTTTGTTTTTGTTCTCTCTCTTTAATATATATGTCGCCGTCAGATTGTCAAAACCGTTAGATTGTAATCTATCTCGCGAGATTGTAAAATGGTATCTACGAATCGCAAATCGCGCGCTGATTGGTTGAACAGCATAATAATATGTCCCCGCGCCGCCATATTTGTTTGTTAATTTGTCTTTGATGCCAAATGTAAAGTATTTCTGTGATTGTAAATTGATTTCATGTTGAAAATACCTCACAGCTTTAGAATTAGTTATATAAAGTTGCTGTGGCAGAAAAAATAATTTGTGATTAATCAAAGAAGTAATAACCTAAACTATCTCTATGGGCATTGATCGGCCTACTATAAAACCGAAGAATCAGGGATAGTTGACAATTCGACGCGCGTAAGTAGTATATCACAGTTGACAATCTATCGATAGTTGGCAATCTCGCTAGGTTGATTATAATCTAACGGTTTTTATAATCTTACGGTGACATATTTAAATAAGTAATAAATCAAATTCATCACCAAGGTTACGGGGAAGATATAAAGAACACACAAACTTTCACTTTTATACTATACTAGCTGACCCACGCAACTTCGTTTACGTCTCCTATTTCCCGTAGCGTAATAATTTTCCCCCGTTTTCGCAACATTCTTTATTGGTGCTCCACTTCTATTGGTCTAAGCGTGATGATATATAGCCTATAGCCTTCCTCGATAAATGGGCTATCTAACACTGAAATATAAAAAAAAAAAGTTTCACATTTTTTTTTTCAAATCGGACCAATAGTTCCTGAGATTAGCGCGTTCAAACAAACAAACTCTTCAGCTTCATATATTAGTATAGAATATAATAGGTCTTTACCTATGAAATTGCCGTTTTGTATGCAATAAGTAAAACTACAAATTTTTTCAAACTTTTTTATTTCTGTTATTCGAAGTAATCACCCATGCAATCGACGCATCTTTGCCAACGCATTGGCAGTTTATTGATGCCCTTCTTGTAAAAATCAGCTGGACGGGAGGCAACAAACTCTTCAAAGGCATTTTGTACTGCCTCTCGGGAATTGAATTTTTTACCCACTAAAAAGTTGTCTAAATTTTGGAAAAACTAATAGTCGGTAGGTGCAAGGTCTGGTGAGTATGGCGGATGAGGGAGAGCTTCCAACCCCAGCTCTTGCAGCTTGGAGACTGTCTGTTGCGCAGTATGGGATCGCGCGTTGTCGTGAAGGAGCAGTGGGGACGACCGATTGACCAAAGCTGGTTGCAGATGTGCAAGCTTCTCCATCATTAACTCCAGTTCTTCACAGTACACATCTGCATTAATGCTCATGCCGTTTTATAAAAAGCTGTGGTGAATCACACCCGCACTAGACCACCAAACAGTGACCATCACCTTTTGAGGGTTCATTTTTGGTTTAGGGCATTGCTTTGGTGCTGAACCAGGGTCTAACTAACTTGCTGAGCGCTTTCGATTGTCGAACAGAATCCATTTTTCCAAATCCACGTAACAATTCGTTTCAAAATTCCTTCATTTCTTTGCCTGTTGAGCAGCGCAAGGCAGGTTTCGACGCGTACGTTGCGCTGGCGATCGTTGAGGTCGTGGGGCACCCATTTATCAAGCTTGTTTACCTTGCCAATTTGTCGCAAATGGATCAATATTGTTTTGATGCTTACATTAAAAGCTGCTGCTAGCTCAGCTGTAGATTGAGTTTCTTCAGCTTCCACAATCGCCTTTAATTCATTATTGTTAACCAATGTCTCCGGACGACCACGAGCCAGACCAGAGATCATTTTTTAAGTCAAAATTTCCAGAACGGAACCGGGAAAGCCAATAACGGGTTGTGCGTTCGTTTGACAGTGTCGCGTTGGTGCCACGACGGAACTCATATTCCATAATTATACCAATTTTTAAAGTATCCATTATGACGAAAAATGTTCAAATGCAATGAAAATACAACGCTAATCAAAAAACAAAAGACTGAGTTTGTAAATAGAATGTCATGGTTTTAAAACAAAATTAATTTGAATTTAGGATATAGAGCCATTACAAACTTTTTTTAATTTGAAATGAACAGTACTGAAGAACGGCAATTTCATAGGTAAAGACCTAATATTAGTATAGATGTTATGTACGATGTTTCTTACTAATAATATTTTTGCGATACATGCATCAAAATGATTTACAAAATTGACTTTAAAAAAACAACTACCTGATAAGAAAATTCTGAGTACGTCCCTGTATCTCCCTTACATCGTACGCTTAGTGTCAAATAGCTAAACTACATAGCAACATCAACATGTAACGATGCAAGTAGTTTTGCTATTGATTGATAGATGGCAAAGGGCAAAGTAAGCCCCCCTCACCCCCGCAAATTGTCACGCATTGTTTCATACCAAAATTTCATTAGGGCATCTCCTCTTTGTATTTGCTTCGTGGTATTAACAAGCAGCGCTCTATCGCATTCGAGCTGTAGTTTCCTCGCGAGCGAAATGTCATAAGCGCCGTGATTTTCATGGCGCTTACGCGTTTTGGCCAACGAACTGTTGCAAAGATTCGCTTTTATAGAGTAAGCGCCAAACAAGAAAGCAGAACGGATAAATAGCTTATACCTACGAAGCTTTATTAGGAAATTCACTTTGAGTAAATAGTACTTCAATAGCTTTACCAGTTTCAGTTTTTTTGTAGAATTCATCGAGGTATAAAATATAAAAGCCGAATATTCAATTTTTAAATTATACTTTAATGATAATTTAAATATAATTATTGCAAAAAAAATGTTATGGGTTATTTACGAAGCTATTTTTAACAACATATTATTTTTCCTTATCCAATTAAATACGTTAAATACGTTGTGTATAGCGAACTTATTTAATGGTTTTTTGACACGTTGATATAAGTGGTAGGTCGACTTGTAGGTGAGACGAATAACACGAAGGTTGTAGCGACTGTAGTATATTTATTGTCAGGAGCTCAAGGCTCCTGAATACTCTTGGTGTTACATGGTAACACGTGTGGAGAGTAACTGACTAAGTAAGTAAGTGCGTACATACTAACAGCATTTATATACAATACCATTCATATACTCACGTCTCATCTCGACGCGATAAGGAATGTCTGAATCTACGTGATCGATAAATATATGCTGACATCTGCTGGTCAGGCTTATCTATGTATAATTTCTATTAATTAAACAATATGACTATATAGCAATCTATATAGGAATATAACTCCCCCCAAACAAAAATTTACGGTAGTAAATTCAGACAATCGTTATCTTATGCTACTTACAATTATGAAACTGTCCTATGGTAACATTATTAAATATAACAATTCAATTATATAACTTATTTACGATTTATGATACAGTCAGGGTCAAAATTTACTGCACAATACAAAACAATACTATGAAACACGATATTACAACTTATTTACAATATAAACATACGAATCAAAACAATACGACTTGAGTCGCGACCTTCATGTATCAGCAATATTTGCACTACATTGTCATCATATTCCATATTTCTTCGTCAGCAAAATCATTCAAGGTTCGTTGTCACCTAGCAATTAGGGCATAGATATTACTCCGATTGTTCGTGATAACGCGTCAGTTTTCTTCAGCAGACTTTTGCCTATCTGATGGTTGGCACGTATTTCCCAGCAGCAAAATAGCACATAGCATTACCGCAGACCATACCTTTTTATTCGCGAGCTGTGCTCTTTTATTAAGGATTTATGGTTTTCTGGTTTCTTGTTGGCTTTATCCATTGGCTCGTTGTATGATAACCAAGAATGTCAAGCTCGTATTCAAGAAATTCACACTTTATCATATTTAATTGTGATTCCATATTCGTTCAGGCGCTTAATTTTCACTTCCAGATGCTTCTGTAGTCTGATAACTGCACTATACGTTTGTCCTTATGCGGCAACAAACTAATACTGGCCCTCGTATTGACCGAAACCTCGGAACCACTTTGTCGGTAGGTAATTATGAGGCGGTCAGAGGGGAATATAGTGCAGATTCTATAAAGACACAATATATGACGCGATGGCGAACGTGACCTCGCTCTTGATTGCCTGCGACCTTGAAACTGCCATTTGTCTAACTCTGCTATGCTGATTTTGCAATTTTGCACATAGCGACGTAATCTTTAATTGCATGCTTGCTATTTGCGCGGTGAGCTTCGTGATGACACTGATATTGTTTAATAGTTGGATTACTGACGATGATTTCAAATGGTTAAATACCTTGTCCTCCGATGGTGGGCGACGTTAGCCTCCAATAGCGTGAGCCATTTTGCTTGAGCTCCGGCTTTTGCAGCACTTCCAGCTCCAAGCAGCGACATCCTGACTATAGTCCTTTTCCGCAATACTGCCATAGTAGTTCACTATATTTTCTCCTTCAAAAGGTGCGATTAGTTGCTTCTATTTTCTTGTTCAATTGTCGGGGTCACCAATTATAGCGAACTTATTTAATGGTTTTCTGACACGTTGATATAAGTGGTAGGTCGACTTGTAGGTGAGACGAATAACACGAAGGTTGTAGCGACTGTAGTATATTTATTGTCAGGAGCTCAAGGCTCCTGAATACTCTTGGTGTTACATGGTAACACGTGTGGAGAGTAACTGACTAAGTAAGTAAGTGCGTACATACTAACAGCATTTATATACAATACCATTCATATACTCACGTCTCATCTCGACGCGATAAGGAATGTCTGAATCTACGTGATCGATAAATATATGCTGACATCTGCTGGTCAGGCTTATCTATGTATAATTTCTATTAATTAAACAATATGACTATATAGCAATCTATATAGGAATATTGTGCATTTAACGTCAGTTAATTCTACCTAAATATCACTTCTGTATGTTTTACTCTAAGTACTCTATGTCGAATGAGGCAACAATGGCGTCTTAAAATATTTTGTTCGTATTTAATTTTAAAACAATTATATCTAGTTAATTACTGGTGAAAAGTTATTCCTTTGTTTTTCTCCGTATTCCTTGTATTATTAGTGCAATATCTCAAGACACAAAATGGCATAATTCACGAGTTTTAGAACGTTTTTAAATTTAAACAATCACACGCTTAAGCCACCGCTTCTTCAGAGTGTAGCTAGCAAGCGACTGAAGGAAGTGCGGCGCATGCGCCGCAATTGCATGGAACACCGCACTAATGAGTGGCGTCTTCTCTATACATTATATCAAGATGACTTTCGGTGTTTTTTCTTCTAGGTACATATTTATCAACTGTTCGCCTTTGAAGAATGTTTTGAATATCCTAGAAAGCACGCAATGTATCTTGGTCATATCGGAAAGCCCGTAGGCTTTAAGTAACTCGTCAACGGCCGAGTATGGGTTCCAAGTGTATTAATTTTTAATTCATTTCATGGACAAATAATATATTTTTACACAGTATAAAATTAAGTCGCTCGCGCTGTCTGTCAGCTTAGATGTTTTAAAATAAGCAACGTATTTAAATGTGGTTTTTACCATTACTTAGTTTGTTTTTTACGAAATTTATTTGTATGATATGTTATATAAAGAGCGCAGCGACCGACGCTCGCAACTGCAAGTTGAAATTTGTTCGGAATATTGCTGTATCTAATATATAATAAAATAAAATATATATATAATATCTCGTCACTGTATCTCGGTAAGCCATACCTGGCGTAGTATATTAACATCTGTTTGCTGCGATAGCACTACTATTTGATTTTTATAATAAATATGTGTTGTCTACCAAAAATCATCTATGAAAACACAATGTTTTTTCATTTTCTTTTCGATAATTAGTAATTTGATAATACAAGCTATGCTTTTTTATAATAAATATTATACGTATTGCTGTTTATAATATAGAAAAAACAAACTTAAAACATGCCATTTACGCTGTAAAAATGTGCAAAATTAAATTCAACTTTTTCGTTACTTTACGTAAGTTTTTTTTTAATAAAAAGGGAAAAGGAGCCTGCATAAATACTGTTTAAAAATGGGATAATATGGTGGAAATATGTTCAAACTACAAATTATTTTGGTATTCAATTTGTATGGAGAACTCAGTGACCGCCGGCCCCTTATTGGAATATAATGTTTCTTATAAAGATAATTTATGATCGCTTTTATTACTCATATTAACTAAATTAATCTACCAGGTAGTAGAGCCACGCTGATTTCAGCACGAACGGGCCGGCTCGACCGGGGCGGTACTACCCTCGCACAGAAAATCAACGTAAAATGACAGCGTTTGTGCTGTCGTGTTTCGTTGGTGAGTGCGAGACCGGAGGCCCAATTAGTCTAGTCAACAAGTTCCATACTTGTTGACTAGACTAAAAGATGCACAAGCATCACTAGGCCGCCATAGTGTGGGTCGCCATACAGCATTGTTGTATTCGCAGTGAGTGTGGTGGCCACCACTCGTGGATTCTGCTTATGCTTTCCATCAGGCAGAGTAGAGTCACTTTGGCAGGCCAAACATAAAAAAAAAAAAAAAAATTACTAAATGTACGCCCCACTTTTTATTCCACATCCATAACAGGAGCTTTTTTATTACTTCAACTCTCTCTCTCTTTTTTACTCGCTTCCATTTAAGGCTTGCACTTCACGCATAGCGAGGTAACGACGCATGGCGAGGTAACGCCGCATGAGTCATGTTTTTTCGTGTGTGCAGCCGGCTCCATCGAATTATGAGACGTTGTCACGTCAAAAATAAAGAATTATTTTATAAATATCACTCGGTAGATTTTTCTCGGCAAACAACTCACTTCATTTTTTGTGTCAAAAAATGAAGTGAGTTGTTTGCCTTTTGGAAAACTGTAAACGCTTTTATGCGCGTTTTTAGGGACGGGCCCCTTAAAGTATAACAAGTAGTTAGCAGAATTCACTTTGCAGATGGTACAAACCTCGTGGTCTTTCATGGCCAATGTGACCCAAGAACGGATAATAGCAGGATTGTGTGGAACTTTTGTACCGTTTGACGTATTCCTATGGTAGGGATTATTTTTGTGTTTATTTTCCTGATATTGGTTTAGACAATAAAAATTTAAATTCCCAAAACATTTTGAATTTCCAGTTTTTAGATTACGATGAAACGCATAGATCACAAATGAGTTATCATTGTTACCAACAAGATAGCGTAATATAATATTTTGAAATTAAAATCATTTGCTTACGATTACGAATTAAATATCGCTCTTCTAGTAAATACATTAGTAAGCCTATTCATATGTGTGTGTGGGCGGCGCGGAACAGGCTCGCTCAAGGTCGCGCGTACTCCGCGCAACCTTACGGCACCGCGGCGCGCCCAGTCCGTCAATTATTCCGCGACGCGATACAATGTGTTCTGTGCTCCCAGTACTTTTGGCTCCTCGCATTACGCGCGTATTAATTAATTGTTTTCGATCTTAACTATCTCCTTTATTTCTTCTGTATTTATTTACTTATGTACTAGTACGTCGAGACTTTTGTATACCTACCCCTCTGAATTTGGTTGTGATCCTATGGAGAAAATCATACCGTCGTTTACGAATTAATACAATTTATTGGTTCACCCCATATACCTACTTATTCTTTGACTCTAGTACAGAGATATATACAATCACTATATCGACGGCGGAAAGCGAAAACGTTGTAGTCCACAAAGTATGAATTTTGGTTTTTATAGCACAATTCGAATCAGAAAAAAAAACTGCTTTAAATGGTCCGGATCACGTAATTCTACGATGAATAGTTATAAAATTAACATTTTGAAAAAATATGTTTAAACTTAAATTCCTGCATTCAAAAAGACTGTAAGTTACAGAAAAAACCCGTAATAACTTATGCTATATCGATTACAACAATTCATTTTCCGTAAAAAAAATGCATGTTGATGACGTTATCAGTATTGCTGGCTGCAATTCGGACTACTACGTTTTTGCCACTCGTGTTTTTATGTACCGCGCATTTAAACGACTTTTTAGCAAGTAAATTGGTACTTATGCTCGTATGTCATTTCAATAAATACTACGTATTTATGAGAACAAGAATAAGTACAATACTGGTAGTAGGAGTACGATGCTGCGAATTATTATTATAAAAACTGACCAAAAACACAAAGACGTGTTAGAAAATTTGACATTACATTTAAAATCTCAAAAAACTGTTAGGCTTGGAAGCACTTTACCCACTTCCATACACTTCTTCCTGGCCTCAGCGAGCTCACATCCTCCTTTCAACCTCCTGGGCTGTCCTATTTTTCTCGAGGCAGTTCCCGCGGCCATTTCTGTCCCTCAAAATCTTCTTCTTGCTGCTTTAGAGCGTTTGGGGCATCTGTATGCCCATGTTGCGATTCAACTGCTTTTTATGTGCTATGCAGTGCCAAAAGTGCCATCTCGGCATTCGATGGCGTTTGGAGAGATGCTGCTGAGTCGATCCTCAATGTCCTCCTCGATGGACGTTAGTGGCTCAAGGCAGCTCTACCAATAACTTATGGGGGACTGAGACGTGTGACGGACCTTGGCTTCCGTGGGCACATGGGGTTGCAGGCCTTGTCACTGTCACCCTCTCTACTAATGGTGACAGGGCGAACATAATTATTCTATGTGTCCGAGGCAGTATTGGCATGGACTGCCCTTAACACAGGAGAGCCGTGTCCAGTGGCTCCGCATGTTCAGCGAGCATAGGACGACATTGGCGCCAAAAGATTACTGAAGAGAATGTTGAAAGGTGCTAAAGGTGCTAATAAGGTGAGACAGAGCTCTGTCGCAACCGGAATCGGGGGCATAGTTACACGCACTCCCGTCACCTCACCTGAGTTGGTACCGAGGTTAAAGGTTAAAAAGGTAGGTCTTTGCATGTGGCAGTGGCTCTTCGCCTGGGCTGCATGGTGTGCGAACTGCATCGATGCACATGCGGCACCATGGTGGAGGCCGATGGTCATCACGCACTGAGTTGTCGTCGCACAGGTCGATTTTCGTGACATCGTCCCCTTAATGACATTGTGCAAAGGGCTCTGATATAAGCCAATACATGCTGAATGTATGCTGAAGCCACCGTGTCGCTGAAGCCGAAGATGTAATGACTTTAGAGCAGTGGAAGAACGGCAAGTGCTTGGTGTGGGACGCAACATGCATCTGCACAGTCGCAACCTCGTAGCTGTCTCAGCTACGAGGTTGCGACTGTACTCTATGCACATCCAGGGGCGGCGGCGGAGGATGCCGATGATAGGAAGAGACTGAAGTACGGGGCAATGGAAACGCATTATTGTTTCGTGTCTATTGCGGTGGAGAATCGGGGCAATTGACAATCGACCTTCAAACCTTCAAGAAAAAAGCGTACTCCTTCTTAAAAGGCCGGCAACGCACTTGTGACGCCTCTGGTGTTGCAGGTGTCCATGGGCGGCGGTAATCACTTACCATCAGGTGATACGTCTGCTCGTTTGCCCCTTATTAAATAAAAAATGCAAAAAAATTGAGGTTCGGAGGCCAAAAGTCTGACTGCGGAAATTGGTCGCGAATCAAGCATAATTGTAGTAACTTCTGGTCTGCCTTGTTCCTGGTGCAAAGGATGTCTGTAGCAATCCAGCGGAGCAACACTGCTATTATAATGGGCACTTTTCATCGGGAACGATGCAGGGTAGGATTTTTAATGACTAATAAAAGATTTAATTTTAAATAATTGTTTTAAATATTTCATAAACGATGGATAACGTACTGAAATTTATAAAAGTAAACATAAAAAAGTATTTTTAATAGAGTTGGTAAAACAAAAATGACACATGTTAAGGTTAAAGACAAAGTAATTGAGTAAAATACTTATTCATAATTATTATGTTGTTGTTGTTATCTTTATTTTAAGAATATATTTTTTTTGTTAATTAAAATTTAAAATATAAATTATAGTATATTATATATTGAACTCTACGTTTTAATATTCTGTCAAATTTGAATCACTTTACGTGTAATACAATTTGTCTTACCACAAATCAGATATTATTTTAGTTTACACCATATCTAAGAGATTAGTTTCATTGAAGCTAGTTCAAGTATTGCTGCTTACCACGTTTTCGCTTTCTTTAAAATAATGTGTTTCACCCAGCTTGATACAACTCGATAGTGCAATTACAGCGTTTTAACATTCTATAAAAATTGTTCAAATGTCGTAGTCAACTAAATATTGGCAAATAATTGTTATAATGAGATTTAACAGTTAGAATAATAATTTAGAAAAAATAACAAGTCTTATATCCAAAATTCCTAAGTCTAAGATAAAAAACACACAATTTATGATTTTTTGAAGGAAAGTGTAAAAGTTTTTTGGCTCTGGTGAATATTTTCGTTTTTGTGGATGAATAAGTTTTAGCTTTCCGCGGTCGATATATCTCTATAATATTTGATTAATGGATAAAATTGTGTGTTAATATGTGCGTGTGTATTATAATCAATCAAAACGTTGCCTGGAGGATATCGCAAGGTTTTATTTGTTAACATTATATCTTTCATATTATGATGTGAAATATAATGATGAATAAAGGGTACCATGGATTACCCATGGTACCCTTTATTTATCTATCTATTTTGTTATTTCGCGGTAAACATAACATACTGTATTTAATGCCATGACTTCGTTCAAGTAAAGTCTAATATAAATACATAAAGGAGGAACTAAATAGTTCAGCACTTCTTTTTAAGTAATATAATTTTACCTCAGATTCTGTCGAGATTCTTCCTTCTGTGTTCGATCTAATAATCTCGTTCTCTTCTCTCTCGTCTCTCTTGTCTCTCTCGTCTGTCTCGTGTCTCTCGTCTCTCAGCTGAAAGTAAAATTATCATGAAATTAACAAGGAAAATATTATAAGATATATTAGCATATTCTACTGGTATCTAATTAAGTTAAGAACTATATTCAAGGATTATAAACTCACCTCAGCTTCCGTCGAGCTGCCACTCGATCCACGACCCACGTATAAAGCATCTTGATTTAAAATAATCCCGCTTGCCATAATCTTTTCTATCAGCATTCTCTGAAACATTATGTAACTGAGATTACCGTTTCGTTTTGGTATTATTTTTTCTATTGGTTTACCAATTTAGATATGGAGTTTTATTATATAAATAATATAATAGAATGAAATTAAATGGACCAGAAATTATTAAATTAAATATACCACCTGCCTTTGTATTTTTAAAACAATAAATTAAATAATTATACGCTAACTTGTATCTGCGGCTCCTCACGAATGTACATATATCAGTATACGTATAGTATACGTTAAGGCCTATATTCACTTTGTATAGTGCGAGTGCAGGTGTGAAGTCAGGTGATCAATGATTGGTAGAAAATACGCCTGGATGGCGAATTCGCAGTCCACACGTACTTTCCACCAATCACCGATCACCCGCACTATGCACCTGCACTCGTACTATACAAAGTGAAAACGGGCCTTTATCGCGGTAAAAACCAAGTAACAAACGAACTCACATTTTATATAACATTAATAAGGACATTCTTGTAAGCAGCCTTTAGGTAAACAACATGTACCTTTATATAAAAATAAATAAATTGAAAACTAAAGTACTAAAAACTTACGTCAGAACGTTCAGTATTATATTGATTGCTTGCGTCAAAAAATTGTCGGTACAGTCTACGTATTAGCTGAAATTAAATTTGTCAGATTTATTAAAATTATTTTAGTACGAGTGTATCTTAAAATTAATAACATTTAAATCGGGTCTATATTCAACCATATGATTATTTCTAATTACATCGGAGTGTTCTCAAACACTCAAACACTAACACACATAACGAAGGACTAAACATACTCATCATTTATGAAATATTTATAGAATACTGCTTTACAGTTATATCTATAATATATGTGGATTAGTCTCAATTATTCGTTGTGACACGCCCAATGTTAACTACTAACAAATTATTAAAAATAAAAAACCCGACTGCGTCAATATTTAATGATATTTAACAATAAAACATATAAGTTTTATATATATTCGTAATCACCGTAAAAAAATCTTTATTTTGATACCACACTCGATGTATTTTGAAAACGTTAAATTTTTTTAAATTTTTTTGGCGCCAAAAATCCTTTTTTTTTAATTTTGATGTACCCAGTGTCACTCCCACGACTAAGACGAATTTATTGACACTACTCACATAAAAATACGACAAGCCGTTTAGGCTCCAGGGCGTGCCAAAGAAATATACATACATACACTCGAAAAACATAACCCTCCTTTCGCAGTCGGGTAAAAAATAACTGTGCTCAAATACCATGTCTCCTCTTGCAGTGATGACTGCTGCCAACGTCTTACGTATGCATGCCTCCAGGACGCTTTGAGCATCTTGAGAACTATCTATCGTTTAGACGTATTGGATTCACATGCAAACGTTGGCACTTACCTACCGATACTTTGTTAGGTTTATGTATCGTCTCCACAGGAGTTACAACCGCATGAGGCCAAATGCCTACTCATCTCAAGTTTAATATAACTTAACATACCAAGAACAAGTTGAGGTGGAGAATAGGATTCAGATATCGATACCCGTATTGAGTACATAAAACTGAAAAGTATTTCAATTCGTTTCAACATAGTGTGTTTAGTGCGACTACTACGACTGCTACTACATATATAAAGTCCAATACACATACATAGAGAAGCAACTGAAAAATTCAGCACTTCTTTTCAAGTTGTGTAAACTTACCAGAATTGCTGTTTTAATCTTATTTGCGTATTTTCTGCTCTGTTCCGTGTTCGGATCATAAGTTCCGTTTCTCAGCTGAAAGTAAAGGTTTTGGGGTTATTAAAAATCGAAGAACATATTATCTATCTATATATATAAAAGAATAAGGTGACTGACTGACTGACTGACTGACATACCCAGAGATCAACGCACAGCCCAAACCGCTGAAGCTAGAATCCTGATGCATGTAGGTTCTTTATATAACGTAAGTGAGCACTAAGAAAGGAATTTTCGAAATTCCACCCCTAAGGCGTTAAATCAGGGGATGAAAGTCTGCGTGAGCGAAGCCGCGTGTAAAAGCTAGAAGCATATATAAGTGTATTCTGAGTACTGGTATCTAAATTCAGTGTATATCTATAAAAAAAACATTAACCCGCTTGTATATCGGTCATCTGAATTTCGAAGCAAATTTCCTACTACTATCTACTACAAAAAAAAAACTTCATGTACTGTGCTGGCTGTTTACAGGTACTTTTGTGATTATGCTGATGTATTTTGATTGCACCCCTTGCATTTTTAGTGCCTGCCTTAGATCAAATAAAAAAGGTAGATAACGCACGGCCTTGTTCTTGTTGAAGCAAAAAAAGCAGCGTAGTTCCAGTAAACACACACGCGTTAACGCACTAACTATGCTATAAACTACGCTACTTTTCGTCAGTATCGTACAAGTATCTATCGTATAAGTTTTAGTAAATAAAGAAATTATTATTCTCTTTATTTCATTTAACAAACACATTGATTACATTTTTAAATATATAAAAAGTTAAATAAAACACATTATTTCAAAATATAAAAAACTGTAGACCACCGATTTCGGGTACAGGGACCAAGAAACCGATGGTTATGGCTATAAGGACTGGACCCTCCTCACTATACGTACCGTATCAAGGAGGACTGCCTTCTTTAGCAGACCCTTGATCCAGCCTTCTAACGTGAGCCTCTTAATGTGCTGGTCGAGACTCTTGGCTATCAACCCATGAGCAGATACGACTATCCGAACAATGATCACCGAATCCACATTCAGTCTCGTGTCGTTCGTCAAATCTCAAATTTTTTTTTTTTTTCTTTTTCCACTTTAACGATATTCTCGTCATGAGGAACGGCGATATCGACAGTCACTGCGCGGCGCTTCAATCGATCTATCACCCCAATATCAGGCTAATTGACAACAATAGTACTGTCTGTGATAATAGATCGATGCCAATATAATGTAGCACGACCATTCTCGAGAATAGGTCGTGCACATGCCTGTAGTATGGCACCTCTGAACTCACAAGTTTGTATTTTAGGGCAAGTTGTTGATGTACGATCCCGGCTACTTGGTTGTGCCTGTGCAAATATTCGCCGTTAGTAAGACGAGAACAATCAGAAATAATATGCCTGATAGATTCTCCAGAAGGGTGACATGCCCGACAGATGTCGACCGTACCATCTTTCAGGATATACACACATCAAAAGTGTCTAGGGATCAAGCATTTTTATGCGGATTTCTTGAGATTGAGATGTGGCTTTGTAATAAATTTATGATTTTATAAATTTATATGGATCCTTTTTGGTGCATATCATAATTTGAATCAGGAACTGTCAATCAAATTCGAGTAAAAGATGAAAATCAGCTGTCAATATTTTCCCTATAAAAACATACAACGCATTGAAGACATTATTAGTGCTACTGTTTCCCTACTACTGATTAAAACCAACGTTATTATGGAGCGGCGACGTCATTTAAGCAGAGAAGAAATGCTCAGAGCCGTGGGAATGATAGAAGCTGGTTCCCGGCAACGTACTGTGGCTTTAGCTCTGAATACAAGTCAGAGTGTTATCAGTCGACTTTGGACACGTTACCGAAGCACTGGTACCGTGGCTGAGCGCCATGGAGGACGGTATCGCTGCACCACACGGAGACAAGACCGATACATTCAAATCTTAACTCGAAGAGCTCCAACAATAACCACCATGATGTTAGCCGTGAGGCTTCATCACTCTTCAGGGAACTTAATTAGCGACCAAACAGTCAGAAACCGCTTGCATGAAGTGAACCTTCATTCCCGAAGACCGCTACGGGTACCACCTATAGCAATGCACAATCGTAGGATTCGATATCAATGGGCTCTTGAACACAGAAATTGGGCAGAAGAACAATGGCGTTTCGTGTGCTTTTCTGATGAATCTCGTTTTGGTATGAGACCGGATACAAGACGTATACGACACTGGAGAACCCCTGGACGCCAACAGCGATTAAAATCCTGCCAGGAAGTCCATCCTTATAGTGGTGGAACCATCATGGTATGGGCGGGTATTTGGATCGGCGGAAGAACTAAGTTGATTTGGATCAGAGCAAAAAAATTTAAAATTTATGCTGAAATTTATGCCTCAACGCTCAAATTTATGCTGAGACGATTGTATCAGACGTCATCGTTCCTCTACAAGTGCAAATCGGTCCCTTATTTCAGTTAATGCATGATAATGCACGACCGCACACCGCAAGAGTTGTAAGACAGACTCTCGCCGCAGCTAACATCAATGTCCTGCCCTGGCCTGCTCAGTCGCCAGACTTGAACCCGATTGAGCATGCATGGGATATGCTACAGAGAAGAGCTCTGCCGAATATGGAGGGTCGCAAGAAGACCTTTTTTTGTTGTTGCAACGAACATGGGCGGCCATTCCACAGCGTGATTTGGATGAACTCATTTTGAGTATGCCAAACCGATGTTTTTGTGTTGTTAGTGTTCGCGGTAGAAACACGGATTATTAATTGTTTAAGTTACCTAATAAAATTTTAAAGAAAACTGTTATTTCAGTCTTTTTTTCGAACTTTAATGTTAGTGGTTCAAATGTCAAAAATCCCTTTATTAGGAAAATGGCAAATTTCTTTATTAATGCAAAGGTGACTTGGTTTATCGTTACTGTGACAAACGAAAACACTTTATTTGATGAATCCTTAAAGAAAATTTTAATTAATATCAATCAGGAGAAAAGTTATTGCAAAAATATATGTTAATCCCTAGACACTTTTGATGTGTGTACTTCCGATAGTTATTCGTCATGATAACTTCGTCCATAATCGCACAGACAAAACCTTCGGTTTCGGTTTAGTTTCTTATCATTGTGTGAGATTAACGCGTGTGTTTACTTGTAAGTACGCTACTTTCTTTTGCTTCAACAAGAACAAAGTCACGACCTTGTCCTTGTTGAAGCAAAAAAGTAGCGTACTCACTACGTACAATAACGCACGCGTTATCTACCTTTTTTATTTGATCTGAGGTGTCTCCTCTAAGTACCCATGATCTATTGTATCGAATCCTTTATTAAAGTCCACGAACCTAATATAGCTAATATATTTTATACATTTGTATTAGCCATTAATATGTTCTCGTGTTAAGTGAATTATAATTCTTTATGAGAATAAATATTTTAAACCGACATTCTCTATATTTTTAACCGACTTCCAATCTCTCAATTCCAAAAAAATCCCAAAAATCAAAACTTCTCAATTTCATTGTTTTTTTTTTAATGTATGTACATCGATTACTCCGTCAATTGTGGACCGATTTTGAAAATTATTTTTGTATTCGAAAGGGTATGCTCCCCATGTGGTCCCATGGCCACCATATCAGGATGTGATGATGGGATCCTAAGGAAATCGAAGGAAACCCTCAA
This sequence comes from Diaphora mendica, assembly GCA_949125395.1. Lineage (NCBI taxonomy): Eukaryota > Metazoa > Arthropoda > Insecta > Lepidoptera > Erebidae > Diaphora > Diaphora mendica. The sequence continues at coordinate 8,513,290 of OX421327.1, forward strand.
ATTTACGTGAGCGCCTGCAATGAAGTTACGAGCAATTGCAGTGAATGAAATCTGCATACCTTCATATTCTGTAGACAACACTAAATTTTAAATGAAATGATGATAAGAGACTTGAGAAAGACTAAAAAGCGAAAAATAAAAATTAAACTTCGTTTAAAAAAACCGACTTCAAAAACTAAAAAGTATAAAATAACTTTATTTGTATGTGCTACCTATTCATAGGTTTGAAGTCAGTGCCAAGCCAATGGAATAGTAGGTACCACAGTTCAGGTGCCATACTACAGGCATGTGCCCGACCTGTTCTCGAGAATGGTCGTGCTAAATTATATTGGCATCGATCTATTATCACAGACAGTACTATTGTTGTCAATTAGCCTGATATTGGGGTGATAGATCGATTGGAGCGCCGCGCAGTGACTGTCGATATCACCTTTATTCATGATGAGAATATCGTTAAAGTCGAAAAAGAAAAACAAGTAAAATATTTGAGATTTGACGAACGACACGAGATTGAATGTGGATTCGGTGATCATTGTTCGGATAGTCGTATCTGCTCATGGGTTGATAGCCAATGGATAATTACAAAAGTACCTGTAAACAGCCAGCACAGTACAGGTTAAACTTGAAATTAATTTGGCAACGAATGCCCCATCAAAAGAGGTGTACGCCAAGGATATCCTATATCGCCTTAATCACTTTCAGCGGTATTGGAAATGATCTTCCGGAATCTAGACTGGTTCAAAAAAGCCTACAATAATGGTGAAAATCTTCCTCATGCGCTTCGTGGATGATATAATACTACTTGCATAGGACGCGGGAACTTTATAATTAATGTTACAACAACTAGCTGTTGTTGTAGTGCCGGCCTGACAAAGAATCTACCTAAAACTAAAATTATGACGAATTCCAAACAAGAAGAGACATTAATAACAAATGACTAACAAATAGAACATGTAAATAAATACATATATTTGGACCAGCTAATATCTACGGAGGATTGCATAAGTAAAGAAATAGAAGAATAGAAGAAAATAGAAGAACTAGATGCTAATACTTGGAAACGGTTTTGATCTCTCAGCGAATTTATGAAGGAAAAAGATATGCCTATGAACATGAAACATGCATTATGCCGTGCTTATTATACGGGTGCCAGACTTCGGCCCTAGAAAACGAAGTAAAAGTATGCCAAAATGGAAAAGAAAGAAACATCTTAGGTAGGTATAAAAAGAACTGATAGAGTGAAACTACAAACAATTAAAAGTAAAACCAGATTGAAATTGCATCTAAAATCTACACACATCTAAAATTGAGATGTGCGGTACATATGCTAAGAGAAAGTAAAGCAAAATGGATAAAGGTAATAAAATACTAGTAACCAAGGGACAGCAAAAGGAATAAAGGTAGACAAATAAAAAGATGGGCAGACGACTTCAAGAAAATAGCTGATCCAGTATAGATCCGTTTAGATGGAGAAAGGAAAACGTGGGCATCTTTGGAGGATGCCTTTGTCGATAGTCAAGCTGTTACAGAAAAATATCCAGTTACCGATAATTGAAATAAAGAAGAATAAGAAAAGATAGAAAGCAGGTATATAGTATAAGAGATTGCAAGAAAGACAACAGCAATAAAAGCTATTTTATTTTATATCGGTCATCGCCATCGCACAATTACAGTTTCGTCGATTGCGGTTTTAGATAGACTAATTAACTACATATAAACAGACATCATAAGCAAATAATTCAAAAATATCTGCTACTTAGATAACTGGTAAAAACTTACCTCAATATCTCTTCCTCTTCTTGCAATATTATATTGCCTGAGCAGACAAGTAAGTACCTGAAATTAAGGATTAAAGATATTATTAAAAGATTTTAGTGTATCTTTAAATAAAGAACATCTTAGGTCAGGCATTACGGACTTTTTTACGAGCTCTACGACACCAAAATTTCCAAACTTCGAGCTGTCATTAATAATTTCTATAATATAATCAGAAAAACTCAATATTACTGGGCAGACCCGGGAATCGAACTAGACATATCTTAGTCGGCAGCTCCACTCGGTAGCTGCTAAATCAAAAGGCAGTTAACACAACGAAGGACTGAACAAATCGGCATACATACAATCGGAAATACTAATAGCGGTCCACTTACTCTTGCTCTATACTTCTGTAACAAGCTGATAAGTCTTGAATTATTAGCTGTGTGTTCAGGTGGAGGTAGCACTGTCGGGGCACAAGTACAAGCCCTTTCGTCACTTTGCAACGAGTTCTAAAAACAGTGATGAAATTAAAAAAATATGTTAAGTTATTTCTTATTCATATACCTACCAAGTAAAAGAGAAGTTCTTGACGATGTGCTTCTTAGTATTGGTTGAGTTCTTAAAAACGTCTGACAGTAGAAAGGGATACAATAGTTTTTGTTGTAAATCTACAGTAACCAGGGTTAATATCGCTGGGTGAAGCTAGTCTAAAATAAAATAGCTGTGAAAGCTAAGCTATCCAGCAGTGAAAGTCATGTCAAAATCGGTCCAGGCATTCCGAAGATTACCGATTAACAGACAGATGGACAAAAATTTACGTCTGATGATTGACGTCACGTAACCTTTCTTTGAAGATGATTAGTGTAATGTAATATGAACCTACCTCAGAATCGGTTGAGATACTGCTTAATGCCAAATTACACGGTTATATTAAAATTCTGTTATACCTTTTGACAAAACTGTTGGAAATACCGTCTGGGCAAGTGGCACAATTATTTTTAAGTTGAGGTATAGTCAACTCCATTTCATAAGCATCAGTGGGACTAAGCACAAATGACTGCGATTGAGACAAGGGATGATAGGACTCATAAACATTTGGAGAATTAGTTATTTTTTATTTATACAACTTAATTGCAAACCACTAAAGTATAAAATATTGTACAGACCTAAATGGAAATCTACATTGGTTTTTCAATAGGCGGTCTTATCTTTATCAGGTCTTATCTTTAAACGGTGATCTCTTCCCTACGATATCCGTGCCGAAATCAGGATATTGTTTCTCGGATCTCTTTTTGGTCTTTTGATATAATTTGTCCCTATTTCTTATACACCTCAATATACCCTTCGTAATCCAAGGTTTTAACATGTACTTATGTTTAGGATAACGCGTGATTTTAGAGCAGGTTTCTAACTTCTTATTTCAAGTGGAAATAAGAAAGTGCACAGCTTCATCAACATCGTTCATTGAAAGAATTTGACTCAGATCTGTATTATTGAGGGCATTGTTAAGAGAGTCGTTATGAACTTATAAGTATACTTATCGGGTAACACTTGCAGCCTAAGTATAACGCCGTGGTGATCAGTAATTATAGTATGTGCAACAAAAAAAATTGCAGAAAATTTGGTCTTGAGGATAACGTGCTCAAGACATGTATGAGTATGGTTGAGATAAAATGGGCAGATGACATACCTTGGCAGCCAAAAGATTCAAGTAAGATTCCGCTCTGCTGTCCTTCGATGTGGTCGCAATATCAAAATTAATGTACCCGTTATAATATATTCTTAAATGATACTAGACTTGTTACAATATTATTTAATGATTCCAAAAATAGTGGTGTTATCAACTTTTATCATAAGACAATTGGCATTCACGAGATTTGATTCTGATATAATGTAGCTCCATGAAGACCTAGACTATACTACTACACCCTTATTTTGTGTCTTAATGTTTGTTGTAGAAACATGGTTACAACTATCTTATCTGGCACACGATCGTTATTGTGTAACCAACATTCAGAGAGTATAAGCAAATCCTATTGAATATTAGAGCTATGTAGTAATGTTTCTAAGTGCGGCATTTTGCAAATGATACTTCTAATATTTTGTATAATCATATTTAGAGATGAAATAGCTGGATAGAGCATATTGACACAGATTTCTTTAAGATCATATGTACAACTATCGGCTGTTGTTAACCTAACTCCTGAGTGTAGCCGAATCGAATCGCCATCGAACATTTGTGTATATAATTATTACGTTTTAGATTCTTACGTAGAATCTCAGATCAAATAAAAAAGGGTAGATAACGCACCGCCTTGTTTTTGTTGAATCAGAAAAAATGCTCTTATTCCAAGTAAACACACGCAATACGCACCAACTATGCTATAAACTACGCTACTTTTCGTCAGTATCGTATAAGTTGTCGATACTTGTACGATACTGACGAAAAGTAGCGTAGTTTCAAAATCAACGCATCAAATCCGTTGCATAGTTTTAAAGATTTAAGCATACTTAGGGACTTATGGACAGAGAAAGCGACTTTGTATTATACTATGTAGTGATGATGCGTAAAATTGCGCATCCCGGGTACGCAGGGTGCAGGGCGGCACCAACAGCATCCTAAAAATGATCTCTAGCCGACTGGACTGCGCAATTGTAAATTTATTTATTTAATTATTTTATTTATTTATTTATTTATTGGAACTGCAGCGCGTAATTGTGTAATTTTTAAAATATAATTTACTAACATAGATATAAGTTAAATTGTTACTATCACTAACACAACAACTAACACAATGAGTTTTATTACTTGAATAAATGAAATTAATTATTATTAACAATACACGTCTGCTCGATGCCGAGATCCGGGGTGAGAGATAAAGTAAATTTATATTCTTCTGATATCTATAGAGCTATATTCAAGTAGAATAAACTTACCCTGGATTCTATTGACCTTCTTTTCGCTGTTTGAGAACTGCTAGAAGCAGATGTAGGTAAAGGAATCATGTTTGCCTTTATGACCTGCAAAGAAGAAAAATAAACAACAGTAATAAATGAAAAATTCTGTTAAATTAGTTACTTATATTCTCGAGATCACCAAAAAAAAAAAAGATTTCTCTCTTTTGTTTTTTTTTTATATTTGGTTATGAATAAGTAGTAGTAATATATTTCGAGAGGGAGTACCGAACGCTATGAACAGGTCCAGGGAGACGGCAGTACACGTCATTCTTTGGTAGTTTCTCTGATATTAAATCGACTAAGTTGTTATTGTGTCCTCCGTAGACCTGCCAACTCGAAAACCAAACTTTTTTCACATATATGTTTTATGAGTAAGTAACATTGACTAAAATTGAACAAAGTTCAAAATTCTATCATTTTAATACACATGTAAACAACCGATCCATGACTATAACTCCAAGTAAAAGCTATTAAACTAAAGTGCAATTATTTAATATAAGAATGGAATAAACTATTGCATACCATTTTTTTTGGTCTAGATAACACTGTTTTTAGTATATATTGTGAAAAAACTTTCTACGTTTTGTACAAACAGAGCCCATGCGTTATGTACGTATGCGCTAACTGTCGTCATGTGATTAAATTTTACTAATCAAAATCCATTTAATAACTATTTTATTGAAACTCCCGGTATCAAATATTTTTAAATTAAAAATATAATGGATACAATCTCAGATTACTAAAGAAAGCCAGATAAACCGTAAAGAACACGACAATGAATCTACAAAGTAAATATTAATTAGAAAGCGAATACATTCTCGCGGCTGTGTTTGACAAACCGCCATATTGTGTACACGTCACGAGTGATTTTTAATTTTATTTTCAAAATGCCGTCTTGCATCATTAAACACTGTAAGACTAGTTCCCAAAAACAAAAAAAAAGAAGATGGAATATCTTTTCACAGGTAAATACAGATTATTTAGTTGCTATAATTAAATGTAAATTTGTTATTAATTCCAAATACAGAATTATTATTATTATTATTTATTTACCCGATAATTATATTGTTGTGTCGGAACACAAAACCTCAGCCGTAGCTCGACTGTGATACCAGTTTTTGTCATATTTTTTTTCCCTTCAATTAGGGAGATTACTTGTTAGTGCAGACATTAGTGAACCTCATTTCTATATTTAGGAACTTGGTTCCTAACCTCATCTGAAAGTATTCTTTGGTGATACATACAATTATTTCTAATAATTATTACATACAAACAATTTGTGGATGTTTCTACAAATTGCTGTTCTGTGTCTTGATGTGTTTTATGTCTTTACCTTGTGCTTCACATAATAATTGTTTACCGTTTATACACAGTTTTTTTTATTAATTATTAATCATACATTACAAGTACTTTTGGTAAAGTTTTAGCTTTTTATAATTTTTACACTTTTACACGCAAAACGACAATATTATAAAAAGTTAGTGCAAAATAAAGGTTGCTGAGAGTTTGCATAGTATGTAACAGTAACTCAAATAAAAAACATAATATTTAAAGTTCTTTAATATTAAAATACCCTTTTTTCAATCTTAATATTTATCAAAAAAATAGGGATTTTTTTACTGCGTATGGTATCATTACACACACAAGGATGTACGTGTTCCTACAGTGTCGCACCGACTGTCACGCACACTAAAATAAATCAATCGGCGTCATGTTATTTAACAAGAACGTTCCATCTGGCTTTCTTTTGTAATCTGAGGATACAATCATAAAACTACAAAGAAACTTAAGTACGGTAGATAAAATGAAAATATAGTAGGTATGTTCATTTTCATAGTCATTTTGATCATGCCGCCCCAGCGCGTGCGATTCATTGTCAAAGGAACGCCGAAACGAAAGTAAGTATAATTTTTTTATACTTACTTATGGGCGTGCGCCGCACGCGGCTCCTTTGATTAGTGTCGGCATTCCTTTGACAGTGAACCGCACGCGCCGGGGTGGCAATATCAAAATAATACTATGAAAATGAACAAACTATACTGTAGGCGACCATTCCTACCGCGTGTACACCTACATACCGCGCGGCTCTACTTACTTAATTCAATACTAGGCTCTGGTTACAATATTTTTTTCATTTTTATAATACTGTGGTACGGTAGACACTGTCGTCACTCTATTGCCTCGTATATTATGCTGATATGTGCGTGGCAACGCTTGCGTCACGTAGTCCGGCACACACCCACACATTCAAACAGAAAGCGGGACATTTCTATGAAGATGTTACTGTTCTTAGTGTACTGTACCTACTGAAATATGAACTTACCTCAGAATCTGATTTACTTCTTTGAATGATACCGGCCCGTTTAATGAGCTGAAAGTAATGTTATCGTGTAAATTAAAATTAAACAGAAATATATTCTACTGATATCTAAATTAACTATAGAGCTATATTCGGTAGTAAAAACTTACCGGAGCTTCTGTCGAAGTTCTTAACGCCGCTTGAACTCTTCTAGACATATGAGGCGTAGTGAAAGGAGGTTGAGAAATCTTGCTTGCCATACTGCCCTGTTAAAAAAAAAGTGAGTTTATAAGTTACAAATAAATAATAACTGAGACCCGCAAGTGAATAAGTTTGTAACGACCGCGCAACAATCAATCTATATTCGACGCTATAAGTATCTATGTAAGGTTCATCATTGTGTGCCCCAAGAAATCAGCAAGAACTTTTCGATGTTTAGGCGTCTCGAGCTTTGTTCTGATATATTTTTTCTTCATAACAATACAAATGAAAAATAGTTTCGTCAAGATAAATAATAACTGAAATAAAGGCTATTATTATTTTGGTGAAATTTTTCTTTTTCATCTTTCGCTAGTATTTCCGTACCATATATTATACGCAGTAAAGTAATTGTCATGGTTTTTTATGGAATTAGAGAATTAAGCCTGTACTTCTATTGCACTGTGTGTGTGTGTTCGTCTATTTGCAAAAACCATCTGACGATTCTGCAGGTGTTTAATGCAGCAACTTTTTTAAGGGAGTATGTAGGCATTACGATTTAGGTCGAGGAGTTTCAGACTATGGTTTATGTGTTTCAGAATAACACCAATGGTAAACAAAACAATTCCATACTATATAATATTGGCACCATGTATACTATTTATTGTTTCCAGATTATTAAAACTTTATCCACAAGGTCAATCATTATTATTATATTCTACTGGTATCTAAATTGAGTATAAAACCATATTGTATTAGTATATACTTACCGGATCTTCTGTCAAAATGCTTCTTGCTGCTTGAGGACTTTTGGTTGAAGGAATCCTGCTAGCCATACTGCCCTGCTAAAAAAGAAAAGGATAAGCTAGCTTTTCTCTTCTAAACAGCAAACCCTAAGCCTTTCATACAGTAGATATTCTCAAATATTGAAAATAATATTTTGTTTCGTTTTTTAAACTATTTGTTTACCAAATTACGGTTAGAATGCATTTATTCCTTGAAGATTACCAATCACTTCACTAAGAAATAAACATAAAATCGTCGGTATATTACAAATTGTATGTCCAGAGAATCGATTTGCTTCTTTATGATATTTAGTAAAATAGTAGGTACCTTCAAAAGATGTTGTTAATGCTATCTTCTTCGGTTATAAAAATACAGGTATGGCATTCCGAGATACATAGAGGACGAGATGACGTCATCATCACTATCGCTCGTTCAGTGTTACCAGTAGTGTTAAATAATAACTCCCCAACCACCATTATTCCCTTTGTGAATTCGATAGAACAATAAAGGTTTACGTTATCATATATTTAAATTCAAATATTTTGTTTGATTATGTACACAAAACAACAATTTAAATGCATTTTTCTCTGTTTTAAATAAAATAGTGACTGAAAATGTTTCCATCATTTCATGTTATGTTGCTATAAAGTGGTAACTGGATAGTGACATCACCCTGGGTGGCTTTTGGAATGTCATGCCTGTATTGTTGTACCGGTTGTACCATGGTTTTTTTTTTTCATTGTACCATGGTTTGGGCGAGTAATTATTTTGATTATGTTATTGTTGTGTTTGTTTCCCTGTGTTTGTAATTACACACCTAGTTAAATATGGTAAACAAAACAATAGAAGAGAATGCGTTGCCATGAAACGGAATGAACCAGAATGGAATAAACTATATTAAACACCTTTTTTTTTGTTTTTACAAGAATACATCAAATTGTTGTGGCTTTCTTTCCAGACTCCACCCATTTGTATGTCGATTATCGCGGTAAAACAAATAAAGTAACAAATGAAATGAAATCATTTATTTTGCAAAACTTTTTTTGAGCAGATTAGATCGGCCCTTCGTAACTGGACTAGCTCTGAGAAGAAAGGACGAAACAAACTCCAGGACTCGTCTGTTTTATTTATTTATACTTCCTGCATTACAATTGCACAAAACGAACTTAATGCCACATGGCATTTTCTACCAGTCAACCTTGAGTTGGTTCAGTAAGGGATAAGGCAGGCGCATATGTTTAGTAGACATTAAAGATAAAAAAACACTAATTTATAGATAATAATAATGCTATTTAAAATACATAGACATAAATTCATATTTATGTAGTTAATATGCATACATAATAAAATTAAATATAATAATAAATAATATCAAGATCAGACAATCTTCTCAAATGCAAACGATATTATATCAATTAAAAACCGACTTCCAAAACACATCCAACGAAAACTCTCTGCCGAAAAAACACTTAAAAGCGTAAAATAATCTGGTTCTTCATAAATTGCCTATACCTAATTCTTTATTCATTTAAATAGTAGTATTATAATGTGTGCTTGGTACCATGTTTGAAGTCCGTGACAAGTGACTAACGCTTAAACTTTTGTAATTATTCGTTTTTATTCTTTTTGGCTTAGCACCGACTTCAAACAGATTTTTGGGTAACCACACGTATGGGTTTGATGAAAAAAAAAAATTGATTTTCAGTTCTAAGTATGGGGACCCCCAAAATTCTTTTTTATTTTATTTTTGTGTGAAAATCTTAATGCGGTTCACAGAATACGTCTACTTACAAAGTTTCAACATTATAGTTCTTATAGTTTCGGAAAAAATTGGCTGTGACATACGGACGGACGGACAGACAGACAGACAGACAGGCGGACAGACTTGACGAGTGGATTGTTTTTTACCTGTTTCCGCAGATAGCACATTATCGGCTGTGCATTAGATATTATATAGAATACCCAGGCAAAGTTTATACTTTATACTTATACGTACTTTATACGTATATATATATATTTATGTTTGGCCCTGCCAAAATGACTACTCTGCCTGATGGAAAGCATAAGCAGAATCCAAGAGTGGTGGTCACCATACTGCGCATGCAGACAAGGTAACAACGCAGCACAGTGACCCACACCATGGCGGGCTAGTGATGCTTTTGCATCATTCTCGCACTCACCAACGAAACACGACAGCACGATCGCTATCATTTTGCGTGGATTTTCTGTGCGAGGGTAGTACCACCCCGGTCGAGCCGGCCCGTTCGAGCTGAAATCAGCGTGGCTCTACTACCTTAATAATTATAATATAAAATATATTAAATGATTTTAAATAATATTTCACACATTACCTACAAGTTTTAGGTATAGTCCATTCGCTTAGATACGGTCACATTGATCGCACCGCCTTCGCACGTGCGGCAAGTCGCCACAAAATCAAGGTATAACTAGGTCTAACTATGCTATAAACTACGCTACTTTTCGTTAGTATCGTACAAGTATCGACAACTTATACGATACTGACGAAAAGTAGCGTAGTTTCTTAGCATGGGGCTATGACGGATATAATTTTCGTTTTTGAATAAGCATCCGCAATCAAATTTACTTTTCACTCCGCACCACATATAATCTTACGTTTTTCATAAATAGGATTTAAATAGATTCTTAGTATGGCAAACATTTGCATGATATAAAAAAAAGTTTAACCAAAATTATTCAATCTGGTCAGATCTTATCATGATGTGACCGATCATTTGATGAAATTATAATATTTTAACACATTTTAAACTTTGAAACTTCACATTCGTTTATCAAGGACTGATGACAATTCCATTACACGATTATGCTGATCAGGATACAATAACAGACAGACAAAGTTATTTACGTATTTATAACAGTAGGCTGAATGACAAAGTATTTTTTTCGGTATATTTTCTAAAAATTAATCCTAGCTAGATCGATTTATCCCCTCCGAAACTCCCTGCATACAAAATTTCATGAAAATCGTTGGAGCCTTTTCCGATATTCAGATTAATAAATAATACTAGCGACCGCCTGCGACTTCGTACGCATGGAGTTAGTTATTTGCACATAACTTTTAAATAAAACATCCCTCCTTAAGTGGTGGTTTTCAATAATTCTTATAAAATTCTTCTGCCATATATATATATATATATATATTTTTTTTTATGGAATAGACCGGCAAACGAGCAGACGTATCGCCTGATGGTAAGCGATGACCGCCGCCCATGGACACCTGCAACAACAGAGGCGTCACAAGTGCGTTACCAGCCTTTGGGGGATGGGGGGGGAGATAGGGGGAGGGGGGGAGGGCCTCCGGTATCCTCACTCACTCGGTGAAACACAGCGCAAGCACTATTTCACACCGGTTTTCTGTGAGGCCGTGGTATCACTCCGGTCGAGCCGGCCCATTCATGCCGAAGCGTGGCTCTCCCACGGTCTATTATTACTTTAACTTCACTAACATTGGACTTTCATACATACTATCATCCCCCGTTTTAACCCCAAAAGGGGGTTTATTTCAAAAGGTACATTATTAGTACACCTCCATCTCATCTATAGAGCATACATTTTAAATTGCAAGTCTCTAACTTCAAAAACATAGGACTTTCATACAAACTTTCAACCCCTGTTTTACCGGGTGGAATTTCGTAAAATCCGTTCTTAGCGGATGTCTACACCCTATAAGGAACCTACCTGCCAAATTTCAAGTTTGTAGATGTTATAGTTTCTGAGATTTCATGATTAGTCCGTGAGTGGTATTTCGCTTTTATATATTAGATACTAGCAACCCGTTTCGTACGGGTTCCTTACGGAAAATATAATATAGCCTAACTTTCTTAACACCGCCAACATCACGCCCACGCCGCCACAGCAAACTGCCTCTTCGGTCACAGCCCTCAGGCACAGCATAGCATCGACCGTCGAACGCCACTCTCGAAATCACAGCATCAGATCAGCTCCATGTCATTATCTGGGGGCACGGACGTGCCCCCGCCAAGACGAGCCAAGCGAAGCGCAAGAGCACTACCTATCTTTTCTCGAAGTGTTTCGTCGTTTTTTTGAACCCTCATAACTTTTGTTCCCGATGTACCAGATCGTTTAAATTCTCAGGGTATGATGTTACCAATAGACTAATGAAACATACAAAGTTTCAATTGCATAGCTCTGATACTTTAGATTTTATTGATACCTAAAAAACAACGATTTCGTCACTGACACACTGATGATCATCAAAACTGTTAGCTCATCATCATTAGATCATCAAGCTGTCCTGAAGTGCTAGAAAGCTGAAATTTGGTATGTAAACTAAGTTTAGTATACAAACAACAGAAAAATTCATAAACCTATTACTTTTGTAAAGTTAGCTATTACGTGAAAGTTTGTAAAGTAAAATACATTTTTACTGAGATGTAGTTTATGAAGTTAGGATTGGTAGGGCGTGTAGATTCGGAACCTTGGCTCTACATGAGATCTGATATCATTTTCACAGGGTAAGCCATATGCAGTCGTCTTGGCAACATTTTACATGAAAATGTTTTTGGTGGGATAATATTGTATTGTCACGCTATATACATATGCTTGCAAAATTTCAGCAAAATCTGTTGAAGATATCTGCTTCAAAATTGAGTTGCAAGATTCTAACCGAACATACAAGCATACATACATTGAAGTTAATAAAAAGCTTGTAATAAAAATACTCATTCATTATTTTTTGGCTTTATTAATTAATTATAATTATAATATATTTACAATTCATTTTTTTTTGTTATTTAAATCTAAAGTATTGTCAAATAAGTAGCAGAATAAATTGTTTTTTTTTCTTTTATGTACAATTATGCTATACTTTGTATATTAAGAATCGCTAGACGATGAAGGTGGTCTATTTTCCTTCTGTTTTTTTAGTTTTTCTCTTTGTTTTTGCCTGTTTCTGTACATTTTTGCTTCATCGGTGCATTTGATGGTTATACAGCTTCTGTTGAAAAGAGAAAATTGTTTAAGAGGTGGAACTGAAAATTAGCATTAACTTTAATTTTTTGCAATTCGTAATGACATTCAGTGACGAGCAGATTCCCTAGCGGCAAGTCGCAGAACTAACGAATGACAGATAAAAATACGTATACACGTTAACATTCCACTTTTAAAATACTGATCACCCTCACGAAGTGGTCTTATAGTATTTTTTACTACTCCGTAGACGTCTATCAATGAAATCATTGTAGAAAGAATTTAAAATAACAATGCACTCGCTCTGTATATTAAACTGTCAGGTGGAAGTATCTGTCTTACGTTAGTTCCGCAAACGGCCACTAGGGAAATCTGCTCGTCACCAATAGCTTTGCAGAATGTTGATGAAATTCTTAAATTAAATTTGGCAAACAATTAAAAAAATGTTACAAACGATTCCATTATTCCTCAATGTTTTGTCAATCATTAAATTATTAGAGAGCGAGTCCCCACACACTCTCTAATAATATAATGATTGACTAAACATTGTTGAAGGTTGAAAAAATCTATTCCAAAATTGAACACGCCCTATTACCTGACTACATTTCGTGGTACTTCAGATTTCTTCGATACTATCACTACGATGTCTTCGACGAGCTTGGGATCCAAAATTTTCTTCGCAGGACGATTCAAAAACGCTGGTGACTGTTTACCAGTTAGGGAATGAGTTGCCAGTACGCTGGAATTAAGTATTACAAAGTTTAGTGATAGAAAAAGCGATGTTAAAAATGTAGATGAAAGTTAATTGTGAGCAGAAAGTGTATGATGCTTATTAATTTATTCTTACTAGCTGAACCCCGCGGTTATTGTCGTATCGGTTATTGTCGGTAACGCCGTGGGACAAAGTTAGTCTAAAAAAGTAGCCTATGTTACTCCTTAGATCATCAGCTATCTGCTAGTGAAAGTCCCGTCAAAATCGGTCAAGCCGTTCTAGAGATTACCCGGAACAAACAGACAGACAGACAAAAACTTGTAAAAAAATAATTTTTATTACAAACAGACTAAAATTTTATTTATTTGTATAGATGTATAGACTAGCGGGCCGGCCTATTACCGTGGAAGAGCCACGCTTCGGCATGAATGGGCTGGCTCGACCGGAGTGATACCACGGCCTCACATCAAACCGGTATGAAATAGCGCTTGCGCTATGTTTCCTTAAATGTATAAAATAAACCTTGATATTTATTGTATCCTAGTAATTCATTAAAATAGTTTGACAAAAATCAATTTAATTAATGTCCAGCAATTTGGACACAAACATTTGTTGAATTGCATGCCATTAATATGATTTATGACAATGCTAGTTGCACACCATTGTTGTGGTAGAATGTACTCGACCTCTAAAAAATTATTATGACCTATCCTGTACGACATTCTTGAAAAATATATCATTTCATAAGCCAATGATGAACATTTCAGATACCTAACTATTTCTGCGGTCGTACTAGTTGGTCGACAAATCAATTTTGCCGGTCTTATTGTTGTATTCAATACAAATAAAAACAGGGCACTGTAGAACATGTCATCAAAATCTATATATTGAAAGATTTCGGAGGTTTAAAATGCGTGGTCGTGCTTTGTGATAGTGCTCGACAGACGGAGTTTCCTATAAATCTGTTCTTACTAACTTCTTTCGTGAGAGTTTGTAAAGTTAAGTTGATGTATGTTACTGTTTCACCTGAATATTTGACCAATTTTTTTTTTTTATAATTTTCTAAAGATTACTAAAAGTTCATAACTACTATAATAGGTAACTCAAGCTTACAACCTTACCTTCTAGGAAAAATTGCTTGGAGCAGCTGCCTTGTAGCCGTTGTGTGCACTTTCCAGTCAATATTGTCGAGTACTGTTCTAGGGACCATTGCATTGCCGTTACCAATTGGAACCTGTTAAGATATACGTGATTTATTTTCATTTTAGGAGTACTTTTTATGCTTTCTTAACGTGCCTTGTACCTTAGACTTGAATTATATATTTATACCAAATGTAAGAAAAACTTCTTTCTCAAGAGAAAGAAAGATATAGTCTCTCTAAGAAAGAGGTCAACCGCCAAATCCAACTAGGCTGAGCGGCGTTCGGAAAGTTGAGTAATATTTTCTCATCCCAGTGTCTCAAGACGGAAGTTTTTACCAGTGTGTCTGTGTTTGTTGCCAGTGATGGCTTATGTTACTGAGACACGGTCACTCACAATGGGCCTGTTAAGAAGGTTCAAAGTCACACAAAAAGCAATGAAGAGATCAATGCTGATTGAATAGGTATGAGGAGATCCGTAGACAAACCAGCGCCACCGACATTGCTCTGGCAGTTGCCAGACTTAGTGGGAGTGGGCGGAGCACATTGTTCGTAGACAAGACGCATGAGGCCGAAAGGGGAGTTGCTATCATCTAATGGAAGACAGAGCGTGAGTAAACCCCCTACAAGGTGTCTGACGATCTGGTGAAGGTTGCGGAAAACCACTGGATGCGGGCAGCACCAGTGAGCCGTAGGCGAAGCCTATGTCCATGTCCATCATTGGGCGACTGAGATACTGAATAACCTCGACGAAGTCAGGTTATTCAGTATCTAAGAACATGAAAAGTCAGTGCCGAGGACAGAAATACTTACCATGTCAGGATCTGATGACGGCTGATAATTTCTTAAGAAATTAACTCGATCTACAGGATTTTCGTCTTGTTTATGGGACGGACCTGCTTGTTGCGCAGACCTTTCACGATCTTGAATTGAGTCATCGTTTCTGGAGCCATTACTTTCGTCTTCGCTGGAAGAATCTTGAATAGGTGCTACATGATATTCTTGCCTAATTCGGGATGGTCCGGCTTGTTGCACGGACCTTTTAAGATCTTTACTTGAAGTATTATTTCTTGGGCTACAACCTTCATCTTTGCTGTAAGTATCCAATATAGGACCTTCAGGATTTTCTTGCCTGACTCGAGATGGTCCGGCTTGAGGCTCCGGCCTCTTACGACTTGTTATTGGGCCGTTATTATTCGGACTATTACATCCGCCATACATGGAAGTATCCTGAATTGGAGCTACAGGATTTTCTTGCCTAATCCGAGATGGTCCAGCCTGTGGCTCCGGTGCTGTAATTGGGGCGTTATTTCTTGAGCTATTACTTCCGCCTTGCATTGTTATATCTTGAATTTGATCTACTGAATTGGATCTTATTTCAGACTGTTCTGCATGATTACCTGGACTGGTTGATTCATTTATGGTTAATTCTAATTCGAATTGCCTTACAAGTGCTTCTGCAGCTTCCCAATACCGACTTTGCATGCGCTTAACTGTCACGTTCATTTCTGAAAGTTGTTGTGGTGCTGGACAGGGGCAGTGCCCTCCACATACTTGGAAGCCCTGATGGACACGTCGAGCATTGTTTGGTTGTGCATATAAGTTTCTCAATTCTTCTAAAAGATCTACATTGTCTTCTTCGTGAAGTGGCCGCTCAGCGTGAGAACCCTACAAAATTTAAGTCATGTTATTTATGATTTTATTTATTTACCAAAGTGAGTTATGTAAACATGGAATTTCGCCAAACTGCTCTCCAGTTTTAATGACTAAAAAATATAAATTATTATTTCGTACATTTAACACACAACACCATCTAGTCCCAAGCTAAGCAGAGCTTGTTTTATGGGTACTAGATAACTGATGTAAATACTTATATACTTTTTTCGAGAATAGATAAATATTATGCATAGATAACACCGAAACTCTGAATCAAATATTAGCAGATCATACAAGCATTTGG
This sequence comes from Diaphora mendica, assembly GCA_949125395.1. Lineage (NCBI taxonomy): Eukaryota > Metazoa > Arthropoda > Insecta > Lepidoptera > Erebidae > Diaphora > Diaphora mendica. The sequence goes on from OX421327.1 coordinate 8,530,068, forward strand.
TCCGACCCGGGAATCGAACCCAAGACCTCTTTCACAGCACCAGTCGCGTACACTACCACTGCGCCAACGAGGCAGTCAAGTTTGTTCTAATTGTATTTATTTATGGATATTGACGCTAGTGAACCTTCGGATTTGGTTGTGGTGTTGAATGGCGCAGTCCTACGCTGTTTCGGGAGTCCTGATCCATACGTTGAGCACTACTTCGTTGTGCATCGACGTTTCTCATATCTCCTGTAGGATTCACATTGGATTCTCTGCGTGCATGAGGTAACCCTTCAGCATGAGCACCCTACAACATTTATATCATATGAAATAACGTTTCATTGGTGGTTATTTTTATTAAAAAAAACCGACTTCCAAAAAACATCCAACGGAAACTCTGCCAAAAACACTAAAAAGCGTTAAATAAACTGGCTCTTCATAAATTGCTATGTGCCAATTCTTGTCTATACCTAATTCTTTATTCATTTAAATAGTAGTATTATAATGTATGCTAAGTAGGTACCTGGAATCTGTTTGAAGCCGGTGCCAAGCGACTATCTAAATATTTAGATTTTTGTAATTGCTCGTTCGTATTCTTTTTGGCTTGGCACCGACTTCAAACAGATTTAAGGGACATAAAAAGAAAAACATACAGTGGAATGGAACATAGAGTCATAGAACCTCCTACTTTTTGGAAGTCGGTTAACAAAGAGTTATATGAAGAAGAAGCAGAACACATGGAATATCGTCAAACTGTTCTCTACTTTTTACTCGACTGCGAAAGGAGTGTTATGTTTTTCGAGTGTATGTATGTATGTATATTTCTTTGGCACGCTCTAGACTGTAAACGGCTTGTCGTATTTTTATGCGAATGGTGTCAATAGATTATCCTAGGGCTCCCACACAACTACGATGCGATGCGATGCGACGCCGCATCGTAGGAACTTGCGATGCGGCGTCGCACTAATGTAGAGTAGTCCACAAATAGTATAGTCAATCTAAAGGTTGCCTGGAAGAGATCGCACTGTCTTTAATGGTTTACAATCTATGTTTCGTACCCACTTCTATAATCGAGTAACTATCTTTTTTATATACCGGGTGGAATTTTGTAATGTCACCTGAAGGATAAGTACTCTCAATACTGTAGATAGAAAATTTTACTCAAAGAAAACATTCCTTTATTTTTGAAAAGAAAGAAAACTGCATTCAAAGATTACCGAAAATCCGCTTGCCACACCCGAAAATCGAACCGACTAAAATCTATAAAAATTACACTCTGTACTTTTATTGCATCGATCGTCTCTCTAACAAACCTGATAAATTAAATTAGAGGAAAACCGTGAGATATAAAAAAATATTAATTATTCCGAAAAATGGTAAACTAACTAATTAGTTGCTCGAAATGGGCTCCATTTTCTTGGATACACAAAATGTATTCTTCTAAGGAATCCATTTCTAGCAATGACAAAATAGTATATAATTCGTCAGTGATTACTAGTAACCTTTAATAACGTATTGTGGTGAATATGTATTCTGAAACTGTATTCTGAACTTCAAATCTCAAGTCGTTTACATTCGCATAAGATTTAATGTAAATTTGATTTTTTTACATATTTACATGCGCGAAACGTCTTCTCATCATATATAGCTTCGTTATGTTGTCGAGTTGTGGGCCAAGTATTAGCTATGGCACGAGCCAAATTTGTAACCGCGTGGCTTGTCACCCTGCATGGAGGCGCCGACTTGTTTTATTTTTTTTTATTTAATAATCTTAGGGAAACTTACAGCAATACACTTACAATAGGTTACAATAATAGCAACAATACGCCATTAACAAGTCTCCACGGATAGAAACTAAATACTTAGGAAAGACCCTTTAATAGAAATTAGATAATTCGTGAACGGGTGCTGCTTGGGGTGACTCGTCGGCCTGGTCAGCGATTCTTTAGACAATACTATTATTCTGGTTCGTTCAACTGCAACCCTAGCCTCTTAATCCAGTCACGAATTATTTTCAACAGTAGATTTTGCAACTGAATGTAAGTGGATGTGCACCTTGTTTCTATTTTGTTCTACGTTTAATAGACTCAAACCTTCAACGTTATCACTGAGTGATTTTTTTTGTTTGCGCGTTAGATTTTGGAGCTTTTTAATAAAAGGAATTTCAGGTGGCAACAGCTTGCATACTGTTTACCTTACATGTAATACTAACACTATTGTACCTGAAAATCAGATTTTGAAAAAGAGTAGCCATGAGTTTCTTTGCCAGTATTCTTCTCATGAGCTCTACGCATTTTGGAAACTGGAAGTTATGGATCGGCATAGGCAGGCAGTAGATTTTGGTGTTTTCGCCTAACTTACCTCGACAATACCGCACATGCTGTGGCCTCTGTTTGTGTCGATCTATGATTTTTAACTATAGCTTCAATTTGACGTTCATAAGTGTCACTTGGTGTCTTAGATGAATAAATGATTTTGATTTGATTTGATTTGATTAGAATAAAAATATTAAATATTTTAGAATAATTGAAGTTGAGACCGTTTTTTTTTAAATATTACCTGCATTTAAATTCAATAAGGTTTCAATTAAAAATTCTAGATTTTAAAACGACATTGAGTGCAGTCTGCTCCTCATAGTTGATAACTCATTGTAAAAATAAATGTCAAGGTCGTGCATGCGTACTAAGTCGTGGAACTAACTTGTGGCGGAACTATTAAACTCTGTGAACACTAACCCCCCACTTGTAGTGTTGTGAATAGACCATTGTGATAAAAGACAAGTGTGAACCACGCTGGCATTCGCTGGGTGGCAGGGAAGAAGACGACGAAGAAGGGACGGATGGTAATTTTTAGACTAGATTCTGCACAGCAGTTTATTCCGTATTGTATCTGGTAACTCTAACGTGATTGACTTTCAGCTGTATCCATCAGGTAAGTCAGCATATATTTATTTGACTGTAAATGTGTTGACCGAGACCTGACCTAGGGCCTAGCAAAAAGCTTCACTGCAAAAACATCAACCACGGGGGTCAGGTCGGAAAGGGTTGAACAATCTATCTATGGCTTTTGTAGTATAGTGGGACCTATTCGCGGTAAACATAACATATTGTATTTCATGCCACGACTTCGTCTAAGTCCAATACACATACAAAAAGGAGGAACTAAACAATTCAGCACTTCTTTTCAAGTAGTATTAACTTACCTCAGATGTTGAGGAGCTGCTTCCTTCTGTGTTCGATCTACTAATCTCGTTACTCGGCTGAAAGTAAAGTTATTGCGTAAATTAACAAAGAACATAATATAAGACTAGCTTTTACACGCGGCTTCGCTATCGCAGACTTTCATCCCCTGATTTACCCCCTTAGGGGTGGAATTTCAAAAATTCAAATGCAACATTTCAGGATTCTAGCTTCCGCGGTTTGGGCTGTGCGTTGATCTCTGGGTATGTCAGTCAGTCAGTCACCTTACTCTTTTATATATATAGATAAACTAGCTGACCCGGCGAACTTCGTACCGCCATATTTATATACAATAATTAGCAATAAATTAAAATTGCGACTATAATTTGAGATTTAAACTATCCTATCTCCTAATTTGGATCGAACTGCACATGGTGTGCAAATTTTATTATAATCGGTTAAGTGGTTTAGGAGTCCATTGAGGATAAACATTGTGACACGAGATTTATATATATTAAGATTAGTATATTCTACTGGTATCAAATTTAGTGCAGAACTACAGTCAAGTTTTATAAACTTACCTCAGATTCTGACGAACTGCTTCTCGCTCCACGACCTACGTTTATGAAAGCATCTTCATTTAAAGTAATCCCGCTTGCCATAACCCTTTCTAACAGTATCCTCTGAAACATTCACATAACTGAGATTAATGTTTCGTTTTAGTATTTTCATTTATTTATTTACCAAATGAGACAGAGCTTCATATTATGGTAAATAATATAACAGAATGTAATGAAATGTAATGAACTAGAAATTAATAAATTATACACTATCTGGCTTTATAATTTTAGAAGAATATATTTTTATTTTTATATGGGGATTTATATATAAAATAATATTAAATATTATATAAATTTTATTTACATATAATAATCCCCATAATTCTTTCGGAATATCAATGTGCGAGGTGTTTAGATATTTTTGATAAGAAGTGTATATGTTAGTGTTTATAATTATTATAAACTAGCTGACCCGGCGAACTTCGTACCGCCATATTTACATATCTGTCTCAGCTTCCCACAGGCAGTGTACAGTCGCGGACAAAAAAAATTGACTATTCCGGTTATTTTTTATTTTTCTTGTACACAAACCGTGTCCCAACAATAAGGAACACAGAAAAAAAATAATTATTTTTTTTGTAGCCGATCGGAAGTTATGAGCATACATACATACACTTTGGCGATTCATTTTTATATGTATAGACTAGCTAACCCACGTAACCTCGTTTGCGTCTCCTATTTACCCGTAGAGTAATAATTTTCCCACATTTTGAAACATTTTCATTGTTGCACCGCCCCTATTGGTCTTTACGTGGCGATACACTCGTATGGCCTATTATGGTCTTACTCGATAAATTAGCTATCTAACACTGAAGAAAATTTTCAAATCTGACTAGTTTTTCCTTAGATTAGCGCGCACAAGCAAACAAACAAACTCTTCAGCTTTATAATATATATTAGTATAGATATAAAAAGGAAATAAATTTAAAACTAAGTTTGGTAAAAACTTACGTCAACACGTTCAGAATTATCTCGATTGCTTGCGGCCAAAAACTGTTGGTACAGCCTACGAATTAGCTGAAATTAAAGTTAACAGGTTTATTAAAAATATTCTAGTGTATCTTAAAATGAATAACATTTAGATTGGGTATATACTCGACTATTGGATTATTACTAAATAAATTATTAGTTGTGACACGCCCAATATTTACTACTAAAAAGTAACTGTGCTCAAACACGATATCTCCTCACGACAGCCGTGATGACGGCTGCCAACGTTATTATATATGCATGCCTCCAGGATTCTTTTTGCATCTGGAGACATATTGATCGTTTGGACGCATACAAGCGTTGGCCTTGATACTTGGCCAGGTTTATGTATCGTCTCTACAGGAGTTGGAACGCGTATGTCGCCAAATCCCTACTCATCTCAAGTCTAATGTAACTTACCATACCATTTTTTTTACGCGGGCCATGCTTTTTGCACTATACCCTCCGTCGGAGACACGAAGGGCATGTGTTGGACTCCCGGCGAACCGGTCTACCCACTAAACTACCGCGGCGGCCTACTTCGGCCTACTCCAGAAGCCGCTGATGCGTTCCTGCTTGCTCCAGGAATGCATCACACTTCTGGAGTCCCCCCCCTGCCGCACCTCATGACTGAGGTACATCCCGGGGTGACCAGAGTCACCCCCGTGCCAGGTCGACGTCGCACCTCTCACCGCTCTAAACAGTAAGAAGCGGAAAACCGACCCGCCTTAGACGACACCCCCCGGCCGCAACGGGCGTCACCAGTCTCGGGTCGCCTACAGCGGTCACATCTTCCCCAGATGTGGCCATAAACGACTCTTAGGCGACGATTGGTGAGCTAGCGGCCTCTACTGCGTCCCCTTCGTCGCCTCCTTCGAGCGGGATCGGCTCTTTCCCGATCCGGCTCTGCGGACTCCTTCTGGAGCATAAAGCCCTTACAGAAGGAGACCGCGGCCTCCCACCCGTCACTACTCGCCAGTATTGCCGCAATTAATGCTGACGGTAAAAGGTTTCGTCTGATCTTTCCGCCCAGGACTCAACGCTCGGACTCCCACGCAGGGTAGTAACTTACCACACCTAGAGCATTTTTTTTAAACACATCTTCCGCATTAGGAATATACATCCTGTGTCGCGGGGGATTTGGGGGGAATTGGAGCATAGGATAAAAATATCAATGCCCGAGGTATCGAAGTCTTTTTTAATTCTTTTAATTCGCTTTAATTTAGTGTGTTTCATGCGCTTACTGCGACTGTTACTACATTCAGCACTTCTTTTCAAGTAGTATAAACTTACCAGAATTGCACTTGCAATATTATTTGCATTTATTCTGCTCTGTTCTGTGTTCGGATCATAAGTTCCGTTTCTCACCTGAAAGTAAAGTTGTCAGTTATATCAGAAATCAAAGAACATAATATTTTGTAACATACATAAGTGTATTCCATGTACTGGTACCTAAATTCAGTATAGAGCTTTAAAGAAAACATTAAATAACTGTACACTAGCTATTATCCGCGGCTCCACCCGCTTGTGTATCGGTCATCGCGGTGAAAACAAAGTAAAAATCTAATCGTTACAAAGTAATTTCTTATATAAATCTTTCGCAACTCTTCACTACAACAATTCACTACTGGACATAAGCAGTTACAGTTGACTGCGGTAAGCTGATGATGATGATCATTTAGACAGACCAAAGGTAGTAGAGCCACGCTGATTTCAGCACGATTGGGCCGGCTCGACCGGGGCGGTACTACCCTCGCACAGAAAATCTACGTAAAATGGCAGCGTTCGTGCTGTCGTGTTTCGTTGGTGAGTGCGAGACCGGAGGCCCAAAGATGCATAAGCATCACTGGCCGCCATGGTGTGGGTCACCATGCTGCATTGTTGCATTATCTGCATTCGCAATGAGTATGGTGACCACCACTCTTGGATTCTGTTTATGCTTTCCATCAGGCAGAGTAGAGGCATTTTGGCAGGGTCAAACATAAAAAAAACAACTATGTACATATATTCAAAACAAACTAAGAACTAAGTAGATAACTTATAAAACTTACTTCATCATCTCTTCGTCTTATTGCAATATTATATTGCCTAAGCAGACAACCAAGCACCTGAAATGAGGGTATTATATTATATAGATTATATATGTAGTAAATCCTAAGATTTTCCAGTTAAACCTAAGATTTACCAAATCTTAATGGTAAAAGTCCCGACAGTTCTGTGACGATCGTTCATTTCGAACTTTTACCACGTTCCACTTGGTAACTCTTAGGATTTACCTCAAAGGCATGGTAAATGTTGAAAAACATATGTCATAACGTATTTGGCTCATCGTCTCGTACTCGTTGGCAGTCTGCAATCCAAGCCGCGATATTACAATTTCACTAGTGATATAATAATTAAAACGGTGTCAATCGACTTCATTTCTTACAAATTAACGGCCTAGTTTTAGTGACATCATAAGTTTAGGTTAGGGTTACCTTTTTTGCTTTAATAGCAAGTTTTTTTTTTCATTTTAATAGTAATAAAAATAACCTAACCACTAGTTTTTATTCTTAAAACCAACATTTACCAACCGTTACTAGTAAAACCTAAACTGTACTGATTTCTAATGGAAACAGCCCGAAAAATCGTCCCTTTTTTCAAAATTCATACATTCATCAACTCTGGTCGGTAACTCCTAAGATTTACTGGTAAAACCCTAAGATTAACCAATATACGGGCTTTTACAGTAACATACTACATTGCATTTAGTAACATACATACATATATCATAGATTTATTAAAAGATTTAAGTGTATATAAAAATTAAAAACATTTGAGGTCAGGCATTACGGACGGCTTTACGTGTTCTACGACACACGGGTGTTAGACCCCCAACTTACAAACTCCGAAGCTATTATTAAGCATTTCTTTAATCAGAGAACTCAATAATACTGGGCTGGGAATTGAACCAGTCAGTACGCTAGCCGCTAAACCAACGAGGCAGTTAACTAAACTACTACTACCTAAAACACATAACGAAAGACTAAACAAATCGGAATTTCTTATGAAATTCTTATAGCATACACTTACTGTTGCTCTACACTGCTGTGCCACGCTGGGTCGTCTTGAATTATTAGCTCCGTGTTCAGGCGGAGATAGCACTGTCGGGGCCCTTGGCACTTCCGCACTTAGCATCGAGTTCTAGAAACATTCATGAAATAAGTAAAAAATTAAGTTATTTACTAATCATATACCAAGTAAAACGGAAATTCTTGGTGATGTGGTTCTTAGTGCTGGTTGGGTCCTTAAAAGCGTCTGACAAGGGAAAAGAGTATGTAGGTTCCACCAAAATACAATGGTTTTTGTTGTAAAGCCACAATAACCAAGGGTAACAAGCGGGTTGAGGCTAGTCTAAAATTAAAGTAGTCCAAGTTACTCCACATATCATTAGCTAACTGGCAGTGAAAGTCCCGTCAATATCGGTCCAGGTGTTCCAGAGATTGCCTATTAACAGACAGACGGAAAACAATGTGATTGGCCTCACGTATCATTCTGTACGAAGATGATTTACTGTTCTTAGTGTACAGTAATATAAACCTACCTCAGAATCGGTTGATGTACTGCTTACAGTACTGGCCCGATTAATGAGCTGCAAGTGAAGTTATCGCATGAATTACAATTAAACAAAAGTATATCCTATTGATATCTGAAGATCTAAGTATTTTCAATTACAATGAACTTACCCGAGATTCATTTGACCTTCTCGCTGGCTGAGACCTTCTAGAAGCAGATGTATTTGCAGGAACTATGTTTGCCATTCTAGCCCGCTAGAAAGAAAAAGAATCAGAATCATTAATAAGTGATAAATTTTATAAAACTTAGGTAACTTACATTCTCGAGATCAGCAAAAAAATTGTCTCTATTGTTTTTTTTTTCGAAATTTGGTAATGGGTTAGTCTGCCATAGGTGATTCAAGTCATATAAACTTACCCGAGTTTCTGTATACCTTCTTCTCACTGCTTGAGAAATTCTTGCACGAATTCTGCTTGCCATACTGTTCTGCTGAAAAGGAAAATAATCATAAAAAGTGATATTATCAATTGTCATATGAGTAATACGGGTGCGAAATTTGAATTTTCTAGCTTTCTAGGGTTTGGTCTTTGCGTTGATAAATCATTCAATTAAATTTGCCTTTTAATATAGATTTACAGTTCTGAGTGTACTGAAATATAAACTTACCTCAGAACATGATCTTCTTCTTTGAGTGGCACTGGCCCGGTTACTGAGCTGAAAGTAAAGTTATCGTATAAATTACAAATAAACAGAAATCTACCCTACTAGATTAGTAACAGAAACAGTAGAGTAGTAACTTTAGTAAGTCAAGTAGTATAAACTTACGAGAGCTTCTCTCGTCGCTTGAAATCTTCTAGAAGTCAAAGGGCGAGGAGGAGAAATGAAAGAAGGCCGAGAGTTCCTGCTTGCCATTCTACCCTGCTAAGAAGAATAAGAAACAGTAATAAGTGATAAATATTGTCAAATTTAGTCACCGACATTCTCGAAAATAAAATGAGCGAAAAAAAAAGAATTCCCTGTATCGAGGGATCTAGTCTCTTTCAGTCCAATTTCGAGCATAACTTTCGATGGTCTGCACCAAATTGGATGATTCTTTTTGATGTGTTTGTTACTGGCAGGACAAAATATGTATAGAAGATAATTTTAATAATTATAGTTACATTTTCTGTACACAATCCGTGGAAACATGAGGTGGATAGAAATACTAAAATAGGTTTTTCGGAAACTTAGGTATGGCGGTACGAAATTTTTCAGACTATAGTGTATGTGTTTCGAAATAACACCAACTCACCAATGGTAGACAATACTACTAGTATGGGCACCATGTATACTATTTATTGTTTCCAGATTAATAAAATTTCATCCACAAGGTATTATTATTATATTCTACTGGTACTAAATTGAGTGTAAAGCCATATTCAATTAGTATAGAAGTACTTACCGGATTTTCTCTCGATATTCTTCTCGCTGCTTGAGATTTTTTGGGAATCCTGTTTTCCATACTGCCCTGCTAACAAGAAAAAGGATAAGATACATGTTTTTATATTCATCCCGTGGGTGTTCTAAAAGGCGACTAATGACAGTGGACCCGATGGTGTCCCAGAGGTGGTTCTTAAGAACCACCTCTGGGACACCGTCCCGCGCTAGTCTGCGGTGTCCGCGACACCGTCGGACAACTCCAGAGTTGTCCCCCGTATTGACGCGCTTGTATCGCCTGTCTTATGACTCGGGAATTGTTCCGGAGGCCTGGAGAGAGGCGAACGTTCAACCCTTAAAAAAAAGGTGACCGTTCAGTCCTTGTGTTGGGAGTCTTTGGCCATCAACCTTGACATGACCAAAGCCTTCGATAGTAATTGGCACCGCTCGCTTCTCTCCAAACTTCCCACATTCGGCCTGCCACCCAAACTCTGCAACTGGGTCGCTACCTACTTGCACCAGCACCACATTAGAGTCTTTTGCGACGGTGTGGCCTCTGATTTTCGGCAGGTACATGCTGGTGTACCTCAGGGCTCCGTCCTGATACTCAATGTTTCTTCTGCATAACAATGAGATGTTGGCCCTTGGCAATATACATTGTTATGCAGACGACAGTACGGTTCCAGGGCCAGGCAATGAATTTATATAACGAGTGTATTTGTATATCTGTTGTTGTTGGCGAAAATCAACGTAAAATGTTGTCGTGTTTCGTTGGTGAGTGCGAGACCCGAGGCCCAATGATGCAGAAGCATCACTAGCCCACCATAGTGTAGGTCACCATGCTGCATTGTCTGCTTCCGCAGTATGGTGACCACCACTCTTGGATTCTGCTTGTGCTTTCCATCAGGCAGAGTAAAGTCATTTTGGTAGGGCAAAACATAAAAAAAAATGTTTTACTATTTATTTACCAAATTACACACGTACCTAGTTAAATATGGTAAACAATACAAGAAATGAGGAATGGAATGAACTAAAATGGAATAAACTAAATTATTCACCATTTATGTCGTTTTTACAAGAATATTTAAAATTATTTTAGTTTTTATCCCCGGCTCCACCCACTTGTATTGCGATTAGTAACTGTAGTAGTGTCAAAGTAACAAAAAAAGTTACATTCACTTTCTTAATATGTATTAGTTAGTATTTACAAGCGATTTCAATTTAGTTTTTTTTTGTATGAAATCTGAGTTACGTGCGAGTGTTCTTAGACCTGTTTCATGAAAATCTGTTAAGCGGTTTAAAAGTTATGGGGGTGAAAGTGCGGAAGAGTAACCGAATGTCTGCAAAAATATTATCGAGTGGGGTCTCAAATGAAGGCGCATAACGTGTTTATTACTTTTTAAAGGGAACTCAGGTTATTATGTGTAAATTATGTGTAAATTCTCAAAATTTAAAAAACCCCCGGTTTTTTAAATTTTGAGAATTTATACAATTATTATTTAGTATTAGCTTAAAACATGTTCTTGCAAAAAATCTTTAGATGGACAAATGAACTATGAAAAAAAACACTAAGAGTAATTGGTAGGTAAGTAGAAACTTAGTAAACTTACCTTAGATTCTTTAAGATTCTTAAAAAGTTTTACTGCGTCGGTCAAATCTGTCATCTAATCCTGAAAATAAAGTCATCTATTTAATTGAAATCTATCTATATATACCTATATAATCACAAATTTAAAAAAAAAAAAAAAACCGACTTCAATCTGGACCAAATTTAAATTGGACCATACTGGAATATTGAGTTATTCGTTAATTTGTCGCGCACATACTTAATGCAAATTGAAGACTTATTTGGTTTTCTCATGGATGACATGTCAGAACTGGACCAAATTGGTCACATGTCAGAAATGGGACCACATGGGAAGCACCAGCTTTCAAATAAAAAAAGAATCATAAAAATCGGTTCACCCAGTCGAAAGTTATGAGGTAACAAATATATTTAAAAAAAATACACTCGAATTGAGAACCTCCTCCTTTTTTGAAGTCGGTTAAAAAGAAAGTCGTGTTAGTTACAATATTTATAACTCAAGAACGGCTGAACCGATTTGGCTGAAAATTGGTGGGGAGGTAGCTTAGAACCAGGAGACGGACATGGGATAAGGGACTTTTTAATAGTTTTTTTTTTTTAATGTTCCCCGTTGTCTTAACCGCGGTTGTTGTTGTACCGCGGGTAACACCGCGGGGCTCAACTAGTAGTTTTATTATTTTTATTTTATTTAATAATGTACTGTGGGATTGTTCGCCTTAAATAGTTCTAAATAAAAGTCCGCAACGGTATAATATATCAACCTCCTATGTAGAATCCAGTGTAACAGAAATAATGAGCGAAAAACACAACTAAAGTGGATACTTTTTTTACTGTGCAAATTTTACAGCATTTATCAAATTCTTACCAAAATTGACACATTGGTTTCAGTTCACATAATTTTTGTCTTTTACACTAAGTAATTTGGATGAACTGGTTGAAAGTTATCACGATAAGATTGAACTGAATGATGCGCCATGAAGTGCTTACTATGAAGGAGTGTGGCACGGGTGCGCGGGGCCGGAGGGGTAGTCCATGCAATGTTAATATGGATGCGTAAGTAATTAGGTCTATTTTTATTTTTTCGCCTAAGCGTCTGTCCCACTTTGATTTTTAAGAAAGGGCATAGGCTACAAACCGCAGGTGAAGCTGCGGGCAAACCATAACGCACGTACCTCTACTTAAATAACAACTTGTTTAGGGTCTGCATTATCTTTGCATTTACACTTTACTAGTAGGAATTTTTTGTCGAGTTATCAAGCATGTTAAAATATCTTAATAGATATATCACTTACCGGCTGTCAGGTAGGTATGTATCGTAAAACGAAATGTATTTAAAATTCGTTTGACCTGACTACGACTGCTCTGAAACTATGTTCGCACACTATGTACGTTGGGAAATATCTATTCGACAGTCATAATTTATTTACATAGAATAGGTTAGTTGAAAAATAGACATGAAAATGATTCCGAACACAAGGAACAACTGCAACTCCACCGAAGGCGTAATATTTTCGGACGTAATGGTTAAAGTATTTACCGACTGAGCCACTAGTACCTGCACTGAGTGTAATGGTTTTATGACCACATGGGACAACGCTTTGTGAAAGAGTGTAATATACATTTGATTGTTCTGAGTATTCTTTGGGTCCATTATCTGATAAGACCTCCATTCTCAAAACCGAAAATTTATTTTGTTATGACCGCTTACAACCCAACGATCCATCAGTTAATGGTTAGGTCCGGAAAGCATTTATTACAAAGGACCAAAGTCCGTTGTTTTTTGTGTTTAATTTGAATACTTCAATTCTATTTTAACACTTGCGTTGTGTAACTACATTGATCTACATCTCAATGTGTAAGTAATTATGTCTCCAAAACCTCTCTCTAAAAAACATCACCACCGTCCAAGTTGTATGTTTACCTTACGAATACGGATAATAACCTTAGAATAATATAATAAGAAACTAAATATTTAAAACAATGTAAAGGAATATTTGTTCGTGAAGCAAAGAGATAGAGGTGTGCGATGAAAGAGAATGGTATTGGAAAAAAAGAATAAAACCGACAGGGGCTCGGGGGGGTACTGTACTTGTGCGCACAGATAACAATAGCAGGTAGCTGGGTTATTTATTGTAACTACCAAAAGTAAAAAAATGTGTACATATTAAGCCAAAATTTGTACGTAAAGTAACAACTTTTGTAATTTGAATCAGAAGTACCAGCTAAATTCTTAGAAAAATACTTTATGGTCCTTAGGTGCCGTTAATAGAAAAAAGAAACAAAGATAGACATTTATTTGAAACAGTCTTACTGACAATTAAAACAGGAATTTGTAACAAGAAATACTAAAGAAAACCTACACAAATATTTTGTAAGGAAACTTACTGCACGACAACTTGTACGATGCTAACAAAAAGTAGCGTAGTTTGTTGCATTATGTGTGCGATAACGCGTGTATTTATTTGGAAGTAGCTGAGTTTTTTTGGCTTCAGTAAGGACAAAGGCCATGCGTTATCTACTTTTTTATTTGAGTTGAGGTGACAGTTTAAATAAAGTACTAAGTGAAAACCTCTCAAAACTAGTAACTTGGATGGATAACCATAAATTACAAATAAATTTCAAAAAATCAAAATAACGTAGTGTAAATTAAATATTTACTACATATACCAAAATGTAACAATAGAATGAATGGCTTTAACACCTCAATAAATTAAAAAGCTTACATACAAAACACTATAATTAATCTAGCAAGATTCTTAATAGCATTGTACGAACTTAAAAAAACTACGTATAATAAAGCCGCCATGACAGCTTACTATGCTATGCGTGCTCTGGTCTAAGTTTACGTCATCATTCTATGGGGAAACAGTGTTGACGCAGAAAGACTATTTATTTTGAAAAAGAGTTGTATTAGTAATTAAAAATCCCTACGCTGTCACGCAAAAAATGGCCTTAATATAAACTTGCTATTCCAAGTTCTACACTAGCTAAATTTCGCTCAAGCATTGTGCGTATGCAATGACAAATTCCGTATACTTAAATGAAAATGAAAATAATATTTACTTGTGAAATAATAAATTACATATTCTAATAAATATTTTGTCAATCAATACACGTCTTTGTAAATAAATTCGCACAGGCTCGTTGAACAAATAATTGTATGTTAATGTCACGTCTGCCTGCCATTACGTGTCGTCAACTAACGGTAAATGGGTATGTCCTTTTGAAATTGACATAAAGAGCATGAAAGTCGACAGATCACTTGTATATGCTTCTGTCTATTATTTACATAGCTCCAAACAACTAATTTAACACGTCACGTTAATTTTAGCACCATCAAAATGACTGGTTTCAGTTAAACCAACTCTTTAGTTACCATATACAGTATATGTTTGATTAATTTCTTTTGATTGTAAGACAACATACAGTTTTGTTATACGCCACGCTTAATATATTGTATGGTAAATAAAACATTTTAAGGTAACTGAGATAAGCAGAGACAAAGTCGAATTTAGTAAATTATCTGTTCCTTCACACGCTCCGCTGTAGCACATTGTGGTAGCAAAAAATAAATGCAAACCATTGTTAAAGTGTGAAAGAAGGTGCAGAACTTCAGAAAGGAAAGAAGCTTATGAAACGTAAACAAACCTACTTAACATATAAATATAGGTATATAGAGAACATACCTTTCCTTGTTACCAAACAATCTTCGTCCGACGTTTTGCTCTTGATTATCCGTAAGAACGAACACTATACTTTCAGGTCCTCTGCTGGTGAAATAAACTCCTTCGTTAAAATTTACCGCGGCGAATTTAGGAGTATGTTATCCTCAAAGAATTGAACAAGAAGTCATATCGCTGAAGTCATATCACAACCGAACGAGGTGAACGACTACCAAAATTGCACTGATTCGTGTCAGAGTCTATTAAACAGCACACCACTCAGGTAAAAAAGAACCCTACAATACAATAGTTCCGTCCTGAAGCTCGTCCGAGGACCCCATATAGCAAAAAATTATAAACGTTAGTACACGTCTCGAAAGTCGTTTAGATTTAAATGTTTTGCGCTCGTTACGTTTAAAGTGAAATGGTAGTGTTTTGTTTTGTTTGAATTGACTAGGTTAAACGATATAATTTATTTTTAGAATACCCGCTGTTAAATTATTTTTTCACTCCGGTTTAATCATACAATCTATACTAATATTATTAAGCTGAAGAGTTTGTTTGTTTGTTTGAATGTGCTAATCTCAGGAACCGTTGGTACGATTTGAAAAAATCCTTCAGTGTTGGATAGTACATTTATCGAGGAAGGCTTTATATATCATCACGCTACGACCAATAGGAGCGGAGCACCAATGAAAAATGTTTCAAAAACGGGAGAAAATTATGACGCTACGGGCAATAGGAGACACACGCAAACGAGGTTGCGTGGGTCCGTTAGTAATAAATATTCTTATATTTTTTATATCTTTTTTGTATGGTTAACATTTGTATTCAATCAAAAAAATGCAGTTTAAGGAGAATACCACAATTAACAACTATTTTATTTATTTAATACATTATGCATTTCTGGTGCATTAGTGGACTTAATGCTTAAGGCATGTTCTACCAGTCAACCATTGGGAGATAATAGATCGTTATCTTACGACAATTTTTAATCAAAATTACTACTACCCGTTGGAAGTAGGTGTATTTTGATTAAAAATTGCAATAAAATAAACAAATCAAGTAACATATCAAATACATACAAATAATATATGTATATAAAGGTAATGTACTCACAAAGACTAATACAAATTTTACTTAGAACTAAATACATATAAACGTATACAAGTTCATAGATACACAAATAGGTAGAATAAAAATAGTAGATGGCAATTATGAGGATGATGATTCTGCCAGTTTTTTAATAAGATATTCCTTTAATTTTGTCTTAAAGGAAAAGTATCTATTGGTGGCCACATCTTCTCAATTTCAGAATATACTCTTATTCAATCTGGTAAGATCTTATCATGATGTGACCGACAATTTTATGAAATTAGAATATTTTAACACATTTCAAAACTTTGAAACTTTGCATTCATTTATCCAGGATTTACGACAATACCATAACACGATTATGCTGATCAGGATACAGTAACAGACTACAAAGTAATTTAGTATAACTCATTGATAAAATTAGTAGGGATTTACATCTTGTCAAAGACTAAAAGACTAAGAAAGTATCTACTAATTTAGATTAAAGTTTAAAAAAAAACATATCAAAAGAGAGCCACTAACTACCTCGTTGGTCTAGCTAGCGTATACGGCTGCCTATCAAGAAGTCTCGGGTTCGAATAAAGGATCGGTCCGAAAGTGTTGTTTGGTGTTTCCTACAAGAAACCAGTGCGACCACGCTTCGGCATGAATGGGCCGGCTCGACCGGAATGATACCACGACCTCACAGAAAACCAGTGTGAAATAGCGCTTGCGCTGTGTTTCACCGAGTGAGTGAGGATACCGGAGGCCCCTCCCCACATCCCTCTCCCCATCCTCCAAAGGCCTACAACGCACTTGTGACGCCACTGGTGTTGCGGGTGATCATGGGCTGCGGTAATCGCTTACCATCAGGTGATACTTCTGCTGGTTTGCCCATATTCTATAAAAAAAAAAGACCACCAATTGAACTGTGCCAGAAATTACATGTCAGTCGTGTGTACAAATGTAAAGTTTATTTATTGGTGTGTATGTATATGTATAGTATATACTCATATATTGTAAGTTTATCACATATATGTATATTTATTGATGAATGTTAAAGCCTCTGACTTCAACCTCGGAGCACCTACCTTTCAAAATTTCTTCACCACCAAAAGGTTGGCTGTTAGAAAATGCCTAGGGCATTAAATTCGCCAATGAACATGTGTGCATGAAAGACTTTTAAATAAAATGAAAACAATTTGGCAAATCATACATATCTTGGGCATGCAGGCGTCCCCGTTTTGTGCTAGCGTGAGGGACTGTCGGAGCGATACATGCACCAGCTACCTCAACCGTGAACCGTGAGCTGTGCAACGCCCATTGACATCTGTTTGCCGCGATAGCACATTCTCTTAGTATAGCACTACCTACTATGTATTTTGTTTTGATTTTTAAACGACTTCAAAAAAGAACAAGGTTCTCAATTCGACTGTATTTTTTTTATGTTTGTTACCTCAGAACTTTCGACTGTGTGAAACGATTTTGATGATTCTATTTTTATTTGAAAGCTGGTGCTTCCCATCCCATTTCAATTTGGTCGTTCTTGAAGTTGGGTTTTTTTGTTAAAACCTTTTATTATACATATAACTAGCTGACCCCCGCAACCTCGTCTGCTTCTTGTGCATTAACACATATTATACATCGAAAACACACAAGCTCCGAAACAAATATTTGCAGATAATACAAACATTTGGTCCGACCCGGGAATCAAGACTTCAAGCACAGCAGTCACTTACGCTACCACTACGCCACCGAAGCAGATGAAGGGAACGGAGGGGAGGTTCCGGTTCGATTCCTTTCCGGATTCCGGTCGGACTTGCTGTTGGACTTTTCCTACAAGAAATTCTTAATAGCAGCCTGGAGTATGGAAGATGGCGGTGTTTCCCGCCCGTGTCTCAGAGAACACATTAAGCCGTCGGTCCCGGTTGTCATGAACACCTATGACAATCGTTATTGGGAAGTGAACTAGTAGCCGATCCTAACTACTCTTGGGAATAATAAGGCCAGGACGAAGATGAGTCAAGAAGTTTTTTAATTTACAAAGTTTACAAAATAGAATTATTGAACTAACTGAAACCCGCGGTGTTCCCCCGTCAAAAGTGCAGCTGAAAATTTTCTTTACTATATTAAAAGTGTAAAAATATAGATATATAAATTTCATAAGGTATTGTTACGAGCCGGGTATAAAATAATTAAAGATAGTCGGTTGATTACCAAAATAATAACACACTGTTTATTTGCAACCCTTTTTACAATAATAGTTCGCTATGTCACTTGTTAATCGCACTAGAAGATCGCTTCGATGTTAACTCCGCTGTATCGTGAACAATACTGACTCGTACGGGTAACCCAATCTGCTTATATATGGCTTTGAAACCCCTAGAAAGATCTATAATATTCGATAGAACATTCTACACTAAACAGAAATTACCAGAGTGAGTAATCTAGCGCCATCTAGCGTCGAATATCAGAGTTACTCCACAGTTGCGCGCTACTTGACACTAGATGGCGCCTTCAATTCAATTCTCGCGACTGGTAGATTGTTCTAGACTATTTTTCTCGAAGGCGCAACACTGCCCCCTCCTAAGACATGCTCGTCCCGAGCATAATCAGTTCCATAGTATCGCGCCAATCGATCTACGTGAACTATCTTTGGGGCGCCTCTTGGACACTTCTGTATCCGGTAGGTAACATCATTGATTTTTGTCACCACCCGGTATGGCCCTTCCCACTTGGCTTGTAGCTTTGGAGATCTCCCTTTACTGCGAACTGGATTATGGAGCCATACTAGAGAACACTCTTCGAAGCCCTTATTGTTCACTTTCCGGTCATATCGGGTTTTCATCTTCTCAGACATTTGCTGGCCCGATTGTCTGACATGCTCATAAATGTCATTCATCTTGTTCCGCAAGTCATTAGCGTACTCCGTTATACTTCGCGGAGTGTCAGGGGGTATTCCAGTGATCAAGTCTGCAGGCAATCATAGTTCTCTTCCGAAGTTTGCAAAAGCTGGTGTTACTGAAGTGCTTTCGTGGACTGCACTTCGGTATGACAGAAGAAACGGTTGGATGTGTTTGTCCCAATCTTTTTGCCTACTTTCAACAACTTTTGCGAGATACCTCTCTAGTGTTTGGTTAAATCGTTCCACCATTCCGTCAGATTGTGGGTGATAAGAGGTGGTTCTGGTTTTGTGAGCACCCATTACTCGACACATCTCTTGAAATATTTGAGACTCAAAATTTCTTCCTTGGTCACTGTGAATTTCTAAAGGCACTCCAAAACGACAGAAGACTTCGTGCACTAATTTGTCTGCAACTGTTGATGCCTCTTGGTTGGGAATGGCGATCTGGCCACTTAGTGAAGTAATCCATTACAACCATGAAATACTTGTTTCCAGTTTCACTTTCAGGAAATGGTCCCGCTACGTCTATTGCAATTCTTTCCCAGGGTGCCCCAACATTGTACAATTTCAATGGACCTCTGCTACGTGTGTGAGGTCCCTTCACGGCCGCACAATTAGTACACTTGCGACACCAGTCCTCAACATCATCACGACAATGAATCCAGTAGAATCTCTCCCTTATCTTTAACAATGTCTTCTTAACTCCCATATGACCTCCTGAACATCCGTTATGGTAGAGCTGCAGAACCACTGGTATCTTAGCTTTAGGGACAACCATTTGCAGATGACAGCTGTCTCCTCGAGTGTTTTCCTATTTACGGCACAAGACTCCATCCTGGATGACTAGGCTATCCCATTGTGCCCAATAACTCTTTGTGGTTGAACTCAGCAATGCAACATCGCTCCAGTGAGGCTTAGGAGTCTCAGCTTTAATCCACTCGAGAATTGGTTTGATATCTGCATCCTCTTGCTGTGCTTGCTGTAGGCTTTCCTTCCATTCGACGCTAAGGTCCGTCTTAATTGTCCTTATAGGAACAGCTTCCTTTACTTCTTGCTTGGCACAGTGCTTGCAGTCTTCAGGGCAAGGTGTTCTTGATAATGCGTCTGCGTTACCGTGTGATTTTCCACTGCGATGTTGAATCATGAAGTCATATTCCTGCAGTAGCTCAATCCATCTCGCGACTTGTCCTTCAGGATTTTTAAATTGTAAGAGCCACTTTAGTGCAGCGTGGTCAGTTCGGAGGTGGAATTTACGCCCGAGCAGATATTTGTTAAAATGTTGCAGTGTCTTCACTACTGCCAGTAGCTCCCTTCTTGTGACACAGTAATTTCTTTCCGGTTTTGACAAAGATTTACTGAAATATGCAATAACGACCTCTTGATCACCTTTCCGCTGGGATAACACACCGCCAAGCCCAGTATCACTCGCGTCTGTGTCAACTATGAATTCATTTTCGGTATCTGGATACCCTAAGATAGGTGTGTTGCATAGACGTCTTTTTAGCTCTTGAAATGCAATGTCACAACTTTCATCCCAGCAGAATTGTCTTTTCTCTTCAGTAAGTTTATGAAGGGGTTTGGCAATATCCGCAAAGTTTTTCACGAATCGCCGATAGTAAGAGCACAAGCCCAAAAATGCTCTTACTTGGGTCTTATCTCTTGGAACTGGCCAATCCTTGACAGCAGCGATCTTTTGCGGATCTGTTTGGACACCCTCTTCCGAAACCACATATCCTAAAAAGCTAACCTGCCGTTTGAAAAATGAACACTTCTTAGGACTTAACTTTAGGTTGGCACTTCGGATTTTCGATAATACGCGCTCCAGGTTTCGAATATGTTCTTCAAACGTACGGCCTACAATGACAATGTCATCCAAGTAGACCAGGCAAGCGTCTCCAGTTAATCCGGTCAGTACTGACTCCATCAGTCTTTCAAAAGTTGCTGGCGCGTTACATAATCCAAAAGGCATAACTTTAAACTGCCACAGTCCTCTCCCTGTAGAGAATGCAGTCTTCTCTTTGTCCTTGGGATCAATTTCTACCTGCCAGTATCCACTTTTCAAATCTAAGGTGCTAAACCACTTTTCCCCTTTTAGCATGTCCAGTGTGTCATCTATTCTAGGAAGTGGATAGCTGTCCTTCTTCGTAATGTCGTTTAAACGGCGGTAGTCAACACAAAAACGCATGCTGCCATCCTTTTTCTTTACAAGCACTACAGGTGAACACCATGGGCTGGATGAAGGCTCTATAACGCCGTCCCTGACCATTCCATCAATCATGGTTTGCACTTCCTTTTCTCGTGCTACTGGCAGTCTTCTTGGTCGCTGACGAATAGGCAACTCATTCCCAGTGTTTATTTTGTGTTGAACTAAACTAGTCTTTCCAATATCAGCTTCATTAGTAGAGAAAATATCAGCGTACTTAAGTAACATTCTCTTAGCCTTGTCAATCTCTTCCCTAGACATGACATCTCGACAGTCTTCCAAAAGTGTTGACACGTTGACCCGTGCATCCTTGCTAACATTCGAATTAGTCAAGTCTTGGCATCGATGCATCCAATCCACATCTTCGCAAGTGCCAATCAGTGTGCCCTTATGAATCACATGTTGCTTGTCGCTTAGATTTAGCACACGTACTGCAGGGATGTTAGTAGTACTTACTGGAGTCCGTGCGATCTTCCATGGGAGGTCATTATATATCCTTTCAATAAGTACACACCGTTGCATTCGTCCGGAGTTATAAGGAAGACTAACTGGCATGATTGTTTCTGATCTGGGAGGAAGAACAACTTTCTTTAAGCTGTACACTTTTCCTGATGACGCTCCTTCCATGAACAGTTCTTCTTGACTACATCTCAATACACCTTGATTGATGTCGATCTCACAACAATTGTTCTTCATGAAGTCCAGGCCAAGGATGCAGTCGTCAACTATATCAGCCACGATGACGTTATGCAGGTAAACTTGGTTGCCCAACTTCAACTCCACCTTTTGTTCGCCTCGGACGGGTATGCGCTGACCAGTGGCTGTTACTAGGTTTATTTGCTCACGGTTACAGGTGATGTCCCTCAGAAACCGATTTGCAAGTTGGGAACTGACAACTGTGCGAGAAGCTCCCGTATCAATCGTCAGCTTACATGTTGTTCCGTTGATTTCGCCTCTGATGACCAGGCTGTTCCCATCATGACTTTGCGAGATCGAAATCCTTGGGGCTCTTTGAACACCAGCCAGCACCCGCCCCGCAGTCCTGGCGTTTACTCGTTTCCCTGCTGTTGTTTCGCAGTACTATCAGTCGCCCTAATCTCCTGAGGCCGCTCGTATTCATTTCCTATGCTTCGCTTAGGGCAGCTGAACCGAAGGTGACCTTTTTCAGCACAGGCGTAACACCTAGGGCTGTACCCCTTAAACCGGTCTCGCACAGGTGACGCCACAACCTCCCGGACCCGATGAGACCGATGATCTTGTCTCACAGCTTCCACCTCCAAAGCATGGGCCAGAGCGTCCTTGAGAGTTTCATGGTGCCCAAGTCGCACAGCAGCTCTAACTTCGAGGTCACGAATGCCATCGATGAAAGCTTGCACCAGATTCCCGTCCACGAGCGCAGGTGCAGACTGGTATGCCTTACGGACCAGTTTCTCAACTTCCAGAGCCCATTGTTGCAAGTTCTCACCGATGCGTTGGGCACGATCCTTCAGCTGTGCACGAAAAACGTGCTCCAGGTGAGCGTCACCGTATCTTGCCTCCAATGCCTCCAGCAGTTGCTCATAGGTTACCTTCTTACCGAGGGCTTCGAGGACGGTCAGAGCCTGGTCTCGAAGACCCAAGATGAGCGCGGTCATAGCCTGTTCCTTAGTCCAGCCGTTCGCCGTCATAACAGCCTCAAATTGGATCTTGTAGGCTGACCACGAAGATGTCCCATCGAACGGCGGTACTTTGAACCCCCGCACCGAAGGAACAGCAGTTACTGAAGTCGCCGCTCCGTCTCCAACTTTGAGGTTCCCTAATGCCTTCTTCACGTCGGCAATCTGAGTTTCGGCCTCAGTGATACGGTTCTCGTGTTGAAGAACCTGATCCTTCACTACCTTGAGTTCTTTGCCGAAGGTCTCGTGAATGCCTTTTAACAAAAGCATTTGTTCCTCCTGACGACGAGCCTGGTCTTCCTTGTCCCGCTGCAGCTGTTCCTCCAAGCGGCGGGCCTGCTCCTCCTGGCGGCGGGCCTGCTCCTCCTGGCGGCGGGCCTGCTCCTCCTGGCGGCGGGCCTGCTCCTCCTGATGGCGGGCCTGCTCCTCCTTGTCCCGCTGCAGCTGTTCCTCCAATCGGCGGGCCTGCTCCTCTTGACGGCGGGCCTGCTCCTGGAGCATCACCATTAGGGCCGTGATATCTGGAGCTGCTGACGATGTAGGCGGCGTGGCTTCCATCGCTGGCTGCTGACCTTCCGGTGTGGGCAGTTGTGCACCTCCAAATCGCCTCAGGTCGGCCTCTTGCTGACGCTGACTCCTAGTTCGGATACCTTCCGTGTCTTCCTTTCGTAAAACCGACATACTTTAATCCCACTTCTGACACCAAATTGTTACGAGCCGGGTATAAAATAATTAAAGATAGTCGGTTGATTACCAAAATAATAACACACTGTTTATTTGCAACCCTTTTTACAATAATAATTCGCTATGTCACTTGTTAATCGCACTAGAAGATCGCTTCGATGTTAACTCCGCTGTATCGTGAACAATACTGACTCGTACGGGTAACCCAATCTGCTTATATATGGCTTTGAAACCCCTAGAAAGATCTATAATATTCGATAGAACATTCTACACTAAACAGAAATTACCAGAGTGAGTAATCTAGCGCCATCTAGCGTCGAATATCAGAGTTACTCCACAGTTGCGCGCTACTTGACACTAGATGGCGCCTTCAATTCAATTCTCGCGACTGGTAGATTGTTCTAGACTATTTTTCTCGAAGGCGCAACAGTATAAAATAACTTTTTTTGCCAAATTATCAATGCGGTTTATACACGTGACTGACATTCGATCCACCCTCGTCAATACAAGTGACGATTATTTTTGTAAGAAATGGGATGAAAACAATTGTTTATTAGAGTGCACGTTTGGCCTAGTGGTTTAACGGTCACCACGCCATTTCCTACTTCGCCAAGTGTCGTGGGTTCAAATCCCACGTAGGACAACACTTTGTGTGATCCACAAATTGTTGTTCTGAGTCTGGGTGTTATTTGTGTCCGTTTCATGTATGTTTATAAAGTCCCCCGCAACAGAGGATTTATTCCTAGTGCGGGAGTTGTCTTTTAAAAGAAAAGAAAGAAAATAAAAAGAAAAAAAGAGTTTCGCTTGGTATAAAAATCATCGGAGCATTTTTTCCAATGACTTTTTCATGCTGACGCTCACTTTACTGATTTCTGAACATTAAACATAAATGTTCGAAATAAAATTCATTCGGTATAAAATTCCTAGAAAAATTACAGTGCTACCTCCCATACTATCACACATACCAGTTTTGTTAACGAACTGTTTTTAAAGAAAATTCCCGCATTATGAATAATTATATCCTGGTTCGCGGGAGACTATAAACATACATAAAACGGACACTAAGAACACCCATGCTCAGAACAAAAATTTGTGGATCACATAAAGTGTTGTCCCATGTGGGATTTGAACCCACAACATTAAGCGCAGTAGGAAGCGGCGTGGCGACCACTTAAACCGCTAGGTCAACCGTGCAGTCGAACTTTGACAAAAACATGACTTTGTTTAATAAAAAGTTCGTGAAGGTATTTTCAAACCATAATACATAAGTTTTATTATTGCACGTGGCTGTAAATATGCAATTTATTAATAGATATTATTATATATAAATTTTAAGTAAAATTTAAGATTATTTATTATATATAAATAGTATAAATAATCATCAGAAATCATATAAACTAATTTAATCACAAATGACGTCACTTCCTTTAGTATGGACCCGTACCCGTGGAATAATTTCACATAAATTTTACAAATTTTAAAACTTAAATTTTCCCGGGGAAAATTCATACTGTATTTCCTAGATAATCATGCATCTAATACCAGAAAAATAATAATTTATTTAAATCACGTGTATAATAAGAGATTTCATTATACATTTAGTTTTTTCACCAAATTCTCAGGATTTATTTTGTTTTATTTGTGGTTTATATTCGCCAAAGAGTCAATAAAAGCATAACGCCTTTGATTACGAAGTGTTATCGTGCATATTTTGGTTTAGACATTCGAAACCTTTCCTCCCTCGGTGAACAATGTACTATTTTTCACAGTGGTTTTTTTCGTTCAAGTATCTAGATTACACCATAATTTATTCAAATTTTTAAATAGTTATTTAATATTATAAAAAAGTGCTACACAGTGCTTCATACTACACCAGTGAGAAACATTTAAAGACTTGTATTGTAGAAAGTATTTAAATCAAAACGTAAGACACCATGTAAGACACAATTTAGCTTAGAATTTGACCGATATTTCACGCTTCTTTTGTTTTTTTTATTCTTTACAAAAGGATGTCAGTGGCACGGAGATTCCATATTTAAATTATATGAAAACTCCTTGGGCAGGCGCGCGCCATAGGTAAGATAACACATGAGAAATGAAAATTCATACAACTTTCTCTCCCGCTAAAACACGTTAGAATTGGATTTTCATACATTTTTTCCTCCCGCTTATTTAGGTCAAGGAAAAGACTAACGTTCTCTTTTCATTTTCAGGGAATAATGTCTACTGTTCCGATCAGGTGTTTAACATTTTTTATAAACAAATAGACATTTTGGGCATTTTTTTAAACTTTTTTACCATCTGACGCATCTAAGCCGCACTGTCAGCGCTCCAGGGGCGGCTGCGGAGGATGCCGCTGATAGGAAGAGACTGAAGTACGCCGCAATGGTGACGCATTATTGTTTTGTGCCCATTGCGGTGGAGACTCTCGGCAGTTGGGAATCGGAGGCCAAAAGTCTGATTGCGGAAATTGGGCGCCGAATTACTCATAGATGTGGTGACTCCCGCTCTGGCTCGTTACTGGTGCAGAGGATGTCCGTTGCTATCCAGTATATCCGTGCTAGTATCATGGGCACTTTTGCTCCGGGAACGATCCAGGGTGGGTTATTAAATGACATTAATTATGCTCGTTTATTTTTACCATCTTGTAACATTTAAAAAATAAAAATTCTAATAATTAGTTAAGTAATTATTGTTTTCTTTAAAATCATAATTTACCCTTTTTATGGATTAACAGAGAAATATTTTTTTTTATAAATAATTTCATTGTTTATTAACTTAACAATTTGTTATACACAAATAATATTAATCGTTATATTTTTTTTCGAAAACTTCAAAATATTGTAAGAACAACCATATATATAACAAAGTATATAAAAAATCGCGAAGACCTATTTTCAGAGTTAAAATACGCAAAAATATAGAGATATAGTTTCGGGAGTTAGGACTTTTTTATTGGAAATTTCCCCCTTTTTCAGGACCTTTTTTCAAAATTCCTTAACTCACTATCACTATTTTAGAAGTTATTAACAAAAAACTAAATACCTTGTTACAAAAACATTTTTCTAGACGACATTCCGAATCGAATGCGGTATCACACATATTTTTAGGAGCTTTATTTATATTTAACACGTTTTTGAACCTGTAGACTACACCATGCACATCATTATTGCATCTAGATTTTCTTTACTAGACTAGACCAGATTAAAGACTAGACTAGTGAGCGTTTTGACCAAGAAATTGCTTTAATAGAAAAGCGTTATCAGGGAAAATGGACCACTGCAATGCTTGCAGACTAGTGTTGATTGAGATTCGAGCGACTCTAACCTCTTATCTTATTTGATTTTTATGTCTAAATAATATATTTACTTAAAAGTAACTACGAAAAATAGTTAATATTAAAAAATAATCTCTCTTAAATGCTAAACGTGACCGAAATGTTTTATTTACTGTTCTAAGTTCTCTATAGCATGGCGATTTGGAATAACCCAATCAGATCTCAGTGAAAAAATACAAGTAATTTTTTTGTTGCCTATGGTTTTTTTCTTACGGAAATGCTTCTTACTGCCAGTAAGGAAATTTGGGTTGTAATTAAAGGACTATCTAAGAATTTATACTCTCGATTGTCGGCACTTGATGGAACTTGTTATAATACATTTTTGAATTAATTCACTTGTACTTATTCCACTATTTTATTTTTGTTTACACCTGACCGGTTTCGCCTTATGGCATCATCAAAGGTTACTTAACAAGGTTACGTAACCTTTGATGATGCCATAAGGCGAAAGTAACCTTTGATGATGCCATAAGGCGAAACCGGTCAGGTGTAAACAAAAATAAAATAGTGGAATAAGTACAAGTGATTTAATTCAAAAATGGACTATCTAAGAAGTCTTTACAAATAAATAAAAAAAAGTAAAACCTAAAACCCAACTACGACAAAAAACGATGCTGAAAAAGTATGAAACAAGTTTGGAAAGCCGTAGTCACACGTTATTAAAGTGTTATGGTGCGTTTCTATGTAACGTGTGACTACGGCTTTCCAAACTTGTTTCATACTTTTTCAGCATCGTTTTTTGTCGTAGTTGGGTTTTAGTTTTTACTTTTTTTTTATTTAAAATGTTTTGGTGCCGTTATTTATATGTAATATATATAAATATATATTTATTTGAAATGTACAAGTAACGCCCTTTCCAATGATACCAAACACGGCATATTTATTTTTTAATTCATTACTTTATGTCGGCTAGAGGGCGCCACATTTGATTCAGCGACACGTCATATAGCCTATAACCAGCAGACAATCAAGACGCTTCTAACGATACCTCATTTGTCCAGTTCTAATAAGTAGTTAAGGAGCTATGAGGGAACAAATGAACATACATACATACATACATAGCCTGTCAAAATCATAACCCTCCTTTGGCTTTGTCGTAGTCGGGCAAAAATAAGTCTCTAAGCCATAACCAAAATTAGAAATATTATTATGATGGTTGCTCTTTTATTCTAATCAGGCGTTATTTTTATAGAAAGACATAAATATACATATTATGATTTATTTCGGGGGATATATTAACCTTAAAAAAATATTAAATAGTAAGTCAATACGTAATGTGTTTATGTATTTCTATATTAAATAGTAACGCCTGATTAGAACATAATAGCAATTGCTATATCTCTTGACGATTACGGTTTAGATTTCTTCTATGAACTTTTTAGATAGATACTTCTTTAAATATGACTTGAATTTCATTATTGGCGAAAGAAAAAATAACGATGCCAAAAAGTTGCATAAACCTTCGCGAGGAACTTTTAAAAAAGAAACAGTTACGGATTTTGTCCATTTTGGAGTCTTGTGATATTTCTTATTATAAAGTGAATGTATAGAAATGCAAAAACATCAAAAGCACCGCAGATTAAACTTCAGACATCGTCACAAACAGGTAAGAAAAATAGATAAAGGGTATTCGTTTTATTCTTGAGACAATAGCTGTCTGGTCATTGAAAACCCAAAACTACACTAGTGTGAAATAAATGCTGTGACTGTAAGTATATCTGACGATTAAAAACGGGCCCTTAATTTTATTTAGCAATTTCGATATAACCCTTAGATAACGCCGTTTCGTTATCAAATTTCTATCGTAGCACGTGCAAGCTGATTTTAATACTTCTAATGCTTCCGATTGATTTGATTGTCACTAAGTACTTCTTCGACTGCTTGTTTGCACACATAAAAACTCTTTTTTAACCGACTTCCAAAAAGGAGGAGGTTCTATGTTCCACTGTATGTGTTTTTTTTTTTATGTATGTTCACCGATTACTCCGTCAGTTGTGGACCGATTTTGAATTTTTTTCTTGTATTCGAAAGGGTATGCTTCCGAGGTGGTCCCATTGCCAGCATATCAGGATCTGATGATGGGATCCCAGGGAAATCGAGGGAAACCCTCATTTTTTATAGGAACAGACTATGTTTTTCGTATATTTTCTGAAGGTACACCGGTATTTGCGTCTGGTAGTCATCATTTTATGATGATGAGCTGATGATGTAAGGTACAACTCCTTAACGGTTAGGAGTTGGAGGATAAATCTTTAAATATCATATGTATATATGTTACCTTTAGTCGTATTCTTTCAAATTATTTAGGTAAGCTGATGATGGAAGGTGGAAGGTAATACTCCTCAACGGTTAGGAGTTGGAGGATAATTCTTACAATTTCATACGTATCTAAAGACCTTCAGTCGTATACTTTCAAGTTATTTAGGTGAGCTGATGATAGAATGTTAAACTCTTCAACAGTTAGGGATTAGAGGATGATTTTAATATTACACGTATGTATAGACCTTAATTTGTATTCTTGATGATGAAATTTGATGAAATAGTTTAACTTACTACTGACCTACGATTGATTGTACTAAAAACTGAAAAATAAAAACTTTTTATAAAAAAAAAACCGACTTCCAAAAAAACATCCAACGAAAACTCTCTGCCAAAAAAACACTTAAAAGCGTAAAATAAACTGGTTCTTCATAAATTGCGTATACCTAATTCTTTATTCATTTAAATTGTAGTATTATAATGTGTGCTAGGTACCTAAAATCTGTTTGAAGTCGGTGCTAAGCCAAAAAGAATACAAACGAACAATTACAAAAGTCTAAGCGATAGCCACTTGGCACCGACTTCAAACAGATTCTAGGTACCTAGCACACATTATAATACTACTATTTAAATGAATAAAGAATTAGGTATACGCAATTTATGAAGAACCAGTTTATTTTACGCTTTTAAGTGTTTTTTTGGCAGAGAGTTTTCGTTGGATGTTTTTTTGGAAGTCGGTTTTTTTTTTATAAAAAGTTTTTTTAATAACAACTCCTGCTCTAAGGCCGCGTACTCGAAATCAGCGGGAGCGGGGCGGGCGCGGGAGCGGAGCGGGCGCGGAGCGGCAGCGGCACGTTCAAATGTATGGATTTATATGGAAGTGTTTTCGAACACAGCGGAGCGGGAGCGGGCGACGAGCGGGTGACGAGCGGCGGACGAGCGGTGCGTATAGAGGTATTATAGATAGAGTAGGGAAGACATACGGCTGCTGGGAAGCGGAAACGTCCAACGGTTAGAAAGAGAGAGAAGATCGGCGGTACACCATCTGTCTTTCTCTACTGACGCATGCGCAGTAAAGGACTGCTTGTTATTATGATAACCTCGAATAATAAAATAAAATTAACTCTAAAATCTTCTATATATATAAAAGAGGAAGGTGACTGACATAGAGAGAGATCAAAGCACAGCTCAAACCGCTAAACCTAGAATCCTGAAATGTTGCATGTAGGTTCTTAAGACAACGTAAGTGAGCACTAAGAAAGGAATTTTTGAAATTCCACCCCTAATGGGGTAAATCAGGGAATGAAAGTCTGCGTGAGTGAAGCCGTGTGTAAAAGCCTTATAAAGTTGTTTGAAGTAATAAAATATAGGTACACACAGACAGATAAGTACCGCGATCGTCTCTCTCTTTCTAACCGTGGAACAGCTGGAGGCCTGGTTCCCCTCCCTGGGTCTGGATAAGCACTTTTTCTACTGAATGATTCATCGAACATTTTTGAATCGAATGAATGCTTTTTCGAATGAATATAATAATGATAATAAAAATATAAAGAAAATATGTGTGGTGTAGTATGTCATACAAAATCAAGAAAATCTAATAACTTTGAGATATCATAAGTTCCTTCCGTACATTAAAATTTAAAAACATGAATTTTGGCATCGTTCAGTAGAAGAAGAGTTTATCGGTAAAAAGTATTCGAAGTAACGATCAGACGACTTTCCATTCATCGAACATATATTATGACTCGCACGGCTCCTCTGCTCTATCTATAATATCACCAGTGTCGCGGTGTCAGCTAGGGATGGAATAAAATAGCAATCATCTGTGATTATTGATTTTTAATTTTGACAAGTTTGTGATTTTTCCAAATTTATTTACTTATTAAAATAACAATTTTAATAGTTAATTAAAAAAACATTTTATTCATCTTTATTACTTGCAATATTGTTCGAATGGTTGTTTTTTTGTTTTTAATTTTATTTTGATAGGAACGTAAATATTATTAAAAAAAAAAATTAAATTCTATGTATAATATTTATGTATTTACAAAAAAAAGTATTAATGTATTTATATTAGTTATCTAGTACCCATAACACAAGCTCTGCTTAGCTTGGGACTAGATGGCGTTGTGTGTTAGATGTCCGAAAATATTTTTATTTTTATTTGACGAGCGAGCGTCGAGCGTGTGACGAGCGGCATACGAGCAGGCGCATCAATCTTAGACAAAGTATTACATAGACTTGACACAATTTTGTAATTAACCGACAAAACTTAACCTGGCAACGTTAATATTTGATGTACATGGTTTCTAGTCCTTACGGGTGTACGCATATGTCAAGTCTAAGGTCTTTTTAAAATAAATAAAAAATGATTTTAATTTTATCAATGTTGTGGTTTTTGCAAGTTTATTTAATTATTAATATTTTATATTTTATTTATTTGTTGTTATTAAAACATTTTAATCATCTTTATAACTTGTAAATTTGTTCGCTTTGTTGATGTTATATTTTTTTTTTCATTGTACCCCCTGTTATTTTCTATAATGATCGAGTATAGTAACCTAATTCCCCCCTAACTTGTCAATATAGTAAATTATTGTGTTTACAATTACGACTAATCAAGATTTTTTTAAGGTTATCCGTACCCGTAAAAAAAAAAAAAAAAAAAAAAAGGTTATCAGGCTTGGGTTGTACGATTTTAGAAAAATAAATTTAATATACTAATTTATGACGCTATTGCATATGTAGATATTATGATTATATAAAATATTATCAAACAGTCGTTTTCACTAATTATTTAAAATCACTAATCATTTTTTTGTGAAATCTGTCATCCGTATCAAGCTATATTTTACGAGGTATTGTTTCTTATAACACATCACTAAACCGCTCTAGCGCCCGCTCCTAGCCCGCTGGTTTCGAAAACGGGTTAGCGGCCCCGCTCCGCTCCCGCTGCCGCTCCGCTCCCGCTCCGCTGCCCGCTGAGTTCGAAAACGCAGCCTAAGAGTAACTAAATCCTATGTCGCGGAGGACTTTACAAACATATATGAAAAGAACACAAAGAACACCCAGATTCAGAACAAGAATTTGTAATTTTTTGGGGATTCGAACCCATGATACTTAGCGAAGTGGGAAGCGGCGTGAACAATGCAAAAACCCATTAAGTATCTTTGCATTGTTAAATTTCTATGATAAAAACAATGGCTAATCTTCACAAGCGTTGGTTTATCAATGCACTTGAATAATGTAGTAGAGCTCAGGTCGTTTTAGGGATATATTTTCTACCTGATATTCTAACTTTGAATATACGTACAATTTTATGACACCATTTTTCTAAAAATGTATAAATAGGCACATTCCATATTTTCTTCCCAAACCGGGGTTGGATGTTTAGAGCCGCAGTTCTCTCTGAAAAGTTGTAGTGGCCATTGAGGCCAATAACTGTACGACAGAAAAGTTTCGTTTCTTTTAAAGTGAATCCGAGTAGTAGTGAAAATGAGTAATGAACGTACACATAACGATACCCTGGACGAGAATCACCGGTCAGTATATTCTTTATTAAGTTTCCACATTTTTTTTTAATTATTATAATATTTTTTAGGCTCATTAATTCAATTAATTGATACTTATAACTTTTTGGGTCTTAGTAATACTAATTGACAATTTGTGTTAAAATCCTACTAATATTATAAACGCGAAAGTTTGTAAGTATGGATGGATGGATGGATGGATGTTTGTTACTCTTTCACGCAAAAACTGCTGAACGGATTTGGATGAAACTTTACAGTAATATAGCTTATACATCAGAATAACACATAGGCTACTATTTGCCGCGATAACCGACATACACGCGGGCGGAGCCGCGGGCAACAACTAGTAGTAATATAAGCGTGATTTGATACATTTATTACTTCATGTTTGCGCAGACGCAGTCGGGTAAAAAAGAAAACTATTAGGTAAAAAATAGTTTGTTGAAAACAGCAAAAAATATTCAATACCATACTAAGGACTATTCAAATCCAAACTTAAGTTTAGATCAATCACGCGTATCGGCCAAAACACACGTCTTCCTTTTCCTGTTTCATCCACGTGCTGCAAAAATCCATGCGGTCGCAAACTGTTAATGCCATGCGCTCGGATATGAACAGACCTTATAACAATGCTGGTATTCATAAATGTATATATGCAAATAAATATTTTGTATTGCATTGAAAATTTAATTGCCATAAATCTTCCTCCGAGCATTTAATACAGACTATGTTGTGGTCGGTGTCGATACACGACAATACACGTACTAGTTGATATCGAGTTTTGTTGAAAGACTGTTGTTGGGCTGTAATAACTCGTAACGATTGCCACTGATGTTTGTCTAGCAACCGGGACTGGTGGCTTGTTGTGCTCTCAGACGAACGGAGGGTTCTCCTTTGGCTTTGCTTTAGTGGGGTAAAAATGTAAAAATAAATTGACAGTAGACTGTGATTTTACCCCATTCCTATTACAATCTTCACAAGTAATGTACTTGAATCCATATCGAGAATTGTATAAAATTTAAGCAGATTACTTTTCTTTTGTGGTAAAAAAAAATAACATGCATATGGGGACAATACAATACTTTTTCAAAATCGAATACCTCACAAGATTATTTTACCATCAGAGTTTTTTTCGTTCCGTTCCGTTTTTTTTCTGCAGTTTTCAAAACCCTTGCAACCTTCTTTGTATCCATCGGGATATTAATTAAACATCAGTTTAATTAATGTTTTTATTCTGCAGCATTCGGCTATTAATGTGACATTGGTCACATTGATACTTTCTTCTCTCAAAAAATTAAAAGTGTAAGTTCTTATTGATAATATTATATTCATGAAATTGCCTGTCTCTTCGTGCTTGGACTGAGTCATGTTCATCATTTTAATCATAGGGTAAACGTGTTTTGCATAAACTTCCATCCAGATATATAATTTCATACTTTTCTGCCTAAGATAATGTGTTTCTATAGGTATCTATTCTATATATATTATCGTAAAGAATCTACTTTTTGTCACAATTCCACCCAATATTCATTCATTTGGCGAGGCGCTCATAGCCCAGTTGCACTCGGTGATTAGAAACAATCGCCGAGGGCAAGCAACGACGGCGCGATCAGTACCTAGATGGGTGACCGCTGGTGGCACAATACCATGAGCGTCTCCGTGATTCGGAGGTCACGTTAAGCAGTCGGTCTCGGTTGTTATCGTAGTAGAGGATAACAGTCGTAAAGCTTAATTGGAGGCTTTAGGGCGGCTTAAAAACATCCAACGGCAAGATTAATTAGCCACAACGTTGTCTTGCTAGTCCCCAACCCGCACTTGGCCAGCTTGGGGACTTATGGCCTTAACCCTCTCCTGAGAGGAGACCCGAGCCCAGCAGTGAGACATTATGGGTTCTTGATGATTCATTCATTTCTATACCAATTCAACGAGGCAACGCAATGATTATTATTTTTATGGGAATTAACGCGATCACTTATTTAAAGGTATTACATACCTCTGAGTTTTACTCAAGAGTTGTACGTGAAGCGATTGAGATTAAAAGCCTAAAACTTTCAATCGGGAAGGTTTTAAATTATCTACAGCGTGGAATCCAGTGTTAAAAAACATACCACCTCGCTTTTCTGCGCAGTCGGATAAACACCAGAATAGGAACACATCGGTTTGCTTACAGAATAGGGACACTGTTAGTTTGGTATGTGGTATGGTATGTGACGGTACATGGCGACGCAATCTATCAATAATATCGAAAATGTGCGGGTGGATGAAGAACCATGTACTTCACGGATTCGACGACGGAGGGCGTGCGCAGCTGAGCCAGTCAGCCTGTGACCACGGCCAGTGCAACCTGGTCGAAACGTCAGGCAAATCAGAGGTATTTTAGAGGTACATTAGAGTACCTTTAAATAAGTGATCGCGTTAATTCCGTAAAAATAATTATTATTATATCATGGAACGCGAAAGTTTAAAAGTTAGTAAGGCAATGCAAGTTTCAATCTTTCTGCAGATCAGTCAAATCATGAGGCACCTATTTTTCATATATTTTTTCTCATTGGTTTTATGAAAATGAGCCAATATTGCTGGTAAGGTAACGTTTACCTTATTAAGCAATCACGTAATTATAACACTTAAAAATTACCTTGATAATAAACCTTATTACTGTAGAATCGTCTAGTTCTTTTACCCTCGTGGATCCAGATTCCGTGGAAATTCAAAATTTACATTATGTACTTACCTTACATAGAGGAAAATGTCTTTGGATGAAATTTCGTTAAAGTAAGTGAATTATTGAAAGCTTCAAAGAAAACAAATAACAGTCTCATATTCGTGTTCTTATTTAATAAATAGAAGGATAAAATTTATTGTACAGAACCCAATTAATTAATAGGAACCGACTATGTAATCTTCTTTCAGTGTTGAATAGTACATTTATCGAGAAAGGCTATAGGCTATATATCATCACACTAATAGGAGCGGCACCAATGAAGAATGTTATAAAAACGGGGGAAATTTTTTAAGCTATGGTACGGGCAATAGGAGACGTAAACGACGTTGCGTGGGTCAGCTAGTCATATATATAACTTAGGTCTTAGAGCATGCCAAATGGCATGTAATTAATAGAATCATTGTATAGATCACTCATTAGTTGATTTTCATTTAGAAAATATCTTTGCAGACTAAGGAGGGTTACGCCCGCAGAGCTGAAAGCAGTACAGGGGCTGCTTATGTTGCGGTCCGGTGCTGCGGGTGCTGCACAAAACCGAAGTAAGTTATTAATATTTTAGAAAGGAAAATATACTTTGTACGAAATGATGGACAGTGGAGTAACTATAGGCCATTATTTTACTTGGAAATACCACATAGAATGTCTGCAATAAAATGCGATCACATTACTGCACTAGATGCCTTTGTTATTATTTCATCATCAATCATTTGGATTTGATGAGTTTAAATGAATTGTTTTTGAACTGTTCCTGTACACGTTGGGTATTGTATTGAATGCCTATAAATTTAATAAATATTATTTCGTACATTACTTACATAGTTTAGGTACAGTGATAGATAACCTAGGCATTATATTATAAATCGTTGGTAATGAATTTATATTTTGTTTAAGTGATGATAATTAATTTTGTATGTTGTTTAGATGATGATAAATGGCGCTCATGGAATCCAAAAACCTTGAAAACTAAGCCATGAAAAACTCTAAAGCCACGAACAAATAATACCTTCAAACATCAAGCAACAAAGGCTTATATAACTGCACAGTTAGATGCATTAACTGATTCACGATTGCAATTAGTGAAATTACAAACAGATATTACACTACGTGAACACGAATTTGTTCGAGAAGAACATCAATTAAAAATACAACATATGCATAACGAGGAAGAAAGGAAGCAAGAAATGCACCATGTTTTTATTGATTAACAATTTAAAGAAGATTTAGTATTTTTTTCTTAATTGGGAATAAATTAATTTGTAAATTAAATATCAGTACTTATTCATGTTTTTTATTAATTCATTTATGTGCCCCCCTCTTCTGTCAAATTGAATTTTTGGATTAGGACTAATTGAAGAAGGACTTCATAAATAAGTGAGTACACTAAGAAACTTAAGGTATGTATATTCAGTTCATTATGATATGTCAATAAAATGTTCATTATTTAATTCAGATTGTCCACTACCTGCCACATTGTATACAGATAGTTAATGTTTAAAGGGATGTGTGCTTTGTACTTAAAAGTACGCCTAGTGGCGCAGCATGTTGTGAGAAGCCGTACTAAAACGTCAAACCTAACATCCACACCCATACTATAATACTATGTGATATTATAAATTCGAAAGTAACTCTGTCTGAGACAAAATTTGATTGACGTCGGTGCAATCAAATTTGTCATGAAGATAATTTGATACCGCGATAAATGACATACATGCGGGCGGAGTCGCGGGTAATGGCTAGTTAGCTATGATATAGTTAAATAGTTTGATCGCGGTTATAAATAAAATAGTAAAACGCTGACAAATGTTTTTTTATTTAGAAATAATTAAACAAATTACTACTAGCTTAAATAACTTAAAATATTAAATTAACAGATTGTACAGAATTTAAAAATTAAAAAACTCATCTTCGTCATAAACTTTATTTTCAGTTTCTGGATCTTTAAGCGAAGACAATTTAAAGCCTTTGTTGCTTTCCATTTGGTCCAACTTTGGTAATATATCATTTTTTATCTTTTCTTCCACATTAATTTTATCCAACTCTTGTTGCATTTTTTCTTTGATGGGACCTTCTATAGCATCCATAATCTGGTACCTGAGTAGATTTGGTAGAATATTTACCACCAATTCGATAACGTAATCGATAGTGCCAGCTCCGTTCCAACGAACCTGAATATTTCCTATTTCTAAATCGATACCTTTGAAAATGGGTTTCTCTCTAGTATCCAGTGGCTGGCCTAATATTATTCTAGCACTAATGTATTCTACTGAAAACGAGGCCGTACCAGCTCTAGACATAAGTCCTCCTATTGCTGATATATCCCACTGTGTTCTACCTTCAAGTTTCTGAGTACCAATTTCGAAGTCTGCTATTGCAGTATGGTTCTCCATTTTCAATGTAATATTGCCGACCCTTTGAAACGATGATATGCCAGTGACCCATGTATTAGAAAGTGCAACTGTGAATATACTTACTGTTGTGTTGTAATCTTTAATCTGATAAGGATCTAATTTCATATCTCTCACTTTTTTCCTAACATCAACGATCACCATATCCAGAGGTGAAATAGAATTTGGAAATTGCATGTCACCGGCTACTTCATCGAGCTTTGCGTTAATTTCGGCTCTGGCTTTTGTATATGCCTCTTTAAGAACGTACGGTTTGATGGAGTCGAAGATCACATTTCCCACGGTGTTGATAATACCTTGGAACATTCCACCAAAGAAGCCTAAGTTTTCGAAATTGACAGCAATTGTGCTAAATCCGAGATCGATAACTATATCTTGTGCTCGCAGTTTGCCATCCCGCTCGACACCGAGGTTTGCTCTCGCCGTAATCTTCAACCCGGACACGTCGACAGTGAAGGGTCCTTGGGCCCTGTTCAGCCAAGTAGACATTGTATAGTTGCCTCGAGCTTGTAGTGTATCAATACTCATCGCAGCTTGAACCTACAATCATGTTTAAAAGTTTATTAGCGTGTATGTGGTTTCGTACAGATACACGTAAAAAGTCCTACATTATAAGAAACATATAATTTTAAATCTCTAGGTTGACAAGTACGTTCTTTGCCTAAGTCTCGTAGACTGTGAGTCTGATAGCAGTCAATGGGAACATTTCAAGCTCTTAGATACAAGCATGTCATGTACAGGCATGTGTGAAGCAGAACGATTTTTTTTTTCATTTTGAATAGTAAAATATTAAATAATAGAAAAATGACAAAAATATTTGAAGTTTTATTTGAGGTGATGGCAGTTTTTTTTATAACATTTAACATCCTCACACACGACCGTCTGATCTGCTAGGTAAAACCTGTAATATGGTAATCAGACTGCTGATAAACATAATTATATATATCTACATGATCGTGTTCGTCTCACGAAAATATGTTCTGGGTGGGAATCGAACCACGACGTCAGGCTTAACAGTCAGGATCACATACATAATACACTATACACACAATACACATACATCTGACTGCACGTTTGGCCTAGTGGTTTAACCGTCATCACGCCGTTTCCTACTTAGCCAAGTGTCGTGGGTTCAAATCCCACGTAGGACAACACTTTGTGATGAGTCTGGATGTTCTTTGTGTCCGTTTTATGTATGTTTGTAAAGTCCCCCGCGACACAGGATTTATTCCTAGTGCGGGAGTTGTCGATGTCGAATAAACTAAAAGATTTGTATTTGAACGTTGTAAACACATCAATTTTCGAGCCTATTCTTAAGAGAGATGAAATCAATGAAGCAGAAGCATCATTAGGCCACCATGGTGTGAGTCACCACGCTACATTGTCTGCATTCGCAATAATTATGGTAACCACCTCTCTAGGATTCTGCTTATGCTTTTCATAAA
The DNA here is from genome assembly GCA_949125395.1 of Diaphora mendica. Lineage (NCBI taxonomy): Eukaryota > Metazoa > Arthropoda > Insecta > Lepidoptera > Erebidae > Diaphora > Diaphora mendica. The sequence continues at coordinate 8,569,255 of OX421327.1, forward strand.
GGAGAGTAGTCTTTTTGGCAGCTCCATACATAAAAAAAATCTAGTGTTTGCAAACAAACTTGAATTATGACCCTTGCCGATAAATCGTTTGAAACCGTGAAAACAACAAAGATTGCCCTTCTCTATAGTACATGTCGCACTTAGGACGTTTGAAATACTAAGCAAGCGACGTCAATACTGGTCGGAGACCGATGTAATTTTTAACCGACTTCAAAAAAAGGAGGAGGTTTCTCAATTCGAACGTATATTTATTTATTTTTATGTGTGTTCGGGGATAACTTCGTCGTTTATGAACCGAATTTGATGATTATTGATTGATTGATTGATTAAGTAAACTAGGATCTGATGATGGCATCCCAGAGAAATCGAGGGTAACCCTCATTTTTTTCAGGCAAGTACTATGTTTTTCGTATATTTTCTGAAGCTACGCTGGTATTTGCGCCTGGTTGCCAATAAAAATAAATGATGACTACCAGACTCTGGTAGTCATCATTTAATGATGATGAGCTGATGATGAAAGGTAAAACTCCTTAACGGTTAGGAGTTTGAGGATAAATCTTTAAATGTCATATGTATGTTACCTTTAGTCGTATTCTTTCAAGTTATTTAGGTAAGCTGATGATGGAAGGTACAATTCCTCAACGGTCAGGAGTTGGAGGATAATTCTTTCAATTTCATACGTATCTGTAGACCTTTAGTTGTATACTTTTAAGTTATTTAGGTGAGCTGATGTCACAGGCGCTATGATGACTAACCCCTTAATGTATTTTGCTTCAAGTAACTCGCCTGCTTCTATTTCATCACGACATTTAAGCTTGGACACGATTCCTATTGCCCCGTAGACCACGTTCTCGGTAACAGAAATCTTGCATCTGAGCATAATTTTGGAAACTGATCATACCCAGTTTTAATACGTGTTCAAAACACTAAAGTTATTCGCATCAGCAGAAATTATTACTTATAAATATTACTTAACTTACTGATAACCTATGATTGTTTGCACTAAAAATGGAAAAATAAAAACTTTTTATAAAAAAAAAACCGACTTCCAAAAAACCATCCGACGAAAACTCCCTGCCAAAAACACTAAAAAGCGTAAAATAAACTGGCTCTTCATAAATTGCTATGTGCCAACTCTTGTCTTTACCTAATTCTTTATTCATTTAAATAGTAGTATTATTGTGTATGCTAGGTACCTAAAATCTGTTTGAAGTCGGCGCCAAGCCAAAATGTAATAGGAGGTACCGCACTCGCCGCTGCCGGATAGCTAGCATAAAACAACCCAAGCGAGCAGACACGTGCGGGCTGACGCGACGTCGTTGATGGTCGTCTCGAAATAAAGCGAGTGTGGTAACTACTATTACATTTGGCTTGGCGCCGACTTCAAACAGATTTTAGGTACCTAGCATACACAATAATACTACTATTTAAATGAATAAAGAATTAGGTATAGACAAGAATTGGCACATAGCAATTTATGAAGAGCCAGTTTATTTTACGCTTTTTAGTGTTTTTTGGCAAGGAGTTTTCGTCGGATGGTTTTTTGGAAGTCGGTTTTTTTTTATAAAAAGTTTTTTTACCTTTAACATCACTGCAGTAGATAATATATTGGATAAAACAGCAATAATCATATTTTGAATCCATTCTCTTTGGAATTAACTAGGGATCATAAGAAATGCTTTTTTGGATACTGCAACAGATTATTCTCTGTGTAATTAAATAACAGATAATAAGGTCGTTACTATGGACGAGCATAGTTAAGGGAATGTAGACTTAATTGTATTTGAATATCTGTAAGAAAGTAGGCTGATGATGGGTCTAGATTCAAATAGGTCGATAGTATATTAACAAGTGTCACTATACCTACTGATAGAAGTAATATCTAAGTACCGAATTGTATTATACAGATAGAAGTATACAATAATATCCATACCTACTAATATTATAAATTCGAAAGGAACTGTCTGTCTGTCAATCAGTCTGTAACGCTTTCACGCCTGAACTTTTGAACCGATTTGGATGAATTTTAGTTTACAGACAGATTATAAATTAAAAAAGGACAAGGACTACTTTTTTTGGCGATAACCGACATATATGCATGTGAAGCCGCGGGTAAAAGCTAGGTGTAAAATTAAAAACCATCTACCTCCATACTACCGATTTCAGCATTCACGTCCAAAATACGAAACTTGCTGATACCGTAAACTTCCGTGTTCTTAAAGTACATGGTGCCAAAGCTGAGGGACTGTCTCATGTCCGGAACTGGGTAAGGATCTGGTATCTCGGCCCCTGGAAGACCCACAGGATCGGATTGTTTAAAGTGTTCTAAAATGTCCAGTAAATTGTCACTGAGCTTTTTTTCTCCTTCCAGTATTCTCGTGCTTTCTGACGAGTCTTCGAAAGATTCATCTGAAAATGTATGTCAATTTTTTTTAGTCACAGTACAAAATTCTAGTAGCATAAACATTGGTAGAATCAATGGTTTGGTGTTTTCTATTAAAGGCAAAGAAATAAAAATCAAAGTTACGTAATACGTATTAACAGTAAAATATAATCTTATTCTACTACATAATGGGTCTTTACCTATGAAATTGCCGTTTTGTATGCAATAAGTGAAAGTACTTAATGTTCAATCCTCTCGCCAATGCAGCGATCACCTTGTGACGTTTGCAAAACCTATAGGCCCATGCTATAAGCATACAATCGCTAAAACTAGTTCACTGGCGAGAGCAATGAACTTGACGGCGTTTCACTGTGTTCTTATTCTAAACTAATGCAGTATCAAGCACTTACTGGAGATGCGTGAAGTCCTTGATCTCGTCGGCCGTTGATGGGGTACCCCACTGCCGTTTGTCTTGCCGCGTTCACACATACATGCTCCAAAATGCTGTACAATCTTCCAAGGCATTCGAATTACAATACACTCGTATTAGCTATCGCGGAACGCGCCTTTTTTGACGTGATTACTAAAAATCGCTTTGTCCAAATCAGACCAATCACAACGGTAACCGACTAAACACCGAATTGGATGGACAAGTAGCTAAATTACAATTAAAACGGCTCCCAAAACGACAATCGTCGACCGTTGACAACAAGCGTCTCAATAGTACTATCTGTCAACGTCAAAACGTCAAACAAGAAAAATGACAATCAAAAATGTTGCCATTACAATGACGTTAAATTTCTAACACTTAATTTTTAAAACTTTTTTATTTCTGTTATTTGAAATAATCACCCATGCAATCGACGCATCTTTGCCAACGCATTGGCAGTTTATTGATGCCCTTCTTGTAAAAATCAGCTGGACGGGAGGCAACGATTTGAAGAGTTTGTTGCCTCCCGTCCAGCTGATTTTTACAAGAACGGCATCAATAAACTGCCAATGCGTTGGCAAAGATGCGTCGATTGCATGGGTGATTACTTCGAATAAGAGAAATAAAAAAAGTTTTAAAAAATAAGTACTTTCACTTATTGCATACAAAACGGCAATTTCATAGGTAAAGACCTATTATATGGTACAGGGAGGCAAACCGCAAATAGGTCACGTACGTTCTTAGCCAAGTTGCATTCTAAAAACTTAAACGTTAATCGATAATTACAAATTTTAACAAAAAATCCGACTTCAATCTGGACCAAATTTAAATTGGACCATACGGGAAACACCAGCTTTCAAATAAAAAAAGAATCATCAAAATCGGTTCACCCAGTCGAAAGTTATGAGGCAACAAACATAAAAAAAAACCTTTTTTGAAGTCAGTTTAAAACTAACAAATGTCTGGGAATGCTGTCTTCACGCTAAGTCACGTGTTCAAAACAAAATATTAGCCAATAATACAAAAGGATGGAGACGTTAGCGATCATAGAAAAACTTGGCTAAGGAGGCTAATGAGATCTGTGCTGTCGCCAATGACGAAACATGGTTTTCCCACTACGATGTATTTATTACTGTACATTATTTACAACTGGTTTAATAATTTTGTTTCTGGGCATTTCCACTTATAATTATAATTTATTTTGACGGCGTCGTAGGTACCTAGTCCATTCTATTAGTACCTAATTACTTTTGTGTATACATTGCTCTTACACTACTATCACCTGAGATAATACTAATTCTTAGCGATCTATACATATTATTTTACACAACAAGAACAAAGTAATCCTATCCTACTACTTAAATTACATTTCCACGTGTTGTGGTCCTACGTGTACTGTAACATAACCGGATTCTATCTCATGCTGACTATACAAGACGCACATGAGTCATGAGTGTCATGACGATTGAAAAAAAACGTAAAACACGTTAGAAACACATAAAACACTTTTTTGTAAAAGGAATTGCTTGACAGATTAAACTTTTAAAATACGAACGCACCTTGACAATACACTGTTAGAAAAGCACAGTACAACACCACTATTTTTAACCTCATTCTGTTATACAGACGTTTATAAAATAAAGATCTACTCTCGTCCAGGAACGAATAATGAATGACTGACAGCCCCGCTCCCGAGTCAAGGGTCATTATATTTATCGTCACATTGTTATCTTTTGTTTGTTCGCGATATAAAATGCTACTATTGAAATTCCTAGTATTGTTTTTATTTGACACTCATTTCCTAATGAATCCTTCTATACGTCTGCTCGTTAAGTTGTCGTTATTTACTATTTATTTACTAATAAGCCTTATTTTGAACTAGTTGAGTCCCGCGGTGTTACCCGCGGTTAGTGTCGTATCGCAGGTAACGCCGCGGGGCGATGCTAGTCTAAAAAAAACTACGTTTCTAAAAACCGACTTCAAAAACTAAAAAGTATAAAATAACTTAATTTGTATGTGCAACCTATTCATAGGTTTGAAGTCGGTGCCAAGCCAAATGTAATAGTAGGTACCACACTCGCTATATTTCGAGACGAACGTCAGCGACGTCACCGACGCTTCGGTTGTTTTGTTCTACGCGAAGAGCAGCTATCCCGCTCAAGGTCACGCGCGGCGAGTGCGATACCTACTATTACATTTTTGCTTGGCACCGACTTCAAACCTATGAATAGGTAGCACATACAAACTAAGTTATTTTATACTTTTTAGTTTTTGAAGTCGGTTTTTTGAAACGCAGTTTTTTTTTTCGCTTTTTAGTCTTTCTCAAGTCTCATCATCATTTCACCTAAATAACTTAAAAGAATACGACTAAAGGTAACATACATACTGTATAGAATCAAAAGGACTTTAGGTAATTTTTTGTAATAAAATCTCAAATGGACTATCTTCTATAGGTTACTATAATTCAAGTGATTTTAAGTAAACTGACAATATCATAAGGACCCGTTATATATTATGAAATTAAATTATGTCTACAGAATATGAAGGCATGCAGACAATTGCTCTTAACTTTATTGCAGGCGCTCACATAAATTTGAGGGTTTCCTTCGATTTCCTTGGGATCCCATCATCAGCTCCTGACATGGTGGCAATGGGACCACATGGGGAGCATACCCCTTCGAATACAAAAAATCGGTCCACAGTTGACGGAGTAATCAGTGTACATACATTTAAAAAAAATGAAATTGAGAACCTCCTCCTTTTGGAAGTTGGTTAAAAAAGTAGCCTAAGTTACTCCTTATATCATCAGACAGACCTATCAGTGACAAAACGTTAGCCGGAACAAACGGACAGCCAGGCAGACAGACCAACAGACGGAGACAAAAAAATTAAAAATGTTATTTTGGCATATGTATCGTGTATTACACCATGTTTAAATGATGCCAACATCTTGAAAATGGAGGCTCGTAAGTCGTAGAAAAATACATTTTACATGTCTAGTACACAAAATTGCTTTTTAAAAAAATACCAAAATATGTGTATGAAAAGCTAGAATGGGTTAAAGATGTGCAAGTGAGAAATACTCGGAGAAGAGAAGCAAACAACTTAGTAATACCAGCACACAGAACAGCTCAATGGAGGAGGAGCCAAGGGAGGCTTTAAGTATTCTGCTACAAAGATATCTAACGACTTACCTCCACCTCTGCGAAAAAGCATGTCCCAAATCACCTTGAAAAATCATTTACGTACTAAATTCCTTGCTCAACAGAAATTACTATAGCAGAACCGTGTGTCTATCGCACCCGTCTTTATAGTATTAAACTCTGTGTATAGATGTGTCTGATTTCTTGCTTTGTTTTGTTTCTTGCTTTTTGATTTTTGTTGTTTTTACGTCATATTTTCCTTTCTTTTAGAGTAGGTGCTTATTTAATTTTATTGTTTTTGTTTAAAATTAACGCAGTACAGTAACATCTTATGTTTGATGTGTTGCATTTTGTCTGTGTGTGTTTCTTTATATCCGCAACTGTTGGCGCAAATGTCAGGGGCCAGCTGAAAATCAGTGCTGTGCTTCAGTACAGCGTAAACTGAGCTGGTTGCCTTTGAGAAGATTTTGTTGTTCTAGATTGTAGATTTTATGTTGTACTATGTTGTAGTAAAAATAAATGGTTTAAATGTATTACATATATCATTTAGTAAAAATCGGTTATAGTAATATTACAAACAGATACTCCAATTTTATTTTAATATAATATATATAGACATACTATATATAGTATAATATAGTATGTCTTAAAATCCAAGTTAAATTAATTATCACCGCAACATGGTATATAGCTATAAAGTACCTACAAAGTTTACTTTTGATCATAGATCATAGAATATTGCAAGTGAAGCAGTTATGCAATTGTTAAGAACCAAAGAGTAATTACGTTTAAAATTTCTAGAATTTTACAATAGGTTAAAAAGTGTTTTTTACAAATAAAATTTTAATAAATAAAAACCGACTTCAAGGTTTGACTCGATTTCTCTTGGATGCCATCATCAGATCTTAGTGTCCTTATCATGGTACTACCTTTGGGATATCTTCTTTACATTAAAAAAAGAATCATCAAAATCGGTTCATAAACGACGAAGTTATCCACGAACACACATAAAAAAAAACGGTCGAATTGAGAAACCTCCTCCTTTTTTTGAAGTCGGTTAAAAAAGAATCTAAAATATTGTTGGAAAAGATACTAATTAGGTAATATGACATGACGCATGAAATGGCAAAAGGAGAAAATGTTTTAATTCCCCGTATTCCAATAATTCCAACTGATTTGCCATTTCAATTTAAAAGAATGCAGTTGCCGCTGAAAACAGCATTTGCAATAACAATATTATCAAAGCCCAAGGACAGACGCTTAGCTTAAGGTTGCAGTTCATTTTTTTCCCATGGGCAGCATACCCACGTGTATCAAATCCGCTAAATCTTGTTTTATATTTTGGCAAAATAATAATAATAAATAAATGAATAATAATATATTTTTGCAAAAGATGGCAAAACAAAAAACTTTCCCGTTTATAATATTAGTATAGATAGTCTATATTAAATTTATAAAGCATATAATGTATTTTTATTTAACAATTTCTATTTGTGTAGCATGTCGAATTAAAATATGAAACAAATAAGAAGAATTTCGAAAGTGTCTGAAAAGGTCTACTTGAAATGAAAGCTTTTTGATTTCATTTATAACATTTTATATATTTTATTTTTATAATATTTACAATCACGAAGCTATAATAAAACTTAAATAGTAGGTAGATGAAATTTAAATACTGTAGGCATTCAATCCTAACATAAGTTTTACTCACAGCGCACCGCCCACGTGCCTTTGTTAAAGCCACTTCTATCCAAAACAGACCCGGGTGCCAGAGTCACACACACACAATACTGTCAGATATTATATTACCGTACCGTTGTATTACAGAGCAAACCTTTCTCAAACTTTGTATTGTTATTTCAGATTATTCAAAATTGAGGACAACCTCGTAAATTAACACTCAATAAACTTTGCTTTATCGAACAATGCAATCAGTTTGTTGATTTTTTCTTCCATTTCGATTTATTGCCTCTGGATTCGCCTGTAAAAGTAAAAAGTTGATGATATGTTAAAACAGCATTTTACTTAAAATTAGGTACTCTTACCGTAGTATGTTTAGATTCTTGTACTATAAGCACCTACAGTCAACAGGTGCAAAATGTACAATTATAAATTGTACGCAAAAACTACTAAACAGAATTGGAAAAAAAATTACCGTAATATAGCTTATACATCAGAATAACACATAGGCCGCGATAACCGACATATACGTGGGCGGAGCCGCGGGCAACCACTAGTAAGCTATATTACTGTAAAGTTTCATTCAAATCCGTTCCGTTTTTGCGTGAAAGAGTAACAAACATCCAAGCATACATCATACAGGCATGTTATTTGATACGGAAACGCGGTTTACACGTAACCAATTTCACCGAATCAACGAATATTCTCCACGGCAATTTGAAGAGCTTTTTCTTTTTTTTTTACCTCTGCTTTTCCCCGTCCATAGTAACGACAGGACCATGTCATTCTGGTTTCTACATACATTCATGTCGTTTATTTGTTTAAGTCTTATGCACTATGTGCCTCATGCCGTATCGTTCTTTTCCATCATTTTAATTTTTTACATATTTTATTATATCTGGTGTTATCTATTTTTATATTATTCACAGTTTCTTAGTTCTTGTATATTTCTCACACCTATTTGTCTAATTATTTATTTTTGACAAGCACTGGACACAAGACTTGCGCTATTCCGATTTCTTGCGACATAATGTTAATTATTTTATTAACAATACAAGAAACGATTGCCACTAACTATTTACTTATGTGTGGGCACCGTCATCTGGTCGTCTTCTTCGTTCAACTTTGTCAAATTTAGTGCAGCCAGCAGCGCCTTCTTATCTTCTGACATTTTGAATGGCCAAGAATCAACCTAAACTGAACACTAATTCTTTCAGAGGTGCACGTCCTGAGGGCCCGGTCGTTATCCCTATCTTTATCTCCTTTTACTTGACCGCTCGGACCACCTTCGAGATACAGGAGAGCCTGCATAGTTAAATAGTATTTATATAATCAATATTCACGAACTTAAAAAAAAAAGAAGTGTGGCACTCGGGCGGTAAAGCTATTGCATAGCATTTTTATCAACTTATGCAATTTTTTTTTTTTTTGCCAGTTTCTTATTAAATATTGTTCAAAAACTATTTAAATAATAGAGGGCGTTAGTGTACCTCGTGGTTGCGAAACAGCTCAACAGATGGCGCTGACCGGTTTTTATTTATGCAGTATTTTTTTTCTTTGTACATGTACATACTTACGGGACGCACATGCGGTGAGTGTAACATTATAAAGATATGATAGATACCTATATGCTTTCTCACAAACGGATGCTTAAGCCGGACATACACGTTCAAGTATACTTGCGCAAACCCAGACTGTTTTGTCTGTCTATCTCTGTCTGACAGAGACAGACAGATTTCGGAACAGCTCATCTCGATCCGTGCGAGCTTCGGGGGTCAGGTTTTATTTTCGTTACGGAATATCTTGATTCGGTCGCCGCGCTCAAAGCCCGCGATAAAAGCTATGCAATATAGCTTAAAAACGACACCTCTGTGGTTTGTTTCGGCATTTCTTCCCAGGGCGCATCTTAGGAAATGCCGACGCCTTCTAGCTATAAAATCCGACGACGCTTGAAACGAATAATTCCAATAAATTAGAAGCAATAGGTTCTTTTAAAATACATAATGTACAACCATAGAGCAACAAGGTATGCAAATATGGGCCTATGCATTACACTGTTAAGACTCAGAATGTGTTTATATGTATGTGAAATTTTGTAATTCAAATCGTGCCATTAAAGTGCCTACCACACGCGCAAATATCTAAACCTAAATATCGCCACAGTTATAACTGCGCAGGTAAAACTGTCGTGATACTTGAACACGGACATAGCTACCTACATCCTGTGTTGCGGGGGACTTTACAAACATACATGAAACGGACACAAAGAACATCCAGACTCAGAACAACAATTTGTGGATCACACAAAGTGTAGTCCCCTGTGGAATTTGAACTTTTTGAACCCACAACACTGGGCGCAGTAGAGAGCGGCGTGGCAACCGCTTAAACCACTAGACCAACAACAGTACAGTTAAAACTACAGCAAGGATTCCTTATCACGAGAAAAATAATTAGATTGACTGATTGATGAAAAATGTTTTAATGCGCCATCTTGTTGACAACAATGACAACTCATTTGTGATCCAAGTATTTCATTGTAACCTAAAAACGGAAATAACTTTTTAACGCAAAGAGAGCTCTGGGTATTTAAAATATCACTGTCGGTGACTTTTTTTTATGGAATAGGAGGCAAACCAGCAGACGTATCGCCTGATGGCAAGCGATTACCGCCGCCCATGGACACCCAACGCCAGAGGCGTCACAAGTGCGTTGCTGGCCTTTGGGGGATGGGGGAGGGATTGAGCCTCCGGTATCCTCACTCACTCGGTGAAACACAGGGCAGGCGCGCTGTTTCACACTGGTTTTCTGTGAGGCCGTGGTATCACTCCGGTCGAACCGGCCCATGCATGCCGAAGCGTGGCTCTCCCACGGTATAATAATAGCCAAATAAATACCTACAAAAACAATCCTTACCATTATGTGAACTAACAGAATAGAAAGGAAAATGCAGGTACTTTTTGAGAGAAAAATTCAACTAGCAATATCTAGGAGGAGTTTTTATACACCTAGTAGAAACTTAGAGCATATATAGCTGCAGGGGCAGCTGAACGGGCGGAAAGCGGATCGTAGTAGAGAGAGAGCTTAAAGCATATCCTTACTTATATTATAAATGCGAAAGTAACTCTGTCTGTCTGTCGTGCTTTCACGGCCAAACCGCTGAACCGATTTCAATGAAATTTGGTACACAGATAGTGTAGAGCCTGAGAAAGGACATAGGCTACTTTTTAATGAGAAAAAATGGTTTTAAGGGATTTAAAAGGGGATGAAAGTTTGTATAGAAGTCTGGAGGTTCACACACGCATGCGCGTTACGTATGCCGGGCGTCTTGACAACCAATAAACAAGGCTGTCACACTCATTAAAAAGATATTCGTCAATCTGATTTGTGTGTTCATTGTATTAATAGAAATAAATAAGCCAAATTAATTTGTAAAATTAAAAATCTATAAAGAAGTATCGTCAATATAAGCTAGAAGTTTGAAATTTATTTTTTAAGATGTTGATTAGATATAAATAAAAATGTCATTTAAAGTTTCCACACGCCTGCGCGTTACCTACGCCGGGCGTCTTGACAACCAATAAACAAGACCGTCACATTAATCTATAATCTATAATATCTATACTAATATTATAAAGCTGCAGAGTTTGTTTGTTTGTTTGTTTGAACGCGATAATCTCAGGAACTACTGGTCCGATTTGAAAAATTCTTTCGGTGTTGGATAGTCCATTTATCGAGAAAGGCTATAAGCTATATTTTATTTTCAAAAAAAATAGGAATCCGTAAGAAAATTGCTATTTCGTAACCCAAGGTGTGAAATTGAAAACCTATTTTTGCGTGCGCTCCAATAACTATTGACAATAGAACAAAATAATGCATCACGAGTTTGTAGGTCTCATTAAGATCTACAAAAAAATCCGCGATAGCATATATCTAACTATCATGGTTTAGTTACAATAACCGCTTTTAAAGGAACTACTGGTTCAATTTGAAAAATTCTTCAAGTCTTAGATAGACCATTTATCGAGGAAGGCTATAGGCTATATATCATCACGCTAAGACCAATAGGAGCGGAGCAAGAATGAAGAATGGGGGAAAATTATTACGATACGGGCAAAAGAAGACGCAAATGACATTGCGTGGGTCAGCTATCCATACTTATATTATAAATGCGAAATTAACTCTGTCTGTCAATCTGTCTGTCTTGCTTTCACGGTCAAACCGCTGCACCGATTTGAATGAAATTAATTTATTTACACAGATAGTCTAGAGCCTGAGAAAGGACATAGGCTAATTTTTAATGCGAAAAAGTGGTTGTAAGGGGTTTAAAAGGGGGATGAAAGATTGTTCTGGGGGTTCACTCGCCACACGCCTGCGCGTTACCTACGTCGAGCGCCTTGACAAAGAATAAAAAAGGCTGTCACAATCATAAAAAATATTTCACTTTTTCAATGAAGACCTAAATATTAAGATATTAAGTATATATTTGTCAATCTGATTTGTATGTTCATTATATTAATAGAAATAAATAAGCCAAATTAATATAATTAATTAACAGCGTTTATTAACTTCAAAATTCTCTACAGAAGTATCGTCATTATACGCTAGCTGTTGGTTAGATATGAATGAAAATGTCATTTAAAGTTTGTAAAAAATTTACCCTCGAGGGGGTAAAATAGCAACAGGGGATGGCAGTTTGTATAGAAATATGTAAGGTTTGTGAGTTAGTTTGCGACAAGAGACAAAATATGTATTAGAGCTATTCTGATATGACATTTACGGAGTTATCACGGAGAAGATAGTATGCCAACTGACAGTAACGACATGATTACACTGAGACGTGGGTTCTGGTTTAAGATAGCACAGATGATTTAAAAATAATTTCGATACTGATCTGCTGACTACTGAGATAGTTATCAATTAAACGAACGGATCATGTCAGGCGTGGAGGGAGATGTTGTCGAGTATTTAAAGTCTTTAGAAATATCAGGAGTGCCTTCCCATAAGTTGAGGGTGCAAGTTAATGTTCCAGTACTATTAAATGAGGTATCTTGAGCGCCAAAGAAATGTAATAGTACATGGCTAAATATTACAAAATTGGGGTACAATATTGTAAAAACTACAATCATGACGCATGGAATGGCAAAAGAAGATAATGTTTTAATTCCACGTATTACAATAATTCCAACTTATTTGACATTATAATTTAAAAGAATGCAGTTTCCGCTGAATGCATGAAAACAGCATTTCCAATAACAATATTAACAAAACCCAAGGACAGATGCTTAAAGATACAGTATTTTTTTTTTCTCATGGGCAGCATACTCACGTATATCAAATCCGCAAAATCTTCATATTTTGGCAAAATATGACAAAAAAAAAACGTAGTTATTAAAATTGTACTTTTTTTTTTGAAGCTGCAAAAGTGACTATGGTCAGCCTGATGACAAACTCAAGCAGAATCCAACAGTGGGGGCAACCATACTCACTGGGAAAGCAGACAATGCAGAATTGCGTCCCACACTATGACGGCATAGTGAGATGCTTTTTCACGCCCCACTTAATTTACACCCCACTTAAAGGGCCCGGGATCACAGTAGGAGAGAAACACGTGCGCTGTAAGTCAGTTCCAGTTTTTAGCTGCTCGGCACAGGAAGGATGAACCAAACCGTTTGGTTCGAGAGTGAACATGTTATTATGCAGAGGAAGGGAGAAGGGGGAAACTGGTCCCCCAGAAGAGCTCCTCAGAATACTTCCAATGATACAGATGGTAGTGGACTGATATAGAGGCGATATCTCTACGCAGCTGCAGAGGTTCAAGGAACTCGGTGGCTTCGGGACTGTTGGTAAAGCGGACTGCTCGCCACTGCAACCAATCGAAAGCATCAAGCAAATACTGCGCGGATCCATCACAAAGATGAGAACAGTACTCGAGGTCTCGGCAAATATCCATGCCCAGGACACCGAGCTTACCCCGTAGGGGCAGTTGAGTGCTCTGAAAAGTGGGGAGGGAAAGAAATGGAGACTTTTTGGTAGAGAACGCGCAAAACTGTGTTTTCGTAGCGTTGAACTCGACCAGATTCTTATCACCCCATTGTAAAATGCGGTTCAAAACCCGGTCGAGGTCAGCGACAAGCTTCTGTCGATTTACATTAAAGTCTGCCAGCTTGGCTGAACGGTGTCAAAAATATCGCCAATGAACTGAGATATCGTCTGCATAGAAATGTATGTTGCCAAGAGCTAAAATGTCATTGATATGCAGAAGAAATAGTGTGGGCGACAGGACTGAACCCTGAGGTACGCTAGCGTTTACATCCAGAACATCAGAGGCCGTGCCGTCGCAAAGGCCAATAATGCGGCGCTGATGAAGAAAAGCATCAATCCAATGACATAGTCTAGGAGGCAGACCAAATGACGAGAGCTTGGAGAGAAGCCAGCGGTGCCAGACCCGGTCGAAGGCCTTGGCCATGTTAAATGTCGAAATAAGCTCATATAAACACTTTATAATTTATGTACCTATATAAATACTTAAATAAGTTTTTAATAGTAAAACGTGTGTGTCTTACTTGTAAAAAAATCGAGTGGTGTCGTGGGACATCAGATAGGAATGAGTTCCATATCAAAAATACAGATGGCGCTATACTAAATTTTTAGTTTTGACAAAATTGTATTAAACACCTTTATTTTATTTAAACTGATTTATAAAAATATTTAAAAGTTTATGCGAGGTAAAGAAAATAAAACTATTCAGGTACCGATACATTTTGTATTATGATTTTATATCGATAAAAATCCTACCTATATTAATAACGCGAAAGTTTGTTAGTATGGATGGATGGATGTTTGTTACTCTTTCACACAAAAACTACTTAACGGATTTGGATAAAACTTTAAGAGTAATATAGCTTATACATCAGAATAACACATAAGCTACTATTTGCAGTGATAACCGACATACACGCGGGCGAAGCCGCGGGCAACAGCTAGTATATATATATATCTGAAGAGGCAGCTGAACGGGCGAAAGGCATCATCGGAGTAGAGAGAGAGCTTAGAGCATGTATACCTAGAGAGGCAGCAGAACGGGCGGAAACCGTGATCGGATTAGAGAGAGAGACTGAGTTTGGTTAGCACCTGTCTCTCTCACGCAAGCTTGTGATTGATGGATGCACATACCAATTTGCATGACTGATTTAGCGGGAAATACATCAATCAATTAGAAGCTTGCGTGAGAGAGACAGATGCTAACCAAACTCGTCTCTCTCTCTCTCTCTCCCTCTACTCCAATCACGTTTTCCGCCTGTTCATCTACCCTTCTAGGTATATATGCTCTAAGAGTAGAAATATATTTTGAGTAAACAATTTTGCAATCTGCTAACACTTATTTCTTGTCAGAGGCCATGTCATGCTGTCAAAGCCTGTCTTTTCTGGCATTGGCTGTCACTTATGATGGGTAGGAATAGAAGGTTGTGGTTGTTTTCATCCAAATTATGCAATTAAGTTGCTTTACTTGAGTGCGATTGTTATTGCATTACACAGCAAAACAATGTCTCTAGATACAGATCTGATAATATTAGTACCTCGTTGTCGTGTTGCGGAATTTTACAATAAATATTACAATTTAGTGGAATCATTTTACTGTGTCACATTGTCTGAAAATAAATACTGGGTTGAACATGAGAATCCAGATTATGTGTATTTCAATGTCACATTCAACTTGAACCCAGATGATGGAAGCTTTAATCCTCAGGAGCTGGTTGGAAGAATACAGGTATGTACTGAAACTTTTATTTTTTGCTTGTCAAATTGTTACCATTGTAGACTAGTTTGTTTAACAAAGGCTAACGAATAAATTATAGAGGCTATATCGTCATCACTTTTTTTAGTAATTATGTGAAACTTTATTAGACTAAAATTTTGTACATATTTTTCTGATTATAAATTGGCTGTGGATGATTTTGAAAAATTAATTAAAGCTTGTTTAATCACGATAGGTCCCTGAAAAATCAAATTCTTGTCATATTTGACATTTCAAATGTGAACTGTAAAAAAAAATAACATTCTTAAATTTTATGTTTATTTGAAATTGACCCATATTTCTAATATTGGAAATGTACATTTAGTTACTGATTTTTTTGAACTTGGCATTCATGTAAATTAAACCCTCTGTATCATTGCAACATTTTAAGAAGTTTTTAAAGTCATATTTCTGGGAGGGATCTTATTTGTTTTTCACTGAGTCCATTGGTAGGTGCATAAGAAAGAAACAAAATAATTATCACTTTTCAGTAAAAAAAATCAATGTTTATGCCTAAAACATCTACTACTAATAACTCTTGTGGCAGAGTACCACGTGAAAAACAATCAAATAAGATCTGTCCAAGAAATTTAAAGTGTTTCAATGATGCAGAGGGCTTAATTTATTTTAATGACAAGTTAAAAAAAAACAGTAAATTTACATGTACATTCCCAATATTCAAAATGTGAATGAATGTCAAATAATTGTAAAATCTCAAGAATGTTTATTGTTAGTTCACATTTATGTTTGTAAACTACATTCACATTACACTCACTTAAGTTAGTTGTGTCACCATTTTGTGAATGCTCAACTGATTGACTGAACTGATGATTCTAACTGTGATCAGTCTACCAAAGAGTGGTACAATTAATGTAGTATAACGCAGAACAGCTTACAAATTTCATTTGGGGTAGTATACTACTATACTATGGGGGTTTTGTGTTAATAAGTCATTTAGGTGTTTTTTTTTTTATGGAATATGGCCAAGTGAGCAGACGTATCAGCTGGTGGTAAGCTATTACCGCCGCCTATGGACACTCGCAACACCAGACGCGTCAAAAGTGCGTTGCTGGCCTTTGAAGAATGCGGAGGGGTTTGGTGTATGAGCCTCCGGTATCCTCACTCACACAAGTTTTTTGTGAGGCAGTGGTATCACTCCGGTCGAGCCAGCCCATTCATGCCAAAGAGTCGCTCTCCCACAGTATTTTTGTTTATTAGGGCTCAAATTTAGTGAGACAGCAAAGTATGGTAGAGTACAGTTATTTTGGTTTATATTTACTGATAGTAAAGGAAATGTGCTAAAATATAATTTCAACTTTCATTATATAAAAACAAAATAAAACATAATTAGAATAAATAAACCACACCAAAGATTTTATCTTGCATCAAGTTGTCTAATGTGGACATACTTTTATTTTTTTAAATACCTAATGGTATTTAAAAAAAAACTTTGTTTAAAAAAACCGACTTCAAAAACTAAAAAGTATAAAATAACTTAATTTGTATGTGCTACCTATTCATAGGTTTAAAGTCAGTGCCAAGCCAAATGTAATAGTAGGTACCACACTCGCTATATTTCGAGACGAACGTCAACGACGTCACCGACGCTTCGGTTGTTTTGTTCAACGCGAAGAGCAGCTATCCCGCTCAAGGTCACGCGCGGCGAGTGCGGTACCTATTATTATACTTTTGGCTTGGCACCGACTTCAAACCTATGAATAGGTAGCACATACAAATTAAGTTATTTAATACTTTTTAGTTTTTGAAGTCGGTTTTTTTAGACGAAGTTTTTTTTTTTTCGCTTTTTAGTCTTTCTCAAGTCTCTCATCATCATTTCATTTAAAATTTAATGATGTCTACAGAATATGAAGGCATGCAGACAATTGCTCGTAACTTCATTGGAGGCGCTCACGTAAATTTGAGGGTTTCCTTCGATTTCCTTAGGATCCCATCATCAGGTCCTGATATGGTGGCCATGGGACCACATGGGGAGCATACCCTTTCGAATACAAAAATAATTTTCAAAATCGGTCCACAATTGACGGAGTAATCGATGTACATACATTAAAAAAAAAACCGATGAAATTGAGAACCTCTTCCTTTTGGAAGTCGGTTAAAAAACTAGTCATTTATTTGAATACAACTTAAGCATTAAATTGTAATAACTAGATGAACTACTATCGTTTTATTTTTAAAGTGGATTAAAATATATGTTACCGTCAGATTGTCAAAACTGTTAGATTGTAATCTATCTCGCGAGATTGCAAACAGTCGAAAGATTGTGAAATGGTATCGATGAATCGCAAGTCGGGCGCTGATTGGTTGAACAGCACATGTCCCGCGCCGCCATATTTGTTTCTAAATTAGTCTTTGTTGCCGAATGTAAAGTATTTTTCTGATTGTAAATTAATTTCATGTTAAAAATAACTCACAGCTTTAGAATTTGTTATATAAAATTGTTGTGACAGTAAAATCAATTTGTGATTATTCAAAGAAGTTCTAACGTAATCTAACTCTATGGCCATTGAACGTCCTACTGTTAAACCGACTAACCAATCAGGAACTGTTGACAATTTGACGCTCGTAAGCAGTATTTTGCAGTTGACAATATAACGATAGTTTGCAATCCCGCTAGGTAGATTATAATCTAACGCTTCTAGAATCTTACGGTGACATATACATATAAAAATTATCATGTTTATGTCATAACACTAATTGTCAGTACATATTTTTTTCTGAGAGTTTTGACGTAGAACTTTTTGTCGTGGTGGTGGTAAATATGTTGGTTGGGTAACACGATGTCTGGGGCTCGTATGCCGTCTGTATGGACAGGCGATTCAGAACTATGGTGCTTTCTTTGAAGGCCAATCCAAAACTATGGTCCTTACTTCAAAATGCCAATCCAGAACTATGGTCCTTTCTTCAAAAGGCCAATCCAGAACTATGGTCCTTTCTTCAAAAGGCCAATCCAGACCCTTTACTGTACGCGCATAGTTTTTAATTGATATAGGTATGTGGCGACTTCCACATACAGCGCAACAGAAATATACTACAGCGCCATCTACCAAATTACACTGAACTACGGAGCAACGTACAATATGAGAATATAAGATACAATATAAGAAACTACCAATCCTGAATCACGCAGTGAAAGTTCTCGCGCCAGTTAACATGCATACAACATCCCAACATCAACCGTTGGGCAGTTGGCCCGCCAGGCATGATCACCTCGCCTGGTCGGAGGATCCTCCCTTTGTGTTGGAGGGACATGACACTCGTTCCTCCACAGGTATTTATTAAATCAATGTTTCACGGACTTAAAACTAAAAGATACCTCTGTGGTTTACTTAGGCATTTCTTCCGAGAGAGTGAACGAGTCTTGGGAAATACTGGCGCTTTTTAGCTGTAGAATCTGACGTGTGAAAATATCTATAAAAGATTTACTTACAAAAGTAAACATAATTTTCATCATGTTTATAAAACGAAAAACATATTCCAGTAGTACCTAGCTGGTGCTATTAAAGAAAAAAACATACATTAAAAACTTATCCTATCCAAACAAATTCGACGCTGATCTTTAGGGTTAAATCAATTGCGAGAGAAAAAGAAAGAAAGTTGCTTAAATCATCATGGGGTGCGTAAATCATCTTCAAAATGAAGTTAGGAGGTCAGCACACGGTATCCATGGCGATTGGTGGCTTCCCTCTTTTAATTGGTGATATTTTAGTCCAATCCAGGCCCTGATGTCATCTATCCACTTATTTCGTAATCGACCTGGTCTCTTCCTGCCAGGTTTTTTCCTTCTAAAAGAAGCCTCAGAAATTCATGTTGAGGGCCTCTTTGTTTGTGTCCAAAGAAGGCCACTTTCCTCTCCAATATATTAGACATCAGTTTCCTCTTGCACACAATGGGATAGCAGTAATATACTAAAATCAACAAACAAGCAATGGGATAAACAATAAATCTTTTGGATGGTAAACAGCATGACTTGCAACCTTGATATAGCGCTTAGAATCGACTAAAATTTCGTTTGACATAATAAGTTAGTAGGGTTTTTGTGTTGTGGATGTAGGAAAAAGTTCAACCCTCTTAGTAAGTAGGGTTTTTATGTTGTGAATGCAGGAAAAAGTTCAACTCTCTTAGTAGGGATTAATTTGGTTTGTTCCTCATAGTTATGCCCGCAGCTTAAGCTGGGTATCCATTATGTTCGCGAACTATTTGCGCTCCGCGCTCCTGCAACTGCTCCCATAGTGGATACGTTCACGCTCCCGAAGCGTGCAACGCTGCGCGCTCCGCGCTCCGTGCTCCAATTGGTAGCGGTTTTTGGGCGAACACAAAGGGGAGCCCAGTGTGTTCGTGGACGCGAGTTTGGGATCCGTGTCCTTCATAGTCGGCGACTTCCACATACAGCGCAACAGAAATAAACTACAGCGCCATCTACCGAAGTTACACTGAACTACGGAGTAACGAAGGAAACTAAGAAACTACCAATCCTGAATCGCGCAGTGAAAGTTCTCGCGCCGATAGTCATATATACAACATCCCAACATCAACAATAGGGCCCGCCAGGCATGATCACCTCGCCTGGTAGGAGGATCCTCCCTTTGTGTTGGAGGGATATTACACCCGTCCCTCCACAGTCCGCTTCCTGAGACGGCTCTTACGAATATAATATATCATACATTAAATTACTTATATAGCATTTGCAGACTAAAACTGATATTAGAAAGCTTCAACTTTTTTAGTTATTTTACTTCCGGGTATATGCATCATGAGACGTGTGTGGATGCGACAAATCTAAAACTATCGGTGTCACCAGTGGCAGAGGTCAACGGTGTTCAGTTTGTTTGGGGGCCACCCGGCGGGTGCAGTGGGCGCACAACCCGGATCTTGCGGTGCCCCGCTTCCCCTTCACTCAGCGGGCTCGTGCGTGGAGGTGTGCATGCGCTTGCGCCACATGATACGGTAGTCAATAGTCTCGCCGCGAAGCACGCCGCGCTCGCACACGCGCGTGATGCCATGCGACGCGCACACGCATTACCTAAATATTATGTTCGCGATCGAGAACTCCCAGGTGAGCGCGACATTATAATCCCCGTTATCGTAGTTGTTGTTCAGGTGCATAGGAGCATCCTGTTTCTCAAAACATGGTACTTATCCACTTCACAGTAAGCTGTGATTTAACGTACAGCTCAATGTAACGATGTTCATTCACGATCGACCGATATAACGATCCCGGAAGTAGAGCCGGTTCGTTAACGTCATGTAGGTATGCTAATTATTGTATACTGTGCTCAAACATTCAAAACGTCCAAAATGAATGTCTTGAGGTGTGAGATGATATAATCAAATAGTTTGGTAGTGATTACTAAATTGTGAACTAAGTGCTTGTGAAGAGAAAATGAGAATGTTGACATTAAATTATTTATCGTAGTGGAATATAAAAATAGGTAGTGCTATCGATGAGATTTCAAATGTGACTTGTGATCGTCGGTCATGGTGTCAAATTGGATTGTCCTCTTTGTAAGAATTGTGAAAGCAGTGTAAGGAGCCAATTAATTAATGTGTATCTCTTCATCTGTCGCCTTTGCCAGCGCAAAATGTCGCAGGTCCGGCACTCGACGGATATCGCCGCAACTTTCACTTCTCCTCCGACACCGCTAGTGATTTATATTATTTCCTTATCTACGATATCTGTTCACGGATTTGAATTTAATTGAATGAGGACGCGTCTGAGAATTTTAACACTATTCTATTTAGCTTATCGTATCGCATAGATATGTTTGTGAATTTACGTCCGCTTTTAAAAACCTAAGTAGTTATCTCTAGTTAAAACTGGAGATAGACTATGTTTATTTTTTCAATATGTATGATTGGTTTTTTCTTATTTTTTTTACATGTTTTAAATGTCAAAAAAAGAACAAATACTCTTTATAGGGTAAGTTCAGACCGTTTTCAATAACCTATCATATAGAACTGGAGATAAGTTATTGAAAAATACCATTTGGACCAAATTAAATTATTTGTAAGGACTGCTGTACTTAAATGGGGCAGCGATACTTGTATTCTGTTGTTGTAACTTTTGAAACTCTTTTCTTTTTAGGTTAGAGAACATTTTCACACACATTTCTTGTTCGTACATAGTAGGTACATACATAGGTGCATACAACCTATAAAGAAGAAAGTTACGTTACACGCGGATGTTCCGCGGGTAAACAAACAGAATGTATAAAAGACGTCACTTTCATTTTGTTTTAATGCAGTGTTACTCATGATTTAGGTTTACACAATAGGTTCGTGGGAATGTTTTAAGATGGTTATCGTCGTCTTCAAAGCGTCAGTCATCAAACTTGATTGTGATATTCCGTATGAAGGATAGATATACCATCATTCATTTTTTTTTATTGTTCTAAACTATTTTTTTTTATTTATACTAATAATTAAAATTATAGTGTTTGTCATTGATCTACGATCGATGGTGTTTGTAAATTTCAAATTACCTAATAGCTTTTCACTTTTTTTTTTTAATGGGATTTTAATGGGACTTTCACTGCCAAATAGTTGATGTTATAAGGAGTAACTTAGGGTACTTTTAGTTCAGGGATACGCGATAACAAAAAAAATGTTAAGGTTGAATAACAACCTCGAGTAACATCTGGCGCTGCTAGTTCTAACTAAAAATACGGTTTGATAAAAATATTTAATGACCAAGCAAGCAACCTTCTAATATCGAAACATATCAGTATCCGGTATGATTATAGTCTGATGTAATAAATGTCAATAGTTAATAAGTAGGTATAAGGAGGCCCAATGATGCAAAAGCATCACTAGGCCGCCGCAATATGGGTCACCATGCTGCATTGTTGCATTGTCTGCACGAGCAATGAGTATGGTGACCACCACTCTTGGATTCTGCAGGCAGAGAAGAGTCATTTTGGCAAGCCACACATATAAAAGAAATAGTACCTATATATACATCTCTAACAAGCATAATAACAGGAAATCACCACTGCAAAGAGAAAAAAACCTTGTAACAAACTAAACCAACCCGTCTGGCTAGCGTGGCATCATCATCATCATCAGCCTATCGCAGTCCACTGCTGGACATAGGCCTCTCCAATTGCGCGCCACTTGGCTCGATCCTCGGCTTCTCGCATCCAGCTCGGTAAATATAGCGTATATACAGGGTGAATTTGAACTGAGACTGAAACTGAGACGGGACAGTAAGGGCAGGTACCTTAAACGTTATAGTTACAGGAAAACACGTTTAGGAGACTATACATAAATTTTTAAGATATTCTGAACTGCATTTACAGATTTTGGAAAAAATGTACAGTCAGGAAGAAAATGGTCATTTTACACAAAAACTTTTTTGTTAGGCTAATTTAGAGGTTTGAGTATTTTTCCTTAATGTATGGGAAAAGTGTTTTGCGATTTCTGACATTTCTAGTACTTAAACCTCAGTAGGTCCAGTAGAGACTTTTGATCCTTATTAGAAATAGGATCGATTGCCATCAAAAAAAGTTTTTGTTACTATCTGCAGTTTATGTTTACTGGATGGCGATGGCACGGGATCGGGAGAAATGGAAATTGGTAGAGGAGACCGACGACCGACAAACTAGAGGCTGTTCAGTTTTATGAGTGTCACCACTTGTAGGTCGTCAAAAATGCTTCTTGTAGTCAAGGGAAGTCCTTGATTGGACAAAGTGCATATTGGTCGAATTGCGAGCTGGACCAATTGGAAATTGGACAGTTCCACATATTGCGATTTGAACACAACGCGTCCAAAAACTGAATATCATTTGCGTTTTACCAATCTAAATATAATTTTATTCCTAGGAATGGTTAATGGCATCCAGCCAAGAACCTTTGCAATTTTGTACATAGCGTCGATTCTAAAACGAAATAAAAAGTAGCTGATCAGATAGATGGTGGTCTCTATTTCTGTGAAACAATTTTTTATTACTATCTGCAGTTTATGTTTATTGGATGGCGATGGCACGGGACCGGAGGAACGGAAATTGGTAGAGGAGACCGACAAACTAGAGGCTGCGATGATGATGATGATGATCCGCAATTTGGTATACCGTCTTTAAGTTCGGGTGCACAGAATATTAATGTTATATCCATCCTAGAGATTGAATTTAAACTTATTTAATACAATACCGTTATCAGAGTGCAAAATAATATTTTTATAATTGTAACTAGATGACCCGGTGAACTTCGTATCACCTCGGGTAATTAATTTTGGTTTCTTCTTTATGTAGCTTGATAATTTGATAAAAAGCTTGATAAAATTGACCAAAGGTCTGCCCTCCGAAACGAAGGATTGATGACATCCGGGGACAGGCAGCAGGTACATGAATGAATGGCCAAGGCCACATTTACTCGTCGCTTGTGGTGATCTTTCTAAGTTCTGAGTAAAAAATGGTCAAAAATAATATTAGAAAAAGTGATACTTACCTACTTCTTAAAAAACAATAAGGAATCCGCGACACAGGGACTACTCGTATTATGTACACAAATAATTGTACAATATTTGAGATACTTGAGATATGATATCAGCAGCATTTGTGTCCTATCTACAAAAGCAACACTGCATAAAACACGCGCAAACTTCGGTTTACTATTAAAACGTAACGTCACTAGAATAAAAAAAAAACATTTTAGTTTAATTTTTAGAGTTATTTCAGTATAGTTACAACACAAAGACCTAGATGATACGGATAGCCGTTCTGCAATGTACGTTCTGAATATAATATGAATGGCCGACCTTGAAATCTGACAACCGGATCATCACCCACTGGAATTTTGGGTGCTATTAGACTGACCTGCAAGTCACTAGTAATATAATACTTTATTATCTTTAAAGTGTTTAGATGAATATAAAACGAGCAAAAAGATATTAAGTAGTTAAAAAAACGATTTTATATTACTTTCTAAGTACAATAAAAACTTCGACCTTCATGATAGCGAAGCCTAAAAAGGATGAAAAGGCGATGGAAAAAACTCAATTCCTATATCATAGTTATACCTTGATAGTAATGATAATTATACATAAGAGGAATAATCTTTTGTTAATAGAAATATTTTTTTCGTCTTCTTTAATCATTCAGACTTTGTCCCCAATAAACCAGGTAAAAATGGACTTCAATCTATTTTCATTTTACATGTAAACAACAATTTACTACAATTAATTAGCTCAGCTGGGTGCGTCATCAATTAATTACATGCCCGTGAATTCCAAATTTGTAAAACAACTAACAAACGAAATAGTTTTTGGAAAACAAATGTTTAATTTTTAAGAATACTGCCAAAAAATATAATAACATCTGATTATCGCGTCATCCGTGTAAAGGCTAAACTTGTTGTGGCAACCCAACGTTACTGCACGATTTGCTGTAGACGTGTGAGTGTCTGTAATAGTCTGTATCGTACAAAGTATGTCGCGTGCCTGCATCCTGTTCGTCGCTGACGCCACATCGAACGAGGTGGCGTCCGTCGACGTCGCCCGAATACGACTACCCTATTGGCCGTTGTTATCTGTTCAACCAACGATAGAATTTCTCCTCCACAAACGGAACTAATTGTCTCGGCCAGTCACTCGCAAACGTATATCGATATCTATATATAACAATATAATCTAAACAAACCTTATATTTTTTGGACGTTGTTTGTGTATGGGGCAAAAATTCATGTTAATTGTACATAAACAATTAAAACACATAAATATTTCTTTGACAAAGTTAACAATTAAACGGGGCATGCCGATGTGGAATGAATAAAAACAAAAGAATCAAGCAAGGAGGTCGAGACGTGTTCGAGGACAGTGATGCAATATTACAAACCAAAACTTATGACAAAATGTAACAATTTCAAATAAAAGGCCTCAGTCAACATGATTGTTACGTCAATACTGGAATACCAGTTACCTAATTATATTGTATTATTTCTAATGTATTGTGAAAAAGGTGGGCCGTAGTTACTATTTTAAAAGAAAACCTCTCACAATTTAAGGAATATAGGATTTATCATGCTTTCCCAAGTATATTTTGCTTGGGTTCAAAAGGTTTAGTCAACTATCCGGCATTATCTACCGGCAAAATATTTAAAACGACAAACAAAATAATAAATGCAAACGCATACATAAATACAAAATAAACTTTTCAAACAAAAAACTCTAAATAAATGCATAAGTATAACCTCAATAGCAAAACAATTTGCTTCATCCATATAATTGGATAAACCTATGAGGGACTCCAGGCATAAGTAGGACACAATATACGTAAGGGGACTAGCGTGTTTCCTTCCCGGTTTGACAAAAAATGTAAACAAATATATGGTCCGACGTAACAGCTGTAACTAATGCGGGATAATCCCATGGGTTTTTTGTCGTGCCCCCAATAGTTGCTACTTGTTACAAGGAAATTAGACATGGAAGCAATCAAAGTAACAAATTATTTGCCTTCCTGTTATGACGCCTATTCTCTGCTAAGGTTCTTATTTTAAATTCTGATAAAAGATAAGAACATTAATAATAGAAAATCATTAACACTTCACTTGTAACTGCTGTATAGCCATTTAGTAGTATTAAATACTATGTTAATAATAAATAAATAAATATTTCGGACATTTAACACACAACGCCATCTAGTCCCAAACTAATCAGAGCCTGTATTATATACCTACCAGACAACTGATTTAAATTCATATATTATACACTTTTATCACATACGTATTATACATAGAAAACACCCAAACTCCGAAACAAATATTTGCAGATCATACAAACATTTGGTCCGGCCAGGGAATAAAACCCGAGACCTCAAGCACAGCAGTCGCATACGCTACCACTGCGCCAGACAATTAAATACTATACCACTAATAGTAGAAAAAAACTATTATTGGACGTGCAATGATGAAAAGAATAACTTTTTAATAAACAAATAAAATGCCATTGAGAAGTTTGTTTATTAAAAGATCTCTACAATATCATAATGATTGACCCCGAATGCGTAAATCGTATGATGTTTGACGTAACACAATCGTGAACGTGTTGGATGTGTAAATGTTTTACAGTAGATAACAGTCGTCTATATCTCGAAGAATAATGACAATCTTCATACATTTATGGCTAACATACAACAATACCAACTGCCTCTGACTAGACTAGCATTTTGCGGAAGTATCAATCAGATCCGTTTTTTCTCAGGTCTTTTGAATAAATTAATGAGCCAAACGGCCGTCTAGGAAAAGTATGTTTAATAGAAAGAAGAGAAATAGAATAAAGGTGAAAGATAAAGAAAATAATATTTTTAAAAGAATAGTGTTAGAAGTAACATTACTCTTACCTGTTGCTATTCATTTTCAATATTATTCTCTAACCGGCGAGTGTTCGACTCGATTTTTTTAGAAAGTCGCATCCGGCTGATTGTTGTAAGCGGGGCGTTTCCGTACTGTGCCCAGCCCGGATGTAGGCACCGCAGACCTACAAAAATTTCGATTTACTAGTTTGTCTTTAGAAACCTAATTTCTAAATGGAACACTGTCAAATTTGCAGATTTCAGAGTGTAAACAGGTTTTTAGCGAATGTTTGCTTACTTATGTATGTTTGAATTAGCTTGCTGGTAACATGATATCTTTTATTGATACATTTTAAAAGGCTCGTGTAGTTTGATTTTTAGTAATTTACTAGCGTTGTGTGCTTTTTCGTAATAGTAGAATTTGGCTTTCGGTACAATCAGGGACCAACTGTAGGTACTCTTTGTACAGTCTTCTTTTTATTTTAACAATACCAAAATTAAGTAAATCGATCTAGCCATTCCCAACTTTTATTGAGACTAACGAACCGGTTGGTACCGTAAACTTCATAATCGAAATGTGAATCTGGATCTACATTTTAGTTTCTGAGCTAACTAGGTCTCAACGCGGATCTTGGGTATGACTAACCGCCATTTTGTAGATTATAAGTAAATTTTCTAACTGTAAGTAATCGAGGCGTAATCTTTTATGAATTCTCTATATTCGTATCGAATTGTAGTCTTGACTACTAGGAAGTTTTGATTGTGGTATTTTAAAGGTTTCTGAAAATTCTTTTTGATATTTCTAGACTTTCTACCATGTGATTTCCAGGTGATAATGGGAATAAAATTTTCTTTCTAACAAATTTCATATTTTTTTTCAATTTTTAACTTCAACTGCTGTATGAGTTTATAATCCACTAGCTTTAGCCCGCGGCTCAACTCACGTGTATGTCGGTTATTGCGGAAAGAGTAGCCTACGTCTTTCCCCAACAATCAAAGTTAAACAGCGGTCTAGCCCTGAAAACGTAAAATACAATGGTACCAATGGTTGCTATAATATCTACACTATTATTTAGAGGTAAAGTTTATGCGTTTGTGACGTTGTAGGGAGTAATCTCTGGATCTACTGAACCGATTTTGAACATTATATTACCAATCTACGTTATTTGTGAGTGACATAGGATATATAATAACCCGAAAAGTGGAAAGATTTTTTCGTGGTAGTAGTTTTCGGAGTTGCAAAGTCGGAGAAAAAATGTTTACACCCCAACGAAGTGGGCACGGGTCAGCTAGTATATAATAACTTGATCTCTGGGGCAGTTGTCACTAGTGTCACTTTAGAACTTGCGAAATACATTTTAGAGGTGAATATTGTAGGTACTTAATCAATACATATAATAATATCGTAACTGGTCGTTGTCTTTACATGGAAGATATATCAGGAAAACTATTATAGGGGCTTTATGAACGCAATAGAACCCAAAACAACGATTTTTAGAATTTTTGTCTGTTTGTCTATGCGTTTGTGCGCGCTAATCGCAGGATCGGCTTAACCGATTTGAATGTGGTTTTCACCAATTTGTTGTGCCTTGCTTCACTTACCATTTAGGGTGTGTTTCATCTAAATCGGTTGATAAATAAAAAAGTTATGTCAGTTTAAAGAATCACCGATCGCGGTGTATCGGTTGTTTGGTAAAGGTCGGATATCGATCCGACCTTTACGCGGGCTGAGCCGCAGGCAAAAGCTAGTTTGTGATAAAATTGGCACGTAAAGGAAAATAATGGTACAAATAAAATCGCTTGTTCACAGTTATTTCGTCGGTTTCCCTAACCATCTGTCATAAAGATCAAGCAACATTTTAGGGGTTGTAGCTTAATTTCAAATGATTCCAACTGTTTAATTACTTACGTACTGAAATAAGAAGATCTAAATATATATTATTTTAACCATGTGTTATGTCACACACACTGTGAGCAATTTCCAGCTTTCCTTATATAGCAATTCCTGTCTTTTGAATAAAAAATAGTTTTGTCAATTCGAGAATAATGAATAACAACCGGTACGACCAACGTTGCGCACTTTAAAGGTCAATGATCATCTGTAGATCCGCTTCGACGCCCTCATGACCCTGCGCTAAGCCCGTGTCGGCCGCGGTTTCATAAAATAAAAAATTTGCTTATTAATCAATAATCACTGAAGTGATGACTATTAACATCAATATTGTAGTATATTTTTATCCCATGTTCATGTCTCGACAACACGTTAATATCCAAAAGTTTTAATATTCAATCCTCAAGATGTTTTTAACCCCCGACCAAAAAGAGGGGTGTTATAAGTTTCACGTGTCTGTCTGTCTGTGGCACCGTAGCTCCCGAACGGATGAAGCGATTTCAATTTAGTTCTCTTTGTATGAAAGGTGAGTTACGTGCGAGTGTTCTTAGACATGTTTCATGAAAATCGGTTGAGCCGTTTAAAAGTTATGGGGGTGAAAGTGGGGAAGAGTAACCGAATGTCTGCAAAAATATCATCGAGTGGGGTCTCAAATGAAAGCGCATAACGTGTTTTTTACTTTTTAAAGGGAACTCAGGTTATAATCGGGGTTTTTTTTTAAATTTGAGAATTTATAGTTATAACTGCATAACATTTGACTGTTTCTTGTTTTATTGAAATCGTTTAGATCTTTAAATGCTTCTTGTTTATTCAAATCTAACACTATCCGAAACCTATTCATGTAAGATATTCTTTTTCTTAGCGTTTCGATGGCAAACGATTCGTGTCAGTGTAGTTAGATCTTAGTAGACCAGAACGCGGCCACTCTGACTGCATTGTCGGTGGCAGCCATCATGCCCTCCCCCGTGCAGGTGTCCGGGCAGGCAGGATATTATTATGTATATGCATGTAAGATATTAGTTTCGTGGTTCGCTAAGTTCCAAGCGCAAAGTGTAAAAAATCATTTAGTATTATTCGGCGGCCAAGGCATAATCAAACAAGTTGTTAGGTACTAGCGTAATATCTTAGCTCACTTATATTACTAATGTGAAATTATCATGACAACTAGACAGCAAATTTTACCGAACCGTTTTATTAACATCTGACAAAGTTAGAGAAGTCGCAATAAGGATTTTCTTGTCCAGTCAGTTTGGATAATTTGAATTGGGTCGGTCGGTCTGTTTATTCCAGGTAACGGCTGGACCGATTTTGACAGACTTTCACAGGAAGATAGCTGATGATAAAATGAGTAACTTAAGCTATTTATTTTACTAGCTTAGCCCCGTGGCGTCACCCGCGATTACTGTTGTACCGCGGGAGCGCTAGTGTGTTATATGAATGTTACCTACTTGTATGTGCTGCTTAAACAAGAAAAATATAATATATATATATATAAATCTGAGTAGTTTTTAGTGTTAGGTATATATGTCCATGTAGGACCTTGAAATGTATTATTTCGGCGTGTGAAGAAAAAAGAAGTACTAAATATTTTGGTTGTTGTTTCAGAAATATGTGGAGTCATCATTGGGGTGGGCAGGCGAGCGCGGCGAGGATTCCAGCTATGACTCGGAATGTGAAGACGAAGGCGCTCACAGAGCAGCTTCTAGGACGCCTTCAGATACACTCGCTGCTGAGTTCGCTGAATACGTCACTCTCACGCCTACACCTGCGCAGCCTAATCAGGTAAGATTCGTATCTTACTATCCTTTTCCGACTAGCTTGTCAGGTAAATATATAAACTAATGGTCAGTGCAACCGGGCAGTGATCGAAATTCGACCATATTTATTATTTTAGACTGCCTCGGTGGCGCAAGTGGTAGCGTAAGCGACTGCTGTGCTTGAGGTCTCGGGTTCGATTCCCGAATATTTGTTACCCCGTACCAAATATATGTATGATCTGCAAATATTTGTTTCGGAGTTTGGGTGTTTTCTATGTATGATATGTATGTATTTACAAAAAAAAGTATGTATGTATTTATATCAGTTGGCTAGTACCCATAACACAAGCTCTGCTTAGCTTGGGACTAGATGGCGTTGTGTGTTAGATATCCGAAAATATTTATTTATATATTATTATTTTAGCTTTCTGGCTGTTCTCTTCCATTATATACTTCAACTGTGCCATTCATACTTCTCCATTCGCATAGTTTTCGAAAAAGTTTTTGCTTCACGTATAATAGATATCTATCTATACCTAAGTAAATTTATATTGTTGGAAGTCTTTCCTTTTACCTCTTGTATAGTGGCTCTAGGTGTGGCAGTGTTTGAAATTAAGTTTATTACAAAGGTTACGAAAAAATATTATCCTATATAGTCCGCATCTAAGAGAAAGGATCACACTTTCTTGTACTACAATGTTCGACAATGGTCTTTCATTTCATGACTTGTTAGAAAATCGGATCGGATTACAAATATTTTCAAATTTTTCATACTATTTTGTTTTAAAGCTAGCGTAGCATAATAGTTAATTGTATAACCTTCATTAATCTATTTGTTATCTCTTATATATAAAATTCTCGTGTCACAATGTTAGTTACCATACTCCTCTGAAACGGCTGGACCGATTTTTATGAAATTTGGTGTGCATATCGGCTAGGTCTGAGAATCGAACAACATCTATTTTTTATAGCCCATTTTTTTATGGCTAAACAATGTTTGCGGGATCAGCTAGCATATTTATATAAGTATGTACTTACATCAATTAAAGTAATGCCATTCATGTTTTTATCCACAGGCTAAAATCGAGTTTGCTGTAAAATTGGGCTACTCGGAACGCCTGGCCAGAACTGCATTGCAACGGCTCGGGCCAGATCCACCTTGTAACGAGCTGTTGGCCGAACTAATCAAGCTAGCAGCTAAACAGCCTCCTCGGCCATTGTCACCACCACCATCTGCCGAACCCGATCCGCCATCGGATAGGGCGCCACTTCGACACATCGTCATAGATGGCAGTAATGTGGCTATGAGGTTCGTCCTTCATGTATTCTTGTACTTTACTACTATTTATTTACTATTAAATTATTATATTAATAAAATGATAAAAAATTCTCGGATTCGGTACCCGGGTCGGACCAAATGTTTGGTCTGTAAATATTTGTTTGGCAGTTTGGGTGTTTCTATTTAGAATATGCATGTATATACAAAAAAAGAATATAGGTGTTTCTATCAGTCAATCTATCTTTCATCGTACAAGTTCTGCTTAGTAATAAACTAAATGGCGTTGTGTGTCAAATGTCTGAAATATTACTATTTATTTATATTATTAATACGAAGAATGTTATTCATTACCTTTAAAAATAAAAGATTTAGTTACGAATAGTTTTTCCTTTTTGTTTCAGCCATGGTAATAAGGAGGTATTTTCTTGTCGCGGTATCGAAATCTGTGTAGAATGGTTCCGCGCTCGCGGGCACAAAGAGATCACAGCGTTCGTACCTAAATGGCGAAAGGAGGCGTCGCGACCTACCAACCCCATCGCGGACCGCGACGCGCTCGAGCGACTCGAGCGTGACCGCGTGCTCGTGTACACGCCGAGCCGCCTGCTGGGCGGCAAACGGCTCGTCTGTTACGACGATAGGTACGTTCTGCGCCTCGCCGCCGAGACGGACGGGATAGTCGTCTCTAACGACAACTACCGCGATCTGGCCATCGAAAACCCTGACTTTAGGAAGGTGGTCGAAGAACGACTCCTCATGTACTCTTTCGTTAACGACCGATTCATGCCGCCCGACGACCCTCTCGGCCGGTCCGGCCCGACACTCGACGCATTCCTCAGAGCACCGGCGACACGGACGGACCCACCGCCCGCGTGTCCATACGGTAGGAAGTGCACTTACGGCAACAAGTGCAAATTCCATCATCCGGAACGAGCCGGTCGTCCCCACAAATCTGTCGCAGAAAAACTGTCGGAGCGCGCCGCGCGAACACTCCGCGCGCGCGACCTGCACACCGTCAGCCTGCCGCCGGGTGGCCGGCCTTCAGACGTCAAGAAGCCGTTGACGCGAGCCCATTCGGCCGCGCCGAGACTCGCCGACGCGACCCTCGCGACGCACTTCGACCGCGCTCAGCTGCAGGTCGCCGGTCCGTCGCAACCGTCCCTCACGCCGCCGGAGGTGAACCCTCATCGCAAGCTGGCCCGCCAGCTGACCCTCAACCCGGCGTGCGACCCGCGGCTGCACGCCATGGCGGCGCGGGTGGCGAGCGCGCCGGGCGGGGCGGCGGTGGGGGGCGCTATGGGGGCGGGGGGCGCTATGGGGGCGGGGGCGGGGGGCGCTATGGGGGCGCTGGGCGCGCGGCTGCTGGCGCCGTGCACGTCGGACGGCGCGCTGCAGCACTGGGACGCGCGGCGCCGCATGCACTACCACCTGGCGGGCATCTTCCCCGAGGCGCAGGTGGCGGAGGCCATGGCGGCGTACCCGGAGGAGACGGACGCGCAGACCATGTGCGCGATCATCCTGGCGCGCTACCGCCCCAGCGAGGCGCGCGTGCCGCGCTGAAGCTCAGCCGTCTTCCAGTTTACTGCCGATTTTTGACTTTAAAAAAATCGGACCGGTGGATGACCGACGACTTCTGACGTGTGGGAGATCGCCGTGCGTCGTGTTTACGCATGCAGGTTGCACCGGCGATGAAGGAAGGACCGCTAAATACACATTAATTTATACTGTACGTCGTCGACGGCTCTGTCGTATGCTTCTAAGAAGCATATGCTGATAGTTTATATAAATTATATAGCTTTTAGAGATGTACAAACACATATTTATACTTACTGATATGGTTTACTCGAGTCCGTTACGCAGCGTTGCTGGGTTGATTTTATGCATGTAATCTTCCAGAGAAATATTTTCGTAGTTAATTAAACTGTGTATTATAAAGATTTTGCAAGTAAAATTAAGAGGAAACTAAGACAACTAGTTATATTATGATAGTTAAATGTGATTATATATAAAATAAATCATTATTGGTACCGTGTATCAATTATTTTTTTATTTTAATTTAAATATTATTATATTACAAATGTTATGACTTTGTATTTAAAAGTAATGTACATGAAATGGTTTTATGTATATAAATTAAAATGAAGGGATCACACCATGGTTTATGGTTATTTGTTTATATTTAAATATACACCTAAACTCGTGTTGTGTATCAAGCTTCTGACTTTGTTTTATGACTACCTTAGTTCACATAGTTTAGATGTAAGCAATGGCCAGCTATATTTGACTACTGTCATTATTGTAGATGTAACATTGAAATAATCTGTTGTTTGATTTTATTAAATTGAACTGTTTAAAACTTAATGCAATGCATAAATTGAAAATGTAAGATACATATATCTACCGTCATGTTATACTTCATAGAATGTATGTTGTTATATTTGTAGAAAATCATTTGTATGAAGTATACCATGATTTATATTTAGTATAAGTAGTGTATCAAATTTTACCTTGATAAGTTTGTTGTAACTGTAATTGAGGGTAAAGTTTGGTAGTTGGTAACATGAAATGCAATGGGATAACTCTATTTTAAACAACTTCAAAAAGGAAGAGGTTCTCAATTAACCTGTATTTTTTTATGTTTGTTACCTCAGAAATTTCGACTGGGTGAACTGGGGTTTATTTGAAAGCTCGTGCTTCCCGTGTGGTCATTTCAATTTGGTCCAGTTCTTGAAGTCGTTTTTTTTGTTAAAATTTTATTGGTGTATGATATAAAGATATCCCAAACATTTCTGATTACTGTACATTCCTTGTGGAATGCCTAACATGATCATGTCTTTTTTGACATAATATTATACAAATAAAGCAACTATCCCATTACAATTAGTTTATTTCTTACTAACTATCCTTTTAATAATCATTTTTCCCGTTTCTTTTTCGTCAATTGGTTTTAGTCTGGTATAGATTGTTGTTATTTCATTATAGACATCAAGAAAACATTCATTTCTTACACCTAAACAGCTAGTTTTAATACCAAAGTTAAGCAAAGTAAGTTTTCTTAAATCTCTTACACATAGTACAGGTATTTGTTTAAGTATGCATTTTTCTAAAATTGGTTCCACAATCATTCTTGGATTGACTTCTGACTCAATTATAACAGCTGAACATTGGTCTTTATCAATCGCTTGGCTGCACTCGGTTATTCCAAAAAACAGCCCATACACTTTTCTGAAAATATTAATTGGTTATTCATATTACAAGATCATAATATAAACCTTAAACATGTAACAAAATATAATACAATTTAAATAAATACTTGTTTACTAAGAACTTACATGAAGATGTTGACATGAAACTCTATTTACAAACAAACTATAATTCTTCCGTCTTTTTTTTTACTTTATTAAAAAGTCAACTCCCACAGTAGTCAATCCTGTGTCACAGGGGACTTCACAAATGTACATGAAACGGACATAAAGAATACCTAGACTCGAAATAACAATTTGTGTCCCATGTGGGATTTAAAACCCACAATATTTGGAGTAGTAGAAAGCGGCGTGATGATGGTTGAAATAATAACCTCCTAAACACTGGTGGGGACACTGGAAGGCCAGCTACAACATACTTGTGACACTAAAATTGCAGAAGTCAATGGGTAACAGTCACAGCATTTAACATTACATTAATTAAATTTATTCATAAAATAATATGTAAGTTCATGACCTGTCACTTAGACCAGTGTAATATGTTCCACCTATATATGGAGACTTGTTGTTAGCAACTTCATCACATATTTGTATTCTACTAATATTATAAACGTGAAAGTTTGTAAGTATGGATGGATGTTTGATACTCTTTCACGCAACAACTAATGAACGGATTTGAATGAAACTTTACAGTAATATAGCTTATCCATCAGAATAACGCATAGGCTACTTTTTGCTGCGATAACCGACATACACGCGGATGGAGCCAGGGGTAACAACTAGTTAACCATAATTGTATTTATTAGTCTGTAAGCCTTCTTCAGAAAAAAATAAAATAAAAACATTCCATTCTTGGCTATCAGTTAAAAGAGAAAACTACACAGCAACAACCTTGTTGTTTTAAGTTAAGCCAGTGTGGTATAGTAGGCCGCGGATGGTCAGGACGGGATTTCCCCTCCATCCGCTACAGAGGCCACCCGCGAGGGGGCGACGTACGCGTGCATTACGTCGCCTAAATTGAGAGTTTTACAAGCACACGGTGCCCGCTTCAGTGTGGGCAAGCGCTGGGAGGGGTCCGGATATGTTAATAACAGCAGTTCCCGGATCCCTCCCGTCTCAGGCGCAGAGAGGCCTACTTCAAAAAAAGGAGGAGAGGAAATTCGACCGTATATATGTTTTTTTTTATTTATTTATGTGTGTTCGTGAATAACTTCGTCATTTATGAACCAATTTTGATGATTCTTTTTTTAATGGAAAGGAGATGTCACAACGGTGGTACCATGATAAGGACATTAAGATCTGATAATGTCATCCAAGAGAAATCGAGTCAAACCTGGAAGTCGGTTTTTGTTTTTGTTAAAATTTTTAGTCGGGACGATTCCGACACACAGCCCGCCGTAAACCCCAATGGGGTGACGGCCAGAAGGGGTTTTTCCACACATTAAAAAAAAGTGTGGTATAGTAGACCAGAACCTGTCTACGGAAAGGCCTATATCCAACAGTGGTCTATTAGCAGCTGTTGATGGAGCGATAATCAGAAATATCTTACTTGAGTTTTGGTGGCTTCAGTCGATTTTCTTTGGATATCAACTTAAGTTCTTTCCAATACGGTTTCTTGAATTCTGGTATAATGACTTTGTGTTTATTTAAGATACTTTCTAACCTTAATCTTTGCTCTTCCATTATTTCAGGCCTGGAAAATTTAGAGTAGGTACTTAATGTAGAACAGTCAAGGAAATATACATATACTCGAATTCCACAAACACTTACCAAAACACTTGGTCAGGGCGGCATATCACATTTTTAATGTTTTTCTTTAATTTACCTTTACTAAGAGTATTTTTCTTCTTCTGTAACTTTGAAGCTTCCATTATATTCAACTATTATTCATTTAATGATTTCAAGTAAAGTAAACTTTTAAAGAAACCAAACATATCGAGTAGTAGTGCATGCGGTGTTTAATAACATACAATTTACGATACACATGCGTATATATACGTTTGTTACGTTTTTTGCATGCAATTGGCAGATTAAACAGTCTGTGACTTGTGACAGGTGAAGGTACACAACAGACTGTCACTGTCAGTTCAGTCAGTCTGTCATGTCATGAATGTCAGTAGTGATGTTTTTTGTCCTTTGACTGCACATTAGGCTGGTTTAACGGTCACCACGCCGTTTCCTACTTCGCCAAGTGTCGTGGGTTCAAATCCCACGTAGGACAACACTTTGTGTGATCCACAAATTGTTGTTCTGAGTCTGGGTGATATTTGTGTCCGTTTCATGTATGTTTGTAAAGTCCCCTGCGACACAGGATTTATTCATAGTGCGGGTGTTGTCTTTAAAAAAAAAAAGAAGTCCCCCAGACGAGCCCAGACGCAGTGTTGCAGTCACGCTACATAATATTGACTTGACAGCCTTATCAATTATTGTATTCCTCACAGAATAGAAAGATATACGAAAAACCCCTAGTTAACGGGTGTATTCTTGGTAGTAAATAATATTAAACAATTTGCTCTTGGTGTCTAACAAAGGTCCAAAGAAATACTAAAAGGAAAGAGATCAAATTAACCAGATTTTTAATTTTTTTAGCTTATAGATTAAATCAATATATTATTATTGTGGTCACCACAGTGGCGGACTAACCCCGTCAGAGGCCTGGGGCAACTATGCCGTGAATGAGGCCTTAGTGTAAAAATATTTTTATTAATTTCACATTGCGTATATACCAATGATATTATATATAGAAAAAAGGTAGATATCGCACTACCGCACGCTAATTGTTGCAGACAAATTCAGTCAATTGGTGTAATTTCATTTTAGTCGGTTAATAAAAGCTAGCGAATAAACACGTTGTCAAAGCGTTTCCATGGAGTGTGTTTATTATTATCAAAATGCCGAGCTGTGTGTTAAGAAAGTGTAAAAACTATGGTTCCAAGGTGAACAAAAATGAAGGAGTTACATACCACACGTAAGTATTTATATGTTACGTAATATTTGTATTTTGTCATGGATTTGTTTCCCATTTACTGAAATTAATATATGAAATCCTGTATTATTAAAGACACGGCAAAAAAAGGATAGAGAATATGATTGTTACTGCAGTGCGACAAGGACAAATAACGGGCGCCTAGCATGCGTTATAGATTAATGACACAGAAAGGATATCGTAGGCACAATACATAGCGTCCGTATTAGTATTTTTTTTTCTATAGATATGCTCATATTACTATTATTTTCACTGTTTAGTTGCCTTTGTCTTTCAGTTAATATGATGATTATATTAATTATAAATAATAGTGTTAGAATGTACATATGTTGGTAAAAAGACAGTGAATATTGTTTTGTATTTTCCAGATTTCCAAGTGATGATCTTACGAGACTGAAATGGGTTAGCATGGTTCAGGTAGAAAGAAGTGAATACGACTGGATGCCTGCGAAAAGTAGTACTATTTGTTCCGCACATTTTAAGCAGGAAGATAAATTCACTACTTTAAAAGGATACATACGACGATGATGCGACATTTCTTTACAGAGCTCCTATGGCCACCTTTTAGCTCCAGCATCAGATCAGCTCTATGTGATTATAATATTGTATTGTCACGCTGTATACATATGCTTGCAAAATTTCAGCAAAATCGGTTGAAGATATCTGCTTCAAAATTGAGTTGCAAGATTCCACCCGAACATACAAGCATACATACATACATTGCAAGTTAATAAAAAGCTTGTAAACATATGATATATTATTATTTTGCTTTTGGGATGCTTTTGCATTAGGGAAACCTAACGTTTTTTGTAAAAAAATATCAACAGGCAGCAAAATTTGTCAGTTAACGGACTTTGAAATGGCACGATTAGTTTATTTTTGCTGTTTTTAGAGTATTATATATATCGTACGAAATTCCTCTTCCAATGTTTTTTTTCTTATTCACTTTTTTTAACTTAAAGAAAATTATTTTCTTCTTTTTAGTTCGGCTAGTTTCAACAGCGTGATTTTAAGTTTCTTTTTTTAAACAATTACGTATTTTCTACTTTTTAGTTAATAAGTTAATTAATAATTAAGTAATTATTGTATTGTCATCGGTATTTGATAACTGATAAGTGTGAAAAGTTTCAATTATATATTCTCTAAGATACAAACCAAGCTAATAAAAGCGTCTTAAAAAAGACAACTCCACTCTTTCTATGATGGTAGCATGTCGATGTATTTATGTAAAAAAATTGAAGCGACTTCAAAAAGAAATTAATTCAAAATAATGAATTATTATTGATGTGAAACATCTATAGCGGCGGATTTGAATAACAATATAACCTTCCTAATCTGTACAAAACTGTTTTTATGAAACATCCATATAAAATATTGTGATTAAAAATAAATCGATAATAATTTTCTTCCTTGTTTTATTTTTACTACATACATTTTTTACGGAACACTAATCAAGTCATTACTAATCAGTAGCTATTAACAAACATGCAAATGGAGATATTCAA
The DNA here is from genome assembly GCA_949125395.1 of Diaphora mendica. NCBI lineage: Eukaryota > Metazoa > Arthropoda > Insecta > Lepidoptera > Erebidae > Diaphora > Diaphora mendica. The sequence goes on from OX421327.1 coordinate 8,608,607, forward strand.
TGTCATATCTGTAGCAATTCTAACTATAGTCTATAATTTACTAGGTACTTCAAAGTGCAACTCACAAGACATAGCTATCTCTTTCCCTACCATGCATTCCGTATTATCTGTCGCATTCGTAAACATAATGTATGTAAACACGTACGTCATGTCATTCCGCAACAATAATAGACGCCGTTTAGTATGAAAGTAACCTATCTTTCTTTAAATATCATTGGTATATACCATTGAGTATGAAATTATATTTATTTGTGAGTAAATCTTTTCAGATATTTTTACACGTCGGACTTTACAGCTCTAAACCTTAGAAATATTTAATAAGGCAGTAAAAGTAATATTATTTTGAAAAAAATGTTCTGTACTTATTTGTCTACGAGGCCTTCAACCCAAAACTTCCTCTTATGTTTTCAAAGGTTTATTTACGATTTGATCAAGGGCACTTGCAGCCATTTGGAGGCCCCCAGGACCAGAGGCCCGGGACGGAACGCCCCCTCCGCCCCGCACCTTAGTCCGCCACTGGGTCACCGAATGGATTTATTCGTGTGCGTGTGAACTGAGGGACCATAGTGATATTTTTGTTTGAAATTTTTATAAGATTTAGTAGTAGGCTCAAAACAATTGTAGAACAAATATGAGAATTTGTAAAAAGATATATTAAAACCTACAGCCCTTTAAGTGTGGTCCCTCAATCCTCACATACCATCAGCCGGATCTCGGCAAGTATGTAAAAAAATAAGGTATTGTGACTGCAGACATTTAGTAGAGAATTTGTAAAGATATATACTAAATAACTGAGCACAAATCATCAACGATTAAAAAAATACAACGACTATACTGTGGTCCCTCAGTCCACACACGAAAGATTTTGTTATACTGAATATTATCACATCAACGGAATAAAATCTTTATTTTCTTACATAATGTTTTAGAACAAGTCTTATAGCAATTTGTAAAAAATAAATTTTAAAAAAATATCGACGCACTTTGAATATATTTATAATTAAAGCTGGTCCCTCAATCCTCACGTTCTCAAACATACTTGCATGTCTAGCTGCTAGACGACTAAAGTATCACAAAGTGTAGAGTATTAAACTTTTTGTAAAAAGTTTCTACAAAATAATAGGTATCTTTAATTGTGTGTATCTTACCTCTAAAATGAGATTATAGCATTTCAGTGACCTTATGAACAGATATACGAGTAGTGTAACCACACAATGAAAAAAAATTTAGACTACCAATATAATTTTTATTGTAATAGTCGAAACCCAAGGTTGTACGGTTGATTTAGTGTTATGTTACATTACGTATCTTTACAAAGCATGGAATAAAGTAGCTTTTAGTCGCTTATAACCATTTAGGCTATGTTTCAAGGAAGCTTTATGTACTTATAATACCCCAGTATTTTACAAACCATTATGGTAACATAGTGGTATTATTTATCAGCTCAGTTTTATACGTTCTAATAACACATAAAATTGAACATTTAAAAACACAGGATTTTGTAAAATATTTACAGAAAGCCCGCGATAGTACCTATCGTTTACCTACCTATTAGCGCGTTACAGTACGGACCAAGAAATCTTCTTACATTCATTAAGTTATAACCAAATTTTACGTACTTAAACCAAAAGTATTACAATAAGTTATATGCCTTACCAAGTGCAGGCACTGTTATTGGTTTAGCCGTGAAAGCGTAACAGAGAAACAGACTAAGCCACTTTCAAATTTATAATATTAATATAGATCCCGATAGGTACTATCGCGGGCTTTTTGTAAATATTTTACAAAATCCTGTGTTTTTAAATGTTCAATTTTATGTGTTAATAGAACGTATAAAACTGAGCTGATAAATAATACCACTATGTTACCATAATGGTTTGTAAAATACTGGGGTATTATAAGTACATAAAGCTTCCTTGAAACATAGCCTAAATGGTTATAAGCGACTAAAAGCTACTTTATTTCATGCTTTGTAAAGATACGTAATGTAACATAACACTAAATCAACCGTACAACCTTGGGTTTCGACTATTACAATAAAAATTATATTGGTAGTCTACATTTTTTTTCATTGTGTGGTTACACTACTCGTATATCTGTTCATAAGGTCACTGAAATGCTATAATCTCATTTTAGAGGTAAGATACACACAATTAAAGATACCTATTATTTTGTAGAAACTTTTTACAAAAAGTTTAATACTCTACACTTTGTGATACTTTAGTCGTCTAGCAGCTAGACATGCAAGTATGTTTGAGAACGTGAGGATTGAGGGACCAGCTTTAATTATAAATATATTCAAAGTGCGTCGATATTTTTTTAAAATTTATTTTTTACAAATTGCTATAAGACTTGTTCTAAAACATTATGTAAGAAAATAAAGATTTTATTCCGTTGATGTGATAATATTCAGTATAACAAAATCTTTCGTGTGTGGACTGAGGGACCACAGTATAGTCGTTGTATTTTTTTAATCGTTGATGATTTGTGCTCAGTTATTTAGTATATATCTTTACAAATTCTCTACTAAATGTCTGCAGTCACAATACCTTATTTTTTTACATACTTGCCGAGATCCGGCTGATGGTATGTGAGGATTGAGGGACCACACTTAAAGGGCTGTAGTTTTTAAAATATCTTTTTACAAATTCTCATATTTGTTCTACAATTGTTTTGAGCCTACTACTAAATCTTATAAAAATTTCAAACAAAAATATCACTATGGTCCCTCAGTTCACACGCACACATTTATTCTAGACGTTATTGTTTCACACGACTTTAAGTATTGAATTAATGAACGATTGGATTAATCTTCTGAAATCAGGCTTGTAAACGATTTTAACCGTCAAATTTAAACTGGTTTTCGGGACTTATTTCATAAGTTGAAACAATATGGCTTTTCAAATTCAAAATGAATAAATCAAAAGGAGGATGACAGATCCTGTACCGTTAACAACTTGAAATAGATGGTTATGGGATTTGTTCTGTTCGTAAAGCGAGTCATCCTTTCTCTGTTCATGTATTTATCATATTTTTAGAACTTTGCTGAAAGAATTCAAATTCTTCGCAAAAAATTAACATAACTGTAAATACTATAATGACAAACGTATTCCCACGTCTTCTAAACTTGATAAGCTTAAAATATTCTTGTTTGAAAATTAAGTAGCGTTGTAGTTGTATGGCAGATGTCGAAAAACATTTTTATTATAGGTAATATTGTGATGTATAAATTTCATAAAAACGATAAAATATTTAAATCTATGTGTATGAAAGAACTTATGATGTTTTTAAACAAAGCAAATTTATTATATAGAAAACCGGTGTGAAATAGCGCTTGCGCTGTGTTTCACCGAGTGAGTGAGGATACCGGAGGCCCATACCCCAACCCCTCCCCACATCCCTTTTCCCCATCCCCCAACCCCTCCCCACATCCCTTTTCCCCATCCCCCAAAGGTCGGCAACGCACTTGTGATGCCTCTGGTGTTGCGGGTGTCTATGGGCGGCGGTAATCGCTTACCATCAGGTGATACGTCTGCTCGTTTGCCAACTATATCATAAAAAAAAACACACACAAACACACACTCACAAACACACAGACACACACACACTCACAACCACAGAAGCACTTCAACTAATATAATAAGTAAGAGGTTACATTTTTGACTAAAATTTTGTAAAAATGCAACTGTATAGTGAGCGTGGATTTTATTTTGTTTTAAGTAATTTATTTTCTTGATTTTCTATTTCCTAATGTGGTTTTTTTTTTAAATTATTGCTGTGTTCGTTTCCCATGTACTCCGTACATATGTTTGTATTGTATGCGTGTACACTGGTACCCTAAACACAAGTTAAATCTTATTCTGGGTACCAGAGTTCATCGTAAATACGAGTACTTTTGATTTGTATGTACCATATTATATGTTTTGACTTTGTTTGTTTGATGATGTGAGAAATAAATCTTATTATTATTCTCAAAAAAAAAAAAAAAAAACGCTTCAAAAAATCAGGCAAGTGCGAGTCGTACTCGTGCAGGAAGGGTTCCGTACCATTTTCTATATATTTCAAGTAACTTGTTGCCAAGCCCCCCCCCCCCTCTTTAAATATTTATTTTATTCTGTATTTAGTATGACTACATACCGTAACCGTAACCGTATTAAGAAATAACTCATCTGTCAAAATTTCAACTGTCCAACGGTCAACCGTCCAATCACGGTTCATGAGATACAGTCTGGTTGCAGACGGACAGATGGACGGACAGCGGAGTCTTAGTAATAGGGCCCGTTTCACTCTTTGGGTACGAAACCCAAAAAAATCATAAACTAGCGATTTTCATTTTATACTATGGTAGCTACTAGGTACGCCATCTTGCTGACAACAATGCCAACTCGTTTGTATGAGCCATGATAGCCAGCTGTATGGCTGTCGACTTTTGTGCCTAATAAATTGTAAACTTAATATGCTTATTAAGGTAGAGAAAATCCGAGACTTTCAAGGACTTTTATACGAAGACGGGCCAAGTCACTACTTAGATTTAAAAAGAAACACCCACACACAATTAAAAAAAAATTATTTCCAGAAAACAGTTATTAAAATTATACAATTTCTGACATGCGAATGTTCTACTTATGTAAATGACAAAAAGATTTCATTTGCCCATCATCCCATCTGCTGAAAATACTTATTTGATAAAAAAATAACTGATTAGATCGAACTAGGTAATAAATAATCGATCCATTCGATCGAACGACGCCGACTTTTAGTTTTGCCAGTGCTTCAGGCTGCCAGGAGAGGGCGTTATTAATGCTATGTTGAAGCAATCAATCTAAAATATAGCATAGGTACTACCAGCCGGTCCCGGCGTCGCACGGTAAACATAGGTATTTAACCAAAACTTTAAATATTATAAATTACTAGCTGATCTGGTAAACGTTGTTTTGCCATGAAAAAAATAAACAAATATAAAAAATAGATGTTGGTCGATTCTCAGACCTACCCGATAGGCACACCAAATTTCATAAAAATCGGTCCAGCCGTTTCAGAGGAGTATGGTAACTAACATTGTCACACGAGAATTTTATATATAAGATAACACGCTCTTAGCAAACTTTCCAAGCTTAGAAAACTCGACCAAGTCTCTTTTTGTCAAAAAAAATGATCATGATGATGATCCGTTTGGGAGCTATGATACCGCAAGAACCCGAGATATATTGGAATAAGCAATGTCGTAAAAAGCGATGTTTCTAATATAATCAGCCGGTAACATCCCGGTTACATTGACCAAAATCAAATATTTTGGTCAATGTAACCGGTATGTGGTTCTAAAGGATGTCGTAGTAAACGTTTTTTAACCGACTTCAAAAAAGGAGGTGGTTATCAATTCGACTTTTTTTTACATTTGTTACCTCATAACTTTCGACTGGGGGAACCAATTTTGGTGATTCTTCTTTTATTTGCAAGCTGGTGCTTCCCGTGTGGTCCCATGTCAATTTAGTCCAGATTGAAGTCGGTTTTTTTTTGGTAAATTTGTGATTCTTTTTATGTTTGGTGCTGCCACAATGACTACTCTGTCTAATGGAAAGCATAAGCAGAATCCACGAGTGGTGGTCACCATACTCATTGCGAATGCAGACATGGTGGTGACCCACCCCGCACCATGGCGGCCTACTGATACTTCTGCCTCTACTACTGGGCCTCCGACATATACTCTTCATAACTTTTAAATGGTATATCCGATTTAAATAATGAAAAAAGTAATGTGTCGGTACCGATATAGCCTTGAATATAAAGTGATTTATTTGGTTCTATTGCTCTGTGGAGGACAGGTGTCATGTCCCACCAACACAAAGGGAGGATCCTCCGACCAGGCGAGGTGATCATGCCTGTCGGGCCAACTGCCCAACGATGGATGTTGGGATGTTGTATGTATCTTAGTTGGCGCGCGAACTTTCACTGCGCGATTCAGGATTGGTAGTTTCTTAGTTTCCTTCGTTACTCCGTAGTAGTTCAGTGTAACTTCGGTAGATGGCGCTGTAGTATATTTCTGTTGCGCTGTATGTGGAAGTCGCCACATCACTCCCCTCCAAGACCGGAGGTCGATACATGATGAGTCAGCTGTCTGCGCTCTGTTTTGCGGAGCTTGCCAGTGCCAGAAGTGAGTAGTTCCAGTGAGTCGGAACTGAGTGCCGCAAGTTCCAGTGAGTCGGAACTGAATGCCGCTAGTCGGGGCTGAAGTCCGCTGATCCCAGTGAGTCGGGATTGAGTGCGGTGCGCGGTGCTGCGGTGAGGTCCCCAGTGAGTCGGGGCGGTTGCTGCGTAGTGGCTGGCTGCTGCGTAGACGGGAGAGATATGCTCTGCTTACATGGACCGTAGGTGCAGTGTGCTGTGCCTAGACGCTGATGAGGCCGTAGGGGTAACCAGGCTGGAGCGGTCGCTTCCTGCGTGTGGTGTATTCCTGTTGAGGCCGAGGTTGCTGGCTGGCTGTAATACTTGCTGTGGGAGTGAACATGATGGTGGCGTGCTGATGCTGCATCGAAGGCTGCTTTCAATCACGTCGGGGTCACCACTGTGGAGGACAGGTGTCATGTCCCACCAACACAAAGGGAGGATCCTCCGACCAGGCGAGGTGATCATGCCTGTCGGGCCAACTGCCCAACGATTGATGTTGGGATGTTGTATGTATCTTAGTTGGCGCGCGAACTTTCACTGCGCGATTCAGGATTGGTAGTTTCTTAGTTTCCTTCGTTACTCCGTAGTAGTTCAGTGTAACTTCGGTAGATGGCGCTGTAGTATATTTCTGTTGCGCTGTTTGTGGAAGTCGCCACAGCTCTATATTTTTTGGGTATTTTTAACACCTTGGGCTAGATTACAGAAGTTTTCATACGGATCCCTAACTGTTTTACAAATGTAATATAGCCTATGTTACTCGGGGATGATTTAGCTTTCTAATGGTTTAGTAATTTTTCAAAACGGTCAAGTACTTTTCGAGTTAAACCGTTACAAACAAACAAAAAATCAAAACTATTCTCTTTAATATTAGTATAATATAATAATAACCTCTCTCAGTTTACTGTCAGTTTGAGTTCAGTCACTTAAGCACAGTTTTTTAAACTTCATGTTTGATAAATATTAGCCCATAGGTACTCATTCTAACTTTTAAATGATTATGTCCGATTTGAATAATTCAAAAAGTAATTTGTAGGTACTGATATAGCCTTAACTATGAAGTGATTTATTTGGATAAGGATTAATACCAAGGTACGAATAATGAGTATCGACGTCACTCTGACAAATAACAGGAAAAAGTTGTTATTGTGAACTACCTGTAATAGTTAGACATAGGGTACCACGTACTGTTTTATGAATATTGATGTCCTCTATAAAACTGTAGTACCTACATCATTTTGCTCTATTGTCAATATTTTCAGCAGGATTTTTTTTTACACCTTGAGCTACATTATCGAAGTATTCATACGGATCCCTAACTTTTTTGCAAATGTATAGAGCCTATGTTACTCGGGGAGGATGTAGCTATCTAGTGGTGAATGAATTTTTCAAATCGGTTTAGTACTTTTCGAGTTAAATCGTTACAAACAAGCAAACAAAAAATCAAATCTTTCCTCTTTCTAATATTAGTTTAGATAAAATTATATTAATTTAAAATCTACCTAACAACTGTGGGTACATGGAAATAACAGTGTGTCAGCGAAAGGAATTCCCCCCGAAAATGAGGAAATTTTATTTTGCATCTACCACCATTATCAAAGGTGGCATTATCAATGCCATTGGGCGAAACCGGACAGGTCAGCATTAAAGTTATAGGATTAAAAATATAATGGTAGAATACCTAAGTACAAGTGAGTTTAATCCTAGAATGTAAAAGGCTTTTCTTTTTATAAAGTGATGCGTAGGTAATGGAGGCATAACACAAAAAAACAACGTTATTACATGTTTAAAATAGGATTTAATGACAACTCTGATAGATCACATCAGCACGTTTATCTCTTCCTTCAGTTCTTTTGTCCAACTAAGAACCACGTCCATTACTTTTGTACCTTTGCAACACTTTGATTACCATAGTACAATAGGAGACCGTGTGTGAGATATTTATCACAGGTTATTATTATATAATAAAAAAGTACAAATACATTTATCAAAAGAAAAACAATGTTTGAGTAGTGCATACTCAATCTTCATTAAATGTCATTACGATTTGGATAAGATTGGATGCCTAAATACAATTTAGCAACAACGACGCTCTTTTTATTTATTTATTTATTAAATCTTAATGCACAAATGTACAATGGCGGACTTAATGCCACAGGCATTCTCTACCAGTCTACCGTCGGGTGGTGCGGAAATGAATGAGAAGGTGCACTACACTTTGGTTAGGAATTCTAAAATAGACATAACAAACTAAAAAAGAACTAGTTTTTAAAATAATTTTCATTCTAGCGTCCATCATTCTCTACCAAATAACATATTCAAGAATTACCTATGTTAAGTTTAAAACGATCATGATGAGGTCATGGTTTTGCATAGGTAATATGGGTAAACAATAATTACAACAAAATATTCTAACGCTTTGTCAAGTAGTTAAGTTACCAGAACCCGAACTGGCTGCTGTGTCATAATCACAACATACAGCCAGTTCGGTTTATGTATTTACGATTTAACAACTACGACGTTTTTGAAACTTCTTCTAATTTTTAAAATTATTGACGTGCATCCGCAATATTTGTATGAGCAATGATAACCAGCTATCATGGCTGTCGAATTTTGTGCCCATTACATTGGCAGTAATGTAATGGGCACAAAAGCATAAAAAATGCATAAAAAACCTAATGCGTTTATTCTGTAGACGTAGTCTTCGGTTTGGTGCAGTACCAGACTCCTCCGTTTGTATTCTTTCTGAAATATAAATTAATTGTTACTACTTCAAATTTTTGTTCATGAAATTCAGATTATATCGTTTTTTTTTACAAATACGCCGTTTTCTTCTAGTGCTTAAAATTATTGCCGTAAGGCGCCGTCCATTAATCACGTGATGTGTTTTTTAGCATTTTTTTACCCCCCCTCCCCCTTGGTGATACGTGGTGAGATTTAAGATTAACCCCCCCTTAAAATCACGTGTATTTTTAGTAAATTTTAATTTTTATTCTTAAATTAAGAACCATGATAAAAAAAATCTAGACAGAAAGGTTGCAGGTTGTTTTCGACTTACATAAAAATAATATTAAAAGAATGGTGTAATCATGCGAGAAACAAAATTTGTACTAGTACATAGTAGGTACACTACGCAGAGAATTTCTCGAAACAATATAAAAAATTAATACACGTGATTTCTTACTGCACCCTCCCTCCCCCCTTGTGATATTTAGTGATTTTTACCAAACCCCCTCCTCCCCATTCAAGCCTCACATAATTTAGGCCCCTAGGATATTTACCCTATCGTCAATAATTCTATTCAAAATATACTATCAACAGTATATAATTATAGATAAACATATAATTTTAAGTAGCAGAAGAATATAATTTTAGATAAATATGAATGACTTACTTTGGTTTGCTGCAGCACGTGGAGCAGCCGTTACACCATACCGCAGCATAAGCAACGCTGCTGCTGCGTCCAATTCAGCAGGAGTAGCCCTCTTTAGTCTGCAAAGTACAAAGTTCCAATGAGCAGGAGCATCACTAGGCAACGCGATGTGCATCACCGTGCTGCATTGTTGCATTGTCTGCATTAGTAACCAGAGTGGTGACCAACACTCTTGGATTCTGCTTATGCTTAAGAAAATTAAAACAAGTGGATAAAATTTAAAAAGTATTTAAAAAAAAAAAGCTTTTATTACTTGTTAATAAAAAAATAACTTTAAGTCTTTTCATTTGATACCCATATTGAGTGGGTTGTACAGAAATATGTGCGACGCCATTTTGTTACGTCGGCCATATTGGATTAATAATAATACCGAATATAAATTAATTGCATTGTCATCAGAACTAAAGGTATATTTCAAATTTCAGCTCAATCGGAAAGTGAATCAAATTTAACTTGCAAGATTTGATTACAGACAAACATCGGGATAGGTGAACTTTTTTTTTAATATGGAAATATGTAAAAGCTTTTTAAAATGACACATATTTAGGTAACTCTGTGAGAGTCTAGTGCCTGAAATAAGTTTTAAAAAAAGTCATTAGTTACAGATCACCAGGGCCCTCCTGAGGCAAAGAATCTTTACAAAGCTACTATTAAAAAATAAACCAATGAAATTGAGAACCTCCTCCTTTTGGAAGTCGGTTATAAATAGCGTACAAATCTATTATTTTCTAAATAATGGATTTAACAGAAAAAAAACACAAAAATAAAGAAAAACAAACGCGTTCAAATAGTGGTTCAACTTCAACGCGTTAAACTTTGTTTGCTTGTTTTTATGATTTTGACAGGCTATGTATGTATGTTCATCTGTTCCCTCATACTTCCTCAATTACTTGATATTCCGCTGGTTATAGGCTGTATGACGTGTCACTGAATCTAATGTGGTGCCCTCTTGCGGTCATAATGTATTGTGTTAAAAAATAAATTTGAGATAAATATGCCGTGTTTGGTATCAATGGTATCATTGGAAAGGGCGTTACTTGTACATTTAAAAAATATACATTATACATTTTTGCTCGTGACTTTGTCCGTACTTATTTGATAATTGTGATATTTTTATGGTATTTAAAATATACTTTGCAAATAAATTAATATTATAACGGCACCAAAAATGTAATATGCTTCGGTATGAATGGGCCGGCTCGACCGTAGTGATGAAGAGAAAACAGGTATGAAACAGCGCTTGCGCTGTGTTATTATTTAAAAACTTTAAAGATTATCCGTGTATGAACACCATGAATACAGGTATTAACACTGCTGTGATCACTTATATTCATCCCATGGGAGTCATAAAAGGTGACTGGGGAGTGAACAACAGGACAACATTACTACTACTTTTGATACACGCTGGCCACACGGGTTGGTACCCGTGCGGCTATGGTACAGTACGCCAAAACCTGCTTCCTAAGGAGATGCCTATGTCCAGCAATGTCTTGCAATAAAGGCTGTTCATGATTATAACGGAATTTTAAAGAAAATTCTTTTAGGGGAGGGTTCAGTTATATTGAAAACTAAAACAAATATATTGCATTGTGGGGGAACGCGGATCCTCCGACCAGGCGAGGTGAACATGCCTGGCGGGCCACTGCCCAACGGTTAATGTTGGGATGTTGTACCTATATATGCTAATTGTACATTATACTTATGCATTCGTCATTTTCTGTACTCTATTTTAAATCTGTGCTACGGTGTACAAATAAAGAGTTTTCTATCTATCTATCTAATCGGCGCGAGAACGTAACTACGTAGGTCTGTGTATCTTTGGTAGATGGCGCTGTCATATGTTTTATCGCTGTTGTATGTGGGACTCGCCACAGCATCAGCACTTGAACTCTTGGAAGACTGCCAACGATGAAAGATCTTCGTATGGCGGGAATCGCCTCAATAGAGGTTATGACTCTGATTTATCTAATAGTTTTAAAGGTGTCTTAACTCTAAAACTTTACAGTATGAAATTGTCTATTTAAAGTGATAAAATAACTTATGCATTTAGTAGATAATAATGTAATTAAAAAAAAAATAGAAAATTAAAATAGTAAAGTATATTAATATTATAATGAAATAATTATATTATTACTATACTCTTTGCGCTGTAGCATAGTGCGTTTCATGGTTCAGTCATATTTCGTTTCACTCTTGAAAGTTGCCGCGATTTACAAATTATGACTTAGTATTTCAGCTGTACCACATTCGCTATATATTAAATCATTAATAACTGTAGTAAATTAAATTAAACCATAAACTGTAGTAAATTAAAGTAATTTAAATTAAACCACCACGCGCCATGCAACAGCGCAAAGATTATAGATGCCTAAGTTTATATAATAGACCACTATTAAAAAAACGAAACTAAGGCATCTAGTAATATTGTAATATCAATTGTTAATTATAAATAATAGCAACAAAATAAACAAATACTAACCGGTTATACTTGTCCACTTGCTTGTTATCTGAATGGTTATAACACATTTTAAGCAAAATTCAATATCACTTTACAAGAAATGAGACTGTTCTCTAGCTGGAGCCAAAAAATAATGTTGAAAATATTGAAAGTGCTACAATTTATACATTTTTAGAATCATGAAGTCATAAAATTTAATAGTTGGAATATCAGGTAGAAAAATTATCTCCCTTCCAATAACCACAGTTCGACTATTGTTCTGTTGAAAGTGTAGTGAAAAAACCAACGCTATGAAGATAAACCATTGTTTAGTACTATAGAAATTTTAACAATCCCAATTATAAAGGTTTAGATAAGTCCAGCTTTCTTAAAATAAATTACTCCGGCGACAATAAATCCAGGTATGTTAAGCTTTTAATGTAGATTTAAAGGAAGTACAAAGTAGTTATATTAGCGGTACATAATGCGAGCCACGCACGACCGTTCCGAGTCGTCGCCGCGCCGTAGCAGCAGGAGCGCTGGCTAAAGCGCTTAGTACATTTAACTCAATTCAAGTCACTTCAACCACCGTATGACGATTTATATAATTTCATAAAGAGGTAAGGAAAGTCTTATTATTAAGATTATTGTAAGTATACGTTAATATGTAAAGTAAAAATACGTCCTCACGACCCTTTTCCTAGAAATTTCGGCACCTCAAAGATTTTCGGCACCCTAAACCCGTAAGCGGATTATAAAAACAATTACACTATTATGTGGTTTTGTGAATAAAATGGCGCCTTAATAATAACAATAAAACGTTATTTTCAGCCTCACAGTCCTTATAAAATTACAGATAAATAAAAGGTTTACTTAAACATAGGTGTGTGACCCATGTTTAAGTGAAACATTTTGAAACTTACTATCTTCTTAATATATTGGAATGACTTCCCACGGGTGGTCATCCTATGTCACACTATCAGGCTATGAAATCTGTTGGGTACAGTAGTTACCAGATCGTTGGAGTTGTCGCGCACTCGCCGCATCAAGGACTCTATTTGCATGAGCAGAAGTGCTTATAAATTAGACACGTTTGCCTCTGCGAACGTCATCGTCGCATTGCAAAACCGCAGCAGTCCCAACGTTACCCTGAAGGCAATATTATATTGGATGCGCAGACCTCTTAACGAGTTCTTTTCAAGCTGACCCATAGGACAAATGTGTGCAAGGACTAATAATAAGCTCTATAGAGGGTGCCTTTTACTTAATTTGCGTAACAACATCCAAATCTACGTATTTTTTCGTAATTGGCAATAGGTTGTTGGTTTGTTTGAAGGCAAAGTTTTTTATGTAAGTTTGTGATTGTGGTGTATTCTTCAGTTATGAGTCAATTTGTTTTTAAATAATACTTAGAACTTATTAAAGAAGGAATAAAATTGAAGGAAGTAAAGAAAGGAAGGAAGTTACTTGGTAGTACTGAGTTACACTATATTGAGGTATGATTTCTTGAATAAAATGAACACGCGTAGCTATTACGTTATACGAGTACATATTGGTGTACACGTCTCTCTTTACTCGGGTCTGTTTAAAAAAAACTCTGAGCCATGCTGTCTGAGACGCGTTCGGGGTTTCCCCACAGCAGGCGGGGTGTCAAACGAATGGCGCGTGCGCACTCGGCAAAGGACCGCTGGTAGACCTTTTTTTTCAATTCCGTTGAGCAGCGCCAATGCGTAATGTATTATAACGCCTAAACTCGTCGGTAGCAACAGTGGGTACGTACCGCGTAATCATTGAAATACATTTACATTCAGTACTGTGGAATTGAGAAACAAATTGTACAAAGATAGAAAATAGTCATCAAGAAACAAGGCTTGATGTTTGTTTTGAGAATGACAAAATAATGATAAGTACGCTTATATATATTTTATATTTGAAAATAAGGCACTAAGTTTGCTACTTTACATTGTTGTTGCATACATAAATAATAATGTATACGAAAATTGTAAATCTGAGAAAAAGCTATTTGATTTTGGTTTCAAAAATGCATGTAGGCATGGTAAAGGTCGGTATTATTTTATAAGACCCACTGGATCTTCCTCCGCAAGTCAATTTGAATACCAATTTATTAAAGAAGGAATTAGATTTCAATATAGTAAGCGAATTGGTTACTTGGTGGGACTGGTTTACACTTTTATTCAGGCAAGGTTGCCTGAATAAAATAAAACTATTAAGCAACACATGTTCACATCATCAAGTCGTCTCTCTCCATCCTATGTTTACACTTGCACGAACACAAGTAAACGGATCTATTTAAAAAATCTCAGACTCCGAGCCATGCTATTTGAGATGGGTTCGGGGTTTTCCCACAGCAGGGTGTTGAACGAATGCCGCTTGCGCAGTTGGCAAACGACCGCTCGTGGTCTTTTTTCTTCAATTCAGTTGAGTGGCGTAAATGTGTACTATAACGTCTACATATTATCGGTAGCAACAGGGGTTAGTATAAACCGCGTTATCATTAAAATACATTTATATTCAGTACTGCTGGACATGCGTAACGTATTGTACAAAGATAGAAATGCTCATCAAAGAACAAGGCTTGATGTTTGTCGGCAATTATTCGAAAATTATCCCATAATAAATCTCGATAACTCTTGTACCTGCAGCTGTTTAAAAGTGGTCCTACTCTCTTCTCAGTATTTTAAAGGCAATAATATGGACTTTTTAGATTAAGATGTACATGACATTGAAGTGCACGCAGAAATTGATTGAAATACACACAAATACAAGAAGATACTTGCTCACTCCAAGTGCCGAAATTTCTAAAACCACAACGAGTAGTGATCAAAGCTTTCAGTTATCAACAACACAAATTTGAATAGATAAAATGTTTACCTGTGTGGTCTGCAATATTGTTTGTTTAATGAAACTACAGAAAACAATGTATTATCTATCTTATCTTTTGTATCTACATTGTTTTGGTAAGACAGTTGGGGACCCCACAAAAGATAACGAACATACTAAGAAGTTAGGTGCAAAAATAATGCGTACTTTTGTTTGTCTTGGTCCTTTTGGCGAAAATAATTGAGGAAGAGGAGAGGGGATGTAGTAATTGTAACAAGCCTATAAAGTTTACCTGATTGATGCATTTCTATTCTACATTCAGTCATAAGCGAGCATCGGAAAAACTAGTGTTCAGTTTAGTTTACTTCTCAGTTAGATTATCCAACATGTCAGATAATCAGCAATCAATGCAAGCAACGATGAAGTTGTACGAAGGAGACGAACTGCAAATAATGTCGGCGTCTACACGTAAGTAATTAATGTACTTAGTTTTTGGCGGTTGTTACTAGTACGGTTAAGAAAATAATTTACATTATGTCATATAAAATCAGAATAGCGCATATCTTATCTGTGTTCACTAGTTTCTTTTTAATTTTTCTGAAAAAAAATCGTTGTACTTGATTTTAAGAATGGTTACATGTAGACTCTGTTTTCTTTCAAAAGTTTATTTCCATGATATATCATTTCATTTTAAAATACCATGTGGATATTCCGTTCTAAAATGCGATATCACCTAAATTTCCCGATTCTAATCCGATGGGGAGCAGCTTATATGTTTTAACTGAAAATTTTAACTGATACTCGATAATTTCCTCGGTGGCGCCAATGCGACTGTACTAATACATAATATTATGGGTTAGATGTTCGAACTATTATTATTATCACCTATGTGTAAATGTGATCAATACCTATGATTACTGTGATGCCTATGATTAGTATAATTTTTATCTTTGAGATGTAAGTGAGGTTGTATTTAAGTTATATCACGATAATTATACAGAGCAGTTCTATTTCGCGTTTCGATTCTGCGTTCATGTCCTTGTCAGATTCTGTACTTATGAGTTATCGACCAAATTTTTGGTCTTGGTTTCGGCCACGAAATGTAGTTCCGGCCTTAGTTTCGGTTTCTGCCAAAAACTCACTATAAATTTATCGCACGTCGTTCGGTAAACTTCGCGGCTTACTCGTGCTCGCCCGCCCTCGCCACCGGCTCACTTCGCCGCCATTGATTATAATAACGTATAAAATTAAAAAAATATTTAGTTTATACCTGCCCGGAGCGCTAACGATTGTCGATCATAAATAATCGGGTTCGATTCCCGGTTCGAGCCAATGTATTTTAATGATTGTTTTGATTTGATTTAACCATAATTTACTATCTCTAAGTGATTACTCTCAACTACATTGTTTCAGAGTAGGCAGATTGAAATAAAAGGCAATCTTTTAATTTTATTCTGCTACTAGAGCTGAGCCCCACAGTGTTACCCAAGGTACATCGAAAACCGCAGGTAACGCCGCGGGGTGAAACTAGTCTAAAAAAAGTAGTCTACGTTACGAAGTACGAAGTTTAAAAAAATTTAAAACTACTTTTATGAAATCAATTTAGTTAAAAACTGTTAATTTTAAATTTTAAAATGGCACTTTAATTTTATTTATTCTTATAGATTAGGTTACATGAACACTTTTGAATAATGAACTTTTTTGAATATATGAATTCGACGAGACGAGTTGAGGTAATAGGTAGTCGAACAATCTATAATATATTGTAAGGAATAAACGAATAGAGTGAGGTACTCCAATGGTGGTCTGTACCTAACTTTACAATGTGTCGTCATTCGAATGAGACTATCGAGTGAGAAGTAGTATTGTGAAGCTCGCCCTCTTTTGCTCGGGACCTCGCGGTGTGCGGACGGGTGCATCACTGTGTAGTGTTTAACGTTGATTACATAACCTTGATATTTTGTTTAAGTATAAAGTTAAAAAGCGGTGCCTCTGAGTGTAGTGTATAACGTAAACTATAGTTGATTACTTAGCCCTTATATTTTAATTATGTATTAGAGTTAAATAACCAGATAGTGTTTTAGTGTTCTTTATAAAATTAAATTGTATTTTTTTTAATCAAATGAATTGGTTTTTGTTTATATCAGAAGTGGGATTAAGTTATCCTTTAACCCACAATTGATTTAACTTTTTCTTTTGTTGCTTGTGTTATTAATATCTGGTGTTTAACTGCTAATATTGTGTTGTTCTGTAATCGTATCGTGTAATTTGCTTCGGTGTATATTGATCTATTACAATGGGTAAGCATAAACGTTCATGCAGTCGATCTGACTCGAGTGAAGATAATAATTCTAAACGTTACCGCCGCCGGCATCGTAGTCGTTCTACTCATGGTTCTTCTCATGGTTCGGATATACGTGAATCGTTACAAGTTATCATAACGCGGTTAAACGCATTAGAGGATAGGTCTACCATTACGACGTCTTCTAATATCGAAGCGCGTATGCAACCTAATGATTCTTCAGAAAAAATCGTAGAAGCTATTCAGTCTTTAAGGTGGGGTAGTTCTCGTGATTATTACGTTTCGAATTTTGATCCTAACGTGAATGATATTGATTCTTGGTTTGAAGAGGTAGACAGAGCACAAATTCTTAACAAATGGTGTGATGCTGAGTGCTTGTCGCGTATTGGGCACTGTCTTAAGGGTGATGCTAAGTCATGGTTAGATGATTGGGTCACAACAGACCGGTCATGGAGCAACTTTAAAAAAAAGATTTTAGGTCTTTGTGCGTGAAAAATATTGATGTAGCGAATATTTTGTACGATGTGATGAGTACGAGTTCCGACGATTATGCAACGTATGCTGAATACGCGCGTAGATCTTTATTGCGCTTGAAAATAGTGAAGGGGCTTAGTGATGAGCTTATTAGTGCGATCGTCATACGTGGTATTAATGACCCGCATATTAAGGCATCTGCTACAAATCGTAATCTGAAGCCCTGTGAATTAGTTAATTATCTAGCTACTTTCCTTAAGCCCGCGCTTAATAAAGCCGAAAAGCTTTCTAGTTCTGACCGCGGTATTAGTAAACGATTTGTTAAACCGCATGTTGGCAAACGGTATTTATCAAACATTCCGATTAAATGTTTTTCATGTGGACTGATGGGCCACAAACAAGTTAACTGTCGCTCCAAGCACAAACTATCAGTAAACACGAATCAAGTACCTTCCACTAGTGCGACTGTTATACCGTCTACTACTGTAAAGCCAAGTAATAGTGATATAAAACTGGAATCGAAGTCAACCTGCGTGAATTGTAAAAAGATAGGTCATCATATTAAGGATTGTTTTGCTAAGCAACGTTCTGATCAGAGGAGAGCAAACGTAAATTTTTGCTCATTACCTAAATTTAATCATTCTAGAGACGTTATGGTGGGAGTGATTCAGGGAATTCCTATTGACATCTTGATAGATAGTGGTGCTTTAGACGTTTCACTTATCTCCACTTATGTCGTGAGCTATTTGTCTTGTTTTTCGAAACCCACTTATCGCGAGTTAAAAGGTGTCGGTCATAATATCACTCGAGTGTTCTCTTATGTAACGCTTACCATAGAGTTTGAAGAAATCACTCTTGAGGTTGATTTATTGGTTGTGCCCAGTGAGAGTATGAACGCACCTATCATAATCGGTACAGATGTTTTAAATCGTGAGGGAGTAACTTATGTACGTACTAAGGGTTGTCAACGATTAATTTACAATTCGGTCCCGACAAAAGTTTCGACGGTAGAAGCGGATGAGCACGCTATTAAGACCTCACTTGTAGGAGATGACCACAAAAAACTTTTAGAGATTTTAAATCAGTTTTCAAAGTTTATGCTTACCGGAACGGCTACTTCAAGCGTGACTACTGGTAGCATGCACATCCGTTTAAACAGTGATGCACCCATACATTACAGACCGTACCGCTTATCTTTTAATGAAAAGTTGAAGGTTCGTGAAATTATTGCAGATCTTTTATCTAAAAGAATAATACGTGAATCGGAGTCAGCGTACGCGAGCCCTATACTCTTAATAAAGAAAAAAGACGGTACTGATCGAATGTGTGTAGATTTCCGGGCCTTAAATAGAATTACGATTAAAGACAGATATCCTTTGCCGTTAATTGAGGATCATATTGACCGGTTGGGTATGGGTAAATATTTTACGACCCTTGATATGCCATCAGGGTTCCATCAGATTTGTTTAGATAATGACTCGATTCCTCTTACGGGTTTTGTGACGCCAGAAGGTCATTATGAATATTTAATAATGCCTTTTGGACTCGCGAATGCGCCAGTTGTTTTCCAAAGAATCATTAGTAATACCCTGCGTTCTTTCATAAACAGCGGCGCTGTCGTGGTGTATATTGATGACGTGTTACTTATTAGTGAGAGTATTGACGCTGGTTTACATACCCTAAATAGTGTTCTAAGGACTTTAACGGATGCTGGGTTTTCGTTGAATATGAATAAGTGTTCTTTTTTGAACACTGAAATAGAGTATTTAGGACGTGTAATCAGTAACGGTGAAGTTCGTCCTTCAAAATCTAAAATAACGGCATTAATAAACTCAACTGCACCCAAAAATGTGCGTCAAGTTAGGCAATTCTTAGGACTTGCCTTTCAAAACTTCATGTATCGCACGTTTAACTAAAAAGGATGTAGAATTTAATTGGGGTGAAGAACAGAAACGAGCTCGTGCCGATATTATTAAGTGTTTAACTAGTGAACCGGTTCTCACTATATTTAACCCTAATTTAAATACAGAGGTCCATACGGACGCCAGCAGTCAAGGATACGGAGCTGTTTTAGTTCAAATTCATAGGGATGGTCGTAAGTGTGTAATTGCCTACTACAGTCAGGTAACTAGTGGAGCGGAAGTACGATATCACTCCTATGAATTAGAAACGTTGGCTGTAGTTCGGGCCTTACGTCATTTTCGTCACTACCTTATTGGCATTGAATTCAAAGTTATTACCGATTGCAACGCTTTAAAAGCTACACAAAATAAGAAGGATCTCTTACCTCGGGTGGCCCGATGGTGGGTGTATTTACAAGATTTTACATTCACCATTGTTTACCGTAAAGGCGTTTTAATGCCTCATGCCGATTACCTTAGTCGCAACCCTATTCGTTTTGTAAATAGCATAGACAAACCACGTAATTGGGCGCAAATCGCACAGTCAGGCGACGAAGAAACTCTAAAACTAATTAGTCAATTAGACGATGGACAATTAGACGCCAGTCGTTATGTAAAAAACAACGACATTCTTTACTACCGGTACTCGCCGGTAGGAGAACAATCACGCCTGTTATGTTATATACCAAAGGGACATAGGCTTAGCCTACTTAGGATTTTTCACGATGAACATTGTCATGTAGGGGTAGATAAAACAATAGCGTTGATATTAAAACATTTCTGGTTTCCTAGCTTACAAACGTTTGTTAAAAAATACATAGGACATTGTTTAACCTGTATAGCCAATAAAAGGATTCCACGGGCTGCTTTACAGCCTATCACATCGTGGCCTAAGCCAGATATAGCTTTTCACACCCTCCATATGGATGCTCTCGGTCCGTTGCCAGAGTCCAATGGATATAAACATATTATGGTAGTAGTAGATGCTTTCTCTAAATACTGTCTACTGTATCCTATTTATAAACAAGATTTGGATGAGTTACAACAAGTATTTCAAAATGTCATGTCCTTATTCGGTACTCCACGTCTTTTGGTCACTGACAGAGGCCGTATGTTTGAATCTGCACGATTTGTTAAGTGGATTAACGATTTAGGATGTTCAATACATCATATCACTCCAGAAATGCATCGTTCTAATGGTCAGGTTGAAAGATATATTCGCACTTTACTTAACATGTTACGTATAGAGATCAATCATAAGAAAAGTAAATGGTCTGAAGAGTTATGGCGTTTACAGCTCATTCTCAACATTACTCAACAAAAAACCACACGGGCGTCTCCGTTACATCTTTTAACAGGCACCGAGGGAGTCACTCCCGTAATACAAGCTCTAGTTCGTGATGTCACTCAAGACTGCTCAAGTTCTGAAAGGCAATCCCTTCGAGAGCTTGACAGACAAAGGACGGCCGAACGTCTTAAAGAAAATCAAGAGCGACAAGATGAATATGTCAATAAAGGTCGACGCCCGCCTCGTGTTTTCCAGATGAACGATCTTGTATTTGTTATTAAATATGCACAATCCAAAGGAAAATTGGATCCTGGTATGCGCGGCCCATATAAGATAACTAGAGTCCTCGAAAATGGTCGTTATGAGTTAAAATTACTGGCCGGAGCTTATGGCAAAGTGAGTTATGCCGCAGCTCAATTCATGGTACCTTGGAAAGGTGAATGGACGCCTGAAGAATGTGCAGCCTTCTTTGCGAGTAAGTCACTGCGACAGTAGATCTTGAGATTTTACAGTGTGTCCTAAGACCTATGGACAGGGTAACCAGCCCCAAACTCATGGTCCTCCTTAGAAAACCAATAAGACTCATGGACCGGGTATCCAGCCCCAAACTCGTGGTCTTCCTGAGAGAACTATAAGACCTATGGACCGGGTAACCAGCCCCAAACTCATGGTCTTCCTGAGTGAACTTTAAGGCCTATGGACAGGGTAACCAGCCCCGAACTCGTGGTCTTTTTATGGTAACAGTAGATCTTCATGCTGTAGGTCTACTCTTGTCATGGTACTAAACTTCTGGTTGTTAAGTTTTAGATGCTTGTAACAGTGACTGTTTGTTTGTAGTCTAGAACGAATTATAAACAATCTTTCACTCTTTTCCTTGGGGGTTCAGACCTTTTCCTATTCCTGTTAACTGTTATTATCATGATAGCTGTTTGTTAACTGTTTACACTAAATTGGATAACTGTTTTCAGCAACTGACAAATCAGACGACGATGTACCTACAGAGGATCCTAATGAACTTTTATTAGATGTTCAAGCCACTGCAAATGAGAACAATGAAGAGGTGCAGTTACCTGAACCTGAC
This sequence comes from Diaphora mendica, assembly GCA_949125395.1. NCBI lineage: Eukaryota > Metazoa > Arthropoda > Insecta > Lepidoptera > Erebidae > Diaphora > Diaphora mendica. Next base: position 8,630,526 of record OX421327.1, read on the forward strand.
GAGGACGTCAGGGTGTCAGGAGAGGCCGTGTAAGGAATAAACGAATAGAGTGAGGTACTCCAATGGTGGTCTGTACCTAACTTTACAATGTGTCGTCATTCGAATGAGACTATCGAGTGAGAAGTAGTATTGTGAAGCTCGCCCTCTTTTGCTCGGGACCTCGCGGTGTGCGGACGGGTGCATCACTGTGTAGTGTTTAACGTTGATTACATAACCTTGATATTTTGTTTAAGTATAAAGTTAAAAAGCGGTGCCTCTGAGTGTAGTGTATAACGTAAACTATAGTTGATTACTTAGCCCTTATATTTTAATTATGTATTAGAGTTAAATAACCAGATAGTGTTTTAGTGTTCTTTATAAAATTAAATTGTATTTTTTTTAATCAAATGAATTGGTTTTTGTTTATAATATCTATACTAATATTATAAACGCGAAAGTTTGTAAGTAGGGATAGATGGATGGATGGATGGATTTTTGTTACTCTTTCACGCAAAAAGTACTGAACGGATTTGACTGAAACTTTACAATAATATAGCTTATACATCAGAATAACACATAGGCTACTATTTGCCGCGAAAACTGACATATACGCGGGCGGAGCCGCGGGCAGCCACTAGTGATAATATAATATTTACACTGACGAAATATATACTATTGTGTCAATGATATCACTGACGAAATTGTGTCATTGATATTTACCAATGGGAGAGGTGTATGTCCAGCAGTGAACTGCAATAGGCTGATGATGATGACGATAAGAACTATAAATTCTCAAAATTAAAAAAAACCCCCGATATAATAACCTGAGTTCCTTTAAAAAGTAACAAACACGTTATGCGCTTTCATTTGAGACCCCACTCGATGATATTTTTGCAGACATTCGGTTACTCTTCCCCACTTTCACCCCCATAACTTTTAGACGGCTCAACCGATTTTCATCAAACATGTCTAAGAACACTCGCACGTAACTCACCTTTCATACAAAAAAAAACTAAATTGAAATCGCTTCATCCGTTCGGGAGCTACGGTGCCACAGACAGACAGACACGTGAAACTTATAACATCCCTCTTTTTGGTCGGGGGATAAAAACAGTGGTAAATACTCAGATATTTTATGAAAAAAATGTTTTTCTTCTGATTTAACTGTCTGTAGCTAAATAATGTATGGGAACATTTTTAACTCACTGCACTACTGTAGCTGTGTGTAGTTTACTTACAATATGTATGTATTTTCAATTCAGAGGTGAGTGTGCGAGATACAGTCATGTATTTATTATTGTTTTTGTATAAGTGCAACAAGAAAATACTAAATAGCCATGTTTTTTTGCTGTCTGTGTGTAGTCATGAAAACCTGTTTTAATATTTTTTCTATAATACAGGAAAGCGCTTCGAGGCTTGTCGTGCGAGCTTGGCTGCTGGTCGAGGAAATACTTTCTGGGTCCTCAACTATGTGCAATTGAAAGCAATGGAATTACTTCTTACTTTAAAAGTTAGTATCTTATCAACAAATTTAGAGTTGTACTAACTTTTTATTTTTTTATGAATTATGACAAATAACACGTGGATTTTAAATAATATGTTTTACATAGTTTCTTTTTAAGTAACAAATTCCACACTCGAGTATGTTAAGATCATGATTGTATTTTTTCTGAAACTTTGAGATAGTCACATTGCCTTTATTCATAATCATTGAAATACTTTAATCATTGAAACACTTTTAGACATCGAATCAATCTAACTTACCTTAATCTTATACACTCGAGTATTTTAGACTATTGAGTTTTTTTCCTAAATTGGTGGGCTGCCCTAGCCGTTGGTTCATGTTTGGTGGAGGTACTCAAGGGTGTGTGAGGTACTACTCCTTATTTATTTATACAACTTTATTAAACACCACTAAAAAAAAATACAGACATATGAAAAAACTACAATTTGGTATAACAATAGGCGGTCTTATCGCTCACGGCGATCTCTTCCAGACACCCTTTGTACGGATATTGTATAATTGCAATTCGGATAGTCTAAGGTGTACCTAAGTTTGAAATAATCTAAGTATTAATTAATATTTAAACTTAATACATGTGACTAAAGTAAACATACCAGTACATAGGATGAATACATACATACATATATATATATACGAATAAAAAAAATACTTATATCAATCTGCCGCACTCGACTTAATACTAAATCCCTAAATCCTTTCTAGGCCTCCAGTACTAACAAAATTGTACAAGAATGCGGTGGTTCCATCAATGGTTCTACTGATAAGATTGATGCTGAAGCAAGGAGCAGTGCAGAGCAGGAAAAAGCAGAGGATTGAAAATGGGTAATATTTGGTTTCTATTCTTCTACATTTCTAGAGTATTAGTACCTCAGTAGACTAAAGAACAATAAAATGATATCGTGGAAGGGTTAATGAGAGCAAACAAAACAATTTCTTAATTTTGAATGCAACTAATACCTTTACATATTTTAAAACCTCATAAATTAGGTATTTGAAATGTGCCTTGTTAGATTTGGAGTTTTATGAAATATTTACTGAGAAAGAATAGGTGAATAGGGGACTGCCCTGTTGATCTAGCCGTTGACGTATACAACTGCCGATTTAGATTGAGAGCTCTTGGGTCCGAATCCCGAGTTGGGTCACAAAGTGTTATTAAGTTTTTTGATTCAAGAATTACGAAGTTTGGAAGTTGGGGTCTTGACCTCCGTGCTTCGGAGAGCCCATAAGGCCCGTAAAGTCGGTCCAGCGCTTAGACAAAGTCTCCCCGGCGTGTCGGAAAACTGTCCCACTGAATTATGAGAGTGAGGGAACAGAGATTGCACCTATGTTTGCGTACACATTTGTGCAGCGTAATATCTCCTGCGTAGTTGATAGGTCTCCCCTGAGACTGGCCACCGTAGTTGTAATCGGCTAGGAAAACATAATTAATTGTTTGATATCATACCAGGTCGCCTGCTAGAACTACATCATCGAATCAACCTAACTAACCTGAATCTTATACGATCGAGTATTTTAGACCACTGAGTTTTTGTTTCCTAAAGTGGTGGGCTGCATTAGCCGTTGGTTATGAGTAGGGTTTATATTTGGTGGAGGTACTCAAGGGAGAGTAAGGTACTACTCCTTATATTAATCTGCCGCAGTTGACTAAATCCCTAAATCCTTTCTAGGCCTCCGATACTAACAATAATGAACAAGAATGCGGTGGTTCCAGCAATGGTTCTACTGATAAGATAGATGCTGAAGCAGGGAGCAGTGCAGAGCAGGAAACAGTAGAGGATCCAAAATGGGTAATATTTGGTTTCTATTCTTCTACATTTCTAGAGTATTAGTAGCTCAGTAGATTAAAGAATAATAAAGTCATATCGAGGAAGGGGCAATGAGGGCAAACAAAACAATTTATTAGTTTTGAATCCCACTAATACCTTTACATACCTTAAAATGAGATATTTGAAATGTGTACTGTTAGATTCGGAGTTTTATGAAACATTCATTGTGAAAGAATAGGTGGATAGAGGTGATTGACTGTCTAGCGGTTGACGTATGTTAACTGCCGATCTAGAGGTCTCGGTTTGGAATCCTGGATCGGCCCAAAAAGTGTTATTGAGTTTTTCTTATGTTAGAAATACTTAATGACAGCTCAGAGTTTGGAAGTTGGGGTCCAAACACCCGTGCCTCCCGGGTTGTGTCGGGTAACTTATGATTACCGGATTATGAGAGTGAGGGAACAGGGAGTGCATCTGTGTTTGTGCACATACTTATGCACTATAATATCACCTGCGTAGTTGGTTGGTCTAGGTTGAGACTCGCCGCCGTAGCTATTTGTGGTTTGATATCATATCAACTTACTAGAACAATACGAAAATGTAATAAAGTTCTAATTTCAAAACAGAATATCGAATGGACAATTTGTAAATATTTTGTGGTTCCTAATTTTCGGAATCTTAACTTAAATTTTTTAATTCTTTGTTTACTTTCTTAGGTTCCAATTGGGAGCGGTAAAACACTTGTACCCCGAGACAAATATGAGAAAATAAAGGCATCTAAGTCATACACTATTGCTACTCGTAGATTGCTGATGGCAGTATTTCCCAGAAGGTAAAAGTCTTTTATCTATTTTTTCTAACATTTACTATGAGTTCTGGATAGGTTGAAGGACGGAATAATATGAAAAATTATGGTTATTTCATTAGCACAGGTATTAAATATCTATAATTTCATTATTTTATGTATGCGACTGTCAAAGTGACTCTACTCTGCCTATGTAAGGTATGAGCAGAATCCAAGAGTAGTGGTCACCATTTACCCATTACGAATGACAATGCAGCATGGCGACCCACACGTTGACGGCCTATTGATATGCTTCTGTATCATTGGGGCCTCCTTTATTAATTTCTAGTGTATTATGTGTGTTTTATGAATTTCTAGTGTTCTGGCGACGCACTCAATGACTGGTAAGCCTTCGCCAGCGTTCCCAGATAAGCCAGCAAAACTGCAATTGGATCCCCTAAAAGTTTCGGATGTGATCCTGGAAGTTTTAAAGAAATTCCGAAAAGTTTCCGAGACTTCAGTTAGGTAAGTATAGTGATGAAAAACTTACTTACGTATTAACAATATTGTCAGTCACATAATTTATTTTCATATAGCCTCTCCTTGAATAATTAGACATCAGCCTTATAAGCTTTAATTTACTATTAATGGTAATAATTTACAATATTATGAAGACATTTCGATTTTTAAAAGTAATTGTGGAAAGTATCTACCTAAGGCTAAGAACTTGAGTATACTTAATAATGGTATGTGGCAAAGGTGACGGCTCACCTAAAATAATAACTCGTGGTCGATGCCGCGATGATCGTATGTTGATTGTGTAGCAACGACGATGACGTCGATCAGCGCTGAATCAGTTCTAGTAGGCGTAGAGGCGCGTAGCAGAAAGTGTGGTTCGTAGACGTCAACATAAGCGTAGCCATCATTAGCATTTATATCTGTTTAGGCCGATTTCGCGTAGCAGAAAATAAGTTACGGTGGCGCTATCGAATTCAAGCTTAACACAAAAACTCAAAAATTATTTATTTTACTTTAAGCCCATCAAGTAGAAGCGAATCTCTATTAGTGCGAATCACTAATTATGTACTGAAATTGGTATAAATTAGAACATTTAGTTTATAACTAAAATATTACCAAATATAGAAAAAACCGGCCAAGTACGTCGGACTCGCCCATGTAGGGTTCCGTAGCAGCAAGTAACATAATATAATTTTTATTTTATTTTATATTTGTGTTGATTAAATGAAAGGTAATTTGCGGTTTACGATTTATGACGTATTGAAAAAACTACTTACTAGGTCTCGTTCGAACCAATTTTCGGTAGAAGTTTACACGGTAAAATACATCATATATTTTTTAATTTTATCATTTTCTTATTTTAGAAGTTACACACACCTTTTACCACTTTGAAATTGTCTCTCGCGCAAACTGTTCAGTTTAGAAAGAAATAATATTAGAAACCTCAGTATCATTTTTGAAGACATGTCTATAGATAGATACAAGTTTAGGTTAGATGAAAAAAAAAAATAAGATTCAGTTCTGTCATTAAATTCAAAATCATTTATTCAATTAAGACACCAAGTGACATTTATGAATGTTAAATTGAGGCTACAGTTAGAAAATCACACATCGACACAAACAGACGCCACAGATGTACTGTATTGCCAAGGCATTAGGACATCCGAACCACTCTTAGCATCCACTGCTGTATGTAGGCCTTCCCAAAGGACATTTTCATATTTGAAATGAATGAATTAAATTGTAATTTTTTAGAAAAAACGTGGTCTCCTGTCACAAGTATGTAAATAAAACCTAAAAGGCAATAAAATTAATCGTTGAAATATGTCTATGTATGTTTACTTCAAATAAATATAAAATTGTAAACTGTAAACCCACATCGTAGTCTATGCGCGCTTCACTAGCGAGATCTGATAAATACGTAAACACATAAGAATATGGGGCTCACCATCATTATATCCATTTATAAAGTACAATTACGTTAATGGGGTGCTTACTTGTCCTCATTGTGCACGTTTCTTCAGTACCAAGATAGGGTACGTAAGCCACACCAGAGCACACGCCCGAAGCTTAGATGCTCAGACTTATCAGTCACCATAGCCGAAATCGGCAAGGGAAATATATATCCATTTATATATAACATAATATTTATAAGTTTACATAACAAAGTAAAATCAATAATAAATATAAAAACAAACAAAAAATTTATAAATATCATTTTACAGGAGCTGCATTACGACAAAATGTGCAGATGAGTGCAAAATGCTTCGAACCCGACATAAGAAGAACGCATCAACCAAGTAAACTGTCCAGTGACGTTTTTTGTTCCTACAATTGTGATATAATTGTGAATTGTAAATACCTATTAAAAGTATGTTTCAATCTTGCTTCATATTATATTAAATGTATATTATATGAATGTACATATTGTATTAAAGCTTTTCGTACGTCTCAGTCGAGGCGCAAATATTTTTTAATGTCAAATTTGTGAAGGTGTTATATTTTCTTATTAAATTTTCTATAAAACGCAACATTGACTTTTATTCAATACTTCTTATTTTATTGACTACAGATTTTATTTATTAAAAATATAATATTTACTATCACCCAACTAGAAAGAAACTCAAATGGTAGGAAGGAAGACAAAATTTAATTAATTGTCGTAGACGGCCAGATTAACCATGTGTGTACAGTCAGCATCGGATTGATTTGTGCTTTTAAAGTTTTCATAATGTGTTTGAAGAACATCAACTGACTGTATACTCATAACGCAATCGAAAGCCTTTGTTATGTCCAAAAATATAGCCACGACTGGTATTTTATAGAGAAAAAAATATAGTTTAAAAAACTAAACAAACATGCTTTTATAAATAAACCAAGCTAAAAAGAAGATAATAGTTTTAATATAAAAAAGCATGGGGCGACATTATTGAAATATTTTCAGAAAGCACCCCACGCTTTTTTACATTAAAATTATTTTCTACTTTTAAGCTTAGTTTATTTATAAAAGCGTGTTTTTTAGTTTTTTGAACTTTTTTTTTAACTAGATTTTTTCAAATAATTTTATTGTCACTGGCCCTTTCCAAGAAATTCTTCTGTTCCCAGGCAATGGAAGGTGGCACAAATTATTATGATCCTGAAGCCGGGTAAGACTCCAGAAGATGTAAACTCGTATAGACCAATCAGCCTTCTGTCAATGCCATCAAAGGTTATGGAGATCTTATTTCTAAAAAGACTAATGCCAATAATTAACGAAAAAGTTTAATACCTGATCACCAGTTTGGCTTCAGGCAACAACATGATACTATTGAGCAGGTACATAGGCTAGTGAACGAGATTAACAAAGCCTTCGAAACGAAACAATACTGCACAGCGGCATTCTTGGATATTACCCAGGCCTTTGACCGCGTATGGCATGATGGGCTCTTATATAAGATAAAAAAATCTGTCCCAATTGAGTATTACAACTTTATTAGATCTCATTTGGGACACAGATACTTTCTCATACGATATGGCGAAGAAGTCACATCACTCTATCCTATACATGCAGGCGTATCACAGGGCAGTGTAATGGGCCCTATTCTGTACCTACTATACACTGCAGATCTGCCTACCTCAGAAACCACCATAACGGGTACTTTTGCTGACGATACCGCAATCCTATCTTCTGATAATAATCCGGAAAAAGCTTCCCAAAAACTCCAAAATAGCCTAGACGACATCTCAAAATGGCTTACAGATTGGCGAATCAAGGCAAATGAAACGAAATCAGTCCAAGTAACCTTCACAACTCGACGTAACATTTGTCCCCCAGTCACACTAAAGGGAGTCCAGATTCCTCAACATGAAGATGTAAGGTATTTGGGGATATACCTAGATAAAAGACTCACATGGAGAAAACACATTTTTACAAAACGTTTAGCATTGGGACAACAGGTCAGAAAAATGAACTGGTTGTTAAACAAAGAGTCGCAGTTGTCAATGTCTAACAAAATACTAGTCTATAAAGCCATAATCAAACCCATATGGTGCTACGGACTGCAACTATGGGGTACTGCATCAAATTCAAATATCGAGATCCTGCAAAGATTCCAATCTAAAGTGCTACACATGATCGCAAATGCGCCCTGGTTTATATCAAATGATAGATTGCATCATGATCTAAATATAAAAACAGTCAAACAAGAAATAAAGGACAGAATGATAGCATACCAAGCTAAAATCACACACCATCCAAATGTACTTGCTAAGAATCTTATGGATGATATCCCAATGCCACGTAGGCTAAAACGCAGAAACCCACAAGACCTATTGCTGTAAAGTCAAGGACTAAAACCGAGTAAGCGGTATTGTTACTGAACGATACCGTACAAGTCTTATACCCTGCAAACTCTGAACGAATGCTGAATATCGATAGATAGATTGCATTGAATAATAATAAAAAAAAATAAAAAAAATTGGCCCTTGACCCCTGTGCAAATTTTCAAGTTAATCAGACTCCTATCAGTAGATGAAAATGAAGTTACAAGATTCAGTTACATTCATACATACAGGCCAAGCTCATAAAAGCGTGTTCAAAACCGCATCAGTTTTGGATTTTTCGTACTGAAAACGATGAGGAATACAGTAGAGGAAATTCGAGAACATCAAAAACTTCCGTGTGAAGCCTGACGGGTTGGCAAGTATAGTATAAATAATATAATTTCATAAATTATTATTTGTCTTTACATTGGGGTCTCGTGGCTAAGTGGTAGCCGATCAACCCCCCTAGGAGTAATCCTGTGTGATAAATAAAACGAGTATTATTGATGTAAATTATGTTAATAAGTAAAAATAAACGAAACAGTAAAAGGCGTGTCTCCTGCGGCTAAAAATAACAAAACAAACTAACAAAATTGTTAATTAAACATGTTAGCGAAAAGTCACTGGAGACGGACTTTTAAACGAAGATCAAACACGATTACACGAAAAGCAACAATCTTTTATCTACTCGACAAAATGACTTATAGTACACTTACTTACTTACTTTTATAGTATAAATATGAATAATATAAGTATTAATGTTAGTTCAGTTCAGTTTCGTTATAGAAGTATATGCTGGGATGTTTTCAGTCCGCTTTGGATAACATGTTTGCTTGTTAAAATTAACAAAACAGTTAAGCGACGCCCATATTGTATAAAAAATGTGATGTTTGGTGTTTATAAACATTAAACAGTGTCGCAGGAGACCCGGCTTCTTCGAAGCTAAAGACAATCGTAGGAAAAGTGACAGGGTTCACACACGCTACGAGTGAAAGAAAACTATAAATAAGATAGAGAGAGACATACTGTCATATATAGAAGGCTCGAAATTTAAATTTAAAGTAATACTGCGTCGCGGGGGAATTTACAAACATACATGAAACGGCCACAAAGTACACCCATACCCAGAACAACAATTTGTGAATCACACAAAGTGTTGTCCCATGTAGGATTTTAACCCACAACACTTGATGCAGTGGAGAGCGGCTTGGCGACCGCTTAAACCACTAGGTCAGCCGTGCACTCATAGGTTATACTTGTCCACTTGCTCGTTCTGTGTATGGTCATGCCTAATTTTAAGCAAAATTCAATATCACTTTTAAAGAAATGAGGCTTCTCCAGATGGAACAAAAATATAGTGTTGTAAATGTTGAAGATGCCACTTTTTCTAATTTTGTAGAATCATGAAGTCATAAAATTTAATGGTTGGAATATCAGGTAAAAAAATTATCTCCCTTCAAATAACCACAGTTCAATCATATCATACTGTACGGTTAAAAGTGTATTGAAAAAACCAACGCTTACGCGAAGATAAACCATTGTTTGGTACAATAGAAGTACATCCCAATAATAAAGGTTCAACTAGCTTTAGATAAGGCCAGCGTCTTTATACTTTCTTAAAATAAAAATTCTGTTCGCCTTAAAACAATTTAAAATATTATTTCCTTATAAATTATTATCCTTTGAAAGGTCCTTGTTGCCAACATTTACAACTTTATGTACTTATTTCGGATCGTATTTTAATAAAAGTGGATATTTCAACATTTCATGTTTACATTCAGAAACTGATTGTCTGAGGACGGGAAGGGCTCCGGCGACAATAAATCCAGGAATGCATGGTTAGTTAAGATTTTAATGTACATTTTAAAGTAAGAACAAGGTAGTTATTTAAGCGGCTCTACGCCAGCCACGAAAGACCGTTCCGCGTCACCGCTGTACGTAGAGAAAAGCAGGAGCGCAAAGTTGAGGCGAGGCGGGTTACGTCGCGCGACCCTTTACATGCGTCTACGTCATCAACAGTGACGAACCTATATTCATGTCCATTAAGAAACAACACTTTAACTTACACAAATAAAATAAATCAACAAACATTCCGGGGAAAAATATAGTTGAACCCATTATAAGACTTGTGTTATGGGTACCAGGGCTCTCTCACAAGGTAACGACATTAACTGATCTATTTTGCTTTGTTTCTATTTACCAAATACCACATTTCTTATTCTCGAATGTTTTTGCGTCATCTTCGATACAAATTTATTTCATCATATTTTTACAGTGAAAAACATTTGAACGACATCATTTGGAACACGTACGACTTACACGTCTTATAGGTATATTTTGACAGAATTGTACAGTTTTACTATCAAATTGGCATAATACTGCAGTTCAAGCTTCGTCTTCGAAGTTTACATATTCTGAAGATTTCTTATTTTATGCTCGATTGTTGGATGGATGTAAAAAAGTAACAACATTAACGTATAATATTTAAATAACGTAACGAACACCCCAATAAACTAAAAGCACGCGATAACAAAGAAATTACTCAATGGTGTGTTCTAAGACACTACTATCGATGGGCCATTACAAACGTGCGAACTGAGTCATAAATCATTAATTCATAAAACTGTGACAATGCCGCGCCACTCGTTATCGATAAAGGGATGCCGCTCGGTTGCAGGTAGCTAGGACGACGCGTTCATTGATGACTAATGTAGATAAAATAGTAGTAAATAGTATTTGTAAAATTGTGTTTTAAACTTTCTTGTTTTTTTTTAAAGCAGCATGACCCACTTTTCTAAAAAAAGAGTTTTTTTTCAAACGGAACATTTTTAACTCATTTACTCGAGGACAGTTTCATAGCTAATGATCTCTATTATCACCCCTTAAAGGGATCGCCACGTATTTCCAGTAACCCGTATAATGTAAAAATAATAACAAAAGCAAGTAAGCCTTTACCACCTCATGACACATTTCTTAGAAATTGCGGCACTCCAAATATTCAGTCGGCACCTTTTGTAAGTGGATTATAAAAACAACTGCACTATTATATGGTTTTCTGTATACGGCTATAATAATAACAATAAATCTCTATTTTTAGACTCATGGGTCACACATGAATATTTTGAAACCTACTAAGTTCTTATTATATTGGAATGACTCCTCGTGGGTAGTGATCCACACTATCCGGCTATCAAATCTATTGGCTAAATTAGACACCAGATCGTTGAAGCTGTGGCGTACTCGACGCATCTAGGACACTATGCTCATGTCCATTAGTACATAAAAAATTAGTTACTTGGTAGTACTGGTTTAAACTTCATTCACACGTCTCTCTTTACTCGGGTCTGTTTCAAAGAACCCTGAGCCATGGTGGCTGAGGCGGGTACGGGGTTTCCTCACAGCTGGGTGTAGAACTAATGGCACGTGTGCGGTCGGTAAAGGACAGCTCGAAAACTTTTTTCTTCAGTTGAGCGTTGCCAATGTGTACTGTTACGTCTGTATTCGTCATCAGCAACAGGGGGTACAGACCGCGTATTCAGTAAAAAATACATTTACATTCATTCAGTACTATTGGCGAATTATACAAAGATAGAAATGCTCATCAAAAAATAAGGCATGGTGAAAATGGATCTCGAAAGCCAGCCCTCACACCTGCGGCTGTTTTAAAGTAACCCTTGCACTCTTTCACTTATATTTCAACGGTCATAAAATAGAAAAATATAAGAAGATACTTTTTTACCCCACCATAAGTACGTTCCCTAATTTCAGTTAAGGTTTCAGTTAATTAATTGTTTGGTCTGCAATATTGACCAAAAACACTGTAGATACAAAAGTTTTTTTTTTTCAGTAGTTTCATTAAACTACAGAAAACAATGTATTATCTATCTTATCTTTTATATCTACATTGTTTTGGTCAGACATAAAACCCATAAAAATAAAAACCTATTAAGAATTTTTTTGCAAAAATAATGCGTTCTTTTGTTTGTCTTAGTTCTTTTAGGAAGTAATAATTATTATTAATAGTATTAATAGTAAGCCTATATAATTGATGCATTTCTATTCTACATTCAGTCATAAGCGAGCATCGGAGAAACTAGTGTTCAGTTTAGTTTACTTCTTAGTTTGATTTTCCAACATGTTAGAAAATCAGCAATCAACGCAAACAGCGATAAAGGTGTACGAAGGAGACGAACAGCAAACAATGTCGGTGTCCACACGTAAGTAATTAATGTACTTAGTTAGTGGCGGTTGTTACTAGTACGGTTAAGATAATATGTAATTTACATTATGTCATATAAAATCAGAATACCACATGTCTTATCTGTGTTCCCTAGTTTCTTTCTAATGTCGCTGGAGAAAAATCGTTGCACTTGATTTTAAAAATGGTTACGTGTAGACTCCGTTTTCTTTCAAAAGCTTAATTTCATGATACGTCATTTCATTTTAAAATACCTGGATGTTCTGTCACCAAAATGTTACGATTCTAGTCCGATGAGGAACCGCTCGAACCGCGGAATATGTTTTGAACTGAACATTTACACATATACTCGATAAGTACCCCGGTGGCGCAAATGCGACATAGACATACGATGCGTAGATGACGTGTGTGTGGATCAGATGTTCGAATTATTATTATTTTCATGTATGTGTAAATGTGGAAAATACTTATGATTACTGTGATGCCTATGATTCGTATACTTTTTATCTTTGAGTTACAGCATCGAGGTTGTAGTTAAATTGGATCACGATAATCATACAGAGCAGTTCTATTTCGCGTTTCGATTCTGCGTTCATGTCTTCAGTCCTTGTCAGATTCTGTACCTATTAGTTATAGACCAAAATTTTGTTTTCGGTTTCGGCTACGAAATGTAGTTTCGGCTTTAGTTTCGGTTTCTGCCAAAACTGACTATCAATTACAGCGTGTCGTTCGGTAAACTTCGCGCCTTACTCGTGCTCGGCCGTCCTCGCTGCCGGCTCACTTCGCCGCCATTGAGTTTATGATTTGAATAAAAATTAGGTTACATTGTTACATATACATTATTGCACAATATATTAAACTTTTTTGAGTATATGAATTCGACAAGATGAGTTGAGTGATGAAAACAGTTATAAATATTCAGATACATACACACATCAAAAGTGTCTATTGATCAACATATGTGTCTAGGGATCAACATATATTTTTGCAATAACTTTTCTCCTGATTGATATTAATTAAAATTTTCTTTAAGGATTCATCAAATAAAGTGTTTTCGTTTGTCACAGTAACGATAAACCAAATCACCGTTGCATTAATAAAGAAATTTGCCATTTTCCTAATAAAGGTATTTTTGACATTTGAACCACTAACATTAAAGTTCGAAAAAAAGACTGAAATAACAGTTTTCTTTAAAATTTTATTAGGTAACTTAAACAATTAATAATCCGTGTTTCTACCGCGAACACTAACAACACAAGAATCGGTTTGGCATACTCAAAATGAGTTCATTTAAACACGCTGTGGAATGGCCGCCCATGTTCGTTGCAACAACAAAAAAAGGTCTTCTGGCGACTGGATACCCTCCATATTCGGCAGAGCTCTTCTCTGTAGCATATCCCATGCATGCTCAATCGGGTTCAAGTCTGGCGATTGAGCAGGCCAGGGCCAAAGCCACATCTCAATCTCAAGAAATCCGCATAAAAATGCTTGATCCCTAGACACTTTTGATGTGTGTATTTAAACAATCACAAATTTTAACAAAAAAAGAACCAACTTCAGGAACTAGACTAAATTGAAATGGGACCACACGGGAAGCACCAGCTTTCAAATAAAAAAAAGAATCATCAAAATCGGTTCACCCAGTCGAAAGCTATGTAGTAACACACATAAAAATCGAAGTCGAATTGATAACCTCCTCCTTTTTTGAAGTCGGTTAAAAAAATACGTTGTTCTTCTTATTTAAATGTCCGTGTCATGTTATTCCGGAACATTTCTAATTCACTGCACTATTTTGTTTGGGCGTAGTTTACTTACAATGTGTATGTATTTAGTTTCAATTCAGAGGGCAGTGTGCGAGATACTTGCATTTATATTATTTTAGCATAATTGCAATAAGAAAATACTAAATAGCCAACTTTGTTTACTGTCTGTGTTTAGTCATGAAAACCTATTTAAATATTTTTTCTATAATACAGGAAAGGACTTCGAGGCTTGTCGTGCGAGCTTGGCTGGTGGCCGAAGAGACAGTTTCTGGGTCCTAAACTATGTGCAAGTCAAAGCAATGGAATTACTTCTTGCTTTAAAAGTAAGCATCTTATCAACCAATTTATAATCGTACTAACTTTGTTATTTTATTATGAAATATGACAAATAACACGTAGAGTTTAAAGAATGTGTGTGTTGCATAGTTTCTGTCGAAGTGATAAAAAATCCGCACTCGAGAGCGTTAAGGTCATGATTGTATTTTTCTGAAACTTTGAGATAGTCACATTGCCATCAATCAAAATCATTAAAATACTTTAATCATTGAAACACTTTTCGACATCGAATCAACCTAACTTATCTTAATCTTACACACTCGAGTTTTTTAGACCAGTGAGTTTTTGTTTCCTAAATTGGTGAGCTACCCTAGCCGTTGGTGTGTAAGTGTAAGGTGTAATGTGTAAGGTTCGTGTTTGGTGGAGGTGGAGGTACTCAAGGGAATGTAAGGTACTACTCGTTATATTAATCTGCCGTAGTCGACTAAATCCCTTAATCTTTTCTAGGCCTCCGGTACTAACAATAATGAACAAGAATGCGGTGGTTCCAGCAATGGTTCTACTAGTAAGATTGATGCTGAAGCAGGGAGCAGTGCAGAGCAGGAAAAAGCAGAGGTTCCTAAATGGGTAATATTTGGTTTCTATTCTTCTACATTTCTAGAGTATTAGTAGCTCAGTAGATTAAAGAACAATAAAGTGATGATTTTGGAAGGGGTAAACAATTTGTTAATTTTGAATCCAGTCCGGTCAAAAAGTGTTACAAGTTTTTATGATTATAGAAACACTTAATAACAGTTCGGATTTTGAAAGTTAGGGTCTTAACCTCCGTGTTTCAGAGAGTATGTAAGGCCCAAAAAATCGGTGCTGTGTCTTAACTCTCACCGGTCTTGTCGGGTAACTGTTAAACCGGATTGTTTGGACTAGCCACCGTGGCTGTAATCGGCTAGGAAAACATCATTAAATTTGATATCAGGTCAACATGCTACGACATTGTAATAAAGCTCTAAATTCAATACGAAATATAAAGTGATAATTTATATTTATATATTTTAGAGTTCCAAATTTTCGAAATGTATGAATTTGAATTGTTTATTTGAAATTATAAATTCTTTGTTTACTTTCTTAGGTTCCAATTGGGAGTGGTAAAACACTTGTACCCCGAGACAAATATAAGAAAATGGAGGCATCTAAGTCATATACTATTGCTACTCGTAGATTGCTGATGGCTGTATTTCCCAGAAGGTGAGGTTTCCTGATCTCTTTATATCTTACAAGAGCCATGAATATTGGATAGGTTGAAGGACAGAATAATTTTAAAATTTATGTTAATAACATTTCACTTTCAACTCGTATATTATCACTTTAATATAGTCACGATATTAAACATAATTTTATTATTATATTTTTCATGTATGGGACTGTCAAAGTGACTCTTCTCTGCCTGATGGAAGGTATGAGCAGAATCCAAGAGTAGTGGTAGGTGGTGGTAGTGCAATAATGCAGCATGGTGACTTGGTGACCCACACTTTGACACCCTATTGATATGCTTCTGCATCATTGGGGCCTCCTTTATTAATTTCTAGTATAATTTGTGTGTTTTATGAATTCCTAGTGTTCTGGCGACGCACTCAATGACTGGTAAGCCTTCGCCAGCGTTCCCAGACAAGCCAGCAAAACTGCAATTGGATCCCCAAAAAATTTCGGATGTGATCCTGGAAGTTTTAAAGAAATTCCGAAAAGTTTCCGAGAGTTCAGTTAGGTAAGTACAATAATGAAAAACTTGCTTACGTAGTAATAATATTGTCAATCACATAATTTATTTTCATACAGCCTCTCCTTGAATAATGAGACATTATCCGTAAGATTTAACAGTAATTGGTAATAATTTACAATATTATGAAGAAAATTGCTTGACTTTCGATTTTAAAAGTAATTGTGGAAAGTATCCATAGGCTAAGAACTTGAGTATAGGTGATAGTGGTATGTGGCAAAGATGACCGCTCACCTAGAATAATAACTCGTGGTCGATGTCGCGATTATCGTACGTAGCGCTGTAGCAGTTCGTAGTAGGCGTAACGGCGCGTAGCAGAAAGTGTGGTTAAGCACCCATCTAGCACATCTGTTAAGGCCGATTATGGTGCCTAATTTAAAGACAAAAACTCAAAAAAATGTTTTGTTAACTTTATGCCCTTCAAGTACAAGCGACTAGTTTTTAAGAGTGCGACCGTGAATTGACATTTCGAAGTAATTATTTATCACTAATTATGCACTAAAATTGATTTAAACTAAAACACTTGGTTTATAACTAAAATATTACCAAATATAGAGAAAAGCCCTCGAACCACGTTAAGAACAAAATACAATTTAAAAAAATAAAGTAATAGTGGAATTACAAATCGTACGCGCACGCGACAACGTAAAAATAAATCAAAATAAAACGTTCGTACGAAGACTTTAAGGGCTTAGAGATTCGCGCTATTGAAACTAGCGAGCGCTGATAAATACGTTAGACGCTTAAGAATGCGGAACTCGCCGTCATTATATTGATTGATAATACATCAAATTTATAAGTTTTCTTAACAAAGTAAAATCGTTAAAAAATATAACAACATACAAAATTTTCATAAATCTCATTTTACAGGAGCTGCATTACGACAAAATGTGCAGATGAGTGCAAAATGCTTCGAACCCGACATAAGAAGAACGCATCAACCAAGTAATCTGTCCAGTGACGTTTTTGTTCCTACAATTGTGATATAATTGTGAATTGTAAATACCTATTAAAAGTATGTTTAAATCTTGCTTCATATTATAATAAATGTATATCGTCGAGACGCAAATATTTTTTAATGTCAAATTTATGAATGTGTTATATTTTCTTATTAAATTTTCTATGAAACGCAACATTTACTTTTATTCAATACTTCTTATTTTATTGACAGCAGATTTTATTTATTAAAAATATGATATTTACTATCACCCAACTAAAAAGAAACTCAAATGGTGGGAAGACAAGATTTAATTAATTGTCGTAGACGGCCAGATTAACCATGTGTGTACAGTCAGCATCGGATTGATTTGTGCTTTTAAAGTTTTCATAATATTGTGTTGAAGAACATCGACTGACTGTATACTCATAACGCAATCGAAAGCCTTTGTTATGTCCAAAAATATTGCCACGACTGGTATTTTATAGAGAAAAAAATATAGTTTAAATAACTAAACAAACACGCTTTTATAAATAAACCAAACTAAAAAGTAGATAATAATTTTAATATAAAGAAGCGTGGGGCGACATTATTGAAATATTTTCAGAAAGCACCCCACGCTTTTTTACATTAAAATTATTTTCTACTTTTAAGTTTAGTTTATTTATAAAAGCATGTTTTTTTAGTTTTTTAAACTTTTTTTTAATTACTTTTTTTTCAAATTATTTTATTGTCATTGGCCCTTGACCCCTGTGCAAATTTTCAAGTTAATCAGACTCCTATAAGTAGATGAATATGAAGTTAAAAGATAAAGGCCAAGCTAATAAAAGCGTGTTCAAAACCGCATCAATTTTGGATTTTTCGTACTGAAAACGATGAGGAATACAGTAGAGGAAATCCGAGAACATCAAAAACTTCCGTGTGAAGCCTGACGGGTTGGCAAGTATAGTATAAATAATATAATTTCATAAATTATTATTTGTTTTTACATTGGGGTCTCGATGCTAAGTGGTAGCCGATCAACCCCCCTAGGAGTAATCCTGTGTGATAAATAAAACGAGTTATATAAGTTGATGTAAATTATGTTAATAAGTAAAAATAAACGAAACAGTAAAAGGCGTGTCTCCTGCGGCTAAAAATAAAAAACAAACTAACAAAAATTCTTAAATAAACATGTTAGCGAAAAGTCGCAGGAGACGGACTTTTAAACGAAGATCAAACACGATTACACGAAAAGCAAAAATCTTTTAACTTCTCGACAAAATGACTTACAGTACACTTACTTACTTACTTACTTTTATAGTATAAACTAGCGACCCGCCCCGGCTTCGCACGGGTGGATTTCAGATGCCCCCACCGACGTCACGTTTCGTGCATTTTAAATCTGTAATATCTTCGAATATAATCATTTAACTTAGATACTCTAAAGGGCCATTTTGATCTATATTAAATGCACAATGTATTTAATTTACTTAATTGTATAAGGATTCATTCTGTATTGCTTAAAATCGCTTCGTAAATAAGCCATTATTTCTCGTAAAAAGAAAGGAATAAAAGTGGTTGTTGTGGGTTATCCCTAAGAGACATATACCGTCGCGGACTTTTTTGTAAATCTTTTTAAGGTGTACAATACTGTAGTACATCATTTTGATCTATCTTGTAGGGTGCAACCAGCGTTTGCAATGTAAGCGCAAAAAATGTGTTTATTTGCTACATCACATTAGAAACCTCGAAAATTAACAGTGTTTCCATACTATATTATGCATTTATTATACATAAAAACCTTCATCTTGAATCACTCTATCTATTAAAGAAACCCACATCAAAATCCGTTGCGTAGTTTTAAAGATTTAAGCACACAAAGGGACATAGGGACAGAGAAAGCGACTTTGTTTTATACTATGTAGTGATATGAATAATATAAGTATTAATGTTAGTTCAGTTCAGTTTCATTATAGGAGAAGTATACGCTGGGATGTTTTCAGTCCGCTTTGGATAACATGTTTGCTTGTTAAAATTAACAAAACAGTTAAGCCACGCCCATATTTCGATAAAAAATGTGATGTTTGGTGTTTATAAACATTAAACAGTGTCGCAGGAGACCCGGCTTAATGGCGTGTCGCCAAAGACAATCGTAGGAAAAGTGACAGGGTTCACACACGCTACGAGTGAAAGAAAACTATAAATAAGATAGAGAGAGACATACTGTCATATATAGAAGGCTCGAAATTTA
Source organism: Diaphora mendica (assembly GCA_949125395.1). Taxonomy (NCBI): domain Eukaryota; kingdom Metazoa; phylum Arthropoda; class Insecta; order Lepidoptera; family Erebidae; genus Diaphora; species Diaphora mendica. The sequence continues at coordinate 8,650,075 of OX421327.1, forward strand.
AATTTAAACTAACACTGCGTCGCGGGGGAATTTAGAAACATACATGAAACGGCCACAAAGTACACCCATACCCAGAACAACAATTTGTGAATCACACAAAGTGTTGTCCCATGTAGGATTTGAACCCACAACACTTGATGCAGTGGAGAGCGGCTTGGCGACCGCTTAAACCACTAGGTCAGCCGTGCAGTCAGAGGTTATACTTGTCCACTTGTTCGTTCTGTGTATGGTCATGCCTAATTTTAAGCAAAATTCAATATCACTTATAAGAAATGAGGCTTCTCCAGATGGAACAAAAATATAGTGTTGTAAATGTTGAAGATGCCACTTTTTATATTTTTTTAGAATCATGAAGTCATAAAATTTAATGGTTGGAATATCAGGTAAAAAAATTATCTCCCTTCAAATAACCACAGTTCAATCATATCATACTGTACGGTTAAAAGTGTATTGAAAAAACCAACGCTTACGCGAAGATAAACCATTGTTTGGTACAATAGAAGTTATAACAATCCCAATAATAAAGGTTCAACCAGCTTTAGATAAGGCCAGCGTCTCTATACGTTCTTAAAATAAATTGCTGTTCGCCTTAAAATAATTTAAAATATTATTGCCTTATAAATTATTATCCTTTGAAAGGTCCTTGTTGCCAACATTTACAACTTTAGGTACTTATTTCGGATCGTATTTTAATAAAAGTGGATATTTCAACATTTCATGTTTTATATTCAGAAACTGATTGTCTGACGACGGGAAGGGCTCCGGCGACAATAAATCCAGGAATGCATGGTTTAGTTTAGATTTTAATGTACATTTTAAAGTAAGAACAAGGTAGTTATTTAAGCGGCTCTACGCCAGCCACGAACGACCGTTCCGCGTCACCGCCGTACGTAGAGAAAAGCAGGAGCGCAAAGTTGAGGCGAGGCGGGTTACGTCGCGCGACCCTTTACATGCGTCTACGTCATCAACAGTGACGAACCTATATTCATGTCCATTAAGAAACAACACTTTAACTTACACAAATAAAATAAAACAACAAACATTCCGGGGACAACTATAGTTGAACCCATTATAAGACTTGTGTTATGGGTACCAGGGCTCTCTCACAAGGTAACGACATTAACTGATCTATTTTGCTTTGTTTCTATTTACCAAATACCACATTTCTTATTCTCCAATGTTCTTGCGTCATCTTCGATACAAATTTATTTCATCATATTTTTATAGTGAAAAACATTTGAACGACATCATTTGGAACACGTACGACTTACACGTCTTATAGGTATATTTTGACAGAATTGTACAGTTTTACTATCAAATTGGCATAATACTGCAGTTCAAGCATCGCCTTCGAAGTTCACATATTCTGAAGATTTCTTATTTTATGCTCGATTGTAGCTCGATGTAAAAAATAACAACATTAACGTATAATATTTAATTATCGTAACGAACACCCCAATAAACCAAAAGCACGCGATAACAAAGAAATTACTCAATGGTGTGTTCTAAGACACTACTATCGATGGGCCATTACAAACGTGCGAAATGAGTCATAAATCATTAATTCATAAAACTGTGACAATGCCGCGCCACTCGTTATCGATAAAGGGATGCCGCTCGGTTGCAGGTAGGTAGGACGACGCGTTCATTGATGACTAATGTAGATAAAATATTAGTAAATAGTATTTGTAAAATAGTGTTTTAAACTTTCTTGTTTTTTTTTAAAGCAGCATGACCTACTTTTCTAAAAAAAGAGTTTTTTTTCAAACGGAACATTTTTAACTCATTTACTCGAGGACAGTTTCATAGCTAATGATCTCTATTATCACCCCTTAAAGGGATCGCCACGTATTTTCAGTAACCCGTATAATGTAAAAATAATAACAAAAGCAAGGAAGCCTTTACCACCTCATGACACATTTCTTAGAAATTGCGGCACTCTAAATATTCAGTCGGCACCTTTTGTAAGTGGATTATAAAAACAACTGCACTATTATATGGTTTTCTGTATACGGCCTTAATAATAACAATAAATCTTTATTTTTAGACTCATGTGTGAAACCTACTAAGTTCTTATTATATTGGAATGACTCCTCGTGGGTAGTGATCCTATGTCACACTATACGGCTATCAAATCTATTGGCTAAAGTAGTCACCAGATCGTTGAAGCTGTCGCGTACTCGACGCATCTAGAACACGACGCATCCATGAAATTTAATATCCATATAATATAATGTCCATTAGTACATAAAAAATTAGTTACTTGGTAGTACTGGTTTAAACTTCATTCACACGTCTCTGTTTACTCGGGTCTGTTTCAAAGAACTCTGAGCCATGGTGGCTGAGGCGGGTTCGGGGTTTCCTCACAGCTGGGTGTAGAACTAATGGCACGTGCGCGGTCGTTAAAGGACAGCTCGAAAACTTTTTTCTTCAATTGAGCGTTGCCAATGTGTACTGTTACGTGTGTACTCGTCATCAGCAACAGGGGGTACAGACCGCGTATTCAGTAAAAAATACATTTACATTCAGTACTATTGGTGAATTATACAAAGATAGAAATGCTCATGAAAAAATAAGGCATGGTGAAAATGAATCTCGAAAGCCAGCCCTCACACCTGCGGCTGTTTTAAAGTAACCCTTGCACTCTCTCCCTTATATTTCAACGGTCATAAAATAGAAAAATATAAGAAGATACTTTTTTACTCCACTATAAGTACGTTCCCTAATTTCAGTTAAGGTTTCAGTTATCAATAACACGAATTTGAAAAGTTAAAATTTTAATTGTTTGGTCTGCAATATTTTGAGATTGCAATTATTGAGAAACCCATAAAAATAAAAACCTATTAAGAAATTTTTTGCAAAAATAATGCGTTCTTTTGTTTGTCTTAGTTCTTTTAGGAAGTAATAATAATTATTAATAGTATTAATAGTAAGCCTATATAATTGATGTATTTCTATTCTACATTCAGTCATAAGCGAGCATCGGAGAAACTAGTGTTCAGTTTAGTTTACATCTTAGTTTGATTTTCCAACATATTAGAAAATCAGCAATCAACGCAAACAGCGATAAAGGTGTACGAAGGAGACGAACAGCAAATAATGTCGGTGTCCACACGTAAGTAATTAATGTACTTAGTTAGTGGCGGTTGTTACTAGTACGGTTAAGAAAATATTTAATTTACATTATGTCATATAAAATCAGAATACCGCATGTCTTATCTGTGTTCCCTAGTTTCTTTCTAATGTCGCTGGAGAAAAATCGATGCACTTGATTTTTAAAAATGGTTACGTGTAGACTCCGTTTTCTTTCAAAAGCTTAATTTCATGATACGTCATTTCATTTTAAAATACCTGGATGTTCTGTCACCAAAATGTTACGATTCTAGTCCGATGAGGAACCGCTCGAACCGCGGAATATGTTTTGAACTGAACATTTAGACATATACTCGATAAGTACCTCGGTGGCGCAAATGCGACAGAGACATACGATGCGTAGATGACGTGTGTGTGGATCAGATGTTCGAATTATTATTATTTTCATGTATGTGTAAATGTGGAAAATACTTATGGTTACTGTGATGCCTATGATTAGTATACTTTTTATCTTTGAGTTATAGCATCGAGGTTGTAGTTAAATTGGATCACGATAATCATACAGAGCAGTTCTATTTCGCATTTCGATTCTGCGTTCATGTCTTCAGTTCTTGTCAGATTCTGTACCTATTAGTTATAGACCAAAATTTTGGTTTCGATTTCGGCTACGAAATATAGTTTCGGCTTTAGTTTCGGTTTCTGCCAAAACTGACTATCAATTACAGCGTGTCGTTCGGTAAACTTCGCGCCTTACTCGTGCTCAGCCGTCCTCGCTGCCGGCTCACTTCGCCGCCATTGAGTTTATGTTTTGAATAAAAATTAGGTTACATTGTTACATATACATTATTGCACAATATATTAAACTTTTTTGAGTATATGAATTCGACAAGATGAGTTGAGTGATGAAAACAGTTATAAATATTCAGATACATATTTAAACAATCACAAATTTTATCAAAAAAAGAACCAACTTCAGGAACTAGACTAAATTGAAATGGGACCACACGGGAAGCACCAGCTTTCAAATAAAAAAAAGATTCATCAAAATCGGTTCACCCAGTCGAAAGTTATGAAGTAACAAATAAATAAATAAAATTACAAATAAATACAGTCGAATTGATAACCTCCTCCTTTTTTGAAGTCGGTTAAAAAAATACGTTGTTCTTCTTATTTAAATGTCCGTGTCATGTTATTCCGGAACATTTCTAATTCACTGCACTATTGTGTTTGGGTGTAGTTTACTTACAATGTATATGTATTTAGTTTCAATTCAGAGGGCAGTGTGCGAGATACTTGCATTTATATTATTTTGGCATAATTGCAATAAGAAAATACTAAATAGCAACTTTGTTTACTGTCTGTGTCATGAAAACCTATTTAAATATTTTTTCTTTAATACAGGAAAGGACTTCGAGGCTTGTCGTGCGAGCTTGGCTGGTGGCCGAAGAGACAGTTTCTGGGTCCTAAACTATGTGCAAGTCAAAGCAATGGAATTACTTCTTGCTTTAAAAGTAAGCATCTTGTCAACCAATTTAGAATCGTACTAACTTTTTTATTTTATTATGAAATATGACAAATAACACGTAGAGTTTAAAGAATATGTTTTGCATAGTTTCTGTCGAAGTGAAAAAAAATCCGCACTCGAGAGCGTTAAGGTCACGATTGTATTTTTCTGAAACTTTGAGATAGTCACATTGCCTTCAATCAAAATCATTGAAATACTTTAATCATTGAAACACTTTTCGACATCGAATCAACCTAACTTATCTTAATCTTACACACTCGAGTATTTTAGACCAGTGAGTTTTTGTTTCCTAAATTGGTGAGCTACCCTAGCCGTTGGTTATGTGTAAGGTTCGTGTTTGGTGGAGGTGGAGGTACTCAAGGGAATGTAAGGTACTACTCGTTATATTAATCTGCCGTAATCGACTAAATCCCTTAATCTCTTCTAGGCCTCCGGTACTAACAATAATGAACAAGAATGCGATGGTTCCAGCAATGGTTCTACTAGTAAGATTGATGCTGAAGCAGGGAGCAGTGCAGAGCAGGAAAAAGCAGAGGATCCTAAATGGGTAATATTTGGTTTCTATTCTTCTACATTTCTAGAGTATTAGTAGCTCAGTAGATTAAAGAACAACAAAGTGTTGATTTTGGAAGGGGTAAACAATTTGTTAATTTTGAATCCGGTCCGATCAAAAAGTGTTATAAGTTTTTATGATTATAGAAACACTTAATAACAGCTCGGAGTTTGAAAGTTGGGGTCTTAACCTCCGTGCTTCGGAGAGTATGTAAGGCCCAAAAAGTCGGTCCTGTGTCTTAACTCTCCCCGGTCTTGTCGGGTAACTGTTAAACCGGATTGTTTCGACTAGACACCGTGGCTGTAATCGGCTAGGAGAGCATCTCATTAAGTTTGATATCAGGTCAACATGCTACGACATTGTAATAAAGTTCTAAATTCAATAGAAAATATAAAGTGATAATTTGTATTTATGTATTTTAGAGTTCCAAATTTTCGAAATGTATGGATTTGAATTGTTTATTTGAAATTATAAATTCTTTGTTTACTTTCTTAGGTTCCAATTGGGAGTGGTAAAACACTTGTACCCCGAGACAAATATAACAAAATGAAGGCATCTAAGTCATATACTATTGCTACTCGTAGATTGCTGATGGCTGTATTTCCCAGAAGGTGAGGTTTCCTGATCTCTTTATATCTTACAAGAGCCATGAATATTGGATAGGTTGCAGGACAGAATAATTTTAAAATTTATATTTATAACATTTCACTTTCAACTCGTATATTATCACTTTAATATAGTCACGATATTAAACATAATTTTATTATTACATATATTTTTTATGTATGGGACTGTCAAAGTGACTCTACTCTGCCTGATGGAAGGTATGCGCAGAATCCAAGAGTAGTGGTCACCATACTAATTTCGAATGCACACAATGCAATAATGCAGCATGGTGACTTGGTGACCCACACTTTGACAGCCTATTGATATGCTTCTGCATCATTGGGGCCTCCTTTATTAATTCCTAGTATAATTTTGTGTGTTTTATGAATTCCTAGTGTTCTGGCGACGCACTCAATGACTGGTAAGCCTTCGCCAGCGTTCCCGGACAAGGCAGCAAAACTGCAATTGGATCCCCAAATAATTTCGGATGTGATCCTGGAAGTTTTAAAGAAATTCCGAAAAGTTTCCGAGAGTTCAGTTAGGTAAGTACAATAATGAAAAACTTGCTTACATATTAACAATATTGTCAATCACATAATTTATTTTCGTACAACCTCTCCTTGAATAATGAGATTTAATAGTAATTGATAATAATTTACAATATTATGAAGAAAATTGCTTGACTTTCGATTTTAAAAGTAATTGTGGAAAGTATCCATAGGCTAAGAACTTGAGTATAGGTAATAGTGGTATGTGGCAAAGATGACGGCTCACCTAGAATAATAACTCGTGGTCGATGCCGCGGTGATCGTACGTAGCGCTGTAGCAGTTCGTAGTAGGCGTAACGGCGCGTAGCAGAAAGTGTGGTTCGTAGACTTTAAGATAACTGTAGCCCAACTAGCACATTCACAATAAATCAAAATAAAACGTTCGTACGAAGACTTTAAGGGCTTAGAGATTCGCGCTATTGAAACTAGCGAGCGCTGATAAATACGTTAGACGCTTAAGAATGCGGAACTCGCCGTCATTATATCGATTGATAATACATCAAATTTATAAGTTTACTTAACAAAGTAAAATCGTTAAAAAATATAACAACATACAAAATTTTCACAAATATCATTTTACAGGAGCTGCATTACGACAAAATGTGCAGATGAGTGCAAAATGCTTCGAACCCGAAGTAAGAAGAACGCATCAACCAAGTAATCTGTCCAGTGACGTTTTTGTTCCTACAATTGTGATATAATTGTGAATTGTAAATACCTATTAAAAGTATGTTTAAATCTTGCTTCATATTATAATAAATGTATAGTATATTAATGTACATATTGTATTAAAGCTTTTCGTACGTCTCAGTCGAGGCCAAAATATTTTTTAATGTCAAATTTATGAATGTGTTATATTTTCTTATTAAATTTTCTATGAAACTTAACATTTACTTTTATTCAATACTTCTTATTTTATTGACAGCAGATTTTATTTATTAAAAATGTAATATTTACTATCACCCAACTTAAAATAAACTCAAATGGTGGGAAGACAATATTTAATTAATTATCGTAGACTGCCGGATTAACCATGTGTGTACAGTCAGCATCGGATTGATTTGTGCTTTTAAAGTTTTCATAATGTCTTTGAAGAACATCAACTGACTGTATACTCATAACGCAATCCATATATATACATAAAAAAATAAACCAAACAAAAAGTAGATAATAATTTTAATATAAAGAAGCGTGGGGCGACATTATTGAAATATTTTCAGAAAGCACCCCACGCTTTTTTATATTAAAATAATTTTCTACTTTTAAGTTCGTTTTATTTATAAAAGCATGTTTTTTAGTTTTTTAAACTTGTTTTTAAATTAGTTTTTTTTTCAAATTATTTTATTGTCATTGTCCCTTGACCCCTGTGCAAATTTTCAAGTTAATGAGACTCCTAGAAGTAAATGAAAATGAAGTTAAAAGATTCAGTTACATTCATACATACAGGCCAAGCTAATAAAAGCGTTCAAAACCGCATCAGTTTTGGATTTTTCGTACTGAAAACGATGAGGAATACAGTAGAGGAAATCGTGGTATTTTACTTTTCGGATAACACTGAATTTACGAAACTAAACTCGCGAACTATTTGTTATGAGTGTCCTGGGCCCATAACTTGATAAATAAAACTAGTATTATTGATGTAAATTATTATAATAAGTAAAAATAGAGGAAAGAGTGATGGCGTGTCGCAAAAGACAATCGTAGGAAAAGTGACAGGGTTCACACACGCTACGAGTGAAAGAAAACTATACATAAGATAGAGAGAGACATACTGTCATATGTAGAAGGCTCGAAATTTAAATTTATACTAACACTGCGTCGCGGGGGAATTTACAAACATACATGAAACGGCCACAAAGTACACCCATACTCAGAACAACAATTTGTGAATCACACAAAGTGTTGTCCCATGTAGCATTCGAACCCACAACACTTGATGCAGTGGAGAGCGGCTTGGCGACCGGTTAAACCACTAGGTCAGCCGTGCAGTCAGAGGTTATAATTGTCCACTTGCTCGTTCTGTGTATGGTCATGTCTAATTTTAAGCAAAATTCAATATCACTTTTAAAGAAATGAGGCTTCTCCAGATGGAACCAAAATATAGTGTTGTAAATGTTGAAGATGCCACTTTTTATATTTTTTTAGAATCATGAAGTCATAAAATTTAATAATGGTTGGAATATCAGGTAGAAAAATTATCTTCCTTCAAATGACCACAGTTCAATCATATCATATTGTACGGTTAAAAGTGTACTGAAAAAAAAAACGCTTATGAAGGTAAACCATTGTTTAGTACAATAGAAGTTTTAACAATCCCAATTATAAAGGTTCAACCAGCTTTAGATAAGGCCAGCGTCTTTATGCTTTCTTAAAGTAAATTGCTGTTAGCCTTAAAATAATTTAAATATTATTTCCTTATAAATTATTATTCTTTGAAAGGTCCTTGTTGCCAACATTTACAACTTTAGGTACTTATTTCGGATCGTATTTTAATAAAAGTGGATATTTCAACATTTCATGTTTACATTCAGAAACTGATTGTCTGACGACGGGAAGGGCTCCGGCGACAATAAATCCAGGAATGCATGGTTTAGTTTAGATTTTAATGTACATTTTAAAGTAAGAACACATATTTCTTATTCTCGAATGTTTTTGCGTCATCTTCGATACAAATTTATTTCATCATATTTTTACAGTGAAAAACATTTGAACACGTACGACTTACACGTCTTATAGGTATATTTTGACAGAATTGTACAGTTTTACTATCAAATTGGCATAATACTGCAGTTCAAGCTTCGCCTTCGAAGTTCACATATTCTGAAGATTTCTTATTTTATGCTCGATTGTTGGATGGATGTAAAAAAATAACAACATTAACGTATAATATTTAAATATCGTAACGAACACCCCAATAAACCAAAAGCACGCGATAACAAAGAAATTACTCAATGGTTTGTTCTAAGATACTACTATCGATGGGCCATTACAAACGTGCGAACTGAGTCATAAATCATTAATTCATAAAACTGTGACAATGCCGCGCCACTCGTTATCGATAAAGGGATGCCGCTCGGTTGCAGGTAGCTAGGACGACGCGTTCATTGATGACTAATGTAGATAAAATAGTAGTAAATAGTATTTGTAAAATTGTGTTTTAAACTTTCTTGTTTTTTTTTTAAAGCAGCATGACCCACTTTTCTAAAAAAATAGTTTTTTTTCAAACGGAACATTTTTAACTCATTTACTCGAGGACAGTTTCATAGCTAATGATCTCTATTATCACCCTTTAAGGGATCGCCACGTATTTCCAGTAACCCGTATAATGTAAAAATAATAACAAAAGCAAGGAAGCCTTTACCACCTCATGACACATTTCTTAGAAATTGCGGCACTCCAAATATTCTGTCGGCACCTTTTGTAAGTGGATTATAAAAACAACTGCACTATTATATGGTTTTCTGTATACGGCCTTAATAATAACAATAAATCTTTATTTTTAGATTTTGAAACCTACTAAGTTCTTATTATATTGGAATGACTCCTCCTCCTATGTCACACTATCCGGCTATCAAATCTATTGGCTAAAGTAGTCACCAGATCGTTGAAGCTGTCGCGTACTCGACGCATCTAGGACACTATGCTCATGTCCATTAGTACATAAAAAATTTGTTACTGGGTAAAACTTCATTCACACGTCTCTCTTTACTCGGGTCTGTTTCAAAGAACCCTGAGCCATGGTGGCTGAGGCGGGTTCGGGGTTTCCTCACAGCTGGGTGTAGAACTAATGGCACGTGCGCGGTCGGTAAAGGACAGCTCGAAAACTTTTTTCTTTAGTTGAGCGTTGCCAATGTGTACTGTTACGTCTGTACTCGTCATCAGAAACAGGGGGTACAGACCGCGTATTCAGAAAAAATACATTTACATTCAGTACTATTGGCGAATTATACAAAGATAGAAATGCTCATCAAAAAATAAGGCATGGTGAAAATGAATCTCGAAAGCCAGCCCTCACACCTGTGGCTGTATTAAAGTAACCCTTGCACTCTCTCCCTTATATTTCAACGGTCATAAAATAGAAAAATATAAGAAGATACTTTTTTACTCCACTATAAGTTCCCTAATTTCAGTTAAGGTTTCAGTTATCAATAACACGAATTTGAAAAGTTGTTTGGTCTGCAATATTGACCAAAAACACTGTAGATACAAAAGATAATATATTTTTTTCAGTAGTTTCATTAAACTACAGAAAACAAAGTATTATCTATCTTATCTTTTGTATCTACATTGTTTTGGTAAGACAATTGAGAAACCCATAAAAATAAAGACCTATTAAGAAATTTTTTGCAACAGTAATGCGTTCTTTTGTTTGTCTTAGTTCTTTTAGGAAGTAATAATAATTATTAATAGTATTAATAGTAAGCCTATATAATTGATGCATTTCTATTCTACATTCAGTCATAAGCGAGCATCGGAGAAACTAGTGTTCAGTTTAGTTTACTTCTTAGTTTGATTTTCCAACATGTTAGAAAATCAGCAATCAACGCAAACAGCGATAAAGGTGTACGAAGGAGACGAACAGCAAATAATGTCGGTGTCCACACGTAAGTAATTAATGTACTTAGTTAGTGGCGGTTCTTACTAGTACGGTTAAGATAATATGTAATTTACATTATGTCATATAAAATCAGAATACCGCATGTCTTATCTGTGTTCCCTAGTTTCTTTCTAATGTCGCTGGAGAAAAATCGTTGCACTTGATTTTAAAAATGGTTACGTGTAGACTCCGTTTTCTTTCAAAAGCTTAATTTCATGATACGTCATTTCATTTTAAAATACCTGGATGTTCTGTCACCAAAATGTTACGATTCTAGTCCGATGAGGAACCGCTCGAACCGCGGAATATGTTTTGAACTGAACATTTAGACATATACTCGATAAGTACCTCGGTGGCGCAAATGCGACATAGACATACGATGCGTAGATGACGTGTGTGTGGATCAGATGTTGAATTATTATTATTTTCATGTATGTGTAAATGTGGAAAATACTTATGATTACTGTGATGCCTATGATTAGTATACTTTTTATCTTTGAGTTACAGCATCGAGGTTGTAGTTAAATTGGATCACGATAATCATACAGAGCAGTTCTATTTCGCGTTTCGATTCTGCGTTCATGTCTTCAGTCCTTGTCAGATTCTGTACCTATTAGTTATAGACCAAAATTTTGTTTTCGGTTTCGGCTACGAAATGTAGTTTCGGCTTTAGTTTCGGTTTCTGCCAAAACTGACTATCAATTACAGCGTGTCGTTCGGTAAACTTCGCGCCTTACTCGTGCTCGGCCGTCCTCGCTGCCGGCTCACTTCGCCGCCATTGAGTTTATGATTTGAATAAAAATTAGGTTACATTGTTACATATACATTATTGCACAATATATTAAACTTTTTTGAGTATATGAATTCGACAAGATGAGTTGAGTGATGAAAACAGTTATAAATATTCAGATACATATTTAAACAATCACAAATTTTAACAAAAAAAGAACCAACTTCAGGAACTAGACTAAATTGAAATGGGACCACACGGGAAGCACCAGCTTTCAAATAAAAAAAAGAATCATCAAAATCGGTTCACCCAGTCGAAAGCTATGTAGTAACACACATAAAAATCGAAGTCGAATTGATAACCTCCTCCTTTTTTGAAGTCGGTTAAAAAAATACGTTGTTCTTCTTATTTAAATGTCCGTGTCATGTTATTCCGGAACATTTCTAATTCACTGCACTATTTTGTTTGGGCGTAGTTTACTTACAATGTGTATGTATTTAGTTTCAATTCAGAGGGCAGTGTGCGAGATACTTGCATTTATATTATTTTAGCATAATTGCAATAAGAAAATACTAAATAGCCAACTTTGTTTACTGTCTGTGTTTAGTCATGAAAACCTATTTAAATATTTTTTCTATAATACAGGAAAGGACTTCGAGGCTTGTCGTGCGAGCTTGGCTGGTGGCCGAAGAGACAGTTTCTGGGTCCTAAACTATGTGCAAGTCAAAGCAATGGAATTACTTCTTGCTTTAAAAGTAAGCATCTTATCAACCAATTTATATTTTTTAATTTTTTTATTTTATTTATTTTTCTTATTTATAATCGAACTAACTTTGTTATTTTATTATGAAATATGACAAATAACACGTAGAGTTTAAAGAATGTGTGTGTTGCATAGTTTCTGTCGAAGTGATAAAAAATCCGCACTCGAGAGCGTTAAGGTCATGATTGTATTTTTCTGAAACTTTGAGATAGTCACATTGCCATCAATCAAAATCATTGAAATACTTTAATCATTGAAACACTTTTCGACATCGAATCAACCTAACTTATCTTAATCTTACACACTCGAGTTTTTTAGACCAGTGAGTTTTTGTTTCCTAAATTGGTGAGCTACCCTAGCCGTTGGTGTGTAAGTGTAAGGTGTAATGTGTAAGGTTCGTGTTTGGTGGAGGTGGAGGTACTCAAGGGAATGTAAGGTACTACTCGTTATATTAATCTGCCGTAGTCGACTAAATCCCTTAATCTTTTCTAGGCCTCCGGTACTAACAATAATGAACAAGAATGCGGTGGTTCCAGCAATGGTTCTACTAGTAAGATTGATGCTGAAGCAGGGAGCAGTGCAGAGCAGGAAACAGCAGAGGATCCTAAATGGGTAATATTTGGTTTCTATTCTTCTACATTTCTAGAGTATTAGTAGCTCAGTAGATTAAAGAACAATAAAGTGATGATTTTGGAAGGGGTAAACAATTTGTTATTTTTGAATCCAGTCCGGTCAAAAAGTGTTACAAGTTTTTATGATTATAGAAACACTTAATAACAGTTCGGAGTTTGAAAGTTAGGGTCTTAACCTCCGTGTTTCAGAGAGTATGTAAGGCCCAAAAAGTCGGTCCTGTGTCTTAACTCTCCCCGGTCTTGTCGGGTAACTGGTAAACCGGATTGTTTGGATTAGCCACCGTGGCTGTAATCGGCTAGGAAAACATCATTAAATTTGATATCAGGTCAACATGCTACGACATTGTAATAAAGTTCTAAATTCAATACAAAATATAAAGTGATAATTTATATTTATATATTTTAGAGTTCCAAATTTTCGAAATGTATGAATTTGAATTGTTTATTTGAAATTATAAATTCTTTATTTACTTTCTTAGGTTCCAATTGGGAGTGGTAAAACACTTGTACCCCGAGACAAATATAAGAAAATGGAGGCATCTAAGTCATATACTATTGCTACTCGTAGATTGCTGATGGCTGTATTTCCCAGAAGGTGAGGTTTCCTGATCTCTTTATATCTTACAAGAGCCATGAATATTGGATAGGTTGAAGGACAGAATAATTTTAAAATTTATGTTAATAACATTTCACTTTCAACTCGTATATTATCACTTTAATATAGTCACGATATTAAACATAATTTTATTATTATATTTTTTATGTATGGGACTGTCAAAGTGACTCTTCTCTGCCTGATGGAAGGTATGAGCAGAATCCAAGAGTAGTGGTAGGTGGTGGTAGTGCAATAATGCAGCATGGTGACTTGGTGACAAGCACTTTGACACCCTATTGATATGCTTCTGCATCATTAGGGCCTCCTTTATTAATTTCTAGTATAATTTGTGTGTTTTATGAATTCCTAGTGTTCTGGCGACGCACTCAATGACTGGTAAGCCTTCGCCAGCGTTCCCAGACAAGCCAGCAAAACTGCAATTGGATCCCCAAAAAATTTCGGATGTGATCCTGGAAGTTTTAAAGAAATTCCGAAAAGTTTCCGAGAGTTCAGTTAGGTAAGTACAATAATGAAAAACTTGCTTACGTAGTAATAATATTGTCAATCACATAATTTATTTTCATACAGCCTCTCCTTGAATAATGAGACATTATCCGTAAGATTTAACAGTAATTGGTAATAATTTACAATATTATGAAGAAAATTGCTTGACTTTCGATTTTAAAAGTAATTGTGGAAAGTATCCATAGGCTAAGAACTTGAGTATAGGTGATAGTGGTATGTGGCAAAGATGACGGCTCACCTAGAATAATAACTCGTGGTCGATGTCGCGGTGATCGTACGTAGCGCTGTAGCAGTTCGTAGTAGGCGTAATGGCGCGTAGCAGAAAGTGTGGTTCGTAGACTTTAAGATAACTGTAGCCCAACTAGCACATTCAGTTAAGGCCGATTTTGCGTAGCAGAAAATAAGTTATGGTGCCTAATTTTAACACAAAAGCTCAAAAATTATTTTTTTTCACTTTATGCCCTTCAAGTACAAGAGACTGGTTTTTAAGAGTGCGACCGTGAATTGACATTTCGAAGTAATTATTTATCACTAATTATGCACTAAAATTGATTTAAACTAAAACACTTGGTTTATAACTAAAATATTACCAAATATAGAGAAAAACCCTCGAACCACGTTAAGAACAAAATACAATTTAAAAAAATAAAGTAATAGTGGAATTACAAATCGTACGCGCACGCGACAACGTAAAAATAAATCAAAATAAAACGTTCGTACGAAGACTTTAAGGGCTTAGAAATTCGCGCTATTGAAACTAGCGAGCGTTGATAAATACGTTAGACGCTTAAGAATGCGGAACTCGCCGTCATTATATTGATTGATAATACATCAAATTTATAAGTTTTCTTAACAAAGTAAAATCGTTAAAAAATATAACAACATACAAAATTTTCATAAATCTTATTTTACAGGAGCTGCATTACGACAAAATGTGCAGATGAGTGCAAAATGCTTCGAACCCGACATAAGAAGAACGCATCAACCAAGTAATCTGTCCAGTGACGTTTTTGTTCCTACAATTGTGATATAATTGTGAATTGTAAATACCTATTAAAAGTATGTTTAAATCTTGCTTCATATTATAATAAATGTATATCGTCGAGACGCAAATATTTTTTAATGTCAAATTTATGAATGTGTTATATTTTCTTATTAAATTTTCTATGAAACGCAACATTTACTTTTATTCAATACTTCTTATTTTATTGACAGCAGATTTTATTTATTAAAAATATGATATTTACTATCACCCAATTAAAAAGAAACTCAAATGGTGGGAAGACAAGATTTAATTAATTGTCGTAGACGGCCAGATTAACCATGTGTGTACAGTCAGCATCGGATTGATTTGTGCTTATAAAGTTTCCATAATATTGTGTTGAAGAACATCGACTGACTGTATACTCATAACGCAATCGAAAGCCTTTGTTATGTCCAAAAATATTGCCACGACTGGTATTTTATAGAGAAAAAAATATAGTTTAAATAACTAAACAAACACGCTTTTATAAATAAACCAAACTAAAAAGTAGATAATAATTTTAATATAAAGAAGCGTGGGGCGACATTATTGAAATATTTTCAGAAAGCACCCCACGCTTTTTTACTTTTAAACTTTTTTTTAATTACTTTTTTTTCAAATTATTTTATTCTCACTGGCCCTTGACCCCTGTGCAAATTTTCAAGTTAATCAGACTCCTATAAGTAGATGAATATGAAGTTAAAAGATAAAGGCCAAGCTAATAAAAGCGTGTTCAAAACCGCATCAGTTTTGGATTTTTCGTACTGAAAACGATGAGGAATACAGTAGAGGAAATCCGAGAACATCAAAAACTTCCGTGTGAAGCCTGACGGGTTGGCAAGTATAGTATAAATAATATAATTTCATAAATTATTATTTGTTTTTACATTGGGGTCTCGATGCTAAGTGGTAGCCGATCAACCCCCCTAGGAGTAATCCTGTGTGATAAATAAAACGAGTTATATAAGTTGATGTAAATTATGTTAATAAGTAAAAATAAACGAAACAGTAAAAGGCGTGTCTCCTGCGGCTAAAAATAAAAAACAAACTAACAAAAATTCTTAAATAAACATGTTAGCGAAAAGTCGCAGGAGACGGACTTTTAAACGAAGATCAAACACGATTACACGAAAAGCAAAAATCTTTTAACTTCTCGACAAAATGACTTACAGTACACTTACTTACTTACTTACTTTTATAGTATAAACTAGCGACCCGCCCCGGCTTCGCACGGGTGGATTTCAGATGCCCCCACCGACGTCACGTTTCGTGCATTTTAAATCTGTAATATCTTCGAATATAATCATTTAACTTAGATACTCTAAAGGGCCATTTTGATCTATATTAAATGCACAATGTATTTAATTTACTTAATTGTATAAGGATTCATTCTGTATTGCTTAAAATCGCTTCGTAAATAAGCCATTATTTCTCGTAAAAAGAAAGGAATAAAAGTGGTTGTTGTGGGTTATCCCTAAGAGACATATACCGTCGCGGACTTTTTTGTAAATCTTTTTAAGGTGTACAATACTGTAGTACATCATTTTGATCTATCTTGTAGGGTGCAACCAGCGTTTGCAATGTAAGCGCAAAAAATGTGTTTATTTGCTACATCACATTAGAAACCTCGAAAATTAACAGTGTTTCCATACTATATTATGCATTTATTATACATAAAAACCTTCATCTTGAATCACTCTATCTATTAAAGAAACCCACATCAAAATCCGTTGCGTAGTTTTAAAGATTTAAGCACACAAAGGGACATAGGGACAGAGAAAGCGACTTTGTTTTATACTATGTAGTGATATGAATAATATAAGTATTAATGTTAGTTCAGTTCAGTTTCATTATAGGAGAAGTATACGCTGGGATGTTTTCAGTCCGCTTTGGATAACATGTTTGCTTGTTAAAATTAACAAAACAGTTAAGCCACGCCCATATTTCGATAAAAAATGTGATGTTTGGTGTTTATAAACATTAAACAGTGTCGCAGGAGACCCGGCTTAATGGCGTGTCGCCAAAGACAATCGTAGGAAAAGTGACAGGGTTCACACACGCTACGAGTGAAAGAAAACTATAAATAAGATAGAGAGAGACATACTGTCATATATAGAAGGCTCGAAATTTAAATTTAAACTAACACTGCGTCGCGGGGGAATTTAGAAACATACATGAAACGGCCACAAAGTACACCCATACCCAGAACAACAATTTGTGAATCACACAAAGTGTTGTCCCATGTAGGATTTGAACCCACAACACTTGATGCAGTGGAGAGCGGCTTGGCGACCGCTTAAACCACTAGGTCAGCCGTGCAGTCAGAGGTTATACTTGTCCACTTGTTCGTTCTGTGTATGGTCATGCCTAATTTTAAGCAAAATTCAATATCACTTATAAGAAATGAGGCTTCTCCAGATGGAACAAAAATATAGTGTTGTAAATGTTGAAGATGCCACTTTTTATATTTTTTTAGAATCATGAAGTCATAAAATTTAATGGTTGGAATATCAGGTAAAAAAATTATCTCCCTTCAAATAACCACAGTTCAATCATATCATACTGTACGGTTAAAAGTGTATTGAAAAAACCAACGCTTACGCGAAGATAAACCATTGTTTGGTACAATAGAAGTTATAACAATCCCAATAATAAAGGTTCAACCAGCTTTAGATAAGGCCAGCGTCTCTATACGTTCTTAAAATAAATTGCTGTTCGCCTTAAAATAATTTAAAATATTATTGCCTTATAAATTATTATCCTTTGAAAGGTCCTTGTTGCCAACATTTACAACTTTAGGTACTTATTTCGGATCGTATTTTAATAAAAGTGGATATTTCAACATTTCATGTTTTATATTCAGAAACTGATTGTCTGACGACGGGAAGGGCTCCGGCGACAATAAATCCAGGAATGCATGGTTTAGTTTAGATTTTAATGTACATTTTAAAGTAAGAACAAGGTAGTTATTTAAGCGGCTCTACGCCAGCCACGAACGACCGTTCCGCGTCACCGCCGTACGTAGAGAAAAGCAGGAGCGCAAAGTTGAGGCGAGGCGGGTTACGTCGCGCGACCCTTTACATGCGTCTACGTCATCAACAGTGACGAACCTATATTCATGTCCATTAAGAAACAACACTTTAACTTACACAAATAAAATAAAACAACAAACATTCCGGGGATAACTATAGTTGAACCCATTATAAGACTTGTGTTATGGGTACCAGGGCTCTCTCACAAGGTAACGACATTAACTGATCTATTTTGCTTTGTTTCTATTTACCAAATACCACATTTCTTATTCTCCAATGTTCTTGCGTCATCTTCGATACAAATTTATTTCATCATATTTTTATAGTGAAAAACATTTGAACGACATCATTTGGAACACGTACGACTTACACGTCTTATAGGTATATTTTGACAGAATTGTACAGTTTTACTATCAAATTGGCATAATACTGCAGTTCAAGCATCGCCTTCGAAGTTCACATATTCTGAAGATTTCTTATTTTATGCTCGATTGTAGCTCGATGTAAAAAATAACAACATTAACGTATAATATTTAATTATCGTAACGAACACCCCAATAAACCAAAAGCACGCGATAACAAAGAAATTACTCAATGGTGTGTTCTAAGACACTACTATCGATGGGCCATTACAAACGTGCGAAATGAGTCATAAATCATTAATTCATAAAACTGTGACAATGCCGCGCCACTCGTTATCGATAAAGGGATGCCGCTCGGTTGCAGGTAGGTAGGACGACGCGTTCATTGATGACTAATGTAGATAAAATATTAGTAAATAGTATTTGTAAAATAGTGTTTTAAACTTTCTTGTTTTTTTTTAAAGCAGCATGACCTACTTTTCTAAAAAAAGAGTTTTTTTTCAAACGGAACATTTTTAACTCATTTACTCGAGGACAGTTTCATAGCTAATGATCTCTATTATCACCCCTTAAAGGGATCGCCACGTATTTTCAGTAACCCGTATAATGTAAAAATAATAACAAAAGCAAGGAAGCCTTTACCACCTCATGACACACTTCTTAGAAATTGCGGCACTCTAAATATTCAGTCGGCACCTTTTGTAAGTGGATTATAAAAACAACTGCACTATTATATGGTTTTCTGTATACGGCCTTAATAATAACAATAAATCTTTATTTTTAGACTCATGTGTGAAACCTACTAAGTTCTTATTATATTGGAATGACTCCTCGTGGGTAGTGATCCTATGTCACACTATACGGCTATCAAATCTATTGGCTAAAGTAGTCACCAGATCGTTGAAGCTGTCGCGTACTCGACGCATCTAGAACACGACGCATCCATGAAATTTAATATCCATATAATATAATGTCCATTAGTACATAAAAAATTAGTTACTTGGTAGTACTGGTTTAAACTTCATTCACACGTCTCTGTTTACTCGGGTCTGTTTCAAAGAACTCTGAGCCATGGTGGCTGAGGCGGGTTCGGGGTTTCCTCACAGCTGGGTGTAGAACTAATGGCACGTGCGCGGTCGTTAAAGGACAGCTCGAAAACTTTTTTCTTCAATTGAGCGTTGCCAATGTGTACTGTTACGTGTGTACTCGTCATCAGCAACAGGGGGTACAGACCGCGTATTCAGTAAAAAATACATTTACATTCAGTACTATTGGTGAATTATACAAAGATAGAAATGCTCATGAAAAAATAAGGCATGGTGAAAATGAATCTCGAAAGCCAGCCCTCACACCTGCGGCTGTTTTAAAGTAACCCTTGCACTCTCTCCCTTATATTTCAACGGTCATAAAATAGAAAAATATAAGAAGATACTTTTTTACTCCACTATAAGTACGTTCCCTAATTTCAGTTAAGGTTTCAGTTATCAATAACACGAATTTGAAAAGTTAAAATTTTAATTGTTTGGTCTGCAATATTTTGAGATTGCAATTATTGAGAAACCCATAAAAATAAAAAACTATTAAGAAATTTTTTGCAAAAATAATGCGTTCTTTTGTTTGTCTTAGTTCTTTTAGGAAGTAATAATAATTATTAATAGTATTAATAGTAAGCCTATATAATTGATGTATTTCTATTCTACATTCAGTCATAAGCGAGCATCGGAGAAACTAGTGTTCAGTTTAGTTTACATCTTAGTTTGATTTTCCAACATATTAGAAAATCAGCAATCAACGCAAACAGCGATAAAGGTGTACGAAGGAGACGAACAGCAAATAATGTCGGTGTCCACACGTAAGTAATTAATGTACTTAGTTAGTGGCGGTTGTTACTAGTACGGTTAAGAAAATATTTAATTTACATTATGTCATATAAAATCAGAATACCGCATGTCTTATCTGTGTTCCCTAGTTTCTTTCTAATGTCGCTGGAGAAAAATCGATGCACTTGATTTTTAAAAATGGTTACGTGTAGACTCCGTTTTCTTTCAAAAGCTTAATTTCATGATACGTCATTTCATTTTAAAATACCTGGATGTTCTGTCACCAAAATGTTACGATTCTAGTCCGATGAGGAACCGCTCGAACCGCGGAATATGTTTTGAACTGAACATTTAGACATATACTCGATAAGTACCTCGGTGGCGCAAATGCGACAGAGACATACGATGCGTAGATGACGTGTGTGTGGATCAGATGTTCGAATTATTATTATTTTCATGTATGTGTAAATGTGGAAAATACTTATGATTACTGTGATGCCTATGATTAGTATACTTTTTATCTTTGAGTTATAGCATCGAGGTTGTAGTTAAATTGGATCACGATAATCATACAGAGCAGTTCTATTTCGCATTTCGATTCTGCGTTCATGTCTTCAGTTCTTGTCAGATTCTGTACCTATTAGTTATAGACCAAAATTTTGGTTTCGATTTCGGCTACGAAATATAGTTTCGGCTTTAGTTTCGGTTTCTGCCAAAACTGACTATCAATTACAGCGTGTCGTTCGGTAAACTTCGCGCCTTACTCGTGCTCAGCCGTCCTCGCTGCCGGCTCACTTCGCCGCCATTGAGTTTATGTTTTGAATAAAAATTAGGTTACATTGTTACATATACATTATTGCACAATATATTAAACTTTTTTGAGTATATGAATTCGACAAGATGAGTTGAGTGATGAAAACAGTTATAAATATTCAGATACATATTTAAACAATCACAAATTTTATCAAAAAAAGAACCAACTTCAGGAACTAGACTAAATTGAAATGGGACCACACGGGAAGCACCAGCTTTCAAATAAAAAAAAGATTCATCAAAATCGGTTCACCCAGTCGAAAGTTATGAAGTAACAAATAAATAAATAAAATTACAAATAAATACAGTCGAATTGATAACCTCCTCCTTTTTTGAAGTCGGTTAAAAAAATACGTTGTTCTTCTTATTTAAATGTCCGTGTCATGTTATTCCGGAACATTTCTAATTCACTGCACTATTGTGTTTGGGTGTAGTTTACTTACAATGTATATGTATTTAGTTTCAATTCAGAGGGCAGTGTGCGAGATACTTGCATTTATATTATTTTGGCATAATTGCAATAAGAAAATACTAAATAGCAACTTTGTTTACTGTCTGTGTCATGAAAACCTATTTAAATATTTTTTCTTTAATACAGGAAAGGACTTCGAGGCTTGTCGTGCGAGCTTGGCTGGTGGCCGAAGAGACAGTTTCTGGGTCCTAAACTATGTGCAAGTCAAAGCAATGGAATTACTTCTTGCTTTAAAAGTAAGCATCTTGTCAACCAATTTAGAATCGTACTAACTTTTTTATTTTATTATGAAATATGACAAATAACACGTAGAGTTTAAAGAATATGTTTTGCATAGTTTCTGTCGAAGTGAAAAAAAATCCGCACTCGAGAGCGTTAAGGTCACGATTGTATTTTTCTGAAACTTTGAGATAGTCACATTGCCTTCAATCAAAATCATTGAAATACTTTAATCATTGAAACACTTTTCGACATCGAATCAACCTAACTTATCTTAATCTTACACACTCGAGTATTTTAGACCAGTGAGTTTTTGTTTCCTAAATTGGTGAGCTACCCTAGCCGTTGGTTATGTGTAAGGTTCGTGTTTGGTGGAGGTGGAGGTACTCAAGGGAATGTAAGGTACTACTCGTTATATTAATCTGCCGTAGTCGACTAAATCCCTTAATCTCTTCTAGGCCTCCGGTACTAACAATAATGAACAAGAATGCGATGGTTCCAGCAATGGTTCTACTAGTAAGATTGATGCTGAAGCAGGGAGCAGTGCAGAGCAGGAAAAAGCAGAGGATCCTAAATGGGTAATATTTGGTTTCTATTCTTCTACATTTCTAGAGTATTAGTAGCTCAGTAGATTAAAGAACAACAAAGTGTTGATTTTGGAAGGGGTAAACAATTTGTTAATTTTGAATCCGGTCCGATCAAAAAGTGTTATAAGTTTTTATGATTATAGAAACACTTAATAACAGCTCGGAGTTTGAAAGTTGGGGTCTTAACCTCCGTGCTTCGGAGAGTATGTAAGGCCCAAAAAGTCGGTCCTGTGTCTTAACTCTCCCCGGTCTTGTCGGGTAACTGTTAAACCGGATTGTTTCGACTAGACACCGTGGCTGTAATCGGCTAGGAGAGCATCTCATTAAGTTTGATATCAGGTCAACATGCTACGACATTGTAATAAAGTTCTAAATTCAATAGAAAATATAAAGTGATAATTTGTATTTATGTATTTTAGAGTTCCAAATTTTCGAAATGTATGGATTTGAATTGTTTATTTGAAATTATAAATTCTTTGTTTACTTTCTTAGGTTCCAATTGGGAGTGGTAAAACACTTGTACCCCGAGACAAATATAACAAAATGAAGGCATCTAAGTCATATACTATTGCTACTCGTAGATTGCTGATGGCTGTATTTCCCAGAAGGTGAGGTTTCCTGATCTCTTTATATCTTACAAGAGCCATGAATATTGGATAGGTTGCAGGACAGAATAATTTTAAAATTTATATTTATAACATTTCACTTTCAACTCGTATATTATCACTTTAATATAGTCACGATATTAAACATAATTTTATTATTACATATATTTTTTATGTATGGGACTGTCAAAGTGACTCTACTCTGCCTGATGGAAGGTATGCGCAGAATCCAAGAGTAGTGGTCACCATACTAATTTCGAATGCACACAATGCAATAATGCAGCATGGTGACTTGGTGACCCACACTTTGACAGCCTATTGATATGCTTCTGCATCATTGGGGCCTCCTTTATTAATTCCTAGTATAATTTTGTGTGTTTTATGAATTCCTAGTGTTCTGGCGACGCACTCAATGACTGGTAAGCCTTCGCCAGCGTTCCCGGACAAGGCAGCAAAACTGCAATTGGATCCCCAAATAATTTCGGATGTGATCCTGGAAGTTTTAAAGAAATTCCGAAAAGTTTCCGAGAGTTCAGTTAGGTAAGTACAATAATGAAAAACTTGCTTACATATTAACAATATTGTCAATCACATAATTTATTTTCGTACAACCTCTCCTTGAATAATGAGATTTAATAGTAATTGATAATAATTTACAATATTATGAAGAAAATTGCTTGACTTTCGATTTTAAAAGTAATTGTGGAAAGTATCCATAGGCTAAGAACTTGAGTATAGGTAATAGTGGTATGTGGCAAAGATGACGGCTCACCTAGAATAATAACTCGTGGTCGATGCCGCGGTGATCGTACGTAGCGCTGTAGCAGTTCGTAGTAGGCGTAACGGCGCGTAGCAGAAAGTGTGGTTCGTAGACTTTAAGATAACTGTAGCCCAACTAGCACATTCACAATAAATCAAAATAAAACGTTCGTACGAAGACTTTAAGGGCTTAGAGATTCGCGCTATTGAAACTAGCGAGCGCTGATAAATACGTTAGACGCTTAAGAATGCGGAACTCGCCGTCATTATATCGATTGATAATACATCAAATTTATAAGTTTACTTAACAAAGTAAAATCGTTAAAAAATATAACAACATACAAAATTTTCATAAATCTCATTTTACAGGAGCTGCATTACGACAAAATGTGCAGATGAGTGCAAAATGCTTCGAACCCGACATAAGAAGAACGCATCAACCAAGTAATCTGTCCAGTGACGTTTTTGTTCCTACAATTGTGATATAATTGTGAATTGTAAATACCTATTAAAAGTATGTTTAAATCTTGCTTCATATTATAATAAATGTATATCGTCGAGACGCAAATATTTTTTAATGTCAAATTTATGAATGTGTTATATTTTCTTATTAAATTTTCTATGAAACGCAACATTTACTTTTATTCAATACTTCTTATTTTATTGACAGCAGATTTTATTTATTAAAAATATGATATTTACTATCACCCAACTAAAAAGAAACTCAAATGGTGGGAAGACAAGATTTAATTAATTGTCGTAGACGGCCAGATTAACCATGTGTGTACAGTCAGCATCGGATTGATTTGTGCTTTTAAAGTTTTCATAATATTGTGTTGAAGAACATCGACTGACTGTATACTCATAACGCAATCGAAAGCCTTTGTTATGTCCAAAAATATTGCCACGACTGGTATTTTATAGAGAAAAAAATATAGTTTAAATAACTAAACAAACACGCTTTTATAAATAAACCAAACTAAAAAGTAGATAATAATTTTAATATAAAGAAGCGTGGGGCGACATTATTGAAATATTTTCAGAAAGCACCCCACGCTTTTTTACATTAAAATTATTTTCTACTTTTAAGTTTAGTTTATTTATAAAAGCATGTTTTTTTAGTTTTTTAAACTTTTTTTTAGTTACTTTTTTTCAAATTATTTTATTGTCACTGGCCCTTGACCCCTGTGCAAATTTTCAAGTTAATCAGACTCCTATAAGTAGATGAATATGAAGTTAAAAGATAAAGGCCAAGCTAATAAAAGCGTGTTCAAAACCGCATCAGTTTTGGATTTTTCGTACTGAAAACGATGAGGAATACAGTAGAGGAAATCCGAGAACATCAAAAACTTCCGTGTGAAGCCTGACGGGTTGGCAAGTATAGTATAAATAATATAATTTCATAAATTATTATTTGTTTTTACATTGGGGTCTCGATGCTAAGTGGTAGCCGATCAACCCCCCTAGGAGTAATCCTGTGTGATAAATAAAACGAGTTATATAAGTTGATGTAAATTATGTTAATAAGTAAAAATAAACGAAACAGTAAAAGGCGTGTCTCCTGCGGCTAAAAATAAAAAACAAAAATCTTTTAACTTCTCGACAAAATGACTTACTTACTTTTATAGTATAAACTAGCGACCCGCCCCGGCTTCGCACGGGTGGATTTCAGATGCCCCCACCGACGTCACGATTCGTGCATTTTAAATCTGTAATATCTTCGAATATAATCATTTAACTTAGATACTGTAAAGGGCCATTTTGATCTATATTAAATTCACAATGTATTTAATTTACTTAATTGTATAAGGATTCATTCTGTATTGCTCAAAATCGCTTCGTAAATAAGCCATTATTTCTCGTAAAAAGAAAGGAATAAAAATGGTTGTTGTGGGTTATCCCTAAGAGATAGACATATACCGTCGCGGACTTTCTTGTAAATCTTTTTAAGGTGTACAATACTGTAGTACATCATTTTGATCCATCTTGTAGGGTGCAACCAGCGTTTGCAATGTAAGCGCAAAAAATGTGTTTATTTGCTACATCACATTAGAAACCTCGAAAATTAACAGTGTTTCCATACTATATTATGCATTTATTATACATAAAAACCTTCCTCTTGAATCACTCTATCTATTAAAGAAACCCACATCAAAAGCCGTTGCGTAGTTTTAAAGATTTAAGCACACAAAGGGACATAGGGACAGAGAAAGCGACTTTGTTTTATACTATGTAGTGATATGAATAATATAAGTATTAATGTTAGTTCAGTTCAGTTTCATTATAGGAGAAGTATACGCTGGGATGTTTTCAGTCCGCTTTGGATAACATGTTTGCTTGTTAAAATTGACAAAACAGTTAAGCCACGCCCATATTTCGATAAAAAATGTGATGTTTGGTGTTTATGAACATTAAACAGTGTCGCAGGAGACCCGGCTTAATGGCGTGTCGCCAAAGACAATCGTAGGAAAAGTGACAGGGTTCACACACGCTACGAGTGAAAGAAAACTATAAATAAGATAGAGAGAGACATACTGTCATATATAGAAGGCTCGAAATTTAAATTTAAACTAACACTGCGTCGCGGGGGGATTTAGAAACATACATGAAACGGCCACAAAGTACACCCATACCCAGAACAACAATTTGTGAATCACACAAAGTGTTGTCCCATGTAGGATTTGAACCCACAACACTTGATGCAGTGGAGAGCGGCTTGGCGACCGCTTAAACCACTAGGTCAGCCGTGCAGTCAGAGGTTATACTTGTCCACTTGTTCGTTCTGTGTATGGTCATGCCTAATTTTAAGCAAAATTCAATATCACTTTTAAAGAAATGAGGCTTCTCCAGATGGAACAAAAATATAGTGTTGTAAATGTTGAAGATGCCACTTTTTATATTTTTTTAGAATCATGAAGTCATAAAATTTAATGGTTGGAATATCAGGTAAAAAAATTATCTCCCTTCAAATAACCACAGTTCAATTATATCATACTGTACGGTTAAAAGTGTATTGAAAAAACCAACGCTTACGCGAAGATAAACCATTGTTTGGTACAATATAAGTTATAACAATCCCAATAATAAAGGTTCAACCAGCTTTAGATAAGGCCAGCGTCTCTATACTTTCTTAAAATAAATTGCTGTTCGCCTTAAAATAATTTAAAATATTATTTCCTTATAAATTATTATCATTTGAAAGGTCCTTGTTGCCAACATTTACAACTTTAGGTACTTATTTCGGATCGTATTTTAATAAAAGTGGATATTTCAACATTTCATGTTTTATATTCAGAAACTGATTGTCTGACGACGGGAAGGGCTCCGGCGACAATAAATCCAGGAATGCATGGTTTAGTTTAGATTTTAATGTACATTTTAAAGTAAGAACAAGGTAGTTATTTAAGCGGCTCTACGCCAGCCACGAACGACCGTTCCGCGTCACCGCCGTACGTAGAGAAAAGCAGGAGCGCAAAGTTGAGGCGAGGCGGGTTACGTCGCGCGACCCTTTACATGCGTCTACGTCATCAACAGTGACGAACCTATATTCATGTCCATTAAGAAACAACACTTTAACTTACACAAATAAAATAAAACAACAAACATTCCGGGGACAACTATAGTTGAACCCATTATAAGACTTGTGTTATGGGTACCAGGGCTCTCTCACAAGGTAACGACATTAACTGATCTATTTTGCTTTGTTTCTATTTACCAAATACCACATTTCTTATTCTCCAATGTTCTTGCGTCATCTTCGATACAAATTTATTTCATCATATTTTTATAGTGAAAAACATTTGAACGACATCATTTGGAACACGTACGACTTACACGTCTTATAGGTATATTTTGACAGAATTGTACAGTTTTACTATCAAATTGGCATAATACTGCAGTTCAAGCATCGCCTTCGAAGTTCACATATTCTGAAGATTTCTTATTTTATGCTCGATTGTTGGATGGATGTAAAAAATAACAACATTAACGTATAATATTTAAATATCGTAACGAACACCCCAATAAACCAAAAGCACGCGATAACAAAGAAATTACTCAATGGTGTGTTCTAAGACACTACTATCGATGGGCCATTACAAACGTGCGAAATGAGTCATAAATCATTAATTCATAAAACTGTGACAATGCCGCGCCACTCGTTATCGATAAAGGGATGCCGCTCGGTTGCAGGTAGCTAGGACGACGCGTTCATTGATGACTAATGTAGATAAAATATTAGTAAATAGTATTTGTAAAATAGTGTTTTAAACTTTCTTGTTTTTTTTTCAAAGCAGCATGACCTACTTTTCTAAAAAAAGAGTTTTTTTTCAAACGGAACATTTTTAACTCATTTACTCGAGGACAGTTTCATAGCTAATGATCTCTATTATCACCCCTTAAAGGGATCGCCACGTATTTTCAGTAACCCGTATAATGTAAAAATAATAACAAAAGCAAGGAAGCCTTTACCACCTCATGACACATTTCTTAGAAATTGCGGCACTCTAAATATTCAGTCGGCACCTTTTGTAAGTGGATTATAAAAACAACTGCACTATTATATGGTTTTCTGTATACGGCCTTAATAATAACAATAAATCTTTATTTTCAGACTCATGTGTCACACATGAATATTTTGAAACCTACTAAGTTCTTATTATATTGGAATGACTCCTCGTGGGTAGTGATCCTATGTCACACTATACTGCTATCAAATCTATCGGCTAAAGTAGTCACCAGATCGTTGAAGCTGTCGCGTACTCGACGCATCTAAAACATGTCCATTAAATTTAATATCCATATAATATAATGTCCATTAGTACATAAAAAATTAGTTACTTGGTAGTACTGGTTTAAACTTCATTCACACGTCTCTGTTTACTCGGGTCTGTTTCAAAGAACTCTGAGCCATGGTGGCTGAGGCGGGTTCGGGGTTTCCTCACAGCTGGGTGTAGAACTAATGGCACGTGCGCGGTCGTTAAAGGACAGCTCGAAAACTTTTTTCTTCGATTGAGCGTTGCCAATGTGTACTGTTACGTGTGTACTCGTCATCAGCAACAGGGGGTACAGACCGCGTATTCAGTAAAAAATACATTTACATTCAGTACTATTGGTGAATTATACAAAGATAGAAATGCTCATGAAAAAATAAGGCATGGTGAAAATGGATCTCGAAAGCCAGCCCTCACACCTGCGGCTGTTTTAAAGTAACCCTTGCACTCTCTCCCTTATATTTCAACGGTCATAAAATAGAAAAATATAAGAAGATACTTTTTTACTCCACTACGTACGTTCCCTAATTTCAGTTAAGGTTTCAGTTATCAATAACACGAATTTGAAAAGTTAAAATTTTAATTGTTTGGTCTGCAATATTTTGAGATTGCAATTATTGAGAAACCCATAAAAATAAAAACCTATTAAGAAATTTTTTGCAAAAATAATGCGTTCTTTTGTTTGTCTTAGTTCTTTTAGGAAGTAATAATAATTATTAATAGTATTAATAGTAAGCCTATATAATTGATGCATCTCTATTCTACATTCAGTCATAAGCGAGCATCGGAGAAACTAGTGTTCAGTTTAGTTTACATCTTAGTTTGATTTTCCAACATATTAGAAAATCAGCAATCAATGCAAACAGCGATAAAGGTGTACGAAGGAGACGAACAGCAAATAATGTCGGTGTCCACACGTAAGTAATTAATGTACTTAGTTAGTGGCGGTTGTTACTAGTACGGTTAAGAAAATATTTAATTTACATTATGTCATATAAAATCAGAATACCGCATGTCTTATCTGTGTTCCCTAGTTTCTTTCTAATGTCGCTGGAGAAAAATCGTTGCACTTGATTTTTAAAAATGGTTACGTGTAGACTCCGTTTTCTTTCAAAAGCTTAATTTCATGATACGTCATTTCATTTTAAAATACCTGGATGTTCTGTCACCAAAATGTTACGATTCTAGTCCGATGAGGAACCGCTCGAACCGCGGAATATGTTTTGAACTGAACATTTAGACATATACTCGATAAGTACCTCGGTGGCGCAAATGCGACATAGACATACGATGCGTAGATGACGTGTGTGTGGATCAGATGTTCGAATTATTATTATTTTCATGTATGTGTAAATGTGGAAAATACTTATGATTACTGTGATGCCTATGATTAGTATACTTTTTATCTTTGAGTTACAGCATCGAGGTTGTAGTTAAATTGGATCACGATAATCATACAGAGCAGTTCTATTTCGCGTTTCGATTCTGCGTTCATGTCTTCAGTCCTTGTCAGATTCTGTACCTATTAGTTATAGACCAAAATTTTGTTTTCGGTTTCGGCTACGAAATGTAGTTTCGGCTTTAGTTTCGGTTTCTGCCAAAACTGACTATCAATTACAGCGTGTCGTTCGGTAAACTTCGCGCCTTACTCGTGCTCGGCCGTCCTCGCTGCCGGCTCACTTCGCCGCCATTGAGTTTATGATTTGAATAAAAATTAGGTTACATTGTTACATATACATTATTGCACAATATATTAAACTTTTTTGAGTATATGAATTCGACAAGATGAGTTGAGTGATGAAAACAGTTATAAATATTCAGATACATATTTAAACAATCACAAATTTTAACAAAAAAAGAACCAACTTCAGGAACTAGACTAAATTGAAATGGGACCACACGGGAAGCACCAGCTTTCAAATAAAAAAAAGAATCATCAAAATCGGTTCACCCAGTCGAAAGCTATGTAGTAACACACATAAAAATCGAAGTCGAATTGATAACCTCCTCCTTTTTTGAAGTCGGTTAAAAAAATACGTTGTTCTTCTTATTTAAATGTCCGTGTCATGTTATTCCGGAACATTTCTAATTCACTGCACTATTTTGTTTGGGCGTAGTTTACTTACAATGTGTATGTATTTAGTTTCAATTCAGAGGGCAGTGTGCGAGATACTTGCATTTATATTATTTTAGCATAATTGCAATAAGAAAATACTAAATAGCCAACTTTGTTTACTGTCTGTGTTTAGTCATGAAAACCTATTTAAATATTTTTTCTATAATACAGGAAAGGACTTCGAGGCTTGTCGTGCGAGCTTGGCTGGTGGCCGAAGAGACAGTTTCTGGGTCCTAAACTATGTGCAAGTCAAAGCAATGGAATTACTTCTTGCTTTAAAAGTAAGCATCTTATCAACCAATTTATAATCGTAATAACTTTGTTATTTTATTATGAAATATGACAAATAACACGTAGAGTTTAAAGAATGTGTGTGTTGCATAGTTTCTGTCGAAGTGATAAAAAATCCGCACTCGAGAGCGTTAAGGTCATGATTGTATTTTTCTGAAACTTTGAGATAGTCACATTGCCATCAATCAAAATCATTAAAATACTTTAATCATTGAAACACTTTTCGACATCGAATCAACCTAACTTATCTTAATCTTACACACTCGAGTTTTTTAGACCAGTGAGTTTTTGTTTCCTAAATTGGTGAGCTACCCTAGCCGTTGGTGTGTAAGTGTAAGGTGTAATGTGTAAGGTTCGTGTTTGGTGGAGGTACTCAAGGGAATGTAAGGTACTACTCGTTATATTAATCTGCCGTAGTCGACTAAATCCCTTAATCTTTTCTAGGCCTCCGGTACTAACAATAATGAACAAGAATGCGGTGGTTCCAGCAATGGTTCTACTAGTAAGATTGATGCTGAAGCAGGGAGCAGTGCAGAGCAGGAAAAAGCAGAGGATCCTAAATGGGTAATATTTGGTTTCTATTCTTCTACATTTCTAGAGTATTAGTAGCTCAGTAGATTAAAGAACAACAAAGTGTTGATTTTGGAAGGGGTAAACGATTTGTTAATTTTGAATCCGGTCCGATCAAAAAGTGTTATAAGTTTTACCGATTATAGAAACACTTAATAACAGTTCGGAGTTTGAAAGTTGGGGTCTTAACCTCCGTGCTTCAGAGAGTATGTAAGGCCCAAATAGTTGGTCCTGTGTCTTATCTCTCCCCGGTCTTGTCGGGTAACTGTTAAACCGGATTGTTTGGACTAGCCACCGTGGCTGTAATCGCCTAGGAGAGCATCATTAAGTTTGATATCAGGTCAACTTGTTAGAACAGTACGACATTGTAATAAAGTTCTAATTTCAATACAAAATATAAAGTGATCATTTGTATTTATGTATTTTAGAGTTTCAAAGTTTCGAAATGTGTATGGATTTGAATTGTTTACTTGAAACTATAAATTCTTTGTTTACTTTCTTAGGTTCCAATTGGGAGTGGTAAAACACTTGTACCCCGAGACAAATATAACAAAATGGAGGCATCTAAGTCATATACTATTGCTACTCGTAGATTGCTGATGGCTGTATTTCCCAGAAGGTGAGGTTTCCTGATCTCTTTATATCTTACAAGAGCCATGAATATTGGATAGGTTGAAGGACAGAATAATTTTAAAATTTATGTTAATAACATTTCACTTTCAACTCGTATATTATCACTTTAATATAGTCACGATATTAAACAAACATTTTATTAATTTCTAGTATAATTTGTGTGTTTTATGAATTCCTAGTGTTCTGTCGACGCACTCAATGACTGGTAAGCCTTCGCCAGCGTTCCCAGACAAGCCAGCAAAACTGCAATTGGATCCCCAAAAAATTTCGGATGTGATCCTGGAAGTTTTAAAGAAATTCCGAAAAGTTTCCGAGAGTTCAGTTAGGTAAGTACAATAATGAAAAACTTGCTTACGTAGTAATAATATTGTCAATCACATAATTTATTTTCATACAGCCTCTCCTTGAATAATGAGACATTATCCGTAAGATTTAACAGTAATTGGTAATAATTTACAATATTATGAAGAAAATTGCTTGACTTTCGATTTTAAAAGTAATTGTGGAAAGTATCCATAGGCTAAGAACTTGAGTATAGGTGATAGTGGTATGTGGCAAAGATGACGGCTCACCTAGAATAATAACTCGTGGTCGATGTCGCGGTGATCGTACGTAGCGCTGTAGCAGTTCGTAGTAGGCGTAATGGCGCGTAGCAGAAAGTGTGGTTCGTAGACTTTAAGATAACTGTAGCCCAACTAGCACATTCAGTTAAGGCCGATTTTGCGTAGCAGAAAATAAGTTATGGTGCCTAATTTTAACACAAAAGCTCAAAAATTATTTTTTTTCACTTTATGCCCTTCAAGTACAAGAGACTGGTTTTTAAGAGTGCGACCGTGAATTGACATTTCGAAGTAATTATTTATCACTAATTATGCACTAAAATTTATTTAAACTAAAACACTTGGTTTATAACTAAAATATTACCAAATATAGAGAAAAACCCTCGAACCACGTTAAGAACAAAATACAATTTAAAAAACTAAAGTAATAGTGGAATTACAAATCGTACGCGCACGCGACAGCGTAAAAATAAATCAAAATAAAACGTTCGTACGAAGACTTTAAGGGCTTAGAGATTCGCGCTATTGAAACTAGCGAGCGTTGATAAATACGTTAGACGCTTAAGAATGCGGAACTCGCCGTCATTATATTGATTGATAATACATCAAATTTATAAGTTTTCTTAACAAAGTAAAATCGTTAAAAAATATAACAACATACAAAATTTTCATAAATCTTATTTTACAGGAGCTGCATTACGACAAAATGTGCAGATGAGTGCAAAATGCTTCGAACCCGACATAAGAAGAACGCATCAACCAAGTAATCTGTCCAGTGACGTTTTTGTTCCTACAATTGTGATATAATTGTGAATTGTAAATACCTATTAAAAGTATGTTTAAATCTTGCTTCATATTATAATAAATGTATATCGTCGAGACGCAAATATTTTTTAATGTCAAATTTATGAATGTGTTATATTTTCTTATTAAATTTTCTATGAAACGCAACATTTACTTTTATTCAATACTTCTTATTTTATTGACAGCAGATTTTATTTATTAAAAATATGATATTTACTATCACCCAACTAAAAAGAAACTCAAATGGTGGGAAGACAAGATTTAATTAATTGTCATAGACGGCCAGATTAACCATGTGTGTACAGTCAGCATCGGATTGATTTGTGCTTTTAAAGTTTTCATAATATTGTGTTGAAGAACATCGACTGACTGTATACTCATAACGCAATCGAAAGCCTTTGTTATGTCCAAAAATATTGCCACGACTGGTATTTTATAGAGAAAAAAATATAGTTTAAATAACTAAACAAACACGCTTTTATAAATAAACCAAACTAAAAAGTAGATAATAATTTTAATATAAAGAAGCGTGGGGCGACATTATTGAAATATTTTCAGAAAGCACCCCACGCTTTTTTACATTAAAATTATTTTCTACTTTTAAGTTTAGTTTATTTATAAAAGCATGTTTTTTTAGTTTTTTAAACTTTTTTTTAATTACTTTTTTTTCAAATTATTTTATTGTCATTGGCCCTTGACCCCTGTGCAAATTTTCAAGTTAATCAGACTCCTATAATTAGATGAATATGAAGTTAAAAGATAAAGGCCAAGCTAATAAAAGCGTGTTCAAAACCGCATCAGTTTTGGATTTTTCGTACTGAAAACGATGAGGAATACAGTAGAGGAAATCCGAGAACATCAAAAAATTCCGTGTGAAGCCTGACGGGTTGGCAAGTATAGTATAAATAATATAATTTCATAAATTATTATTTGTTTTTACATTGGGGTCTCGATGCTAAGTGGTAGCCGATCAACCCCCCTAGGAGTAATCCTGTGTGATAAATAAAACGAGTTATATAAGTTGATGTAAATTATGTTAATAAGTAAAAATAAACGAAACAGTAAAAGGCGTGTCTCCTGCGGCTAAAAATAAAAAACAAACTAACAAAAATTCTTAAATAAACATGTTAGCGAAAAGTCGCAGGAGACGGACTTTTAAACGAAGATCAAACACGATTACACGAAAAGCAAAAATCTTTTAACTTCTCGACAAAATGACTTACAGTACACTTACTTACTTACTTACTTTTATAGTATAAACTAGCGACCCGCCCCGGCTTCGCACGGGTGGATTTCAGATGCCCCCACCGACGTCACGTTTCGTGCATGTTAAATCTGTAATATCTTCGAATATAATCATTTAACTTAGATACTGTAAAGGGCCATTTTGATCTATATTAAATGCACAATGTATTTAATTTACTTAATTGTGTGTGTAAAAATGTGATGTTTGTTGTTTATAAACATTAAACAGTGTCGCAGGAGACCCGGCTTAATGGCGTGTCGCCAAAGACAATCGTAGGAAAAGTGACAGGGTTCACACACGCTACGAGTGAAAGAAAACTATAAATAAGATAGAGAGAGACATACTGTCATATATAGAAGGCTCGAAATTTAAATTTAAACTAACACTGCGTCGCGGGGGAATTTAGAAACATACATGAAACGGCCACAAAGTACACCCATACCCAGAACAACAATTTGTGAATCACACAAAGTGTTGTCCCATGTAGGATTTGAACCCACAACACTTGATGCAGTGGAGAGCGGCTTGGCGACCGCTTAAACCACTAGGTCAGCCGTGCAGTCAGAGGTTATACTTGTCCACTTGTTCGTTCTGTGTATGGTCATGCCTAATTTTAAGCAAAATTCAATATCACTTTTAAAGAAATGAGGCTTCTCCAGATGGAACAAAAATATAGTGTTGTAAATGTTGAAGATGCCACTTTTTATATTTTTTTAGAATCATGAAGTCATAAAATTTAATGGTTGGAATATCAGGTAAAAAAATTATCTCCCTTCAAATAACCACAGTTCAATCATATCATACTGTACGGTTAAAAGTGTATTGAAAAAACCAACGCTTACGCGAAGATAAACCATTGTTTGGTACAATAGAAGTTATAACAATCCCAATAATAAAGGTTCAACCAGCTTTAGATAAGGCCAGCGTCTCTATACGTTCTTAAAATAAATTGCTGTTCGCCTTAAAATAATTTAAAATATTATTTCCTTATAAATTATTATCCTTTGAAAGGTCCTTGTTGCCAACATTTACAACTTTAGGTACTTATTTCGGATCGTATTTTAATAAAAGTGGATATTTCAACATTTCATGTTTTATATTCAGAAACTGATTGTCTGACGACGGGAAGGGCTCCGGCGACAATAAATCCAGGAATGCATGGTTTAGTTTAGATTTTAATGTACATTTTAAAGTAAGAACAAGGTAGTTATTTAAGCGGCTCTACGCCAGCCACGAACGACCGTTCCGCGTCACCGCCGTACGTAGAGAAAAGCAGGAGCGCAAAGTTGAGGCGAGGCGGGTTACGTCGCGCGACCCTTTACATGCGTCTACGTCATCAACAGTGACGAACCTATATTCATGTCCATTAAGAAACAACACTTTAACTTACACAAATAAAATAAAACAACAAACATTCCGGGGACAACTATAGTTGAACCCATTATAAGACTTGTGTTATGGGTACCAGGGCTCTCTCACAAGGTAACGACATTAACTGATCTATTTTGCTTTGTTTCTATTTACCAAATACCACATTTCTTATTCTCCAATGTTCTTGCGTCATCTTCGATACAAATTTATTTCATCATATTTTTATAGTGAAAAACATTTGAACGACATCATTTGGAACACGTACGACTTACACGTCTTATAGGTATATTTTGACAGAATTGTACAGTTTTACTATCAAATTGGCATAATACTGCAGTTCAAGCATCGCCTTCGAAGTTCACATATTCTGAAGATTTCTTATTTTATGCTCGATTGTAGCTCGATGTAAAAAATAACAACATTAACGTATAATATTTAATTATCGTAACGAACACCCCAATAAACCAAAAGCACGCGATAACAAAGAAATTACTCAATGGTGTGTTCTAAGACACTACTATCGATGGGCCATTACAAACGTGCGAAATGAGTCATAAATCATTAATTCATAAAACTGTGACAATGCCGCGCCACTCGTTATCGATAAAGGGATGCCGCTCGGTTGCAGGTAGCTAGGACGACGCGTTCATTGATGACTAATGTAGATAAAATATTAGTAAATAGTATTTGTAAAATAGTGTTTTAAACTTTCTTGTTTTTTTTTCAAAGCAGCATGACCTACTTTTCTAAAAAAAGAGTTTTTTTTCAAACGGAACATTTTTAACTCATTTACTCGAGGACAGTTTCATAGCTAATGATCTCTATTATCACCCCTTAAAGGGATCGCCACGTATTTTCAGTAACCCGTATAATGTAAAAATAATAACAAAAGCAAGGAAGCCTTTACCACCTCATGACACATTTCTTAGAAATTGCGGCACTCTAAATATTCAGTCGGCACCTTTTGTAAGTGGATTATAAAAACAACTGCACTATTATATGGTTTTCTGTATACGGCCTTAATAATAACAATAAATCTTTATTTTCAGACTCATGTGTCACACATGAATATTTTGAAACCTACTAAGTTCTTATTATATTGGAATGACTCCTCGTGGGTAGTGATCCTATGTCACACTATACGGCTATCAAATCTATTGGCTAAAGTAGTCACCAGATCGTTGAAGCTGTCGCGTACTCGACGCATCTAGAACATGTCCATTAAATTTAATATCCATATAATATAATGTCCATTAGTACATAAAAAATTAGTTACTTGGTAGTACTGGTTTAAACTTCATTCACACGTCTCTGTTTACTCGGGTCTGTTTCAAAGAACTCTGAGCCATGGTGGCTGAGGCGGGTTCGGGGTTTCCTCACAGCTGGGTGTAGAACTAATGGCACGTGCGCGGTCGTTAAAGGACAGCTCGAAAACTTTTTTCTTCAATTGAGCGTTGCCAATGTGTACTGTTACGTGTGTACTCGTCATCAGCAACAGGGGGTACAGACCGCGTATTCAGTAAAAAATACATTTACATTCAGTACTATTGGTGAATTATACAAAGATAGAAATGCTCATGAAAAAATAAGGCATGGTGAAAATGAATCTCGAAAGCCAGCCCTCACACCTGCGGCTGTTTTAAAGTAACCCTTGCACTCTCTCCCTTATATTTCAACGGTCATAAAATAGAAAAATATAAGAAGATACTTTTTTACTCCACTATAAGTACGTTCCCTAATTTCAGTTAAGGTTTCAGTTATCAATAACACGAATTTGAAAAGTTAAAATTTTAATTGTTTGGTCTGCAATATTTTGAGATTGCAATTATTGAGAAAACCATAAAAATAAAAACCTATTAAGAAATTTTTTGCAAAAATAATGCGTTCTTTTGTTTGTCTTAGTTCTTTTAGGAAGTAATAATAATTATTAATAGTATTAATAGTAAGCCTATATAATTGATGCATTTCTATTCTACATTCTGTCATAAGCGAGCATCGGAGAAACTAGTGTTCAGTTTAGTTTACATCTTAGTTTGATTTTCCAACATATTAGAAAATCAGCAATCAACGCAAACAGCGATAAAGGTGTACGAAGGAGACGAACAGCAAATAATGTCGGTGTCCACACGTAAGTAATTAATGTACTTAGTTAGTGGCGGTTGTTACTAGTACGGTTAAGAAAATATTTAATTTACATTATGTCATATAAAATCAGAATACCGCATGTCTTATCTGTGTTCCCTAGTTTCTTTCTAATGTCGCTGGAGAAAAATCGTTGCACTTGATTTTTAAAAATGGTTACGTGTAGACTCCGTTTTCTTTCAAAAGCTTAATTTCATGATACGTCATTTCATTTTAAAATACCTGGATGTTCTGTCACCAAAATGTTACGATTCTAGTCCGATGAGGAACCGCTCGAACCGCGGAATATGTTTTGAACTGAACATTTAGACATATACTCGATAAGTACCTCGGTGGCGCAAATGCGACAGAGACATACGATGCGTAGATGACGTGTGTGTGGATCAGATGTTCGAATTATTATTATTTTCATGTATGTGTAAATGTGGAAAATACTTATGATTACTGTGATGCCTATGATTAGTATACTTTTTATCTTTGAGTTATAGCATCGAGGTTGTAGTTAAATTGGATCACGATAATCATACAGAGCAGTTCTATTTCGCATTTCGATTCTGCGTTCATGTCTTCAGTTCTTGTCAGATTCTGTACCTATTAGTTATAGACCAAAATTTTGGTTTCGATTTCGGCTACGAAATATAGTTTCGGCTTTAGTTTCGGTTTCTGCCAAAACTGACTATCAATTACAGCGTGTCGTTCGGTAAACTTCGCGCCTTACTCGTGCTCAGCCGTCCTCGCTGCCGGCTCACTTCGCCGCCATTGAGTTTATGTTTTGAATAAAAATTAGGTTACATTGTTACATATACATTATTGCACAATATATTAAACTTTTTTGAGTATATGAATTCGACAAGATGAGTTGAGTGATGAAAACAGTTATAAATATTCAGATACATATTTAAACAATCACAAATTTTATCAAAAAAAGAACCAACTTCAGGAACTAGACTAAATTGAAATGGGACCACACGGGAAGCACCAGCTTTCAAATAAAAAAAAGATTCATCAAAATCGGTTCACCCAGTCGAAAGTTATGAAGTAACAAATAAATAAATAAAATTACAAATAAATACAGTCGAATTGATAACCTCCTCCTTTTTTGAAGTCGGTTAAAAAAATACGTTGTTCTTCTTATTTAAATGTCCGTGTCATGTTATTCCGGAACATTTCTAATTCACTGCACTTTTGTGTTTGGGTGTAGTTTACTTACAATGTATATGTATTTAGTTTCAATTCAGAGGGCAGTGTGCGAGATACTTGCATTTATATTATTTTGGCATAATTGCAATAAGAAAATACTAAATAGCAACTTTGTTTACTGTCTGTGTCATGAAAACCTATTTAAATATTTTTTCTTTAATACAGGAAAGGACTTCGAGGCTTGTCGTGCGAGCTTGGCTGGTGGCCGAAGAGACAGTTTCTGGGTCCTAAACTATGTGCAAGTCAAAGCAATGGAATTACTTCTTGCTTTAAAAGTAAGCATCTTGTCAACCAATTTAGAGTCGTACTAACTTTTTTATTTTATTATGAAATATGACAAATAACACGTAGAGTTTAAAGAATATGTTTTGCATAGTTTCTGTCGAAGTGAAAAAAAATCCGCACTCGAGAGCGTTAAGGTCACGATTGTATTTTTCTGAAACTTTGAGATAGTCACATTGCCTTCAATCAAAGTTAATTAAAATACTTTAATCATCGAAACACTTTTCGACATCGAATCAACCTAACTTATCTTAATCTTACACACTCGAGTATTTTAGACCAGTGAGTTTTTGTTTCCTAAATTGGTGAGCTACCCTAGCCGTTGGGTTTGTGTAAGGTTCGTGTTTGGTGGAGGTGGAGGTACTCAAGGGAATGTAAGGTACTACTCGTTATATTAATCTGCCGTAGTCGACTAAATCCCTTAATCTCTTCTAGGCCTCCGGTACTAACAATAATGAACAAGAATGCGATGGTTCCAGCAATGGTTCTACTAGTAAGATTGATGCTGAAGCAGGGAGCAGTGCAGAGCAGGAAAAAGCAGAGGATCCTAAATGGGTAATATTTGGTTTCTATTCTTCTACATTTCTAGAGTATTAGTAGCTCAGTAGATTAAAGAACAACAAAGTGTTGATTTTGGAAGGGGTAAACGATTTGTTAATTTTGAATCCGGTCCGATCAAAAAGTGTTATAAGTTTTACTGATTATAGAAACACTTAATAACAGTTCGGAGTTTGAAAGTTGGGGTCTTAACCTCCGTGCTTCAGAGAGTATGTAAGGCCCAAATAGTTGGTCCTGTGTCTTATCTCTCCCCGGTCTTGTCGGGTAACTGTTAAACCGGATTGTTTGGACTAGCCACCGTGGCTGTAATCGCCTAGGAGAGCATCATTAAGTTTGATATCAGGTCAACTTGTTAGAACAGTACGACATTGTAATAAAGTTCTAATTTCAATACAAAATATAAAGTGATCATTTGTATTTATGTATTTTAGAGTTTCAAAGTTTCGAAATGTGTATGGATTTGAATTGTTTACTTGAAACTATAAATTCTTTGTTTACTTTCTTAGGTTCCAATTGGGAGTGGTAAAACACTTGTACCCCGAGACAAATATAAGAAAATGGAGGCATCTAAGTCATATACTATTGCTACTCGTAGATTGCTGATGGCTGTATTTCCCAGAAGGTAAGGTTTCCTGATCTCTTTATATCTTACAAGAGCCATGAATATTGGATAGGTTGAAGGACAGAATAATTTTAAAATTTATGTTAATAACATTTCACTTTCAACTCGTATATTATCACTTTAATATAGTCACGATATTAAACATAATTTTATTATTATATTTTTTATGTATGGGACTGTCAAAGTGACTCTTCTCTGCCTGATGGAAGGTATGAGCAGAATCCAAGAGTAGTGGTAGGTGGTGGTAGTGCAATAATGCAGCATGGTGACTTGGTGACCCACACTTTGACACCCTATTGATATGCTTCTGCATCATTGGGGCCTCCTTTATTAATTTCTAGTATAATTTGTGTGTTTTATGAATTCCTAGTGTTCTGGCGACGCACTCAATGACTGGTAAGCCTTCGCCAGCGTTCCCAGACAAGCCAGCAAAACTGCAATTGGATCCCCAAATAATTTCGGATGTGATCCTGGAAGTTTTAAAGAAATTTCGAAAAGTTTCCGAGAGTTCAGTTAGGTAAGTACAATAATGAAAAACTTGCTTACATATTAACAATATTGTCAATCACATAATTTATTTTCGTACAACCTCTCCTTGAATAATGAGATTTAATAGTAATTGATAATAATTTACAATATTATGAAGAAATTTGCTTGACTTTCGATTTTAAAAGTAATTGTGGAAAGTATCCATAGGCTAAGAACTTGAGTATAGGTAATAGTGGTATGTGGCAAAGATGACGGCTCACCTAGAATAATAACTCGTGGTCGATGTCGCGGTGATCGTACGTAGCGCTGTAGCAGTTCGTAGTAGGCGTAATGGCGCGTAGCAGAAAGTGTGGTTCGTAGACTTTAAGATAACTGTAGCCCAACTAGCACATTCACAATAAATCAAAATAAAACGTTCGTACGAAGACTTTTAGGGCTTAGAGATTCGCGCTATTGAAACTAGCGAGC
This sequence comes from Diaphora mendica, assembly GCA_949125395.1. NCBI lineage: Eukaryota > Metazoa > Arthropoda > Insecta > Lepidoptera > Erebidae > Diaphora > Diaphora mendica. Next base: position 8,692,059 of record OX421327.1, read on the forward strand.
GTTGATAAATACGTTAGACGCTTAAGAATGCGGAACTCGCCGTCATTATATCGATTGATAATACATCAAATTTATAAGTTTACTTAACAAAGTAAAAACGTTAAAAAATATAACAACATACAAAATTTTCACAAATATCATTTTACAGGAGCTGCATTACGACAAAATGTGCAGATGAGTGCAAAATGCTTCGAACCCGAAGTAAGAAGAACGCATCAACCAAGTAATCTGTCCAGTGACGTTTTTGTTCCTACAATTGTGATATAATTGTGAATTGTAAATACCTATTAAAAGTATGTTTAAATCTTGCTTCATATTATAATAAATGTATAGTATATTAATGTACATATTGTATTAAAGCTTTTCGTACGTCTCAGTCGAGGCCCAAATATTTTTTAATGTCAAATTTATGAATTTGTTATATTTTCTTATTAAATTTTCTATAAAACGCAACATTTACTTTTATTCAATACTTCTTATTTTATTGACAGCAGATTTTATTTACTAAAAATGTAATATTTACTATCACCCAACTAAAAATAAACTCAAATGGTGGGAAGACAATATTTAATTAATTATCGTAGACTGCCGGATTAACCATGTGTGTACAGTCAGCATCGTATTGATTTGTGCTTTTAAAGTTTTCATAATGTGTTTGAAGAACATCAACTGACTGTATACTCATAACGCAATCCATATATATACATAAAAAAATAAACCAAACAAAAGTAGATAATAATTTTAATATAAAGAAGCGTGGGGCGACATTATTGAAATATTTTCAGAAAGCACCCCACGCTTTTTTACATTAAAATTATTTTCTACTTTTAAGTTTAGTTTATTTATAAAAGCATGTTTTTTTAGTTTTTTAAACTTTTTTTTAATTACTTTTTTTTCAAATTATTTTATTGTCATTGGCCCTTGACCCCTGTGCAAATTTTCAAGTTAATCAGACTCCTAGAAGTAGATGAAAATGAAGTTAAAAGATTCAGTTACATTCATACATACAGGCCAAGCTAATAAAAGCGTTCAAAACCGCATCAGTTTTGGATTTTTCGTACTGAAAACGATGAGGAATACAGTAGAGGAAATCGTGGTATTTTACTTTTCGGATAACACTGAATTTACGAAACTAAACTCGCGAACTATTTGTTATGAGTGTCCTGGGCCCATAACTTGATAAATAAAACTATTATTATTGATGTAAATTATTATAATAAGTAAAAATATAGGAAAGAGTGATGGCGTGTCGCAAAAGACAATCGTAGGAAAAGTGACAGGGTTCACACACGCTACGAGTGAAAGAAAACTATACATAAGATAGAGAGAGACATACTGTCATATGTAGAAGGCTCGAAATTTAAATTTATACTAACACTGCGTCGCGGGGGAATTTACAAACATACATGAAACGGCCACAAAGTACACCCATACTCAGAACAACAATTTGTGAATCACACAAAGTGTTGTCCCATGTAGGATTCGAACCCACAACACTTGATGCAGTGGAGAGCGGCTTGGCGACCGGTTAAACCACTAGGTCAGCCGTGCAGTCAGAGGTTATAATTGTCCACTTGCTCGTTCTGTGTATGGTCATGTCTAATTTTAAGCAAAATTCAATATCACTTTTAAAGAAATGAGGCTTCTCCAGATGGAACCAAAATATAGTGTTGTAAATGTTGAAGATGCCACTTTTTATAATTTTTTAGAATCATGAAGTCATAAAATTTAATGGTAGGAATATCAGGTAGAAAAATTATCTTCCTTCAAATGACCACAGTTCAATCATATCATACTGTACGGTTAAAAGTGTATTGAAAAAAAAAACGCTTATGAAGGTAAACCATTGTTTAGTACAATAGACGTTTTAACAATCCCAATTATAAAGGTTCAACCAGCTTTAGATAAGGCCAGCGTCTTTATACTTTCTTAAAGTAAATTGCTGTTCGCCTTAAAATAATTTAAAATATTATTTCCTTATAAATCATTATTCTTTGAAAGGTCCTTGTTGCCAACATTTACAACTTTAGGTACTTATTTCGGATCGTATTTTAATAAAAGTGGATATTTCAACATTTCATGTTTACATTCAGAAACTGATTGTCTGACGACGGGAAGGGCTCCGGCGACAATAAATCCAGGATTGCATGGTTTAGTTTAGATTTTAATGTACATTTTAAAGTAAGAACAAGGTAGTTATTTAAGCGGCTCTACGCCAGCCACGAACGACCGTTCCGCGTCACCGCTGTACGTAGAGAAAAGCAGGAGCGCAAAGTTGAGGCGAGGCGGGTTACGTCGCGCGACCCTTTACATGCATCTACGTCATCAACAGTGACGAACCTATATTCATGTCCATTAAGAAACAACACTTTAACTTGCACAAATAAAATAAAACAACAAACATTTCGGGGACAAATATAGTTGAACCCATTATAAGACTTGCGTTATGGGTACCAGGGCTCTCTCACAAGGTAGCGACATTAACTGATCTATTTTGCTTTGTTTCTATTTACCAAATACCACATTTCTTATTCTCGAATGTTTTTGCGTCATCTTCGATACAAATTTATTTCATCATATTTTTACAGTGAAAAACATTTGAACGACATCATTTGGAACACGTACGACTTACACGTCTTATAGGTATATTTTGACAGAATTGTACAGTACAGTTTATTTTCATACAGCCTCTCCTTGAATAATGAGACATTATCCGTAAGATTTAACAGTAATTGGTAATAATTTACAATATTATGAAGAAAATTGCTTGACTTTCGATTTTAAAAGTAATTGTGAAAAGTATCCATAGGCTAAGAACTTGAGTATAGGTGATAGTGGTATTTGGCAAAGATGACGGCTCACCTAGAATAATAACTCGTGGTCGATGCCGCGGTGATCGTACGTAGCGCTGTAGCAGTTCGTAGTAGGCGTAATGGCGCGTAGCAGAAAGTGTGGTTCGTAGACTTTAAGATAACTGTAGCCTAACTAGCACATTCAGTTAAGGCCGATTTTGCGTAGCAGAAAATAAGTTATGGTGCCTAATTTTAACACAAAAGCTCAAAAATTATTTTTTTTCACTTTATGCCCTTCAAGTACAAGAGACTGGTTTTTAAGAGTGCGACCGTGAATTGACATTTCGAAGTAATTATTTATCACTAATTATGCACTAAAATTGATTTAAACTAAAACACTTGGTTTATAACTAAAATATTACCAAATATAGAGAAAAACCCTCGAACCACGTTAAGAACAAAATACAATTAAAAAAAATAAAGTAATAGTGGAATTACAAATCGGACGCGCACGCGACAACGTAAAAATAAATCAAAATAAAACGTTCGTACGAAGACTTTAAGGGCTTAGAGATTCGCGCTATTGAAACTAGCGAGCGCTGATAAATACGTTAGACGCTTAAGAATGCGGAACTCGCCGTCATTATATTGATTGATAATACATCAAATTTATAAGTTTTCTTAACAAAGTAAAATCGTTAAAAAATATAACAACATACAAAATTTTCATAAATCTCATTTTACAGGAGCTGCATTACGACAAAATGTGCAGATGAGTGCAAAATGCTTCGAACCCGACATAAGAAGAACGCATCAACCAAGTAATCTGTCCAGTGACGTTTTTGTTCCTACAATTGTGATATAATTGTGAATTGTAAATACCTATTAAAAGTATGTTTCAATCTTGCTTCATATTATAATAAATGTATATCGTCGAGACGCAAATATTTTTTAATGTCAAATTTATGAATGTGTTATATTTTCTTATTAAATTTTCTATGAAACTTAACATTTACTTTTATTCAATACTTCTTATTTTATTGACAGCAGATTTTATTTATTAAAAATATAATATTTACTATCACCCAACTAAAAAGAAACTCAAATGGTGGGAAGACAAGATTTAATTAATTGTCGTAGACGGCCAGATTAACCATGTGTGTACAGTCAGCATCGGATTGATTTGTGCTTTTAAAATTTTCAAAATGTGTTTGAAGAACATCAACTGACTGTATACTCATAACGCAATCGAAAGCCTTTGTTATGTTCAAAAATAAAGTAACGACTGGTATTTTAAAGAGAAACAAAAATAGTTTAAAAAACTAAACAAACACGCTTTTATAAATAAACCAAACTAAAAAGTAGAAAATAATTTTAATGTAAAAAAGCGTGGGGCGACATTATTGAAATACATATTTTCAGAAATCTCTGTTTTTAGTTTATAATTTTTAGTTTGGGTTATTTATAACAGCGTGTATTTTAGTTTTTTAAATCTATTTTTTTTTAACTAGTTTATTTTAGTTATTTTTTTCAAATTATTCTATTGTCATCGGCCCTTGACCCCTGTGCAAATTTTCAAGTTAATCAGACTCCTAGAAGAAGGTGAAAATGAAGTTTAAAGATTCCGTTACATAAATACGTACAGGTCAAGCTAATAAAAGCGTGTTAAAAACCGGAACAGTTTTGTATTTTTCGTACTGAAAACGATTTAAGAGATAGAATGATTCAAAAGAAAGATTTATATGTGTAATAAATGCATATTACAGTAGAGGAAATCCGAGAACATTAAAAACTTCCGTGTGAAGCCTGGCGGGTTGGCAAGTATAGTATAAATATAATTTCATAAATTACTCTTTGTCTTTACATTGGGGTCTCGTGGCTAAGTGGTAGCCAATCAGCCTCCTTAGGAGTAATCCTGTATCGCGGGGGACTTTACAAACATACATGAAACGGACACAAAGACCACCCAGACTCAGAGCAACAATTTGTGAATCACACAAAGTGTTGTTCCATGGGATTTGAACCCACATCACTTGGCGCAGTAGAAGCGGCGTGGCGACCGCTTAAACCACTAGGCCAACTGTGCAGTTGAATTTTATAGAATTTTGTTCTACACGATGATTCAGTTATATTGAAAACCAAAACAAATAAATTGTTTCTTCACTTAAACTCTACTGTTGAAACTGCCCTGGAAGACTGCCAACATGAAATATCTTCGCACAGCGTGAAACGCCTTAATAGAGTTTTTGAATCTGATTTATCTAATACATAGTCTTGAAAGCTACCTTAACTTTAAAATGGTCTTTTTAAAACAATAACTTAGATTTCTAGTAGTTATATGATTTAAAAAGTTAATGCTTATATAATGAAAACAGTAACTTATATTTATATACCATTTTTTTATTATGTGTTACTAGATGCCTAATTTATTACTTTAATAGGCCACTATCTAAGTTAACATCTTAGGCATTTAGTAATATTATAATTTTCCAAAATTGGGCCACTTGCACGACATGGCTGAAATACATTTAAGACATACTAAATGCGTTTTAAAAGGTTAAACACAATTGGCATCTCGCACAACGATAATTTTTTTGCTAAACATGTTTAAGAACTGCCGAAGTTAAACATTGAAACTCAGCTATTTAGCGGCGCTAAACGTGTTTAACGTGTGCGTGTGCGCGAATGCTCCACTAGGATAGTGCCGTCTTGCCCACACTCGCAGGGCGCGCCGGCACGCGACCCCTTATCATATTTAACTAAATATACCTGCTATCATCATTTTGCAAGAGGGCGCTAAATTTGTTTAGTTGCATTTAACTAATTTTGTTTAGTAGCTACATTAATTCGAATTTTGTTCAAATCACCCTTAATTATAATTAAAATAATGGCAATAAAATAAAAAAGATACTTATCGGTTATACTTGTCCACTAGCTCGTTCTGTGTATGATCATGCCTAGTTTTAAGCAAAATTCAATATCACTCTTAAAGAAATGAGACTTCTCCAGGTGGAGTTAAAAAAATAGTGTTATAAATGTTAAAGATGTCACTTTTTATATTTTTTTTGAATAATGAAATCATAAAATTGAATAGTTGGAATCTCAGGTAGAAAAATTATCTCCCTTCAAATAACCACAGTTCAACTATACCATACTGTACGGTTAAAAGTGTATTGAAAAAACCAACGCTTATGAAGATAAACCATTAGACCACCATAGAAATTTTAACAATCCCAATTATAAAGGTTCAACCAGCTACATATTTCAGATCGTATTTTAATAAAAATGGAACACATGAATATTTTGAAACCTACTACGTTCTTATTATATTGGAATGACTCCCCCTGGGTAGTGATCCTATGTCACACTATCCGGGTATCAAATCTATTGGCTACAGTAGTCAGCAGATCGTTGAAGCTGTCGCGCACTCGACGCATCTAGGACACTATGCTCATGCCCATTAGTACATAAAAAAATAGTTACTTGGTAGTACTGGTTTAAACTTCATTCACACGTCTCTCTTTACTCGGGTCTGTTTCAAAGAACTCTGAGCCATGGTGTCTGAGGCGGGTTCGGGGTTTCCTCACAGCAGGGTGTAGGACTAATGGCACGTGCGCACTCGGTAAAGGACCGCTCGAGAACTTTTTTCTTCAGTTGAGCAGTGCCAATGTGTACTATAACGTCTGTACTCCTCATCAGCAACAGGGGGTACAGACCGCGCATTTAGTAAAAAATATCAGTACTATTGGACATGCAAAACGAATTATACAAAGATAGAAATGCTCATCAAAAAATAAGGCTTGGTAAAATGGATATCGAAAGCCAGCCCTCACACCTGCGGCTGTTAAAGTAGCCCTTTCACTCTCTCCTTTATATTTCAACGGTCATAAAATAGAATTTTTAGATTAAGAACACGTACATTGAAGTACACGCACAAATATATTGAAATACACACTAATATAAGTAGATACTTGTTTACTCCACTATAAGTACGTTCCTCAATTTCAAAAACACTACGAGCTGTGATCAAAACTTTCAGTTATCAACAACACGAATTTGAAAAGATAAAATGTTTACCTAAAATGTTTAATTATAATTTTGTACTAAATTTCATAATGCAACTCCTTTTTCAAAAAAAGAACATTGTCAGGCACGCGCACTTACTTTTCACTACCACAGCGGCGTATTTAAAAAAAGAACTGATTCGAATTCACGTCGTATTCCGCCATTTTGTTCGCCATTTAGCTAGCTGTTTCAGAAGTTTTTATAGAGGATTTATATCATGGGTGTAGATAGTCTTGTATGCAAATATACATAATTAGGTATTACAACACTCATGTGATACTATTATCACACTCGGCTTCGCCTCGTGTAATAAACCCACATTCGTATTTTTAAATACCCCTTATACCCCACATTCGTATTTTTAAATACCTCCCAACAGTTGCATAAATAACTATTTGGGATAGAATTCACTGAAATTTATTTACTATTTCTTCTAAAATTTTATCATTACTTCTACGTTACCGAACAAAATGGACACGTGACCATTACATTTAGGTATATGACCCACGCTACCAGCGGCTGTCTGGGTAGTGGTAAGGGTAACTGAAATCCCAAGCAGACTGAGCATCCAATTAATTAATTATTGATGAAATCTTTACCGCAGTAAAAAGCTTTCAAAATAAGAATGCGTGTTTTAAATTTATTTATTTATTTGTTTAAAATTTTGTTAGGCGTGGTATCTTTTTATATATAGCAGAGTAAAGGGTACTGCAAGCTTATGACTATTCCTCGTTTTTTTTTAAATTGTTTAATTAGAACTAAAAGGTACAATTTGCTTTAGTTCCTTTAAATACTACGTAATTAAAAAAAAATGTATATATGTGTATCACCAAATAAACATAAAAACTTAATCTAAAACCTTGTATATTACATTTTATTAAATAAGTTGTCTATGCACAGTTATTTTTTTTATTTCTAGAAACTTATTTCTTAGTAACACTCTTGACTTGTGAAGTCAATTTTAAATCCCACGAATAGCACTCTTCTAAAGCACGAAAATAGTATTAATGTCAACATTACTACCCCCCTTAAAATGCTATAAAATATATCCAATATTATGAAAATAACTGAAATTAACCAATCTATACTCTTTGCGCTGTAGCAAGGTGCAGGTGACAGTTTCAGTAAAATTTCGTTACACTCTTGAAAGTTGCTGCGATTTACAAATTATGACTTAGTATTTTAGCTGTAGGTACCACATTCGCAATAAATTAAATCACTAGCAGACCCAAGCAGCCCCGTTTGCGTCTCCTATTGCCCGTAGCGTAATAATTTTCCCCGGTTTTTGAAACATTCTTTATTGATGCTCCGCTCCTATTGGTCTTACCGTGATGATATATAATGTAGCCTTCCTCGATAAATGGGCTATCTAATACTGAAAGAATTTTTCAAATCGGACCAGCGGTTCCTCAGATTAGCGCGTTCAAACAAACAAACAAACTCTTCAGCTTTATACAATAGTATAGATTAATAACTGTAGTAAATTAAACCAACCAGAATATTCTAGTCAATGTCGTACAGGTAATTGTCACCCGCACCATGCTACAGCGCAAATGACGTCACGTGCGCAAAAAGATACATACATGCTTCTTAGAATTACTTTATAATTAATACTGATTAATATTAAGTTCTGATGAAGCTTGGTATGCTGCCCAGAACTAGGTTGAACTAGATTCTGTCGACTGTCGTTAGATGAAGTTGACAAAAACATTTCATGTTGTTCTCATCTCTAACTTAGCGGTTAGAGCAGTTACCTACAGTTTCTGAACGCGCTCAGTATTGTGGTCCCAATTCCCTTAAGGGAAAACAATTTGTATGATACTCAAATTTTTGTTCCGAGTTTAGATGTTCTTTGTGTCAGTACCATGAATTTTTGCTATGAAACCTTTCACCTGTTCCTTCTGCGAGAGTTGTCTTTTCAAAATAAAGTGCCGAAAAACCGGTGGAGGACGCGACATTAATACCATGCTGATGCATCTGTTTGTTAATGTATGTAGTGGCGATACTCCTGCACCTGCGGAAGTGTTAACGTAGTGCTGTCGTCTTGGTATTTCAACGCCTTTAAAAAGAAATGTAACTAGATCTTTTTAAGTTAAGAACATAAACATTATTAAAATGACCAAAAAATATTTGCTCACCTCCTCGTTCTTACTTTAAGTACCAAAATTCAATCAAAGTTCAAAAACACCACGAGCTGTGATCACGTATATCAACAAGGTACTGGATAGATAAAAAATAATTGGCCTGTGTGGCCTACAATATTAGCACAATACAAAAGAGTACAAAAGAATATTCATTATTTTTCTATAGTTTTATGACTTTTGATAAGACTTTGAGAGCCGCACAAAAGATAAAATAAATCCCGACTGTGAAATTAGTTGCAAAAAAATGCGTTCTTTTGTTTGTCTTGATCCTTTTGGCGAAAACTGTCGAGGGAAAGGAGGAGGGGAAGTTATAGTTGTAGTAAACCTATAAATTTGAATTTTTACCTGAAGACCACTGCATTTCTATGATACTCTTCAGTCGTACGCGAGTGTCGGAAACTATTAGTACTCAGTCTGATTTACTTCTTAGTGTGAACAAACATGGAAAAAGGAATTATGAAATTATTGCAAACCATGGAGAAGTTGTCCGAAGAATACGAACGGGATACATCGCCGGTGCCAACACGTAAGTGATTTATGTTTTTACTGAATAGTGTTAGTGTTGATCATTACTTTCACATTTATAAAAATAATTTACATTAAATTATAAAAAATCAGTCCACAATTGTCGGAGTAATCAGTGTACAATCATTAAAAAAAAAATACCAATCAAGTTGAGAACCTCCTCCTTTTGGAAGTCGGTTAAAAATTGAAGTATTACAAGTCTAACTTCTAGACAAAGTTGACATTCTACAAACGTAAACGTTTTTAGAAAACTGTAGACCATCTAATCTAAGAGGTACCGAATGACGTTTCATTTCATACTTTTGAAGACGAAACGACTTTGTGTGGGTGTATGTCAACTCAATAACCGTTTCCGTAAAACTAAATAATTTGAAGCTGTATTTGTTAAATCAAGATGTATAATTCTTTACAATTAGGTATTTTTTTGTCTGTATAACAAAAAATATACATTAATACATCCTATTAATATTATAAATGCGAAAGTTTGTAAGCGTGTGTGTGTTTGTTACTCTTTCACGCAAAAAGTACTGAACGGATTAGGATGAAACTTTACAGTAATATACCTAAACTTATACGTCAGAAGCACACATAGGCTACTATTTGCCGCGATAACCGACATACACACGGGCGGAGCCGCGGGCATCAGCTAGTACGATATAAATGTATCCAGACTTCAATTTTGTGATCGAACTAATTATTCACTAGTCGTTTTCCTTAGTCTTAATCTCAATCTCTTAATCAGAAACATCTTATAGTTATTTTTAGAGTAAAATCCCAGAGCGATCAGACATAACTCATTTTCACATTAGATGAAAGCTTACTTAACTTAAATTTTACATGGCTGATTTTCATATTTGATTTGTAGAATAGTATTCTAAAATAGTATCATAAGTGTCGGACACTTTCCATGTACCAAAACTTTTGTCAGACGCATTAAAGCCCCTGTTCAAGCGCCTGCCAAATTATTAATGGCAGCGTCTCCTGGTATCGTACGCATGTGTATAGTGTTCATCCTCTCTGTTAATTTTTGTGTTTAGGGGATATTTGGTCACTACAATAGGTTGTTATAATTACCTTAATAACATATTAAAAAATCAGACATGCAAAAATAAGAAAAGTTCATTTATTTTTTGTGGATGTCTTGGGGAAGATTTGGGATAGATACTTGGAGAATAAAACAATTGGACGTGTTTCTTATGAAAAGATCTTACGTATATTAAAAACTAGCTTTTGCCCGCGTCTCCGCTCGCGTGTTAGTCGGTTATAGCAGCAAGAGCAGCATATGTCCTTCCTCAAAAATCAAAGTATCTCCATGCTAAATTTTATCGAAATAGTTAGCATTTATAATATAATTTGAGTAATAACTTATTATAAATATTATAAATTAATAAGTCCATTACTTAGACACAGCAATAATTACTCCTATCAAACGCTGCCTAAAATAATTTGGCAGGCGCTTGAACAGTGGAGCTTTAAAGTTTTGGTCCATGGAAAGTGTCCGACACTTGTGATACTATTTTAGAATACCTACAAAACATATATATAAATCAGCCATATAAAGGAGATTCAATTTACGTAAGGCACTCTGCCTAGCATCTAAAAATTCATGTACATTAAAGAATTTTGCTTTATTTTAAATTTTGTATCCTCTAAAATTAACTTTATGAGTTACACAGTTCAGTAACTTCAGGTTTCTTAGAAATTAACAAAAACATGTCATGAACCTCCTCGGGCTCATAACTAAGTATCTAGTAGTCAGATTATTCTGCATGGTAAGATACGCTTGTCATGATCAATGGATGGATGATCATTAAGCCAATTACCAATACTTCAGAAATCATGTGAGTTATTTTTTTTTTATATATATAATGTTAATGTATATATATCTTAGTAATAATATCTATACAAATAAATAAAATTGGAAGTGTCTGTTTGTAATATTAAAATAACCACTTTTTACTAAATGCATATGTACATATACACGGTACATATACCAAAATACCATTTTTTACATTTTTTGTCTGTCTGTCTCTGTAACGGCTGAACTGATTTTGACGGAACTTTCATTTATATATGGCTGATAATGTAAGGAGTAACTTAGTTACCCGCGCCACGACAATGGCCGCGGGTAACACCGCGGGGTTCAGCTAGTTAGTAATATAAGTAAGGTAAAGCCAAAACATTTACTAAGCCCTGTTTGTTTTTCAACTAACAAGATTTCTTTCACGCCATGTCGCCAAAATTTCACAATTCTAGTCCAATTAAACATAAATAACAGGGTTTAAACTGAAAATCGGTTTTATAGTATTTATGTATTAAGTTAGAAATCAGATGGCCGTGTGTGAGATGTGTAAACTTTTTTGCTTTCATTTCAACATAATTGCAATCAGAGAACACTGAATATGACTGCACGTTTGGCCTAGTGGTTTAACGGTCACCACGCCGTTTTCTACTTCGCCAAGTGTCGTGGGTTCAAATCCCACGTAGGACAACACTTTGTGTGATCCACAAATTGTTGTTCTGAGTCTGGGTGTTCTTTGTGTCCGTTTCATGTATGTTTGTAAAGTCCCCCGCGACACAGGATGTTTATTCCTAATGCGGGAGTTGTCCTTTAAAAAAGAAAAAAAATAATAACAAATTTTGTTTTACTGATTGTTTGTAGTCCTGGACCTTTTAAATATTTTTCTCTATATATTATAGGAGGGGAGCAATTCAAGACAGGTCCGAAAGGTCAAGGTAGAGAGAACAGAGATTTGAATGAGAACCCAGCAGCACTCAGTTATGAAGAACTTACATCCAAAAAGGTAATAAGGAACAATTTACTTTTACATTAATCTCGATAAATAACGTAGTAAGAGTCATTAAATAATAATCTCAATTATCTCAAATTTTAACAAAAAAAACCGACTTCAATCTAGACCAAATTTAAATGGAACCATTCGGGAAGCACAAGCTTTCAAATAAAAAAGAATCATCAAAATCGGTTAACCCAATCGAAAGTTATGAGGTAACAAACTTAAAAAAAAAACAGTCGAATTGAGACCCTCCTCCTTTTTTTGAAGTCGGTTAAAAAAACTTGAGAGGTGTCAAGGGACACCCAGATGGAACGAAGTTTATATATATATATATATATATATATATATATTATATGTATATGTATATACTATCCAGCACTATGACGTCAACTCAATGTTAAAAGTGTCGTTACAACTTTCGGTCTTAATCCGTCTAGCCCCCTTTCGCAACGCGTCATAAGGAACTTTGTTCCAACATACACTCCTTATGTTACTGCTCCACCTGCGTTTTAACGCCCTAATTAGCATGTTCATTTAGGCGTTACGTAGATCTAGGCAACGTTTTAATGTGTTAAATTACAAATGGCATTATTAATGGCATTAAACGTTTAGCGATAGCTCGAGTGTCGGTTTTTTGAACCCATCAAAGGTTTTTAACGCGTAGTTTAGCGCGCTAAGTGATGTTGGCCTATAGGGATATGGCCTACTGATAATGTTATCGCCGTCTTATTCTATTGGGCGCGCGGGCACAGCAAAGACGAGAGTACTTTGTTTTAGGCTGTAACCCTTCCCCCCATTTGAGCAATCCCTTTCCCCCATTCCCCAAAGGTCGACAACGCACTTGTGATGCCTCTGGTGTTGCGGGTGTCTATGGGCGGCGGTAATTGCTTACCATCAGGTGATACGTCTGCTCGCTTGTCACCGTATAACATAAAAAAAAAACTGCATTTACGAGAACAATGGAGTGGTCGAATGAGAAAGCTTTAGAATTTTTAGAATTATGTATTACAATCAGAGCCGTGCCTTTGGAATTCTTTGGAAGCTAGTGATGCGTGGCACCGTATTATTCAGTATATTTGTTATTTACACAGGAAGAATTAAAAAAGAAAAAATAGTCACTAATGGGAAACTATCGTATTCATTAAAATAAATGTAAAAAATCCTAATTCGGTGTTGACTCGTGAATTCATGAGGAATTAATTCTTAATGGTATTGTAATAGAAATGTAGCCAATGCGCATTTTTAATCGTTAAATTAACGTGTAGTAAGCCGTTAACGCTAACGCAGATGTAGCACTAGCATTACAAGAGGAGAAAATAACTCCTTGTGGTGTAAAACCCACTCCTCCAGACGAAATTTCTAATAAAAACACTTTGTTACAGACAAAGGATTTGATGAACATGGACAGAATCGAGAAGACCATTCGTTTCCTCAAACTTTCAGACAAATTAGAATTCGTTGAAGCATCGGTGGCAAAGTATAAAGCAGGGCACTATGGTTGCGGTAAGGTAGGGTGCCCGGCTAATCTTACCGTTGGAACTACTGGGCCGAAGAATGGGGCAAAGAAACAAGATTGGGTAATATTTAGTTTGTATTTTTCTTCACTTCACAGTATCATTAGATCAGTAGAACAAAGAACAAGAAAGTGACATCGTAGATGAGCGCAATATTGACAATTGTTAATTTGGACAGCGCGGATGGCATAGTGGTTTAAGCAATGACCACGCTGTTTTCTACTGCGCTGAGTGTTGTCGGTTCAAACCTCACGTAGGACAACACTTTGTGCAACCCACACATAATTGCTCTGATGCAGGATTTATTCTTAATACGGGAGTTGAATTTAAATAAAAATCAAAAAACATATTTAACCTAACTTACTTCTAGACTATTAGTAGATCACTAGAACAAGAAAGTGATATCGTTAATGGGGCAATAATTGTAATAAAAACAATATGTTAATTCAAATGAAATTAAATGAGAAAGTGATATCGTTGATGGGGCAATAATTTTAATAAAAACAATATGTTAATTCAGAATTACTTAATTAACCTAACTGACACGGCTCGAATATTTTGGGCTATTGATATTTTTGTACCAAAGATGGGCTATCCTGGACCTTATATGTAGGGTTGATGTATGGTGTAGTGTAGGTACTAAATACAGTGTTAAGTAATACTATTTCTATCAATATGTTGGGCTTGAGTAATTCCTGAATTTTTTTCTAGGTCTACCTTATTAACAATGAGAAATCAGAATGCGGTAGTTCCAGCTGTTCCGCTAGTAAAGTTAGTGACGAGACCGGGAGCAGTGTGGAGTACGAAAGGGCAGTGGAACAAGACTGGGTAATATTTGGTTAAATTTTTATTTACTTCGACACTCTTTGCGCTGTAGCAAGGTGCGGGATGTGCTTCGATTTTATTTGTACATTCTGGTTGGTTTAATTTAATTTACAACAGTTATTGATGATTTAATATATTGCGAATGTGGTACAGCTGAAATACTAAGTCATAATTTGTAAATCGCGGCAACTTTCAAGAGTGAAATGAAATGTTACTGAAACTGTCACTTGCACCATGCTACAGCGCAAAGAGTATAGAGTATTAGTATTTCAATAGACTAAAGAACGAGAAAGAGATACCGTTAAAGGGGCGATAATGGCAATAAAAATAGTTTTGTTAATTTCGAATAACTTAATTAACTAACTTACACCGCTCAAATATTTTGGGCCATTGATTGTTTTTTTCCTGTAGGGTTCATATATGGTGTAGGTACTGAATAGGGTGTAAAATAATACTTCTATCAATCTGCCGAGCTCGAGTAATTCTGACTGCCTCGTTGGTCTCGCGGTTGACGTGTGCGACTGCTGATCATGAGGTCTCGGGTTCGATTCCTGGGTCGGACTTTGACCTTTCTTAATGCTCACTTACGTTACATAAAGAACCTACATGCAAAATTTCAGGACTCTAGATTCAGCGGTTTGGGCTGTGCGTTGATCTCTGGGTATGTCAGTCAGTCAGTCAGTTAGTCACCTTACTCTTTTATATATATAGATATTATGATTAATTTATTTACTAAGATTAATTTTATAATTAGACTGCCTCGTTGGTCTCGCGGTTGGCGTGTGTGACTGCTGATCATTAGGTCTCGGGTTCGATTCCCGGGTCGGACCAAATGATTATCGTCATTATGATCTTGAAATATTTGTTTAGGAGTTTGGGTGTTTTCTATGTATAATATGTATATATTTACAAAAAAAGTATACATGTATTTATATCAGTTATCTAGTACCCATAACACAAGCTCTGCTTAGCTTGGGACTAGATGGCGTTGTGTGTTAGATGTCCGAAATATTTATTATTATTCCTCAATTATTTTCTAGGGCTCCCCTATTAATAATGAGAAACCAGAATGCGGTAGTTCCAGCAGCCGTTCCACTAAAAAGGTTAGTGACGAGACAGATAGCAGTGTAGAGCACGAAAATGCAGTGGAACAAGAATTGGTAAGATTTGTTTAATTTTTTATTTACTTCTACAGAATTATGGGACTAATCCCGCCCACACGCCCACCACTGTAGCTCCTGTACACCAGGATCAACAGCGGTGACCAACGATCACACCGAGTTATGACACTCGGGAAGTCCCAGGAAGAATTAAACTGTCTTGGAACCCGCAACGATGTTCGGGATTGCTGGTTCTACAGTATTAGTACATCAGTAGACTAAAGAACGAGAAAGTGATATTATACATGGTGCAATAATGACAGTCAAAACAATTTGTTAATTTAGATCCAACAAAAACTTAATAAGCCTAACTTACCTAAATTTCACACTGTTCGAGTTTTTTGGACATAAGATTTTTTTATTTTTTTGGTTTGATTTCGAATTTTGAGGCCTATATCCAGCAGTGGACTGCGATAGTCTAATGATGATGATGATTTTTTTATTCCTATTTTGATGTATCAGCCCTAGCCGCTGGGCCATGTTTTTTAATTTACAAAGAATGTGGGACATTCGGAATAAACCCTGTTTCGCGGGGGACTTTACAAACATACATTTAACGGACACAGTGAACACCCAGAATCAAAACAACTTTGACTTAAAATATGTATTGACCCATGTGGGGTTTATGTAGATTTCAAGTATACGGTACTCAAAAGTCTATGGTACTATTTCTTATATTATTGTGCAGTGTTTGAGTATATAAAGAAATGTTTTCTAGGTCAAACCTACTAAAAAGAAAGCTCAAAAACAAGATGGTTCCGCTTCTAAGACTAAGGCTGCCAAAACACGGAGCAGTGCCAAGCAGGAAGAGCCAGCAAGCCAAGAATGGGTAAATTTTTTTTTCATTTCTAAACTCTATACAAATAAATAAAACTGGAGTGTCTGTTTGTAATATTAAAATAACCGCTTTTACTAAATGCATATGTATGTGTACACGGCACTCCTACCAAAATAACAGTTTTTACAATTTTTGTCTGTTTGTCTGTCTTTTTGTTCCTTGGAATCTCTGGAGCGGCTGCACCGATTTTGACGGGACTTTCACTGATAGGTAGCTGATGATATGTAAGGAGTAATATATGATGATATAAGGTCTAAAAACGCGCGTTACCCGTGGTACGACAATAACCGCGGGTAACGCCGCGGGGTTCAGCTAGTCTAGAATATTAGTAGCTCATTAGGCTCAAGAATGAGAAAGTGATATCGTAGATGGAGGCAGTAATGGCAAATCAAATCAATATTATTATTTAAAATCTAATAAAAACCTTATTAGTGATTTGACTGCACGTTTGGCCTAGTGGTTTAACGGTCACCACGCCGTTTCCTACTTCGCCAAGTGTCGTGGGTTTAAATCCCACGTAGGACAACACTTTGTGTGATCCACAAATTGTTGTTCTGAGTCTGGGTGTTCTTTGTGTCCGTTTCATGTATGTTTGTAAAGTCCCCCGCGACACAGGATTTATTCCTAGAGCGGGAGTTGTCTTTAAAAAAAAAAAACAAAAATCTTATTAGTGAGGTATTTAAGATGTTCACTGTTAGATATGAGTTTATGAACTGTTTATTGTTATTAAAATGAGACTATTTATTTATCACCATGTTGATATGTAAGAACAACATGACCTGCCTATACTGTTTTAGATTTATCACAAAATATTATTCGTTAATATTTTGAATTTCCAAAATTGATCTAAAGAATTTACTCAAAGAATTAAATTTCCATTTGCTTTTATAGGTTCCAATCGGAAGCGGTATAACATTAATACCCTCAGCTAAATATAAAAAATATAAGGACATGGACAGCTATACCAGAGCTACTCGCATATTGCTGATGGCTTTGTTTTCCAGAAGGTAAAGTTCCCTTACTTCATTGTGTCCAACATTTTCTATGAATATTGTATGGCTTGACGGAGGCAACGATTTTGAAATGTATAATAATTTTGTTTCCCTTGCCTAGTCATATTCCTATTATAATATAGTTACTTGTTGTATAATATAGTAAATATAGTTACGATGATGTGCTTATAACTTAACTATTATAATATTATGAATTTCTAGTGTTCTGGCGACGCACACGCTGACTGGTAAACCTTCACCAGCCTTCCCGGATAAGCCATCTAAAAGGAGACTGGATAAACAAAAAGTTTCGGATCTGATCGCAGAAGTTATGGCGAAATTCGAGGTTACCAAGAGTTCAGTTAGGTAAGTGCAATTATGAAAAACTTGCATACATACCATGTGTTCACGCTTTGAATCGTAGCTGATTTTGAACTAAATTTTGCTAATTAAATAATTTATTTTTATACCATATGTCCTTGAAAATGAAACATTCGCTTTACACACTGATAGTAATCGATAATAATTTACAATATTATTATAAAAATAATTCTTTGACATTCAATCTTAAAAATAATTTCGTAAAAAAAACTGAATGCATAATGTGTAAAATTCAATTTTGTGGATTTTTTGAGTGCGATAGCGACAAAGCAATATTTTTTTCCGGGTAATTGTTTTTATTTCGCCATATTTTTTTATCAAATTCATCAATTAACATGGTATTAATTTGGTATTGAAGGATTTGTAGACTATGTGCAAACTTAAAAGAGTATATTTTATTTTTAATATGAAAAAAAAACATATTTTGGCTGAGACATCGCAATTAGATTTGTGGTGTTACAGACTTTTTTCAAAAATAATACTGAGTGATGCAATGGGTTTTAATTATGAAATATATAATCTTTCTTCATTCAATAATATGAAAATTAAAAATAGTCAAAAAATATACATATTAATTTTTTGTCATTAATATTTTTCAGGAACGCCATTACAATTAAATGTGCAGACGAAAGCAAAATGTCGAGGATCCGCTCTAAAAAATCTCAACTGATTCATCAAGTTCCTACATAAGAGTTTTTTTTTCAAAGGTAGTAGAGCCACGCTGATTTCAGCACGAATGGGCCGGCTCGACCGGGGCGGTACTACCCTCGCACAGAAAATCAACGTAAAATGACCACGTTCGTGCTGTCGTGTTGCGTTGGTGAGTGCGAGACCGGAGGCCCAAATAGTCTAGTCAACAAGTTCCATACTTGTTGACTAGACTAAAAGATGCAGCAGCATCACTAGGCCGCACAGGCCGTCTGTATTGGCAATGAGTATGGTGACCACCACTCTTAGATTCTGCTTATGCTTTCCATCAGGCAGAGTAGAGTCACTTTGGTAGGCCTATAAAAAAAAGAGTAGAGTAAGCCCGGGATAGATCGTGAGACTTTTTGAAATAGCTTCCTAATATTTAAAATATTAATTTTATACGAATAATTTATATATACTTGTAATAAAAATGTAACAGGTCCAATTCTGTACATTAAAGATATTTAGAATTTTTTTTAGGAGGGCTCTCTATTATCGGTACTGAAGTCAAAACTGTAATTTTTTTCATTTTTGTCTGTCTGTCTGTATCTCGGCCGCGCATCACGCCGAAACTACTGAATGGATTCAAATGAAACTTGGCATGATTTGAGGTCATACCACGAGGTAGGACATATGATACTTTTTATCCCGAAATTCAGCACGGTTTCCTGGAGAGATGGGATAAAAGTCAAAATATGTACTTAGTTGTAATTCAATAACATATAGTCCGATTTCATTTATTCTTTTTTTGCTAGAAAGAAAAAATAAAAGATATCAGGAAAATTCATTTTTGTGTCCGCGACTGTACATTGCCTGTGGGAAGCTGAGACAGATATGTAAATATGACGGTACGAAGTTCGCCGGGTCAGCTAGTAATTTATAATATTATATTTTATGTGTGAGTGCCTCCTACTTATACTATTATCTAATACTAACTTATTACATAATAGTATAAGTAGGAGCCACTGTACACAATTGTACCTGAATATCTGACTTTTAAAAAGAGTAGCCATGAGTTTCTTTGCCAGTATTCTTCACATAAGACCCTATGAACTTTGGAAACTGAAAGTTATAGATCGACACAAGCGGGCAGTAGATTTTGGTGTTTTCACCTAATTTACCTTGACAATCCAGTACATGCTGTGGCGTCTGTTTGTGTCGATCTATGATTTGTAACTGTGGCTTCAATGTAACGTTCATAAATGTCACGATTTTGAATTGATGTTGAAAATTAATATTTTTCTTAGTCGCGAGTTTGGGAAGTTTGTTTTTTGAAACTGAGGCATCTATCCCGGTAATACCCTATGTCAGATATTTTAATCGAATTTTTATATTAGTGTAGTAGATAATGTAATTATAAACAAAATTTATTCTATAAGTGTACAAAGTTTTGATGATGATTAGACATAACTAAATATTAGCACAAACGTTAATTCCTAAATAATTAATCGTTTGGAGTTAAGCATTAACCTTCGAGATTGAAGAGGCACTTGAAGACGAAGAAGTCTAACTTCTTAGTAAAGCATTTAATTTTTCCAAATTACTACAATAATTTCTAAACTTATTGTGAAGCCAGGACAACACTTCAAATTAGTGATCAGCCTAATTAAGGTAAGACCTATTCTTTAGACATTTAGTGTTCACTATAAAAATATTGTTTTTTTTTTAAATCGTACGATATAACTAAGTGGACATGTAACAATACTACATTCTACTTTAAAATTGACAAGATGTTATCAGTGTTTTAATAGTTTAATGTCTCTAAGTATTCTGATATCTTTCTTTACATTTTGTGTTAATAACACTACATTATGCTGAGATGTTTATTTATTGGTCCCAGTTAATTTTTTCGTCTGCGACTGTAAGCACACACTTCCTTCATGATGGTGTCAAAGTTAGCGGTCCAATCTAGCAGTTCCGACGTAGGATAGATCACCCATAAGTTCCTCTCATGTGAGAGATATTTCTCCACAATTAATCACTATTTATCACTATATTTTTTTGATTTGTTGTAACACGTACGTCATAATAATACTTTGGAAGGAAGTTATGCGCGACGGTGAATAAAATTGTAACATCATTTGTTTTAATAATTATTCTTTTTAAGAAAAGACACGTCCACTTAGTAGTGCGGAATTATGACAATGGAGTAATGACTATGTAAATTAGTTATAAGTGCTTATAAATGTCTTTATTTTTCAGTGCTACTAGTTCTGAGATGTGGCTGCTATTGAGAAGAACTGGCAAGACAAGACATGAAGTAGGATTTTTTTTTTAAATATGTTGGTACTTAGTTGCTTACGTCCTATATCAAAATTAGGTATATTATTAATTTGTCATATTATTAGTAACAGTAAACTTATTTAACAACAATCTCTGTTACTTAGATTTGTTTCTTTTTTATAACGTTTTCATTTTAAGTTATGTATTTTGGTTTTAACTTTGATTCTGATTTTAGTTGAAATTTTGACCCTAATTTTGATTTTAGTTATGTTTTTAATTTTAACTTTGGCTGTGATTTTGTCATTAATTTTGATTCCATGTTGTTAATGTTAATTTTTAATGGAATTTTTTTATTTCATTTAATTTGCCATTGTTTAGTTGTATTCGTGCTTCTAATACGGAAATATTTTGTCATTGTAGCCGTGGTGACGTTTTAGAGCATTTCCGTTTGAAGTAGTAAATTAGTATTATGTTTGTGTTTTTTTTATCTAATCTTTTTCAATAAATCATTTTTTTGTTATATATGTTACATGTTTGTTTTTTTTAAGCGCACAATGTGATCATGTTCGTAGATTTATTTCTGTTCAAAAAGTGCAAAACTGCTTCAAATTCGTCGTTAACATTAAGCTGAGCCGATATTCCGGGGCACATTGTAAAGGCATCACACCGGTGTACCGGAATCTACTAACATTACCCGAATAATATCCTAATAACTAAGTACTGCTTAAATGGAATGAACGGTTTCAATGATATATTCAATTTGCTACATGCTTGAATAAAAGAAATCAGAATATATGATAAATAAATTTCACATTTCACACACAACGCCATCTAGCCTCAGACAAAGTAGACTTGATTAACTGATAGAATACTTATATGCCTTTTTATTATAAATACATACATATTATACATAGAAAACACCCAAACTACGAAACAAATATTTACCTGGGAATCGAACCCGTGACCTCAAGCATAGCAGTCGCATACACTACCACTACGCCACCGAGGCAGGCGTGATGTATCAGGAATGATTTATACCATCCTCATTTACTTAAGAGCTACGCTCTTGTCGGTGCAGGTTTATCCAGCTTTCTGTCAAGAGCCGTTTCCTAATACGTCGCAACCGTCACTTTTTAACCGACTTCAAAAAAAGGAGGAGGTTTCTCAATTCGACCGTTTTTTTTTTTTTTTAATGTGTGTTCGGGGATAACTTCGCCGTTTATAAACCGATTTTGATGATTCTTTTTTTAATGGAATCTAGATGTCCTGACGGTAGTACCATGATAAGGAAACCAGGATCTGATGATGGCATCCCAGAGAAATCGAGGGTAAGCCTAATTTTTTTCAGGCACGTACTATGTTTTTCGTATATTTTCTGAAGCTACGCCGGTATTTGCGTCTGGTAGTCATCATTTAATGATGATGAGCTGATGATGAAAGGTAAAACTCCTTAACGGTTAGGAGTTGGAGGATAAATCTTTAAATGTCATATGTATGTATGTTACCTTTATTCGTATTCTTTCAAGTTATTTAGGTAAGCTGATGATGGGAGGTACAACTCCTCAACGGTTAGGAGTTGGAGGATAATTCTTTCAATTATATACGTATCTATAGACCTTTAGTTGTATATTTTTAAGTTATTTAGGTGAGCTGATGTCACAGGCGCTATGATGACTAACCCCTTAATGTATTTCCTTTAAGTAGCTCGCCTGCTTCTATTTCATCACGACATTTAAGCTTGGACACGATTCCTATTGCCCCGTAGACCACGTTCTCGGTAACAGAAATCTTGCATCTCAACATAATTTTGGAAACTGAGCATACTCAGTTTTAATACGTGTTCAAACCACTAAAGTTATTCGCATCAGCAGAAATTATATGAAATAGTTCAACTTACTGATAACCTATGATTGTATGCACTAAAAATGGAAAAATAAAAACTTTTTATAAAAAAAAACCGACTTCAAAAAACCATCCGACGAAAACTCCCTGCCAAAAAACACTAAAAAGCGTAAAATAAACTGGCTCTTCATAAATTGCTATGTGCCAATTCTTGTCTATACCTAATTTTTTATTAATTTAAATAGTAGTATTATTGTGTATGCTAGGTACCTAAAATCTGTTTGAAGTCGGCGCCAAGCCAAAATGTAATAGGAGGTACCGCACTCGCCGCTGCCGGATAGCTAGCATAAAACAACCCAAGCGAGCAGACACGCGCGGGCTGACGCGACGTCGTTGATGGTCGTCTTGAAATAAGGCGAGTGTGGTAACTACTATTACATTTGGCTTGGCGCCGACTTCAAACAGATTTTAGGTACCTAGCATACACAATAATACTACTATTTAAATGAATAAAGAATTAGGTATAGACAAGAATTGGCACATAGCAATTTATGAAGAGCCAGTTTATTTTACGCTTTTTAGTGTTTTTTGGCAGGGAGTTTTCGTCGGATGGTTTTTTGAAGTCGATTTTTTTTTTACTCAATCTGGTCTATATAACTGTGTCTCGATCTTCCTCTTCCTCTCTTTCCTTTTATATTTCCCTCTATGATGTTACTTCTTAACTTATCGAGACGTATATATATATAAGGTGGCCCACCATCTTGCCTCTCCTAATTTCTATAGCAGATATCAGCAGTTTTCTCTTGTTTTTATATGCTTTTCTTAAACTCTTAGTGATCCATTTGCATTTAATTGGTTTATTTATTACTTTGATATTAACGATAGGGAAGTAAAGATTATAGAATACCCATTCTATAATATTATTGAATCATGAAAATGTTCAAATGCTTTATCGACACCCGAACACTTATATACCTCATCAAAAGATAGAGCATTCATGCAGGATACAAATGTTTCTGATCTCTTTGTTTTTCAAAACAAAATTTGCTGAATTTTGTATCGCTGTCATTCTTTACAGTCTCAAAACTAAAGCTCTGACCAGTTTCATGATCAGATAACGCTTAGTAATGTGTTTTTGAAATGACGTTTGACAAGTAGCTAGTTATTAAATCTAAGCAAGCTTCGTTTCTTGTTTGGTGTTTTGATATGATTTTTTTATTTATAATTTTGTAATATGGAATAAAGTTCCGTAGTCATCGAAGTATCATTTTTTAAAACATCTATATTATCTATATTTAGTCTCGGCATAATAATGTTCTTTTTAGATTTCCTTGTCAATTTATTTAGAAGTTTCTATAGCTTTTATACAAAAGTAATATTTAGCCCCGCTACTAACCAGCCAGGTCTGCAGTTTAATGTTGGGGTATATTAGGAGAGGTGTGTGACAAGTTTTCAGCAGCAGCCTCAAATACCTACCCAAAAATGGTACCAGCTCTCCTACTATAGTTTAAGCGTTCACCGCGCCGCTTTCTGCTGCGTCAAGTATTGTGGGTTCAAATCCTACATGGGAAAACACTTTGTGTAATCCACAAATTGTTATTCTGAGTCTGGGTGTTATTTGTGTCCGATTCATGTGTGTTTGTAAAAAATGTGTATTCCTAATGCGAACGTTGTCTATTTAAAAAAAAACTCTATTGTTTTATAATGAGAATTAATATAAGTATACCTAATGACATATTTGAAACTTATCAATAGTATTATTTTCAGCTATCTGTAGTATTTTATTCTTATTGTTGCTACTAACAATACACAATTTTCTCATTAAACTCTCTTGATCACAATTGTTTATTGCCTTCTTCGTTGTCTCTTCTGTGTAAATGGTTGTGGTTAGATTTTATCCATGTACATATTTTTGGTTTAATAGCGGTTCCGAAACTTCCGGATGACCTTGTGGTGAATCTAGTAGATAACTACTACTAGCGCCATCTCTTGTTGTAGGGAGTGTGTTCATTGAAGAATGATTTATGTCATGATTTATGTCATCCCTTACAGTTCCTTACATTATTGCAAGCAGTTCTCAAAATTGTTCCTTTTAGTTATCCACGTATTGGTTAGATGTCGGTTGCTTCGACTTCGTCAAGTTACTAGTGGCGTTATCTATTGCAATTCCAGTGTTAGTCTCGATGAGGTCCGGATCTTTGCAGGCTGGATGAATAAATTCCTCATTTGACAAACTGAGCTTTAATTTTTGTGTGCATATTTTTTTTTATTATTCAATGCGCTAGGTCTTATATTGTAGGGATGTAAAAAATTTTTTAAGACTTTTGGGCTAATTTTCCGTTTTTCAAGATCATTTTTCGGAATCAAATTCTCTTCTAAGCGTTTTCTGATTTCCATATGTGCACTTGATAACTCTTGATTAAGTCTAGTAATCTCCTCTTTTTAACCGACTTCAAAAAAAGGAGGAGGTTCTCAATTCGACTGTATTTTTTTATGTTTTTTACCTCATAACTTTCGACTGGGTGAACCGATTTTGGTGATCCCTAGGATCAGGTCGAGATGCATGCGAAGCGTATAAATATCCATAGAAACGTTCCACTTCCGAAAGGACGGTCGGCTTGAAAGCAACGACTTCTCCACTTGCTGTAGTCAACTTCGTCAGGCGGATTCCTCCGAAAGACAGTACAAACACTATTGAACCTCGGTTCTGTTCGATCGCTGCTTAGATTGAAAGAGAATTGGAGCATCGGAGGTCTTGTCGTACGAGTTTGCTGATCTCTCGGTTTAGAGTCCGCTTTGTCGACGAAGTTGAAATTGGGGTTTCACGTCGTTCCTTCATTGGCCTAGAGTCCCTTCCGAAAGCTTCTATTTCTGGCCCTTACGCTGCATTTCACAAAATCTCATACCTTCTTCCCTGAGAATTCGAACCACGTTTCCAGGTTCTGGTTTACGTCCGATGTGGTTTCAATGGCAACAAATCGGTTTTTCAGATTTGACTGGCACTTTTCTGATCCCATCGGGTCTTGGGGCATTAGTTGGTTGGAGCCTGAATTTCATCAAATGGACACGTTCAGCCTTAAAGTCGATATTCAGAGAGCTTCGGTCAAATCGGTGATCACTACCGGTGTAACCTATTGATCACTGAGACGTCTCTGAACATGTGCTTTCGGACCGTCCTAATGAAATCGATCTCGTTTTTGGTCATAGCGTCGGGCTTTGCCAAGTCCACTTCCTTTGGAACCGTTTTTTAAGAAAGAGTTCATTAAGAACAGCCCCTCTCGTTACAGGAAGTTGACGAGCATTTGCCTCCTATGATTTCTGCTTCCAAATCCATGGGATCCTATTACCGATTCGCTATAATTTTGTACTCACACTTTGGAGCTGAAGTCACCCATAACAACGTTGTAGTGGGTCTTAGTAGTGAAGCGAGGGCTCTCGATATGTCATCGAACATACCCTCCACCTCATCGTCCGAGTGGGCCGAGGTCGGTGCGTATACTTGCACTACCTTGAGGCTCTCGGTGGGCTTGACAATGAGGTACGCTACCGTGTTCGATACACTAGATATTTCCACAACGTTGCTAGAAAGGGACTTATTAACCAGAAACCCAACGCCACCTTGACATTGTTGGTCTCCCTCAGGGAAATACATTAGATGGCCTGAATCGTGGGTTATGGTGTCCTCCGTCCTCTTCGGACTTCATATAACCCTAAGATATGCCATCTAATCTTCTCAAGTTCCACCTCGAGTTGTGCCAGACGCGAGTCTAGCCGTTACGTGCGGCCATTTAAAGTTGCCAGAGTCAATCACTTGTGGTAGTCTCACGTAACCCGGTGATTCTTAGCACCCCATATCCCGCCGTTACAGTGGTTGTATCGATGCTGTGAGTAGGTACAGCTAAATATTTGTCGGATTCGTTCTCAAATAATTTCATTAATTACCATGCTGCCATAAGGTAGCCATATTTCTGCCCCACTCTATCTATAATTATATAGTATACGTCACAAACTTTCACTCAACTCTTACATCTTTGAAGGGACTTACGCGTATCATAGTTCTTGAGTTAAACTGAGTTGTGATAAAAATATTAAGTGGTTCAAATATTTTTATTATTTATTGTGAAATTTTGCCGCCCCCTAAATTGTGCCACCCGGGGCGGACCGCCCCTCCGCCCCCACTCGCTACGCCACTGCACGTGTACGAAATAGTGGGCACAGCTAGTTATTAATAAACAACTGATTTTATTCTCTTAAAACCGTCGCTAGATGTCGTTATCATGCGATTTTTGTTAGAATATATTGGTAGTTACTGAGTTCGAAGTTGTTTACATCTGTTGGACAGATTTGACCGCTGCGATGGGAATTTAAATCTTTTGTTTCTTTATTAGCAACTGTTGAAAATTTGACCGTTGAATAACTTTCACAGTTATTAGTTAATATGTTTAAACCCCCGACGCAAAAAGAGAGGTGTTATAACTATAAGTTTGACGTCGATGTCTGTCTGTCTGTCTCTCTCTGTGTGTCTCTCTCTGTCTGTGGTATCGTAGCTCTCAAACGGATTGACCGATTTCGATGCGGTTTTACATTTCAAGGCCAGTTTCCTTGCGGTGGTTTTTAGCTATGTTTGGTTAATATCGGCCCAGTAGTGTAAGAATATCAGTTCTTTTCCAAATGATGTAAGGCGTTTTTGGCGTATCATTACTCGATCAAGTGTTTGCGTATGTATAATATAATATAGGAAAAAGATTATAGTAAAATAAGTGTTTATCACTATTTGTGTTGTTTATAGGTCCCCAATAAATAACATAGAGTTCTGATGTTATAATAAATCTTTATTACATAATATAGAAACCTATGTACATAACCTATATTTATAAAAAAAAACACAATATTTACATACAAGCGTCAAAAAACTCCACATCTTCGCCTACTGGTAGCGTTCCCAAAAGACTGGCAGCATTACCACGTTGAATGGCAATGCTGATTCTCTGTGCTAGAAAAAGGCCGGCCTTCTGGTCGCGAGAAGCGTCAATCAGTTGCTTGGCTAGTTGTTTAAACATAGCGCGAGCACTCGGACCCCATGAACCTAGCGTCTCTACCCCAAACGGTTCAAAAATGTAATTACCTATTAAATTTTGGTACTTACGCCGTTTGAGGCTTTCCGCAGAAGCAGCAGCAGCGCCGGCATAAAAAGCTGTACTTGGAAGATGAGATGGCGCGAGGGTGTCAACGCAAGTTGCGTCCCACACCAAAGGCTTACCCATCTTCCATGGCAGTAACGACATACCATCTGGTCTCTTGCCATCGTCCCGCACCAGACCATTTGGTTCGCGTACAGCTGGAACGCCGGCGGTAACAAGAGCACGACGGATAATGTCGTTAATATTGGCATGTCGAGATATTCGGCCAGCGCTTCTGCTACAAGAAAGGCCATGATGTCCGAAACTGTCAACAGCTTCTCCACAGTGACAAAGATGCGGAGAAACACAAGGCGCTCCTAAACGAAGGCAAGTGGCAAAGCGAAAAGTAGTATTGTCCAACAAGGTACCTATGTTGGGTGATGGAAGTGCCTGAATCCATAAAGCTGATTCCCACTCTCCCACAGCTAACAAACGAGCTCGCTCAGCAAGACTGGTTGATGTATCTAAAAGTATCTTTTGCTTTAAAATACATAACGGTGAGTCCCATTGTCGCTGAGAAAATGGATTAACAGGTAATGCAGTACTGGGACAAGCTATCTGCCAAGCATCTATGGCAATGGCCTTGCATGATACTTCAGAATCAACAAGTGTGTTTGTAGGAATTTTCCTGGTTAACTCTTCTGTGCCATGAACCGAAGACAGAAATGCTGGAAGGCTGACATCTACAATTTTGCGTACTCCAAGACCACCCAAACGAACTGGTAAGGATGCTTGGAGCCAGGCTCGATCGTTTAAAGCCACATTCAAAACTTTACTAAGCGTGTTTTGTATAATTTTATCAACGTTTTCCAAAAGTGATGAATATTTCCAAAGGGGTGATGACCGAAGCGCATGTGTAAAATTAGGTACAAAAAGACAATAACGAATAATAGTAAAAGCCGAATGATTATTGATTTTAAGTAAACGATCAGAAAATTCATCAAAATTTTTAATTTTGTCATCTATGAATGTCTGAAAACCTTCTTCCAAGACCGGAGAACCAAGAAGGCGAAGAGACCTTTTCTCTAAAACTTTAATGTTAGGTGCCAAGGAATTAAATTTTTGTATAGTCGAGAGTCTGTCTGTATTGTCACAAATAAAAATTTCACATTTGTCCGAGTTGAGGTCTAAGCCAATGGATTTAAATTTATTTTTAATAAAAGTTAAATCTTCTAAAACTGTATCTACTTCACCTCCTAAAGTTCCGTCGTCAAGGTACCAAATGTTAAATTTAGATTTTAGCTGCTCTATAATGGGATGTATTGCTAAACTGAAGATAACTGGTCCCAGTGGATCACCCTGTTGACATCCAACGGCAGAGTCTAAAAGATGGTCCTTATACATTAATCTTGTTGGATTTCTATAACATTGTTCTGATGTTTATTTTTTGATTTAATGAAAATTACTATTTTATCTATTTTTACACGATTGCGGAAGAAGGAGGGTTATATTCTTCGAGTGTATGTATGTAAGTATGTATATATTTCTGTGGCACGTCCTAGAGCCTAAACGGCGTTGTATTTTTATGTAAGTGGTATCAATAAATTCGTCTAGTCGTAAGGGTGACACTAGGTGACATCAAAATGACAAAAAAAAATCTTTTCTTTTCGGTGCCGTATATCTTTTCAGTTCTTCGATGAATTTAATAAAGATGGCAGATATTGACGCAGTCGGATTTTTTATATATAGTAATAAGTAATAGTTCATTACTTGTTAATAATACATTAAAATTACGGAGCTGATGTTACTGTTGCCAATACGTACACGAATGTCCTCCTAGACATAGCTTCTGTTACTTTTTTAAAATTTTATGGAATAGGCTGGCAAACGAGCAGACTTATCGCCTGATGGTAAACGATTACCGCCGCCCATGGACACCTGCAACACAAGAAACGTCACAAGCCCGTTGCCGGTCTTTTGGGGATGGGGGAGGTATCACCATATCCTCACTCACACGGTGAAACACAGCGCAAGGACTATTTCACACCGGCTGAAAGGCCGTGGTATCACTCCGGTCGAGCCGGCCCATTAGTGCCGAAGCGTGGCTCTCCCACATTACATTAGTTAATTCCTCATTTCTGAAGGTGTTCTTGGTTTATTAAAGCTGATTAAATTAGGTGAAGAGTACCTCTTGGATAGAACGTCTAACATCACTCACACATCACAAAGTCGCTTCCGCTGTCTGTCTGTCCCTATAAATGCGTAGGTAGATCTTTAAAACTACGCAACGAATTTTGATGTGGTTTTCTTTAATAGATAGAATTATTCAGAACGAAGGTTTATATATATAATACATGTATAATATAGTAGAGAAACACTGATAATTTTAGAGGTTTCTAATGTGATGTCGTAAATAAACACAGTTTTCTGCTCTTACATTGCAAACGCTGGCTGAACCCTACGAAATAGATAAAAAAATGTAAGTTACAGTATTGTACACCTTAAAAAGGTCTACAAAGAAAACCTGCAATGATATTTATCTATCTCTTATAGATAACCCACAATAACTATTTTTATTACTTTCTTTTTACGAGAAATAATGGCTTATTTACGACGCGATTTTAAGCAATACTGATTAATCCTCATTCAATTAAGTACCTTAAATACATTGTGCATTTGATATAGACCAATATGGCCCTTATAGTATGTAATTTAAAGGAATATATTCGAAGATATTACAGATTTAAAATGCACGAATCGTGTCGTCGGTGGGTGCATCTGAAATCCACCCGTGCGAAGCCGGGGCTGGTCGCTAGTTGATCATAAAAGTTAAAATATAAATACATACTTCAATTCTGCTAACCGAACCCAATACGGAGTCACTAGTACTATATCACGAAAACATTTGTGTTGTGGCACTTATCAATATAAATAAATAATAATAATAAATAAATATTTTCGGACATTTAACACACAACGCCATCTAGTCTCAAGCTAAGCAGAGCTTGTGTTATGGGTACTAGACAACTGATACAAATACATATATACTTTTTTTTGTAAATACATACATATTATACATAGAAAGCACCCAAACTCCGAAACAAATATTTGTAGGTCATACAAACATTTGGTCATACAATATAATATGTATAAAATGATTTGCTCTTATTGACAGAATCATCAACGTTGTTGGATCTATATACAATCTTAAAATGTTGCCAACTGATGCTTTTTAGCAGCAGCAGCAGCGAAGCACTCACTAAAATAGGAATTTTAAGAATTATACAAATGAACGGCTGTGCGTTAGTTCGCAATTTTCTAACTTACAGACACAAATAATAATAATATCTACTCTAATGGCATTCGGTCATAGTAGTTCTAACAGGATTCGGATTCGGACCCTCTTAATCACCAAATGCAGGTACTTGGAATTCAGGGAAAAAGTTTAAAAAATACAAAGTTAACTTGTATTTAAATGTTGAAAAGGACACCCCTATAAACCTAGTACAAAAGAACGCTAAATAATGGACACTACCCTTTTTTTTTGTAAACGGTCACCATCGGTTAACGGATGAATATAAATGCATTTATTGTTCTGACAAGCTTTAGGAACCTATTTTTTTTATTTATCTTTATTGTACACATTTAACAGACATAGAAAGAAGAGAATTATAATATAATATACAAACGTGACAATTGGCGATCTTATCGCTCATGGCGATTTCTTACAGACAACCGCGGTTATTATCATACCGCGGGTAACGCCGTGGGGCGGAGCTAGTCTAAAAAAAGTTAAGCTAGCTAAGTAAAAGTTAGCTAGCCTAAGTTATTCCTTATATCATCAGCTAACTATCAGCGAAAGTACCGTCAAAATCGGTCCATCCGTTCCAGAGATTAGCCGGAACAAACAGACAGACAAAAATTTAAAAAGAGTCTTACTGCTTGCACAGCTAAGGATTTATCTAGGATTTATCTCTATTATCTATATTAACCAGGTGGAATGTTTTGGCATTTCAAGTTTTAAATTCTCTAATGATCGCAGGTCCCTACAATGAGTGTTGTGTAAGAAGTTAAGAACTGAAAGCGTTCTTTAAGATAAAAGAGTGTTAGGAAAAAAAACAGAATAATGCATCTATGGAACAGAAAGAATATGAAGGTTCCTCCGAAAGCGTATAGGAGGCCATTATAGGCCATTCGAGTTTAGGACGAAACTCAGAGATATTATCATATTATTATTTTTATGAGATATTGGGCAAAGGAGCAGACGTATCGCCTGATGGTAAGCGATTACCGCCGCCCATGGACACCCCCGACACCAGAGGCGTCAAAAGTGCGTTGCTGGCCTTTTAAGAACGAGTACGCACTTTTCTTGAAGGTTTGAAGGTCGAATTGGTCCGGGAATACCGCAGGCAACAGTTCATTCCACAGTTTTATTGTGCTAGGCAGAAAGTTCCTGGAAAAGCGCACAGTTGTGGACTGCCAACCATCTAGATGATGGGGATGAAACTTCTGTCGCCTAGGACGATGGCGGAAAGAGGCGGCCGGAATCAGTCCGAACAATTCCTCGGAGCACTCCCCGTGGTAAATGCGGTAGAAGACGCACATCGAAGTTACATCTCTACGCGGCTTCTAGCCGGCGGCCAAAGAGTCTAGCCGAATTGAAAGTTCTTGGCAATCGAAGATTCGAGTCGCTCTTCGTTGAATGCGGACCAAAGGGAGGAGCTGGTATTGGGGTGCCCCCACTCAAAGATGGGGACAGTATTCCATGTGAGGCCGAACCTGCGCCTTATAAAGTAACAGGCGGTGGGCCGGAGTGAAATACTGACTCGATCTGTTGAGCACACCAAGCTTCGTCGAGGCCAATTTGGCCTTACCCTCCAGATGGCCACGAAACTGGACTTAACTCGATATGTCGACACCAAGTATTCCAATATTAGCTGAGGCATATTTGCGTATATGAATCTAATGCAGAGGTTTTGGAGAAGCTCAAGTTTATTTAGTTGGTCTTCGGTCAACTTCGGTGAGATCCAGATAGCTGACATTGCCATAATCAGGGGTAGAAAGCAGAAGAGATTATGCGCTCGCAATTTTAATGGTCGTGGGCAGGAGTATTGCAGTAGCAGTAGCTTTCCTGCTACTGCAAGTAGACTGCGGTTAACTTCCCCAATCTGAGGGCCTCATCATGGTACTGCTTTTGATATGAATAAAATTCGATATCTTATTAGCCATAACAAGTTTGCTATAAATGCTATAAACTTCAGTTATGCTTAAAATTTCAAAATTTTGTTTTACATAATTATCTAGATAGGGTTCGACGTGCAAAAGTGTGTTCGTTGGAAATGATCTAATAAGAAAGTCACTTCAACCACTGTATGATGATCTATATGATGTCATGAAATGGTAAGGAGAGTCTTATTATTAAGATTATTGGTCATCATAAAATAACGCGAGGTAATCGTGTTAATATAATAGGTCTTTACCTATGAAATTGCCGTTTTGTATGCAATAAGTGAAAGTACTTATTTTTTTCAAACTTTTTTATTTCTGTTATTCGAAGTAATCACCCATGCAATCGAGGCATCTTTGCCATACGCACGCATTGGCAGTTTATTGATGCCTTTCTTGAAAAAATCAGCTGGACGTGAGGCAACAAACTCTTCAAAGGCATTTTGTACTGCCTCTCGGGAATTGAAATTTTTACCCACTAAAAAGTTGTCTAAATTTTGGAAAAAGTAATAGTCTGTAGGAGCAAGGTCTGGTGAGTATGGCGGATGAGGGAGAGCTTCCAACCCCAGCTCTTGCAGCTTGGAGACTGTCTGTTGCACAGTATGGGGTCGCGCGTTGTCGTGAAGCAGCTGCAAGAGCTGGGGTTGGAAGCTCTCCCTCATCCGCCATACTCACCAGACCTTGCACCTACCGACTATTACTTTTTCCAAAATTTAGACAACTATTTAGTGGGTAAAAAAATCATTTCCCGAGAGTCAGTACAAAATGCCTTTGAAGAGTTTGTTGCCTCCCGTCCAGCTGATTTTTACAAGAAGGGCATCAATAAACTGCCAAGGCGTTGGCAAAGATGCGTCGATTGCATGGGTGATTACTTCAAATAACAGAAATAAAAAAGTTTGAAAAAATAAGTACTTTCACTTATTGCATACAAAACGGCAATTTCATAGGTAAAGACCTATTATAAAAAACTAGCAGACCCGGCGAACTTCGTATCGCCATATTTACATATCTGTCTCAGCTTCCCACAGGCAGTGTACAGTCGCGGACAAAAAAAATGTCTTTTCCCGCTACCTTTTAATTTTTCTAATATACAAACCTTGTCCTAACAATAACGAAGTCATAAAAAAAAAAAAAAAAATTTGGTGCTCGGCTGATCGGAAGTTATGTGCGTACATACATTTCGGCGAGGTGCGTACATAGATAGATAGAAGATGACAATAAAAACAAGGGAGTTTACGACCTGACCTGACGACACTTTTCTTTGAAATTTCGGCACATCAAAGATTTAGTCGGCACCCTTTGTAAGCGGCTTATAAAACTATTACACTGCTCTATAGTTTTGCAAATATATGATGTCGTCTTAATAATAATAATAATAAGAGCCTCCACCAACACCTTAAGAGGCTCACGTTAGAGGGCTGGATCAAGGGTGTGATGCAGAAGGCAGTCCTCCTTGATACGGCACGTATAGTAAGGAGGTTCCTGTCTTTGGAGCCCTAACCACCGGTTTCTTGGTCCCTGTACCCGAAGTAGGTGGTCTACTATTTTTATATTTTAAAAATAGGTATTTGTTTTTATATTTATATTACTTATAATAAAAATGTAACAGTTCCAATTCTGTACATTAAAGATATTTAGAAATTTTTTTTTGGAAGGCTCTCTATAATCGATACTGAAGCCAAAACTTTAATTTTTTTCATTTTTGTCTGTCTGTCTGTCTGTATCTTGGCCGCGCATCACGCCGAAACTACTGAACGGATTCAAATGAAACTTGGCATGATTTGTATTTGTATTTTTGTATTTTCTTTATTGGCTCACCAACAATTGTTTACACTGAGTATATATCAAAATACAGTTTAAAATATATCTTAGTCTAGTGTAACAATCACTAACAGATAAGCACCGCATGCACCTTTATCTTAATTATCATATTTAATAGATCTATAATAAACTTTTTTTTTTCTGTGCAGCTATAACAATTTTGTTATTTTATAATTAAATTAAATTAAACACACGAACAATTTTACTTAAAAATTACTTAAGAATTATAATTATATACAATTTTTCGGAACCTGCTAAACGAGTCAGAATGAATATCAACCAAATTACTGCAGCCATTAATAAATTTGTGCAAATGGAAGTCGTGGAATAATGGAATGTGCTCCTAGGACAGTCCTGCGAAAAGGCGGATGCAAGGGCGTTATAGGCGTTGAGTTCATACTACGAGGTAGGACATAGAATACTTTTTATCCCGAAATTCAGCACGGTTTCCTGGAGAGGGGATCAAAGTCAAAATATGTACTTAGTTGTAATTCAATAACACATAGTCCGATTTCATTCATTCTTTTTTCGCTAGAAAAGAAAAAAAATATAACGGGCAAAGTGTTTTTTTTGTCCGCGACTGTACACTGCCTGTGGGAAGCTGAGACAGATATGTAAATATGGCGGTGCGAAGTTCGCCGGGTCAGCTAGTGTATATTTAAAAATGTAATTAATATGTATATATAAATGTAATAAAGAGAATTATAATAATTTAAATCCATATTTTCAGACACATAATCCATAAAGATTAAAGAGAACTACATATTTTTTTATTTTTTTTATTTGTTTATTATTTACTAGGTAGTAGAGCCACGCTGATTTCAGCACGAACGGGCCGGCTCGACCGGGGCGGTACTACCCTCGCACAGAAAATCAACGTAAAATGACAGCGTTCGTGCTGTCGTGTTTCGTTGGTGAGTGCGAGACCGGAGGCCCAAATAGTCTAGTCAACAAGTTCCATACTTGTTGACTAGACTAAAAGATGCAGCAGCATCACTAGGCCGCCATGGTGTGGGTCGCCATACTTGTCTGCATTCGCAGTGAGTATGGTGACCGCCACTCTTGGATTCTGCTTATGCTTTCCACCAGGCAGAGTAGAGTCATTTTGGCGGGCCATACATAAAAAAAAAAAAAAAAAAACATATATACATAGGTTAACTTTTACATGGATCAAAGCTGAACATTTTGGAATCTACTACCTTCTTAATATATTGGAATGAGGTCCCGTAGGCAGTCATCCAATATTCGTATGCGCAGCAGCCCCTTATTATTAAATTGGTTACCCTGAGCACGTTGGACCACATAAATATATCAAGGTAAAATCTGTACTTATCAAATAACTTATTATTCTATCAAGAACTTTATTAGAATTATTAGCAAGCGGTGAATGCAGGAGATAGCTCATGTTACTTTGGTCATTAATTTTTTTTTTTAAATAGAGAAGCAAACAGACACTTCAATTTCATTTATTTATAAAGATACACAACCACAAAACCACCACAAAAACAAAAATGAAACCAATGAAATCTATCTTACATATTAAATAAAACAGGAATGTGACTGACTGGATCAAGAGCTACTGAACCTTTCGACTAACGGTGTGTCTGTAAGGCTGGCGGTTAATACGGCTGCGTAAGTGTAACCATCGCCTGGCAGGCCTCAGCCCTGCACAACATCATCTTTGATGGTTTTGAAAGTGTAAAAAAAATGACACAAAAAAACTTGTTCCTGTAAGGCTGAAATTTTTATAGGATTTAGATCATTCATTAAGAAGTTC
Organism: Diaphora mendica; assembly: GCA_949125395.1. NCBI lineage: Eukaryota > Metazoa > Arthropoda > Insecta > Lepidoptera > Erebidae > Diaphora > Diaphora mendica. The sequence continues at coordinate 8,728,789 of OX421327.1, forward strand.
AAAAACAAAATGACAGGGGATTCCGATGAGCACTAGTACCTGCCAGAAAGACACACCTTGCTCCAATTACATCATCAATGTAAATAAATTTTATTCTGTAAGCTTGTAATTTATATATATGTTTGTCTGAGCGATTTAAAGAAAGTAGGAACAATGACCGGCGGTGCTGGCTAGCATATTTCCTTGACAGGTGAGGAGAAAGACAGCACTGGAGTGCAAGTAAAAATGTGTCTGAGAACACTTGGTCGGTCCTAACACGACAAACTTCTCATTAAGCAATATGGATTAATCCATATTCAAAGAAGTACCTTAAATACATTGTACATTTAATAAAGACCAATATGGTTCTTTACAGTATGTAATTTAAATGAATATATTCGAAGATATTACAGATTTAAAATGCACGAATCGTATCGTCTCGGTTGGTGCATCTGAAATCCACCCGTACGAAGCCGGGGCGGGTCGCTAGTTGATCATAAAGCTAAAATATAAATACATACTGCAAGTCTTCTTACCGAACCCAATATGGACTCACTAGTACTATATAACGAAAACATTTGTGTTGTGGCACTAATCAATATAATATGTATACAATTATCTGCTCTGATTGTCAGAATCATCAACGCAAAACATAATTTGTTGGAACTACAATCTTAAATTTTGCCAACTGATGCCTTTTATGAAGCACTCACTAAAATAGGAATTTGAGGAATTAAAACATATGGTCGGCTGTGCGTTAGTTCGCGATTTTCTAACTTACAGACACAAATAATAATAAATCTACTCTAATGGCATTCGGTCATAGTAGTTCTAACAGGATTCCCTCTTAATCACCGAATGCAGGTAGGTATTTGGAATTCAGGGAAAATGTTAAAAAAAATACAAAATTAATGTGTATTTAAATGTTGAAAAGGACACCCCTATAAACCTAGTACAAAAGAACGCTAAATAATGGACACTACCCTTTTTTTTTGTAAACGGTCACCATCTGTTAACAGATGAATATAAATGCATTTATTGTTCTGACAAGCTTTAGGAACCTATTTTTTTTATTTATCTTTATTGTACACATATAACAGACATAGAAAGAAGAGAATTACAATATACAAACGTGACAATTGGCGATCTTATCGCTCATGGCGATATCTTACAGACAAATTATTATGTATATACGGATTCTAGCTGAACCCAGCAGTGTTACCCGCGGTTATTATCGCACCGCAGGTGCGTTACCTGCGGGGCGAAGCTAGTCAAAAAAAGTAGCCTACGTTATTCCTTTTATCATCAGCTACCTATCAGCGAAAGTTCCATCAAAATCGATCCAGCCGTTCCAGAGATTACCCGGAACAAACAGACAGACAAATATTTAAAAATAAAAGTGTATTTAGGAAAAATCGGTTATTTCAATATTACAAACAGATACTGCAATTTTATTTATTTGTATCTATATGTAGATTATTATCGCAAATGACAATAATTAGGGTAGTAGTACTAGGGTGCACAGATTTATAAATTATGTACTATGTTATTTGTAAAAAAAAACACTAAAGTTCAAAAATATAACGTTCATACACAAATAAACAATTTTCACTTCACATAGGCGTGTCTCCTGCTCCTAAAAATAAAAAACAAACTAACGAAATGTTTTTGCAAACCATGTTAGCACACCATTGCCGTCTCCTGCGACTTTAAACGGACGTCACACACGAACATCAAACATAGGGATACGGTATCGATTAGAAAGTATCGATACTGTACTAATGAGTAGCATGGAATAAAAAGTATCGTACTCATAAAAATATCGAAACGGAAGTATCGATACTTCAAAATATTGAGTACTTTTCTTATCTAGAAAATTTGAAAATTTCTTTTTATTTCTTACCATAATTGAATGGCTCATAATGCTGATGTTAGGTAACCTTTTAATATTATTTAAATTGTCCTTTATAGTTATTTTATATAAGTATATTTCAATATGAATAATATTAGTATTAATGTAAGTTTAGTTCAGTTTCATTATACGAGAAGCATAAAATGAAAATAAAAAAAATGTATGAATAAGTATCAGCTACTTAATTATAACGAAAATGATCATTGGTTAGCAAGTCGATAACATCCGATTTGTAAATCAAAACGATTAAACTTTACCTCCGCAACGACTAAAATTAAGAATGTTATGTGGTAAATGCACAACCCTATGTTAGCAAATGAAATCGATGATCTATATGATGTCATGAAATGGTAAGGAGAGTCTTATTATTAAGATTATTGGTCATCATAAAATAACGCGAGGTGATCGTGTTAATATATATAAAAAACTAGCTGACCCGGCGAACTTCGTATCGCCATATTAACGTATCTGTCTCAGCTTTCCACAGGCAGTGTACAGTCGCGTTCCCCTGCGGTCATACCTTTTGTGCGTTTTGCGTTTTTGCGTTGAGTTTTTTTTCAAAGCTTACGGGCAATTAGACCTAATTTTGATATAAATTTAATTGAATTTCAACTTGATTCCCCTACGCGTTCATGAGGCAAAGGGTAATACATAGTTATATAATTATTTTAAAAAAACATGTAATGAAACAAACAATTTAAGATATACGAAATTTTTCCTTTATTTGTGCTATAAAACGTTGCTTCATGCCAAATTTCAAGATTCTAGGACACCTGGAAGTATCCTTTAGATTATGATTCCCTTACGAGTAGTTGCGAGTTTCCAAATATGGGGCTCAAATTGCTGTTTCTCTTGATTACGTTAACATAGAAGTTAGATTTTGTTACAGCTTGAAGATATTATAGACCTGAGTAGTTGATATGATTTTCAATTTAATACCTGTACGCGTACATGAGGAAAGGGTTTTTATTATATGATGGAATGAAAAATTTATGCTTTTCGAAATTTTTCTTTTATCTATGCTATAAGACGTTGCTTCGTACCAAATTTCAAGATCCTGAGTTCACGGGAAGTACCCTGTAGGTTTTAATTCCCTTGCGAGTGTTGAAAATTTGCACCATAAACAACTTATTAGACGAAGTAACTAAAAATGTATACTTTTCGCAATTTTTCCTTTATCAGTACTGTAAGATGTTGCTTCGTACCAAATTTCAAGAAGATGACTTCACGGGAAGGTTTGTAAACCCTGTAGGTTTGATTCCCTTGCGAATGTCGCAAATTTGCAACATAAACGGCTGTATCTTTTGATTGCGTTGGCTTAGAAGTTTGATTTTTTCACAGCTCTAAGGGGCAGTGGACCTGAGTATTTGATATAAATTTAAGCTTGATATCTTCACGCGTTCCTGAGAAAAAGGGTCTTGAGAGACAGACGGGCAACAAAGTGATCCTATAAGGGTTCCGTTTATTCCTTTTGAGGTACGGAACCCTAAAAAGAATTATTTAATTTGGTGCAGTCGATCGGAAGTTATGTGCATTTCGGTGATTCATTTTTATATATATAGATAGATAGAAGATGACAATAAAAACAAGGGAGTTTACGCGTTTACGACGTGTCGATACTTTTCTTGGAAATTTCGGCACCTCTAAGATTTAGTCGGCACCCTTTGTAAGCGGATTATAAAACAATTACCTACACTGTTATATAGTTTTGCAAATATATGATGTCGTCTTAATAATAATAATAAGAGCCTCGACCAACACCTTAAGAGGCTCACGTTAGCTGGGCTGGATCAAGGGTGTGATGCAGAAGGCAGTACTCCTTGACACAGCACGTATATTGAGGAGGTTCCTGTCTTTGGAGCCCTAACCACCGGTTTCTTGTTCTTGTTCTCACTGTACCCGAAGTCGGTGCTCTACTATATTTTATAATAATTCCAAATGTATTTGTTTTTATATATTTAAAAGTGTAATTAATATGTATGTATAAATGTAATGATGACACTCCAATTTCATTTATTTATAAAGATACACAACCATAAAACCACCACAAAAACAAAAAAGAAACCAATGAAATCTATCTTCTATATATATAAAACAGGAATGTGACTGACTGACATACCCAGAGATCAACGCGCAGCCCAATCCGCTGAAGCTAGAATCCTGAAATTTTGCATGTTGGTTCTTTATATAACGTAAGTGAGCACTAAGAAAGGAATTTTTGAAATTCCACCCCTAAGTGGGTAAACCAGGGGATGAAAGTCTGCGTGAGCGAAGCCGCGTGTAAAAGCTAGTATTAGATAAAATTGAAATGTTTAATTACGTTTGAATTCACATTGATGGTAATTGGTGTCATCACTAAATTCAGATAAAAAAAAATTTTAGCTTCAACAAGTACAAGGCGTTATCTACCTTTTTAACACGCTTTTTAACCGACTTCCAAAAAGGAGGAGGTTCTATGTTCCACTGTATTTTTTTTTATATGTATGTTCACCGATTACTCCGTCAATTGTGGACCGATTTTGAATATTTTTTTGTATTCAAAAGGCATACCCTTTTCACGAGGTGGTCCCATTGCCACCATATCAGGATCTGATGATAGGATCTCAGGGTAATCGAGGGAAATTTACGACGCGATGTTAAGCAATAGGTACAGATTAATCCTTATTCAATGAAGTACCTTAAATACATTTTGCATTTAATATAGACCAATATGGCTCTTTACAGTATGTAATTTAAATGAATATATTTGAAGATATTACAGATTTAAAATGCACGAATCGTATCGTCTCGGTTGGTGCATCCGAAATCCACCCGTGCGAAGCCGGGGCGGGTCGCTAGTTGATCATAAAAGCTAAAATATAAATACATACTTCAATTCTGCTACCGAACCCAATATGGAGTCACTAGTACCTACTCTATCTCGAAAACATTTGTGTTGTGGCACTAATCAATATAATATGTATAAAATTATCTGCTCTGATTGACAGAATCATCAACGCAAAGCCCAAGCTGTTGGAACTATAATTTTAAAATGTTGCCAACTGATGCTTTTGAAACACTCACTAAAATAGGAATTTTAGGAATTAAAACAAATGATCGGCTTCGCGATTTTCTAACTTACAGACACAAATAATAATAATATCTACTCTAATGGTATTCGGTCATAGTAGTTCTAACAGGATTCGGATTCGGACCCCTCTTAATCACCGAATGCAGGTATTTGGAATTCAGGGAAAAAGTTAAAAAAATTACAAAGTTAACGTGTATTTAAATGTTGAAAAGGACACCCCTATAAACCTAGCACAAAAGAACGCTAAATAATGGACACTACCCTTTTTTTTTTGTAAAACCATCTGTTAACAGATGAATATAAATGCATTTATTGTTCTGACAAGCTTTAGGAACCTATTTTTTTAAATTTATCTTTATTGTACACATATAACAGACATAAAAAGAAGAGAATTACAAAATACAAACGTGACAATAGGTGATCTTATCGCTCATGGCGATATCTTACAGACAACCTATTATGTTTATACGGATACTAGCTGAACCCAGCAGTGTTACCCGCGGTTATTATCGCACCTCGGGTAACGCCGCGGGGCGAAGCTAGTCAAAAAATACGATATTCCTTTTATCATCAGCTACCTATCAGCGAAAGTTCCATCAAAATCGGTCCAGCCGTTCCAGAGATTACCCGGGACAAACAGACAAAAATTACAAAAAAAAATGTGCATTTAGTAAAAATCGGTTATTTCAATATTACAAACAGACACTGCAATTTTATTTTAGATAATACAATACAATAGATAATACATAAATATTATGTACTATGTTATTGATGTCTACTCCCTATAAGGAACCTACCTGCAAAATTTCAAGTTTAGGTGTTATAGTTTCTGAGATTTCGTGATTAATAAGTGAGTGGTATTTCGCTTTTATATATATACTAGCTGACTTACGCAACCTCGTTTGCGTCCAAACTACCATCCCCCGTTTTAACCCCAAAAGGGGGTTGATTTCTAAAGATACATTATTAGTACACCTCTAAACCATCTATAGAGCATACATTTTAAATTTCAAGTCTCATACTTCAAAAACATAGGACTTTCATACAAACTTCCAACCCCCGTTTTACCCCCTTAGGGGTGAAGTTTCGTAAAATCCGTTCTTAGCGGATGTCTACACCCTATAAGGAACCTACGTGCTAAATTTCACCTTTGTAGGTGTTATAGTTTCTGAGATTTCGTGTTTAATAAGTGAGTGGTATTTCGCTTTTATATATATAGAAGATATAGATTTGTTAAGTAATAAGTAAAAAATAGACACAAATTGAAATAAATCAATTATATTAATTGTTTTTTAGAAATTAAGTGACATGTTTTTTTAAAATTAATTAACAAAGGATCTAATTAGTTATACTTACTGGCTTAGTATCCAATCATGAAAACGATTCCTACCCTACCATTGACAACGAAAACTATGACAATAAACGCTTAACCCAAAGTATTATAATCGAAAATCATAAAAATGGCCAATTCTTAAATCAAATTTTTGGCGTTTACCAAAAAACAAGAATTTGGGATTAAGTCACTTCAATTCTAAAGGTGCGATATATAAACATACGAATACATACATACACATCCATAGACTAAAATCTAGTGTTTTAATTTTAATTAAAAAATTCCAAATTCAATTAAACTTCTAAAAACACTACAAGCGTGATTAAAACTTTCACTTAACTACAACACGAATCTGGAGAGATAAATGGTTACCTGTGTGGGTTACAATATTTGCCAAAAGTAATGTAGATACATAAGGATATTCATTGTTATCTGTACTTTTATGACTTTTGGGGAGACAATTGAAGGATCCGCAAAAAATAAGTGAATCCCAGCGAACCTACTAATGAGTTAGTTGCAAAAAAATGCATGCGAATTGATTGTAACAGTATTGTATGGCGCCAGCTTCCGTCGGCACTTGATCATCTATTACATTAATTATAACAAAGTAAATAATTTATATTCATAATTATTGTAATTAATTATGTGATTTCAACTCTAGAGTGCAACTATAATGGTAAAATGTAAAAACCCTTGCAACATTACTATGAGCTCTCATTTGCCTACTCATCGTTATATAATAAACTAGCCGACCCACGCAACGTCGTTTGCGTCTCCTATTGCCCGTAGCGTGATAGTTTCCCCCCGTTTTTGAAACATTCTTCATAGGTGCTCCGCTCCTATTGGTCTTAGCGTGATATATAGCCTTCCTCGATAAATGGGCTATCTAACACTGAAATAATTTTTCAAATTGAACCAGTAGTAACAAACAAACAAACTCTTCAGCTTTATACATATATTAGTATAGATGTATTTATTATACTCTTCTAAGATCTGATACTCATAATCAACAACACATTTATTTGGATGAAGATTAATATTAGGTATTGTGTTGATAAAAACTCTTTGGCAAATAACTCAGTATTAGGTCTAGCTTGGTTAGCGTCTTATACTCGTGATAACTTCTAAACGAAATGTCCGATTGGGATGAAACAAAAAGTATTTTACTTCTACATAAATACCCTTGATAACATAATGCTTAATTTGGATAAGGATTAATATTACGATACACATTTAACGTAGTTTCTTTCTTCGGATGATTTAATATTTTTTTCGAACACAAAAGCGGTTATTGTGACTAAACCATGATAGTTAGATATATGCTCTCGCGGACTTTTTTGTAGATCTTAGTGGACTCTACAAACCCGTAATACATTATTTTGTTCTATTGTCTGTAGTCTTTGCAGCGCACGCAAAAATAGGTTTTCGATTTCACACCTTGGGTTACAAAATAGCAATTTTCTTACGGATCCCAAATTTTTTTGAAAATAAAATATAGCCTATAGCCTTCCTCGATAAATGGACTATCCAACACTGAAAGAATTTTTCAAATCAGACCAATAGTTTCTGAGATTAGCACGTTCAAACAAACAAACAAACAAACTCTGCAGCTTTATAATATTATAGTATAGATTATACTTATATTTGAGGGTATGTGGGTCATTTATACTGAATCAAATTGAAACTCTGTACAACATATGATACCATTCAGTCATAAGCGAGCATCGCAAAGACTTAGTGTTCAGTTCAATTTAATTCTAGATTTTATTATTCAACATGAAAGAAGAACAAAAATCATTGCAAGCAACGACAATGGTGAAAGAAGAAGACGAACAGCATATATTGACGGCGCCCACACGTAAGTAATTTACGTACTTACTTAGTGGCGGATTTTACTTGTTTAGTTAAGAAAACAATTTACATTCATCATCATCATCAAATAGTCGCGCTCAAACACACACCAAATTAGAGATGTATATTTTTGTTTGTTTTTTTTGTTTTTTCCCTCTTTTGTTTCTTGATTCCTACATGAATATACAGTGTTTCACTTTGTATGTTTTGTCTGTGTAATGGAAGCCTGGTTATCCATGTTACAGGTTCTCACCTAGTTTGGAAACCAGTCTCACATTATGCAATGTGTATTGTACAACTAATAATGTAAAGGGTGTCCGGTGGCTATTTTTACATTTGAGAGTGTTGTAACTTAAGAAACCAAACAGCTAGAGGGGCGTGGGGTGCGGGGTTAGATTCGTCAGCGTCGTGAGTTTTTTAGTCGCCATGCCGCGTTGGTCGGGAGAGGAGCGTGCTTTCGTGATCGAGGCATATTTAACAAGCAATTTTTCGCTGATTGCGGCGCAGCGGAAATTCCGTAATCATTTTAATCTTCCACGAATAAGTGATGTTCCTTCAAAAACTTTAATTCGTTATTGGGTAGCAAGATTTCGTGCTTCAGGCTCAGCTGTAAATATGCGTCGCCAAGGTCCAGTTGCATCTGTATCGACTGCAGAAACCATCCAACGTGTGAGTGATTCAGTTTTGCAAAATCCACGGATGTCACTAAGAGCACGTTCAGCAGCTTTAGGTATTGCTAGATCAACATTGCACGAAATAATCAAAAAGAAGCTCAAGTTTCATCCATATAAAATTCAAATAACCCAAAAACTTAACGAAAACGATTACCAAGCAAGGTTATCTTATGCCGAACAGATGTTAACAACTTTTTCTACGGAAACACGACTGCTGAACGTTTTTTACAGTGATTAAGCGCATTTTCATTTAGGCGGTTATGTAAACAAACAAAATTTTCGTTACTGGAGTTCTGAGAATCCAAAAAAATTGCATCAAGAACCATTGCACACAGATAAGGTAACAGTTTGGTGCGCTATATCAGGGAAAGGAATTATTGGTCCTTATTTTTTTGAAGACAATCGTGGTCGGGCAATATCCGTTAATTCAGAAAGATATTGTGAGATGGTCAACGGTTTTTTTAGAGACAAACTACGCAACAGTTCTATTGCTAACAGAAACAGCTGGTTTCAACAAGATGGCGCCACCGCTCATACCGCACACATCTCCATGAATGTTGTAAGGGAATTGTTCCCAGGAAAAATCATCTCTCGGCACGGTGACATCCCCTGGCCAGCACGATCGCCCGACCTAAATTCATGTGACTTTTTTTTATGGGGCTACCTAAAGAGCATCGTTTACCAAAACCAACCGACCACCACTGCTCAACTGAAAGACAATATCCGGACCGAAGTTTAGAAGATTTCTAGTGATCTCTGCAAACGTGTTTTTGAAAATATGCGTGTGAGATGGGAAGAGTGTTTGCGCCAAGAGGGTAGACATTTAGAAAACGTTATTTTTAAAAAATGAACCTCACATTAATGTTATTACTATGAGAATAAAAATAATTTAGAAACCTTTTGTATTTATTTTTTTATCAACCTTTGAAATGTGAAAATAGCCACCGGACACCCTGTATATGGGAGAAATTAAATCAAATTATTATTATTTTATACCAAAATAGCATTTTTTACAATTTTTGTCGGAACGGCTGGACCGATTTTGATAGTACTTTCACTGATAGGTAGCTGATGATATAAGGAGTAACTTAGGCTACTTTTTTGGACTAGTTTCACCCCGCGGCGCTGCTCACGGTTCTTGTTGTACCGCAGGTACAACAAGAAGTCTAACCTGTGTCCCCAGGCTTCGTTCTCTAATATCGTTAAAATTGTGAAAATCAATAATTATCTTTTAAAATGTCATGTCGCCAATATTTCACGATTTTAGGGAATTGCTTATATCTTTGAACTGAAAATCAGCGGCATGACATCGTTTAGATTTCCATATATTTTGACAGCGTTGATTTAAAAGCTTCATATATTTACAGTTTCGAGAGACCGCAGACAGAAAGTTTCTGACGATAACTTAATGAAGATACATTTCTGAAAAAATCTCTTGCCAGCAACAATGCAACCGTGTAGCATTTTGTGTTATACCACATGTTTTGTTATTTAATTGCGACATTAAAAACGGAGTATGTTCTTAATTCCAACGCATTGTTAAGGTTCCGTAGCCAAATGGCAAAAAGCGGAACCCTTATGGATACGTCTGTCTGTCCGTATGTCACAGCCACTTTTTTCCGAAACTATGAGAACTATACTGTTGAAACTTGGTAAGTAGATATATTCTGTGAACCGCATTATGATTTTCACACGAAAATAGAAAAAAACAATAAATTTTGAGGGTTCCACATACTTAGAAGTTAGAACTGAAACTCAATTTTTTTTTTTCAGCAAACCCATAAGTGTGGGGTTCTATGGATAGGTCTTCATAAATAATATTGAAGTTTCTATTATATTTTTTTTCTAAACTGAATAGTTTGCGCGAGAGACACTTCCAAAGTGGTAAAATATGTGTCCCTCTCCCCCCCCCCCCCCCCTATAACTTCTATAATAAGAGAATGATAAAAGTAAAAAAAATATGATGTACATTACCATACAAACTTCCACCGAAAATTGGTTTGAACGAGATCTAGTATTTTTTTTTAGTGTCATAAATCGTAAACCACAATTTACCTTTTAAAAAAATACACTATTATTAAAACATCGATCAAAGTTACAACGAACTACAAGAACTTTTATATTATGTTACTTGCTGCTACGGCACTCTTCATGGGCGAGTCCGACTCGCACTTGGCCGCTTGTTTTTAAACTCCATGGTTTCATCAAATCCTATAGTATAGGGGCGTGTACGTGGTAATTTCTTGGCATTGCTCTTAAAAATTTCGGATTAACAACCGTAATCATTCTGTATTAGACTAATTCTGTAAACATTTTAAATTCGGTAAAATAATATTTTAACCTTAACCGAATCGATATAGGTTTCTGGATATTTGTAGGTCCGTGATTCATTCTTCGTTACAGTCGTCGGGGGCGTTCATTATTTGCGTGAGCTAGGGATCTCGGTTATTTTTTTTTTTCACAAGAGATATAGTAGAATTGTTAAATTTTCGCGTCGCGTAAAGTCGCGTCACGTCGAAAAATAACTGAAATTCTGGGTTAACCCAAATGATAGAAGTACACACATCAAAAGTGTCTAGGGATCAACATATGTGTCTAGGGATCAACATATATTTTTGCAATAACTTTTCTCCTGATTGATATTAATTAAAATTTTCTTTAAGGATTCATCAAATAAAGTGTTTTCGTTTGTCACAGTAACGATAAACCAAGTCACCTTTGCATTAATAAAGAAATTTGCCATTTTCCTAATAAAGGGATTTTTGACATTTGAACCACTAACATTAAAGTTCGAAAAAAAGACTGAAATAACAGTTTTCTTTAAAATTTTATTAGGTAACTTAAACAATTAATAATCCGTGTTTCTACCGCAAACACTAACAACACAAGAATCGGTTTGGCATACTCAAAATGAGTTCATCCAAATCACGCTGTGGAATGGCCGCCCATGTTCGTTGCAACAACAAAAAAAGGTCTTCTTGCGACTGGATACCCTCCATATTCGGCAGAGCTCTTCTCTGTAGCATATCCCATGCATGCTCAATCGGGTTCAAGTCTGGCGACTGAGCAGGCCAGGGCCAAAGCCACATCTCAATCTCAAGAAATCCGCATAAAAATGCTTGATCCCTAGACACTTTTGATGTGTGTATGTATGTATTTATAATTATTTTGACATATTGCAATAACAAAATACTACAATGACAACTTTGTTATATTATATACCAAAAATTGCCACAGAGGCGCTGTCTAAATCATCTGAAAAGATGGAAAGGCCATGATGATGACAGGGTGGAATTTTGTAATGCCACCTGAAGGGAAAGTACTTTTAATATTGTAGATAAAACATTTTACTCAAAGAAAACATTCCTTTATTCTTGAAAACCTATTTAAGTATTTTTCTATAATACAGGAGCGAACCCCGTGGCTGGTCGGAGCGTTCGAGGAAAAGACGACTGGGTCCTTAATTATGTACAATATAAAGCAAGACAATTAAAAAATCGTCTTCATTCGACTTTAAAAGTAAGCATCATAACAACCAATTTAGAGTATGACTAACTTATTTATTTTATTACAAAATATGACAAATAACACGTAGAGTTTAAACTACATGTTTTGCATAGTCAAGATCATTAAAATACTCACGTTTACCTAACTTATGTTAATTTTACACGCTCAACTATTTTGGGCCATTATGTTAGTTTCCTGTATTACTGAGTTGCCCTAGCCGTTGATTATATGTAGGGTTCATGTTTGGTGGAGGTACTCAACAGAGTACCACAATACTCCTTATATTAATCTGCCGCTCTCGACTAAATCCTGTCATTTCTAGGGCTCCGGTACTAACAACAATGAACAGGAATGCAATGGTTCCACTGAAGCAGATATCATTGTCAAACAAGAAAAAGAATAGGATCTAGAATGTGTAATATGTACTTGTTTTTTATTCTTCTACACTTTTAGAATATTAGTAGCTCAGTAGACTAAAGAACAAGACGTACATATACACACATCAAAAGTGCCTAGGGATCAACATATATTTTTGCAATAACTTTTCTCCTGATTGATATTAATTAAAATTTTCTTTAAGGATTCATCAAATAAAGTGTTTTCGTTTGTCACAGTAACGATAAACCAAGTCACCTTTGCATTAATAAAGAAATTTGCCATTTTCCTAATAAAGGGATTTTTGACATTTGAACCACTAACATTAAAGTTCGAAAAAAAGACTGAAATAACAGTTTTCTTTAAAATTTTATTAGGTAACTTAAACAATTAATAATCCGTGTTTCTACCGCGAACACTAACAACACAAGAACATCGGTTTGGCATACTCAAAATGAGTTCATCCAAACACGCTGTGGAATGGCCGCCCATGTTTGTTGCAACAACAAAAAAAAGGTCTTCTTGCGACTGGATACCCTCCATATTCGGCAGAGCTCTTCTCTGTAGCATATCCCATGCATGCTCAATCGGGTTCAAGTCTGGCGACTGAGCAGGCCAGGGCCAAAGCCACATCTCAATCTCAAGAAATCCGCATAAAAATGCTTGATCCCTAGACACTTTTGATGTGTGTATATCGTGGATGGGGCAATAAGGGCAAACAAAACAACAACTCTACGAATTTCTAGTGTTCTGGCGAGGCATTTATTGACTGGAACACCTTCCCCAGCCTGCCATGATAAACCAGCAAAAATGGGATTGGATCCCTAAGAACGGACAATACACATTAGGAATATACATTCTGTATTTACTTAGGGATTTCATGAACATACTTGAAGCAGACACAAAGAACACCCAGACTTGGAACAACAATTTGAAGATTACACACATTTGTATGTGTGCATGTGGGGTTTGAATTCACAACCCTTTTAGACTTATTTTCAACCCCAATAGAAAGGGGCGTGGCGACCGCTTAAGCCGCTAGGCGAAACCGTGCAGTCATCGTGTGTGATCTTGGAAGTACTTTCCTTCTTGCGACGACGAATAAAATTGTAAAATTATTTGTGTTAATAATTATTATTTCTTGACAAAAGGGACACGTCCACTTAGTGGGGCGGAATAATGACGATGACGCCTGTTGTCACACATGACACATCTTCTTGAAATATTAAGTGTAATAATTTGTAATTGGTGTACAACAAAGTATATTCTATTCTATGACAGTAGAATAATGACGGTTATTTCATATTTATAAACTTATTACAAGTGCTTATAAAACGTCTTTTTTTTTCAGTACCAATAGTTCTGATGTGGCTGCTACTGAGAAGAACTAGCAAGACATTCAGTAGGAATCTATTTTTAAAATGTGTTGGTACTTAGATGCTTACGTTCTATTTCACAATTTTATGATAATTTGTTATATCATTAATAATTATTTGCTATAGATTTAAACTTATTTAACGACAAGCTGTATTATTTAGATTAGATTTTTTATAACTTTTTAAATGTATGCTTGGTGACATTTTAGAGCAGTTTCAAGAGTTAGTATTATGTTTTTTTATCAAACCTAATTCAAAAAATCGTGTTTATATCTTTACTGTTCTTTAAGACTATGTTTGATTTTTAGAAAAAATGTACATAATGTGATTCTTGGTAGGATGCCCTTTATTGACCATAAAAGTTATTACATGAATACTTCATTTTGCTAACCGAACCCAATAAGCAGTCACTAGCACTATATCGCGATTCTTACATTTGTGTTGTTGCTCTAATGAATCACACTTTTATTAATATCACACTAATATATAAAGGCGAAAGTTTGTGTGTATATTGAACGGATTTGGATGAAACTTTACAACCAACCACTAGTTTGAAATATTAATTAGTTGCCTAAAGTAATCTGAAATCTTAAAGTATTTGCGGATGCTATACAGTGTGAAAATGAAAACGAATATGAAGCTATATATGCTACACTATTATATAATACAAAATCCGTACGAGATTAACGATCTATACTCATCAAGTGTGTGACTTCTTATTACAGAACTAAGCCTAAAACGATATTTGTTTTATAATCTGGGAACAAGCCGAGGTGTTCGCTAGCAGGTACACCGACTGGGGATGCGCTTAAGTACTACTACACTACCTGTTAGCGATAAGGTTGTTATTATTAGCTGACCCATGCAACCTCGCCTGCGTCACCTATTGCCTGTAGCGTGCTGTTACAACAACGTGAACGAAATCCTTTAAAAAAAGTTAAAGAGAGTTAAACTTAAAAGGAAGATAGATGTTGCTGACGATTTTTTTTTTAAACCTTATTAAGGGGAACAATTCTTTATACCTACATTGTTTTTGAGAAACTTAAAACGTTTAAAAAGAATCATACTTTACTCCTTTTAGTTCTAACGTGCTCATATATGGCATATAGTCTTCCCCGACAGCTAGGCTATCTAAAGAATTTTTCATATAGGATTAAAAAAACGAAACATTGTCGTTGATAAAAATGTATGATTTGACTCGTGTGTAATTCGTAGATTGTCTACTACTGAAGGGACCAACAGAAGTCCCTCCTCAAGCTGAAGAACGTCCTAGATTGGTCGTGCCTTCTGCAAAACGAGAACGTCATGATGGCTTATTCAAATATCATTGTGGTATACCTATATTCTGAGCATTTTTTGTTGCAACCTTTAATATGCAATGGCCTATCAGCTTGTATTCCTTGATAGCCACCTATAGTCAAAACGCGGCCTGTGATTGGCGCTGCATGAGCAACATTTAGCTCAACAACTAGTTATTCATAAAGTTATGACAAAATAATAATATTTTTTCACTTGAATAATACGAAGTTTGTAATTTTTGTTTCCGAAAAAATACACAAAAGATTCACAAAAGATACGATATAAAAGTTTCCATAATGTGTGCAATTATTGAGAGAAGTTTCAGCTGAGTAAAACTTAAAACGCATTCTACATTTACATACCTATTATGAATGATGATATAGTTTTGACGCGAACATAAAAAAAAATCAGATAATCGAAGTTCAACGGATACTTGAATGGTATATGTATGAGTATGAATGGTATATGTATTTACAAAAAAAGTTTCTATCACTTTGCTTGACACATCATTAATTCATATTATTATTATCTGTATCATTTTATTCTACCAATAATATATATTATATTAAATCAGTCAAAAGTTGACTAACCTTAGCAGATTTTTACAAGAAAAAATGACAATAGCGTTCACAAATATGTATTTGGCAGACTTTTCCGAGAATATTATTACAAAAGATTTGTTCGTATGATTTGTAAAAAAAAAAACACCAACTTCGTAATATAGACGTGAAGTAATACGCTATCCTATGACTTTTTGAATAATGATTGGAAATTCACGAAAACATCAGCATCATAACTTTCGACTAGGTGCCCCGTTTTTTATGATTCTTGTTTTATATGAAAGCTAGTGTTTCCCGTGTGGACCCGTTTCAATCGTATCGGACCGATAAGTAGTGGTCCAGTTGTTGAATTAGTTTTTAGTTAACATTTTGTATTAACAGATGTCACTACCAGTAGAGGACGTTCTATTGCTTAAATAGGAGCCACTGTTAAGATCATTCAGTAGTAGAGCTAGCTATGTTATTTTTCAATAATTATATAAAGTTGACACATTGAGATGAACTACATAATAACTTTTCTCGTATTAAGACTGCCCAATTCATAATGGATTGCTTTTTCAACTGCGACTTGTGTTTAAGGTTATCTCCAAAGAATGAACAAAACAAATATGTTTAACGTGTTTGACTTTCGTATCTCTTGGTGGTATTTTCAATTATTCATTTTCTTTTGGTTCGAGAAAGTTTAAGTAGATATACCAGAATAAAATTGATCCATTCATGAGCTAGCAAACGTTACACATATCTAACTTTTTAACACGCTTTTATTAGCTTAACCTGTATGTATGCATGTAGGTATGTAACAAAATCTTTTAACTTAATTTTCACCTACTTCTAGGAGTCTAATTAACTTGAAAATTTGCACAGGGGTCAAGGGCCGATGACAATATAATTTCTACAAAAAACAGTTTTAAAAAACTAAACGAACCCGCTTTTGTAAATATACCAAACTAAAAAAATACGTGTGGCACTCGGGGACTGCCGCGGTAAAGCTATTGCACAGCATTTTTTATCAACTTATGCAATTATATTTTTTTAAGCAGTATGTTCGTGCGTGACAGTGACACAGATTCGTTGATTCGTCGTTCGGAGCAGCTCGT
This sequence comes from Diaphora mendica, assembly GCA_949125395.1. Taxonomy (NCBI): domain Eukaryota; kingdom Metazoa; phylum Arthropoda; class Insecta; order Lepidoptera; family Erebidae; genus Diaphora; species Diaphora mendica. Next base: position 8,745,822 of record OX421327.1, read on the forward strand.
CTCGATCCGTGCGAGCTTCGAGTGTCAGGTTTTTTTGTTACGTTACGGAATTTCTGCACAAAGGCCCCAAAGCCCGCGATAAAAGCTATGCAATAGCTTAAAAGTAGAAAATAAATTATAGTTTAAAAAACACGCTTTAATAGCAATCGAACTGAAAAGTAGAAAATATTTTGTAAAAAGCGTGGGATGCTTTCTGAAAATATTAGAATAATGTCGCCCACGTATTTTTAACACTTTAAAAGCTTTCGGCACCATACCCTCAATGATAAGACGAAAGGCCTGTGTTGGTCTCCCGTCCCGCCCTAGACGTTTAGGTAAAAGCGTTAATATTCGTAATTTGTGTCACAGTATGTGTTGTGTTATAAAGAGTAATACCAATGAGAAAAATAGTTACTTAGTGTAATTTTCATTATTTTTCAAGATCATAACGGAAATTGGAGCAAAGCAACAAATGAATAGCTGCTGTAAAGAGATTAAAGTAAGCAACTTAACCTAGTATGATATTACTGAATTTATTTTATTTTTAATAAGCTATTTTTATTTGTTTCAAGTCCACAATACTGCTCTCTACTTGCATTGAAAAAAGTGAAAACATGACCATGTAAATTGGTGGCATTCTGTTCTACATAATTCATATTATTTTGAGCGTCAACTGGCAAGCCCAGTTTTATTAGAAAGGAATGCGGAAATAATTTTGAAATCCTATTTAATATGTTTTAGATTTCAGTTATGTAGATTAAAATTGAATAAACTTTATTGTACACCAATTAATACAGTTTACATTTAAGAGTATATCAATTTAACAAGCATGTACAAATGGCGGCCTTATAGCTATAATCACAATTTTTAATACTAAAAAAACCGACTTCAATCTGGACCAAATTTAAATGGGACCACACGGGAAGCACCAGCTTTCAAATAAAGAAAGAATCATCAAAGTCGGTTCACCCAGTCGAAAGCTATTATATAAAAATAATACGTTAGAATTGAGAACCTCCTCCGTTTTTGAAGTCGGTTAAAATGCAATTTCTTACAGGAAACCTTTAGATAGACAAATAGAATATAGCTAGACAAATTCAGGGGAAACTTTGCTGTTCAAAAATAAACAAAGAAAGTTATTGTCTTCATTCAGATGAAAGTAAATAAAAGAAAAATTTGATTTTAATACAGATTAATACAAACAAATGAATAAATATGAAGTAGGTAATGCCCAATAGGAATAACATCATAAAATATTTATAACCACGTACTAAATTAAGAAGATAAGTAGTGTTCTTTGACCATTTTTTTATATATCATCCATTCTTAAAATATTACATATCAAATAATATTCTCAAAAATTTTTTTTGAGACGGTACGCACTTTTCTATTCCATAGTGGGTCATATTTACGGCGCTGCGCTGGCTTTGTAGTGCTTTGTCCATTTTGTGGAGATCGTCATGCGGCGCCTCAGTACGGTAAGTGAAAATCGCCACCACGTGGCAGGAACCAATTTTATTGCCGCTCCATACTGCTCGCGAAGTTGAACGAGGTTAGGCGAATACGATAGTGTGGACAGGCACTTCGTCTTACTTCGTGTAACCTCGGCTCGCCTCGGGCAACTTCCATTAGTTGTGGGTACGCGAAGTTGAACGAGGTTAGGCGAATAAGGATAGTGTGGAGAAGAACTTCGTCTTATTTCGTACAACCTCGACTCGCCTTTTTTTTTTTTTTTTTGACGGGGGGAAATCCTCATGGATGTCCTCCGCCCTGGGGAAAGGGGCGAAGGGGTCTGTCAGACTCCTACTGACTAAAACCCCCCGGTGTTCCGTCTCACACCTACGCCGGGGATCACGGGAACATAAGAGACAGCCGCGATCCCCGACTGGTGCCGGCCCGCCGCTGCGGGCCACATCTCGTCAGCGAGGGAGAGTTTCCCTCGCGACTTCAAGAGGGGCGCGCGTCGGTCCCACGCCGCGGGCCCGCGCGTCCTCACGCCACCAATGTAGTGACGCGAGGACTTTCGCCTCCAGGTCCCAGGGCGGAGATCCGGCCAGCACGCAAGCCGCCTCGAAGGAGATCGTGCGATAACCCCTAATGACTCTGACGGCCATCACCCTCTGCGGCTTCCGCAGCACGGTGATTGAGCCGGCCGTCAGGTCAGCCGCCCAAATCGGGGCCCCATATAGGGCCATCGATCGCACGACCCCCTCGTACAACCGCCTGCAGGCGGCGCTCGGGTCCGACACGTTGGGAAGCAACGTTGACAGCGCCCCCGCCGCGCCCATCAACTTGGGTGCTAGCCGCCGGAAGTGGGGGCCGAAATCCCACCGGCTGTCGAGCACCAGTCCCAGATATTTTAGGGTGGACTCGACAGCGATGGTAGCCCCCCCAACCACCATGTGCAATCCCGGCGGCGGCGCCCGTCGGGGGCCATGAAAAACTATGGCCTCCGACTTGTTGAGGGCCACCTCCAGGCCAAGGCGCCGTATGCGGCTCACCACCTGTGAGACCGCCGCCGTCGCTAGCAACGTTGCTTCCCTGTGTGTGCTCCCCCGGGCAGTGACCAGCGTGTCGTCGGCGTAACACGTCAGGTCCACACCCGGTTGGAGCTCGCCCCTCAGCACCCAGTCGTAACCGATGTTCCACAGCAGTGGGCCCAAGACCGAACCCTGTGGAACACCGCACGACATGAGGCGCTGGTGTCTGCCATCACGTCCCAGATAGGTGACACACCTCTCCGTCAGGTAAGCCCCAACGATGCGGCGGAGGTAAGGAGGCACCCGATGGTAGCGCAGTGCCTCCCGGATACAACTCCAGGGCAGAGTGTTGAAGGCGTTGGAGATGTCCAAGGACACCGCCAACATCACCCCGCCCTGGGACACCGCTTCCTCCGCCAGGTCTCTCACTCGCGAGATCGCCGTAATGGTGGAGCGCCCATGCCGAAACCCGAACTGGCACTCGGCCAGGTCCGGCCCCTCCTCGCACAAGTGGCGGACGAGGCGGGCTGCAACTATCCGCTCGAATAGTTTTCCCACCTCGTCCAGCAGCACTATGGGCCGGTCCGCGGACGGCGAGTCCGCAGGGCGCCCCGCCTTCCTGAGCAGGACCAGACGACCAGCTTTCCACTGAGCGGGCAGCTGGCCCTGCTCCAGGCACGCTGAGTAGAGACCTATCAGTTGGGGCTCCAACTCCTTCAGAGCCAAGGCCAACACGCAGCCGTGAATGCCATCGGGCCCCGGGGCAGTGTTCTTCGCCCGGAGCCGCAACACGGCCGCCCCCAACTCTGACTGTGTCACCTCTGGGACGTTGGCGTCCTCCTCTTCAGACTCCGCAGCTGTGGGCAGAGCCATCGGCGGCGGAGTGTGCTCCGCTCGTGCCGGGAAGAGGGCTGCGACCACTTCCTCCAGCAGCTCGGGTTGGAGACTCTCCGTAATTGGAGGCGCCCATGGTCCGATTTTCCCTCGGACCGAACGATAAGGACGCCCCCACGGATCCCGGCTTAGAGTCTCCAGCATCTCCTCCCTGGCTCGCGTCTTCGCCTCGCCGATGGCCAGCTGCAGAGCCTGCTTAGCTGCGCGGTACCCCTCGTACAGCGCGGCTTCTTCCTCCGTGACCCGACGAAGTCTTCTTCGGTATCGGGTGTACTGGCGCCTGACACGAACGCACGAGACGCGCAACTGCGCGATCTCGGCGGACCACCAGTACACCTGGCGCCTTCTGGGTTGTGTGTGGATCCGGGGCATGGACGCGTCGCTGATTTGCGTCATCGCCCCGTGAAACCACTTCGCCTCCTCTTCGACGTCGACGGGTCCGGTCGTTGCCGACTCCCGGATCCAGGCCTGCACAATAGCGGCCTCCTCGAGTAGCTCCCTGTCGAGGCGCTTACGCGCCCAGCGTGGACCATCCATCCTCGGGGCCGATGGCCCGCGACAATCTCGACTCGCCTTGGGCAACTTCCATTTGTTGTCGGATTTTGCACCCGAGTCAAAGGATTCGAAGTTGAACACACACACACACACACACTACACTGTACCCGAGTACTGTGTGTACGTGCTTCGTGTAGGCACTTCTTGTGTGTGGGTTCAACTTCGAATCCTTTGACTCGGGTGTAAACACCGACAAGAAATGTAGCTGCTCGGAAGTTGCCCGAGGCGAGCCGGGGTTGTACGAAGTAACACGAGGTGCCACTCCACACTATCGTATTCGCCTAAACTCGTTCAACTTCGCTAGTAATGTGAAAGCTACGTTTTCGAACTGCGGTCAACTTTCCCGAGTATTTCGTCGAGTAACTTCGCGAGTACTGTAGAGGGCCTATTAGCGTGTACCAAAAAAAATGGTGTCGGTCTCCCGCCACGCTGGCTGTCGTCGCGGTGCGGTCGGGCAATTGGCGTTGGCGCATGCGGCATGTGTCGAATTAACGGCAGGCGCGCCGTCGAGCCGGGCGAGGAGAGCGAGGGTGTAAACCGTTCGGCCTGACGCGTGACGATTGGATCAGCGAGGGACGTCCACTCGGGAATTCGGGATGACATGACAGACGGAAGGGGAATCACCACCCCAATACTGTATATATTTGCTCATAACTTTTAATGTAGTATATAATTATAAGCTTTATTTTTATGAACCGACTTCCAAAAAGGAGGAGGTTCTATGTTCCACTGTATGTATTTTTTTTAAACACCACTCAAACCAAAATGCAGTTTACCTACAGATAAAATAGAAATGTATGCTGTTAACATTTAATAATGTCAAAATAAATATACCTATTGTCTACACACACGTTTACCTTAATGTAATGGATGATTTTATGAATTTTATAACTATCCAATACCTTTATGGAAATAATGTAATTTAATTTCACAGGTTGGTAAAAACCAAAATAAAGTTTAGTATTAACTAATATATCCTTTTTTGTTGCACGAGTAAATAGCATGTGCCCTCTCTTTAACTTGGGGGTCTCGCAGTGTCCTCTTCTATCACACGAGATGACGGGATAGTTAGCTCGGACCTCTTTGTTGCAACTTTCAATCGGCACGGGCGCTGCGTGGCGGCCACGTGTCGCACAGCAACAATGCTGCGTCTTCTTCTATCACACGTGATAGTTGGCTCGGACCTCTTTGTCTCAAATTTGTCAAAAGAACTAATAACGGTTAACATGTTTATACCTGCGAACCCAGGAGTAACGCCAGAAAAAGAATAGAAACCCCAATGTTTGTATTATCCATACTATCAATTGGTATCATGAGTGAAATGTGTAATAAAAGTCATTTATCAGTCATAGTCTTGCCAAGAGTATTTTAAACAACCGACTCGATTAAATGATATACCTACCTACTACCTATATAAGATTTTGTTTTTTACTCAAGAAACAGGTAGGTGAAGGTCGTTTCTGTTGCAGATCCTCTACCGTGTAATATTCCGAATGCTTACGAATTAATTTAAAGGTTTGAGGTTCTGAAAATGAGGTTGTTTTATCTTTATTAGTTAGTATTCTGATTAGTTTCTTTGCAAAGTGAAGATAGTGTGCCTCTGCACTATTTCCCCAAAGGTTATTGCCTTAGCTTTTGGCTGCCATCTCTAAAATTTGGAAACCAGTACCAAAAGTACAAGTTCCCCTAATTTTGGACTCTAAAACCCGTACAGAACCTGAATTTTTGTCTGAAAACCCTTATTTTGAACAACATATAAATAAAATATCTTTTAAAATATTATCCAATATGATGTTAAATTTAGACTTACTGAAGGGTCATGAGGACCTTTTGCATTTGGTAGATTAGGTAATAGGTATAATGAAATTTTCTATGTTGTTTCTAAGCTAGGACAAATTCGGGAAAATCCGAACGGATGACAGCCGTACCATAGCTTAAGCAAGTAAGCATGTACGTTCTACTATGCTTATGTGACAGGAGTGGTAGAAAAGTCAGTAGCCGTCTTAAGAAGAAGAAGAAGTCACGAAGCTTGATAGGTATGAAAGAAAACGTTGATATTCTTTACCTATTACCATTTTTTCGAAGATCGTTTTATCCACTTATAGTCCTATTAGATATTTTGACACTCCCCTATCTGCCTCGGCCAATATTAGAAGACGTGGTGACAATATATCAAGTGAAGTCCAGTTTCATTGCCATTTAGAGGGTAAAGCCAAATTAGCATCGAGGAAGTTTGGCGTGCTCAATAGATCGAGACGATATTTCATTCCGGCCCACCGCCTTCTACTTTATAAGGCGCAGGTTCGGAGGCATATGAAATACTGTTCTCATCTTTGGGCAGGAGCACCTCAGTACCAGCTTCTCCCTCTGTATCGCATCCAACGAAGAGCAACTCGAATCGTCGACTGCCAAGATATTTCTAATCGGCAGAATTCTCTGACGCTACGTAGAGATGTGGCCTCGCTATGCATCTTATATCGCATTTATTAGGGGAGTGCTCCAAGGATTTGTTTGGACTGATCCCTGCCGCCTCTTTCCGCCATCATCAGGAATCGTCATCTACAGGAGTTTGTAATGTCAACCCATATTTCACCCTTTAGGGGTAGAATATCCAGAATCGCTTAAATACGTATGTACTTATTTTTAATCAGTAGCCCAAAAATAAATTTTCATGTTTCTCACTACGAAAATGACGGACTTCCATACAAACTTTCAACCCCTGTTTCACCCCCTTAGGGGTAGAATATCCAAAATCGCTTAAAAACGTGTCTACTGGTTTTTAATCAGTAGTCAGAAAATAAAGTTTCATGTTTCTAACTTAAAAAATGACGGAGTTTCGTACAAACTTTCAACCCCTATTTCACCGCCTTAGGGCTAGAATATTCAGAAACGCTTAAAGACGTACCTACTCGGTTTTAATCAGTAGCCCAAAAGTAAAGTTTCATGTTTCTAACTTAAAAAATGACAGACTTCCATACAAACTTCCAACCATTATTTCACCCTCTTAGGGATAGAAATTTCGAAATTCCTTCCTTAGTGGGTGTCTATTTAATGAAACGAACATACTCACCAAATTTCATAGCCCTAACTTTAATAGTTTACGCTCGGCGATCATGAATCAGTCAGTCAGTCAGGACATGTTATTTCATAAGTATAGATCTTCATCTATACGGATCTATACGGAAACATTGATCTTTATTTACGATACAGTCATCTACCCTATTACGGAGATAGTCTTTTTACCTAAATTTATACACTGATCTGATACAATTCTTATCAGATCAATAAAAGAAGAATGTCAGATCCTGCACCGCTGGCGATATAAAATGAATGGTTATGAGATTTATATCGTTTGTTAAGTATATTTTTCTAATTATTTTCATGTATTTTTCATATTTTAGAACACTGTTAAAATAATTTTAATTCTGTTCATAAAGTTTGTTCGTTGTGTGATTGTGAATCGAATATAGCAGAATCTGTCGACATTCAGAAGCAGTTTTAACCGACTTCAAAAAAAGGAGGAGGTTATCAATTCGACTGTAATATATATACATATATATATTTTTATGTATATTACCTCATAGCTTTCGACTGTGTGAACCGATTTAGATGATTCTTTTTTATTTGAAAGCTGGTGCTTCCCGTGTGTTCCCATTTCAATTTGGTTCAGTTCTTTAAGTCGGTTCTTTTTTTGTTAAAATTTGTGATTATGTTTTACTAGCTTTTGCATGCAGCTTCGCTCACGCAGACTTTCATCCCCTTAGGGGTGGAGTTTAGTAAAATCCGTCCTTAGCGGATGTCTACACCCTATAAGGAACCTACCTGCCAAATTTCAAGTTTGTAGGTGATATAGTTTCTGAGATTTCGTGATTAATAAGTGAGTGGTATTTCGCTTTTATATATATAGATTTGCACCAGCTAACCAAACCGTTATGATCATCCTGCAATAACGTAATATCTTGAAGATCTCTGATTGGTCTCATTAACTTGAGATCATCAGCGTAAAGGTCTGGTTTGCTGTTTTTGAGGCAAGAAGTTACGTCGTTCATAAAAATTATGGGTCCTAAATGGGAGCTCTGGGGACACCAGACCAAGTAGGTAAAAGATCGGATTCATAACCACTGACTACTACTTTTATGATCTTTGGTAGCGTAAGTATGACGAACACCATTTGTGAAAAGCGCCAGCCAAACCAAACTGCGATAATTTTTGTAATAAGATACTGTAAGACTGTAAGGAACCTTATCGAAAGCTTTGGAGAAGTCTGTGTAAATAAAATCGACTGAAGCGCGATCGTCTAATGAACGGGATATATCATCAAAAAAATCCACAAAAATGATGCAAGTCAAGCGGGCGGAGAAAAACCACATTGAGAGTCTGCGAGAACATTCATAATGTGCCATGATACGTATGGACATAGTAAGGACTCTAGGAATTTTGCAAAAACAAACAATAATAAAGTAATTGGCCTGTAATTTTTGACATTACTTATATCGCCAGATTTATGGACTGGTACGATAAGGCCTAACTTCCAAAGTGAAGGAAATACTTATGCCCGAAGAAAGTGTCATATTAAAAATAAGCGAGAGCGGCCCTGACAGCTGATGAGCACAGTTGACAACAAAAACAGAAGGTATCCCATCTGCACCAGCACCTTTATTACTGTCAAGGGACTTAAGGCGTTGCAAAACTTGGTCATCAGAGAAACAGATAGAACACTATGCATGAGGGACATCTCATTTATTATACTAATACTTGTTAATTAAGTTGTATGAAGCTGCAAAGAATGTTGCCAGAGTATTGCATAATTCAGGACCAGTTGAAACTACAGTGTTTTGATATACAAGTGTACAAGTGATACTCATAACACTTGTACACTTCTTTGCCTAGTGTAAGAAAAAAAAATTGATTGGATTTGATAGAATCTTCAATCAATTTTAGGTAGTTATTGTATCACTCCTTGTTTTTAATAATTTAAAAGATAAGTTAACTGTTTCTTATATTTTTAAAACCGAACACATGTTTTATGCAAATAAATTTATCTTATCTCTTTAGGTAATTGTTTTAATTATTTTGTATACCACACTGGGGTTGTGTTTGACGCAACAGGTGAAATAGGTACAAACTTCTTAATCGCAGAATTAATTATCTCATAAAACCTATCAACCATTAGATCCTACTGACGTGTATGTTCTAACCTCCATAGACCACACAATTTTTGTTAAGTAATTACAGATGTTGTCGTAATAGCCATGTGAAAATTTATTTTCAAGTATTTTTTATTACATTGTAATTTATGAACAAAACCCGTCAAAAAGAGCGTGACATATTAACGGCGGGTGATGAAAGTCTATTTTACTGAGGGGTACAGGAGGGGATGTAAGGTCGCTTATTGGTAAGTTGGGTAGAATTAGGTCCAAAACTTCATTGTTGTGGTTGGCTATAAAATTAAGTTGATATAAGTTATTAAATGACACAAACTCTAAAAGATCTTGCGAGGTTACATAGTTAGAACTTTTAAGTTACATTGGTCGTTAAAGGGGATCCAGGAGTGCCAGACCATTCAATACCGCTTTGATTAAAGTCACCGGAAATTAGGACCCGGTTATATTTACTGAGATTTATGTTAGCATTATTACATAATACAAAATTTTAACAAAAAAAAGCGGCCAAGTGCGAGTAGGACTCGCGCATGAAGGGTTCCGTAGCAGCAAGTAACATAATAAAAAGTTCTTGTTGCTCGTTGTAACAACAACCGACTTCAAGAACAACCAAATTGAAATGGACCCACACACGAAGCACCAGCTTTCAAATAAAGAAAGAATCATCGAAATTGGTTCACCCAGTCGAAAGTTATGATGTAACAAATATATAAAAAAATACAGTCGAATTGAGAACCTCCTCCTTTTTTTTCAATTCACCTATGCTTTAATAAATATCAACTACGACATTATAGGCCTATCAGAAGTTAGACGAATAGGCTGCAACATCGAAGAATACCAAGGCCATATTTTGTGCTATATAGGCCAAACAAAAGGGTTACATGGAGTAGGATTTCTTATTAAAAAAGAACACAAAAACAAAATAGTAAAATTTACTGGCATATCAGAAAGAGTAGCCGTCCTTCAACTACAATTTGACAACTTTCCAATATCCCTGATTCAGGCTTATGCACCGACGGAGAAAGCAAACGAAGATGAAATTCGACAATTCTACGAAGACCTAAATCAAGCCCACTGTCAAAATGAAATTGACGACAGAGTTCTGGTAATTGGTGATTTCAACGCAAAAATAGGGAACCGAAAAACTGATAATAATCAAATCCTGGGTCAATTCAGTTTCGGTGAAAGGAATGAAAGAGGCGAGAGACTAATAGAGTATGCCTCCGAATACAAATTAGCAGTAATGAATACCTGTTTCAAAAAGAAAAGCCACAGGAAATGGACCTGGATATCTCCAGATACAAAAACTACTAATGAAATTGATTTTATAATGACAAATACTCCGAAAATAATAATGAATATTGAGGTAATTAGCAATTTGAAGTTTCCTTCTGACCATAGGCTTGTAAGAGCTACACTTGTAATTAAAACACATAAAAAGTCAAGAAAAAACTTCAGAAACACGATAAGTAGTCCAAAAACAAGCGAAGAAATTGACAGTTATTTAAAAAATCTTACAGAAACTATAAACACATCAGAGAAACTAAGCAAAGTTTCAGAGGTACAAACCTACTACAACCAGCTTGAAAAAATAATACTTGATAGCCTTAAAACAGAACAGGCAACAAAAACCAAAACACATAAAATATTTAGCAAGGACACAGAACTAGTAATCAATAAACGTACAGAATTAATAAGAACAAAAAATAAAAACAAAGAAATGAAAGCTGAACTTAGTAAATTGTACAAGACAGCAAATAAATCAATAAAAAAAGATTATAATAACTACAGATGCAACATCATAACTAAAAATTTTGTCAAATTCAGAAGTACAAAAAGGGTATTTAAGGAACTAACCACACATAAAAAATGGATACATAATTTTAACCAAGAATCGGGGGCAACCACGACAAGGAAAAATGTGATTGAGCATGCAACTAACTTCTACAGAAATCTTTACAAGAGAAAAAACAACATAAACACTGAAAGACAATCCAACTATCAAATAAAAACTAACACTGTCCAACCAATTGATGAAATGGAAGTTTACACACATATAAAACAATTAAAAAACGAGAAAAGCCCGGGCCCAGATGGAATCAGCAATGAAGCATTAAAAGTGGGAGAGCCAGCCATATTAAAACATCTGGCTCGATTGTTTAACATGATCTTGAATACAGAAACAGTACCCAGAAAATGGTGCTCGTCTGACATCATTTTACTTTCCAAAAAGGCAATCCGCAGGACATAGGAAACTATAGGCCAATCAGTCTTCTAACAAGCACTTACAAACTTTTTTCTTCAATAATACTCAAACGAATAACTACAGACATTGATAACTCACAGCCTATAGAACAAGCTGGCTTTCGCTCAGGTTTCAGCACTATCGATCACATTCATACAATCGAGCAAATAATAGAAAAATACAGAGAATTCAACAGGCCCCTCTACTTGGCGTTCATAGATTATAGCAAAGCTTTCGATAGCGTTAGTCACGACTCCATATGGGCGGCACTTAAATCCCTAAAAATTGACCAAAAATACATCAACATTCTGAAAAACATTTATAGAAACAGCACAAGCAAAGTAAAACTTTCGAGTTTTACTTTGCTTGTGCTGTTTCTATAAATGTCTATAACCAGTGGAGAAACCTTCAAAATTTAACGAGGTGTAAGACAGGGCGACCCGCTATCACCAAAACTCTTTATAGCGGTTCTTGAAAGCATTTTTAAAGAAATTAATTGGGTCAGAAGAGGCATACTGATAAACGTCAAGTACCTCAATCATCTAAGGTTTGCAGATGATATTGTGATAATGGCAGAATCACCTAAAGACTTGGAGCAAATGGTAACGAAACTAGATCAGGAAAGTCAAAAAGTCGGACTTGACATGAACACAATCAAAACAAAAATAATGACTAACTATTACAAGCGACCAATAAAAGTAAACGGACACATTATAGAATATGTTGACAGTTATATTTATTTAGGGAAACAAATATCATTTAATACAAACAGTAACTTAGAAGAAGTAATTCGAAGAATAACTATAACATGGAAAAAATGTTGGGCGCTGAAAGAAATATTAAAAGGCAATTACAGCCTACAGATGAAAAGAACTGTGATGGACACTTGCATCATGCCATGTCTCCTATACGGCTGTTAGACCTGGGTATTTACATAAAGAATCAAACAAAAAATAGAGAATACACAAAGAGCGATGGAGAGAAGCCTATTACGTATCAGAAAAACATATAAAATAAGAAGCGAGGAAATAAGAAAGAAAACAAAGATTACAGATGCACTGAGTCAGGCACTAAAAATGAAGTGGCAAAGGGTCGGTCACGTCGCGCGCTTCACAGATAAAAGGTGGACAATAGAGACTACGAAATGGAAGGGACCATCAGGAAAAAGAAAAGCCGGTAGACCTAAGCAGCGATGGGCAGACGACATCGTGCAGATAGTGGGGAGAGATTGGCTCGACCAGGGAAAGGATAGAGAAAAATGGAGGAGGTTGGGGGAGGCCTATACCCAAGAAGGGGTCCATACCCTAAAATAGATTTAAGTACTATAACTCTAAACTAACACTAGCTAGTAAGTATATCTATATAAAAAAAAAAGATCACTGACATCATTTGAAATGTAAATCGGGTTATGGAATAAATGGCTTTATTATATTATTATTCTCTTTATTACATTTATATATACATATTATTTACATTTTTAAATATACATATAAAAACAAATACATTTAAAAATATAAAAATAGTAGACCACCGACTTCGGGTACAGGGACCAAGAAACCGGTGGTTAGGGCTCCAGAGACAGGAACCTCCTCACAATACGAGCCGTGTCAAGAAGGACTGCCTTCTGCATCAGACCCTTGATCCAGCCCTCCAACGTGAGCCTCTTAAGATGTTGGTCGAGGCTCTTGGCTATCAACCCGTGAGCAGATAAGACTATCGGAACAATGATCACCGAATCCACATTCCACATATCGACAATCTCGTGAGATAAATCCAAATATTTTATTTGTTTTTCTTTTTCGACTTTCACGAGATTCTCGTCATGAGGAACGGCAATATCGACAATCATTGCGCGGCGCTCTAATCGATCTATCACCACAATATCAGGCTTATTGGCAACAATAGTCCTGTCCGTGATAATAGATCGATCCCAATATAACATAGCACGACCATTCTCGAGAACTGGGTCGGGCACATACCTGTAATATGGCACCTCTGAACTCACAAGTTTGTATTTCAGGGCAAGTTGTTGATGTACGATCCTGGCTACTTGGTTGTGCCTATGCAAATACTCGCCGTTAGCAAGACGAGAACAACCAGAAATAATGCCTGATAGATTCTCCAGGACGGTGACATGCCCGACAGATGTCGACCGTACCATCCTTCAGGATATACTTCCGATAGTTATTCGTCATGATAACTTCATCCATAATCGCACAGACAAAACCTTCGGTTTCTCCGAACAGATCACCATACTGTAGCCAGGACGTAGATGCTTTAAAATCTATATCAGGCCCATTTAGGGCCCGATAAAATCGACCATGAAGTTCTTTGCCCTTTCATACCTCCCTGCGATTATCAGTAGCAAGTACTACAGGTTTGCGCCAATTCTCTTTAGCCAAAGCGAGCGGAGTGAGTCCGGTATCCACTGCAACTACACTGCGATGCATTCCCACATCAGTATGAAGAAAATATTCTCTAAGATTGTATACCTCGCGATTGTGTAGGGTCTTGATATTTAATAGACCACGACCCCCGTACTTTCGCGGGATATACAACCTCATAACCGATGAACATGGGTGATGCATTCGGAATGCAGTTAGCAATGTACGGACTCTCCTGTCTAGGGCATCTAATTCGGTCTGAGTCCATCTATGTATACCAAAGGAATACATCAGAACCGGCATGACCCAACCATTGTAGGCTCGCACCTTGTTAACGCCTGATAAAAGACTTTTAAGTACTTTTTCAGGCGGCCAAAGAAGCGTTCCCGCAACGACTGTTTCATGTCAGATTCTGGTATTCCTAAGTACTGTGAAAAACCTAGATACTTGTAGGTTTCGGTTGCAGACAGAGATCCGAGTCTTGTGGAATCTGAAAGCTCTATACCTTCAGATTCCGCAATCACACCTTTCTTTACATACATGACTGCACACTTATCCACACCAAACTCCATTTTGATAGAATTACTGAAGTTTTCCGTAACCCTTAGTAACGTTGTCAATTGTAATTTAGTGGGGGCAAATAGTTTCAAATCATCCATATAAAAAAGGTGAGATATAACTCGATCATCTTTCCGCAACCTATAGCCTAACCCTGAACCCTCCAATAGAGTACTTAGAGGATTCAAAGCCAGGCAAAACCACAAGGGACTCAGACTGTCACCTTGAAAGATGCCCCGCTCAATATTTATAAGTACGTCGTTTACCGCAGTCTGCCGACATCCAGGATAGCGTAGTACTGTTCTCCACTGCCCCATACACGACTTTAAGAAAATGCACAGAGTTGTATCAATTTTATACAACTCCAGCACCTTCAAAAGCCATGTATGTGGAACCGAGTCATAGGCCTTCTTGTAATTTATCCAACATGTCGCCAGACTCTTACGATTACGACGTACTTGTTGGCTAATGGTTATGTCTATGATAAGGAGCTCTTTAGTGCCACGGGATCCACTTCTACATCCATTCTGAGAAACGGAAATCATCAAATTATTATTAATATGTGTAGAAATTTTTACTCTCAGAATAGATGTCAGAAGTTTATACATGGTTGGTAAACATGTAATGGGTCTAAAATTTTTGGGATCCATGGCACTACCAGATTTATAGAGTAAGTGGGCTATACCAGTGGTTAAAAATTGTGGTAATGACCCCGAGTCCAATGCTGCCTGGAATTGAGATGTCAGACACGCATGTGAGCTTCGGAACCATTTAAGCCAAAAGTTGTGCAGACCGTCTGGACCAGGTGATTTCCAATTCGGCAATGAACGGACTGCACAACTTACATCATCTTCATCAATGACAACTGGTTCCATAGATGTTATAGACTCACATGAGCGTCTGACATCCCGCATCCAATCACCATCTGTGTGAGTGACAGGCACCGACCAAATGTTACGCCAAAATGTTTTTGTGGCATTTTCATCTGGCAAGTGCCCATCACGCACACATGGACTCGGTGCCTCCCATTTTCGATACACCCACTTCTCATTTCTTTGGAAAATACGATTCTGATTGAAACGGTCTCCTCGTTTTTTGTACCGTCTTATCCTATTTGCCCATGCATAAACTTTCTGCTTCAAGAAGTCAATGCGCTCCGTGACACTCGACATGTACTGTTGAGGACTGATGGTAGTCCCCAAGAATGCCTGTTTCACAAAGCGCATTACTCTTGGCCGCGTATTACCTAATTTAAATGCAATTAATTCACCGATGAGTGTCCTGGTCTCAGCAATACGACGTTCCATTCTGTACTGCCAAGCTGGCACAGCATTTTTGGGTCGAGTAGTGCTTTGTTCAACAAATTTAACACCAGCTACTCGACAAACTGCCATAGCCGCACAGTACAAAATAGAATGTGTATCACTAAGATCCTCGCTATTACCAAAATAATCCGGTAATAACGAATTCAGGGCACCCACCAATGCTAAATTGCGTCTATGTATGGGCAAACGGGGCAACCGGGGTCTGTTATTAAAGTTAACATACCGGTACTCCTGAATCGCATCCTCCAAAGCACTCCTTATCCTATCATTACATTGGGTACTTACGGATAAAATTTCACTCTCCACTTGTTCATCAACATCTTTATTGTATGGTAATTGTTGCGTATTAGCTACCACATGTACAACATGTGACGAAGAAGGGACAGTCAAAGTATTCCGTACGCCCGAGCGTATCCTCTCAAGTACGGCATCATCCAGCAGGTGACAGCGCTGTATAGCTCGTACTTGATCCGACAATCGTTGTGCGGATACGTTAACGGCTGGCTCAAGCTCCTGAAACAGAGAGACTAGTCGAACACGGTACGCTGTAAGGTTGGTTCCCAGCTCTGTAGCCCGAAATATGCATGACAGTCTCATTTATAGAATGTGTCCACTTCATGCGGCGCACATCACCACCGGCAGCGGGGGCCCTGTTCGAGGTCAGTGGTCCTCGGGATCCCGCGGAGAGAAAAACTCGTCGCTGGAAGATGAGCTCGACGCCACTTCAACAGCTGAAACTTCAACTATTGCTTCCGTGGGTGGTATGGCGGAGCGGGGCGACGAGTCTGGGGGTGATAACTGTGCTCTACGTCTAGCCCTTGTTAGCATATTCGGAATTTCTTAATATTGTAAATTGTTGTGACGTGACGTTCAAAACGTCAAGTCTTACACAAGAATATTTTTCTTGTAAAACGCCTGTTTTATGATTTAATCCTGTTTCGATGCAAATAATCCATTTTGTGTATATATAAAAACTTGTTTTGGTTGCTTTCTATTACTCCAAAATGTTATAAATAGAGAAAATTAATTATTGAAAAATATGTGTGCAAAATTCCATGTTGTGCTTTCAGTGTTGCTAGCTTATTATATTATTATTATTATTATAAAATTAAGTTGATATAAGTTATTAAATGACACAAACTCTAAAAGATCTTGCGAGGTTACATAGTTAGAACTTTTAAGTTACATTGGTCGTTAAAGGGGATCCAGGAGTGCCAGACCATTCAATACCGCTTTGATTAAAGTCACCGGAAATTAGGACCCGGTTATATTTACTGAGATTTATGTTAGCATTATTACATAATACAAAATTTTAACAAAAAAAAGCGGCCAAGTGCGAGTAGGACTCGCGCATGAAGGGTTCCGTAGCAGCAAGTAACATAACAAAAAGTTCTTGCTGTTCGTTGTAACAACAACCGACTTCAAGAACAACCAAATTGAAATGGACCCACACACGAAGCACCAGCTTTCAAATAAAAAAAGAATCATCGAAATTGGTTCACCCAGTCGAAAGTTATGATGTAACAAATATTAAAAAAAAATACAGTCGAATTGAGAACGTCCTCCTTTTTTTGAAGTCAGTTAAAAAGTGTTTAAGATGTTGTTTTGAGGCGGGTAGGAGATACACAGTGCAAAGTAACAGTTTTTCAATATTTTTATCCGATACGACATCGATTTCGATCCACAAATCCTCAGTTACTTTCAAAATCTTTTAAAAGGCGTGAACTAATTATTTTCGATATGGCTACCAAAACAACGCCCCTCCCTTTTTGTTATGTAAAGAACTCGTTTCGCGATCACGTCTGTAAACATTATAACTACTCGCAAACAACTAACTGTCCTTACAAAAATACTTTTTAACCTGTAATTAATTATTAAAGTTTTTCTAGCGCGCTCTCGTTGCGTACAAATATAGCTTCGGACGTTGACGTTTTGCGAAGATAAACTGTACCACCACGAATCCACACGAACCTGTAGCATTTTTCTCTAGCAAATTTACGTGCTGCAGCATGGAGATGTTTATTTTCTGGAAACAGATTCTCCGTAACGTAGATAGGGCTAGCTTTAGTAGAGGTTATCCCGAGATGTCCAGTGTTAAGTTTGTCTCCAGCATTTTTCCTGTTAAACTCAATGGCAGCAGCGAGAAAACAGTCTCGGGTTTGTGGTGAATTTAACTTCAATCTTGAATCAATTTTCAAATCAAAATTTCATCATTCATCAAAATTGAACGAGATCTAGTACTGCCAGATTGTAGCTTGGCAATATGAGAACAATAGATAATGTCCTTCTCATTTACTTATGTTATGTATAAACTTGCACCTACTTTAAATACCGACGCATTACTATCAGCTTATCAGGGTCTCGTGGAATCTGTTCTTAGGTATGGTAAAAAATTTTGGGCAAATTCAACTAATAAAGAAATGGTATTCAAAATGCAAAAGCGATGCATATACGTGCCATGTTCGGCCTCCAAACTACAGACAGCTGTAGGCCAACATTTATAAGGCATAGTATTCTTACGGTTCCATCGCTTTACATATTGGAAACAGCCTTATTTGTCAGGAATAACTTGCATGTATTTCCACGGATTGCTGATGTCTATAACGATAGGAGCAATCGACGTGACACTAATAGACTTTGTGTTCATCCCGCCAAAACAAAATTTTTGCATAAAAGTATTGTGTGTAAAGCTCCAATAATTTATAATAAGATCCCTGCTGATATCAAAATATTAAAGACATAATTATTTAAAAGAAATTTGAAAAAACTTCTAAATGATAAATGTTACTACACTGTAGATGAATTTCTTACTGACAAAAGTTTGTGAATTTTATTTTATTATTTTTTATATATTGTGTAATATTTATTTTGACTGGATTTGATTTGTTATTGTCTGTATGTATTGTATTGTTTCGAACTTTTTGACATCTATTTTGTATTGACATTGATAATTTATATTGACATTGGTATTTTTATTTTTATGTTGAATGTACCTATGGTAAATGTAATTTATGAAATCCAATTAACTGATAATTAAAACAAAAAAAAATTGCATGATGTTAAGGTAGACCAAAGAGGACATGTATGAATAAAAATGTAACACCGTGATAAACCTTTGATCAGCAAATAAATGATTATTATTATTTACAACGAAATTAATAGTTTTACCAAGTTCTTGTACTATACGTAATAGGTTTTCGGATTTGCTTTCGGGAACGCATTGTATTTCCAGATTGGAAGAGTGGTTTTAGTGAGTTTAACGCAATATTTAAAAAATCTGGGAATATAAATGTTATTGTCGGTGATATTAGCAGCCAAATAAATACAAAAACAATCCCTGCCATGAGATTGTCCTTTACTTAAGTAAGACCATCTATACCTACTAATATTATAAACGCGAAAGTTTGTAAGTATGGGTGTTTGTTACTCTTTCACGCAAAAACCACTGAACGGATTTGGATGAAACTTTACGGTAATATAGCTTATACATCAGAATAACACATTGACTACTATTTGCCGCGATAACCGACATATAGGTACGCGGACGGAGCCGCGGGCAACAACTAGTTGAAAATATTAATGAGTTGCATAAAGTAATCTCAAAACAAAAAACAAAACAAATATGAAGCTAACGTATACATGCTACACTATTGGTTATTATAAACTATGTAGATAGATAATAATATTTGATGATAACTATGAACAAAACTAATGCAATTTCTTCAAGAATATTAAAAGACTAGCTGACCCGGCGAACTTCGTACCGCCGTATTTACATATCTGTCTCAGCTTCCCACAGGCAGTGTACAGTCGCGGACAAAAAAAAAGACACTTTGCCCGTTATCTTTTATTTTTTTTCTTTCTAGCAAAAAAATAATGAATTAAATCGGACTATGTGTTATTGAATTACAACTAAGTACATATTTTGACTTTCATCCCCTCTCTCCAGGCAACGTGCTGAAATTCGGGATAAAAAGTATCCTATGTCCTACCTCGTAGTATGAACTCAAACAATGCCAAGTTTCATTTGAATCCATTCAGTAGTTTCGGCGTGATGCGCGGCCAAGATACAGACAGACAAACAGACAGACGGAGAGACAGACAGACAGACAAAAATTTAAAAAAATACAGTTTTGGCTTCAGTATCGTTATCGATACTGAAGCCAAAACTGTATTTTTTTACAGACAGACGGACAGACAGAGACAAAAATGAAAAAAAATATAGTTTTGGCATCACTATCGATAACAGAGAGCCCTCCAAAAAAAATTTTCAAAATATATTTAATGTACAGAATTGGGCTTGTTACATTTTTATTATAAGTATGGATTTGGAAGTTAACTATCACAATGCAGAATTAGTGAGGTTATTTTTTAACCCCCGACGCAAAAAGAGGGGTGTTATAAGTTTGACGTGTCTGTCTGTCTGTCTGTGGCACCGTAGCTCGCGAACGGGTGAAGCGATTTCAATTTAGTTTTTTTTTTGTATGAAAGGTGAGTTACGTGCGAGTGTTGTTAGACATGTTTCATGAAAATCGGTTGAATGTCTGCAAAAATATCATTGGCGTATGATTACCCGATTAAGTGCTTGAGTAGGTTTTTTAAATTTTGAATTTTAGCTTGTTGGGTTAATTATATTGACATCTATTTGAATTGTAAAACACATACAGACGGACTCTGTAAAAAAACGAAAGTTCAACGTATGTAGGTACTATTTAAACTTGTACTCCTGTTTTATATTCATCATCAGCCTATCGCAGTACACTTGCTTATTACAGAACCAAATTTTTTACCTTATAATCGTGCAGAGAGAAAGATTATACTACTACAGAGATCCCCAAAGCGATTTTTTTTTGTTTTATAATCTGGGAATAAGCCGAGGTGTTCGCCAGCAGGTACTCCGACTGAGGATGCGCTTAAGTACTACTGGTACTGCACTACCTGTTAGCGATAAGGTTATTATTTTCATTAGCTGACCCATGCAACCTCGCCTATTGCCCGTAGCATGATGTTACAACAAATTGAACGAAATCCTTTAAAAAAATATTTTTGTCTGTGAAGTCGGTTTACCGACCACAGTTTAACGTAACAACACGTCATAACAAAACAACGATGACATGATGAGAGATAGATGCGGCGCTTCAGACAATTTTTTTTTTGTTGAAACCTATACTATGTAATGGTCGATCAGCTTAGATGTATTCCTTGATGGCCACCTATAGTCGAAACGCGGCCTGTGATTGGCGCTGCATGAGCCACATGTAGCTTATGCAGCACCAATCGCAGGCCGCGTTGGGACTATTGGTGGCTATCAGGGAATAGGTACATCTTAACTATTATCACTCTGTAGAGTGACGTCATTCTACTCACATTAGTATTGGAACAGTTAATGTATCGTCGTTCTCGATGAATAAAATGATTATCGATGTCACCATAGTTTTGGTGTTATTTTAAATTCAAAGTCCACACTGCTTAAAATGTCTATCTAATATATTCGTAAAATTCCATACATTAGTCATAAAGTTATAGGTTTAGGATTTCTTTACGACATCAATACGATAAAATACGAAGTTAGTGCTTTTTTCCCCCAAAAAAATTACAAAAGATTCACAAAAGATACGGTTCAAAAGTTTCGATAATGAGCTCGAAATTGAGAAATGACCGTAGGTTAAAAAATTAAAAAGTAATTTTCGAGAGAAGTTTCAGCTGAGTAAAACTTAAAACGCATTCTATATTAAGAATGATGTTAAAGTTTTGACCTGAACAAAACAAATTTCAGATAATCGGAGTTCAACGGATACTTGAAACATCTTTTAATACGGATCTTAAAGCCCAATGTTAATCGAGGAAAAGGCTCATGGCAAGGTCTAATTTCTTTATTACGTTCTTAATTGTGGGTGCACGAATCCCAAAAAGCCGCAGGTAGCCATTGGTCATAACTAGGGTTGCCGTTCGTCCGGATTTTCCCGGATTTGTCCTAGTTTAAAGGGTCCGGGGAACGACCTAGCAAAGACAAGATTTTTTTTAAACCTTATGAAGTCTTATATAACTCTAAGATCTCTGTAAGAGTATAGTTTATTTTCGTTTTAAGAAATAGACATGCGAGAATTTAAGAATATGTTTTATAGGGTCCTACAAGGGGTTTCTGGATTTACTCAAGCATGGCAGAGTAATATATGTTAAATGCCTCCACCATACATGAGCTTTAGATATATAGGGCGGCTAGGGCAGCCCATCAATTAGTAATTAGTATTAGTAATTCACTGATGGTCCGAAATACTCGAGATCGTAAGATTCAAGTAAGGTAGATTAATTGGATGCCGAAAAGTGTGTATTTCAATAATCTAGCAATTTGAACGTGACTAAAGGCAATGGAGAGTATCACAAAGTTCCAAGAAAATACAAGACAATATCAACAACGCACGACATCTTCTTTAAACGTCTAAACTCTAAATAAATAATTAATAGCATCTTTATTTGTCACACTTTGTTATTTAATAAAAAAAATAAAAAAATCTAAAAAAGAAAATATATTATAATTCTAAATAAGGTAGTCTAAAGGTCTGGTGAAAGTCCCTGGATGGCGTTGGATGAGGGCAGCGCAGGACCGTTTGTTGTGGAGAGTCTTGGGGGAGACCTATGTCAAGCGGTAGACGTTTTTCGGCTGAGATAATGATGATGACACTCTTTTTTCAATTGAATTTTTTTGTAGTTTTGAAGTGTAACTCCATACTTGTGCTATTTTCAAATTGTCAGACATTTGAAAAGAAGTATTATTATCGTCCAACTAACGTGTTCTGAATATTTGATAAATACGAAAATATTTTTTTTATGTTCTCCTTACATTTGTTAACGTCCTCGGTGACGTAGTAGTAGCAGCGTTTGTTTTACCGGTTGTGTTGTGAAGTAGTGGTAGCATAAGCGACTACTGTGCTTAAGGTCTCGGGTTCAATTCCCGGCTCGGATCAAATGTTTGTATTATCTACAAATATTTGTTTCGGAGTTTGGATGTTTTCTATGTAGGTATAGCTAATATGTATGTATTTACAAAAAAAAAGTATATATATATCTATATCAGTTGTCTAGTACCCACAACACAAGTTCTGCTAAACTTGGGACTAGATGGCGTTGTGTATTAGATTTTCGAAATATATATTTATTTTTAAAACCTGTACTTTTTGCCAGGTTTTGAAGTCCAAAATCCGGAGCAATTGCATTTTTTGTCCTGGTTTCCAAATTTTAAAGATGGTAGCCCTATGCACGAAACATGTAGCCGTCACTGTATTCATACTTTCACTTTGCTCGACACATATCATTAATTCATAGTGTTATTATTGTCTTCACAGTTTCATTAAAATTATACCAATAATATATCAGATTAAATCAGTTTCATGGTGTTTTATTAGGTCTTAGTAATCAACCTTTAGTTTATTGAAGTGCGCGAACCTGAGTGGATTATTGCAAAAAAAAATGACAATGTTCACAAATATTTGGTCGACTTGGTTTCCGAGAATAATATTACAAAAGATTTCGTTGTATTATTTGTAAACAAAAAAAAACACTAACTTCGTATTATGGACGTGAAGTAGGTAATACGCTATCCTATGACTTTTTGAATAATGTTTGGAAATTCAAGAAATTATTATGTAGATGTTTTAGGCAGTGTGGAATTTACACAGAAGGAATTTAGAATAAAACTATGATGACATCTGCAATCACTGTATTCTGTGTATGTGAAAATCGCCACGTGGTAGGAACCAATTTCAGTGAGTGCCAAAAAAATGGTGTCGGTCTCCCGCCACGCTGGCTGTCGTCGCGGTCGGGCAATTGGCGCATATGCCGAATTGACGGCAGGCGTGGGGAGGCGCGGCGAACACAGGGCGTCGCCGCGCGTCGCGTCGTCGAGCCGGGCGAGCGAGGGACGTCCACTCGGGAATTCGGGATGATATGACGGAGGGAAGGGGAATCACCACCCCACTACCGTATACATATTTGTTCATAACTTTTAATGTTGTAGGTAAATAATTATAAACTTTATTTTTATGAACACAGCACACAAACGAAAATGCAGTTTACTTACAGATTAAATAGAAATTTAGGCAGTTAACATTTGATAATGTCAAAATAAATATTGTCTTCACACACGTTTACCACAATGTAATGGATAATTTTATGAATTTGATTGTATTATTTGATGTCGTTATTGAAACAACGGTGTAAACTTGATTTAAACTTTTTACTTGATTTATGTAGCTTTAACAATATTAATAGTAGGTTTTACTTCCTCGTGCTAGCTGTGTTACCCAAAAAAATCGCCATGACAGTCTTCCGGCGAAAACCTCCCACGCTCTTCCTGTCACTTGACCACAGATTAATATTATATCTAATTCTTCTAAATTTATAACCAGTTTGGGGCAGACGAAAGAGCCAGTGTATCAGCGAGGACCATTCGACGACGTCTGGCAGAAGGTGGGATGTTCGGAAGAGTGGCTCGCCAATTACCGTTGTTGAAGAAAGAACATAGTAATGCACGTATGGCGTTTGCACGTAAATATGGACATTGGACCTACGCCCAATGGCAACATGTATTATTCTCTGACGAGACCAATACTAATTTGATTTATTCAGATGGAAGGAAATACTTACGGCGTCCTGTAAAAGCAGAAATTAATCCAAGATTCAGAAAAAAGCAGGTTCATTTTCTGGACGTGGCACTCCACGTCCAGAAAATGAACCTGCTTTTTTCCTGAATGAAACTTTCCTCACAGGTCCCACTGGACCTGTGAGGAAAGTTCAGGGTAACTTAGACCAACATCAATACAAGGAAATATTAGAGGAAATTATGCTTCCCTATGCTGAGGAACATCTCCCTATTATATGGACTTTTCAGCATGATAACGACCCGAAACATACCGCCCGTTCAGTCAAGTCGTTTCTTAACAGTCAGCCAGTATCAGTGCTACATTGGCCAGCAAATAGCCCGGACTTCAACCCAATCGAGCACCTTTGGCACGAAATCAAGAAAAAAGTTGTCACTTATCGTACCACAACTTTAGATGAACTTAATGAAGCTTTTTGTGAGGCATAGGCAAACATTCCTGTCCAAATATGTCAGAAACTGATTATGTCCCCTATGAGATAGATCAAAATAATGTACAACAGTATTGTATACCTTAAAAAGTACTACAAAAAAGTCCGCGACGGTATATGTCTATCTTTTAGGGATAACCCACAACAACCATTTTTTATTCCTTACTTTTTACGAGAAATAATGGCTTATTTACGAAGTGATTTTAAGCAATACAAAATGAATCCTTATACAATTAAGTAATTTAAATACATTGTGCATTTAATATAGATCAAAATGGCCCTTTACAGTATCTAATTTAAATGAATATATTTGAAGATATTACAGATTTAAAATGCACGAATCGTGTCGTCGGCGGGGGCATCTGAAATCCACCCGTGCATAGCGGGGCGGGTCGCTAGTATTTTATATTAGGAGAGTGCTACAAGGGATGTATCCTTGGACTACCTTAATTTATAATATTACCTAATCTATCAAATGCAAAAGGTCCTAATAACGCTCGAGTAAATAAATCTATTAGCATCATAGGCAGCAATATTGGCTCAGTTTCTAAGAGATATTTTATATATAAGTAGTTCAAGTTATGGCTGCTGATGAAAGCTTTGAGAAGGTTATAATTACTATGTTACAAGTGTATTATACGTAAGACTGAATGCTGAAATTATCCCATCTAAGTTCTGACTTCATTCAGAATATTATACATACAGCATAAATAAATAAATAATGATAATTGCATAAGTTAATAAAAATGCTATGCAATAGTTTTACCGCGGCAGTCCCCGAGTACCACACGTCCTTTATTTTATATTTATTTCCAGAGGTTAGCAACATTTATAACCAGGTCCCTCCAAATTATAATAAACTAGCTTTTCCTTCTTCTCTCTTCTTCTCTCGCTTTTAATAAAAGTATCCTATGTTACTTCTAATACCTCCAAGAATGTGTGTACAAAGTTTCATGATGATCGGTTAATTAGTTTTCGCTTGAAAGCATAACAAACAAACTTACATTCAGCTTTATAATAGTAGTATCTGTTGCAACAAGTTGTCGATACTTGTACGATACTGACGAAAAGTAGCATAGTTTCTTAGCATGTGTGTCAGTGTGTGCGTTAACGCGTGTGTTTACTTGGAACTTCGCTACTTTTTTTGCTTCAACAAGAACAAGGCCGTGCTTTATCTACCTTTTTTAGGGTTCCGTGCCAAATGCAAAAAACGGAACCCTTATAGATTCGTCATGTCTGTCTGTCTGTCTGTCTGTCCGTCCGTATGTCACAGCCACTTTTTTCCGAAACTATTAGACCTATAATTTTGAAACTTGGTAAGTAGATGTATTCTGTGAACCGCTTTAAGATTTTTACACAAAAATAAAAAAAAAACAATAAATTTTGGGGGTCCCCATACTTAGAACTGAATCTCAAAAAATTTTTTTTCATCAAACCAATACGTGTGGGGTATCTATGGATAGGTCTTCGAAAATGATATTGAGGTTTCTAATATCATTTTTTTCTAAACTGAATAGGTTGCGCGAGAGACACTTCCAAAGTGGTAAAATGAGTGTCGTCCCCCCCCCCCCCTTTAACTTCTAAAATAAGAGAATGATAAATCTAAAAAAAATATATTTTACCATGTAAACTTCCAACAAAAATTGGTTTGAACGAAATCTAGTAAGTAGTTTTTTTTTAATACGTCATAAATCGTAAACTGCAATTTACCTTTCATTCAATCAATACAAATATCAAAATAAAATAAAAATTATATTATGTTACTTGCTGCCGCGGAACCCTTCATGGGCGAGTCCGACTCGCACTTGGCCGCTTTTATATTTGATCTGAGAGTAGTATGAAATAGGTATAATAGTGTGATTTAAGATTGGCAAAAATATATTGCTATTTTAAAAACGTTACTCAAAACTGAGTAATTATGAATTATTTTCGTGCCACGATGTATGTGCGCGATAAACTCCGAAACTACTGAACCAATTTTATCAACTTTTGTAAGCATCTGTAATTTGGTCCAACTTGGTCGATAGGGTAGTTTTTATCTCAATATATTATTTGTTATTGCAAATTAAATGTTTTTTAAACGACTTTAGTGTGTATTTATCGGTTAGTTCTATAAAATCCTAATAGATGGCGGTTTGGCATCTAAGTTGCACAGATATCCGTTAGATGGCGCCGTATTTCTATTTTTAGAATTTACGTAGAAATGTATAAAATATTTACAAAAAAATGTGGCTGTACGAAGTTCGCCGGGTCAGCTAGTATTTATGTATATCTATATTTATATATTATGTATGTATTATTTCGATGAATTTCTGAACAAAATTCAGTGGTGATTTGTGTATATTAGTTTTATCCAATGCCATCGTATCAAATATATAGGTATGTCAAATTTTACTACATTCTCTTATGCACCTACCCTACCACATAATATTTTTACATCACCCTAAGGTTGACTGGCAGAGAATGCCCCATGGCATTAAGTCCGCCTTTGTGCAAAATAAATTCAAAATTTAAAAAACCCCCTACTCAAGCACTTAATCGAGTAATCATACGCCAATGATATATTTGCAGACATTCGTTTATTCTTACCCACTTTCACCCCCATAACTTTTAAACGGCTCAACCGATTTTCATGAAACATGTCTAAGAAGTAAGAACACCTTTGATACAAAAAAAAACTAAATTGAAATCGCTTCATCCGTTCGCCAGCTACGGTGCCACAGACAGACAGACAGACACGTCAAACTTATAACACCCTTCTTTTTGCGTCGGGGGTTAAAAATGTGCATCAAGATTAAATAAATAAATAAAGATTGTTTTTGTCACTGTTTGTGAAAGGTGACTAAATTGTGAATGATGAATTGTGAAAAAATGTGTTGAAAATAAACAATGTAGGGCCATTTGAACGTTTTTGTATTGACTAAATTTGAAAAAACTTAACCTGTCCGGGTTTTGAAGTCCAAAATCCGCGTAAATTGCACTTTTTGTCCTGGTTTCTAAATTTTAGAGATGGCAGTCCTACTCCAAAATACAGTTTGGGATTTACTAATATATTGCTATCCTTCTCTGTTGCACGAGTAAATAGCATGTGCCCTCTCTTTAACTTGGGGGTCTCGTAGTGTCCTCTTCTATCAAACGGAGTAGTTAGCTCGGACCTCTTTGGCGCGGCGTGGCAGTTGCTCAGCAACAATGCTGCGTCCTCTTCTATCGCACGTGATAATTAGCTCGGACCTCTTTGTCTCAAATTTGTCAAAAGAACTATTATCGTTAACATATCTAAACCTGCGAACCAACTCAGTAGTAACGCCAGGAAAGAAATAGAAAACAAACGTTTGTATTTTGTATACTTTCGATTGGTATAATATCATGGGTGAAATCTGTAATAATAATAAAAAAAAATAACAAAAAACCGACTTCAAGAACTGGACAAAATTTAAATGGGACAACTCGGGAAGCAACAGCTTTGAAATAAAATAAAATAAAATAAATAAAATAAAATAAAATAAAATTTATTCCATATTCAATGTACAAGATTTGAGTGTTTTTCTTAAGAGTAAACTTAATTTAACTTCTGAAGTACTTATACGATTAGAGCTAAGTATCTATTATTTCTAACTATTAAATTACACTTCTTATATTCATTATTAAGTAAGATCAACATTTTGTTTTAATGATCTGCCTGATCTAGGTAAGACCTGTGTTTCAGGCAATTTCTGGTATTACAATTACTTTTTTTTTTCAATATAAAATATATTTTTCTTAAAACATAGGTTATAACTAAGTGTACATGTTACAATTCTACTTTAAAATTGCTAAGATGTTTTCAGTGTCTGAATAGTTTAATGAAGCTAAATATTCTGATACCCTTTTTTTGCATATTGTATTATTAACACTATATATGTTTAATAATTTATTTAGTTTATTATATATAAACGGTCCTAAAAATAAGTAAAATCTGTCTACATAAGCATGCCTCGTCTGCGGGGTTCCACAGACTAAGTCTTTTCGTCTTTTGTCTGTTGTTGTTGGGTTGTATTGAAGCTCTCTGTGCTGTTTTAGAATCGTATTTAAGATAAACAGTTGTCGAACTGTTAGTACTTTACATTCGGAATACAGCTGGTGTGTAGGAAATCTAAAAGGGCGAAATGTGGATACTTTTAAAATAGCTCTCTGAGCACGTTCTAACGGCAGTAAAATTGTTTTAACAGCACCACCCCACGATGATATGCAATATGTAAGGACAGATTGACACATAGCCAAAAAAAAGAATCACCAAAATTGGTTCACCCAGTCAAAAGTTTTTCAAAAGTTAATTTAAAGGTTTGAGGTTCTGAAAATGGGGTGGATTGGAGTCTGTTTTATCTATATTAGTTAGTATTCGGATTAGTTTCTTTGTAAAGTGAAGATAGTGTGTGTCACTGCACTATTTCTCTAAAGAATATTCCCATAGTTTATGGCTGCCATCTCTAAAATTTGGAAACCAATACCAAAAGTGCTATTTCCCTGGATTTTGGACTCCAAAACCCGTACGGGAAGGATTTTTATTATTTAGTCAAAAAAAAATTGTTAAAATAACCTCATTTTTTTTGTTTTCAAACATTTTTTAATTAAATATAGTCAGTGCTAATATAGATATAATAAATATAATAATATAAATATAGTAGCTTTCATAGACAGTGACAAAAGTAATATTTATTCAGTTAGGTGAATGAATCTATGTAATTAACTAGCGGCGACTCGCTAAGCACTCATAAACCTAAGATAGGTTTTTGTGTTTAGGTATAGATTTTTATATTGTAATTGTTGTTTTGAAAAATAAACAAAAAAAAAAGTAATTCTAATCTAATATAATCTAATCTCGGAACCAAAATCGGAGTTTTTAAATTTGACTTATCATAGTCGGCGGCAGTGTCAGTATCAGGTAACAGAAGAGATATATTTTATTTAAGGACAATTAAAATCAATGTTCAATGAATCTTTTTAATTATTATTACAACGTAATAAAATTACACACACACGATGAAAATAAAAATTGCTAAGTTTTCAAGAACACTTTGGAGTCAATTCGTTTGATTTGATTTGTTAAACAAGTAAAAATTACTAAAAATAAAAAACCCGACTGCGTCAATATTTAACAATAAATTATATATATATATATATTCATAATCACCGTAACAAAATCTTTATTTTGATACCACACTCGATGTATTTTGAAAACTTTTATTTTATTTTATATTACTTTTTGGCGCCAAAAATCCTTATATCTTTTTATTTTTTATTTTGATGTACCCAGTGTCACTCTCACGACTTAGACGAATCTATTGACACCACTCACATAAAAATACGACAAGCCGTTTAGGCTCTAGGGCGTGCCAAAGAAATATACGTACATACATACATACACTCGAAAAACATAACCCTCCTTTCGCAGTCGGGTTATTACTATACAACTTACTTTGATCCCTACATCCGTTTCCTGTATGTCCATTCCATAATTCTGACTTCGTGAACTCTTCGTTCAAGCAGTCCTTCTCTGGACTGGATGTCCACTAATGACTAACCGTTTCGTGTTTAAAAAAAACTTTTTATAAAAAAAAACCGACTTCCAAAAACCATCCAACGAAAACTCTCTGCCAAAAAACACTGAAAAGCGTAAAATAAACTGACTCTTCATAAATTGCTACGTGCCAATTCTTGTCTATACCTAATACTTTATTCATTTAAATAGTAGTATTATTATGTGTGCTAGGTACCTAAAATCTGTTTGAAGTCGGCCCCAAGCCAAATGTAATAGTAGTTACCACACTTGCTTTATTTCAAGACGACCATCAACGACGTCGCGTCGCGCTATTACATTTTGGCTTGGAGCCGACTTCAAACGGATTTTCGGTACCTAGCACACATAATAATACTACTATTTAAATGAATAAAGTATTAGATATAGACAAGAATTGGCACATAGCAATTTATGAAGAGTCAGTTTATTTTACGCTTTTCAGTGTTTTTTGGCAGAGAGTTTTCGTTGGATGGTTTTTGGAAGTCGGTTTTTTTTATAAAAAGTTTTTATTTTTCCATTTTTAGTGCAAACAATCGTGGGTTATCAGTAAGTTGAACTATTTCATATAATTTCTGGTGATGCGAATAACTTTAGTGTCTTGAACACCTATTAAAACTGAGTATGCTCAATTTCCAAAATTATGTTAAGATGCAAGATTTCTGTTACCGAGAATATGGTCTACGGGGCAATAGGAATCGTGTCCAAGCTTAAATGTCGTGATGAAATAGAAGCAGGCGAATTACTTCAAACAGATTCTAGGTACCTAGCACACATTATAATACTACTATTTAAATGAATAAAGAATTAGGTATAGGTAATTTATAAAGAACCAGTTTATTTTACGCTTTTAAGTGTTTTTTTGGCAGAGAGTTTTCGTTGGATGTTTTTTGGAAGTCGGTTTTTTTTTATAAAAAGTTTTCTTGTTCAGTTATAAATTAAATATATATAGAAAACAAAAATAAATATTTAACAATTTCAGTTAGTAGTTGACCTTGTTAAAACTAGCAGATGACCCTATTTAGCATCAGTAGATGAGCCTCAAGATGACTAAAATAAGAATATCAAAATAGTTGCCATAAACAAGGTAAATGGGTTCCTATTATTTAACATTTAAATAGTGTAATTGTTAAAATAATCAAAGAACATGTTTACGCTGAATCACTCAACATAAAAATGAAGGCCGTGTGGCCCGTGTGTAATATTGCAAAAAGGCAAATGTGGAATTGGCGCGCTTTGATACACGTAGTGCAGTATTGTATTTTAAATATGAACTCGGTTTAAAAATATGCCGCCAATTCTTATTTTATTGGTTTATACGTGTGAGGGGTCAAATATAGGTACATGGTCAACTACTAGTACTCTTATCCTAATTGACTCCAAAAGTAGCAAATTATACTTTATACTTAAAGGATTTGAAGCTTTGTCGCCCTCGCCGTTCAATCTATTTCATAACGAGTCATAGATTAAACCACCGCCACTAAAAGTTGTTCTGAAAAGTTGCTGAACTTTTGGACAATGAAACTTTCACTGTCCAAAATATAAAACAAATAAGCACGCATACGGGCGCGCGCGTGCGTAAAATAAAGTAAAAAAAAAGATCGACGATAGATTGATAGCATAGGACGCACGTTGCGGGCGGGGTGTCCCGGCGCGACATGTATGAACCTGTTCGTATCCTCTGACGTAGACCGCCGCACCGGCGCCCCCCGTCACGCGCTGCTATTTGCTGTAGTTTAACCTCCTATAAAGCCAATGAATTAAAAGTTTCGAAGCCGAAATCAGAACCCAAGAATTAGTAATAATCGGAAGTTCCGACTTATTGGAATCGGAGTCGAAGCTCCGTACCATTCCTGATACATATATGTATGTACATATTAGAGATGTTACGGAGTTCCGCTTCGGTTCCGATATACCGAAACTCTCGGTTGATTTCACACCTCCGGTTTCAGCTTCGGTTCCGATTGATTTGAAGCGGACGGAGGTTATAGTGGTTATACTGGCTCACCGGCAGAGTTGCGCGCTGCGCGGCACGTGCCTAGACAAACAGGTTTGGACTTGTCGCAACACCCCACGCGGTCTGCGCGAATTTACAATCATTTGTTGTTGTTTTGGTGCATGTCGGTATCGGTAGGGATCAAGGCAATGTATGTATTGTGTTTTGTCAGAGGAATGTGATTGAGTTTTACAGTGTCACTGGGATGATATTATAAATAATAATGAAGCCGAAAGTAATTGCCACATGGAAATATTTTGTTGATTTGCGAATTCAGTTAAGTGCAAAATATGCGAGAATATATATTCAAGAAAAGGAGGTACGACAACTCCATTAACAAGTCATTTAAAATCCAACCATGCAAATCAGTACGAAGAACTTTTAAAATTAGAGAATGATAAAAATAATACCATACAGCCCTCGACGTCAACGCCTATAGGAACAAAAGGTTAAAAAACAAATTACTCTCATGGAATCTTTGAAGAAAAACCGAAAATGGTGTAGGTAGGTACGTCGAATCTAAAATCAAGAGAAATTGATATATATTAATCGCGGAAATGATTGCATTGCAATATCTTCCTTTCAGATTTGTTGAGGGAATTGGGTTTAAGCGGCTGATGCAATTTCTCACCCCAAATTATCAATTAAGGGAAGGCAATTTTTCACAACATATATTTTCAAGGATTTATATACAAAATTAGCTAAGCAAATTAGCCAATTGCTGTAAACTCCATGATTCACCTCCGGTTCTGTTAAAATAAATTTAAAATCTCCGGTTTCGTCTTCGGTTCCGATAAAACCACCTCCGTAACATCCCTAGTACATATATATATATATAATAACTCTTAGAATCTTAGCCAATATGCTTTGGTGCTAAATATACTCGTAGACTCAAGCGTCATGAGGCATTTGGTAGATTAGGTAATTTAATGAAATGTTGTATGTTGTTTCTAAACTAGGACAAATCCGGGAACATATGGACGGATGGCAACCCTACCATGTCTTAAGCAAGATTAAGCGTGTGAGTAGTATGTGACAAAAGCTGTAGAAAGGTCAGTAGTGTTCTTAATTTCACGAAGCGCGATAGGTATGAAAACGTTGATATTCTTTAACCTTTTTCTGAAGAATGAATCCACTTACAGTCCTATTAGAGTATCATAATAACTATCCACACCAATATTATAGATTCGAAAGTAACTCTGTCCGTCTGGATGTTACACTTTCA
Organism: Diaphora mendica; assembly: GCA_949125395.1. Lineage (NCBI taxonomy): Eukaryota > Metazoa > Arthropoda > Insecta > Lepidoptera > Erebidae > Diaphora > Diaphora mendica. The sequence continues at coordinate 8,779,266 of OX421327.1, forward strand.
CGAATAAACCACTGTACATATTTCAATGAAATTTGGCACGGAGATATATACTTTGAATCTTGAAGAAGAACGTACGCTACTCTTTACCACGATAACTAATAACTAATTTCTATCGTGGGAGAGCCACGCTTCGGCTCGACCAGAGCGATACCACGGCTTGACAGAAAACCGGTGTGAAATAGTGCTTGCGCTGTGTTTCACCGAGTGACTGAGGATAACGGAGGCCCATACTACCAACCAACAAAGATAGGGGATGGCTATCTCCACCCCCATCCCCCAAAGGCTGGCAACGCACTTGTGACGCCTCTGGTGTTGCAGGTGTCCATGGGCGGCGGTAAAACGCTTACCATCAGGCGATACGTCTGCTCTTACATTAAAAAAAACCGCAAGCGGAGGCGCGGGAAGAATCTAGTTAGTCGTAGTAAGAAGGTATATTATAAATTTATTAAAAGCTTTTTTTTTATATCTGTTGATTGGAATCTTACATTTATCCTTCAAACTATGATCCTTTAATTAAGCTATTTAGGTTCTATAAGCTCCTATTACGGTGGCATATCTCTGAAAAAGGAATTTCATACAGCCTAGTACTTACCTAGTCATAAAAATTCATACATGTAGATTTTAAAATTAATCGCATCTCAGACTTTTTACCGATGGTTGTTGATTGAACCTACCTAGTACCTACAACACATGTTTTGATTTTTTTGGATAATAAAAATAATGTTATTCCGTTATTTTATTTAGTGTAAATATATATTATTATTTGTATTGGTATATTTTGACTGTAGTAGGTTTTATACCTATACAGTTTTTGTTTTATATACAGTTGTGTATGTATGATGGTAGGTATATCTTAATTTAAGTGTAAAAGGATATAAGTAGTGTGCCGTAGGCCGTAGGCATATTATTCGTACTTAGGTACTCTATGTAAACGTAAAACACTTATGTCATGTCTCTATAATGTTTATTCTGTCGCAGATATAACAATGTACCTACCCCCAGATTACAAAATCTGAGTACCTACCTATATTTAATCAATATGCATTAACTTCAGTGTAACATTGATCCTTATAATGAACAGTCGTTTTGTGTACCTGAAAACTATTTCTTTGATTTTATCACCCTTGGTTAGGTACAGTGGTTTGTAACTACCTAAATACCTAATAAGGCAGCCACTGTTACTAGTCAAAGCTTATTGGCGAGTTCTTGGAAACGCTTAAAAATTAAATTAGTTTATTGAGATTGATATAGTTGATTGAAAATGGTTTTACCATCTTTTCTAACACATATAAAATACTCGTAAGTATATGTTTCCTTAAGTTATCCAGGATAATGAACGAGTATAAAGTAATTTCTCTTTGCTTATTTTCTTGCCTGAAAAAATAAAATGCGTTGACTAGGAAGCAATTATTGATCTGTAATATAGATCGGGCAATGTTCATTTTTTAATACCAATAGTTTGGATACATTATATATATTTAATTGATTGTCTCTTTGTGTTTGTTCAAAATGCAGACGGAATCTTCAGTTTTAAAAACATTGTGGAAAACTAAATAATCTAAAAGTTTTACTTATTAACAACATGAATCTGGGTAGATAAAATGAGTTGGCCACATTTGGCAAATATATTTGACCACACAAGCGAACAATGTTTGCCAAAATTAATGTAGATACAAAAGACTATTTATTGTTATCTATAGTTTTATGACTTTTGGAAAGGACTCCGGCGAACGTAAGTGAATTGCAACAAGAATGGGTTTTTTGTTCGGGTTGGTCCGGTTGGCGAAAACAATTATCCGAAGCGGAGAGGGGATGTAATAATTGTTGTAAGTGAAATTTTACCTGAGTGACAACTGCAGTTCTATCTTACTATTCAGTCCCATGTGAACCTCTGAAAGAACTAGTATTCAGTTCAGGTTACTTCTTGCTTATTCCAAATATTCCAAATGTCAAATATCGATCGGGAAGAGTTGCTAGCTACATTGAAATTGAAAAAAGTAAACTATGAAGACGACCAGATGACGGCGCCCACGCGTAAGTAAATATATATGTACTTAGTTAGTGGCAATCGTTACCTGTATACCTAGTTAATAAAATAATTAACACTGTACATAGGTACGTACAAGTCTAACCAGTGCTCCCAGATTCTCTTCAAATTGCCGTGGAGATTATTCGTTGATTTTAATTCGATGTTTCAAATTGGTTAGGTACCTACGTGTAAACCCCGTTTCCTTATCAAATAACATGCCTGTAGGTATGATTTTAGTCCGTTTGGGACTGGAACGTCATGGCATCTCTTAGATTTTATATATTATTTCGACTGCGATTGTTTTTTTTTTATGTTTGGCGAACATGTAGCATTTTGTGTTATATATTTTTAATTTCTTTTGTTTCTTGTCATATACCTACCTGAACTTCACTTTTTGCAACTTCAACAAAGGGCGTTCTTAATTCCAACATTTTCTTTAAATGTTGGTTACTTGAAAACTACATCATTTAATTTACGACATTTAATTTAATCATTTAATTTACTACGAATTTTATAATATGGAGGCAATAAGTGAAAATAATTTGCATTTTTTAAATGAAGTAGGTACCTACATCAACTTATCTTTACATTTTTCATTAAGTCCATGCCTTGTTTTGCATTTTTTTTTTTATAAATTTATAGTGATCTAAAAAAAGCAATTAATATTATTATTTCCGTTTCATGTGTTTTTTTTTGCATTTGTATTTGTTTCCACGTCTTGATTTATAGATTCCACGAATCTTTGGAAAGTATTCGAGCGATCTTTGAATCAAATGACATTGTGCTGTATTAAAGGGTTTTTTTCAATATCGTCTTGGTCCATTTTTAACTATTGAGAACCTAAAGCTAAGCTAACCTAAGTAAATAGTATAATATTGCGCACGTTTTAATTTGTCTAATAATCGTTAACGCTACGCTTGCTATGTTTCTTCTCCATGGTTTTCTCATCAAATAGTCGATATTGTACAGTCTATATTTTTTTTGTAAAGTTGTAATTAATTTTAAGGGAATTATACACTGGACCAGACCAAGGTAAAATAGTTTCCCTCGTAATGTCATATTACCACTGTCTAAATGTGACCTGTATCTATGATTGTTATGATACCTACTTTTTTTGCTTATTTCCAATCTCTGTGTTGCGAATAATGTCTATTTTTTGACTTAGATAATGTATAGGTATGTCTAAATGGACTATCAAAGCTGTAAAAACAGACGAAAAAGTAAGCGCTAAATACTAGCGCTAAAATGCTTTTCCCGCGTTTAGTATCAAACGCACTGTCAGTGGATACGTTAAAAGTGTGTAGAAATTACAGAGGACGATCTAAATTAATAAAGAAAGTTACCTGTCATCCTTAAGTACTATTGTTATTAATCTATTTACAGCAAATAAAGCCATTCAATATTTTCTGAAATAAATAATTATTGTAGTCGCCATTTTGTATTTAATGCGGGTGTTGCTACTAGCAATTGCACTTCATAAACTAGCAACTTGCTAGTTTATGAAGTCAAAACTCCCTCATAAAAGTGTGGCAGACTTCATGGTAGTTTTGTAAAATGACACCATGAGTATCGTGTAAGGGGTTTTTAGGCATACTGAGTATACATTTCATATCATTTTTTAAATTCAATATTGAAAATAGGTATCATGGTTCATAAGATACAGCTTGGTGACGGACAGACGTACAGACAGAGAGACAGTGGAGTCTTAGTAATAGGGCCGGTATTACACTAAAATCCTAGGATTTACCGTAGTTTGAGTTTTTACAGTAACAGTACAGTACACATTGTCATGTATTTCACGAAATTTTATCCTTCAAAATATTTAGTTCTTCTATCATTGGAATTCTTGGAACTCTTTTTTCGCGAAATGCATTGAATTTAACTGTTTTCGGCATTGTGTTTATTTTGTTAATATTTACTGACATTAAAATTCTGACTGATTAATTTCAATTCAATTATTTATTTCGGACTTATTAATATATCTATACTAATATTATAAAGGCGAAAGTTTGTAAGTATGGATGGATGGATGGATTGATGGATGGATGTTTGTTACTCTTTCACGCAAAAAACTATTGAACGGATTTGGATAAAACTTTACAGAAATATAGCTTATACACCAGAATAACACATAGGCTACTATTTACCGCGATAACCGACATATACGCGGGCGTAGCCGCGGGCAACAGCTAGTAAAATAATAAAGTCACTAGGTACATACCTACATTTTCAAACTAGCTGACCCACGCAACGTGTCATTGCCCGTAGCGTAAACATTTTCCCCCGTTTTTGTAACATTCTTCATTGGTGCTCCGCTCCTATTGGTCTTAGCGTATATATAGCCTATAGCCTTCCTCGATAAATGTACTATCCAACACTGAAAGAACTTTTCAAATCGAACAAGCGGTTCCTGAGATTAGCGCGTTCAAACAAACAAACTCTTCAGCTTTATAATATTAGTATAGATTATAAATATAGACTATACTCCGTCAACAGGTAGTTTTGGTGTACTCATAACACGCTGGCCATTTAATAAAACCAAAAGTATTCACAATGATAGATACTGATTCTCCACTAGCTTTTTAAAAGCAGACAAGTTGTTAGCTCTTCAAATAGTCTGAGCCAAGTTGTTTCAAAGTCTTACTGCTTGTACAGTAAAAAAATTGTCTGTAAACTGAGTATTATGACCTCAGGTCTTCAAATGATCAGTTATACCTATTTATTTTTGTTAGAAAATCATTTACAGATATTTTTACCTACACGTCGGACTTCACAGCTAGGCATTTCCTAAGATACGCTCTGAGAAGAAATGTCGAAACAAACCACAGAGGTGTCGTTTCTTTTAAGTCCGTGAATATTGATTAAATAACATCTTTGCAGGAGATCATCTCGAAGCTGGTCCGAGCGGTCAAGGAAAAGCCAATAATGAAGGCGGTAACAACTGGGCCCTTAGTTATCAACAATTTAAAGGGACAGAGGTAAAAAAAATACGGTCGAATTGAGAAACCTCCTCCTTTTTTTGAAGTTGGTTAAAAATACTCAACTTTCGTATCACTCCACTCGTTTTGAATTACTGTATACCCAATATGCGGTAGGCCCTTAGAGCATGGTTTAATGCTCTAAGGGTAGGTCACAGTTAGGCACATATATCTATGTATCCCTGAACTAATCATAATCATGAATTACGCTCATTTGTAGTTCTATATTTTACACCAGCTGTGTCCCGCGGTTGTTGTTGTATAATAAACGCGGGTAGCTTAAAAACTAGCCTAAGTTACTCCTTATATCAACTGCTATTTGTCAGTCCTGTCAAAATCGGTTCAACCATTTCAGAGATCAGCCGGAACAAACAAACATACAGACAGCCAATAAATTTAATTGTTACTTTCACATGCATTTAGTAAAAAGCCGTTAATTTGAAATTACAAAAAGAGACTTGAAATTTTATCTACGTAGGTATATCACATAACACATCACACTATATTATAAAGGCGAAAGTTTGTGAGTGTGTATGTTTGTTACTTCTTCACGTGAAAACCACATAACGGATTTGGATGAAACTTCACAGTAATATAGCTTATACATCAGAATAACACATAGGCTACTTTTTGCCGCGATAACCGACATATATAGTGTTGTGAATAACTATACTTCTATATCTACCTACGCTTGGTTCTCATAATACAAGAATCATGCATATGACGGCACTTACAAAAAATGTCAATGATTTACTTTTATTTCCTACAGAAAATATTTATAAAGAGGTATTTTATTAGTTACAGGAGAAGAGGGATCTAAACCACGTTCTGATAAGAAATACTCGTCACTTTCTTGAATTTAGCGTTCAAAGTGAATCGGCTGCCGATTTGGCACAACTCTATTATGAAACACACAGTGAGTGCAACGCAGCCGGTAAGCGCCCGGCCAATCTTCCTGGCGGAGCTACTTGGTCGAAGAATGTGCCAGCGAAATTAGAATGGGTAATATTTGGTTTATACTTGTCTTTACTTCTACACTAGTGTTAGTACATCATTAGACTTAAGAACAAAATCGTGATATTCCAGATGAGGCAATAATGGCATTCAAACCCATTTTTTTTAATCCAACCAAACCATAATTAACCTAAGTTACCTTAATCTGTTACGTTTGAATATTTTGAACCATCTATTTTTCGTTTCGAAATTTGATTGGCTGTGCTAGCCGCTGGGTTTTATATGTAAGGTTAATGCAATGTGGAGGTACTCAATAAAACCCCATATCGACTCCACTATTATCAAGAATGAACAAAACTGCAATGGTTCCAGCAGTGGTCGAAGCAGTAACGTCTGCTGTCTGTAGTGAATTTGTACTATACGATAAAGGTTGTGGTTGTACTTATCGCACCTAATTTAACAACAGATGATTGATTACAGGGTAAATCGAGCCAACGACATCAGTCTTTAGATAAATTTAGGCAGAATAGCAATGACATCAGTGAGAATAAGGAGTTCAATAGATCCGGCGGTAACGTTCATGTAACTAATAATAAACGTAATAGTCATATCAAGGCAATTAGAGCGATGCAGCAGGCAATGGAACCAGCTGATGATGAATTACAAGGTTTATCGAGAAAGCCGAGACAGTTTTGTGATAAATTCAAGCAGAATAACAATAACATTCGTGCAAAAGGGAAGATAAATAGACCCGGCGATGAAGCTCCTAAAAAAGAACGAACAAACAAGAAACAGAAGAATGAGGCGATGCCGGTGAAACAAAAATGGGTAATCTTTGATTTATATTTACTATTAATTCATGCACTCCTATCAGGTGACCTGTAGACCAAAAAGTAAAGAAAATATTTACATTGTAGATAGCTGAACCCCGCGGTTTTACCCGCAGTACGACAATCATCGCGGACAACGCCGCGGGGCAAAGCTAGTCAAAAAAAAAATTGCCTAAGTTACTTCTTATATCATCAGCTGCATATCCTTGTAAGTTTTGTCCAGCCGTACCAGAGATTATCTGGAACAAACAAACAATCAAACAGACAAACAGACGGACAGACAGAGACAAATAATTTAAAAATTGATTTTTATTGTATGTACTTTCATTTATAGTGAAAAGATTGTGTTAATTGTTAATTACAAACAGACACTTCAATTTTATTTAAGTATTTGTATAGACGATTCATCCAGTTGGCATCAATTATTTTTTTTCTTAAAATGTTTATTTAATTTTCAACTTATTTTGATTTTAATCTTACTAATATTATAAACGCGAAAGTTTGTAAGCATGGATGGATAGATGGATGTTTGTTACTCTTTCACGCAAAAAGTACTCAACGGATTTGGATGAAACTTTACAGTAATATAGCTTATACATCAGAATAACCCAGAATAACAAAATAGGCCCAATTAGTCTAGTCAACAAGGTCCATACTTGTTGACTAGAATAAAAGATGCACAAGCATCACTAGGCCGCCATAGTGTGGGTCGCCATGCTGCATTGTTGTATTCGCAATGAGTATGGTGGCCACCACTCGTGGATTCTGCTTATGCTTTCCATCAGGCAGAGTAGTCATTTTGGCGGGCCAAACATAATAATAAAAAATAAAAAAACACAAATGCTACTATTTACACATATACGCGGGCGGAGCGGCGCGGGTGTATATATAACTAATTGGTCTAGGCGGTTCAGGGATCAGCCGGAACAAACAGAGCAACAAATTTTATTTAATTAGCCAGTGCAAAAAAAAAAATTGATTTTTATGTAAGTATATCGTTTACACATACTTTCATTTGCATTTAGTGAAATTACAAACGGACACATCAATTTCATTTATATGTATAGAACTATGGACGATGCATCTAATTACAAAACAATTTTTTTTTTGTTTAAATGTTCATTTAAGTTTCATTTTTTTAATGGAATAGGGGGCAGACTAGCATACGTATGGCCTGATGGTACGCAATTACCGCCGCCCATGGACATCCGCTACACCAGAGGCGCGCGTTGCCAGCGTTTGGGGACGGGGGAGGGGGGAGTTGTTTGGGTATGGGCCTCCGGTATCCTCAATCACTCGGTGAAAGACAGCGCATGCGCTGTTTCACACCGGTTTTCGGTAAGGTCGTGTCCGGTCGAGCCGGCCCATTCATGCCAAACCGTGGCTCTCCGCGATTTTAGTGGTAATTAAACAAACAATTAGTTTGATAAAGTTTTTTTATCAACAAGATATCGTTAAAAGAACTTATTGTTTCATGTCAGGTAGACACGTTGCAATAATATTGTTCCAGTTTTCAATATAGAATATCTAGAAAAGTATTTCTAGACTAGTGGTTGCCCACGGCTCCGCCCGCGTATATGTCGGTTTTCGCTGCAAATAGTAGCCTATGTGTTATTTTTATGTATAAGCTATATTACTGTAAAGTTTCATCTAAATCAGTTCAGTAGTTTTTGCGTGAAAGAGTAACAAACATCCATCCACCCATCCATACTTACAAACTTTCGCGTTTATAATATTAGTATAGATTATGATATTGTCGAAATGTATAGTATGACATACTTGAAGTTTATTAATCCATCCAAATCCTAGGTTCCAATAGGAAGTGGAAATACAATGGTACTCAGCGGCTTCTACAATATGATAGACTTTAAGGGGTCGTATACTCAAGCAACACGAATTTTGCTGATGGCTGTATTTAGCAGGGAGTAAGTTCTTTACCTCATTTAGCTTTCTGTAATCTTCTATTTAAATAAAACTGAATCGCCGAAATGTATATATGCGCATAGCTTGCGATCGGCTGGACCAAATTAAATAATTCTTTTTTTATGTGTCCGTTTTTTTAGGACAAGGTTTGTGTACAAGAAAAAAAAAAAGGTGTTATATTCTCTTAGTCCGCTTACTATACGGCCGACGTATCTTGGCGAGTCTCTGAACATAGGCTCTGCGAACTTGGATGTCCAATACGCGTGTTAGACTACTCAATTGAGCTAAAATTTTATTTCAGCAAACTTGTTTGACGTCCCTGTTTTCGACTACTCAATTGAGCAATATTTTTCAATACTTATTTGATTAAAATTTGTAATAGAAATGAAAAGATGTAATAATTATATTTCCGAGATATTTTGTAATATTCGTTTTAATGAAGGAGACATCGGTAATTTTTTACTATACAGTCATCTACCCAATTGTTGTTCTGAGTCTGTTTCTGTTTCATGTATATTTGTAAAGTCCCTCGTGACACAGGATGTATATTCCAAATGCGGGAGTTGTCCATTCCTACAAATAATCACAAATTTTAACAAAAAAAACTGACTTCAATCTGGACCAAATTTAAATGGGACCATAGGTATCTAAATATTGAGTTATTCGTTAATTTGTCGCGCACATACTTAATGCAAATTGAAGACTGACATGGTTTTCTCACATGAGAAATTTTTGGATCACATGTTAGAACTGAACTAAATTGAAATGGGACCACATGGGAAGCACCAGCTTTCAAATAAAAAAAGAATCGTCAAAATCGGTTCAACCAGTCCAAAGTTATGAGGTAACAAACATAAAAAAAAAACAGTCGAATTGAGAACCTCCTCCTTTTTTTGAAGTCGGTTAAAGAATATGCAACGGCGTGGAAACGGCGGCGGAAAAATAGGCGTGGCGTCGTAGTTAGCTAGTAATAGTTACGACTTACGATACAATGTGTAATGTGATATCTTGAATTTCTAGGGTTCTAGCGACACACTCACTGACTGGAAAGCCATCACCAGCGTTCCTAGACAAACCAGCGAAGATGTGTTTGGACAGAAATAAAATTTCAGATATCATCATGGAAGTCGTGAAGAATAGTAAAGTTCGTGCAAATAGAGTGAGGTAACTATAATAACGAAAAATTTGAAGCGCAGAAATAGCAAAAAGCACTGAGACTTTAACTATAGCTTATTAGCCTAACACATAGGCTACAAATTATTGAGTTTTTATGTAATTTGGCCATAATTTAATGTTTAATCGGACTCGAAGGTGTAGGTCAGAACTTTCCTCTTGGTTTTATATAATTTAGCATCAACAAGACTTTTTTTTTTTTTTTTTATGTTTGGCCCGCCAAAATGACTCTACTCTGCCTGATGGAAAGCATAAGCAGAATCCAAGAGTGGTGGTCACCATGCTCACTGCGAATGCAGACAATGCAGCATGGCGACCCACACCATGGCGGCCTAGTGATGCTACTGCATCTTTTAGTCTAGTCAACAAGTATGGAACTTGTTGACTAGACTAATTGGGCCTCCGGTCTCGCACTCACCAACGAAACACGACAGCATGCTGTCATTTTACGTTGATTTTCTGTGCGAGGGTAGTACCGCCCCGGTCGAGCCGGCCCGTTCGTGCTGAAATCAGCGTGGCTCTACTACCTACTGTCTACTACTACTAAAATCCTATATTTTTACTCGTAATTAACATTTTACAGGCAAACCATAACTATCAAGTGTGCAGATGAGTGCAAAATGATGAGAGCCCGTTGCAAGAAAGGGGCATCGACTGAATAATCTGTCCGTCTGTTTTCAAAATCCTCGGAAACTATCTATATTGTATTTCGGTGATGGGTAAGGTTTAGATAATAGTTAAGAAAATTTTAATGTGCAATGTGGTGCAATGTGGTGAAATAGCAAAACTCTGTTCAGTACAGCTCGTGTTATGATTTTTATAGTAAGTGTTTACACAGACTAAACTCACAGTTTATTGGTTCTCGTATGTTTAATGGATCGGAAACCGATGATAACCGATCCAATCATCTTTTCTATTAAAATATAATGTTTCAATTCCAACAACCTTGCGCAGTATTCTAGTCTGAAATACACAAATAAAATAGTTGGTTTAGTAAGCACATGTTCAAAGTAAATTGCTTTCTTCTTGATAACATAATATTTAAAATTAGTTATAAAGTGTTTAAGTAATGGTTTAACTACTTTTGCACTTTTTTGTTTTTTTATAGATACTTAAGATTTAGAACCTTTTTTTTTTTTGTTCGGATTACTCCAGGAAACTCCGACTACTCCGACGGCTATGTCGGACTAGAACCGACTTAAACCGCATGCCGTCTCGGGTACTAGGAGCCAGGACGTATTCCCTCGAAAGGAAATCCCTGGAATACCGACGTACTTCGAGCCAGATTGCAGATGGCCTCCTCCTGTGCATGAACCCCGATGTTCCTATCCTGCTCAGAGAAAAGGGCGCACGTGCTTTGTAGCGCCACCCCGGCTTGCTTCTGCTAGGATGACACATGGCTGTGGCATGGATGCATATATGGATGTGTGCATGGATGGCTTCACCTATCACCTTGCGTTTATGGAGGTCGGAGATCGTTCTGCTACGTCCGGCACCTGAGTCGTCTGCAGTACCGAGCCAGTTCCAGGGCCTGTCGGACCGGGAGAGTTCTAAACCTCTCCCTGTCGTACTCGGTCATCTTCTTCGCAAGCATAACTTGCTCGCAGAAAGAGACGGTGGAGTTCCAGGCGCTCTCACTCCGTAACATGGCCGCAATCATGTTACCGAGCGAGAGAATCCCTAGTCCGATGGCCATCACTAGATCACACCTCGGCTCCCCCCACGCCGCACATTTTGCCAGCGTGTGGAGCGCCGTGTCCACGATCTGGCCATCGCAGTGGTGGCAACTAGGCGTTGGCTCTTTGCGGATCAGACACAGGTGATCTCCGAAGCGTCCTTTTACAGTGATTACGTCAGCCAGCATGAGAGAGTCCCGTGATGCCTCACGAGCAAATCCTCCATAAGGAGTCTTGTCGATGTCGGAACGAGATGCCGCAAAAATAGCGCGCATCTCTCTAACTGCCCAAGGGGGCATATGAAACAGTGCTATCAACTCTATTCAGGAACGGGGTGTGTACCAGTTTTTCCCTGTTTACGTATCTAACAGAGAGCGACTCGAAACATCGATAGTCCAAAAATCTCCACCTTGATGTAGCTTCATTAGTAGTGGAAGTTACTAGTAGTAAATGTATTTGATATTAAGGTATTATTTTTTGTTACACTAATAACAATTTTTATATCGAACAAGATTTTTTTATAGTAGAAACTTATCTTAAAATTATTTTACAATGTAAAATTAATATTAAAATGTATTTGATATTAAGGTATTATTTTTTATTACACTATTAACACTTTTCATATCGAACAAGATTTTTTATTGTAGAAATTTATCATAAAATTATTTTACAATAATGTAAAATAATGTAAAATTAATATTAAAATGTATTGTAGTGGAATTTATAAATGTATTTGATATTAAGGTAGTAGGTATGTAGTGAAAATTACAAGTAATAAATGTATTTGATATTAAGGTATTATTTTTTATTACACAATTAACAATTTTCATGTCTAACAAAATTTTTGTGTTGTATAAACTTATCTTCAAACTAGGTACTTTAAACAGGGTTGATCAAAATCACGATTTAAAAAAAAAACATAATAATCGAATTTGATTTAAATCGGATTTTTTTATTTAAGCCAGATTTTTTTACTTTCTTGCCTTTTTTAATACTTTAATGATCAATTATTTATTGAATAAAAACAACGTATTTTTTAAATTTAATTATTAATACAATTAAAAGGTAATTTAACAAGTTCTACTAAAATGAACAATTTAAAAAACAGTAGTGTTAAAAAAAATAACAAGGAAAGTAAAAACTTAGCAACTCATTAAAGTACATATTCTAATTCTTTCCAGATAAGTACACTATCTGAAATAGGATACTTGTCGCTTGGCATTGAATTTTAATAGCATGCTCGAAATGATTTTTCAAATATTTCATAACTTCTAAAACATGTCCTGTAGCATTTGGAATCCCGGTAATCGCTCCCATTGTGCACATGTGCAGTTGTGCACGCCGTAGTCTATGTTGGTAGTCTATGTCACAATTTGTGGCCGATTTGGATGCAGTAAAAATTTCATGATTTACATCAATGATTTTTATAAAAAATTAATTTGATTAAAATCACGATTTAAATCACTGATTTAAATCAAGTGATTTAAATCATATTAACCCTGCTTTAAAATAATGTAAAAGTAATATTAAAATGTATTGTAGTGAAAATTACTAGTAATAAATGTGTTTGATATAAAGGCATTATTTTTTATTACACAATTAACAATTTTCATATTTAACAAGGCTCAGTGTCACCACCTTAAAGTATGCGCTACACCATATTTTTAACCGACTTCAAAAAAGGAGAAGGATCAATTCGACTGTATTTTTTTATGTTTGTAATGGTTTAATTTTAAAGAGACGAGTATCTCAGGGATAACATCTAGGTTCTTAATTCTTTCTAGTAGGTATTCACACGATTTAAGCACTAATATTTATCTCTATATGTATAAAGTTTTTGCAATCATCCATTACAGTCATCCACTAAAAATATATAAGACTACTAGTTGTTGCCCGCGGCTCCGCCCGCGTGTATGTCGGTTATCGCGGCAAATAGTAGCCTATGTGTTATTTTGATGTATAAGCTATATTACTGTAAAGTTTCATCGAAATCCGTTCAGTAGTTATTGCGTGAAAGAGTAACAAACATCCATCCACCCATACTTACAAACTTTCACGTTGATAATATTAGTATACCTAGATATAGATGGATTTCAGGCCTCCGCAACGCGTGACTAATCCAACGCCACTTCCTAATCAGAATCTCCTCTCGTATTGGTTTCTGGTCGGTTAACTTCCACAGTTAAGTCAAATAGATATATAGAAAATCTTATTTATTAGGAGTATTTGAAAATACTGCTGTGTAGCCTGAAGACCGCTTTATCAAGTGCATACTAATAGTATTAAACGAAACTAGAAAAGATTTGCATATTCAACTGAATTCATGGGACTTAGAAAACAAAGTCATTACTACAACTCCTAGGAATGTAGGCTGCATCACTACAACGATTTAAGTGCACGCAGTAAGGTCTTGGATATTATGTTCTTCATCATCATCACTGATTGATGAACAGGCCAACAGATATTATATGCAGTCTACCTATTATGGTTAGAATATTTCTGATCATTTTTAGAAAATGTCGTTTTATTCGTGTTTTCAACAGTCAACTTTATAGATAGCCAGTTGTTGCCCGCGCCTCCGCCCGCGTATGTGTCGGTTATCGCGGCAAATAGTAGCCTATGTGTTATTTATTTATTATAAACTTTATGCACTTTTGTACATCGGCGGACTTAATGCCCAAGGCATTCTCTACCAGTCAACCTTAAGGTGTTGGAGAAATTTTATAAGGTAGGTGCACATAGGTTACAGATGAAGCAGTAAATAAAAAGGTAACAGTTAACTGCATATAAAACTTATGAACAAATACATATATAAGAAAACAATACATACAACATAAATAGTAATAAATATTTGATTATATGATATATATCTATATATTATATATATAAATATAAGATACACTTACACGTAAATATATTTTATTAGATTCGTACACAATGACAGCCTGAATTTAAGGTGCACTATCGATTATATGATTCTGCCATTTCGTTGATAAGGAGATCATGTACTTTCTTTTTGACCCCCAGTTTTCGGTTTTGGACATCGGAGAGGATATTAAACGGTTTGTTTATGTTTATGTTATTCTGATGTATAAACTATATTAGTTATTACTGTAAAGTTTCATCCAAATCCATTCAGTTGTTTTTGATTGAAAGAGTAACAAACATCCATCCTTCCATCCGTACTTACAAACTTTCGCGTTTATAATTATTATAAGTCGGATCAATGTCCACCTAGCGCCATCTATCGCAACTCAAGCGAACTACATTAAACTATACTGAAATTGCGCTGTCATCGGAAAACAGTAACAGAGTGTACCAAAAGAGGGCGCTACTAAACTTTTTTTTATTGGACAGCAAAGCTCGGTTATCCAAGTACTTTATCTATAAAGATGTATCTTCTTCTCGTGGTTTTTCTCGTAGACCTTGTGGGGTCTCGGGGTAACAACTTTTCCAGGTTTCGGCCTGTTAAAGTAATTTTCCGAGCCGCCTGCATCGGGCCCGCTAGCCCGTTGGTAGTCCCGGGGTGTTGGTTGGACCTGCTAGTAACGCCTGGGTCTTGTCCAGTGTGGTGACCTGTGCTTGGCGAGTTCGAGCTCCTAGGGGTGTAGACCCAGAGGAGCGCCCACCAGCCAGCACAAGGTCGGGTGTTGGGGATGGTTAGGTTAGGGAGGGGGTTGCCACGAGGCAGTGTGCTGTGGCGGCGTGCTGTTGGCGGTGTCGTTAGACATCGCCAACGCATTCAATAGTCTGCCATTCAGCTGCATCGGGGAAGCACTCCAGTATCACGGGGTGCCAGAGTACCTGAGGCGGCTAGTGGCAGACTATTTGGAGGAGCGTACCGTCGTGTACGAGGACCGAGAGGGCGTCTTGAGACGGCGACCCATGTCGTGCGGCGTTCCACAGGGGTCTGTCCTTGGACCACTCCTGTGGAACGTGGGATACGACTGGGTCCTACGAGGTCGTCTCCCCCCCGGGCTGGGCGTAATTTGTTACGCCGATGACACATTGGTCACAGCCCGGGGGACGAACTTCCAAGAGGCGGCGCGCCTGGCCACCACATGTGTTTCTCTGGTGGTCGGGCGCATCGAGGCGCTGGGCCTTCGGGTGGCCCTGGACAAGACGGAGGCCCTGTTATTTCATGGGCCCCGTCGTGGTCCGCCCCCCGGCGCCTCCATAGAGGTCAACTCGGTCCTCGTACCGGTTCGGGCCCAGATGAAGTATCTGGGTCTGATCCTCGACGGTAGGTGGCTCTTCGACGAGCACTTCCGACAGCTTGGTCCGAAGCTGGTCGACGCTGCCTCTGCCCTTGGGCGACTATTGCCTAATTTGGGTGGAGCCAGCGTCGCAACGCGACTCCTCTACACGGGGGTGGTCCGGTCGATGGCGCTGTACGGCGCACCGGTGTGGGTCACGGCTCTGACCGCCCAGAACAAGGCGCGCCTCTGGCGGCCTCAGAGGGTACTGGCGGTCAGAGCGATACGTGGTTACCGCACGGTGTCGACCGAGGCAGCGTGCGCGTTGGCCGGAACACCCCCGTGGGATTTGGAGGCGGAAGTGCTCGCCGAAGTTTATCGACGGGTGGCTGAATTCCGGGCGGAGAATGGCATTCGCCCTCCGCCCGAAGAGGTACGCGAGTGGCGTGAAGCCGCCCGTCGAGCCACGATGGCTAGGTGGTCGATCCGGCTGGAGACTCCACGCGCTGGCTTTGCCGCTGTGGAGGCTCTCCAGCCGGTCATCCTCGAGTGGGCAGGGCGGCAGCACGGGACCCTTTCCTTCCGACTGACGCAGGTACTTTCCGGGCACGGTTGCTTCGGGAAGTACCTGCACTCGGTCGCTAGGAGGGAATTGAGTCCCGCCTGCCACCACTGCGACTGCAGTGAAGACTCGGCCCAGCATACGCTGGCGATCTGCCCCGCATGGGCGTCGCAGCGCCGGGCCCTCACTGCAGTCATCGGAGGAGATCTCTCGCTACCGGCCGTTATACGCTCCATGGCCGGTAGCGACAGCAGTTTTACCGCGGTCGCAACCTTCTGCGAAGATGTCATCTCGCAGAAGGAGGTGGCGGAGAAGGCCCGGGAGGACGACCTCCACTCGGACCCGATCCGCCGCCGGCGAACCGGGCAGCGGAGGCGCGCTCACCTGCGCCTCATGCCGCCCTGAGTGTGGCCGCGGATGGTCGGGACGGGCTTTCCCTTCCATCCGCTCTAGTGGCCGCCCGCGAGGAGGCGACGTTACGTGTGTGCCGTACGTTGCCTAAATGAGAGGATACCATCAGAGGGTGCCCGCTTCTGTGCGGGCAAGCGCTGGGAGGGGTCTGGATGTCGTAATAACAGCAGTTCCCGGACTCCTCCCTCCTCAGGCGCAGAGTGGCACACCGTGTGGTTTTAGTCGGTTCGAGTCCGACACACCGCCCCGCCGCGGGTGACGGTCCGAGGGGATTTCCACACGTAAAGAAAAAAAAAAAAAAAGGGAGGGGGTTGCCACGGAGACGAGATCTCGTGGCAGGCCATACCTGTCCGGCGGTCGCCGATGGTAGGGCGCAAGCTCCCGCAGGTGGCGGGCTTGCGATCCGTCAGCACGCACGAACAGGTTGGTGCTCAGGCGTCCCACGAAGTCATTCAATCTCAACGCGCAGGTCCCTGGAGATCGTCCTATTCCGCACAAAGCGGGGGGCGTTTGTATGGGTGCTTAGTGCGAGAGACTGCTGCGCATGCAACCGACGGCGGTTCGTCTCGGAGACGAGGGCGAACCAGGCCGGGGCACCACAGGATAGCCGGGTGCGAATGTACGCCTTCTACACACCGAGCTTCGCGCGGCGCGGCAGCCGGGCCGATAGTACGGGCCGCAGAACGTGCGGCACAAACCTGGGCAACGGCGTTGTTGACGTGAGGCTTCATGGAGAGTGTGCGGTCGATGGTCACGCCGAGGTATTTTACCGTCGCGGACCACTCGATATTCTGCCCCATGCCCCACCATCATCAACTGTGGCAGTGTCACAGTTCCTATGGATATCGCCTGAGTCTTCGCCACGTTGACCGTCAGTCTTCAGTCCTTCAGCCAGCTGGGAAGTGCGTCTAGGGTGTGCTGCATCTTGGTAGCAGCGTTGCCACCATCTTTTGAAGTCGTGATGTAGGCCGCGTCGTCGGCATACAGTGCAAGTTGCACGCCTTCAGTGACGGGGATGTCGTCTGTGTACCAAGAGTAGCACACTGGAGACAAGCAACTTCCTTGTGGCACGCCGGCAAAGCTAGGTCACTCTGCGGACAGGGCGCTTTCGACCGCCACTTGAAAACGTCTGTCTTGCAAGAAGGTGGCCACAATCTTCACTACTCGACGAGGAGTAGTAAATGTGGACAGCTTGTACAGCAGGCCGGTGTGCCAGACGCGACCGAACGCTTTCTCCATATCGAGGAAGACTGCAACGACCAGCTCACGCTTGTTGCGCGCAACCGCGATGTCATGCAATACCCTCGCGAGCTGGTGTGTCGTGGAGTGTTCGGCACGGAATCCGAACTGTTCGTCGCGTGGCTGAAGGTGTGGCGTCATGTGCAGCAGTAGCAGTTTCTCGAACAACTTCGACGTCGTCGAGAGGAGCGTAATAGGGCGATAGCTTCCCGGTTGGAGGATGTTTTTCCCCGGCTTCGGCAGCATGATGAGTCTGCCAAGTCGCCATGTAGCGGGAAAGTGTCCGGTACGGAGAATGCCATTGAAGAGGCGCGTCAACGTTGCGATTGCTCGTGGAATTAGGTGGCGCAAGGCCTCATTGGTCACCCGGTCGGGTCCAGGCGCTTTCCGGAGAGGCATTCGACGAATCATCCTCTGAATTTGGCCAGGGGAGAAGATAATGGGTCCTCGGTCGGGGCTATCGGCTGCTCAAAGTATAGCTGTAGCTTCCTCTCAACCTCTGCTACGTGCTGCATATTGTGAACAGGATTCGGTTGGAACTGCGCTTCCAGGAAGTCGGCGAATATCTCCGCTCGGTCCTCGGCACGGTAACGTGGGGTTCCGTCACTAGCCAACAGGGGCCTAACCGGAGCAGGTTTCCCGGACAGTTGTCGACATAGGCGATGTATACTCGACCAATCTTCACTGGCTCGCTCGATGGTGCGTTGCCACGACTCCGCCACGTTTGTTGCCAACGAGGCAGAGATCTTCGCAGCCAGAGCATTGAGCTGGGACTTCATGGTTGGGCATCGGGCGTTCTGCCACTGCCGGCGCAGTTTCCTCTTCCTCTCAATCATAGCCAGAATGTGGGCAGGGAGTTGGAAGGGCTTCCTTGTGGTAGCGACGTCAAGTTTCGACTCTCGAAGTGAGGTTTGTAGGGCCGCGCTGAGATCTGTCGTAAGTGTCTCGACGTCGTTTGTTGTCTCGACTGGGAAAGAGGGTGAGAGCTCTGCCATATGCTCAGCAAAGACTCGCCAGTCTTGGCGTGATCGAGAGGGTAGTTGGAACGTTTGCGGGATGTCATCCAGAGTCAGTAACACCAGCTGGTGGTCTGAAATGAGGTGGTCGTCCAGGACGTCAAGATACACCGCCGCATCAACGCCGCGGGTGACGACTAAATCTATGACGTCCGGTGTGTGGGCAACCCAGTACGAGTAGTGTGTCGGAACCTCTGGTCCTAATACCTGGTACTCGTTTCGGTCTGCATCATCTAGAAGGCGTCGGCCTTCCGGGCATGTGGAGTTGGAGTTCCACGCCGTATGTTTTGCATTGAAGTGGAGAAGGAAATCGGTCCGGTGCGACTGTATGTGCACCAGGGAAGCGTGGCGGGGGCGCTGTTGCCTTTTTTGGCTTTTGCGGTGTCGGGCGTGTCTGCTCTGTGAGAATAAATGCCGGTGGCGTGGAGGCAGACGCAGGTACAGCTACAGGCGCATCAGTCGGTACAGCTGGTGCAGACCCGGGTAAGTTTCCGGTCAATGAAGGGGCCTGGGGGTGTATTCGGACGCGAGAGCATGAGGGAGGTGAAGAATTCCTCCCCCGCTCCCGGCGTCGGTGCGAGGTTGATGGGTGCGAGGTTGATGGTTGCGAGGGGCGGCGCGATAGCATCGCTTGATCCGCGGCCACCACACGGTTGATCGCGGACAGCACTACGCCACTGGAGCGGACGTACACTCGCTTCGCAACCCCTGAGTTCGGTTGCGGTGGGCGAGTTCCCCGACGTGTGGTCGGGAAGTGGCTGTGGCACGGAGGTGGCATGCCAAATTTCACCTTTCTTGCTTCTTGGTTGACATTTAAAATATGGTGTTTTGACGGTGCGCTTCACGATCAGCGGCCCACGGCACAAAGCAACCACTGAACCGGCCCCCTGGGGCTTGCCGCTGGTGGCAGACCGGGGGCCGAAGACAGCAGTGTACCCTGCGGTATCCGAAGGCTACCGATGTGAGCGTGGTGTTAATAAAATTGCTAACGCGCAAAACCGCGGTCGATCGGCGTTCAATACGCGGGCTGGAATGTTGTTATTGTCACTTCGCTCGGAGCACGAGGCGAGCGACGCCTGTACCGGACGAAGTGACGTCACTAGCACAAACGGCGAGAGATCGGCAAAACACGTGCGTCCCTCTTGACAGCGCGTAGCGGACTAAAGATGTATCTATTCTGCTAGGGTCTCTAGTGTGGTGTGATATTCTAAATCTAAACCATAACTTACAATGGGCTCCTTCAATTTTGTACAATTATTGTAATTGCTATGAAAACTTTTATTAGAGTACCCTGCCAGTTTACCAAGTTGTAGTTTTCTAAACTGTTCGAAAAATATATTTATTTAATTATTTTTGTTTTCTTATTTCAAAATGAAAGAAGAGATATTTTTTTCAATCTCAAATACAGAAAATTTAAATAAAAATTAGGTACATAGAGAAAGACTGAAGTGCCTACCTCTTGGTATTACTTTAAATCGATAAAATCACAGGTTAATCATTATTTCACCTATAGCCTTCATTTCAAAACCATTACTACATAAAATAAATATATAAGATATACATTGACAAACATGATGAGCAGGGGGCGAGGCTCGTCGTACATAAAACCGCGATATTAAATATTCCGAACTTAATAAGTAGTAGAAGATACGACCCTAGATCGACTTTCACCGGGCTGATAATAGAATAAAACTTATTTTATAATAAATTTCGTATATTAGAAAATATATTAAAAATGGGTTCTCTAAAAAAATCCGGGACAGAATAATTTTTGGTAATTTTTTTTTTTTTGTTTATAGTAAAACTAATAAATATTAATAATTAATTATTAAACAATATCGCATAAATTGAACAAATAAATAAATAAAAATATATATGTATATCAATTAAACAAGTAAATCATCAATATATATTATATATATTAAGTATTAAATATATTATATTAATATATATTTATTTATTGGTTTGTTTAATTTATGTTAAATTGTTTAATATTTTATTATTAATATTTATTGGTTTAATTATAAACTAAATATAATTTTTAATTATTTTTTATTTTTTAATAAGAATATTATGTCCAGGATTTTTTTAGACAACCAATTTTTAATATGTTTTCTAATATACTAAATTTATTTTAAACTAAGTTTTATTCTATTATCAGCTTGGTGAAGGTCGATGAAGGGTCTGATCTTAGACCAAAATAATATATATTACGGACATTTAACACACTACACCATCTAGTCTAGACAACTGATATAAATACATATATATGTACTTTTTTTTGTAAATACATACTACATATTATTACATATCATACATAGCACCCAAACTCCGAAAGTCATCAGTCGCATACCATACAGTCACTACCATTGCGCCACCGAGACAGTCAATGATACACCGTCTTGGGTGCACGTATGGCGTAGTGGTTTAAACGGTCGCACGCCGATTTCTACTGCACTACTAGGGAGTTGGAGGTTCGCACCACACATGGGATGTGAGCCTAATCCAAAAATTGTTGTTCTGAATCTGGGTCCTAGTGCGAGAGTTGTCTTTTCTTTAATAAAAACAATGTTCATTGTTTGCCGACGGCTCACATGCATTATCATAGTTTGTTATATACATTTTAAATAATGCAGTTACGTTGTGCGAGACAATAATATTTATATTGACTCCTACACAAGGAAGTCAATAAAAGTATGGAGAACACCATATTTTTTCAAGAATAGTTTTCGTTTATACCATGAGTTCTGATCCTGGCCATAAAACACTCATAAAAGTAATGTAGATACAAAGGATTGTTCTGGCGTCCTGAGAAATACCTACGTTGCAAATAAGGGTACGTTTTTTGTTCGGCAGTCCTGTTAGCAAAAACTATTGTTCGAAGCAAAGAGCATTGTTGCAAGGGTGCGTTTAAGTGAAATTTTTACCTGAGTGATCTTTCGATCGCTCCAGTAATACACGAGCCTGGCAAAGATTTAGTCTTTGGTTTGGTTTTGGAATATAAATCGTTTTAAAATAGTGACACGAAACAACTGATTAAATTGATAACACACTTATGTAAGTAATTTCCATAGATATATTTATTTACTACCAAGTGCGAGTACCGAACTCAAATGTACAAAATAATGAAGTATATTTTATGTTGCAATATAAACTATCATGCTTAAAAAAATTAAATAATTCATAAACATTATAATCTCTCAGATCATACTTATTACTGGTAACCACTAATATAAGAATTCGAGCTGTGACGTCTTGTGGAACACACGTGTATAGATGGCTCCCGGAATTTTATTCTCTAAATAGTTTAACGTAATTTCTATAGTGCTGAAAATGGATTTAAACGTTCCTAAAACAATGCACGTGCAGTGGTGGTAGTACAGTGTTAAATTAGTGAATTTATCGTGATACCGACAACATTTAAGTGCAAACAGTGAATTACGGGTACGTTTAAGCTGAGTGTCGATATCGCTCTCTCTAACTCGCGTACAAAACAGGCTCACGTTTCTCTCTCGTACACAGCATCGAAATTTACGTTGAAAATGAATTGTGCTGTTTGATAATAAGAACATTGAACTTGCTGATTGAAATGTCTTGGGTGTATATCAGGATTCCATCACAAACCTGCGAATGTCACACTAGCCGTATCCAGGGAAGAGAAAGCTCAGCGGAAGCGCTCTTTTAATTGTGATTCCTGTTTGAACATAAGTCAGCGCGTTTGGGTAACAGATGAAACACCGATTCACGCAATTGCCACTAGCCTAATGAACCAATCCTATGTAAATAGTGGTAAGGTAAGCCCAGGAATGTTATCTTTGGCTGATGAACCTAATCTGGTGTCAAGTATTGTCGAAAAAATTAACAATACAATAATTGAAAAATTAAGTAACATTGAAACAAAAATGTTAGAAGAGATCAGGGCTACTGTGACAGTATTTACTTTGGCAAATTTACTATATTACTATATTACTACTATACTTAGTCAATTGAGGAAGGAATTGAATGAAATTAATATGAAGTGCATTTCGTACGAGCAGGAGATAAAAACATTGAAGACTGTGAAACAAAGAACACCCCAGCAAAAATCTAAGAATAACATCGTTGCCAATAAATGCCAACTTCAACAGGGTTCACCAGTGTCCAAGAACAAACCATCCTCCTCCACGGGCGGTCCACTCGGTGACACAGACATTCAGTCAGTGCCAGATGTGTCGGGTACGTCAGGTAGACCAAAAGTTACTTATGCATCGGTGGCAACGAAACAAGCGCATACCCTATCCAGTGCAGTTGGGAGCGAGAAAATCAGTACGTGGACAGAAGTAACTTATAAGAAGAGAATCCAGGGAAAATTGGAGGTAACACTTTGATAACAACCATTAAAGCCGTTGAGCGTAAGAAGTTCTTACACGTATGGATATTGGACAAATCTACCACGGAAGAAAATTTAAAGGATTACATTAGAGATATAGTGGGCAATAATTCAGAAATTGACGTAAGAAAAACTGAAACCCAAGACTGAGCGGAATTATGCGTCTTTCAAGATCGGGGTTACAGAATGTAACTATGAAAAGCTCTGTAACCCAGACTTATGGCCTCTTAATTGCGAATTTAGCGAATGGATTTATTTTCGTCGGCTAGACAAAACAACCCAACAATAACTTGAGCAGTAATATTAACATTCTGTATCAAAATTTTCGTGGATTACGCACTAAAACATCGAAATTCTTAGCCTTACTTGAATCATCCGAATCTGATATATTCGCAATAACAGAAACGGGTCTAAACCAAGCTATCCACGATGATGAATTTATATTACCGGAGTACCAAGTGTTACGGACGGGCGGAAGCACGGTGGCGTGCTTTTAGTGGCCACACCGCGGTTGGAGATGCAACTAATAACAATACAGCATAAGTTTGAGTTAGTTTGTGCTGCAATTTACAATAATCAATCTCAGTTTTTGTTTGCGTGTTGTGTTGTATATATAGTATACTTGCTTTTACACGGGGCTTCGCTCACGCAGACTTTCACCCCCTGATTTACCCCCTTAGGGGTGGAATTTCAAAAATTCCAAAAAGTGCTCACTTACGTTATATAAGGAATCTACATGCAAAATTTCAGGATTCTAGGTTCAGCGGTTTGGACTGTGCGTTGATCTCTGCGTATGTCAGTCAGTCAGTCAGTCACCCCTTCCTCTTTTATATAATATATATATAGATTATACAATTATACATATACCAACGCAAACAGAAAAAATGAATATATGGTAATGTTTGATTTATTAGAGAAACTATGTGTAAAGTATAAGAATAATTTAGTTATTGTGGGAGATTTTAACCTATTTTCGTGTAATATAATATTTAGTTATAATATTTTAAAAGTGAATGTTAAGCCGAATAATATATAGCCGTAATATGTAGTTATAATATTTTAAAAGTGAATGTTAAGCCCTTCGGCTTACTTATTGGTGCTAATCATGTTGACATCATTGAACTAAAATTTCATTAAAATTAACTTAGTATTTTACTTAAGTGATTTCGAAAATCATAGTTTATTGTTATGTCCTCAGATTACAAAAGAAAGCCAGATGGAACGTTCTTGTGAAATAACATGACGCCGATTGATTTATTTTAGTATGCGTGATAGCCGGAGCGACACTGTAGGAACACGTACATCTTTGTGTGTGTAATGATATCATACGCAGTAAGAAATTCCATATTTTATTGATAAATATTACTATTGAAAAAAGGGTATTTTACTATTAAAGAACTTTAAATGTTATTGTTTTTATTTCAGTTACTGTTACATACTATGCAAACTCTCAGCAACCTTTATTTTGCACTAACTTTTTATAATATTGTCGTTTTGCGTGTAAATTTTGTGTAAAAATTATAAAAAAGTAAAATAAATTACTTTACCAAAAGTACTTGTAATGTATGATTAATATTTTTTTATATTCTGCGGTTATGGGAATCAAGTTTCGTACTATCGATCATGCTCAACCATTCAATTATGATGTGAAGCACAAGTTAAAGACATAAAACACATCAAGACACAGAAAAGCAATTTGTAGAAACATCCACAACTTGTTCGTGTAATAATTATCAGAAATAATTGTATGTATCACCAAGGAATACTTTCAGATGAGGGTTGGAACCAAGTCCCTAAATATAGATCTGAGGTTAATTACTGTCTGGAATAACAAGTAATTTCCCTAATTGAAGGGGAAAAAAATAGTCAGAAACTGGTATCACAGTCGAACTGCGGTTGAGGTTTTGTGTTCCGACACAACAAAATAATTATTAGGTAAATAAATAATTATAGCAACTAAATAACCTGTATTTACCTTTGAAAAGATATTCTATCATCTTTTTTTGTTTTTGGGAACTACTCTTACAATGTTTAATGATGCAAGACGGCATTTTGAAAATAAAATCAAAAATCACTCGTGACGTGAACACAATATGGCGGTTTGTCAAACACTGCCGCGAGAATGTATTCGCTTTCTAATTCATATTTACTTTGTAGATACACTGTCGTGTTCTTTACGGTCTATTTGGCTTTCTTTATTAATCTGAGGTTATGTCCATCTTAATTTACTGTTCATTATCACAACATTAAAAAATTATTTGTGCTATAGTTATACCAGATAAGACTGACGTGATAATTTGCTAAATTGTGATTTTTGACAAATAATATCATGCACATGCCACTGACATGAACTGATATGAGCAAAAATTATGTAAAAAAAATATTTTAAAAAAAATTTCATCATTAAATAAATTCTACAAATAAGAATTTTTACATTAACAGTTTATTCACTAAATTAGTCGTCATGTAGTTAAACGACGACGCCTAATTTTAGAACGACCTGTCTAATTTAATTTTAGACAATCTTAGTAGTTTTGAACAATCAACAGAAGAATATCAAATGAAAAATTGTGGTCTAGGTTGAGTCCTGTTACCAATTTTGAATGTGTCAAGTAACGCCGCGGGGCGAAGCTAGTCTAAAAAAGTAGCCTAAGTTACTCCTTATATCATCAGTGAAAGTACCGTCAAAATCGGTCCAGCCGCTCCAGAGATTAGTTGGAACAAACAAACAGACAGACAAAATGTCACAGAATATTTTCTGTACATTGTGACATTGTGACAATGTGACTGTGTAAGATAAGATATTATCTTGCGACGATTTCGACATTGGCGAAATGCACGATTATTATATTTTAAAGTGTAATAAATCCGCATTCTCATGTACAATTGTTTACAGTAGGCTAGTGGAAAACACTTGCAAGGCATTGAGAAAGTTAGAGTCTGTATCTCATTTAAGAGACTTTTTAGGATTTCACAGTTCAAGTAGTTCCCCTTGAAAAAGTTGCAGAATCGTTCCTCCATTGATCTGACAATCTCAAGCGGATGGCACTCGCGCTCGTACGTCGAACTGGTCCGAACCGGTCCCAGATATTGTGTCCGTGAGCAGTGTCTATGTGTGGGTTGCTCGAGCGCTCATTGTATGGAGATTGACTTCTGTACCTATCTATTTTGTAACATAGGTGTCCTTTTTAAATTAAGATTGCTGACCAGAGGGCTTGATCTTTTGCGCGGGTGGACCCGTAAAGATAAAGATTTATTTCTTCATCTAAACGTCAGGAACCTTCTTAATTAGTTTTGTTTAAAGATAAATAAAGTTTGAATTATATTGCAACATCGTTATTTTTTCATTTTAGATTTATTTATGATATGTCAGAGTAGGAAAAATTGCGAGATTTAGTTAAAGCAAGCTCATTTACAACTATAGCTTAGCTCCTAATCGGCATCCAACACATCACAAAAACAATGCACATTAGTTTAAGTTTTCTAAAGAAATTTGTCCAACATTTTAAGGTTGCAAAATTATAGAATCTTGCCACGATTATTTAGAAATCAAAAGAAATTCTCGAGTGAGGGTATCCCTGAAATAGTATTCCAATGTTTTTCCTATTCACCAACAGCAGTAGCACTATTATCAAACTTGACTAACAAATTGTGAATGATTATGACGTCACACACACGGTGGGCAGGTCTAATGTGATGAGGACATATCAGTTTCACGACCGTTCCATACCAATATCATAATTCGAAAGAAAATCTGTGTCTGTTTATTACGCTTTCATGGCTAAACCGCTGCACCGGTATCTATGTAATTTGGCATGGGGACACTTTGATTCTTGAGGACACACAGGCTTCTCTTTCTCGATAACCAACATACACGCGGTCGGAGCCGCAGAGAAAAGCTTGTATTAAATATTGACATTCAGTGATTGTTAATTAATTGTCTTTTATTTATCACTAGCTGTTGTCCGCGGCTCCGCCCGCGTGTATATCGGTTATCGCGGCAAATATTAGCCTGTGTTATTCTGATGTATACCTACTTATAATTTTTAACGACGAATATTTTAACGTTATTGGTAAATTAGAATTATTATTTTAATTATGTCCTTTTTTTATGAAAAAAATAATGGAGGCTTTTAAAAAAAATGCTTGCGTACAAAGTAGGTACACATGTCAGAAATGTAACTTCTTTGGCACACGGAACCCCTTTCGCACTCTCTTTCAATCGGCTGCAATTTCTCCCTCTTCTTGGACAAAAACGTCCCACATTTTCGTGACACTTTTATTGTTTCATCCGTAAAAAAATTACTCTCATGCGCGCAAAGAAGTTTCACTTTATATCACGATACGAGACGACGGACAGGCAATTGTGTTTCTGTACCGCGTGGCTCATTCAACCATAGGAACAACCCGCTTATTTACACTGCTTGAGAAGAAATAAATAAGTGTTCGCAATGCTACTTCCTACTTCACCAACTTTTGTGGGTTCAAATTTCACGTGGGACAACTTACTGTGTGATCCACAAATTGTTGTTCTGAGTCTCGGTGTTCTTTGTATCCATTTCATATATAAATGTTTGTAAAGTCCCCCGCGGAAGTTATCTTTTAAAAATGAAAAACAAAAAAGAAGTTATAAACAATAGGTAAAAATATTAAAAGCTAAATAATCTCTATAAACATTACACACAAAAAATCCATCGTATTTTTTTACCCACCAAAATATGGCCAAAAGCCTTAAGCTGGACACCCTGAATAATTTTCGTTTGAATAGCTTCCAGAAGATATGGCGAATCATAAACGCGTCCTGATTGGCCGCTAAAATAACATATAATTTTGTTGGCAGCTGATTGGTTGTGCGGTGGCGCCAACAAATACATATAAATAAAACTCGAAGCTTTGTCACGTACCTACACATTACGCATTTGCCTTGGTTGCAATTAACACCTAGAGCCACCTATAATCATTTTTCTACATTTTCTACATTACGCAGAAAAACGAACTACAAGATATGCCTGAGAGAATAGAACTTGCGGCTGGTCCGAGTGGAGAATCCGAAATGAACGTTGATGAAAACCCTGATAACTTATTCACCCTCTTTTTAAACTTTCTAAAAAGTGATGAGGTAAGCACAAACAATTTACTTTTAATAGTACTGGTGAAGGTCGTGGGAAGCGATGCAGACAACACAGGACCTTTTGATGTGCAGGCTTATTACACCTGGGTGTAATCACCAGAGTGAATGAAGTAGATTTTTGCATTTCCTCATATTACCTTGGAAGAATGTCACCTATTTTCATATTCACCTAGATGAAATAATATATGTTAACGATGGGCTTTGTCACCTTGAAATTGATTCACCCAGGTGAACAAAGGTGACTTTAACTTCTTACCTGTTTTTATGTTTAAAGGGTACCATAGCCAAAATGGCAAGTATCGGAACCCGATTTCTCACAGACTATTGCTGTTAAAAACCTTTTATTTCGCATGAACTACGTGAGTAATTATCATGCCAACATCCGCCAAAGTCGAGATTCATAAAAGTGAATGCCTAGTTCTGGAGCGTTTGGGTTCGAATCCTGGGTCTAGTAAAAGCATTACTGAGGTTACTAGGTTTATGATAGGTAACTACGGATTCCTATACTGGTCGTGGCTCGAACGCACTTGCCCAGTACTGCAACAACTAGTATTAATAAGCGGTTAGAATTCATTTATTTCAGAAATAAACAAAGTTGTCGGTATCTTACAAAATGTGTGTCCAGAACTCCAGAGAACCGATATGCTAAGTAATATTTAAAAAAGATAGCAGGTACTTTGATAAAATCTTGTCTACTTCGGTTTAGTTAGGGCCTGTTCACACTGAATATTATTGAAATGTATATTTATATTACTACTAGTTTTCGCCTGCGGATCCGCCCGCTCAAAGGTCGTTTATTGCGATGATTCTTCAAATTGACATAACTATTCATTTAAGAACCGACTAGTTGTTACCCGCGGCTCTGCCCGCGTGCATGTCGGCTATCGCGGCAACTAGTAGCCTGTGTTATTCTGATGTATAAGCTATATTATTGTAAAGTTTCATCCAAATCCGTTCAGTAGATTTTGCGTGAAAAAGTAACAAACTTCTATCCATCCATCCATACTTAGAAATTTTCGCGTTTATAATATTAGTACGATTGAAATGAAACAAACATTAAATGTTAAATGAAGCAAACCGCAACGCATTAGTGACTGTAACACCGCATTCAAATCGGTTTAGCCATTCCTGAGATTAGTGTGCACAAACGTTTAGACAACAAGAAATTTTGAAATTAGTGACGCCCTCACCCATTACCGATTCGATTTGAAACGAATAGCGATTTTATTTATGAAGAACTTTCAATCGATTTAATTAAATATATTTTGTTGAAATATTAATTGTTCCTTTATTAGTTTGAGAAATAAACAAAAATATAAATAATAAATCAGTAAATTAGATGAATGAACAGAGTTATTGTTCTTTACTCTTGGTTTGATCCTAAATTCCAAGATTTCGACTTAATTTCTTGCAAAAATTCAATCTTGGAGTCATAGATACTATTTTTATTTCCTTTTTTTATTATATTTACAGAAAAAATACTTATATGAAGTCAAATTATTTTTATCATATGATCGATTAATCGTATTTCAAGTACTGTTTTATAGTCTGTGGTTGTTAGTTATGCATAGACCACTTCACTAACCGTCACAGTCAATAAAGTACGACATTACTGTAGTACATAATTCCGAAAAAAAAAGGTAATTTATAGGCGTGAGCTGTCAAAAAGAAAATAAACGAATGGACAAAGTATAGCGTGTCGTTGTTAAAATTTGAAAATAAAATATAACTTTTACTAATTTAACTTAATGTTTAATTAAATTAATACTAATAGACACTTTTAATAATGTTAAAACATTGTGTAAGTAAACATTAAACTGATTAAGATGTCTTGAAATATAAAAGTTTTGATTTTCAAGCTTTATGTGGGTACACTAAAACTGATAAAAGTACACAAATTGAACATAGAAAAGAGTATAATTATTATTATTTTTACGGGAATTAACGCGATCACTATTTCAAGGTACTACATACCTCTGTTTTGCCTAGTTTAGTATAGAAAAGAGTAGTCCCATTACAAAAAGGTGTTTAGTATAGAATTTTATTTATTTTGGTATATATTTGGCGCAATCCCGAAGATTTCTATTTTAATCTTAATGACCATGAAAGTTTAAAACAATATATTTTTGTAAAAAATACAAAGTATAAAAACAAAAGTAGGTATAATAAATTACTGCATCCTTTCTTAAGCTTCCTTTTCCAAATTCGTAAACACTGAATCCTTATAGTTTCGTCATGTCCGTCCGTCCATGTGTCCACACTGTATACCACAGACTATTATCGCCAGAAACTTTAAATTACTGCATCCTTTCTTAAGCTTCCCTTTCCAAATTCGTAAACACGGAATCCTTATAGCTTCGTCATGTCCGTCCATGTGTCCACACTGTATACCACAGACTATTATTGCCATATGTAACAGGTCCAATTCTGTACATTAAAGATATTTTGAAAAGTTTTTTTTGCAGCGCTCTCAATAATCGATACTGAAGCCAAAACTGTATTTTTTTTTCGTTTTTGTCTGTCTGTCTGTCTGTATCTTGGCCGCGCATCACGCTGAAACTACTGAATAGATTCAAATGAAACTTGGCATGATTTGAGTTCATATGTACTTAGTTGTAATTCAATAACACATAGTCCGATTTCTTTCATTCTTTTTTTGTCCGCGACTGTACACTGCCTGTGGGAAGCTGAAACAGATATGTAAATATGGCGGTACGAAGTTCGCCGGGTCAGCTAGTGTTTAATACGAATGCTCTTACTACTATCTACCATAGGTTCATTAGGCGTGACTCGATACGCACTTGGCTAGAATATTTTTAAAGTAAGATTCTTGATACCTACTGTTGCTTTACATTTGGTCATTCTTGTTGGATTAAGTAAGAGCGCAGTGTGAAAGCTTTACCAACAGCAATGAACTTGAGCTGACTGTTTATAGAAGGTACAGCAGATTACTTGTGGACTGTGGTATGAAATGTATATTTGCTTATAAATCTTTCATCTACTGCCTAAAACATTCGACTGCCTGGCCCGGCGGCGTAGTAATAGCGTATGCGCTTGCTGAGCTTGTGTCTTGGGTTCGATTCCCGGGTTAGACAAAATGTTTGTATGATTTGCAAATGTGTTTCGGAATTTGGGTGTTTTACAAGCTTTTACTTAGTTTCACCTGTCCCGATGTTTGTTTGTAATCAAATCTTGCAAGTTAAATTTGATCCACTGCCCGATTTCCGATTGAGCTGAAATTTGAAATAAACCTTTAGTTCTGATAATTATATAAAATCGTTATTATTAGAAATCCAAAATGGCCGCCGTAACATTAATAAAAAAATAACTTTAAGCCCTTTCATTTGATACCCATTCGGGTGGTAAAAAAGCTTTTTAAATAAATCATTTGTTTATATGTACCTATGTATTTACAAAAAAAATATATATCAGCTGTCTAATAATACAAGCTCTGCTTAGTTTGGGAGAATATGGACTGGTGTGTGAGATGACCGAAAAATAAGTAGAATAAAAAAACAACTACATTTTCCAATAATATTAGTTATTAACTTATTATAACAATTCTAAGTCAGTACCTTTCCGTAAATACTTTAATATATCAAAAAAATGATTTTACAGGTGCGTGAGGACTCAAAAAATGGACGAGAATACAAAAAACTTTTTACATTGCTCACTGAATCGGAAGCTACTGAGGAAAATTTTGTGAGAATGTCCGAAATTTTGGATAATTTGCTAGGAGGCTTGTCTGATACATCAGAACATTCATCCATCCAGCCGAATCAGTTTTCGAATGAGCCTGAGCAGAATGTCGATAACATCAGTGAGAATGAGCAGTACAATAGATCCGACGGTAACATGCAAAATGCATCCACCCAGCCTAATCAGTTTTTGGATGAGTCTGAACACAATGACGATAACATCAGTGCGGATGAGCAGTATAATAGATCAGACGGTAACATGCAAGATGCATCCACCCAGCCTAATCAGTTTTTGGATGAGTCTGAACGGAATAACTTCATCATCAGTGCGAATGAGGAGTTCAATATATCCGACGATGAGGTGGTAATTACTAATAGGCACATTCACTTTCGTGCGAAGACAATGGAAGCGAAACAAGCACAGGTAACCTTTGGTTTATATTCCGTACACTAACACTTCCGTGGCTTTTTGGGGTTCTACTTCAAATGGAAAAAACGGACCCCTTATAGGATCAGTTTGTTGTCCGTCTGTCTGTCCGTCAATACCCTTTTTCTCAGGAACGCGTGGAGTTATCATATCATATCCAATAAATAATATTGGAGTGTCTGTTTGTAATATTAAAATAACAGCTTTTTACTAAATGCATATATGTATACACAGTACATATACTAAAATAACATTTTTTACAATTTTTGTCTCTGCCTGACTGTCTGTCGGTCTGTCTGTTTGTTCCGGGTTATCTCTGGAACGGCTGGACCGATTTTGATGGGACTTTCACTGGCAGATAGCTGATGATCCAAGGTGTAACTTAGGCCACTTTTTTTTAGACTAGCTTGGTCCCGCGGTGTTATCCGCAGTACAACAATAACCGTGGGTAACACTGCGGAGTTCAGCTAGTTTAAAATATAAATTAAAATAATTTATTTAGGTTGCCTGCGGTTGAGCATGACACGTACATAATAAATTCATCATCATTTTGAATTAAATTTTGTATATTCATGCGGTTTTTTTTTAAATTAAACAGATCAAAATTCAACAAACAGATTGCATTCGATACGATCCGCGGATCGGCTCAAGACTTTACAGGTGCTCTCACACCGCAGTTAAATGTTACAGAATGTTGGATACCATTTTTAACAAATTGTAAGACAAGTTATTAAATGTGACTGATGTTATACAACATCATGTAACAAAATGTTCCAAATAATTATAACATGATAAAACAAATTATAACTCTTGTTGTATAACACGTTAGTACCATTAGTTATTCTGTGGTATAACAACATCCGAGCCTCAGCGGGACGTTAGCGGAAGGGCGAAAAGAGGTTGCTCGCGCGCAATGTTGGGCATTAATCAATTATTTTTTTGAATCCTACTTCTTTCATTCCTACTTATTCCTACTAATATTATAAATGCGAAAGTTTGTAAGGATGTGTGTTTGTTGCTCTTTCACGCAAAAACTACAGAACGGATTTTCATGAGACTTTACAATAATATAGCTTAGACATCGGAATAACATAATAAGTTAAAATTTATAGAGATTTTTAAAATGTAAATACCGACATAAACGCGGACGGAGCCGCGTGCTAAAGCTAGTTGTTTTATAAAGCAATTAAAACTAACAATTAACTTATTGTAGAATGCAGTTAAGAACGATCTTCTGAATACATCCTGGAAGTTTAACGTTAGTTGTCCCTTATACACCCTCTAAAAGAAGGTAGGTACCATAGAAATATATTAGAATAGAAATATATTAGAATAGAAATATATTTAGACATATATTAGACATGTTAGCGACAGAAACAAGCTCAGACTCGTTCAATGCGCACTGACTAAAGTTGAACTTTCAATGCTGCAGTTGCTTGCTGAAAATAAAAGCCAAACCAGTTAGCACTTCCTCCATTGAGCCACTACCAGCTTCCTCGAAAAGCAGACCCATAGTCAAACTGATTGTTACAGAATGTTATACGATGTTATACAACAAGTTTAATCTGTGTGAGAGAGCTTGCAACACATAACATGTCGTCGCAAATGTTATAAAATGTTATTGTGTTACACAATGTTTTATAAAGTTATATAACTGCTGTGTGGGAGCACCTTAGAGATATCTGTAGCGTAAAGGCGCCCTGAGGACGGCAATGTGTGTGTTGTGTAGAAGATTTCTATAAATGGTAGTCTAAAATGCGTAAAGTATACAATTATAAGTGTATACAATTATACTACAAAAATGAAAAAAGTATACAATTATAATTGTACATTTTGCACCTATACAAGCTCTGCTTACCTTGGGACTAGATGGCGTTGTGTGTTAAATGTCCGAAATATTTATTATTATTATTATTAACTGTAGGTGCTTATAGTACAAGAATCTAAAACATGAGTAATTTTAAGTAAAATGCTGCTATAATATCAACCTTTTACTGTTACAGGCGGATCCAAGGGCATTAACTCGATTAGAAAGAATCAGGAAACTGATGGTATTGCTGCATAGATCAGAGGTTATTGAGGCTCAATTTACGAGGTTGTTCACAATTATGAGTAGGATGAAAGAACAATGTAAAGTTTGCAACCCACCCAACCAGCCTCAGGTAAACAATTTTATTACAGAGAGTTTTGGCAACGTTTCAAAGTTCCTAAGAAAAAAAGTATTTGCACGTAGTGTAGTGCCATACTTAATTTATAAGCAAATATTTTTTTTTTTTATTAAATCAGGGACTATGTTTCCTTATACGGAATATTTTTTAATAATTATGACGATTTCCCCGACAGATTTAGGTCAAAAGCTTATCAATGGGTGTATTTTTATTTTTTTTAATTAATGTCTAAAATAATAAATTCGTAGAGATATAATATGTACACATACTATCACACATAAAAATCTTTCTTGATAATATATAACTGTGCTTACTTAGAGAACTACGCGTTTTAAGAAGTCTTAGTGTGGTGCTTCGTTCCATAAATTGACCGATCTCGGTATCGAAACGTGTTACGTTTTGCAATCATCTCGTATATGATGAAGTAAAAGATTTTGGATAAATAAATTGTAATTTGGTTTGGTAAACTTTCTCAAACCAAAATAATACACAAAATAAAAATACCACCGTAAATGGTCCACTTTAACTACCGAACTTAATATGTTATTATTTTGATGAATCTTAGCAGAATGGCGATAACATCAGTCAGAATGAAGAGATCCAGAGATGGATAGATAGATCTAATGATAATGTGCTCGAATCAGCAAATCAGCAAAATCAGTTTTTGGTGGAGCCTGACCAGAATGTTGACATCACTGAGGAGGAGATAGTCAACAGATCCGACAATAACGTGCCAATTTTTAACAGCGTAAGTTAGAGAATTATATATTACTAGCTTTTACACGCGGCTTCGCTCACGCAGACTTTCATCCCCTGATTTACCCCCTTAGGGGTGGAATTTCAAAAATTCCGTTCTTAGTGCTCACTTACTTTATATAAAGAACCTACATGCAAAATTTCAGGATTCTAGCTTCAGCGGTTTGGGCTGTGCGTTGATCTCTGGGTA
Source organism: Diaphora mendica (assembly GCA_949125395.1). Taxonomy (NCBI): domain Eukaryota; kingdom Metazoa; phylum Arthropoda; class Insecta; order Lepidoptera; family Erebidae; genus Diaphora; species Diaphora mendica. Next base: position 8,814,992 of record OX421327.1, read on the forward strand.
TGTCAGTCAGTCAGTCACATTACTCTTTATATATATATATATATATATTTATATACTAGCTGACCCGGCGAACTTCGTACCGCCATATTTACATATCTGTCTCAGCTTCCCACAGGCAGTGTACAGTCGCGGACAAAAACTATCCTATCTCTCAAGTTGGATCGAACTGCACATGGTGTGCAAATTTTATTATAATCGGTTAAGTGGTTTAGGAGTCCATTGAGGACAAACATTGTGACACGAGATTTATATATATTAAGATATATATATATATAGAGATTTAAACGTTATAGGTTTAGGACAAAAGCGACTTGCCCAGTACAGATAAGTCAAAGAAGTCGGTTTAACCAATCCACCACAAATAATTTTTAACCGACTTCAAAAAAAGGAGGAGGTTCTCAATTCAACTGTTTTTTGTTTTGTTTCATGTTTGTTACCTCATAACTTTTGACTGGGTGAACCGATTTTGATGATTCTTTTTTTATTTGAAAGCTGGTGCTTCCCGAATGGTTCCATTTAAATTTGGTCCAGATTGAAGTCGGTTTTTTTTTTGTTAAAATTTGTAATTATATAAAGTGAGGTAGACACAGGTCACATAATTTGATTATTTTAGCTTTTGGAAATACTTTTAAATTATCAATTTTGAAAGTGTATAAGTTAAGGATTTTTTTATTGCATTCTTAGGTCCCAATTGGGACTCCCAATATACATATAGAAGAAAATCAAAAGTTAACGGGTTATTTTTTTAAATTTAGAAAATAATTACGAACGAAAAATATGCCAGTACGAAGTTCGTCGGGTCAGCTAGTTTAATATAATAATAATCACAACAACCCCCAGTCTATTAGAAAACGGCACGGTGACCCCTTAAACCGCTACACCATCTGTGCATTGCGATAAATAATTCACTATGCTTATATTCCCTGGAGAGACGCTCATAGCACAGTTTTAATTTTTATTTTTATATGTAATAGTGGGCAAACGAGCAGGCGTATCACCTGATGGTAAGCGATTACCGCCGCCCATGGACACCCGCAAGACCAGAGGCGTCACGAGTGCGTTGACGGCCTTCGGGAGACTTGGAGAGGAATGGGGGGAGGGGTTGGGGTATAAGCCTTTTTTTTTTTTTTTTTTTTAACGTGTGGAAATCCCATCGGACCGTCACCCCACCGGGGTTTACGGCGAGGCAGTGTGTCGGACTCGAACCGACTAAAACCACACGGTGTGCCACTCTGCGCCTGTGAAGGGAGGAATCCGGGAACTGCTGATATTAACACATCCGGACCCCTCCCAGCGCTTGCCCGCACAGAAGCGGGCACCGTCACCTGATGGACTCTCTAAGTAGGCGACGTACGGCACACGCGTACGCCGCCCCCTCGCGGGTGGCCACTAGAGCGGATGGAGGGGAAAACCCGTCCCGACCATCCGCGGCCACACTCAGGGCGGCATGAGGCGCAGATAGGCGCGCCTCCGCCGCCCGGTTCGCCGGCGGCGGATTGGGTCCGAGTGGATATCATCCTCCCGGGCCTTCTCCGCCACCTCCTTCTGCGAGATTACATCTTCGCAGAAGGTTGCGACCGCGGTAAAACTGCTGTCGCTACCGGCCATGGAGCGTATGACGGCCGGTAGCGAGAGATCTCCTCCTATGACTGCAGTGAGGGCCCGACGCTGCGGCGCCCAAGCGGGGCAAACCGCCAGCGTATGCTGGGCCGAGTCCTCACTGCAGTCGCAGTGGTGGCAGGCGGGACTCAATTCCCTCCTAGCGACCGAGTGCAGGTACTTCCCGAAGCAACCGTGCCCGGAAAGGACCTGCGTCAGTCGGAAGGAAAGGGTCCCGTGCTGCCGCCCTGCCCACTCGAGGATGACCGGCTGGAGAGCCTCCACGGCGGCAAAGCCAGCGCGTGGAGTCTCCAGCCGGAACGACCATGTGTCCATAGTGGCTCGACGAGCGGCTTCACGCCATTCGCGTACCTCTTCGGGCGGAGGGCGAAAGCCTCTTTCCGCCCGATATCCGGCCACCCGTCGATAAACTTCAGCGAGCACTTCCGCCTCCAAATCCCACGGGGGTGTTCCGGCCAACGCGCATGCCGCCTCGGTCGACACCGTGCGGTATCCGCGTATGGCTCTGACTGCCAATACCCTCTGAGGCCGCCAGAGGCGGGCCTTATTTAGGGCAGTCAGAGCCGCCACCCACACCGGTGCACCATACAGCGCCATCGACCGGACAACCCCCGTGTACAGGAGTCGCGTTGCGACGCTGGCTCCACCCAGATTGGGCAAAAGTCGCCCAAGGGTGGAGGCAGCGTCGACCAGCCTGGGACCAAGCTGTCGGAAGTGCTCGTCGAAGAGCCACCTACCGTCGAGGATCAGGCCCAGATACCTCATCTGGGCCCGAACCGGTACGAGGACCGAGTTGACCTCTATGGAGGCGCCGGCGGGTGGACCACGACGGGGCCCATGGAACAACAGGGCCTCCGTCTTGTCCAGGGCCACCCGTAAGCCCAGCGCCTCGATGCGCCCGACCACCAGAGAAACACCTCTGGTGGCCAGGCACGCCGCCTCTTGGAAGTTCGTCCCCCGGGCCGTGACCAAGGTGTCATCGGCGTAACAAATTACGCCCAGCCCGGGGGGGAGACGACCGCGCAGGACCCAGTCGTACCCCACGTTCCACAGGAGTGGTCCAAGGACAGACTCCTGCGGAACGCCGCACGACATGGGTCGCCGTCTCAAGACGCCCTCTCGGTCCTCGTACACGACGGTACGCTCCTCTAAATAGTCTGCCACTAGCCGCCTCAGGTACTCTGGCACCCCGTGGTAGTGGAGTGCTTCCCTGATGCAGCTAAATGGCAGACTATTGAAGGCGTTGGCGATGTCCAAGGACACCGCCAACACCACGCCGCCACAGCTCACTGCCTCTTCGGTCACGGCCCTAAGGCGCATCACGGCATCGACCGTCGAACGCCCCTCTCGGAATCCGAATTGGGCGTCCGACAGGTCGGGCCCCACCTCGCAGAGGTGCCGGACGATGCGGGCAGAGATTATCCTTTCGATCAACTTGCCCGCCTCGTCCAGCGCGACCGAATCGGCAGGCCGTCCCGGCTTCCTCAACAGGACCAGCTTCCCGCATTTCCAGCACTCAGGGAAGCGTCCGGACGCCAGGCTAGCGTCCAACACCTCCCTGAGGCGGTCCGACATATGGTCGAGCCCACCGCGGAAAGCGGGAAGGATGCCGCGCCGTGTGACCCCTACTGGGGCCCTGGGACCGGGAGAGCTCTAATCGGATATAAAGATGATCCGAGAGCGTCTCGACCTCTTCCAGGACACACCAGTTCCTTACTCGTGCGGCAACAGCAGGGGTAGCGAACGAAAGGTCCACTATCGACCCCCCTTGCTGTCGCACGCACGTATTGGTGGAGCCTCTGTTCAGCAAACAGAGGCCCACCGAAGCCGCCCACTCCTCTACGGCTTCGCCCTTGGCGTCCGTCCTGGGGGACCCCCACGCAGTGGATTTTGCGTTGAAGTCCCCCAGCACGAGGACGTGCCCAGACGCTAGTCGCTGCATCGAGGTCTCCAAGTTGTTAAGGAAGACCTCGAAGTCGCTCAAACTCCGGTTGGGGGAGAAGTAAACACCGTAAACGGTGATCCCCCCCCACTCGGCGGCAACATATCCAGAGCCCTTGTCTCTAAGCGACAAGGGCGGGGAATGAGCCGCCGCGGAACCGACGACTGCCACGGAGCCGTCCCAGTCACCCATCCAGTTTGGACGGGGAGGAACGAAGTAGGGCTCCGCGACTACGGCAACACCGATCGACCACTGCGCCATGGTTTGCAGGAAGAGATCCTGCGCCGCGGCACAGTGGTTTAGGTTCGTCTGGACAAGGAGGTTGGAGACGTGGTCCATTAATGGATTGTCTCTACAACCTCCTCCATGGGCGACGACGCAGACGCACGAATAACATCGGAGGCAGCCTGGGTCGATTGGCTAGCCCCCTATGTTTGCTGAGAAGCACGGGATGGCCTACAGCCCCCCTGCCCCATCTGGTGATTGGCGGGCTTATTGCCCGCCGCACACAGGGCAGTGAGGGGCGGCAGAACACTCCGCCGCCCTGTGCCCCGGTTGACCGCAGCGGAATTGGGGTATAAGCCTCCGGTATCCTCACTCACTCGGTGAAACACAGCGAAAGCGCTGTTTCACACTGGTTATCTGTGAGGCCGGTGTATCACTCCGGTCAAGCCAGCCCATTCATGCCGAAGTGTGGCTCTCTCACGGCAACAATTTGCACTCGGTGATTAGAAACAATCACCGAGGGTAAGCAACGACGGCGCGGTCAGTACCTGGATGGGTGACCGCTGGTGGCATGATATCATGAGCGTCTCAGTGATTTGTTATTTGGTTGTTATCATAGGATAAGACGTGGAGCTTGGTTGGAGGCCTTTGGGCGGCCTGAAAACAAAAACATCCAACGGCAAGATTACGTTGCCCCAAAGTTGTCTGTTGTGAAGTAATATAATACTAAAATGCTGTGAACAAAAATTATCAATTATCTCATAGAAATCTTTCTTGATATTATTATATACCTGTGCTTACTTAGAGAACTACGCGTTTGTATAAGTGTGCTTCGTTCCATAAATTGACCGATCTTAGTTTCTTAGAACCTGTGTTATGTTTGCAATCATCTCGTATGTGACGAAGTAAAAGATTTTGGATAAATGAATTTTAATTTGGTTTGGTAATCTTTCTCAAACCAAAATAGTACATAAAAATAAAAATATGTACCACCGTAAATAGTCCATCTTAACTACCGCCGTAATAGAAGCCTTTAACTTAATAATTATTTTGGTGCATCTAAGCAGAATGGCGATAACATCAATCGGAATGAAGAGATCCAGAGATCTAATGATAATATGCTCAATTCATCCACCCAGCAAAATCAGTTTGTGGAGGAGTCTGACCAGAGTGATGACATCACTGAGGAGGAGATAATCAATAGATCCGACGATGACGCCCCAATTTTTAACAGCGATATGAGCGTAAGTAAGAAAATTATACCTTACAAGCTTTAACCCGCGGCTTCGCTCATGCAGACGTTCATCCCCTGATTTACCCCCTTAGGGGTGGAATTTCAAAAATTCCTTTCTTTGTGCTCACTTACGTTATATATTTATATTTTTTTTTTTTATGTATGGCCCGCCATAATGACTCTACTCTGCCTGATGGAAAGCATAAGCAGAATCCAAGAGTGGTGGTCACCATACTCACTGCGAATGCAGACAATGCAGTATGGCGAGTATGACCACACCATGGCGGCCTAGTGATGCTGCTGCATCTTTTAGTCTAGTCAACAAGTATGGAACTTGTTGACTAGACTATTTGGGCCTCCGGTCTCGCACTCACCAACGAAACACGACAGCACGATCGCTGTCATTTTACGTTGATTTTCTGTGCGAGGGTAGCACCGCCCCGGTCGAGCCGGCCCATTCGTGCTGAAATCAGCGTGGCTCTACTACCTTTTACTACTATATATAATCTACATGCAAAATTTCAAGATTGTAGCTTCAGCGGTTTGGGCTGAGCTTTGATCTCTGGGTATGTCAGTCAGTCAGTCACATTATTAATAATAATAAAGCCTTTTATTCCAAAATTGTACATTTTTTCTTTCTATTATTTAATCTCTTACACTAATCATAAAAAGTCCCTAAGTTCGGTGTGCCTTACGGCATAGGCCTCCTCCAACGTCTTCCACTGTTTTCTATCGGTTGCAATTCTTAGCCAAAGGGGACCTAAAGTCAATTTCAGATCATCTTCCCATCTTCTCACTTTGCGACCTCGGCTCCTTGACCGGTCTCTTGGATACCAGACCGTTACCTGCGTGCTCCATTTTTCATGCTTAGAACGGAGCATGTGCCCTGTCCATCTCCAATTTTAATTGGTCAATATGTGTTAGGATGTATTACTCTTTTATAATATACAGATTTAAGCGTAATAGGTTTAGGACGAAAGCGACTCGCCCAGTACAGATAAGTCAAAGAAGTGAGTTTAACCAATCCACCACAAATCATTTTATAAAGTGAGATAGACACACGGTCACAGTATTTGATTTTTCTAGCTTTTGGAAATACTCTTAATTATCAATTTTGTGTATCAATGTAATCAAAGTGTATAAGTTAGGGATTTGTTTTATTGTATTCGTAGGTCCCAATTGGAACAGGCAATACTTGGGTGCGCGGAGACAAGTTCGCTAAGATAAACTGGAAAACGTATACCGCTGCGACACGATCTCTCATGCGGGCCGTATTTGATAAGAGGTAATTCTCTTACCTCATTTTGTTTTTTGTATTTTATTAGCATTATTTTAGTCCTATTAGGTAGCCATTTTAGGGAGTTAAATCGAAATTTACACGAAACTTTAAACTAAACATTATGCAATAGGTAGATCAAGACAATCAATACATTTTTAAAAACAGTAATGAAATAGTAACTAAGAGCTAACTAACTTTAATTGTATGGTGTAGTAAATAAAATGTACAATATGATATCTTGCATTTCTAGTGTTCTAGCGACGCACTCACTAACCGGCAAACCTTCACCAATCTATCAGAACAGGCCCCGCAAAAAGAAATTGAATGTGAAGAAAGTTCAAGATGTTGTCAACGAAATTATGAACAGATACGAGGTTTCTGAACCACTTATCAGGTGAGTACAATCAGAAAAGTTATTGAAAGCATAGATAAATTTATATCTACCACGTGCTTCTCATCTCGTTACCTTAGATTATTTTTATGTCTAAATGGACGGTCAAAATTGTAAAAATAGAAAAAGGTATCACAAGTACTGTCTTGATACGCACACAGTTCTCCTTTGATTGTGATGTTATAACGACGATTTGACGATAAAAATATATAAAAATTATAAGAGACGATCTAAATGAAATTAAAGAGTCGCCTAACAGCAATAAGTACCAATTATTTCTTTAGAGAAGTTAAACAACTGATGGAGTCAGCTTCCTTGAAAACATAAGCATTAATGTCATTATCCGCAGTGCATGCTCTGACCTCAAATCTGTAAATGCTGGTGTCTCGCAAGACACTGTGCTATTACTCACACTTTTCTACTGCATATTCATTTAGCACACGAGACCATTAGTAGCATCTATTGCTTTGCTTTACATGTAATGCCTAGCATACCGACCAAAACTAGTCGAAACACCATTGTCTTAAATATAAATTTTGTGGTGGTTTTAGACTTGGGTCGCCTAATCTAGTTTATTTTAATCGAAAAAAGAAACATATATATGCGACTTACTGCCACGGGATACTATATTTTGTTAGTTTGAAACTGTCTCTCACCTTACTAACTGCCTCATCACATCATATTATAATCCTGGGCCTAAAAACAGCAAAGTTCAGTTTCGCGGTCACACACTCACTAGAGGGTAAAATCATTTGATCTGGTAGCCTCCTACAACATTCCGGCCCACCACCTCCAACTCTATAAGGCCTTGCGCCTTATAGAGTTGGATCTGAATACTGCTCTCGATCTCTAGGCAGAGGCACCCCGGTACGAGCTTCTCTCTCTGGACCGCCTTCAACGGTGAACGATTCGAATCATCGACACCCCAAAGATTTCCAATAGGCTCGACTCCTTGGCGTTACGTATAGATGTAACTTCACTCTGCATGCTCCATCCATCATATATATCACTAGCGACCCGCCCCGGCTTCGCACGGGTGGATTTCAGATGCCCCCGCCGACGACACGATTCGTTCATGTTAAATCTGTAATATCTTCGAATATATTCCTCGAAAATTAACAGTGTTTCCATACTATATTATGCATTTATTATACATAACCTTCCTCTTGAATCACTCTAAATTAAAGAAATCCGCATCAAAATCCGTTGCGTAGTTTTAAAGATTTAAGCAAACGAAGAGATATAGGGACATACATAGGGACAGAGAAAGCGACTTTGTTTTATACTATGTAGTGATGATGATGTTGAGTGCTTCAAAAAATTGTTCGGACCAAAACTAGACACAACTTAGTACACCGTTCCACGCGGCTAAATTATCATGTCCGTCACCTGGATCATTTTGTTGGCACTCTGCCACTGTGCGTTTTACAAGATACTAGTCAGTATAGACTGTATAGAGGCTTGCTCGATGCATCACTATTTTCTTACCCCAAAAGCCCCAAAGACTACCTATAGTTTATTGTAGATATGTATATGAGAGGGTAACGAGATGTATAACACATATAATGATTAAAAATATACATACAAAATTTTCATATAATATATTTTACAGGAGTATCATATCATCCCAATGTACAGAGCAGTGTAGGGTGTGGAGAACTCGTTGTATGAAGAACATAACAAAAAAAAAGAAAACGACCAAAAGGGTGCGAAATGTGTAGTGATACTATTTACTTGAATCACCGCCATATAGCTTTAATTTTTTTATAATTAATTTATTTTTATATTTAAAAACAAAAAAATGTTTTTTTTTAGAGACAACTGCCGACTAGGAATTTAATGTCACTGGAGTCTTTACAAATAAAACGAACAGACGGCGTAGTGGCATATGCTGTCACCTCGCTGTGTGTTTTAGGTTAAGGGCTCCCACACATAACTGCGATGCGATGCGGCGTGAAGTTCTTGCGGTGCATTCGTGCGAGTTCGCAGATACTTGCGATGCGTTGCGAACTCGCAGTTATGTGTGGGAGCCTTAATCCCATATGGGACAACACTTTTTGTGACCTACAAGTTGTTGTTCTAAGTCTGGGTGTTCTTTACATCCACTTCATGTTTGTTTGTAAAGTCCCCCGCGATATATATATATTCCTAGTACGGGAGTTGTCTATTAAAAGAACGAAAAAAAAACAAAAAAACTTAAAAAAACAAAAAAAACGGAATTCCTCTAATACATTTTCAAACTTATTAATTTTTCTCTAAATTTAGAACTATGTAAAATATTCAGAAAAGGATTCGGAGAAGGTGGCAAAGGGGTCCAGGTAGAGATCGCTAGCTCCCCAAGTGCCGCCTTAGGGTCCCTGCGTCCATATCTCGGGGCGATGTGGCCGCTACATATGAATCGAAGTGACACCCTGGCGCGGTCAAGGGGTGTCGTCTAAGTCACTGCGCAATGTTACATCTTTTACCCCAGTTATCTTATACCTCAGTCGTGGGGTAACGCCGGGAGGACTCCAGAAGCCACCGATGCGTACCTGGAGAAATCCCAGGTACCTCGCATCGGTGGCTTCTGGAGTCCTCCCGGCGTTACTCCACTGACCAGATAGACCGCCGCGGGGTTTAGTGGGTAGTCCAGTTCTCTGGGAGTCCTACACACGCCCTCCGTCTCCCCAACGGAGGGTATGGTGCGTGAAAGCATTCCCCGCGTTAACAAAAAAAAAGACAATCTAAATTCCAACCAGAAAATTAGAAGTGGAGTTACCTTTAGTGGGTGGAACCATGTGTGAATGATGAATATTGACCATATACAAATACGTTTTATCATATCGAACGATATAATGTACATGTGGTGACGGATTATTAACAGACTTCAAAAAAGGAGGAGGTTCTCAATTCGACTGTTTTTTTTTGTTTTTTTTATGTTTGTTACCTCATAACTTGAACCGATTTTGATGATTATTTTCTTATTTGAAAGCTAGTGCTTCCCATGTGGTCTCATTGCGATTTGATCCAGTTCTGACATGTCATTCATGAGAAAACCATATGAGTCTTCAATTTGCATTAAGTATGTGCGCGACAAATTGACGAATAACTCAATATCACGGCAACCGATTTCGATGATTTTTTTATTTGAAAGCTGGTGCTTCCCATGTGGACCCAATTCAATTTGGTCGTCCTTGAAGTCGGTTTTTATTTGTTAAAACTTTGTATTATTTTATGAATATGAATTTTATCTCTGCAGTTAATATTACAAACTTAGTTGTGATTAAAGAACAATAAATTAATATACGTCATGTGGCTCAACTACATAATTTGAACGGCGTATTCTTTATCAACACTAGTTGTTCTATGTGGACTACGCGATTGAATTTAAGATGCAGACGAAAATAATTGTTAGAATTTGTTTAATCTAACTGAATTAATGAATATCAAATATAGTATGATTTTCTTTCGTATGAGTATACAGTATACCACATAGTATTTTATCTTCTCCATTAATGTATTATTAAAATAACGAGAATGTGTAATGTACAGTCAATTACAAAAAGAACTAACTATTTATATTAAACTTTGAAGTGACTTGTAACTTATAGTGTACAATACTTTACTTTTAAAATGACCTTGATCTGACAATGCTTGTTTTCGGCCATTTCTTACGAGTTGTAAGGAATGACCGAAATACAGATTTTTACCTAGTTGCCAAAGTCCGTTGTCAAACTAGGTAAAAACCTGTATTCCTCTCATGTTCAATTTGTACTTATACTAGTTTTAAGTTAAACAAATTGTATTAGTACTTGAATTATGTATTATTTTACTAAGTCAAGTGATAGCCTGGCTTAAAGTTTTTGAACTAAATTTTACCATTATACGTATGTAATTGTTATAGAAATAAAATGAGATCTACTGTGAATCAAATGTTTAAAAAGTTAAGTTTTAAAATTTAATAAAATATTTACAATGAGATTGTTTTTCAATTATCTCCTTAAATAAATAAATATTTCAGACATTCGAAACACAACGCCCTCTACCTCTAGCATCAAACTAAAGAGAGCTTGCACTATAGAAACTATGCAGATTATACAAACATTTGATACGACCAGGGAATCGAACCCAAGACCTTTGATGTGGCCAGAATTGCAAAATGGCAAGTTCATAGATAAATATCCGTTATTAAAATCCACTTCTGCTATAATAATAATATTTATTAGTTCTCACACACAGTTTACCGATAACTAATGATCTGTTGTCCGTGTGGTGACGGATTAAGAATAGAAAGTGTCACTATTCATCCCATGGGTGTCATAAGAGGCGACTAAGGGAACAAACTAAGCAGGACAACATAGGGTCCCTAGGGTCCGTTCACACAGATCGGCTCGGAGAGCATCGGCCCGCTTTTTTTTTTCACACAGGCCGGATCGTATACGCTTGAAACTAGCCGGAGCGGAGCTGCCAACTATTTCACATAGACCGGCTGGAAGAGAGATGCGCGAGCGTGAGCGAGAAAGAGCACACAATCGGAGCCGGTCGGCTCCTCCTATTATTTCATACGTAGCGCGTACAAGCATTCTGAATGACAAAAGAAGTGCACATGCAAAAAAAACCGACTTCCAAAAACATCCAACGAAAACTCTCTGTCAAAAAACACTTAAAAGCGTAAAATAAACTGGTTCTTCATAAATTGCCTATACCTAATTCTTTATTCATTTAAATAGTAGTATTATAATGGGTGCTAGGTACCTAAAATCTGTTTTAAGTCGGTGCCAAGTGACTATCGCTTAGACTTTTGTAATTGTTCGTTTGTATTCTTTTTGGCTTAGCACCGACTTCAAACAGATTTTAGGTACCTAGCACCCATTATAATACTACTATTTAAATGAATAAAGAATTAGGTATAGGCAATTTATGAAGAACCAGTTTATTTTACGCTTTTAAGTGTTTTTTGACAGAGAGTTTTCGTTGGATGTTTTTGGAAGTCGGTTTTTTTTTTTTATATAAAAAGTTTTTATTTTACAGTTTTTAGTGCAAACAATCGTAGGTAAGTAGTAAGTTGAATTATTTCATCAAATTTCATCATCAAGAATAATACAAATTCAGGTACGTGTAATATTAAAATCATCCTCTAATCCCTAACTGTTGAAGAGTTTAATCTTCTATCATCAGCTCACCTAAATAGCTTGAAAGTATACGACTGAAGGTCTTTAGATACGTATGAAATTGAAAGAATTATTCTCCAACTCCTAACCGTTGAGGAGTTGTACCTTCCACCTTCCATCATCAGCTTACCTAAATAATTTGTAAGAATACGACTAAAGGTAACTTATATACATATGATATTTAAAGATTTATCCTCCAACTCCTAACCGTTAAGGAGTTGTACCTTACATCATCAGCTCATCATCATAAAATGATGACTACCAGACGCAAATACCGGTGTAACTTCAGAAAATATACGAAAAACATAGTATGTGCCTATAAAAAATTAGGGTTTCCCTCGATTTCCCTGGGATCCCATCATCAGATCCTGATATGCTGGCAATGGGACCACCACGGAAGCATACCCTGTCGAATACAAAAAAAAATTTAAAATCGGTCCACAACTGACGGAGTAATCAGGTAACATACATAAAAAAAAAAAATAAAAAAAAAAAAAAAATACATACAGTGGAACATAGAACCTCCTCCTTTTTGGAAGTCGGTTAAAAATAAACCTAACTACAATTACTCAAAACTCTGTTCCCAACGTGATAAAAATCTGTTCTCCTCTCCGAGCTGGTCTGTGTGAATGGACCCCTCAAATTCGGTCAATTATTTCCTCTCGAGCAAAACTTTATAAAAGGCATTAGGAATGTATATATGTATGATGAATACTCGTGGGAATACTTAAGAAACGTGATTTCCTTTGGGATGAAAATTTAAAGGAGGATTGTTAACATGCTCTAGTCTAGTAAACACTGAAAAGAATCAGCTAGCTGTAAGTCAAGGGAAAAGTCGTCAGCTGATAAGATTCATTAGGTTATAGATGCAGGTGCCAGCTGATAAACTTTCCACTGAGATAGAGCAAGCTGACATGAATTTTTATTCATAGTAGCATATGAACTATCACCAGAATTTTTTAGACGAGAGGAAATTATTGAAAAAAAAAATTTTTTTGTCATGTTCAAGTGCCCAGCTAACGTATATTCCACCATGTTATGATCATCTGACTTTATTTTTCCTTTAAGATATTAGGTAAACTATGATCCTACAAATTTTTGAAATGGGAGGAATTGACTGTTTTTTTTTTCTGTACGCTGTGTAGGCTGCCACTGCCTGCCCACCGACGGAGTCGCAGCTGACGGTCACGAGTATTCATAATATACATTCCTAATGCCTTTTACGAAGTTTCGATTGGGAGGGACCTGGTCATGAAAATCTGTCACTGGCTCCTGGTTGTCCAGCAGAGTACTGCTAAAGGCTGTTGATGAATGCTGTGTTCTTTAAGTATGGGTTTAAATGTTAAGTTTATATTTTGAGCTCATATCTCTCAATGTATGTGTATGGATGGCGTGGTCCTATCCTCTTTCTACCACACCGAGTGTTATGGGTTCAACCCCCACATGGCACAACACTGTGATCCACATATGATATCTTACTAGAAAAGTGCCTACTAGAATACTTTTTATTGGACACGTTAAACATAATAGCACGTAATTCAAAAAATATAAATCATGCGATACGTAGGTATACTTAAATTCCATTACCCTAATAATTAGGAAATAGTATGCAAATTTTATGATCTGATTTTCATTTCTACACATTATCATCTATGTTTTTCGATCGAAACTGTAGGTTTTGATTCCCTTGCGAGTGTCAAAAATTTGCAGCATAAACGGCTGTATCTTTTGATTGCTTTGTCTTAGAAGTTTATTTTTTTCATAGCTTGAAGAGACAGTAGAATTTATATCAAATACTCAGGTATTTGATATAAATTTCAGCTTGATACCTGCACGCGTTCCTGACAAAAAAGGTCTTGACAGACAGAGAGACGGACAACATAGTGAACCTATAAGGGTTTTTTCTTTTTGAGGTACGAACCCTGAAAATAGGATACCGTGGTCATTCGTTCCTCCTCAGATTACAAAAAGCAGCCAGACGGAGACACCAACTGATTAATGTGGAAAATGCTTTCAAGCAGACAGTTTATCTGATCGCAAGTGACTTCCACTGTCTATATAGTGCTGCCCTTTGAGTGTTCAGAGAGATTTTTAGACCTCAGTCTGTTTTTTTTTAAGACGACTCCCGAATCAGCAATATACATCCGGTGTCATGATGACATGAAACGGACACAAAGAACACTCAGACTTAGAACAACAATTTGTACATAAATGTCATCAATGCAAAGTGCCCCATGTGGGAACAGTGGGAATATAAACCCGTCCCACAGGAGATGGGTCTAGGGCAAAAACAAATACGGACAAAATGGGCATAAACTTGGCACATTGGGCGTAAACGAGTTTACGCCTGAATAAATGCCCGAGCACTGGGCTAAAAACAAATGACTATGTTTTGTAAAAAATAAAGCTGGAACTGATTTTAAACTAATCTCGATAGTCAGTATTTTTAAATAAACGCTTTTATTAATTTTTAGTTATTTTTATGTAAACAAATAAATAAAATTAGAGTGCATGTTTGTAGTATTAAAATAACAGCTTTTTTTTACTGAATGCATATTATGTACGTTTACACGATACATATACCAAAATAACATTGTCTGTCCGTCTGTCTATCTGTTTGTTCCGACTAATCTCTGGAATGGCTGGAACGATTTTGACGGTACTTTCACTGATAAGCAGCTGATGATATAAGAAGTATGTTAAGGTGATGTCCTGGTGATGGTAGACAATTAAAAGTGGACTGTAGTTTGCGCAGGTTTTTAATGTCTACAAGGATATGACACAGTACAGAGCAGTGATCCCGAACAATGTCTTGAGGCGAGTCTTCTTCATATGTAGTGGGAGCCGCTGCCCGCGCCCCGCTTCTCCTTGCGTCCCCGTCACCTGCGCCGCGCGCCGTTTGACAGCGGTACAGCCCGTTGGAAGCACCGGCCCACCGCGACGTCGAGGATCGAGGTTCGATTCTCGACAAGTAACTTAGGCTATTCTTTGTAGACTAGCTTCGCCCCGCAGCGTTACCCGCGGTACAACATTAATCCCCTTGGGTAACACCGCGGGGTTCACCTAGTATTATTATATGTTATGACTGTAATCAGTCATAATATAATCAGTCTTATTAAATAATAGTTTTTATAGTATTTTTCAGATTCAAAAATTCGTATTATTGATAATAATAATTATATTTACGGGAATTAACGCGATCACTTATTTCAAGGTGACAGTAACGGGAACATCTGGGTTGGTTCCCACACAGGAGTCATCTACAAACTGTAGGTGGCCTGAGGTACGTCGGGGTTCCAGAGTTTTCCTTTCTAGGGTGCACCTGGTTCTCTGGCTTCTAGCACCCGATTTTAGTCGGTTCGAGTCCGACATGCTACAAGGAGGCAGTGGTGGATTTACCACTAGGCTGAGTAGGCTGGAGCCTAAGGCGGCGAATTTTGAGAAATTTAAATGTTTTTTTATACAGAAATATTTAAAAACGCTATTATAATAAAAACGAAGAAAAGAAGTCTTGACAATTTAACGAAAAGAGACAATGTATTATGCAGTGTATCTATATCAATGAGTGTATCAAATACATTATATAAATGCAGTATTTAGCTTTACTAGCATCAACTACGACACACTATACGCGAACCCCTGTAGAATGATGATTAAATAGTTCCCACCCGTAGAAAAGGGTATTGAATTGCAGGAGTTAGAAGGAACGAGCGGCAAAAATTTAATAGCCTACTGGCGGCAAATATGTAAATCCGCCAGGAGGTAATATCCGTCGAGATTTCCTCACAGAAAAAAATGTTATAGTACAAGCTCTGCTCCAACCTAGATAGCGTTGTGTGTCAGATGTCCGAAGTAGGTATTTCTAAAACAAATTACTTAATTACCTCGTGCCTTTAACTAGAATAAAGGGAAGATATGAATTTATTCTTAAACTTATTCCACATGTTGTACAAGGCGGACTTAATGCCATGAGGCATTCTCTTCTAATCAACCTTCAGGTATTGTAGAAATGTGATGAGGTAATTGAAAAGATAAAAAATGTAAAACGATAAAGTTCATACTAATTATGTACATAGGAAAAAGATGAAGCTACATCAGATAAAACAATTATTAAGTAAACACAAGTAATTACAAAGTATTAAAACACTTATTTTTATGCCCAATTTGCCCGGGCATAAACATATCTCTCCCACTACTTTTTTATCTCATTTTATTGCAACAGTTGTGCTAACTGTTGCTCCAAAAACTTTCGAGTACTTTTATTATGACTCTTACTAACGGTCAGTCAGAGCATTGGATTGGGACGTTAAAATAATTGCAAGCCGGGTTAATATAGTATCAGGTTGAAACAAACGCTATCTCGAATTAAAGTTGATCAACGCCATCTAGTCACGTTGCTGGAAATGCTGTGATTGTCATTCGTTTTTAGTAGTGGCGAGTTTCAAAATTTGCAGCATAAATTGCTGTTTCCTTTGATTGCGTTGACATAATAGGCCCATATTCACTTTATATAGTGCGAGTGCAGGTGTCAAGTGAATGAGGGTGTGTAGTGCAGGTGCCAGTAGTGTCAAATTCATTTAATGAGTGCGAGTGCAGGTGTGAAGTGAATGATTTGACTGCACGATTGGCCTAGTGGTTTAAGCGGTCGCCACGCCGGCGCCGCTTCCTACTGCGCCAAGTGTTGTGGGTTCAAATCCCACATGGGACAGCACTTTATGTGATCCACAAATTGTTGTTCTGAGTCTGGGTGTTCTTTGTGTCCGTTTCATGTATGTTTGTAAAAGTCCCCCATGACAAAGGATGTATATTCCTAATGCGGGAGTTGTTTTTTAAAAAAATGAGTTTAACTTTCTTAACTTAAATAATAATAAATAAATAAATATTTCGGACATCTAACACACAACGCCATCTAGTCCCAAGCTAAGCAGAGCTTGTGTTATGGGTACTAGACAACTGATACAAATACATAAATACTTTTTTTTGTAAATAATTATACATACATATTATACATACAAAACACCCAAACTCCGAAACAAATATTTGTAGATCATAGTCCGAAGTAGGTATTTCTAAAACAAATTACTTAATTCCCTCGTGCTTTTAACTAGAATAAAAGGAAGACATGAATTTATTTTTAAACTTATTCCAACATGTTGTACAAGGCGGACTTAATGCCATGAGGCATTCTCTTCTAATCAACCTTCAGGTGTTGTAGAAATGTGATGGGGTAGTTGAAAAGATAAAACATGTAAAACGATAAAGTTCATACTAATTATGTACCTACATAGGAAAAAGATGAAGCTACATCAGATAAAACAAATATTCACAAGAATATTAGTACAAGCCAGTATATGTATATTAATACATACATAATATACATTAACATATAATAACATACACATATTAAATACTATATATTACAGTAAAAATATACACACGGGTACTAACGTAGCATATTCGTACTTAAATACGAATAATTAACTCACACTCACACAAATATATATATTTGATCAACATCAACAACCTATAACAGTACACTGCTGGACACAGACCTCTCCTTAGCTAGGAGGTTTATATTAAACAGCCATTAAAAGTAAAGAAATGTGAATTAAAGATTTTGCCCAGTTAAAAGACATTTATTCGGCATATTCGGACATTTATTGGCACTTATTTTTATGCCCAATTTGCCCGGGCATAAACATATCTCTCCCACTACTTTTTAACCGACTTCCAAAAGGAGGAGGTTCTCAGTTTCATCGGTATTTTTTATTTTTTTCATTTATGTACATTGATTACTCCGTCAATTGTGGACCGATTTTGAAAATTATTTTTGTATTCGAAAGGGTATACTCCCCATGTGGTCCCATGGCCACCATATCTGATGATGGGATCCCAAGGAAATTGAAGGAAACGCTCAAATTTACGTGAGCGCCTGCAATAAAGTTAAGGCAATTGTCTCCATGCTTTCATATTCTGTAAACATCATGTCCGAAATATTTATTTATTATTCTATACAGTATGTTGTATGTTACCTTTAGTCGTATTCTTTCAAGTTATTTAGGTGAAATGATGATGAGAGACTTGAGAAAGACTAAAAAGCGAAAAAAAAAAAACTTCGTTTAAAAAAACCGACTTCAAAAACTGAAAAGTATAAAATAACTTAATTTGTATGTGCTACCTTGAAGTCGGTGCCGAGCCAAAATGTAATAGTAGGACTCGCCGCACGTGACCTTGAGCGGGATAGCTGCTCTTCGCGTAGGACAAAACAACCGAAGCGTCGGTGACGTCGTTGACATTCGTCTCGAAATATAGCGAGTGTGGTACCTACTATTACATTTGGCTTGGCGCCGAATTCAAACCTATGAATAGGTAGCACATACAAATTAAGTTATTTTATACTTTTCAGTTTTTGAAGTCGGTTTTTTTAAACGAAATTTTTTTTTTTTCATTTTTCATCTCATTTTATTGCAACAGTTGTGCTAACTGTTGCTCCAAAAACTTTCGAGTACTTCTATTATGACTCTTACCAACGGTCAGAACATTGTATAGGGATGTAAAATTAATTGCAAGCCGGGTTAATATAGTATCAGTGTGAAACAAACGCTATCTCGAATTAAAGTCGATCAACGCCATCTAGTCACGTTTCTGGAAATGCTGTGATTGTCATTCGTTTTTAGTAGTGGCGAGTTTCAAAATTTGCAGCATAAATTGCTGTTTCTTTTGATTGCGTTGACATAATAGGCCCATATTCACTTTGTATAGTGCGAGTGCAGGTGTGTAGTGCAGGTACTAGTGGTGTCCAATTCGTAGTACTAGTAAAAGACTCGAAAAGGGTTTGCTGTATTTTCATTTCATTCGATTGCGACAACGAAGTTGATGCTACTGGCGCACGATTTTGAGATAATTCCCGCAAAGTTTCTTTTTCCAAATCTTTTAACTCTTCTGTGTGTTTTATTTTACCGTGGTTTAACATTGCCGTCGTAGAAGCCTTTCGACCAACACCACAACGTGAAATTAGAGAATTGCATAAAGTACATTTCACTTTTGCTTTATCTTCTACAATCTCGTCGTAAAACGCCCGAATTCGGGATCTTTTACGTGAAGTCATTATGTTAACAATCACTGATCAGGTACTACACACAGTCAATCGTTAACTAACAAACTTTTTCAATTATTTATCTACTATGACGCGCAACGTGACGTGTTTGTTTGCAAACAATCAAGTGACAGGTAGTTGAAAGGCGTGGGCGGGGTAAGGGGTATATCAACGCGACCCGACGTATTCACCGGAGTGAACCTGTTTGTACTTGTTTCTGCGCGCGAAATGGGAATTTGATTGAACCAAGTTACTCGGCCGAGTACGTGTACGAGTGCGGTACTTACTATTACATTTTGGCTTGGCACCGACTTCAAACCTATGAATAGGTAGTACATACAAATGAAGTTATTTTATACTTTTTAGTTTTTGAAGTCAGTTTTTTAAAAGTTTTTTTTTTTCGCTTTTTAGTCTTTCTCAAGTCTCTCATCATCATTTCACCTAAATAACTTGAAAGAATACGAATAAAGGTAACATACATACTGTATAGAATCGAAAGGCCTTCGGGTAATTTTTTGTTATAAAATCTCAAATGGACTATCTTCTGTAGGTTACTATAATTCAAGTGATTTGAAGTAAACTGACAATATCGTTAGGACCCGTTATATAATTATTATGAAATTAAATTATGTCTACAGAATATGAAGGCATGCAGACAATTGCTCTGAACTTCATAGCGCTCACGTAAATTTGAGGGTTTCCTTCGATTTCCTTGGGATACCATCATCAGATCCTGATATGGTGGCAATGAGACTACATAGGGAGCCCTATCGAATACAAAAATATTTTTCAAAATTGGTCCACAATTGACGGAGTAATCAGTGTTCATACATTAAAAAAAAACCGATGAAATTGAGAACCTCCTCCTTTTGGAAGTCGGTAAAAAAAGTGGCAATTTTCCATCGTCAATGGTTAGCGGTTCTGGCGACAGATTGGTGCAATGGTGTCATGGAACACCTGGTTTTGTACCCTTGTGTGCCCTTCAACGGCCAAGTCACACAATATTAACTATAATAATAAAGAAATCGCAGTAAGGAACCTTAGACTTGGCATGACTTTGTCTAGATTTCATTATTTTTTAGAGATAAACAAGCAGCTCCATCGAGACTTGGCTAGTTTTTTACAGAATGTTTTTGGTGGGATTCCACTTCTTTTTGTAGAAACGTGGGCATATTGATTTATTTTATTAAATTTTCTTATTTGACACATTTTTTTTCTTTTTAGGAGTAGTTTTTTTTATTATTACAAATCTTTCCTTTTTTTTGTCACCAGGTACTCCAGATCTTCGATTATCCTAGTTTTTATAGTTTTCCCTTTATGTGGCCATTAAACCCTAACTCTGTACCAAATTTCAGCTCTCTGAGTTTATGGGAAGTACTAGTTCTATTCTGATGATCATGAGTGAGTGAGTGTCATAAATGCGAAACTTTGCTTTCGCTTTACTTCGTAATTAAATAACCTACAGACTTGAATTTTTTATATTAAGTGTAATTTTATAGCTTACTGGATGACGAAAATTTCTGAGTTCTGGTCTTATCCAGAGGTTCTCAAATAGGGGCCTGAAAATGCTACGAAATGGTTCCAGTAAAGGATGGTACGGCAGTGTTTGCTTCGCGCTCGACTTGGCGGGGGCACTCGCCATGCACCCCGATTCTCATGAATAAAGTAAAACTATTTAATTAGCTACATATTCTTCCACTAATTTGGGCACAAAAAAAAGATGTGTGAATGGCAACACTGTATTTAAAATTGCAATTATTATTTTTTATTTTCATTATAGCGTTATTTGCCTTAATTTCAATACATAAAGACTATATATATATATACTAGCGAACCGCCCCGGCTTCGCACGGGTGGATTACAGATGCCCCCGCCGACGACACGTATATGTAATGTGTATGTATACTGTAATATCTTCGAATATATTCATTTAAATTAGATACTGTAAAGGGCCATTTTAATCTATATTAAATGCACAAAGTATTTAATTTACTTAATTGTATAAGGATTCATTCTGTATTGCTTAAAATCACTTCGTAAATAAGCCATTATTTCTCGTAAAAAGAAAGGAATAAAAAATGGTTGTTGTGGAGAGATAGACATAAACCGTTGCGGACTTTTTTGTAGTACTTTTTAAGCTGTACAATACTGTAGTACATTATTTTGATCTATCTCGTAGGGTGCAACCAGCGTTTGCAATGTAAGCTCAAAAAATTGTGTTTATTTGCTACATCACATTAGAAACCTCGATAATTAAAAGTGTTTCCATACTGTATTATGCATTTATTATACATAAAAACCTTCCTCTTGAATCACTCTATCTATTAAAGAAACCCGCATCAAAATCCGTTGCGTAGTTTTAAAGATTTAAGCACACATAGGGATATAGGGACAGAGAAAGCGACTTTGTTAACCGACTTCCAAAAAGGAGGAGGTTCTATGTTATGTTTTTTTTATGTATGTTCACCGATTACTCCGTCAGTTGTGGACCGATTTTGAATTTTTTATACATCCTATGTACATATGTTACCTTTAGTCGTATTCTTTCAAATTATTTAGGTAAGCTGATGATGGAAGGTGGAAGGTACAACTCCTCAACGGTTAGGAGTTGGAAGGATAATTCTTTCAATTTCATACGTATCTAAAGACCTTTAGTCGTATACTTTCAGGTTATTTAGGTGAACTGATGATAGAAGGTTAAACTCTTCAACAGTTAGGAATTAGAGGATGATTTTAATATTACACGTACGTATAGACCTTAATTTGTATTCTTGATGATGAAATTTGATGAAATAGTTCAACCTACTTACCTACGATTGTTTGCACTAAAAACTGAAAAATAAAAACTTTTTAAAAAAATAAATAAACCGACTTCCAAAAAACATCCAACGAAAACTCTTTGCCAAAAAAACACTTAAAAGCGTAAAATAAACTGGTTCTTCACAAATTGCCTATACCTAATTCTTTATTCATTTAAATAGTAGTATTATAATGTGTGCTAGGTACCTAAAATCTGTTTGAAGTCGGTGCTAAGCCAAAAAGAATACAGACGAACAATTACAAAAGTATAAGCGATAGTCACTTGGCACCGACTTCAAACAGATTCTAGGTACCTAGCACACATTATAATACTACTATTTAAATGAATAAAGAATTAGGTATAGGCAATTTATGAAGAACCAGTTTATTTTACGCTTCTAAGTGTTTTTTTAGCAAAGAGTTTTCGTTGGATGTTTTTTGGAAGTCGTTTTTTTTTTTATACTATGTAGTGATGATACATGTGAAAAGTATTTCTGATTGATTTGTTATAGTTTTTTGACCTTGCATCGCATTCTTCCACTACGTATTTGCCCATTTTATGTCACCTGTCACTACGTCAACTTCGGTTGGCGCGACATTGTACACTAAACTGAAGATTAGTTCTTAATTTCGGCCTGTCCGTTTTTGGTTCGTAATTGCTAATCTAGTGTATAATATATCAATGTGAAGGATTTTTGACATAATAATAATAGCCTTTATTTCGGTCAGTCCATATTTTTCTTAAATTATCTATCTACTAACTAAACTCATCATCATCAGCCTATCGCAGTCCACTGCTGGACATAGGCCTCTCCAATTGCGCGCCACTTGGTTCGATCCTCGGCTTCTCGCATCCAGCTCCTGCCAGCCGTCTTGCGCAGATCATCACTCCACCTGGCCTGTGGACGTCCTACACTACGTTTGCCGAGACGCGGTCTCCACTCAAGAACCCGTTTACCCCAACGGTAATCAGTTTTGTGGCTAATATGGCCAATGGCATGCCCACTGCCACTTCAGCTTGCTAATCCTTTGGGCTATGTCGATGACCTTGGTTCTCTGCCGGATTACCTCATTCCTGATGCAATCCCTCAGAGAAACGCCGAGCATAGCCCTCTCCATAGCACGCTGAGCGACTTTGAACTTGTAGACCAGCCGTGCCGTAAGTGTCCACGTTTCGGCTTCGTATGTCATGACGGGTAGGACACACTGATTGAAGACTTTTGTCTTAAGGCACTGTGGGATCGACGATGAAAAGACCCGACGAAGTTTCCCAAACGCTGCCCAACCCAACTGAAATCTCCTGTTCACCTCATCCTCAAAGTTGTTTTTACCTAACTGCAATGTCTGCCCGAGGCACACATAATTTTGAACAACTTCGAGAACGGCACCGTGTACTGCGACCGGTTCCGGTAGTACATGTTCATTGAACATGACCTTGGTTTTGTCCAAGATCATCCGTAGGCCGATGCGCACAGATGAGTCAGCCAGGTCGTTCAGCATCTGTTGTAGGTCCTGCAGCGTCTCTGTATAACAACGATGTCGTCCGCAAATCGCAAGTGAGAGATGTATTCGCCATTGATATTTATGCCACGTCCTTTCCAGTGTAGCGCCTTGAACAAATCCTCCATTGCGTTTGTGAACAATTTCGGGGAAATAACATCCCCTTGTCTCACTCCTCGATGCAATGGTATTGGCCTTGTTTGCTGATTCTGTACTTGGACGGACATGGTGGCGGCTTCATAGAGACATCTCAGCACTTGGATGTATCGCCAATCCACTTGGCAACGCTGCAGGGACTCCAGAACAGACCAGATCTCGATCGAGTCAAAGGCCTTCTCATAGTCCACGAATGCTAGACGCAGGTGCTGATTATACTCTTCTGTCTTCTGTATAATCTGCCGCACTATGTGGATGTGGTCCGCTCCGAAATCCAGCTTGCTCCGGTGGTTGAAATTCGTCGAGTCTTCGCGCAAGACGGTTCGTTATGACTCTTGAGAACAGCTTGTAGACGTGGCTTAAAAGTGAAATGGGTCGATAGTTCTTCAACCTGGTCTTGTCACCTTTCTTGAAGAACAAGATGACCACACTTCTGCTCTCTCTCTCTGCGCGCCTCTGGAGTTCTCCCTTCGAACAGGACAGCGTTAAAAAGCTTTTGAAGCTCCCTCAGTACGGGCTTACCTCCAGCCTTCAACAGTTCTGTTGTAATGCCGTCCTCTCCAGGGGCTTTTCCATTTTTCAGCTGTCCAAGAGCCATCTCGATTTCGTCAATTCTTACTTCTGGCAGATCTTCGGTGTGGTGGCGTGTTAATGTGGCTCTAGAGTCCTCATTTTCGGGATCAGGTCGAGGTGCATGCGAAGCGTACAAACCGCCATAGAAACGTTCCACTTCCGAAAGGACGGCCGGCTTGGAAGTAACGACTTCTCCACTTGCTGTAGTCAACTTCGTCAGGTGGCTTCTTCCGAGAGATCGTACAAACACCTTTGACCCCTGATTCTGCTCGATGGCTCTTTCGATCGAAAGAGTATTGGAGCATCGGAGGTCGTGTCGTACTAGTTTGCTGATCTCTCGGTTTAGAGTCCGTTTTGCCGACGAAGTAAGAAGTGGGTTTTCACGTCGTTCCTTCATTAACCCTAGGGTCCTTTCCGAAAGCTTCGATTTCCTGCCCTTACCCTGCATTTCACAAAATCTCGTACCTTTTCCAGATTTGACTGGAACTTTTCAGCTCCCATTGCGGCTTGGAGCAGAGTTGGTCGGAGCCTGGATTTCATCAATCGGACACGTTCAGCTTTAAAGTTGATATTCAGAGAGCCTCGGACGAGTCGGTGATCACTACCGGTGTTAAACCTATTGATCACTGAGACTTCTCTGAATATGTGCTTTCTGTCCGTCATGATGAAATCGATCTCAATTTTAGTCATAGCGTCGGGGCTTCGCCACGTCCACTTCCTTTGGGGCCGTTTCTTAAAGAACGAGTTCATCAAGAACAACCCCTCTCGTTCGAGAAAGTTGACGAGCATTTGCCCCCTATAATTTCTGCTTCCAAATCCATGGGATCCTATTACCGATTCGCTGTAATTTTGTAGACCCACTTTGGCGTTGAAGTCACCCATAACAACGCTGTAGTGGGTTTTAGTAGTGAAGTGGAAGGCCCTCGATATGTCATCGAACATACCCTCCACCTCATAGTCCGAGTGGGCCGAGGTCGGTGCGTACACTTGCACTACCTTGAGGCTATACCTCTCGGTGAGCTTGTCAATGAGGTACGCTACCCTGTTCGACACACTAGACATTTCCACAACGTTGCTAGACAGGGACTTGTTAACCAGGAACCCAACGCCACCTTGAGACTGTTGGTCTCCCTCACGGAAGTACATGAGATGGCCTAAGTCAAGGGTTATGGTGTCCTCCCCCTCTCTTCGGACTTCACTTAACCCCAAAATATGCCACCTAATTTTCTCAAGTTTCACCTCGAGTTGTGCCAGATGCGAGTCTAGCCGTAATGTGCGGCCATTAAACGTAGCCAGGGTCAGTCGGTTGTGGTGGTCTGCCGTAGCCCGGAGATTCTTAGCACCCCCGCCTCGCCGTTACCATGGTCGCCACCATGACCAGGAATAGCGAGACTGCCGGGAACTGGGGGCAGTCGCAGGGCGCAGTTCCTTGCACCGGTGACGCTGCTGCCTGTCACCGGCCTATTACATTTAACTACGCCTATTGGGATGGGTATACCGCCATCGGTCGGTTGCCAGAGCCTCGTTCGTCGTTCAGCAGGGTGTACCGCGTGCAGGCGAGGTTGGCTTGGGGCGAAAGATTTCGGTTCACTATTTTACATATATCCCTCATTTTTATGCTATTGTGCAATGACAACCCTGTCTGTGTGTCTCTCATTGGCAAAGGCCTCCTCCGATTACTTCCATTCCTCTCTATTAGCAGTTGTCGTCCGTGTGCCTCCTGCCACGGCTTTAATTTCGTCCATCCATCTTCTAAGTGGTCTCCCTCTTGTCCTTTTCTTAGCACTTGTGAACCAGTTAAGTATTAATTTTGACCATTTTTCCTTACCTCTAATATTGTGTCCAGCCCATTTCCATTTTAAGTTTTTTATTGTTTTTGTGACATCTTGTGTTTGCGTATGTTTCTTTATTCTTTCAGTTCTTATTCTATCGGATAGTCTTTTCCCCATCATACTCCTTTCCATTGAGTTTTGACACGTTTTTAATTTATTAATGTGTGTTTTATTGAGTGCCCAGGTTTGGCAGCCGTAAGTCAGTATTGGTAGTACGCTGGTATCAAAAAGTTTCCGTTTGATGGATATGTTAATATCTTTATTTTTCATAATTTATTTTAGCCTCCAATATTGTTTCCAAGCATTTCCTGTGTGTCTGTTAATTTCCTTTGAAGTTAGATCTACAGGAGAGATTATCTGGCCTAATTGGGTTATTATTGATTAAAATAGGTTCTTGCTTGCCATTGGTCATAGCTTTAGTTTTTAGTGTGTTCATGACCAATCCAACCTCCCTACTTTCTCTAACCAAACCATTCAGCATCTCCTGCAGTCCCTCACTCGATGACGAGAAGATAATTCAATCATCCGCAAATCTTAAATGCAATAAGTTTTCACCGTTAATAGACAGTCCACATTTCTCCCAGTCAAGATGACGGAAGACTTCTTCCAAAACAGCTGTGAAGAGTTTCGGCGATAGTGGATCTCCCTGGCTACGCCTCTTTCTATTTTTATTTCTTTACCTTCCTTTTCCAGTTTTATTTTTGCCTTGCTATTATCGTATATGTTTTTGAGTATTCCGATGTATTTATTTTCAACACCTTGGTGTTTTAGTGCCTGCCAGATTTTTTCATGTTCTATCATATCAAAAGCTTTACTGTAATCTACAAAGCAGCAGTAGAAAGTTATGTTATATATACTTTGCCTTTCTCGAATAGCTGCTTCATAACATGAATGTGGTCCAAGGTAGAATACCCGCTCCTAAAGCCCGCCTGTTCTTTTGGTTGATTTTGGTCTAGCGTATTTGTTATTCTGTTGATCTATCTATAATTTTAGCAAACATTTTGTATATATTTGACGATAGACTTATAGGCCTATAATTATTTATGTTATTTTATCTCCTTTTTTGTGTAATAGTATTATGGATGATATTTTTCATTGGTGAGGGATTATTTCGCTGTATAGGACTTTATTATAAAGGTGTTTGAGAGACTTAGACTTGTACAACTGACCACATTTCGTTTTTCGGAGGTAATTTTATATTAAGTATTACAATACGCTCCGAGACACCATTAAACTCGTCGATAAAGGATTTTAGCTTACTTTTTATTAGGAATCCTGTTCTATATAAGCCTGGTGTTTCGCCTTTATAATATAATATAAAGTGTCCATGGTCTTCTATATTCTCCCCTAGGCGACGGACTTCGCTCCTAGTATTGACCAATTTATATTATTCATAGCTAGTATTAGTTCCGTTAGGCTTTCGTTGGTACTCAAGGATAGCGTATTATATGTTGCAATGTATATTATATTTTCCACTTGGTGATATTTGTTTGAAGGGAAGTGTATTTGTTTATGTAGGAAGTCAATTGGAGGGTAGTAGTCTTCTTCCCCCACGGTGACTGGCCGGATTGGGGTGTCTTTAGAAAAAGTTGACGTTGTGGTGCCTCGGTTCCGGTTGTCGTTGTCTTTTATATTTTTTTTTGGGATTTCTGAAAATAATGCTGACCTTCCTCGTTCTATGTATTTGAGAATATTAGGTTTGATACTGTTTTTATCTACAGCTTTGGTTGCTGAGAAGGCGGTAGTTGTAAGTTTCTTTTAATTAGAAGAGTTTGGCGAGCCCGACTCTTCTCTTTTTCTCTTTTCTGGGTTGTAATCTCTGTTTTCCTTCACTACTATTTTATCGTGTTTTATGAATGCTATGTTTCCTTTTTAAGGTTCCGTGCCAAAGGCAAAAAACGGAACCCTTATAGATTCGTCATGTCTGTCTGTCTGTCCGTCCGTATGTCACAGCCACTTTCTTCCGAAACTATAAGAACTATAATGTTAAAACTTGGTAAGTAGATGTATTCTGTGAACCGCATTAAGATTTTCACACAAAAATAAAATAAAAAACAATAAATTTTGGGGGTCCTCATACTTAGAACGTGTGTGGTATCTATGAATAGGTCTCCAAAAATGATATTGAGGTTTCTTCTGTAAGTGTCTCTCGCTCTAACTGAATAGTTTGAGCGAGAGACACTTCCAAAGTGGTAAAATATGTGTAAGTAACTTCTAAAATAAGAGAATGATAAAACTAAATAACTAAAAAAAATATATGATGTACATTACCATGCAAACTTCCATCGAAAATTGGTTTGAACGAAATCTATTAAGTATTTTTTTTTTTTATAAATCGTAAACTGCAACCTTTCATTCAATCAACAAATTTATTAAAATAAAATAAAAAATATATTATGTTACTTGCTGCTGCGGAACCCTTCATGGGCGAGTCCGACTCGCACTTGGCCGCTTTTTTCTTTTCTTCTGCAACCTGTAACTGTAGTTGTTAGCGTTTTTCGAGGATTTCTTCAGAATAATCTTCTTTAATGTATATTCCTTGCGAGAGTTTGGATTTGTTTCGCAATATGAAGTGTTTTTTCCACAGTGAAGTAATTGTGACTGCCACTGGGCGGTTTTTGTTGTTGACATGGTTCCCAATTCTGTATATCCTACTATTATACTACTACATTTTGTTTGACATACTCCTGCACAAAATAAGTTATTAGCTGAGCCCCGCGGTGTTACCCGCGGTAAAACGAAAACCGCGGCAGACGCCGCGGGGCAAAGCAAGTCTAAAAAACTTGACTAAGTTAATCCTTATATCATCAGCTATCTACCAGTGAAAGTCCCGTCAAAATCGGTCCAGCCGTTCCAGGGATTAGCCGGAACAAACAGACAGACAGACGAACAGACAGACAAAAATTGTAAAAAATGTTATTTTGGTTTACGTATCGTTTATACATAAATATCTAGGAATATACCTTATGTATACCTAATACATAAGGTATACTCTAAGATACATCATATGCATTTAGTAAAAAGCGGTTATTTTAATATTACAAACAGACACTCCAATTTTATTTATTTGTATAGAATTATAGATGTTTTATCTGTGCTATATCGTTACTTCGTACCAAATTTCAAGATTCTGAGTTCACGGGAAGTACCCTGTAGGTTTTGATTCCCTTGCGAGTGTCGAAAATATGCAGCATAAACGGCTGTATCTTTTGATTGTTTGAGACCTGAGTATTTGATATTTTCAGCTTGAAACCTCCACGTGTTCCCGAGAAAAGGGGTATTGATAGACAGACAGACAACAAAGTTATCCTATTATATATATGGGATTATTATGTGCCTGAAAATTTGATCATCCACGGATCTTTGATTGTTTTTTTTATCTTTTTTACTATTTTTATACTAAATTTACGTTGTAAAATCTTTCAATTACAAGAGCTGGTGGTGTATATTTATAAATCGTAGTATTTTTACTTCGATCAACAGGAAGTATTTTTAAAAGCATGTTTAATCGTGTAATTTCACCTAAATTTAATAACTAAAGACCTTTTTAGGCCGCACAAAGGACAGAACATTCCAGCGTTCTTAGTTGAACGTACGTTGCAAATGAAAATGTTATAAGTTTTAACTAAAGATTCTTAGGCCGCACAAAGGACAGAACATTCCAGCGTTCTTAGTAGAACGTACGTTGCAAAAAATATACCTTTTTTTTGCTCCGGTCTTCCTTTTGCCGAAAACTATTGTTCGGAGCGGAGATCGGGGGAAGTATCGTGTAAGGGTGCACTTTTAAGAAATGTTTACCTGAACAACCGCTGCATTTCGGTGTTCGGTAACGCAAAACACGGTCGTTATAATCATCAAGTACGCTCTGACTTATTAAACTTATTAGAACTTTAACTGTTCAAGCGAAGAACTGGCTGTGAGTATTACACATTTTAAGTATCTACCTAGCTTAGTAGCAATTGTTAATTGTATTAAAAATTACAAGGTGTTTTATGTTGTGCGTCACCGTTGCAAAATGTGCTTAAAAGTTACTAGCTTTTGTCCGCGACTCCACCCGCGTGTATGTTGGTTATCGCAGTAAGTAAACAGTAGTCTGTCTCCTTCTTCAAGAATCAAAGTATTTCCATGCCAAATTTGGTTAACATCGGTGCAGTGGTTCAGCTATGAAAGCGTAACAGACATACAGACAGGGTTACTTTCGAATTAATAATATCAGTATGGATATAAACAAAAATGTGGTAATAATTCTCCTAGAAGCCGAGCAAATTATAAAAGCCACACTTTCACACAATAGTCATTACGCGCGCAAACATCGAGAAAGCAGAGGGATTAGGTACATGGCGAAAAATATAAATGCATATACCTATACAATGTCTTGCGTACTAAAATCATGTATAACCGTAGTGATCTAAAACAAATTAATAATGAACTCTAAAAATACATTAAAACGTTTAGATAGATCAATGCATTAAAACCAAACTGCATCGCTTTAAGAAATACTGTTTAGGGCCAGTGTTGCTAATATTGACGTGTCAATTATACCAAGATATAGGACTTTTATACTTTACTAGCGACCCGCCCCGGCTTCGCACGGGTGGATTTCAGATGCCCCCGCCGACGACACGATTCGTGCATTTTAAATCTGTAATATCTACAAAAATATTCATTACAATTAGATACTGTAAAGGGCCATTTTGATATATATTAAATGCACAATGTATTTAATTTACTTAATTGTATAAGGATTCATTCTGTATTGCTTAAAATCACTTCGTGAATAAGCCATTACTTCTCGTATAAAGAAAGGAATAAAAAATGCTTGTTGTGCTCGCGGACTTTTTTGTAGTACTTTTTAAGGTGTACAATACTGTAGTACATTATTTTGATCTATCTCGTATGGTGCAACCAGCGTTTGCAATGTAAGCGCAAAAAAATGTGTTTATTTGCTACATCACATTAGAAACCTCAAAAATTAACAGTGTTTCCATACTATATTATGCATTTATTATACATAAAAACCTTCCTCTTGAATCACTATCTATTAAAGGAAACCGCATCAAAATCCGTTGCGAAGTTGTAAGGATATCTACAGTTCATATTAGCATCATGTTAGCATATACATTTCATCATCTATAATATACAAATTGAACTGAATCACACTCATGCAGATCATGAGTCATGACAGACATATAACAGAACATGTTTAGAACATAAATTATATGTGCCTACTATATACGAGATATACAATATCTTTCTTATAGTATATTGACCCAACGTTAAGTTACGTCCTACATTATAATCGGAGGTAGGTACATTTTAGTCAAGCACATAAATCTGTAAATATGAAATAGATTTTTAAATCTTACGAAATGATATCGAAAATCGGATATTGCAGAATCGATTTTTTTGACACCTGTTCTTCAATTTGTCAGAACCGTCATACCTGTCAAATTAGATGGACTATGGTCGGTGTGTTTGTTAATTACTCGCTCTGGAACTACTCAACCCTAGAAATACATACATATATTCAATAGTCAGCACTCAGCCGTGAACCTTGTTATTGAGAAACACTAAGTTCATATTTTTATACTAATTGTGGGTAGTCATGAAATTAAAAGTTTTTTTTCAGCGCAATTCTCATAGAGCAAGAACTATGAGCATCGCAAAAATAAAATCTGAGGCTGGTCCAAATCGTCAAGAAATAGAGGAAAATGAAAATGGAGAGAACTCCGCGTCCAGCTCTTTCAAAGTTCAGAGACCTAAATCCAACAATTCACGTGCAAAGGTAACAAAAAAATCCACATCTTTTCTTAAAACTCCTTTCTTAAACTACTTTTACGGTTTACTTTTAACATTTTGAAATAAATTACACCAGCCAACCTGGTTTCAGTAACGTGAGTGTACTGTTAACCGATATATATAATGAAGCTTTTATTAGGTATATGTTTAAGTAAATTTGGTGCTGTTTGTGTTCACGCAAAAACCACTATTTAATAAATTATATAAATTTATATCGTAAGCTTTCTGAGAAAATTAAAAACAGAAGATTTTCTTTGATGTTGTTTTTGTTACCATTTTACAAAAAGGTAGAAATAATCGAACCCACGATCTCAGTAAGCATGTACTATTCTGTTCATACTGTTTTTTTTTAAATAAAATAGGATTTTTAAGATAGAAATTTATTTTCAGTGTTTGTTGCTGCAGATACACAATACTATATTGTACTTCCTATATTGATTGTCAAATAGAACTTAAAAATGATTTTGATTTGTAAATGATATTTCAAAAAAAATCTTTACAGGGGAAGACGAAAGATGATATATTGAAACAGTTCCCGCGCCTGTATTCCAGATGGATGAATAGAGACACTAATCAAAGACAGAACAAATCTGGCACAGACTACAGTATCAGTGAATTGGACACGATGCTTAAAGGGTTTCAAGTAGCGCTGAATTTATTCATTAACATTTTCGACACAGTGCAAGTTCAGAAAGAAGCCCATTGTAATCGCGAAATGCCTTCTACAGTGAACTCAAATTCTACGGAACAGGTTGTACCCATCACACCTAACTCAACGGCTGATAACCGATTACCATTACAGAGATTATCGAGCCAGCGCAATCAGTCTGCAGATGAATCTAGGCAGAACAGCAATAACATCAGTAAAAATGAGGTGTTCAATAGATCCAGCGGTAACGTTCCTGTACCTAACAATAGACGTAATAGTTATAACAAAGCAATGAAAGCTATTGCAAAGCTTAACAATGATGAAATGGAACAGGCTTTACCCATCGCGCCTAGTTTTTCTGCTGATGATGGTTTACAAGGTTCATCGAGCTTGGCAAATCAGACTTTGGATGAGACCAGTGAGAATGAGGAGTTCAATAGATCCAGCGATAACGTACTTATAACTAATAATGTACTTATAAGTAATAACAACACAATTAATGATAATTCAATGCAGAATAATGAGGCAATGGAACAAGATGATGATAGATTACAAGGTTCATCGAGCCAGTCGAATCAGTTTTTGGATGAATCCGAGCAGAATAGCAATACCATTAATGAAAACGAGGAGGTCAATAGATCCGGCGATGACGTTCCTAACATAAGCAGTGCAAATACGATGCAGAATAATGAGGCGGTGGAACAAGAATGGGTAATATTTGATTTATATTTCGTATTTACACTAACATTTCCAACGTATTAGTAGATCTGTATACTCAAGACAAAGAAAATAATATAGTAGACGAGGCATGTAATTACCTACAATTAAATTTGTTCTTGTATTGTTAATTTCATGTCAACTTTGTCAACTTCAATTTTAGGAATGATTTAAAGAAGCATTGTTTATTTATTTTTTATCAACTACGAGTAGATATCGTTAATAGAACTTATTGTTTCATGTCAGGTAGACACGTGGTCACGATATTATTCGAGTTTACAGTAAAAAATACCATAATTCGGCAAAGCATTTCCAAATTTTGGAAAGTATATTCAAATTATGATATTTTTGAAATTCATATGTTTACATAATTTAAGTTCTTTAATTAATTTGCATTCCTAGGTTTCAATCGGAAATGGCAATACAAAGATACAAAGAAAGATTTACGATAACATAAAATGGCAGTCGTATACTCATGCAACACGAACATTGCTGTTGACTGTATTTGGCAGAAAGTAAGTTCTCTTACCTCATTTAGCTTTCTGTTATGCGCATGAAGTTTTCAAAAACAAATTAATATTGTGTAACAAATACAATAATATCTAGGTATGTGTATAAATGTTTGGTTGGTTTACATACGAAACATGAACTTTTGTTAATGTTTCGTATGCAAACCAACCAAACATTTTAAACAGAAAATTAAAAGACCGACTTCAAGAACTAGACCAAATTCAAATGGAACCACACGGGAAGCACCAAGTTTTCTAATAAAAAAATAATCATCAAAATCGGTATTCCCAGTCGAAAGTGCTGAAGTAACAAACATTGAAAAAAGCGGCCAAGTGCGAGTCGGACTCGCCCATGAAGGGTTCCGAAGCAGCAAGTAACATAATATAAACGTTCTTGTAGTTCGATGTAACTTTGATCGATGTTTTAATAAGTGTTTTTTTTTTGCGGTTTACCATTTATGACGTATTAAAAAAAACTACTTACGAGACCTCGTTCAAACCAATTTTCGATGGAAGTTTGCATGGTAATGTACATCATATATTTTTTTTAGTTTTATCATTCTCTTATTTTAGAAGTTACAGGGGGGGGGAACACATTTTACCACTTTGGAAGTGTCTCTCGCGCAAACAATTCAGTTTAGGAAAAAATGAGATTAGAAACCTCAATATCATTTTTGAAGACCTATCCATAGATACGTATGGGTTTGATGAAAAAAAAATTTTTATTTGTTTTTTTTATTTTGGTAAAAAAAATGATAAATTTTTTTTTAATGTGGTTCACAGAATACATCTACTTACCAAGTTTCAACAGTATAGTTCTTATAGTTTCGGAATAAAGTGGCTGTGACATACGAACGGACAGATAGACAGACATACGGACGGATAGACAGACAGACAGACAGGCAGACATGACGAATCTATAAGGGTTCCGTTTATTGCCTTTGGCACGGAACCTTAAAAATGGAGTCGAATTGAGAACCTCCTCCTTTTTTGAAGTCGGTTAAAAATTTAAAAAGTTCTGAACTGATTGATTTCAAATTTTGACACATTTGACTTTGTTTTTTTTAATCTATTTTTCGCTAAGTTATGGAATCAGGCGTTACTTTGCGGAAATCCATGACATTAAATGCTATGAAATATATTTAGCTTTAATTCCGCGAGACAAATATCCAGGTCTGAAAGCAGGGCACAAATCCCACCGTGTCGAGTATAGGTTTGGTTGCATGGCATGCTAATTATTTCTCACTTGTTTTGTATGTGTACATATGCATGATACCCATATGTGCATGTGAGTATGCATGACGGTGGGATTTGTGCCCTGCTTTCAGACCTGGATATTTGTCTCGCGGAATTAAAGCTACATATATTTTATAGCATTTAATCTATTTTTCGCGTTATTTTTTTCCGCATTTATCATGAATGCTTACAAACTACATTAGACTTTACGGTTGTTTTAGTGGTTTGAGCGGGCGCCACGCCCTTTTCTACTGCGCTGGGTGTTGTGAATTCATATCCCACACGGGACAACACTTTGTGTGATCCACAAATTGTTGTTCTGAGTCTGGGTATTCTGTGTCCGTTTCGTGTATGTTTGTAAAGTCCCCCGCGACACAGGATGTATATTCCTAAAGCGGGAGTTGTCTTTTTTAACCCCCGACGCACAAGAGGGGTGTTATAAGTTTGACGTCGATGTCTGTCACACAGACACAGGCATTTTTGGCGTATGATTATTCTATAAGTGTTGCGTAGGGGCTTATTTAATTTTAGGTACTTGTTACAAAAAAAAATGCAACAGCGAGGCGTGGCAAGGAACGCTACTTAGTATATAGTTACAATACAATGTGTGATATAATATCATGGATTTCTAGGGTTCTAGCGACACACTCACTGACTGGAAAGCCATCACCAGCATTCCAAGACAAACCAGCGAAGATGCGTTTGGACAGAAGTAAAGTGTCGGATGTGATCATAGAAGTTGTGAAGAAAAGTAAAGTTCGCGCAAACAGAGTGAGGTAACTAGGATGACGAAAAATTTGAGTAACTTTTAAAACTCTTCATCGAAATTACTTAGTTTAAGATAGAGTTCATCTAGGTACATTAAATACTGAAAGTGACAAATATCAATTGTGATAAGAATTTGAAAAATACCTTGAAATGTGTATTGTAAGAAAATATTCGATGTTAATTGTGTTTATGATTCACTACATACTGGTCTCCAGATAAAAGATGTAGGTGGGACTCCTTTCGTGACTATTGAATGTAGGTTCATACAACATTTTCATAATTAACATTTTACAGGAACACCATTACTATCAAATGTGCAGACGAATGCAAAATGTGGAAAACCCGTTGTAAGAAGATCGCTTCCAAAATCAAGAAAGATGAGGAAAACCTAGACGGTTCTGTTCAGTGATATTTTTTACTATCAATATTCATCGTGTTCCTACTTAAGAGTATATAAGAATGTCTTATTGAAATTCCATTTTTTTTTTATGCAATCCACGAAAGGAGACGTAGATTCGTTAATGATGGTTCAATCTCAGCAGATCCATGAATACTCCAAAAACTAAAAAAACTGTTAGTAAATTTAAAAATACTAGGAAATACAAAAAACAATGAAGATATTTAAAATATTTAAATCCAATCGACAAAAAATGTATCCGCATCATCGCCCACTGGTAGCGTTCCCAAAATACAGGCAGCGCTGTCACGTTGAATGGCAATATGCTAAGAAAAATGCCGGCCTTCTGGCAACGAGAAGTGTCAACAATTAAAAATGTTTTTTTCTTTTGATTGTGATTTTTTTTCTGTAGGATACCACCCCTACAGACAAAGAAATCACTCACTGAATTTTAAGATACTGATTCTTGATTACGGATTTAGTAGTTTTTACAACGCCAAAGCATAGTGCCTTATTTATGAAGAACATACTAATAGAATCGGTAGTCTTCGCATAAATATACTTTATTAGTCCTTTTTTTTTTCTATCTTCATTTCCAATAACAATTACATGTAACAAACTGAGCTGCAATGTGACTATGTAATATGACCTTTAGAACATCATGAATGTTGAAAAACAGATTAAACATTGTTTATCCATTTTTATCAATGCAGTGAGAAAGGAATTTCTCAAGGCATCTACATGTTTAAGGGAGTAGATACCTATCAATGTTATGGTCCATTGGCCAGATCAATGGTGGCTCTAATGCTTATGGTATTAGAGCCACCATTGATCTGGCCCATGGATCATATTAGATAAAAAAAATAAAAACAATCTCAGCAATACACATTTTTAAATCACGAAATGAACAAATTTAAAAAAAGTCATTGAATCCATCCTGGATCTGGTCAGCGGATCTTCGGAGACTGAACCTTCATGGTCTTAATTACGAAATACATTAATGTCTACGTTTAGTATAGTAATAATGTACCTATTTATGTTACTGTTAAAGCCCGAACTACAGTAAAACCAAGATTTAGTACTTACTCGGTTTTACCAGTGACGGTTGGTAAATGTTGGTTTCTTGGTATAAAAAATCCATTCAAACTTTTTCAACAACTCGGCAACAGAGATAATCTTTTGCTCGCCGGCCAGTGGTAAAAAAAGATCATATTAGAACGTTTCGGAGTTTGACCATCAAGAGTTGTTAAATCTTAGGATTTACTGAAAAATCCTAGGATTCATCGCAGTTCAAGTTTTTACAGTAACTCATGAAGGAAAATGTATCATTTCATGAATTTTATCCACCATAATACGTTTTTTAGTTCTTCTATCATTGGAACTCTTCTTTCGCGAAATGCATTGAAATTAACCAATGATATTGTTTTAAAATATCATTGAATTAAACCGTCTTTTGGCATTGGCGTTTATATTTGTGAATATTTACTGACATTGAAATTCTGATTGATTAATACTGTTCCGTAATTGTATTGCAGTCTTAATTTACTGATATTGAAATTCTGATTGATTAATACTGTTCCGTAATTGTATTGCAGACTTATAATTTGAATTATGTACATGTTAATTATAAATTAGAGAATTACTTAGGTAAGACGTGATTTCTAGCTTTATTTAGAAAAGTAGAAAGCCTAGATAGATAAGCTTCAAAACAGTTTATAATAAATGTTCACGTGTAAAAGGGAGCATTGCAATACTGATAGACTGCACGTTTGGCCTAGTGGTTTAACGGTCACCACGCCGTTTTCTACTTCGCCAAGTGTCGTGGGTTCAAATCTCACGTAGGACAACACTTTGTGTGATCCACAAATTGTTGTTCTGAGTCTGGGTGTTATTTGTTTGTGTCCGTTTCATAAATGTTTGTAAAGTCCCCCGCGACACAGGATTTATTCCTAGTGCGGCAGTTGTCTTTTATAAAAAATAAAAAAAAATAGCAATGCCTATTTCTACATTTGTAGTAGGTATAGTCAGTAATTTGTAGTGTAGTTGTATTTTTAACTAGCCTTTAAACTTATTTTTGGTTATTATTTCATTGACATCATTTACAATAATAATTATAAATATAGCAATGATTTTAATAAATAAATAAAAGTTATGAAATATTTATTTAATCCTTTACCTAAACATTACATTAAACATCACTCTCATCCTACTATCTTTAGGCAGATGATCTTGAAATCTATACGCAAGTACCTACTATTAAACAAATAATCAGAAGCTTTCGCTATTATGAACTCTGAATTGGCTCGGGTTTGTAAATGGAGCATCCAGTATCTATGGTCTAATCGTCAATCCACCAAAGATCAAAGTCGATGATACGACAGATCCAAGATGCACTCTAAAATAGAGTGGTCTGAATTACCTGACGTGGTGCTTCCTATTTATATTTGGGTTAAAAAATAGGTATTCTGATTGACACTACGTTATCTTGGGGTCCCAATTGAGTGAAGTTGGTAGGAAAGTGTTTGCATCAGCGGGCCTTCTGCAAAGACTTTGCAACTTTTTATATACGGTTACTAAAATTGCGCTAGTTGAATCCCTGCTCCTTCCTATACCTGATTACGCTGATGTCGGTTATCTCGATATCACTGAGGAGCAGCTTGATAAACTTAAGCACTTTTTACATTTGGTTTACGCTTTAATCATGTGATTAAATTTCGCAAATTGCTCAAGTGGCTCCCAATTCACATATTCTTTCTCTAGATGCTATAAAATACCTATAGATAGATAGATAGAAAACTCTTTATTTGCACACCATAATATTACAGAGTTAGAAGAGAGTATATAAAATGTGAGACGGAGTGTACAAAGGGCGGCCTTATTGCCTAAAGCAATCTCTTCCAAGCAACCTTAGGATGGATCAAAATGTATCGGATAGACAGTGGTAGTTGTCGGTGCAATGAGTTTTGAATTAATTATATTATTTGCTAATGAATGTGATGAACAACATACATATATAAATATATCCACACACATATCACACACATACATACATAAGTATTTATATATACACATACATATATACCTAACTAGATAATGTATATAAAATAAAAAAATAAAAAATAATAATAATTCCGGCATACCCTAATTCGTGACTGTCTTAATTAAGATGCATAATGTTCGGTAACCATTTTCTTGAATGCATTTATTGTTTGCGCTTGTCTGATGTTTACCGGCAGTGCATTCCACAAGCGTACAGCTTCAACAGTGAAAGACTGGTCGTAAAATTTTGTGGAATGCAGAGGCATCTCCAGTCTCAAATTTTCGGATGACCTTAGACATTTTTCATGTGTGTCATTAAGGAACTTGAATCGTTCTTTGAGGTAGAAGGTGGTATTGAACAAAATATTGTAGAGAAAAATAAGGATATGAGTATTCCGGCGAGAGCGAATTGGAAGCCACTTGAGCATTTGACGGAATTCAGAGACATGATCATATTTTCGTAGGCCAAATACGAATCGCATGCAGAGATTTTGTAGTTGCTCAAGCTTATCAAGTTGTGCTTCGGTGAGATTCAGATAGCTGACATCGGCATAGTCGAGAATTGGAAGTAGAAGTGCTTGTGCAAGTGCAACCCTAGTTGCAATCGGCAGAAAATTACGTAATCTTCGCAGAGACCGGGCAGAAGCAAATATCTTTCGACTGACCTCTTGTATCTGTGTACCCCAGAATAAAGTATTGTCTATGTAGATCCCTAAATTTTTGACACTAGTGCTGATCTCAAGGGTGGTGCCACCAAATAGAATTTGGGGCAGTTGTGTGAAGTTAATTCTT
The DNA here is from genome assembly GCA_949125395.1 of Diaphora mendica. Lineage (NCBI taxonomy): Eukaryota > Metazoa > Arthropoda > Insecta > Lepidoptera > Erebidae > Diaphora > Diaphora mendica. The sequence goes on from OX421327.1 coordinate 8,854,695, forward strand.
GAAACCAGACAGGACAGGATTAATCTTGAGTCCATAATTATGACTCCATTCAGCAATGTGACGCAGGTCAGCATTAATGGTGTTGAACGCCTCTGGTAACAAGGCAATCGGAGCTTGTGTATATATTTGTAAATCATCTGCATAAAGATGGTAGAAGGAATTTAATTGATTAGAGATTGAGTTTATGAAAACAGCGAAGAGTAAGGGAGATAGAACGCCACCCTGCGGTACACCAGCAGAAATATTGCACCAAGAAGACACCGAGTCTTCAATGCAAATACGTTGCCGGCGACCAGACAGGTAACTTTGAAACCAATCAATTGTCGTTGGAGATATGTTAAGAGACCGTAGTATACCAAGCAAAATTTGAAAATCTATAGTGTTAAAAGCATTACTAAAATCAAGTAAAGTGAGTACTGTAATCATTCCACCTTCCATGCCCAGTCTGATGCTATCTGTAATGTGTACCAGCGCAGAAGTAGTGCTGTGACCAGGACGAAAGCCGGATTGGAAGGGGTTCAGTAATGAATTTTTGGAAAGGAAGTAACTTAGTTGAGAGTGGATGAGGCGTTCGAGCACTTTAGATAGGAAAGGTAAGATGGATATGGGCCGATAGTCAGAATATGAGGAGGGTTTAGGTGTTTTTGGAAGAGGGATTAGTTGGGCATTTTTCCATGTAGACGTAAAAACACCGCTTGTCAAGGAGTGATTAAGGATATTGCATAAGATGAGAAGGATTTCGTCAAGGATAGGAACAATCATATTTCGGCTTATGCAATCACTTCCTACTGCACTGGATAAAATCGCCAGAATGGTCTTCTTAACATCACAAGCAAACAATTGATCAAAGACGAAAGGTGAATAGTTGGGAGTTGGGGTAGAAGAGATATATCTAAGTGTATTAGCTTTTGTATTGTCATCAATATCAGACGAGGTAGAGAAATGTTTATTGAGTAAATCAATGTTGAAATTTTTAGGAATAGACTCTTGACGAGACTTCCCAACTCCCAATGTTCTAAGAAATTTCCAGACTTTTGCTGGATCACCGTTTTCTACGGAAGAGTGGATATGTTGGCGTTGTGCGTTTCCACACATCTTATTGCAGAGATTTCTCAGGTACACATATTTTTCTAGGTTTAGTGTCCGTTGGTCGACGCTTGTATTTACTTTTCGCCAAGCATTTTTTGGACATAATCCGTCGTATCTCCTCAGTAAGCCACGGAGCCGGTAAGTGTTTGAGTTTAATCGATCGCAAGGGTGCGTGTACGTTATACAATTGTATTAAGTTTTCGGTGAATATTTGAACTTTTTCGTTTACACACTGCGAATTTAGTAAAACAGACAGTTGATGTTACGGGCGTCCTCTTGAAGTTTAGTAAGATTCATTTCGCTAAAATTGCGTTTCACAAGGATTCTCGGCTTTGCCTTGGGTGGACGGATAGCATAAGAAAGAAATATCAAGTCATGATAAGAAAAAGCATCAGCAGGATATTGGCCATGGCTGATGACATGATCTGTAGAAGAGACAAGAATGAGGTCAAGAAGAGAAGGAGTGCAGTTGGGAAAGTGATGAGTAGCATCAAGTGTTATAAGTTATTATAGTCCACCACTCTGCGTAACGAAGAAGAGCGTTGGTCATTTTTAATCAAACAGGTATTGAAATCGCCCATTATTAATGTATGGCTATAAGAGGGAGATGTTTTTTCTAATAAATTTTCAAAAGAAGCAAAATAGTTAGAACGTAATGAGGGTGAATAGTAGACACCCAGTAACACTTTTGAGTAATTAATGTCTAGTTCTAAGAACAGATGTTCACGTGCATCCGGTGGTGGGGGTTGTGAGGACATACTTACAATTGTGAACGGAATGTGTTGTCGCAGATATACACCAACACCACCCCCACCACCAATTGCACGATCATTCCTTACAAGAATAAAACCTGGTAGAGTATAAGATGTGGAAGGTAAGCACGGTTTTAGCCATGTCTCTGAGACTAAAATGGCGTGTATGTTTTTACAGTTAAAGGTAGCCAGCATATCAGGGAAATGAGCTGAAATACTCTGGGCGTTTATATGGACTACATTAAAATGCCGCGAAACATCAGAAAATTGGTACTGGAGATTCTCTTGAAGTGAGGGTATACTAACGTAACTAGAACTAAGACTGTTTATGGAGTGAAAACTGTCACCATCACTATTGTCCAAGTCCGACATTAAGATACACTATTGCAGAATTAAAAAAAAAAGATATAAATAAATATATAAATAAAATACTGACAAAAAGAATAAATAACCTCTGAAAGCAAATAAATATCTAAAACAATATAAATTATCCACCTTGATCCACCCGCCAGTCATGTGTTTTACATTTAATTTTACTGAAAGATATAATAGGTCTTTACCTATGAAATTGCCGTTTTGTATGCAATAAGTGAAAGTACTTATTTTTTCAAACTTTTTTATTTCTGTTATAGAAGTAATCACCCATGCAATCGACGCATCTTTGCCAACGCATTGGCAGTTTATTGATGCCCTTCTTGTAAAAATCAGCTGGACGGGAGGCAACAAACTCTTCAAAGGCATTTTGTACTGCCTCTCGGGAATTGAAATTTTTACCCACTAAAAAGTTGTCTAAATTTTGGAAAAGTAATAGTCGGTAGGTGCAAGGTCTGGTGAGTATGGCGGATGAGGGAGAGCTTCCAACCCTCAAATAAACAGATTCTAGGTACCTAGCACACATTATAATACTACTATTTAAATGAATAAAGAATTAGGTATAGGCAATTTATGAAGAACCAGTTTATTTTACGCTTTTAAATGTTTTTTTGGCAGAAAGTTTTCGTTGGATGTTTTTTGGAAGTCAGTTTTTTTTTATTCATTATATTTATAAAAAGAAATGAGTTAATTATATTTTAATTTCAAATTATCCAAAAGAGCTTTTCAACTGTATGTTGTACTTTCAACTACCCTCACTAGCTATGTACTTGCCTATGTACTTTATAGCATCTTATTTAGGTAATTAATTTAACCTGCCTTACTTATAGGAACGTTTTGTGTTCTTCAGTGACACAAATCTAAGATCCTAAGTTCATCGGAACCTATGGAGCTAATGGTACCTACCTACTTAGGAGTAGCGGATAAGCTACATACTAAAAGTAGCAAATGTTACGGGTCCCACACATTCGGGGGCTCTGAGCAGCAATTTTTTCTGACCGTATAAAATCTATCTACTTATTGCCTTATATCAGTTTTCTAGAATTAATCTCCAAATTGATTCGATTGACAAATAGACATCAACCAAAGAAGACTCGTTAACAGATCTGCTGTGCTAGGAAGCGCGAGAGCATTAGAGCATTATTTAAGCGCATAAGGACAGGTGAGATGCACTTTGACGCGTGAATTTCTATCTCTTACAATTCCTGGCTACGCCGAATTAATGTGTTGTAAGTTTTTCTATATCGTTGAGAAGTATGAACGCCTACGCTAACTTATATAGCAATACACATGACGCGTATGTCTGCCATAAATATAGCCAAGGCTTTAGTTCCTATAAACTTTAAACGCGTCTGGCGAGGTTTAATGCTCCTCTGATCGTGTCTATCTGATTGGAAAATGTTTTAAAATGTTATGCTTAACGATATTATATAAAATTCAGGCTTTTTAAAATGTCGTAAGTTAGCATGGTTTTTTTCCACCTTTGATACCTGCTAACTGTAAAACGGCCCCATTTTCCTTTCAGAGTAAATGTTAGGCTACCGACCCTAAAAATTTCATCTTTCCTAAAATGACGTAATGGACTAAGAGCTGGCTACGAAAATGTGAACTGATAAGGTGTAGTAACGAATTATATATATAATCTCTCTGTTAGAAATTTAACGTCATTGTAATGGCAACATTTTTGATTGTCATTTTTCTTGTTTGACAGTAGTACTTGAGACGCTTGGATCGGCCGAACACGGTTTTCGCAATTGACTGCCGGTTTAAGTTAATTGAATTGATAATTAGCTAATTTTCCAATGACTCGGTGTTTCGTCGGTCACCGTTATGATTGGTCTGGTTTGGACTCGCGAGTTTTAGTAGTCACGTTCAAAAGGGCGTGATCCGCGATAGTTAATACGAGTTTATTGTAATTCGAATACCTTGAAGGTTGTACAGCACCTTAGGAGTCATGTATGTGTGAACGCGGCAAGACAAACGGCAGTGGGGTACCCCATCAACGGCCGACGAGATCAAGGACATCACGCAACTCCAGTAAGTGCTTGATGCATTAGTTTAGAATAAGAACACGGTGAAACTGCCGTGGTTCATTGCTCTTGCCAGTGATCTAGGTTAGCGATTGAATGCTTATACTATGGGCCTATAGACATTTCAAACGTCACAAGGTGATCGCTGCATTGGCGAGAGGATTGAACACTCTCCTTGGTAGCTTATAAGTACAGCGAGACCCGTCAGAACTCTCTTCCGGAGCGGAAGGTGTGGGTGGGCGGTCAAAGTCGTAAATTTTCAATAAGAATGAAAATTTTCAATGATTAGATGCAGTTCTGAAATTTGGTAGAGTTATAGTTTTTAACTGTAGGAATGTAGGAAAATTATTGTCAGAAGTCTAGGTCGGGGCTTAAAGACTGTCAGAAGTCGACAAAGTTGTAAAGAAATTGTTTACATTTAAACCATAAGGTGCAGTTCTGACAAACTCATTTTTATATTATCGGTTGCTTATCGAACCTGTATATAAATTGTCAGGAGACTTAATAATGGCTAAGTACATAAAAATTGTGGTCCTCCGCTGGCTAGCTGGCTACGAAAACGTGAACTGATAAGGTGTAGTAACACTAGTAACGAATTACACACATCAAAAGTGTCTAGGGATCAAGCATTTTTATGCGGATTTCTTGAGATTGAGATGTGGCTTTGGCCCTGGCCTGCTCAGTCGCCAGACTTGAACCCGATTGAGCATGCATGGGATATGCTACAGAGAAGAGCTCTGCCGAATATGGAGGGTATCCAGTCGCAAGAAGACCTTTTTTTGTTGTTGCAACGAACATGGGCGGCCATTCCACAGCGTGATTTGGATGAACTCATTTTGAGTATGCCAAACCGATGTTCTTGTGTTAGTGTTCGCGGTAGAAACACGGATTATTAATTGTTTAAGTTACCTAATAAAATTTTAAAGAAAACTGTTATTTCAGTCTTTTTTTCGAACTTTAATGTTAGTGGTTCAAATGTCAAAAATCCCTTTATTAGGAAAATGGCAAATTTCTTTATTAATGCAAAGGTGACTTGGTTTATCGTTACTGTGACAAACGAAAACACTTTATTTGATGAATCCTTAAAGAAAATTTTAATTAATATCAATCAGGAGAAAAGTTATTGCAAAAATATATGTTGATCCCTAGACACTTTTGATGTGTGTATATTAGGTCTTTACCTATGAAATTGCCTTTCTTCAGTAGGTACTGGTCATTTCAAATAAAAAAAAGTTTGTAATGGCTCTGTATTCTAAATTCAAATTAATTTTGATTTAAAACCATGACATTCTATTTACAAACTCAGTCTTTTGTTTTTTGATTAGCGTTGTATTTTCATTACATTTGAACATTTTTCGCCATAATGGATACTTTAAAAATTCGTGTAATTATGGAATACTAGCTGACCCACGCAACGTCGTTTGCGTCTGCTATTGCCCGTAGCGTGATAATTTTCCCCCGTTTTTGAAACAATTTTCATTGGTGCTCCGCTCCTATTAGTCTTAGCGTGATGATATATAGTCTATAGCATATATATAAGAAACAATCTCTTCAGATTTACATATTAGTGTAGATGTATTTATTATACTCTTCTAAGATCTAATACTCATAATCAACAACACATTTATTGGGATAAATATTAATATTAGGTACTAGCTGTTGCCCGCGGCTCCGCCCGCGTGTATGTCGGTTATCGCGGCAAACAGTAACCTATGTGTTAATCTGATGTATCTTCTATACTTATAAAATAACATGTCCTGACTGACTGACTGACTGATTCATCATCGCCGAGCGGAAACTATTAAACTTGGGAATACAAAATTTGGTGAGTATGATCGTTTCATTAAGTAGATACCCATTAAGGAAGGAATTTTGGAATTTCTACCCCCAAGGGGGTGAAATAGGGGTTGAAAGTTTGTATGGAAGTCCGTCATTTTTTAAGTTAGAAACATGAAACTTTATTTTTGGGCTACTGATTAAAAATGAGTAAACACGTATTTAAGCGTTTTTTTTTTTTTTTTTTATGTTTGGCCCGCCAAAATGACTCTACTCTGCCTGATGGAAAGCATAAGCAGAATCCAAGAGTAGTGGTCCAAGAGAGCGTTTCTGATAGATAGAGCGGATATTCTACTCCTTAAGGGTGAAATAGGGGTTGACGTTTTGTATGTAGGTTAGTCTGGAAGTCTGTCATTTTTGAAGTTAAAAACATGGAAGTTTATTTTAGGGCTATTTAAGAAATATGAAACTTTATTTTTGCATTACTTATAAAAATTTGTAGATATGTATTTCAACGTTTCCTAATATTCTACCCCTAAGGGGGTGAAATAGGGGTTGAACTTTGTTTGGAACTTCGTCATTTTTAAATTAGAAACATGAAACTTTTCTTTTGGTTTGGGCTACTGATTAAAAATGAAAAGATACGTATTTAGGCCTTTCTCGATATTCTACGCTGAAGAGATGAAATAGGCGTTGACATTTCGTAAGCGGGTTAGTCTAGAAGTCCGTCAGTTTTGAAGTTAGAAACATGAAAATTTATTTTAGGGCTATTGATAAAAAAATAGGAGATACGTATTTAAGCGTTGCCCAATATTCTACCCGTAAGAGGGTGAAATAGGGGTTGAAAGTTTGTATGGAAGTCCCTCTTTTTTAAGTTAGAAACATGAAAAATTATCTTTGGGCTAATAGTTAAAAACTCGTAGATACTAAGTGTCTCTGGATATTATATCTACCCCTTTTTTTGTGCGGAAATTCCCTCGGATATCACCAACTGGTGGTTATGTCGGACTCGAACCGACTAAAAACCGCACACCGTCTCGGGTTCTAGAAACCAGGGAACCAGAGCGCCCTCAAAAGGAAATCCCATAAATGATATTTCTACCCCTAAGGGGTGAATTAGGTGTTGAAATGTCGTAAGTAGATTAGTTTGGAAGTCAGTCATTTTTAATTTAGTAGCCTGAAACTTTGTCCTTAGGCTTTTAAGTACAAATAAATTAATACCTATATCATCATTTATGGGAATTCTATTTCTAAAGGGATAAAAATAAGGGTCGAACGTTAGTGTGAAATCCTTTTTAGTGGGCTATTGATTAAAAATAAATAAATAGGTACGTTTAAAAACATGAATAAATTATTCATACATACTTACACAGTTTTAATTAAATATATTGTAAATAATCAACTTCCACGCGAGCAAAGCTGCGGGCAACAGCTAGTAAGCTATATTACTGTAAAGTTTCATCCAATTCCGTCCAGTGCTTTTTGCGTGATGAAGTAACAAACATACACCCTCACAAACATTCGCTTTTATAAATTAGTGTGATGTGATAAAATCGAATACGAAAAACAATGTTAAATTTATCACTACAGTTAATTGAAAAATTAGACATAACGAATGAAGCTTATTTTCAAAGCGTACATAAAACTAAATAAATTAAGTATCTACAACTAATTCAACGAAAAAAATGGAAGGTATCTACAACTTACTAAAAGAAATTAAAACACCAACAAATAAGGCTAAGTAATTAAATATTTGCAACGAAAAACATCTGCTTACCTATGCCTATACCAATAACCTAACAAAATCCTATAAAAAAGTAAATTATAGGTACCTAGGTACCTATGCTATAACCTTACAAAATTCTAAAAATACCGAGAAAACCAATTAGTATCTACAAAAGACTATTTGATAATTATTTAGGTACAACAAAAATCGCCTGCTTATACCTATGCTATAACCTGACAAAATCCTAAAAAAAAACTTCGTTTTAAAAAAACTGACTTCAAAAACTAAAAAGTATCAGTTAACTTAATTTGCATGTGCTACCTAGGTTTGAAGTCAGTGCCAAGCCAAATGTAATAGTAGGTATCACACTCGCTACATTTCGAGACGAACGTCAACGACGTCACCGACGCTTCAGTTGTTTTGTTCTACGCGAAGAGCAGCTATCCCGCTCAAGGTCACGCGCGGCGAGTGCGGTACCTACTATTACATTTTGGCTTGGCACCGACTTCAAACCTATGAATAGGTAGCACATACAAATTAAGTTATTAGGTACTTTTTAGTTTTTCGGTTCGGTTTTTTTAAACGATGTTTTTTTTATTTTTCACTTTTTAGTCTTTCTCAAGTCTCTCGTCATCATTTCACCTAAATAACTTGAAAGAATACGACTAAAGGTAACATACATGCTGTATAAAACCGAAAGGACTTCAGGTATTTTTTTGTAATAAAATCTCAAATGGACTATCCTTTATAGGTTACTATAATTCAAGTGATTTGAGGTAAACTGACTATCTGAGGTTAACTCTGATATCGTTAAGACCCGTTTTATATATTATGAAATTAAATGATGTCTACAGAACATGAAGGCATGCAGACAATTGCTTTAACTGCATTGCTGGTGCTTACATAAATTTGAGGGTTTCCTTCGATTTCCTTAGGATCCCATGATCAGATCCTGATATGGTGGCCATGGGACCACATGGGGAGCATACCCTTTCGAATACAAAAAGAATTTCCAAAATCGGTCCACAAATTGACGGAATAATCAGTGTACATACATAAAAAAAATATACCGATGAAATTGAGAACCTCATCCTTTTGGCAGTCGGTTAAAAAAAATATACCGATGAAATTGAGAACCTCCTCCTTTTGGAAGTCGGTTAAAAATACAGAAGAAATATTATAATACCAAGTAATATTTATAGTAGGTAGAACAAAAATCAAGTAAATAGTTCCAAAAATAACTTTTTATCCGAATTTACATTCAAGAACTACTACTGAGTTTTTTAGTCGATTTGGGTGCGTGTGTCGCGTAGGGAGCCGACCGACCGCGCGGGTACTGCTTTTTAAACAATTTGGACGTGTTTGGTAACCTACGCAGGGCAGTACTATGTATTAGTTATTCTGTGGCCGGGCGCAGGCCACGCGCCCGCGCTGCCTTTCGGGTACCTATCATAAAGATGTTTTGTATCATTTTCTGGTAAATTATGATGAACTATTATGTTATATGTTTAGTCCTCTTTCAAGTATTTTAAACTTAAAATAAATATCATAATTATAAATGACCATTTAACGTTTATGGCATTCTAGTTTTTGGTTCAGTATCAATAAGAGCATCCTCCCAAAAAATCTAAATTTCTTTAATGTACAGAATTGATCTTATACACTTTTCTTATGCGTTTAAAAGTAATCATATTACGTACCTATTGTAAAGTTAGTTACTTGATTCCAAAATATGTCGCTGTTTTAAGCACAGTTCGTCAGTGAGCACAGAAACAATTTTCAAGAAAATGTAATTGCTTTAGTATCGATTAGAGAGCCCTCCCAAAAAATCATCTAAATTTCTTTAATGTACAGAACTGAACTGTTACATTTTTATTATACGTTAAAAAGAGTAATCATATTACGTACCTATTGTAAAGTTAGTTACTTGATTCTAAAAGATGTCGCTGTTTTAAGCAAAGAAATTTTTCAAGAAAATTTAAAACAACCCTTTCTATGGAAAGCGAGAACATAAAACAAATACCTACCTATCAAATACTAACTGTATACCACATTAATCACAATGCTTGTGCATAAAACGTTCCCACGATTATTTTGAATATTTAAGTCATGCGGGCACAACAACACAACACAAACACACAGATTCGACGTCTACAGAGAGATATAGATATTCTTTTTCCTATGGATAGAGAGGTTGCGATAAATCAAATACTTAATGCTACACCGAATTATACGTAATACGTTCTACGATTATTCCACGATATATTAATCAAAGTGTTATTAATTACGCATGGCTGGCAATAGATGGCCCTACATGTTGTTTTACGCAATGATAAATTCTTTATAATTTTTTTTTCCAATAGATAGAGAGATTTTGATAAATTAAATACTTTATGCTACAATCTTCAGAGTATCTCCTTTCTAACAAAAAAAGAATTATTGCGATCGGACTACTCGTTAATGAATTACAATTAATTACACATTTTGACTTTCATCTCCCCTCCCAAGGAAACCGTCCGGAATTTCGGAATAAAAAGTATCCTATGTCCTACCTCGGAGTATGAACTCAAATCATGCCAAGTTTCATTTGAATCCATTCAGTAGTTTCGGCGTGATGCGCGGCCAAGATACAGACAGACAGACAGACAGACAGACAGACAGACAGACAGACAGACAGACAGACAAAAATGAAAAAAAAAATAGTTTTCGTTTCAGTATCGATAACAGAGTGCCCTCCAAAAAAATTTTCAAAATATCTTCAATGTACAGAATTTGACCTGTTACATTTTTATTATAAGTATAGATAGATTATGTTGCTAAAAACTCGTTGGCAAATAACTCATTATTAGGTACCAACTCTTAGCGTCTTATACTCGTGATAACTTCTAAACGAAATGTCCGATTGGAATGAAACTAAAAGTATTTTACTTCTACATAAATACCCTTGATAACATAATGCCTAATTTGGATAAGGATTAATATTACGATACACGTTTAACGTAGTTTCTTTCTTCAGTCGATTTAAAAATTTTTTTGAACACAAAAGCGGTTATTGTAACTAAACCATGATAGTTAGATATATGCTCTCACGGACTTTTTTGTAGATCTTAATGGGACCTACAAACCTGTAACACATTATTTTGTTCTATTGTCAATAGTTATTGCAGCGCACGCAAAAATAGGTTTTCGATTTCACACCTTGGGTTACGGAAATAGCAATTTTCTTACGGATCCCTAATTTTTTGAGAATATAATATAGCTTATAGCCTTCCTCGATAAATGGACTATCCAGCACTGAAATAATTTTTCAAATCGGACCAGTAGTTCCTGAGATTAGCGCGTTCAAACAAACAAACTCTGCAGCTTTATAATATTAGTATAGATGAGTTCCGTCGTGGAACCAACGCAACACAAACGGCACGTAACATCAAAAACGTTTACGGAGAGAACTGTACAAACGAACACACAACCCGTTATTGGTTTTCCCGGTTCCCTTCTGGAAATTTTGACTTGAAAAATTAAGCTCGTGGTCGTCCGGAGACTTTGGTTAACAATAATGAATTAAAGGCGATTGTGGAAGCTGACGAAACTCAATCTACAGCTGAGCTAGCAGCAGCTTTTAATGTAGGTAAGCATCAAAACAATATAGATCCATTTGCGACAAATTGGCAAGGTAAAAAAGCATGATAGATGGGTGCCCCACGACCTTAACGATCGCCAGCGCAACGTACGCGTCGAGACCTGCCTTGCGCTGCTCAACAGGCAAAGAAATGAAGGAATTTTGAAACGAATTGTTACGTGCGACGAAAAATGGATTCTGTTCGACAATCGAAAGCGCTCAGCAAGTTGGTTAGACCCTGGTTCAGCACCAAAGCAATGCCCTAAACCAAAAATGACCCCTAAAAGGCCATGGTCACTGTTTGGTGGTCTAGTGCGAGTGTGATTCACCATAGCTTTTTATAAAACGGCATGAGCATTAATGCAGATGTGTACTGTGAAGAATTGGAGAGAATGATGGAGAAGCTTGCACATCTGCAACCAGCTTTGGTCAATCGGTCGTCCCCACTGCTCCTTCACGACAACGCGCGACCTCATACTGCACAACAGACAGTCTCCAAGCTGCAAGAGCTGGGGTTGGAAGCTCTCCCTCATCCGCCATACTCACCAGACCTCGCACCTACCGACTATTACTTTTTCAAAAATTTAGACAACTTTTTAGTGGGTAAAAAATTTAATTCCCGAGAGGCAGTACAAAATGCCTTTGAAGAGTTTGTTGCCTCCCGTCCAGCTGATTTTTACAAGAAGGGCATCAATAAACTGCCAATGCGTTGGCAAAGATGCGTCGATTGCATGGGTGATTACTTCGAATAACAGAAATAAAAAAGTTTGAAAAAATAAGTACTTTCACTTATTGCATACAAAACGGCAATTTTATAGGTAAAGACCTATTATATAGGTATAACCTCTCCTTGGTAGCTTATAAGCACAGAGCGACCATCAGAACTCTCTGGGGCGGAAGGCGTGTGTGGGACCGACTTCAAAAAGGAGGAGGTTCTCAATTCGACAGTTTTGTTTTTTGTGTAAATTACCTCATAACTTATACTGGACGTACCGATTTTGATGATTCATTTTATATTCGACAACAAGTGCTTGTCGTTTAATCCCATTTAATTTTTGAATGAAATCTGACAAGTAGTTTTTAAGCTACCCGTAAGATTATGCTTAATTGACATTGGTAGATAAGGCCATTCAATGAAGTTTTCTTCATTTCATTTTGTCGGTGTATTAAATAAACAAAAACACTGTATACGATTATTTATTTGGAAGAACATCATGGTGAGTATTTCGAGGTGGTCCCTTTCTATTTTGGTGATGTTCTAAAGAAGTTCTTCGGAGACATACAATGGAACTCTTCGATTAATGACAGCAAGTCTGTCGTGATTGCTGCAATTACCTACCTACATATAAATATTCTAAAACAAAAAACGCACCAAAAAGTAAAAAAAAAAACTTGTGTCGTCAAGTTTGTTAATAATAATAAAAGAACTACTTTATTTCTTTATATCATTTAGTTTATTGGAAGATGCATATTATTTAAATCTATGTGATAGTGACTGGCCTGCTAGGTTAGTGTGGGTTCGATTCCCATCCAAGACAAAGTTCTAATTTCTTAAATTAGTAATTCTCAACCTATGTTAACTATTATAAATAGAAGTTCACTATAAAATAACATTTTGTTAGGTAGTTCTTTTTTTTTTCTTTTTTTTGTTCATTTTTTTAGAGCCACGCTGATTTAAGTTCGACCGGGCCAGCTCGGCCGCGTTGGCACTAACCTCTCACAGAATACCAATCTAAAGTAACAGCATTCGTGCTGTCATCTTTGAATGGTGAATTGTCGAAGACCCAATGAGGCAGGAGTGACAGTTATCGCGGTGTGTGTGTGTGTGTGTGTGAGCAGTGGGATGCTCGTGGAGTCTTTGTGAGGGTGGCGTGGAGCAAACCGTTGGTTAAGGACACCCGTAGAAATGGTTCCGATGACCGCGTCAGTAGCGTAGAGAGGCCCCATAATCGCCCCGATGTTGAAAATAATCCACGAAGGGGCTCTTCGTGCCGGTTGGTGACTGGATGGTCCCCAGTGACCTCTTCTGGGAGGGTACGGTAGCCGTTCCGTCCGACAGTTCAGGCACCTTCATGCTCCACCGCTACATGACGACACAGCATCTCTCGTCTCGATTTTACACTGTCGCGATGACTGTCACTCCTTTTACGTCCCCATTTCCTTTCCCTTGCTCATCATGCACAAAGACAAAAGCATACAAATTCAACAACAGCATTCTCCACTCCCACCAACCTGTTTTTGGAGGTGGAGTTAATAATAATCCGTGGTCTCCATACAAACCTCAGCGGCTGGCCATGCTTTATCTTACGGAGACACAAATATGACACCCTGCCGCCGTGTCGACACTATCCCGGCTACTTGTTTAGGGAGTTCTTCCTCGCAAAGGCTAGGGTATGTATTTTCGCCAGGGCGGATGTTTATTGTCGCAGCCTATACTGGCTGGCTTCGGGACCCTTGTTCTCCATCTTCTGGCTCCACGTGGATTTCGGTTCTTTAAGCCGAAACTTATAAGGGGATATGATGGGGGAGACAGGGGAAGGGGTTGGTTATGTGCCTCCGGTATCCTCACTCACACGATGAAACACAGCGCAAGCACTATTTCACACCTGTTTTCTGTGAGGCCGTGGGTGGTATCACTTCGGTCGAGCCGGCCCATTCATGTCGAAGCGTGGTTCTCCTACGGTAAACAGTGGACTTGTTGCCCATAATGGCACTATTCGTCAGCAGATTGGGATTATTTAGGAAATAGATGCAATAATAGTTCTGTTAACCTTAAAGTTACTTTTAATTTTATCTTACCTACGTCAGGGACGTGGATCACACCCTTAATAAAAGTTATTTCATAACTTAACAATGTCAGTGGTTGCAACATCTAGTTTGATTTCTTAACATTCTAAGATAATCTGAGTGTTCATTTTCATTATATTTAAGTTAACATTATAGTTATGAAACAATAAATTGTATTTGTATTCATATCATATACTAACAGCATACGTAAAACACACTCATAAACAAAACAATATCTCTTAAGGCGCATCTCCACCGAAATTTGACAACACAAAAAAAGGTAGACAACACAAAAATTGCCAACTTTTGTTCGATGGAGACTCGGCTTTACATAAACTTTTGTCACCAACACGTGTTGACAACACAAAAACTGCCAACTTTTGTTCGGTGGAGACCCGGCTTTATGCCCATTTCATTATTCTTATCGAGGATATCGTTAATTCTAGACAACTTGTTCACACTAAATAAAACTCTTATAATACTTAAACTTCAAATTAACCGCAAATTTATTTTTTCTACATTATCACGTAGGTACAGGGAGGTTATTAGCTACTAATAGAAGTATCTGTTCGGTGTTCAAGCACCAGTTGCCTATTTCTTTCGAGACTTTACACCAAGCTTCTCCGTGATGTGGCTCGGCGGTTTTACATCGATTTTTGACTTCCTCCTGCTGCTGTTCAGTGCCATGGAGTAACTCGAACTTATAGAAATATGCCCAGGCGTCTCCTAAATCTGGATCTATTTTTACCTGCAAATAAAGTTGAAGAATTTTAAACAACATCCATAATATGTCTCATTCGCCTAACATGTAGCTTTATCGCGTACAGTACATCACGTTCATAAACATAATTTTATGTTATGAATTACGATATTTTAAATAATGATAGAAAAAAACAAGTTTCAAAAAGAGCTCTAAATGAGCTTAAACTAAGACCCTAAAGTGATCTATATAAAAATGAATATAAACTTATAATCTATACTAATATTATAAAGCTGCAGAGTTTGTTTGTTTGTTTGTTTGTTTGAACGCGCTAATCTCAGGATCTACTGGTCCGATTTGAAAAATTCTTTCAGTGTTGGATAGTCCATCTATCGAGGAAGGCTATAGGCTATATTTTATTTTCATAAAAAATAGAGATCCGTAAGAAAATTGCTATTTTGTAACCCAAGGTGTGAAATAGAAAACCTATTTTTGCGTGCGCTGCAAAAGGTATTGACAATAGAACAAAATAATGTATTACGGGTTTGTAGGTCCCATTAAGATCTACAAAAAAGTCCGCGAGAGCATATATCTAACTATCATGGTTTAGTCACAATAATCGATTTTGTGTTCAAAAAAATTATTAAATCGTCTGAAGGAAGAAACTACGTTAAATGTTTATCGTAATATTAATCCTTATCTAAATAAAACATTATTTTATCAAGGGTATTTATGTAGAAGTAAATTACTTTTTGTTTCATCCCATTCGGACATTTCGTTTAGAAGTTATCACGAGTATAAGATGCTAAGAGTTGGTACCTATTATTAAGTTATTTGCCAAAGAGTTTTTATCAACATAATACCTAATATTAGTCTTTATCCAAATAAATGTGTTGTTGATTATGAGTATTAGATCTTAGAAGAGTATAATAAATACATCTATACTAATATATAAAGCTGAAGAGTTTTTGTTTGTTTGAACGCGCTAATCTCAGGAACTACTGGCCCAATTTGAAAAAGTTTTTTCAGTGTTAGATAGCCCGTTTATCGAGGAAGTTTATCGAGTTTATCTATATCATCACGCTATGACCAATAGGAGCGGAGTACCAATGAAGAATGTTTCAAAAACGGGGGGAAATTATTACGCTACGGGCAATAAGAGACGCAAACGACGTTGCGTGGGTCATCTATACTAATATATAAAGCTGAAGAGTTTTTGTTTGTTTGAACGCGCTAATCTCAGGAACTACTTACTGGTCCAATTTGAAAAAGTTCTTTCAGTGTTAGATAGCCCGTTTATCGAGGAAGTTTAGCGAGTTTATCTATATCATCACGCTATGACCAATAGGAGCGGAGTACCAATGAAGAATGTTTTAAAAACGGGGGGAAACTATTAGGTACGCTACGGACAATAGGAGACGCAAACGACGTTGCGTGGGTCAGCTAATCGCGCTAATCTCAGGAACTACGGGTCCAATTTGAAAAATTCTTTTAATGTTAGATAGCCCATTTATCGAGGAAGGCTATAGGTTATATATCATCACGCTAAGACCAATAGGAGCGGAGCACCAATGAAGAATGTTTCAAAAACGGGGGAAAATTATCACGCTACGGGCAATAGGAGACGCAAACGACTTTGCGTGGGTCAGCTATACTAATATATAAAGCTGAAGAGTTTGTTTGTTTGTTTGAACGCGCTAATCTCAGGAACTACTGGATCTAATTTGAAAAAATTGATTATTATAAATGCGAAAGTAACTCTGTCTGTCTGTCTGTCTTGCTTTCACGGCCAAACCGCTACACCGATTTGAATGAAATTTAGTACACAGATAGTCTAGAGCCTGAGAAAGGACATAGGCTACTTTTTAATGCGAAAAAGGGGTTGTAAGGGGTTTAAAAGGGGGATGAAAGGTTGTTCTGGGAGTTCACTCGCCACACGCCTGCGCGTTACCTACGTCGGGCGTCTTGACAACGAATAAACAAGGCTGTCACAATCATAAAAAATATTTCACTTTTTCAATGAAGACTTAACAATGATAGCAATGTTATTATATATATATAAAAATTAAATATTAAGATATTAAATATATATTCGTCAATCTGATTTGTATGTTCCTTATATTAATAGAAATAAATAAGCCAAATTAATATAATTAATTAACAGCGTTTCTTAACTTCAAAATTCTCTACAGAAGTATCGTCATTATAAGCTAGCTGTTGGTTAGATATGAATAAAAATGTAAATAATATCGATCCTGATCAGCTGACTAATGAGACAGTTATCAATTAAACGAACGGATCATGTCAGGCGTGGAGGGAGATGTTGTCGAATACTTAAAGTCTTTAGAAATATCAGGAGTGCCTACCCATAAGTTGAGGCTGCAAGTTAATGTTCCAGTACTATTAAATGAGGTATCTTGAGCGCCAAAGCAATGTAATAGTACATGGCTAAATATTACACAACTGGGGTACAACATTGTAAAAGCTACAATCATGACGCATGGAATGGCAAAAGAAGATAATGTTTTAATTCCCCGTATTCCAATAATTCCAACTTATTTGACATTTTAATTTAATGCATTTTCCGCTGAAAACAGCATTTCCAATAACAATATTATCAAAACCCAAGGACAGATGCTTAAAGATACAGTTTTTTTTTTCTCATGGGCAGCATACTCACGAATATCAAATCCACAAAATCTCCATATTTTGGCAAAATATGGCAAAAGAAAAAACGTAGCTATTAAAATTGTACTTTTTTTATTTGAAGCTGCCAAAGTGACTATGGTCAGCCTGATGGAAAACTCAAGCAGAATCCAACAGTGGGGGCAACCATACTCACTGGGAAAGCAGACAATGCAGTATTGCGTCCCATACTATGACGGCTTAGTGAGATGCTTTTTCACGCCCCACTTAAAGGCCCCGGGATCATAGTGGGAGAGAAACACGTGCGCTGGTAGTGAGTTCCAGTTTTTAGCTGCTCGGCACAGGAAGGATGAACCAAACCGTTTGGTTTGAGAGTGAACATGTTATTCTGCAGAGGAAGGGAGAAGGGGGACCAGTTGGAAGAGCTCCTCAGAATACTTCCAATGATACAGATGGTAGTGGACTGCTATAGAGGCGATATCTCTACGCAGCTGCAGAGGTTCAAGGAACTCGGTGGCTTCGGGACTGTTGGTAAAGCGGACTGTTCGCCATTGCAACCGATCGAAAGCATCAAGCAAATACTGCGCGGATCCATCACAAAGATGAGAACAGTACTCGAGGTCCCGGCAAATATCCATGCCAAGGACACCGAGCTTACCCCGTAGTGGCAGTTGAGTGCTCTGAAAAGTGGGGAGGGAAAGGAATGGAGACTTTTTGGTAGAGAATGCGCACAACTGTGTTTTCGTAGCGTTGAACTCGACCAGATTCTTATCACCCCATTGTAAAATGCGGTTCAAAACCCGGTCGAGCTCAGCGACAAGCTTCTGTCGATTTTCCTCAACGTCTGCCAGCTTGGCTGAACGGTGTCAAAAATATCGCCCATGAACTGTGCTATCGTCTGCATAGCAATGTATGTTGCCAAGAGCTAACATGTCATTGATATGCAGAATCAATAGTGTGGGCGACAGGACTGAACCCTGAGGTACGCCAGCGTTTACATCCAGAACATCAGAGGCCGTGCCGTCGCAAAGGCCCATAATGCGGCGCTGATGAAGAAAAGCGTCAATCCAGTGACCTAGGTCTAGGAGGCGGACCGAATGCCGAGAGCTTGGAGAGAAGCGAGCGGTGCCAGACCCGGTCGATGTCAAATGTCGAAATAAGCTCATATAAACACTTTATATTTTATGTACATATATAAATACTTAAATAAGTTTTTAATAGTAAAACGTGTGTGTATTATTTGTGAAAAAAATCGGGTGGTGTCGTGGGACATCAGATAGGAATGAGTTCCATATCAAAAATACAGATGGCGCTATACTACATTTTTCGTTCACGAAATAAATAAATCATTACAGATGGCGCTAAACTAAATTTTTAGTTTACATAAAATTGTCTTAACCCCTTTATTTTATTTAAACTGATTTATAAAAATATATAAAAGTTCTATGCGAGGTAAAGAAAATAAAAAAAACTATTCAGGTACCAATACATTTTGTATCATGATTTTATATCGATAAATATCCTACCTATATTCATAACGCGAAAGTTTGTTAGTATGGATGGATGGATGTTTGTTACTTTTTCACGCAAAAACTACTGAACGGATTTGGATAAAACTTTACAGTAATATAGCTTATACATCAGAATAACACATAAGCTACTATTTGCAGCGATAACCGACATACACGCGGGCGAAGCCGCGGGCAACAGCTAGTTACATATATAGTTAATCTATACTAATATTCTAAGCTGAAGTGTTTGTTTGTTTGAACGCGCTAATCTCAGGAACTACTGGACCAATTTGAAAAATTATTTCAGTGTTAGATAGCTCTTTTATCGAAGAAGGCTATAGGCTATATATCATCACGCTAAGACCAATAGGAGCGGCGCATCAATGAAGAATGTTACAAAAACGGGGGGAAATTATTACGCTACATGCAATAGGAGACGTAAACGTCGTTGCGTGAGTCAGCTAGTAACTTATAAACTTTAAAGAATTGTTTCTTCATATTTTCAGACTTACAGACAGATATCTTCAACTTAATAAACGCAATAGGGTAGTTGACTGTATCATGAATAAATGCAGATGTCCCCTTCATTAAAACGAATATTACAAAACATCTCGGAAAATATAATACTACAGATTTAATCTGTAAACGATAACCTTGTATGAAAAATATATTGCTCAATTGAGGCAATATATTTAATGTTTATTTGATTATAACCGAGTTCACCATCATCATCAAAAACCTTCAGCAGCTCACTTTTCAACACAACAGAGTTGCCACCTAACAAAATACCTACAATAGGTGTTATTAAGGTTGGTTTTAAGAAAGCTGAGAACACTTACAGTTCTGTTGAACCACTCGCGACACTTGTTTATTTTCCTTTCCGTCCAAAACAGCTGAGACACCGCTAGCAGTA
The DNA here is from genome assembly GCA_949125395.1 of Diaphora mendica. NCBI lineage: Eukaryota > Metazoa > Arthropoda > Insecta > Lepidoptera > Erebidae > Diaphora > Diaphora mendica. The sequence goes on from OX421327.1 coordinate 8,874,616, forward strand.
CGAAGGCGTCATGCTCGCACTTTTTCAATGCATCCACCTGTTAGACAACACGTAAAATTTTAACAAAAAAGAACCACATTGGAAGGACCAAATTGAAATGGGACCTGGTAAGCACCAGCTTTCAAATAAAAAATTAACAAATGCACTAGTCGCCCCTACGAATTTCGAAGGTTCCCCTCGATTTCTCTTGGATGCCATCATCAGATCTTAGTGTCCTTATCATGGTAACACCGTTGGGATATCTCCTATCCATTAAAAAAAGAATCATCAAAATCGGTTCATAAACGACGAAATTATCCGCGAACACACATAACAAAATATATTTACATATATAATTATATATATAGTCGAATTGAGAACCTACTCCGTTTTTGAAGTCGGTTAACAAAAGGAAAAATTGTTTAGTATTAGTCTGAGGGGCTCGTGACTTATGGCTGTTTTTGACATATTGAGAGTACGCGAAGCCGTCTATAACATACGTCTATATCATAAACATAATTTCTAGTTACTGAAGGCATCCTAAACGCAGTTTTCAACAATAGATTCAAGAGCAAGGTTTATATGTGTAATACATGCATAGTAGAGGAGGCCCAATGATGCAGAAGCATCACTAGGTCGCCATGGTGTGGGTCACCATGCTGCATTGTCTGTGTTCGGAGTGAGTATGGTGACCGCCACTCTTGGATTCCGCTTATGCTTTCCATCAGGCAGAGTAGAGTCATTTTGGCAGGGTCAAATATTTAAAAAAAGGATTTTAATTTTTTTTAAAGATTTCCATACAAAGCTGGGTCGCTAGTATGTTAAAAAAAATAATACATACACTCTTTGTCTTCCTTTGTGGTCTCGACTCCATGAAGATAGCTTCGGCCCAGAGTCGTCCCGCGTTGGGACACTCCTGCAAGGCTTTGGCCATCAGCGCGTTGGCAATCTCCGCACTGCCGTTCCGTCTTTCTAGCCGCACACTCTCAAGCCTGATTCATAAAACAAATCCACTAGTTAATTACGAAAATCTACACTAATTTTATAAAGCTGAAGAGTTGGTTTGTTTGTTATACGCGCTAATCTCAGGAACCGCTGGTCCGATTTGAAAAATTCTTTCAGTGTTAGATAGCCCATTTATCGAGGAAGGCTATAGGCTATACATCATCATGATGAGACTAATAGGAGCGGAGCACCAATAAAGAATGTTTCAAAAACGGGGGGAAATTATCACGCTACGGGTAATAGGAGACGCACGGTTGCGTGGGTCAGCTAGTTTTATATAAATCTAATTAATAAATAATAATAAGTAAGACTGCACGTTTGGCCTAGTGGTTTAACGGTCACCACGCCGTTCCCTACTTCGCCAAGTGTCCTGGGTTCAAATCCCACATAGAACAACACTTTGTGTGATCCACAAATTGTTGTACTGAGTCTGGGTGTTCTTTGTGTCCGTTTCATGTATGTTTGTAAACTCCCCCGCGACACAGGATTTATTCCTAGTGCGGGAGTTGTATATAAAAAAATTAAAAAAATTCATTCACACAACGCCATCTAGTCCCAAACATTTTTTTCTTTTTTAAATACAACTCCCGCATTAAGTATATATACTGTGTTTTTAATCCTGTGTACCAGTGCTGGACCCTTGGAGTGAAAGGAACGCTTGCGCTTGCGCCGCATCTATCTCTCATCATTTCATCAATGTTTCGTTATGACGTTGTCACGTTAAACTATCGTCCGTAAACAGACTTTACAGACAACCATTTTGTTTAAATATTTGAGAGTTTAAACTTACCATAACTCTGGGTTCTTGGGATTTCTAAGTCTGGCCTTCTCTAAAACTGATCTGGCCTTGGTAACATTCTTGAGTTTCTCTTCTAATCTCGACTGCAGAATCCACATTGCTACACTGGTGGCACATTTTTTGAGCTGAAACGATAAATCAAATATAGCATTTCGTTTTCATTAAAGGTACGGTCAAAAAAAAAACTAATTTTCTCAGCACTGTTTGGCTCAACCCAAAGTTAGAACAACATGGATGTTGTTGTAACTTTGCAACAACAACTATGGGTAACGCCAAGAGACGAAGTTAATCTAGTCTAGACTCTTTATATGTATCATCACCTATCTGCCAGTGAAAGTCCCGCCAAAATCAATATAGCCGTTCTATGGATTATCCGAAACATACTAACAAAAAATTTTTTGATTAGTTTTTCGATGTAATTATCGTATTTACTTATGTATTCATTTAGTGAAACTCTAGTCATTTGAAGTTACAAACAGACACTTCCATTTTAATTAATTGTATAGAAGAAGAAATAATATACAAATTTTAACAAAAAAGACCAAATTTAAATGGGACCACACGGGAAACACCAGCTTTCAAACAAAAAAAGAATAATCAAAATCGGTTCACCCAGTCGAAAGTTATGAGGTAACAAACATAATTTTAAAAAAACATTTTTGAATTAAAATCACTTGTACTTATTCCACTATTTTATTTTTGTTTACACCTGACCGGTATCGCCTTATGGCATCATCAAAGGTTACTGATTTATGGTTGATTGATGATTACTGGTTCGCCATAAGGCGAAACCCGTAACACCTGACGGTGTAAACAAAAATGAAATAGTAGAATTAGTACAAGTGATTTTAATTCAAAAATGTATTATAACAAGTTCCATCAAGTGCCGACAATCGAGAGTATAAATTACTTTAAAAAAAAAACAGTCGAATTGAGAACCTCCTCCTTTTTTTTGAAGTCGGTTAAAAATAGCTGAACATACCCCTTGTGAATAAGTGTTTCTAGCTTCTTCATCATTGTTCATCTGTTCCTCAATCTGTCCCTTCATCATATGCAGCTTGGCGTAATCGCTGAACACTTTAATGGCTTCTTCTAACAACTTCAACGCGACATCTAAGTTATTCAGGGCCCATTCCAGTTTCGCTGATTTTATCATCACCTGCAAGGAGATTTAATGCTTTTTACTTTCTTTTACATATACCATAAGATAAACATAACGAAATCACCCCACGGAAAGAAATTTGGAAAGATTAGGGTTCAGTAAATTAAATAGTTATGTCAAAAAGTAAAATCTTGCTTTTAGCTTGGCTACGATTTAAAACCCTAACACTAGTGTTCATTTTTGTGATTTATGTTAATGTAGATGAAATAAACAGTCCACAGTTTACATAATATAAATTGAGATAAGACAGAAAACATTTAAAAAAATATTGTTTAAGTCTAATTAAGACTGTTATGCACTCGTGACCATGGCGTGCGGGATACTTTAGCAATATTATTTATATATAACTAATAATAATATTTCGGACATCTGACACTTAACGCCATCTAGTCCCAAGCTAAGCAGAGCTTGTACTATCAGTACTACACAACTGATATCAATACATATATACTTTTTTTGTAAATACATACATATTATACATAGAAAACACCCAAACTCCGAAACAAATATTTGCAGATCATACAAACATTAGGTATGTGGCGACTTCCACATACAGCGCAACATAAATATACTACAGCGCCATCTACCGAAGTTACACTGAACTACGGAGTAACGAAGGCAACTAAGAAACTACCAATCCTGAATCGCGCACTGAAAGTTCTCGCGCCAATAAACATATATACAACATCCCAACATCAACCGTTGGGCAGTTGGCCCGCCAGGCACGATCACCTCGCCTGGTCGGAGGATTTGTGTTAGAGGGACATCACACCCGTTCCTCCACAGGTACAACCTGAAATTGAACTCGAGACCTCAAGCAAATCAGTCGCATACGCTACCACTGTGCCACTGAGACAGTCAACTGTGGCGATGAAAAGTATAAAAGGATGTTTACTAACCCTCGGTGTTGGGGCCGACGCCCGAGCTTTAGACAGGAGGCGTCTCGCTCTATCGTATTCTCTGTTTTCACTTTCAAGCTTGACGGCCGCCAACCAGATCTCTTCAGAGTTGGGATTCGCTTGGAAAGCTAGCGATAGGATACCTCGAGCGGCCGGTACGTCACCTAGAAATAAAAAAAAAACACTTTAATAAAAAAATCATTTACAATTAAATTTAAAAAAAAAAAGACTGCACGTTTAGCCTAGTGGTTTAACGGTCACCAAGCCGTTTCCTACTTCGCCAAGTGGGACAACACTTTATGTGATCCGCAAATTGTTGTTATGAGTCTGGGTGTTCTTTGTGTCCGTTTCATGTATGTTTGTAAAGTCCCCCGCGACAAAAGTAAAAAAAAACATTAAATGTTCTTAGTGTTACTGTAAAATTTAGTAATATTTTCGGATTGAAATACAAATAACTTAAAGTGGACTGCAATAGGCCGATGATGATAATGATGAAAAACTTAAAATCTTAATATTATTGAAAACAATGGAAACAAAAAAATCAGTGACTTTCGTTTTTTTTTTTAATTTCTTAAATAACTTAATACGAAACTAATTAAACTTATTGCACGTAGCTAATTAAATTAATTAATCATAAAACTATGAGACCCGTTATAAAAGTCATAAAATGTTTTTTTTTGTGTTTGCATAAGAAATTAAATAAATTATTTTATGTTAGCAACACATAACATAACGTAAGAACCGCACGATTATGTTAATTTTGTTAACATAATTATAAATTGAACTTACTGCTGCATTTTCATCTATCATATGGAACTCCCAATTCTCCATTCCTAATTCTTAAGTTTTTTCTTTAAAGACAACTCCCATACTGTGTCCCGGGGGACTTTACAAACATATATGAAACGGACACAAAGAACATCCAGACTCAGAGCAACAATTTGTGAAACACACAACGTGTTGTTAAAAGTCTTATATTAAATTCAATGAAGGTATAAATTTTCGCAAGATATTAGTTTTTCTGGTGAGCAAAGCGACATACCTGCCATCCACTTGGACTTGGCACCCATGAGCCACAAGACTTCGGACTTGGGACAATGCGCCACAGCTCGCTGTAGCAGAGCCTCTAGACTGGCCCTTGTGCCGTGTTGCTTCTCTAAGTAGGCCGCCCGCAGCCATATTGATTTCTTCGAAGGGAACACGGACAGCGCGTACCCGTACACTGCGCGAGCGCATTCGTACGCTCCTTCATTGGCACACTGCGAATTAACAGATATATTGCTACGTTAGTAAGTGCTTAATACGCGAAAGACACAATTATTGTTTAAAATATTGGTTGTCTGTAAAGTCGGTTTACGGACGATAGTTTAACGTGACAACGTCATAACAAACATTGATGAAATGATGATGACGCTTGCGCTGCATCTATCTCATCATATCAGGGTAACGTAACGGTAATCATATAACGTAACGGGACCAAAACAATGAGCGTAACAGGACAATGAATCATTCTTTTTCGTACGTGCAGCCGGCGTTCATCAATATATTAGACGTTGTCACGCCAAAAAACTTCACCAAATTACTTCTTTACATTACAAAAGCAATATGAAAATGATTTGATAAATTGTATAACGGCATAAATTTTAGGCAATTTATTGCTATTAATTAATTAATAATAATTAATAATATTTAATAATAATATTTATTTAATTCGACCAATACATAATTATGTTACAGTGTAGGACATTTGATTTAAAAAAAATAGTTATTACGGGATACTTAGACTTAATTACACTAGTGTAAAACAAAGGGTCAGTATAGTTAATGTTACATTTTCGAATGCTAAAATATTAAAATTTAGATCAAATACTTTAATCGATGGCTGCCTGAGCTAGGGTAAACCTGTGTTTCAGGCGATCGTTTGACTTTGTATTTGTAAACTGGTTGCTAGTATTTATTTTTATTATTAGAAAAGGATTTTATTTAAAACTTAAAGATTAATACAAGATATTAAATATTACAAAACAGAAAGTATTAAAATATAAAACTCAATTTTTGTTTTTTGTAACAGACTACTTCAATGTGTCCAAAATATTTTTTATTGGCTTGGATATAGTCTGATTCCGTGAAGAAAAAAATGTAATATGGTGCCAAACTACGCAAAAAACGGAAAATTGTATGAAGTAACTCATTGTTGTTTAAAAACTTTAACTACAATAAAGACGTTTCGCAAGGCGTGACGTCACATTTACTGATTATTGTTTGCTGTAACATGAATGAATGCCTACTTTTGCCGAATTTCTTTTCTGCAAAAAATTTATAAATCTTTAATTTTTATGAGACATAGTTTTTTTTTTCAAACAATTTGTTCTTAGTGGATTCAACCTAATACTGGAAATACTTACAGCTTCTGCATCTTCCATCCAACTGTGTTTTTGATCTTCAGGTTCAATACCATGCCCGATTACAGCACGGATGATGGCCTGTGTGAAGAAGTAATTAGTGTTAAGAACATGTGTTTTTTAAAGAAGGCAACTCTGGTCTGAATATAGATTAGCTGTAAATTAGAAACTTTAAACTAATATTGATCCGATACCGGATTATCGGATAACAGCTTGTCAGTTTCGAAATGTATTTTCCTTATGTTCGTAGCCCTTTATATTATTCGAAGTGTCTATACCATCACCTCTTCCAATCATGTCGTTACTCGCCATACCATCTGTAACACCTATAAAGATTCCATCATCATCCATCATCATCAGCAGTCATTAACAGACCCTCTGCTGGACATAGACCTTTGCTTAGAAGAGAGGTTTTGATCTAATATACCATGGTACAATACAGGTATGACATTCCGAAAGCTACCTAGGGTGACGTCACTATCCAGTTACCACTTTATAGCAACATAACATGAAATTATGGAAACATTTTCAGTCACCATTCTATTTAACAAAAAATGTAAAATGCATTTAAATTGTTGTTTTGTGTACATATTCAAACAAAATATTTGAATTTTAATATGATAACGTAAAACTTTATTGTTCTATCGAAGTCACAAAGGGAATAATGGTGGTTGGGGAGTTATTATTTCACACTACTGGTAACACTGAACAAGCGATAGTGATGATGACGTCATCTCGTCCTCTATGTATCTCGGAATACCACGCTGAATAAATGGGTTATTTCAAGTTTTCTTTCTCCTGGCAGTGCGATTTTCCGGCATATTTTGTTGCCTTAGTCCTCTTACGACACCTACGAGATGAATAGGGCTTTTGACACTCTGCTGAACCGATTTGGATGAAATTTAGACAGGAGATCCTTTGATCGTTGAAGAAGGACATATGCTACTATTTACAACGATAACCGATATACACGCAAGCGGAGACGCGGATTAAAAGTTAGTTAGATTATATATCAGGCATCAGGCTGAGCAGAGTCACTTTGGCAGGTAATTTATAAAAAAAAAAAAAAAAAAAAAAAAAAAAAAAATCATAATAAACAACATGTGTTCGACCATCACCTGACAAGTATGAACAGCACCAGACTTCTCAGCTTCCATAGCTTCTTTGAACCAATGCTCGCGGTTTATTTCAACACCATTGGCGCTCAGGGACGTTATCGCTCGGTCAATTATCTTTTCTACCATATGTGTGTTCCCTGTAAAATAATAAAAAAGTAATTATAAGTAATCTATGTCTGTAAGATTACTGATGACCAAAAAGATATCTCACAGGCAATGGGACTTTCCTTTTAGTCTACTCACTTATGATAGTATACTGGAAAAAAATGCATACTATGTGAGAAAATTAAAAAGTCGACTAACTATTGTTCAGTGGAATGTTTGGATTTTTATTTAGGCAACGCTCGATAGATGGCGTTGTTCCATTTTGCTGAATCGCGTTGTTAAGATTCTCCGGTAGTTTATAAAACTCTAAAGAAATACATTATATTGTGTGCTCTCATCAAACGGTTGTTTTATTTACATAGAGTAAACAGTGCCTCGAAGCTAACTAATTATCGCTAAATATTTATTAACCTCCTTATTGATAAACGTTGTTTACTTTTACGGCAACGGTTTTGTGTTATTTTCATCTTTAAGACAGCCTTAATGCTGCCTAAAGGGGTATTTGTTTGGACATTTATTACGCCAGTATTGAAGACTGACATACGGCAAATAAATTCACAACGACAAAAACAGAAAATCTTTGATTATAGTTAGTTTACAATGGGAAGACAAGAATGTAAAAACTAATAGGAATAGTACGTTCCGATGCGTGATTCTTTGATGTCAAATAAAATATAGAAAATATGAAAAATTCAAACACGGTTGGGCCGGGCGGGTCGGTACTACCCTCGCACAGAAGATCAACGTAAAATGACAGTGTTCGTGCTGTCGTGTTTCGTTGGTGAGTGCGAGACCGGAGGCCCAATGATGCAGAAGCATCACTGGCCCGCCATGGTGTGGGTCACCATGCTGCATTGTCTGCATTCGCAGTGAGTATGGCGACCACCACTCTTGGATTCTGCTTATGCTTTCCATCAGGCAGAGTAGAGTCATTTATGCAGGGTAAAACATAAAAAAAATCTTACCATGAGCCTCTTCTAGTTTAGCAGCTGTTACCCAAATCTGTCTATCAGTAGGTATATTCTCTCGTGCTTTATTGAGCACTTTTCTTGCATTCTCGTAAGTCTCGAGTCTTGCTAATGCGAGCCATAGCTCCACACTAGTGGGACAACATTCCACGGCTCTTGAGAGCAAGATACGAGCGTCCTCTGGGTTCTCGAGTTCTACGGCGGCCTTCCATAGACGGACTGAGTTCGGTATGTGTTCGAGAGCTTTGCGATAGACACGGCGCTTTGCCTGTATATCACAAATAAAAAAAAACTTTTCAAATAACATAAATGATATTTTACTAGAATTAATAAAATGCTATGACACAAATATTTTCTTCGAAAATTCTATAAATTCGACCATAATTGGATTATTATTACATTATTTTTTTCGACGTGACAACGTCTAATAAATTGATGAACGCCGGCTGCATACACGAAAAAGGATGACTCATTGTTCTGTTACGCTCGTTGTCCCGTTACGCCCTTTGTATGTGCGCCGCATCTATCTCTCATCATCTCATCAATGTTTTGTTATGACGTTGTCACGTTAACTATCGACCGTAAACCGACTTTACAGACAACCAATTTTTATAAACATTATTTAGCTTCGTTCACGTCTCCTTCATATAAACTTTAACTGCCAAATTTATTTACTCTCCATTGACAAAAATTTGTAAAGAAGTTGATATTAGAAAATCCGATTTTGCTTAGGGAACGAATTGCATTTTACTAACTTTTAAACTTTCGCGTTCCATGATATAATTATTATTATTTTTACGGGAATTAACGCGATCACTATTTCAAGGTACTACATACCTCTGTTTTGCCTGACGTTTCGACCAGGTTGCACTGGCCGTGGTCACAGGCTGACTGGCTCAGCGGCGCACGCCCTCCGTCGTCGAATCCGTGAAGTCGAAGGTTCTTCATCCACCCGCACATTTTCGATATTATTGATATTTTTGTTTCGCCATGTACCGTCACATACCACACTAACAGGGTCCCTATTCTGTAAGCAAACCGATGTGTTCCTATTCTGGTGTTTATCCGACTGCGCAGAAAAGCGAGGTGGTATGTTTTTTAACACTGGATTCCACGCTGTAGATAATTTAAAACCATCTTCCCGATTGAAAGTTTTATGCTTTTTAATCTCAATCGCTTCACGTACAACTCTTGAATAAAAGTGACGTTCGGTGGAGAGGACTTGCGTGCGGTGAAATTCAATCCAGTGGTTGATGCCTGCATCGAGTGCATGTTCTGCAATCGCCGATTTGCTCGTCTGTCGGTTCTTCACAGCAGCGATATGTTCTTTGACCCTTTCAGCAATAGTCCGTTTCGTTTGGCCTATGTAGGAACTTCCGCAGCTGCAGTCTATTTTATAAACACCCGGAGTTTGTAGTGGCAATATATCCTTCGGTGTGCCGACGATGTTGTGAACCTTTATGCCTGGTGTGTATACTGTCGGAATGGAGTATTTCTTTAACACGGACCCGATCTTATCCGTAACTCCCTTGACATAAGGCATATAGGCTGGTTGCCTGTTCACTTCTGGATACTTGCATCTTATTTTCGGTTGCTTCCGTCCTCCATTCACTTGATATCCGTTACCTTTGAGTACCTCCTGAACATGTTCTAGCTCCCGTTCTAAATGTTCAGGGTCACAGAGATCGTAAGCTCTGTTCTTGAGTGAAGTCATAACAGATTGCAAGTGCCGGGGGTGATGATGAGACGTGGCGTGTAGGTATCTATCCGTATGAGTAGGCTTACGGTACACACAGTGTGACAAGGACCCATCTGATCTCACGGTTACTTTAACATCCAAGAACGACAACGACCTATCCGTCTCCATTTCATATGTAAACCTTATTTTAGGGTGAATAGAGTTAAGATGTTGTATATATTGATCTACTTCTTGTTTATTTCCTTTAACGATACTGAAGATGTCATCCACGTATCGCTTCCACAGCTTAACGGTATTCGGGCCGAGACTTAGAGCCTTCTCTTCGTGTGTTCGAATAAAACCGCGTAGTGATATCGCATTTTCACGTAAAATTCTAAAAAACGCGAGTGAACGCCTCCTGAGACAATTAATTCGAAACAAACACAGTGATTTGGAGTGTATACAGAGGGAGTTATATGCGTTACAATTAAAGTGTAGTGTTAATCTAGCTCAATCGGACTATGATTTGTGTGACCGGGTTACGTTTTTACAAGCGAGTCGTACCTTCGAGTTATGTAGTGCAAGCTTTGATCGAAAGTTCTCGAAGGAATATAATCGGCGGTATACAGAAAACAAAGCGTCACCCGTGGTACCCGACCGATCGAAGGACACCGTTGTAAACTTATCGAACGTGAGTTTAGATGACACAACAATGAACATCTTGGCTAAAGGTATGAACTTCGCTCCGACGCCTAAACGAATACCGTTTGAGAATGTAATCAGTAGCGTTGAGGAATCGATTGCACGGAACAAAGTACCGCCCGGTGATGCTGATATCCTTAGACAGGACGTCGCGGTAATATTACGTCGGTCAAAGCTTCCGGCTAGTAATATCACTATGGAAGAGCGTCAAGCATTAAAAACATTAGGGATAACCAGGATATTTTAGTGCTTAAGGCCGACAAGGGAAACGCCACCGTAGTGATGAATACAACTGATTACCAAAATAAAATACTCGAACTGTTGAGTGATAATAAGGTATACAAACCGGTAACATACAACCCTACAGCCAGAGTAACGCGTAAAATACGATCTCTAATCCGGGATAATGAGGACCTATTTTCAGAAGACGAGTACAACAGACTGTACAAACCAAAGTCACACCAGCCACCGAAATTATATGGTCTGCCTAAGATACACAAGCCTGACGTGCCGCTGCGGCCCATTGTAAGTCAAATTGCTTCTCCTACTTACGATCTTGCAAAGCACGTTGCTTCAGTATTGCAACCACTTGTAGGCAAAACACCGTCTTTTGTGAAAGACTCACGGCACTTCATACAAATCATAAAAGATCTCACGTTGGAACCGGATTACGTTATGGTGAGCTTTGACGTGGAGTCGCTTTTCACCAATGTTTTCCAATAAAAGAGTGCTTAAACGTCATAAAAGACCTGCTGAGAGACAACGAACTGCCGTTCAACTATATAGATCTACTTGAACACTGTTTAGATGGCAATTATTTTCTTTTCCAAGGTCAACATTACCTCCAGATTGATGGTGTCGCGATGGGAAGTCCTGTAGCCCCAGTACTTGCCAACATCTGGATGGAACATTTTGAAGAGAAGGCTCTAAGTCTCGGCCCGAATACCGTTAAGCTGTGGAAGCGATACGTGGATGACATCTTCAGTATCGTTAAAGGAAATAAACAAGAAGTAGATCAATATATACAACATCTTAACTCTATTCACCCTAAAATAAGGTTTACATATGAAATGGAGACGGATAGGTCGTTGTCGTTCTTGGATGTTAAAGTAACCGTGAGATCAGATGGGTCCTTGTCACACTGTGTGTACCGTAAGCCTACTCATACGGATAGATACCTACACGCCACGTCTCATCATCACCCCCGGCACTTGCAATCTGTTATGACTTCACTCAAGAACAGAGCTTACGATCTCTGTGACCCTGAACATTTAGAACGGGAGCTAGAACATGTTCAGGAGGTACTCAAAGGTAACGGATATCAAGTGAATGGAGGACGGAAGCAACCGAAAATAAGATGCAAGTATCCAGAAGTGAACAGGCAACCAGCCTATATGCCTTATGTCAAGGGAGTTACGGATAAGATCGGGTCCGTGTTAAAGAAATACTCCATTCCGACAGTATACACACCAGGCATAAAGGTTCACAACATCGTCGGCACACCGAAGGATATATTGCCACTACAAACTCCGGGTGTTTATAAAATAGACTGCAGCTGCGGAAGTTCCTACATAGGCCAAACGAAACGGACTATTGCTGAAAGGGTCAAAGAACATATCGCTGCTGTGAAGAACCGACAGACGAGCAAATCGGCGATTGCAGAACATGCACTCGATGCAGGCATCAACCACTGGATTGAATTTCACCGCACGCAAGTCCTCTCCACCGAACGTCACTTTTATTCAAGAGTTGTACGTGAAGCGATTGAGATTAAAAAGCATAAAACTTTCAATCGGGAAGATGGTTTTAAATTATCTACAGCGTGGAATCCAGTGTTAAAAAACATACCACCTCGCTTTTCTGCGCAGTCGGATAAACACCAGAATAGGAACACATCGGTTTGCTTACAGAATAGGGACCCTGTTAGTGTGGTATGTGACGGTACATGGCGAAACAAAAATATCAATAATATCGAAAATGTGCGGGTGGATGAAGAACCTTCGACTTCACGGATTCGACGACGGAGGGCGTGCGCCGCTGAGCCAGTCAGCCTGTGACCACGGCCAGTGCAACCTGGTCGAAACGTCAGGCAAAACAGAGGTATGTAGTACCTTGGAATTGCATTTTGTAAAGCTATTATAGTACAATTGATTTAGCAATTATCTTAATATATATAAATTACGTGTCACGTTGTTTGTCCGCTATGGACTCCTAAACTACTGAACCGATTTTAATCAAATTTGCACAATGTGTGCAGTTTGATCCAACTTGAAAGATAGGATAGTTTATAACTTAATTTATATTCGCAATATTTTTTATTGCGAAATTTTCCTTTATTATATGACAGTCAGCAATATCTGTTAGTTCCATAAGATTCCAACAGATGGCGGTATAAGTTTATTTGTTGACTGGATTGAGTAAGTATCCAATAGATTGATAATAAACATGGAAAAATAGGAGCTGGGTATCGAGCGTATAAAAATAGCGGGACCTGATCACAAACGTGAGTAAACATACTTAAAAAATTATTATAACGAAAATTACACCGTAGCACAGAAAAATAGTCTTGCTCATCACACAATATTTGTCCTGGGAGGAATTCGAACCCACGCCAGCCGACTTAGCAGTCAGGGTCACTAGTCAATTAGACAAACAGGTCAATCAAAATATAAAAAACTTACCTTGACTTCTTGTTCCAAGTCTGCCGCTTTCACCCATATCCTGACACTATGCGGCAGATTCCTTGCAGCATGAGCGATGACAGCACGAGCGGTGTCTCGCGGCTGTAACCTTGCAGCTTCCAACCACAGCTCTTCACTGCTCGGGTTTACTTCGCAACCTTTCATGATAAGGTTACGTGCTGATTGGACCTTCCCTAAAAACCAAATAGAATAATATACCATGTAATTTATGCTCTCGATTCTCGGCACTTGATGGACCTTGTTGTAATACATTTTTAATTTCAGTTTCGCCTTATGTCATCCTCAAAGGTTAATTATTAACCTTTGAGGATGACATAAGGCGAAACCGGTCAGGTGTGGAATAAGTACAAGTGAGTTTCATTCTAAAATGTATAAAATGTAATAATATACCAATTATTTTTTCTAAAAAGACAAATCCCACATTAGGAATTTATATTGCGTCTCGTGGACTTTATAAACATAAGCTGTTAATTTGAAATTACAGACACACTTCAATTTTATTTATTTTTATAGATAGATAGATACAGACCTGTAACCTCTTCCAATCTTGCACTAGCAATCCACGCAGGGGGGTGGTTTGGATTAGTTTCTCTGACAGATTTTAAGAGCAACCTGGCTTTCTTTATATCGTTGATGTCACCGCCGTATGTAGGTATCATAGACTGCAAATCTGTGAGGTAGCCCTTAGGATCGACCACTGTCTGACCAGTCACAGAGTCAGACACTTGTGATAGTTTTACAGTCATGAGTGTGTTACGGGCTTGCCCAATCTTACGAAGATCCAAGTCACCTGTGAATGTAGAGATATATTATATTTGTACGTATTGATAATATTTTTTTATTGGAACGAAGTTCCTTATGGCGTGTTGCGAAAGGGGGCTAAACGGATTAAGACCAAAAGTTGTAACGACAATTTTCGTTGTAACGACACTCTTAACATTGAGTTGACGTCATAGTGCTGAATAGTATATATATATATATATAAACTACGTTCCATCCGGGTGTCCCTTGACACCTCTCAAGTTTTTTATATGTATAGGGAGAAGCAATCTTAAAATGTGATGTTTAGTTGATAGAAAACCAATATTAGCATTATTCTCGGTACTCAGAAGTCATGAAAGTCATTCTCGAATCGTGTTCCGATGACGGAGGTTGTAACCCAATTACGTCAGTAGTAACAGCAGACCATCCTAGTGTTTTTTTATAAAGATTTAACTACAGCACCGGATGAAGAAAATAATCACAAATTTTAACAAAAAAAAACCGACTTCACTTGGACCAAATTTAAATGGGACCACACGGGAAGCACCAGCTTTCAAATAAAACAAGAATCATCAAAATCAAATTTAATTCGGTCATCAGTCATCGGTTAATTCAGTCGAAAGTTATGAGGTAACAAACATATTTTTTTTATTTTTTTTATATACAGTCCAATTGAGAACCTCCTCCTTTTTTTAAAATCGGTTAATAATGTTACTATTTTTGTTTTTCTCTGTGATTAATAAAAGCATTATTTCGCTTTAGTGATATACAAGCAAATTACGAATAACAAACAAAAACATACCAGATGGTGTTAACATTCCTGGTGTCATTACTCCAGGCATCATAGACGCCAATCCAGATCCTGGATCGATTGAAGAACTGGACTCTCCACCCAAATTCCTAGACAGCACACTATCCGGCAAGGGCGTAAACTTTTCTGCTCGAGGGTTCCGTTGTTTTCTGTTTCGAGCATCGCCTACTTCGGGTATAGCCGACCATTCATCTTCAGACACCGATTTTAGTTCACGTTTTAGGTCCGAAAATTGTTGTTGGATCTTTGGTCTGGTAAAAAAAAGTAATAAGTGTTATCACAGCAGTAAAAAATATAGCCACAGAAAACAATAATTTACCCAAAACCTCAATTAAATTGCACAAATTGTGGTCACAAGTGGACTAGGGGCTCATCACTGACGTAGTTATATAAAAAGGATCCAATCCATGGTATGTAAATGTATACCCAACTAGTCTATAAGGTCTATAATTTTGGATAGTAAAAAGACCCTGGTAAATCTTATATAATATTTTAATTTGACCTTTTTATTAACATAAGATTCTGCAACTACAATGAAACTAAAATAGAAGTTTCATTGTTGTTTCATTATCTCAAGTGTCATTTTGTGGGCTTTATTAAGTATTAAGTTCTGATTTACTTATCTAATGTCTAATAGTATTTACTAGATAGGCAGTACAAACCCAGCCCGCGAGTTCAAGTTCAAGTACTAGGTAGTAGAGGCACGCTGATTTCAGCACGAACGGGCCGGCTCGACCAGGGTGATACTACCCTCGCACAGAAAATCTACGTAAAATGACAGCGTTCGTGCTGTCGTGTTTCGTTGGTGAGTGCGAGACCGGAGGCCCAAATAGTCTAGTCAACAAGTTCCATACTTGTTGACTAGACTAAAAGATGCAGAAGCATCACTAGGCCGCCATGGTGACGGTCGCCATGCTGCATTATCTGCACTCGCAATGAGTATGGTGTACACCATTCTTGGATTTTGCTTATGCTTTCCATCAAGCAGAGTAGAGTCATTTTGTCGGGCCATACATAAAAAAAAAAACAGAAAAGTTTAAAAACAATCACCTCTCCTGACGGTATCTCTCCAAATCTTCTTTAAGGCGCTTTTCTCTATACTCTTTTCTCTTTTCGTCCATTCTCTTGTCAATAGATTCATATATAGCATCAGCTTCTGCATCGTCTTTGTCGTAGGGATCCTGTTTATTAAAGGTAAATGTATTTTTATATGCTGCAGTATATAATTTGTCTTGGAAAATAATTGTGGGTATAGTAAATATGTGTGTCCATTTTTTTACTTGGCATTTTGTAACGTTAGAATAAAAAAAAAAAAAACATCATACGAATAAACTATATACATATATAAAAATTTCGTGTCACGATGTATGTGCGCGATAAACTCCGAAACTACTGAACTAATTTTTATCAAATTTAATAAGCATCTGTAATATGGTCCAACTTGGTAGATAGTGTAGTTTTTTTCTCAATTATTGATCTCAATATTGTTTCTTTATACGAATTTAGTGTGTATTTATCGGTTAGTACTATAAAATCCTAATAGATGGCGGTTTGGCAACTAAGTTGCACAGATATCGGTAGATGGCGGGAGGTTTGTATGAAAAAAAAGATAATCGTTTTTTTCTTTGTTCGCGACTGTAAACTACCTGTGGGAAGCCGAGGTGACCATAAAATTAATAAAACAAGTTTTTCAGAAATGTAGAAATTTTTTCCAAAAAAAATGTGGCGGGACGAAGTTCGGCGGGTCAGCTAGTTTTATATGAATAAAAATTAAAATAACATTTCTAGTGAATCACATTAAAACCTTTTATCTCTGTATTGTGATGTCCATCTACACTGGAAGTGACGCTAGTGATTTGTACCATAATTCTTTATGAGTATAAATATTTAAACCAAACATATGTGAACAAGACAAGAAACAAGAACAATAAACTAGTAACTGAAATAGTGCTTGCGCTGTGTTTCACCGTGTCAGTGACGATACCAGAGGCCCATCCCTCCTCCCAAAGGCCTGCAACGCACTTGTGACGCCTCTAGTGTTGCAGGTGTACATCGGCGGCGGTAATCGTTTACCATCAGGCGATACGTCTGCTCGTTTGCCTGCTTATTCCATAAAAAAAAACTAATTATAAAGATTAAAATTTTTGAATACCTTTGAAAATAATGATCCACTGTATCCAGAGAATTCATCATAATTAGAGTCATTAAGGTCCTCATCATCATCCTCCTCCTCTTTTTTACGTTTTGCTGCTGGGGGTGCATGGCGATCATCCCTAGAAAGCAAATTAAAAGGTCTCTTATTATTTATCAAGCAAGTAAGTGGTAATGGATTAGGAATAGTTACTGTGTATCACCACCCCTATTCAACCCATGAGTGTTGCAACAGTTGACTACGGGAATAAACTATGTAAAGCCGGGTCTCCACCGAACAAAAATTGGCAACTGTCGTGTTGCAAACATGTGTTGGACAAACGTTTCTGTAATTTCCTTGTATTGGCAACAAAAATTGTCAACAAATGTTGGGAACCATGTTTCTGTTTTTGGCGGTAAACATCAAAAGAATATGCTTGTTGCAAATATTCTTTGGCTCTGTGGAGACACTTAGTTCGCATATTTTTCAAATTGTTGGCGACTCGGTGTAGACACAATGGAAACAAAAGTTGGCGATTTTCTGAAGAGTTGCAAACAGTTGGAAACACTGAAATTGCCAACAATTTAGACAATAGTACTGCAAAGAGAACGATAACTTAGTTCATTCCCAGTAGTTCCATATGGATTTTTTAAAACCTTATATTTTTTTATCCCATTGGTTCCATGTATTGGTTCCGGTGGTTCCCATTGGTTCCGGTTCCATTATATACTACTTTTACAGGCGACATTCTCGCATTTTTTTTTTCTAAAATGCTAAATAAAGTGTTTTGAGAAACGCCACAACAATAGGGACATGCTTTTGAACAAAATCATTCTACTTGTAAGGAACCCCTTTGTTTCCTTAAATCGGCCAACATTTATGTAGTTTCAGGAACTATTTATATCACTCATCTTAGACAGAATAGAAAATACTAATTACATAAATGTGGGATACTTCAATAAAGAAATTTACTTTTACAATTTGAATACATATTTATTGAGCTAGATATCATAGAGTGTGGTAGCACACACTAGTTATTTGGATGGAACTAAGAGGCTGCAAAATTTCCATAATATTAAGGAACTGGGTACATGGACTACTAGGAATACACTGAAAACTTGACACAAACCATTTGTCTAACCAGTGCGATATATGAGGCTAAAACCTCTTTATTAAGATTAAGACACCCATATCCAGCAGCAGATTGTTGATGTGTGACTAATTAGATAATAATATAAATAACACATATTTCGGACATTTAACACACAACACTATCTAGTCCCACGCTAAGCAGAGCTTGTGCTATGGGTACTAGACAACTGATAATAGAAAACATCCAAACCCTGAAACAAATATTTGCAGATCATACAAACATTTGGTAAATGGTCAAAAAAATTATGTATATGCTTTCTTTAAAAGTTCGTAATTGATAGTGAATTTTCATTTATTAATTCTATGAATTGTAGCTTAGCTATAGAAAACTCTTTATTTGTTCAAAGTATTACAGACTTACAAGAGAGTACATAATACACAAGTAAAAAGTGACTATTTATAGTATATATCAAGAAACTGAATAAACTATAAAATTGGGGGCAACCTAAGGCAATTTGTTTTGAATTGTCACATACATATCAATTACATTTGTTTAAGATCATTAAATATAATTTACTTAAGAGTAGATAATCCTCCATAGTTTTATAGATTTTTTTTCTCTTGAAAAGTCTCTCATTTTTTACCTACACACTGTTAGAACTTAACCGAGGATATGCCAGTGCAGTTGTTGCAGATGTGCAATGTTTTGAAATACGTCTTTTAAAGTTTAAACTAAAACTGTACTTACGATACGTCATTGGCGTCTCTTGCTGGACCGATATCAGATCGTGTAGTAAATCCAGTTGCTCTGTAAAACAATACAAATTGTGATGAATAAGTATACTACATTTATTTTAAAGTACGTAAGTAGTACATAAAGGAAAAATATAAAGTACTCATTACAGTAAATTATATTATAAACATTATATTAAAAACATTACATATCTATAAAAAACAGTACGTAAACAAATACGTACCCTCTACCGACACCAGCTACATA
This sequence comes from Diaphora mendica, assembly GCA_949125395.1. Lineage (NCBI taxonomy): Eukaryota > Metazoa > Arthropoda > Insecta > Lepidoptera > Erebidae > Diaphora > Diaphora mendica. The sequence goes on from OX421327.1 coordinate 8,893,931, forward strand.
ACCTAAGGGTGCTGGAATACCTAAGAAATGTTTTTTGTTCTTATTCACAAATGCCTGTGGAGGCACTGACATGTTTGCAGCTTATATTTACTTTCAAATTACTTGAACTAACAGCAGACTTTTTTAATTCTTATTCGTAAAATAAAAAACACTGAATAAAATTGTCAGATTTGACATTTCATGATTATTGGAAGTTGTTTTTTTTATCATAGCTGAATAGCTCCATCGTGTGGAAAACACAAACAAAAAATAACAGATTAAACCTTAGAGCACATATATTTAGAAGGGTAGCTGAACGGGCGAAAAGCGTGATCGGAGTTGAGAGAGGGAAAGACTAAGTTTAGTTAGTCTGTCTCTCTCACGCAATCTTCTGATTGGTTGGTGTATTTCCCGCCAAATCAGTCATGCAAATTGATATGTGCGTCCACCAATCAGAAGATTGACCTGTATGTATGTAAGTGTAATGGAATCTTTTAACTTCATTTTCACCTACTTCCAGGAGTCAGATTAACGTGAAAATTTTGCACAGGGGTCAAGGGCCGAAAACAATACAGTAATTTGAAAAAAAAATATTTTAACAAAATCAAAAACTAAATTCAAGGTTCGACTCGATTTCTCTTGGATGCCATCATCAGATCTTAGTGTCCTTATCATGGTACCACCGTTGGGATATCTCCTTTCCATTAAAAAAGAATCATCAAAATCGGTTCATAAACGACGAAGTTATCCCCGAACACACATAAAAATATATAGGTATATATATATACGGTCGAATTGAGAAACCTCCTCCTTTTTTTGAAGTCGGTTAAAAATTAAATAAAATAGTTTTTTTTCTAAAAAACTAAATAAACACGCTTTTGTTTAAACTAAAAAGTAGAAAATAAATTATTGGAAACTAATAAAACTGAAAAATAATTTTAATGTAAAAAGCATTGGGTGCTTTCTGAAAATATTTCAATAATGTCACCCCACGCTTTTTACATTAAAATTATTTTCTACTTTTTAGTTCGATTGCTATTAAAGCGTGTATTTTTAGTTTTTTAATTTATTTTGGGAAGGGGACTAATTAAGTAGCGCCCCGTTCGCACGGGCGTAAATTTTACGCCGGCGTTGCGTATTTTTTACGCCCGTGTGAACAGCAACGCGTTTAATCAACAGTGCTGCCAAGTTAGTTAATTTTTCACTAAAACTGGTGACTCGAGGTTTAAAGCTACGTTTACATGCGTGCGAGGACTTGGCAGTCGCTCACAAACTACAATCCTTTACAAACGCTCGTGTTACGTTTACACGCGTGCGAGGACTTGGCAGTCGCTCACAAACTGCAAGCGCTCGCATGCACTCACACACTTTGGCAGTGCTGCCAACTTAGTGGATTTTCCACTAAAACTGGTGGTTTGAATCCTGCATTTAGTGGCGAAATATTGTTTTTTTGTGGCTGGTGGATTTCCCTAGCGGTTTTTAAAAATTTAATTTTAATTATTATAACTGCGATCACTCAGCCACTAAGTATCTTACATTCAATTCAATTGAATATATCTTTATTGTGGATCATAGGTAGGTACATAATTAAAGATGTATCCGTAAACATTGCGATCAGCATGTCCCGCCCAGTGGGCATACAGTAATTTCATTTCTGTCAAGTTAAATTACAATAAGATTATTATCGAATGTCTTATTTATCAAATCTTTACTCATACTACCCGTTAATAACAATAAGATAATTTTTATAAATATCTAGAGTTTTAAATAATTCAGGTAACTTCTGACAAGACTCGGCAACACTGCACTGAGCGGCACCAACCTCGCGCCAACGTCTAAACGCGTCGCAAGCGGCGAGCGCACGCTTCCTTTGATCTGTGTTCAAAAACCGACACCGACTCGGGTCGGCAACAAGCTATCACAAGCTCACGCAAGTTCACGCAACCCAAGCCAAACAGCCCGTTTACACGCGTGTGAATGTGGAGGGTTGTCGAGGCGTGCCACGCATGTAAACGCGGCATAAGGAATTACCATTGCTATATTGAGAGTACCCTATAGTTTGAGGTTGGAAGAAAAATATTGCAATGATTATAAAATTCCAGATGCCGTTTTAAAACAAATTCCGTATAAAAGAGTCATATTAATCTGAAATGTATCTAAGTATAGGGCTCTGTATAATATCTGTTAAGCATAGGGCAATACTGTGTGTATGTAATTATTGTTTTTTTTTGTATTTGTATAAATTATGGCACGGACATGTAAAATATCTTTAAGCACGGCGTCACCTGGGCCCAATTGAACACCAGCGTCAGACGACTTGTCTGACACAATGCTGAATTGGGTCCATTTTTGGCCTTGCAAATTTTATGTAAATTACCTTTTTTTATGTACGATTACTTTTTGTTGCCAAAATAAATATTTTTTCTTTCTTCTTTCTTTCTTTCAAATGGAAATTTCTGGTGGTTTTAAAAGTTGAATCTAGTGGAAAGCTAGTTTAACTGTTGGCAACACCAACACGCAACGCTTAAAATAGAGCACTACGCGATAAAAATACGCCACGTTAAAATAACGATTTCGTGTAAACAGCTACTTGGAAGTACGTTTGTTCTATTTGAGCGTATTTTTAGCGCGCATTAGAAATACGCCCGTGCTAACGGGGCGTCACAGTTTAAATTCAACCATAATTTTTTTAGAGTAAAACTTTCATTGGTCAGTACACTTAGCTTCTGCGAGACCACCTTAGTGGTGTTTTCAATGTACTCATTCTGGTTAACATTTCGGCAAAAATCCATGCCCAGCCAACGTTATCTATTAATCATACATTTTTAATCGTGATTAACGATTACGATTAATAATCATAATCAGCAAAATTCTGATTACGAAAAATTAATTTTAATCGCAAAATTTGCGATTAAACTTTTAATCTTAATTTTTAATCGTTAGAAGTGTTGCAAAAAGTTGGAAACACTGAAATTGCCAACAGTTTTGGTGGAGGCGCGCCTTTAAAGCATATTATTATATATCTGTAGGGGCAGCTGAATGGGCGGAAAGCGTGATCGGAGTAGAAAGAGAGAGACTAAGTTTGATTAGCGTCTGTCTCTGTCATGCACGCTTCTGATTGGTTCATGTATTTCCCGCCAAATCAGTCATGCAAATTGGTATGTGCGTCAACCGATCAGAAGCTTGCGTAAAAGAGACAGACAGATTCGTTGACGAGCTGCTCCGAAATCTGTCTGTCTCTGTGGCTTTCGGAGATACAGAGAGATCGAGATGACGTCATCATCACTATCGCTGGTTGTGGTTGGTCAATGATATTATATAATATCATTGTGGTTGGTTCATTTCGTGTTATCTATACTAACTAATATAATAAACGCGAAAGTTTGTGAGTATGGATGTTTGTTACTCTTTCACGCAAAAACTACTGAACGGATTTGGATGAAACTTTACAGTAATATAGCTTATACATCAGAATAACACATAGGCTACTATTTATTTACCACCATAACCAACATGTACGGGGGCGGAACCGCGGGCAACAATTAGTAATGTATAAAATTATTCATGGTAGCCATACACTACTGCATGAATAAAAAATAAATAAATAATTATAATTGCTTAAGTTGATAAAAAATGCTATGCAATAGCTTTACCGCGGCAGTCCCCGAGTGCCAGACGTCTTTTTTTACTTTAAAATAATTTATTTTACACTATATCAGTCTAGCCTAATTTAAATTATAAAAATGTATTTTTACTTTTTAGTTTGGTTTATTTAAAAAAGCATATTTTTAGGATTCCGTACCTCATTAGGAGAAAAGCGGCCAAGTGCGAGACGGACTCGCCCATGAAGGGTTCCGCAGCAGCAAGAAACTTTTTTTTTTTAAATTGTTTTGATTGAATGAAAGGTAAATTGCAGTTTACGATTTGACGTATTAAAAAAAAACTATTTACTAGATTTCGTTCAAACCAATTTTTGGTGGAAGTTTGCATGGTAATGTACATCATATATGTTTTTTAGATTTATCATGCTCTTTTTTTAGAAGTTACAGGGGTGGACACCTATTTTACCACTTTGGAAGTGTCTCTCGCGCAATCCATTCAGTTTAGAAAAAAAAAGATATTAGAAACCTCAATATCATTTTTGAAGACCTATCCATAGATACCCCCACACGCATGGGTTTGGTGAAAAAATTTTTTTTGAGTTTCAGTTCTATGTATGTTCTATTCCAAACCCCCAAAATTTATTGTTTTTTTCTTATTTTTGTGTGAAAATATTAATGCGGTTCACAGAATTCATCTACTTACCTAGTTTCAACATTATAGGTCTTATAGTTTCGGAAAAAAGTGGCTGTGACATACGGACGGACAGACGGACAGACGGACAGACAGACAGACAGACAGACAGACAGTCAGGCAGACAGACAGACAGACACACAGACAGACAGACATGACGAATCTATAAGGGTTCCGTCTTTTGCCTTTGGCACGGAACCCTAAAAAACGGTACCCCTAGGATCACTTTGTTTTAGTTTTGTTAAACTATTATTTGTTAAATTGTTTACATAGAAAAATATATTTATTTCGCTTGAAAATTAATACACATGGTTGTATTTTATTTCAAATTATACTTCAGTCATTATAGTCATATTTGTTTTTAAGTTCGTTAATCCTTATACTTGGTAATCATTGTAAACAATAACTTCAATAAATAGATAACACGTCAAAGATGTATATTTACTCCATTCAACATGTATGTATGTACAGACTGTTTCTTTAATTCATTGACTAGATTTTTGTACTTTTCACAGCATATGAGTATAGTAATTACAAAGCGCAATTTATATAATTTCAATATGACACACATAGTTTATAGATTCTGAATGAAAATGATAATGTGCGTGACGTAAAGTTAAAGTTGGCCCTGTTCCAAAAATAAGCTACAATTATAACTATCGTCTTAAACATTTAAATGTTAATTAATAAAAAAATGCATTAAGCAGGAAATTAAAAAATCGCCTTCTGTCTTTATTAAGTATTACGATAACACTTAGCAGAATAATACTTCACATTTTAAATTCGTCATATTTTACAAGCAGCGAATGACAACTCTAAACTTCGAAGAGGCTGTTAACACAGCGACATGAATTGTATTCAAGTTCATTATAATAAATTTAGTTTCCTTGCTGAAATATACCAAGTGGTGATAGTACCAAGTCAGTATTGGTACTAGCAATAATTGCTCTCATCAACATCATTTCGTCTGGAGTGAATCGCCAGCCGCTGAGTTGTCCTAGACTTTGTAACTTTGGACAACACTCCATTAGAAGTTCAACTGTGGCCAGGGTCAGGCGTGGGGCGTTTGGAAACCAAATACTTTCTAGATTTTCGAACTTGTATCGACGAAGCATACTGAAAAAGAAAAGTAAAATAATTATTTCAATTAAACACAGTTCATCATGCGTAGACCAGTGGAGAAGTTAGTACCAAGAGCCCTCTAGGCAGGCACATCATCGAAGCCCCCTCTGCATTCAAACGCCCGGACTCTAGTATAAACATTATAATCTATGGCCCGTACCTACTTTGTTACTAGATATTCATCATCAATTTCACCTTGTCGGTTTCAGCGACCTATACACAAGGGCGGATCCAGGGGGTGGGTCATGGGGGTCATGACCCCCCCCTGGGCTGTTGTCATGACCTAAATCAAACTGTAAAATATAATGTTCTTAATATTTTTTGGCACAATATAGATTTTAATCGTGGCTAAGTAAGAGCTTCAATGGTTGAAGAACGTCTAACCGGATTGACGCTTCTCCACATCCATAAAAACGTATCCATTGAAGTAATAACGCGTTTACGGAGAAAACGTAAAAGAAAAACTGATTTTCTTATTTAAAAATAGGTATTTTTAAGTATAGTACTTCAAACCATGTACAATGACCCAATCAAGAGGCTAAGTTTTTTTATGTGATAAACGAGCAGACGGATCGCCTGATGGTAAGCGATTATCGCCACCCATGGACACCTGCAACACCAGATGCGTCACAAGTGCGTAGCAGGCCTTTTAAAATGGAGTACTTACGTTCTTTTTTTCAAAGTTTGAAAGTTGTATTGGTCCGGGAATACCGCAGGCACGCATTCCACAGTTTTGTTATGCGTGGCAGAAAGTTTCTATAAAAGCGCTCAGTTGTGCGCAAAGTGCCAACCGTCTAAACGATAGGGATGAAACTGCTGTCACGTAGGACGATGGCGGAAAGAGGCGGCCAGCCGATTTGAAACATCTTGGCAGTCGACGATTCGAGTCGCTCTCCGTTAGATGCGGTCTAGAGGGAGGAGCTGGTACTAGGGGTTCCTCTGCCCAAAGATGAGAACAGTATTCCATATGAGGCTGAACCTGCGCCTTATAAAGCAGAAGGTGGTGGGCCGGAGTGAAATATATTCTTGATCTATTGAGCACGCCAAGCTTCTTCGAGGCCAATTTGGCCCTACCCTCGATATGTCGAAACCAAGTATTTCAATATTATCTGAGGCAGATAAGGGAGTGTCTTGAAAACGAGGACATACGACCAATGGAAGTTTTTTAGCGGTGAAATTGTACGAAATTAAAATTAAGTCTATCCCAATCTGAGATCTTTTCCAAAAAGTCTCAATTTCAGACACAAGTTTGTTTCGACTCTCAATGACGTTTTCCTGTGAAATATTCGTGGGGCCGCTATAGAGAGCATCGCCCGTGCTGTCATCCGCATAACAATGAATGCCGCTGATTTGTAACATGTCATTGATATGGAGGAGGAACAAAGTAGGAGATAGCATACAGCCTTGGGGGATACCAGCATTCACAGATGAAGTCAGAGCACTCACCGTCGACTACGGCCTTTATGCTTCTATCTGCTAAAAACCTAGTGATCGCATAATTTTACAGGAAGTCCATAGCAAGGGAGCTTCGAAAGAAGCGCTTTGTGCCAGATCCAATTGAAGGCCTTGGCAATGTCCAATGAGACTACGCCAGAAGTGTAGGAAAGCTGAGAAAGAGCAGAAAAATGTATATCTAGAGTTAGAAGTGCTAAACGCACTCAGCGTCGGTAGAACTGGATGTCCAGCATACATTTCTTGCACCGCGGTATGGTAGGTGGATCCTGTTCCCCGTCATCCAAGGTCGAGTTAGACGCAAAGACTTTAGCCAGAAGATCGGCTTTCTCCTTTGCCGTAGGCCAACGAATTATTTTCTATGTGTAGAGGTGGAAAGGATGGCTTACAGAAATTTTCTTCGATAGCAATGACAAGAGACCAGAACGCCCGAGTTCCCGGAGGAAGACGCTCAAGCCTACCGCGAATTCTAGCAATGTGCTCCGACTTCACCCTTTCAATGTCTCTCTTGAAGGACCTGGTTTTTAAGCTCTGCTTCCTGCGAGAAGCCTTTTTAAAAGATGGACCAAACCAGGGACGACATTTGCCACCTATGTGGACCACAGAGAATGGAAAGAAAAGCTCCATACCCTGCACCACCACATCAGCAACAAAGTCAGCAGCGGTGTTGGGATCATCCGGCGAGAAGCATAACTGTCTCCAAGGGTAGGACTGTAGTGCAACACAATCTGCTGACTTTGTAGTAGTGCTACACACGGCGGCTGCGTGTGAGCATGTGAGAGGCACTGTACTCCGGACAAGGCAATGGTCTCGGGAGTTAAGAGGAGCGTCTACGGATACTTGGTAACCGTCCGGATGAAAGTCAGCAGAACAGTCCAACAACGAAGAACTCTGACCCTCCATATTTGAGACTCGTGTGGGCGTGGTAACAAGTTGTGTCAGGCCATATACCAACTCCTCCAGTTTTCTTCTGATTAATTTCGTTGCGGGTTCCAAGACAGTTAAATTTTTCCTGGGACTTCCCGAGTGTCATAACTCGGTGTTTTCGTGGGTTACCGCTGTTGATCCTGGTGTACAGGAGTTACAGTGGTGGGCGTGTGGGCGGGATTAGTCCCAAAAGGCCATATACCAGTGCGAAGTCGTGAACACATCTTCCCTCATGATCCGTTTTATTACTAAGCCAGTCGGCGTGGTGGACGTTAAAATCACCAAGTAAGACGATCTCTGCGGACGTTATCTGCTGCTGCACGAAGTCTGTAGCCATCTGGATGTGGTCAATGAGTCGGTCAGTTTCGGCATCACCGCTATGGGATCTATAGAGGCACGCATAGACGCGGAGGTGGTCGTCGCACAAGGTCGCCTACAAGGAGCCGTAGCATTGAGAAGTCCCTACCTTCAAGATTGCTGAGGCGACGAAAACTGATATCGTCTCAAACGTACACACTTCTCTGGCCTTAGACATGAAGGAGTGTTCTAGTCCGTACCCAGGGTGAGTGAGGTAGGAGTGTCCGCTGGAGACGATATCTGCGTCTCGGTCAATAAAAGCAAGGCTGGCTATGCAGTCTCGAGGTGGTGATGGACAGAATTACTATACAATCCCCTGATGTTGCAAGGGTCCACGACCAGGTAGTAGGGGGTGCCATGTTAATTCTGTTCTTACCCCGGGCATAATTGAGCGCAATTTTGCCCTCCCCCTCCCACTCCCCCCACAGAATACGAGGAGCAGCCTGGGCGTCCATGCTCAAGTGTGGAAACAGCCCGGGAAAACCAAGCACATTAGGTACTTACATTATTACACATACATTATTAAAATACCTACTTTTTATCTGTATCTATTTATTAACAAAATTAAATTGTTGTGTGACTTGACCACGACTATATGACCCCCCCCCCCTGGCGCCAAAGCTGGATCCGCCCTTGCCTATACATAACGTTGAATTAGTTGATCGATCATTGCTCGTAAACTAATGACACAACATCACAACAACTGCCTCGGTGGCGTAGTGGTGGCGTAATCGACTGCTGTGCTTGAGGTCTCGGGTCCGATTCCCGGGTCGGACCAAATGTTTGCATGATGTGCAAAAACACAATCTCTGCTTAGCTTGGGACTAGATGGCATTGTGTGTTAGATGTCCGAAATATTTAATATTATTATTATAATGAAGTCTACTACATGTGATAAATTTCCTTTGAAATTTGTAAAATGGTGCTACAACCCTTTTGTATCACCAAACGACTGCACGTTTGATGGACGTTTGGCCTAGTGGTTTAACGGTCACCACGCCGTTTCCTACTTCGCCAAGTGTCGTGGCGTCAAATCCCACGTAGGACAACACTTTGTGTGATCCTTATCCTTATCTTATCTAAGGGTAGGTATGTTTTGTAATCTATCTATACTAATATTATAAACGTGAAAGTTTGTAAGTATGGATGGATGGATCAATGTTCTTTACTCGTTCACGCAAAAACTACTGAATAGATTTTGATGAAACTTTACAGTAATATAGTTTATACATCAGAATAACACATAGGCTACTATTTGCCGCGACATATACGCGGATGGAGCCGCGGGCAACAACTAGTTTGCTCATGAAAGGCGTCAACATAGGATACTTACCGTGACATATCGTTGTCATCCAGTTTTATTTCATCTCCAATGATCAATTTCTTTAACTTTGGAGTACTGGTCATAAGGTACTTAAGACATGACGTCGACAAATTACCGCCTATAATTTCTATGTGTTCTAATTTGTTTAACGGTACCTCTTCCTCATGTGTCGCTGTCTGCAATTGGTAGAATTCAATGGTTTCCAGATTTCTACACGTTTCCGCTATCCTGGTAAAGTTAAAAGAACCAGAAGACCCTGACAGCATCAATGTCAGAATTTTGTGACCAACTTTATCTAACAACTGATGGAGTTCGTGGCATTGAAATTTATTTAACTTAATTTTATTGATGTTGTTTAGTTCTTTGATTTGCTGTAACACTCCCTGATCAGGCTCTTCTAAATAAATTGTTTCTAGCATTGGACACAAAGCAAGAATGGCTTTCATCGTCCTCATGTTCGTCTGCACATCGTGCATGTACTGTAAATTGGTTTTGAATCCTGGCGGACACTCTGTGTTGTATATGTGATAAATACATTTACCAACAAACGAGTAACTGCCAAGGTTAGTGAGATTTGGCAATCTCCGTATTAATAAGGCTACATCAGTGTGATCAACATTTTCTTCGCCATACATTCCTATATTAACAACAGTCAGATTTTGCGTCAATTGAGGATTTCCATTTAACATGGAGTCTATACCAATCTCTGTAACGTCAGTTTCACCAGAAATATCTAACAACTTCAACACTTTAGTATATTTACCAATATATTTGAGCACTTCGTCGTTAGCAATATACGGGATGTTCAGACACGTCAAATTAGGTGTATTTTTGAGTATTTGATACATAAGGGAAAGATGTTCATCCTTGACCCATACTCCCTTCAGATTCAGAGAAGTGAGATGATGACCTTGTTCCGCAATGAGCTCAAGGACTTTTCTATAATAGGGAACAGGGAAGATCCCTGTAGCTAAACTTTTGACGTTTTCTTTTAGCAGTAAACGCATTGTATAATATCTAATAGACGGATCTAAGTATTCAGAACTGAGTATTAAGTTAACAAGATCTTGGAAAATGTCACTCGTTGCGCCCATGATCTCATAATATGATGAGACCAACATGAAAGGTAGCGCCGTATCTTCTTCCGAAGTAACTCGAGACAGGGCGTAGATCAACTGTCTCGCCACTAGAGACAATGTGATGTCTTGAAGCGGTGGCACTGGACACCTGGGAGACATGGTTTAGAGCACTAAACGGTATTATAATAAAAATATTTAAATCACTTATTTCACTAAGCACTAATTGAGCATAGCAGAACACTGCGACTTTCAGTTTTAGTAAGAGAAAGAAGTGAAAACCGTAATACTATTTAGCTCACGCATGCGCGTTTGCGGTTGGATCGTTGCCAGGGCAAGTTTAATACAAACTCGCGCGCATATCTCGTGTAGTAGTATTTATAGAACTTTTATAAAAGATGTTTATATCTCCAGAGGCGTGTGCAATTGTTATTGTAAAATAGGTAAATTAACACGTAAAATTGATAATTACGAAAAAATGTTTGAAGCGCATACAATTAATGACAATTATGTTAATTTATGTTAGACTATAACTATACGTTTGATATGAAATGTGTGTTACCTTTGAAAGTTATTTACATAAACTTTTAAGAGTTTATATTTATTTTTTAATTAAGAAGATACAGTCAAGTTTTCTATTTTAAAGTTTGGAAGTTTCGGAAATAAAAGATTAACGCATGTTGTGTATAAAACTTACAATATTTTATACCTTCGCACATGATGTTATAGCCTCAGTGGCGGATTTACATATTTGCCGCCAGTAGGCTTTTTAATTTTTGCCGCCCCTTCTAACTCCTGAAATTCAATACCCTTCTTTTACATTCTGCAGGGGTTTGAGTGTAGTGTGTTGAAATTGAACCGAGTAAGGCTATACGGTGTTTAGGGAGGCAGGGGGAGAGTATTGTGTCTTAACTGTGGCTCAGTCTCCGTTATCGCCTTAATTGCACGAATTTACAATAAAGGTACCAGTTGGTAGCGGACTGCAGACAGCAACAGCAGACGACGTGTCGCAGCGACACTACTGGTTTCTATGTATTTCTATGAAATAGCTTTCGTAGTTAGCGACACGAAGCTAACGACATGTAGCCCGACCGCAGACCAGTAGTGCCTTTGACGACAGGCAGAGCGACGTCACACACGAACACGTCGAACGAGGTAGGTACTTTCAAAATGAATTTTCAGATTCTGAAGAAGATAAACTTATAAACTAGGTGGCCCAAATGGTTTTTGATCAGTATTGAATAAGTTCCCTCACTTGGTCTGCATTTAAGCACAGGACGTGCGGCTTTTCGTCTTTTTCGGTATAATAAAAGCAAGTCATCATCATCTTCTTCCTCTTCTAATAAAAGATCTTAAAAAATTGCGATCACTATTCTCGAGCACGTCAGACATCTTGTTACACGGAACACTTGTAACCAAATGGATGCCACCTGCTGTTGTCGTCTGCAGTCGGGTTCCAATTCATGACTGCAGCGACAAGACGCAACGGCGTGTCGTGGCGACATGAAACGACGACACGTCGTCTGCTGTTGCTGTCTGCCGTCCGCTACCAACTCGTACCTTTATCGTCATGCGCGCCATCAGGCCCTTTTTACGAACTCTACTTGCGAGTTCGCCTTCGACCCGCTTCGTAGAGGCAGAAAGTTGTTGAAGGCGTTTCCGTACTACACAGGTGGTACACGCGTCCCCGTTTATGGCCTCCTTGGTCGGAATCGATGAGAAGAACGTGGATTATGTTCCAACCGTCACGGATACGGCGGTAGGTGCAGCTGTAATACTGATCCGTTGCAAGACCACTGCCCCCATACTAAACGGCCCGCGTGTTAGTTTGAGCACCCACGTGCAATGTCAACAAAGTTGAAATACATTTCAATTCAACACGGAATGAATTCAGATATCTCCTACCGGATGAACGTGATGTAGTTATATCACACTCTGGTTTGGGTACTTGTAGCCGAGGAAGAAGCCTAGAAAAAAAGCTTCTGGTACCCTGACAGATCTCGAGCCATCTACGGTTTACGGATGGCCCTTGGAAAGCTCCGATCGTGTGCATTGTACGCTCCGCCCACCCGTGCTTGCCATTGTTGTTTAACACCGCCAACGCATTTATTAGCCTCTACTACCACAGGGTGCCAGAGTGCCTGACGCGACTAGTGGCAGACTATTTAGAGTAACGTACCGTCACGTACGAGGTTCAAGATGAATATCTGAAGAGTCGACCTATGTCGTGCAGTGTTCCACAGGGGGATATTTTCGGCATCCTCCTGTAGAACATAGGGTAGGGTACTAGTGCCTCGCAGGAGAATTGCCACCAGGCCTGGGCGTAATCTGATATGCCATTGAAAGTTTGGTTTCACCCCGAGGGGCAACCTTTAAAGAGTTGGTCACCAGCGATGTTTCTCTAGTGATCGGGCGGTGGATTTAATGGTAGTCCTGAACAAAAACGTAAGGGCCCAGTTACACGACGCGATAATTTTCCTGCGACCGCCGCGCGATAGCCGTGTATTGGCCCACGTACTTGTTTCATTTTATTCCAATTTTAACTTTATTGACTAGTCCTCAACATACAAATTCTTAGCAGTGACCAAAACCGCCGTTGACACGTCAATTTTGCTCGAGTTTTCTTTGTTTTGAAAGAACACAAGCAACTGATCCGCTGCACGCCTACGCTGTCCAGTAAGATGTCCGCAGTCCTGGTGGATCGTGCAAGCACGCTGTGGTTATGTTGTGTGGGCGTGAAATATTTCCATGTCATATAAACACGCCCTCAGTCTCTTCATTTCATGAGTCCGGTCGTGATCCACCTTATGATGCCTCAATCGTGTTGTATTCGGTTCTCGTACCGAATCAATCCCAAACAATGTATCTAGACCTGTTCCCTAACGGTAGGTAGCTTTTTCACGGACTCTTTCGACATCTTGCACAAAAGCTAGTGGCTGGTCTGCCCTACGGCGACTTTTGCCCAATTTGCGTGAACTGACTTGTCGCGACAAGGCTGTGCGTGGAATTCTCCGGTCCATAACACTACACGGTACCCCGCCCCCGGTGAGTACGGTAGCTCTAACCGATCAGAGAAGGGTGCACCTCCGGCACCCTTAGAGAGCATTGTTGGTTTCACATCCTGTCTACAGATGCGGCGTCCGCGTCAGCCGGAATATTCATGTGGGATTTGTTCCGGGTACCACAGGTTATTTCCGGGCACGGAAGCTTTGGGAATTATCTGCACGTGGTTACTAGCAGTCAGTTGAATCCCGCCTATACGGTTTACTGAGCTGATTCGCTGTGCCAGTGCTTTGGCATGGCAGCGTTGGATACTCTTGCAGTTATCGGAGAGCATCTCTCGCTGCCAACTGTGTCGATTTGGTCGGTAGCGGCAGATGTTTTACCTCCTTCTACGAAGATGACATTGAGCAGAAAGAGGCAGCGGAAAGGACCAAGGGTTGAAAATTTCTACTCAAAATTGATTCCCCACCGACCGGTGTAACGGGCGGCTCGGCGTATTCTAGAACATCATGCCGCCCTCAGTGGTGACTAAGAAAGATGGTAATTATAAATATTACTATTTTGAATTGTAATATTAAACTGTTAATGAGATGTTTAAAAACCAATATTCACAAAGATATATTTTACCAATCGCTTAGTACTTTTTTAAATAATATTAAAGTTGAGATTATTTGGTACACTGCATATTACATTGTTGTTTCTTTTTGTTAAATTGTCAAGACTTTTCAAGAATTCTTTTCTCTCTCTTTAAAATTGTTTTTTTTAATATTTTAATTATAATAGAAATCGTCTAAATTTGCCGCCCCCTAAAATTCGCCGCCCTAGGCTCCAGCCTACTCAGCCTAGTGGTAAATCCACCACTGTATAGCCTTCGTCCACATGGCGTCGTGTTTCAATCTCCCGTAGGTTTATTTTTTGTTTACACCGATTCCCTTGGGATTCTTTTTGAAATTTTTCCATTTTGATCCCAAAAGCGATTTATTGAAAGTTTTTGTAAATTTAATGTCCAGAGTACAAGTAATAATAATAATATGATTTCAAACCGTTAGTGTTTGCTGCACTGCAGACGATGGGCAGACGTATTTCCCACATCCACCAATAAAATATTTTCTTTGTTATGTAGGTAGTATGAAAACAATGTAATGCAGATGATATATGTCCTAAGAAAAAAAAAAATTTTGGAATAAACTTGGTGGTGGCCAAGGAAATTTTCCTCTGAGTATTTTTGAATCCACGTTTTATCGTCCATGGCAAGGGGAAAAGCAGATATTCTAACAATTAATTTTAAAGGTAGACCCTCTGGAGCTATCTCACCTGTAGACGTGACTACATTTTATAGTAATTTACTGTACGACATAAAAGAAAAGAAATTGAAAGAGCCGTCAATTTCTTCGTTCATAGATGTTATTTCGTAATACTTTTTGTGCACTTTTTCTTTGTTGTGGAGATAAAAAGAAACTATAGCATGCCTAAAGACACTTTGATAGTAATAATAATCAGTGGCGGTTTTTAATTTTGTCGCCCCTACTTACCCCAGCAATTTAATACCCTTTTTTTACGTTCGAAAACCCCTTCGAGCCGTCATCCTACCTGGATTTACCCCCTATGACCATATGCTGCTCTTATCAGTCTAATCGCACATAATGACAAATTCTGCGTTCGTCAGTCTTTTGGAGGATCTCCACTCAGCTTGCTGTAGAAATATTTTTTATTTCGCAAAGTACCTAATTGTAGTAGGTACTTAACACATAATAGATAATACAGAATAATTACATTTAGGTAGTCAGGAACTATTAAAACTACACAGTGGTATATACCATTAGGTGGGGAAGTAGATAAAATTATAATCTAATCTAAATGTAATGCACATCATTTTATGAAAAACTAGCTGAACCCCGCGGTGTTACCCGCGGTACGACAATAACCGGTTATTGTCGTACCGCGTGTAACGCCGCGGGACAAAGCTAGTTTAGATCATCAGCTATCTGCGAGTGAAACTCCCGTGAAAATCGGTCTCGCCGTTCCAGAGATTACCCGGAACAAACAGACAGACAGAGAGAAAAAATTGTAAAAAATGTTATTTTGGTACATGTACTGTACAAGCTTCTGATTGATTGGTGTATAATTCCCAACAAAAGTCATCATCACATCACCCAATCAGTTTGCATGACTGATTTGGTGGGAAATCAACCAACAACAACAAATTAGAAGCTTGGGAGCGTGAGAGAGAGAGACAGACTGCAGACTGTAACTAAACTCAGTCTCTCTCTCTACTCCGATCACGCTTTCCACTCGTTCAGATCTCGGATGCTCTAAGTGTAAATTTCAAATAACTGTCAAACGTTGCTAGGCAACGAAAAGTTGTGTTTGATTGGATTGGAATTTCCCAAATTATTATCGACAGACAAGAATAATAAAAATATCTATTGGATTAAAGTAACATACTTTGGGATTCTAGTGGATTAAAGTCACATACTTTGGGATCGCAGTCTATGTATATTTGATATATAAATTTAAAATAAATTTACCATGGAGAGTGAAATTGGCGTAGGCCAAGATGTGGAGTCCAATGATAACAGTATGTCAACAAAAGAATTCCTGCAGTTTGAAAAGACTTGCGAAGGTTACAAAGACGGTGATGAAGAAATTAAAATGATATTCAATGAAATTAATAAATTGGTTGGAAGTAATAGGACTGAAAAAGTTTTGAACGACGACGTCGATGATGTGGACTTAATTTTAAAAAGGGCTGAAGATATATCATTGGAGACTGAAAATTTATTGAAAAAGAGTCCTATATCAGCATTGTTTAATGTCAGTAGTGAGATTAAAAATGGTGCTATTCCTCAAATTAAAGTAACAAAACCAAGTGAGGTGGAAAAGGAAGTTGGCGAGTGTAAAGAATCTTCAAATAAGGTAAGTACTTCTTATATTGCTTTTGTAATGGTTATTGAAAGTTCTATGATTTATTTACACCTACATTAATAACAACATCAACATATGTAACACAGTAAGACTGTGATTAGTAAATTTTTATTTTATTTTTATTTTTTTTCTTCATAAACTGTTATATCTCTCAAGGTAGTTAAAAGGTAATGGCAGAAGCTGTGGACACATATTATTTATGTATGTACTAGATCAAAACATAATGTATTTTAGATTTTAAGATATTATTGTACGATACATTGTTTGTGTTCCTTAAAATAAATAAATAAATATCAAACATATCTTCATATCATTCAGCGGTGGACAGTGAAATGTTTTCCAATGCCAAGCAAACATATGAAGATCATTAGTATTGTAAGTTGAAAAAAAAAACAGTATTTCTGTTGTTCAGTTGGAACACAAAATGCTAAGGGCTATAAATAATAGTAAAGTCAATATTTCTATAAGTATTTATTCCTACAATATAAAATTTTTACTTATTTGAGGATATTCAGTAAACATATTCATCATTCACTCATTTATCATTGTCAGTGACATCTTCAACTACTTTATCATATATTCTTCACAGTAATGTTTTTTAAAATAAATTAATATGAGCTCCTAAAGCGTTAAGATTATGCTTCATTTACTTTTCGAGCTAAAACTCTCAGTCCAGCTAGGTTCTCCCTTGCAACAGGTTCAATGTATGATGCCGGTAACACAAAGCCATAGCGCCCAGTGTCACTGAGCTCGATAGTGTATGTGTACTTGATTCCCAGAGACTTAGCCCAGTCATCGGAACCTCCAGATGCAGGATACAGTAGTCCACTGGAGGAACCAACTCTGTATTGTGAACCACCTGCCTTTCTTATTGACTGTAAAAAAAATACAAAATGTAGGTATATTGTAAGGTAGTAGAGTCACATTGATTTCAGCACGGCTGGGCCGGCTCGATCGGGGCGGTACTACCCTCGCACAGAAGATCAACGTAAAATTTGCATTGTATGCATTCGCAATGAGTATGGTGATCACCACTTTTGGATTCTGCTTATGCTTTTCATCAAGTACAGTTGAGTCATTTTGGCTTGCCCATACATAAAAAGAAAAAAAAGTTTTAAATTTACAAGTTAAAGTCTCAAAATAAATAAATGAAATTTTAATTTGATTTGCCATGAATATCAATGAATGAGAATATTGGCACACAGAGCACATAGAACTTCCAAAAAAAGTTTCCGGTGGCATAGTCTAGATGCCTAGATATTGATTGAATTTTGTGAAGGAAATTTTGTTCTTGAGGAAAAGCTAGTGTAATACCTAAGAAAGGATGTGCGAAAGAGGTTGGACACTTAAATTTGGTCAACAAGGTCTTTACTATCAAATAATACAAAATGTTACCAAAATAAAGTCGACTTCAAGAACTGGACCAAATTGAAATGGGACCACAAAGAAAGCATCAGCTTTCAAATAAAAAAACAATCATCAAAATCGGTTGACCCAGTCGAAAGTTCTGAGGTAACAGACATGAGCAATTGAGCAATATATTTCAATGTTTATATGATTAAAATTTGTAATAGAAATGAAAAGCTGTAATAATTATATATTTTCAGAGATGTTTCGTAATATTCGTTTTAAGGAAGGAGACATATGTATTTATAAGATACAGTCAACTACCCAATTAATGGTATATTTATTTAAGTATAAACAATGATATTATAGTTACTCTAACATCATTGAGTATAAAGATTATAATGTATTTAATTTAAATATACTTGCCTCAGCAATTTCTTCTCCAACAGATTGCAATTCATTGTAATCTGGTGGTACAGTGTTGTCATAGCCCCATGGGTACAGTAAGTACTGACCATAGCTATGGTATGTTAGATATGCTGTAAATTTCGCAGCTGTTGTTGCAAAGAAATCCTAAAAACACAAAGATTTACTTAAATGTATTTAACTTATTAGCTAAAAGATCTGTATTTGTTGTATGTCCATATCGATCCAAATAGGCGTTGAAAACATCGACGTTAATTATAATGAGTATTGCTATTGATTAAATATTTTTTTCCGACGTCTAGTACCTCTTGTACTGAAGCCTTAACTCCTCAAAGATTATTCTGTACTATGTTAATTTTCTATATCCTTTCATAAGTATTATTATCACTACACAGGTACCTATTATAATACAAAGTCCTACGCCGCGTCTGTTTGTCTATCTGTTTGCCATAAACTCAAAAGCTACTGCAGGGATTTTTATGTTGTTTTTACCAGTATATTGTAGATAGAGTGATTCTTGAGGAAGGTTTTCGTATATAATTTGTTACATTTTTGAGTACATTGGTTAAAATATAACGATATTTGTTGAAGATGTCGGAAAAAATTAAGCCGCACAAACTTCTCCGTGTAACATAGGCTAATGCTTTGTCTTAGAATCTAAGACATAGCCCTTAGATTATCTAAGGGCTATGTATATTTTCTGTAAAGAATCCGTGCGAAGCCGGGGTGGGCTGCTAGTAAATTTTAATAAACATTTTTATTAGTATTTTTTTATTATTACAAACTGAATACCAGTTTGTAATAATAAAAAAAATACTTTTAATTTTCCTATTGAACCCGTAGATTAATATTTGAACATCGTTATTTTAATAATTACCTAGGACCCGTGGCGAAAAATACAATGTTTGAATTTGAACATCTCGCCAGGTTCAATGGTCAGCGAACTAAGCTAAAACATGTGCCATTACATTTGCTAAAAATTAAAATGTAACGTTTTTTTTTATCTATCTAGCGTATTTATCTAATTGGAAATTCCAACCACATATATATACGTAAACTAGATAGATGAAAACATTGAAGTTTGCAAATCCCATCTATTTCTAACATCAATTTAACTTTTATCCAACGGAACTCATCCGAGCGATAACTGACTGACTGATAATGTGGCGCAGTTGTTTATACGGTCTGCGGTCTCCTTGTCTCTTCCTGCTGCGCTAAGTGTTGAGGTTTCGATCCTCACATGAGACAAAACTTTGTGCGATAGGTACACAAACTGTTCTGAGTTTGGGTGTGTCGCACCAAGAAAAGAACATCTTTTTAAAAGACAATTCCTACGGGAGTTTTCAGCGGTTGTTGAGTTGTTGAGCGGTGACTCACTGCTGTTAATTTATCTAAAATTTTCTCTCTGTTATAAAATATGAAGTTTGTACTTTCTAAATGTTAGACTTACAGAGATAGCTTTCGATTCAGGCTCGGAGAATGCAGCACCACCTCGGTAAATCTCACTACATGGGTACTTTGAAGCTCCTTTGCCGCCCCAATGGAATCTACAAAATAGTCAAATTATTTTAACTGCTGCTTCGCTGTTATTATTTGTTTATTAGGGCCAGTTTCACCACATGCTGATAAAATCTCTGATTCTTCTGAGTTTTATTTATCTGCCACATAACTACAGATTTCGGTTTCACAAATTTAATCTGTTATAGAAACTTATTATGTGAAATAAACATTAGCAACATATATCACTGAAATAGTCTTCTATGAAAGAAAACTATCTGAAACCTTATCAGACATGGGTGAAAATAGCCATTGATGTTTTCTTTAATGACAACTTAAAGCCAAAGCCTGATGTAGGTAGGCCGTTAGTCATTTGTTTAGCATTACCCAAAGTTTCTATTGAGATCAGTTCCAGAGCAGGATCCAATTCCGTATCCCTTGCGGTTTTTCCTCCACAGTCGATCTGTGCTATGAGTATATTCATAACCGTCAGGGTTGACAACCGGTAAGAAGTACCTATGAATGAAATAATAAAAAATAAAATTAGCAATCTAATTGTATTAAATATAAATTTTTTTTCGTTGGTAGAAACGCTGCTTGAAAATTGAGAAATAGTTTTTTATTTTTCTTCGTGAATATGAGTAATTAGGTATGTCAATACGAATAAGGATAAGAAAAAAAAAGTTTGAAATGTGTCCATAAAATAGAAAAAAAAAATAGGAAAGTGTTTTTGAAAATTTGCCACACCAACATGTACATGGCCAGACAGCATATATAATAATTATGAATGTATATAATAATTATAAGTGCATAATAATTATGAATGTCTACTGTCAACTGAATTTTGATTAAAAGTCCAAAACAAATTCCGCGATCAATTGCTGATTCAGAGCCCTTTAAGCGAAAGAGGCAATATAATAGATAAAAACAAAACTTTTTAATCTACACGTTTCCACGATCTTCTGATAAGAAGAATCACTATAAGTAATTTCTAATCTTATCGCAGACGATTTCATTGTCTGTATAATCTTACCAATCGATATTTTTGATGTCATCTGTCTCGCCAACAAAGTTTTCAGCAAATCGGTTGATTAAGTAAGTTACGACTGCAGGACTGATCCACTCACGTGCGTGAATACCCCCGTCAATAAATACTGCTTTGTTGGTTGGCTTCCCATCCGAAATGCGTAATATCTAGGAACCAAAAATAATTGCTTTTAAAGTGTTGAATACTTATATTATAATCAAAAATAGGACGATTCATAATTCAATTATTTTGATAATTTTTTTGTGGACTTAAGACGTAAGACTATAATAATAAATAAATAAATACCTATTTCGGACATTTAACACACAACGCCATCTAGTCCGAAGCTAAGCAGAGCTTGTGTTATGGGTACTAGACAACTGATACAAATACGTATATACTTTTTGTAAATATATAAATATTATACATAGAAACCACCCAAACTCCGAAACCAATATAATAATAATAATGATCTGCAGACATGTATGTCGAGAAAGGTAATCTTTTTGTTCCATGGTTTTTCGACTTACGAATAGAAACACTAAAATTTAGAACTTCTGTGCGAGTATTTTGTACAAGTCTACAGAAGTTATAGCTGTGAGAATATTAAGGTGCTTACATAAAGAAACAGGTTGTCAATAAATCTGTGCGGGTGCCGTACAAAAGATCTCGGTTCGATTCCCAGGTGGAGCCAAAAAGTGAAATTATGTGTTTCTTCCAGTTTTTTTTTTTATAAAAGCTCTGTGTATAAAAGTTGGAAGCGTTTCACTTTCACGGCCCTACTTTGAAGAGATCTTTTAGCCAGTGATCATGATCATCTATCATCAAATCCCCTTTAATACACAAACAACTAGTTAAACCCTCGAATTTAATTCGCTCTTAGGGTTTCAGAGGACCAATGTCAAAAGCTAGAAAAACTGATATTCTTGCAAAAACCAGTTAAAATAATAGCCGACCCCAAATAATCTTGTTATTAATAAAGGCTAGGAAGAGGTTACCTTAAGATCGCGCCCTTCGTATGATTTTCCAATGCTGTTGACACTGACAATAGCAGGATAAGTTTTGGCTAAATAATCCATAAAACCATGGATATCTTCTACTCTATGATACTGCTTCCATGTCATGCGGTGACCTGTAACATATATTCGTCATTAAAAATTGATCAAAGATTCATGCATTCATCATTAGGTACATTATTTTTCTCGCAGAATCGTTCATTAACACAAATCGATTTTTTTTTATATATTAGTGAAGAAATCAGCGTTTTCATGCTTAAATGTTAACACAATCCAGTTCCATTCTGTTATACACATTTGACGAAAGTAGCTCAAAACCAATGATTAATTTATGGTGCAAGACAACATAGATTCGGTGCCCTAGGAGAACAACGAACCCCAATTCGCATTTGGCCAATACTCCATGGGTATGTCGAGAGAATTGTAGCCCATGTAAGCGTCGACTAAACCTATCCTGCGATGAGATGCCCTGTAACGCCAAAAATTGTAAGCTCTTGCTGTAACAAAATTACATCATCCTTGGAACATTTTTAATCGTCTAGTACTTAGAAGTTTAAATATATGAGTTATTCTTACGAACCTCCTCTGTTGTCTAGTTCGTCTTCGTTTTCATCTAGAGGTGGATTTTCTTCGTTGATTCTTTGCTGAAGATCTTCAATCATAATGGAGTATGGAATGTCATTACTTTTTAAAACGGTTGTCACGTTTTCAATTACTTTAGGTTTGATCAGTACGTCGATGGATGTTTCGGTTCCTCCCCATGATGCTATCACTAAAACAATAATAAAATTCAGTTGCTTTAGGCTTTTACATCGATGTTTTACGTAGGTAAAAAACATAAAACCGGCCACATTTAGCTTTAACTAGTCCAGTATATATTTTGATTAGTCACAGTACAAAAGTCTTTGAATGAAAGATCAAGTTTTATATGAGAAAATCTAAGCAAAGTGTGGCTCTCCAACGAGAAATGGCGTACTAGAGCTTCTAGAAAATGTTCGGCATCTATCAGTTTATACTTACGTTTATCTGATGAAAGCTTAGTAATAACTGTTTTAGCACCGGCCTTTTCAGTGGAAACTTTCCATACTTGACACCCGGTGTAATCTACTTTCCCCGATTTTCCTAAAGTAGGTTCAGGTTCTTCCAGAGCCTCTTTATCAAACTCAGCGGTGTCCTCAGCTTCTTGAGCAACTTCATTTTTTAAATCCAGAGGTTCCTCAAGATTTGGTTGTTTGACCGAATTACGTTTAGGCCATTCTGAAAGTAACTGTTTAGGTAAGTAAAAATATATTATTAACGACTTCATACATCTCACACGCAGTAGTCTGATCCCAAACTATAAGATAGATAAACTCGTAGAACAAAATATGATCGTCATACGATTGTTTGACTGATGTTACTTAGCAATGTGCGATGGTAGTAAGTAGAGTTGTTATAGCATTTTAAACAAACATAAAGTCTGGTGTTGGAAACGTCAATAAATTATTATTATAGATACAGCTGATGAAACTGTATGCTCGTTACCAACTACAGGAGTATAAAACTAATTCAGTTATTGTTTCTGTTGCCGTTGGTTTTAGTTTGCTACTAGATTCATTGTTTTATTTCATGGTCTATGGGACATAGCACAATAGTGACCAACTTCCGTGGAATTATTGTGTGGAATACTGTGTAGAGTGTTAGATAGGTAATTAATGCTTTTGAACAAAAAGGTTTTATGTAACATTTGCCTACTCGTAGTAGTATTTATTTTTCGATAGAGAATTTCTATGAAACGTGGTATATTCCTACTTAGGGTTCCTTACCTAAGGTTCCTTTATTATTTTTTCTGTTTATAATGAGAGGAAAATTGCTTCTTCTGTATCTATGTTAAATCGATATCATTTAAATAAAACGTAAAAATTATCAAACCTTGACCCAAAAATGAAGCGGATAATCAGCGGGCGCGGTGGTATAATTACTTCTACACTCATTAAATGAACAAGCAAGCATATTAGACTACTCCTAAGCGTTCAAATATCAGAAAAAAAAAAGAAGGAAAACGGTTCGTATGTTTAAGACCTTATAATGTGCAGACACAGATACACACGTAATCAGTCTTTTTAGCATCGGTGATTTTAAAAAGGTCTACCTTTCTTTTTCGTTTCTTTATTTGTTAATTAAATAAGTAAATAAAGAAGAATTGGAGAATTTTACCTAACCCAAGAAATATGCTATTTACCTAGCACCAACAGCGTAATTATTGGCTCCGTCCACTAGGGTCCCCTAGAGAGGATCTTTTTGGTTTTCAATATTATCATCATATATCATATTTGGAAGTTTTTATAAACACAACGCTTAAATCGAATATAGTTTATTTTTATTTTTGTCCACACCGATCCCCAAGGGTATCTTTTTGGAATCCATTTTTAATTTTTTATCCCCAAAGGGATCAATTTGGGAGTTTTTATTTTATGCCTTTCTATTTCCGTTTCACTGTCTCGTTAGTCTAGCAGGCGTATGCGACTGCAGATCGGTCTCGGGTTTGATTCTCGGGTCGGGCCAAAAAGTGTTATTGAGTTTATATGATAATAGAAATGGTTAATAAAAGCTCAGAGTTTGGCAGTTGGTGTCTAAACCCCTGTGCACGTGAAACCGTCGGTCCTATGCCTGATCTCTCCCCGGTCGTGTCGGATAACCGTCCCATCAGATTATGAGAGTGAGGGAACAGAGAGTGCACCTGTGTTAGAAAACAAACTTGTGCACTTGTGTATAATATCTCCTGCGTAGTTAGCTGGTGTACATTTTTCGGATTTACCGGATCCTTTAAGGCACCCGTAAACGTTCAGTAATAACTTCAGGGGTTCAGCTCGCTTGTCTGTTGGTCAGTAGTAGTATACATATAAAACTACATAAAAATACTAACAACACGCCTTACGGCTACAATATTTCAAAAGATGACTAACATAACATCTGACAAACTGATAAATATGACATGAGCACTGATACGGGTAATGAAATCTTTTTTATTTTTTTATTATTATATCTAGCGGAGAAGGTCTAAGCTGGCCTGTGATCACAGGAAGACATTTTTTCCTACTACGTATCTGTACCATAACTGGCTACAGAGAAAGCAGCTTCTGACAAAAAGATATAGGTAAACATTTAATCTTCCTCTAAAAAATTCAGTACTTACATAAGTAATCTCTTTTAGTTAAATTCTCTCAATATAAATTCATAATGCTATATTTGTTGGGGTTGCCAATGGGATCGAACACAACTGTTATTTAAGTTTTGTCCTAAATACACAACGATATGAAAATCTTAACTTTGCTTTACAACGATTTCTACTTTAATTTACTACAACGGCTACTGATGGTATACGACGAATTTATAACAGAACATTAAAATGCAAATCGCGTCTCCTGTGACATGCTTTAATGACTTTCTCCGGCCGAGACTTGACGTTTCCATTCGCGCTACATTGACTGGTCTGATCTCGGTTGATCTAACGGTCCAAATCGAACTTGAACTGGTCTCGGATTTCCTCGTTTTTCGATATAAAATTTTCCTCACGCACACAAACTGCTGCGTGAATTTAAATCAACATACATTTTATAAATAATTTGTTCAGATTAGTTTATTTCCGGATTTGAATTGTTGAAGGAATAATACTCCTATATTTATGTATTTACACAGAGAGTAATATTTCATTTCACATTTGAAGAAGTATCTCCAAATAAATGTTGTAGTTTGTAGATGAATAACTATAACCACAAAAATATGAGAGAGTAGCTTTTATATGTCGGTTATTGCGATAAACAGTAGCCTATGTGTTGTTCTGATGTATGAGCTATATTACTGTAAAGTTCCATCTAAATCCTTTCAGTAGTTTTTGCGTGAGAGGGTAACAAACATCCATATATCCATCCTCTCAAACTTTCGCATTTATAATAGTAGGTTGTAAACAGTCAGTATAAAGGTTTTGTTGATTAATTTCTTACTACTCTTATATTCTTTTTAACCGACTTCATTTTAATTATATGTGGGGAATTAAATTTTTCACGCTTTATTTAGATTGTTGACAGTACATATTTCCTATTGCGTTATTTATATTTTATGTCGTTCAGAAGTGTGAAAGCCAATCACAGTTTGATTACCAGTTGCCAGATTCGCATTACCTTTTTATTCACGTTTAGAAAATAAATTATATTATTATAACATTATTATGAAATGACTGAACTTCATCTAATGCCCGTGGTACTTTTGAATAACGAATTTAATAATGCGGATAATTTATGTGTTCTTCAGACAAATTTGTGTCACCTGTCAATTGGTTAAACAACAAATGTTTTTATAATTATTAAAAGATAGTTTCATACCTTGTCCGGGTTGCAATTGATTGATAAAAGGCGTACATAAAACAGCTGATGTTAGATATAAAAACACAACTATTTTAGTCATGGAACTCATCGCTGCAGACGGGCGGTGCGGACGCGCCGCCACTAACAATCACACTGATGCCCTCGCAAACATTGATTGGCTCTTTTAAGCTCGAATACAGCAAGCTGTCGTTACTGCTATCTTAATGATACATGTGTAATTAGCTGCTGTGTTAAGGTTGTACAGGCCTAGATCTGAAAAATTACTTCACAAGAATTGTTAAATCATAATATTTGTAATACATAAAATATAGGTTTTATCTAGATTAGGCAGTAGGCATCAATAATAATGTTCTCTTGTATCGATTATTTTATAATGTCTTAGAACTTGGCAAGATTTACATACAAGATTATGGTTATGAGTTCAAAGATAATGATTTTAAAGATGTGTGAAACAAGATATCAAGGTGTAAATAACTATAAATTCTCAAAATAAAAAAAACTCCGATATAAAAACCTGAGTTCCCTTTAAAAAGTAGAAAACACGTTATGCGCTTTCTTTTGAGACCCCACTCGATGATATTATTGCAGACATTCGGCTACTCTTCCCCACTTTCACCCCATAACTTTTAAACGGCTCAACCGATTTTCATGAAACATATCTAAGAACACTCGCACGTAACTCACCTTTCATACAAAAAAACTAAATTGAAATCGCTTCATCCGTTCGGGAGGCGGGAGCTACGGTGCCACAGACAGACAGACAGACACGTGAAACTTATAACACCCCTGTTTTTGGTCGGGGGTTAAAAAGTCGTTTCCCATTAAAAAAAATGAAAATAATTAGCTCTCGAATAGATGGCAGCATCACCTTAATTAATGTTACACTTCTTTACAATCTAGTACCTATTCACGGTGTTCGAATATAATGTTTATGTATTAGTGTCCAAGTTTATCCATATTTATTTATGTACTCGTATATGTGTAATTTACGCGGATGATCTCCAGATCTATACTACGGCTCCACCGGCTAATCTGGCTACTGCAGTTAACACTACAAATACCGACCTGGAAAAATCTATAAGTGGAGCATTTCCCACGGTCTGAAGATTAACCCCAACCAAGACTCAGGTCATTGTCAAGTTAAAGAATGATATCTAAAATTGATTGGACTTTACTGTCTCTTGTGACGGCACACCTATTCCGTATAGTGACAACGTAAAGAACATGGGAATCTATATCGACAGTACCTTTTCCTGGGGTCCTCAGCTGCAGGAGCTGAGTCGCAAAATGTTTGCCGCTGCAGGGTCCTTGCGCAGACTACGCAACTTTCTACCTACCTCTACCAAGATTGCTATAAACAATTATTTCTTTTCCCTATCCTTGATTATGCTAATGCCAGTTATTTAGATCTTACTGAAGACCAATTCAATAAGCATGAGAGACTACAAAACCTCTATATGATTCGTATTCGGATTACGAAAATATGATCATGTCTCCTATTATCGTAAGAAGCTTAAGTGCTTTTCTAGGTAGTAGAGCCACGCTGATTTCAGCACGAACGGGCCGGCTCGACCGGGGCGGTACTACCCTCGCACAGAAAATCAACGTAAAATGACAGCGTTCGTGCTGTCGTGTTTCGTTGGTGAGTGCGAGACCGGAGGCCCAATGATGCAGAAGCATCACTAGCCCGCCATGGTGTGGGTCGCAATGCTGCATTGTCTGCATTCGCAGTGAGTATGGTGACCACCACTCTTGGATTCTGCTTATGCTTTCCATCAGGCAGAGTACAGTCATTTTAATTTTAAAAAAAACAGTCGAATTGAGAACCTCCTTCTTTTTTGAAGTCGGTTAAAAATAGATATCCAACTAATGTTTTTCCGCATGGTGCCATGGTACGAGAATAAATATTACACAATACCCTAGATTTTTAGATAAAGATAATGTTAAGTGTATTTTTACTTTTAGATAAGCGCTAACAGGTTAGTGATTCATTTTAGTACATTTCTAGTTCTTTTTACTTTGAAGAAATTTATAAGTTTATAACAAATGTTCTCATCTCATAGAACATTGTAAAGAAAATCGGAAGTCGGCTTATTTCAAAACAACGTTTATCACGGTCTCTTTTTAATGTAAACACTTAGGACACGTTTAAAACCTATGAAGGTAGCACATACAAATTAAGTTATTTTATACTTTTCAGTTTTTGAAGTCGGTTTTTTTAAACGAAGTTTTTTTTATATTTTTCGCTTTTTAGTCTTTCTCAAGTCTCTCATCATCATTTCACCTAAATAACTTGAAAGAATACGACTAAAGGTAACATACAACATACTGTATAGAATAATAAATAAATATTTCGGACATGATGTTTACAGAATATGAAAGCATGCAGACAATTGCCTTAACTTTATTGCAGGCGCTCACGTAAATTTGAGGGTTTCCTTCAATTTCCTTGGGATCCCATCATCAGATCCTGATATGGTGGCCGTGGGACCACATGGGGAGCATACCCTTTCGAATACAAAAATATTTTCAAAATCGGTCCACAATTGACGGAGTAATCAATGTACATACATAAAAAGAAAAAAAAAACCGATGAAATTGAGAACCTCCTCCTTTTGGAAGTTGGTTAAAAATAACAAAAATCATGTTGACTAATGTCATTATGCCGTGATGACGATTTAGCGGAATTGTCATCGGATCTTATAATTTGTTAGTCATCCCAAACCAGACTGACAACTTTTCTCTCGGTCGAGCGCCATGCCCGGTCGTTGCCACCGAATTGCAGTTATTTAACACGATGACAAACTTTGTTTACTGTAAACACGTTTTAACGATATATTTATCTAATTATCTTTTCATGGTCTGCCACTTTGAAGGATAGTTTATCTTTATGGGTTTACGGTCATTTAGGTTTACACTTATAGTACTTAAGTAATTTAGGTATCTACCGTAGGTATATATCTATTATACCGCAGCTTTTAGCTCACTCGACCAGTATAGTACACCGTTATACTATTATTTTTGCATTTGTTTTTAACTTGGGCAATATTTTTGATGATGAGTATAGTTGCTGAATATACCACTGGAATATTACTTCCTCATTTACTGCTTGCCACTCGTAGTTACCAACTTTTTATAAAAAGACTATTGGTACATATAGGCCGAATAAGGTCAAAAGTTAAAAATACTTTTTCCAGTAATCTAAGTTCATTATCACAAAGGATGTGAGAAAGCTGTTTAATCGAATACCTGTATTTGTGGTAATCTTGAATGTGTTTGTAGGTTAACCAGTATGCTAAACAAAATGCAAAGGAAAACACTGAAATACGTCGTAAACCAAAGTTGCGGCCTTTCTCCGCTGGCATCGTTGATACCAAGAAACGAGAAGCCGCCAAAGCTGCTAAGTATGTAACAAATTCACCTAAAAAGACTGCTGTGGTTAATTGTAAACACTCGAATGTTTTGGAGGAGTTAAAAGATACGACAGAACGAGCGAAAAGTCTAGAACTAGCTAATGTACAACTCAACGATGACAATAAATTGTTAAGAAAAAAACTAGATCAAATCAGTGAAGATAAACATGTAGCTGAATTGAAATTAGCCGAATGTGAAAAGTTCATTAGTCGACTTAGTAAAGAATATGAACATAGAAATACGGAATTGAAATCTATTAAAGGAAACGAGAATAAATTATTAGCAGAAATAAATAAAGAACGCAATGATAGGAAAAATTTGACTATACAGCATGAAAAAGATGTAGTTGTGATACAAGACCTTCAGAGACAAGTGAAGGAAATGGAAATGATTTTGAAAAGAAAACATCCTGATTCTGTTTCAGCATTAATAGGTTGGTATTTTATAAAATTAAGTCTTTTGTAATACTTTTAAAATCGTGAGTATTTCATATATTATGTCTCTTTTGTAGTGGCTTCAAAGTCGTCTAGCGTAGAAGATAATAAGAAGAAGTTATTAGAAGAACGTACTGCTAGGCTCGAACAAGAACTAAAAGATAAAGAAAACCATTTCCAGGGTATATTATTAACACTGCAAGAAAAGTTTGGAGATATGAAACAAAAATATGAAAACCACATTATAGACGTAGAAAGGCAATTGATGGGGGATCGGAAAGTCAATACAGATTTGAAAAACAAGTTAAATAGGACTAATATCACTGATTCTGCGGTCCAGACAGTGGATCCTAATACACACACAGTATCGACACAGACTGTTATCAAGCCAGACAGATCGTCATCAGCAGTCAGTAGGCTTTCGCAGAATTCAGCATTACTTTTGAATAAATTAAAGGAGGACAGCTACTTAGTGGCCACCATAAAAGGCCTGCAGTCGGAACTGACTATAAAACAAAGAACTATTGGGAAGATCAATAGGGAAACCGAAGAACTTAGAAAAAATCTTCGTAACTTACAGAAGGAAAAAGAAGGTACGTGTTCTTATATTTAGCCGTAAGTCCTATGTTTTGTCCTAATAAATATACCTACCGTAAAGACTTTTATCCGATCCGAAAAAAGATAAGACCGTACACTATATTAAAACTTAATATATATATGTTTAAGGCGATGATGTTTAATTTACATACAATAAATTGCCTTAATTTTTAATACTGTTCTCTTTAGTGAGGTCATAGCATTTAACTTTATCTATGAGTCCAAAGTCCAAACATATAGGTGTGTCTATTATTTAAAAATAATGGATGCAAAAAAGAAAATAATAATATAGAAGTTTGACCATTAAATACAAAATCTTGAAGAGGTAGAGATTGGTGATGTACCAGCCCCCATAGCCGAATTGTTTACAAAATTTAGATAAAAAAAACAAACTTATTATTGATCATTGTTTAATTTTAGTGCTTTTAAACTTAAATCCACAAAAGAAGCATTGTTATAAAAGTAAATCGACAGAGAACATCCTAGCTCGGATGAATACGGAAATGGAGGCGGAACTATCGGAAATAAGGAAACAAAAGGAGGTGTTAGCACAAGAACGGAACACTTTACTCGACTCGCTTAAACGTACGAACGAAGAATTTATATTATTGAAAAAGAAACGCATTCAAGACGTGAGTAGACAACCTCTATTTATTATACATGCATTTTTTTACTATGATCGATTGATTCCCGTCTTTTCATTGCGGTGAGTTGAGAATTTGTAAAAGCCAATTTTCCATCCGAATCTAGGTTTAATTTTTTGATTATTGCATTTATATTTTGTAATACAGACATATTTTTTTGAAAAAATACATCTCCCGCTTAAGGAATAATTCCTGTGTGTGTCGCGAGGGACTTTACAAACATACATGAAACGTATACAAAAAACACCCAGATTAAAAATAACAATTTGTGGATCACACAAAGTGTTGTCCCATGTGGGGTCTGAACCCACAACACTCATCGCAGTAGGAAACGGCGTGGTGAGCTCTTACATCACTATGCCATCCGTGCAGTCAGACATTGGTGAAATTTTGAATCAAAGAATGTTCTGTGGCTCAACTAGACAGGTATCTACTAAGTTGAGAAGGCTTGACGGAAACTTTGCGTTAGTTCAAAGGATTAAAGGTCAAAATCAAACAGAATCCTAAGCGTGATTACAAATAAATAGTTCCTGGACGAGTGTGTAGGCAGCCTATATTCAACAATTTTATTTAACACTGTGTACTTCAACTTGAGATGCATAATATAATAACAGAAGAAGTGCGCTTTTTATGTGAATATTTTTTTTCTTATTAATTATTTGCTTCTACATTACCTATATTAAGAAAAATAATTATTCGCACCAAGCATCCTCAACGTCTTATTTTAATTGACACATACGTTTTTACCACAGATCATAGAAAAAACTTATTTTTATGATTTGAGGTTTTTACAATGTATTCTATTGAAGTCTAAGTACAAATGATTATTCTAATATTATTGCATTGCTAACTTATTATAGTGATTCATTGTATTGTAAATTGCGTGACATTATTTTTAACGCCTATTTATGAACGCATTTTATTAATGATTTAAAAAGTACAGGTACAGGATTTAAATAACAGAGAATATGCATGCAATTAAATTCACTTGTTTTTGCTGTTTCAAATAATGTAATAAATAATTTGATTCGCACATAATTAATAAGGGGTTTGATAAGTCTCACATGCGTAATATGATATTAATGAAATTGTATGAAATCAAAGACACAACACTCTAGGCTAGATTCTTAACAGCTCTTCACCAGAAGCGCAATAAGGCGCGGGAGTTGGACCGGAGTCCTGAACCTCGAGAAATCGAGAATTAAAGGAACGACTTGGGTAACCAAGGTCACGTCATTGTTGCGGGCGGTAAGACTCGTTATTAAGCTTAGAGGACTAGCTCCAGAGAAATCACGGGACCTTAGCGTACCGACTGACGCAGGTGATCACTGAGAACGGATGCTTCGGAGTTAACCTGTGTCTAACCCGAACGATCAACCTGGGTCGTTACTGGACTTCGATGTAAAAAAAAAGACAGGCAAATTTAAAACATAATGCCTGTCCTACCTTCGTCATCGAACAAGAATAGAAGCACTTCACAAATGTGCATAAGGCATTCGGTACTTTTAGTCTATGAAATTATCTCTCGGAAATATGTATATCTATTCAAATCTATTGTATTTAATGATTTAATCAAATTCTTCTTCACATAGCTTCATACTTTACAATTGGCCCACGAAAAGGAGTTGATGCAGATGAATATGCAGGTTTATCCTTTGCAAGAAGAGATCAAACTCCTCAATAGAACCGTCGAGATACTGCA
The DNA here is from genome assembly GCA_949125395.1 of Diaphora mendica. Classification (NCBI taxonomy): domain Eukaryota; kingdom Metazoa; phylum Arthropoda; class Insecta; order Lepidoptera; family Erebidae; genus Diaphora; species Diaphora mendica. The sequence continues at coordinate 8,926,857 of OX421327.1, forward strand.
GGAACGCTTGCGAAGTGCTGACGACAAGCTGCTGAGGTACCACGATGGCATAAACGACGTGTATGCTGGAGGAGATACTCCTAATTCTACCAATAAAAAGGGTAACCGCTAGTAAGGTTATAAGTAGATATATATTACTAGACTTGAAGTATATGAGAGGCCAAAGAGGCAATTTTTAAGGTTTTACATTCCATACTTCAATATGCAGTGTTGTCAACTTGGAACTTTTGAGAAAGTTAGGAAAATATAAGTGGTGCTGAAGTTACTCGTATTTTATAAAGTAGTGCCTTGAGTTCTTCTTAATAACTTGTACTAACTAAGGTGAATTTTATTTAAAAAAATTTTAGGAGACTATAAAAAATTAGACTCACATTTTCTCTTTCATAGAGGACTATAAAAGAGAAAATGTAAAACAAGATCATAAATTCTTAACTAAATTAGAGCAATTTGTTCCATTCCATGCTAAATACAATTTTTTTTTGAGTGCCTATTTTCAAGATTTTTTAAAGCAGTCTGGAGAACTAGTATAAAGAGTTGGCAACACTGCTCATGAGGTTAGTTGTAAATTAATTAACATATGTATTGTAATGGTCGTCCACCGAATGGTCTGAATCTACCGGGGTAGCATTGAGTTACGACTTCAGCCCTCCCGCTACGCTAGTACAACCCCTAAGTGACGTTGTGTCGTGACTCTTTGAATGACCTTTTCATCACAAATCCCTAGCACTGGGTTAGTGATGAAAAGATTCTTGTCGTTATTTATGATGCGTATTTTCCAAATATTAGTTGTTTTCAAGCTTTGTATTTGTTGTCAAATTGTGTTGTGATTATATTTCTCTGAATCTGTCAAGTTATAGTCTTGTTAGCTTCTATATACTTGCACGTAATTTTCTGAGCTGGCAATACTGCAGTAATAACAATCTTTATTACCTACTTACAATGCAAAATTTATGTTAAGACAATCATGTCAGTGAACGTCCTGTTTGAAATTCGATGGAAATTGACTAAGTAGTTGGTGCGTTTTTTACCCGACTGCGCCGATGCTAAAAACGGCGGTTTACAAATAAAATTAGACCCGTATGTCCGTTCCTATGTTTACTCGTAACTACTAAATGACTGAACCGATTTTTAAGAATAATATGTAGATACCATAGGTTTGTACTTATGCTTTCCATCAGGCAGAGTAGAGTCATTTTGGCAGACCATACAAAAAAAAATGTAGGTATGCATCGAATATGCAGTTTATTTCCTCATACAATAAATGTCAGTTTCGCCTGATACTTTAACAAAGAGCAGTTGAGCAAGAGTTGGCATTTTCTTGGTGTTTGTACTTTTCTGTTTGTTGCCATGTTGTGTGGATAAAAAATCCAAATAAATCAGTCTAAGCAGGGGATCCAAGTTGACGAAAATTTTTCAAATGAATCCCCTGGAGGATCAAAATTAAATTGAAATCCAAATAGATCCGTGTACGAAAGTGGACGAAATTTCCACATGGATTCCCCAGGGGCTCTAAGCAGGGGATTCAAGTGGACGGAGCCCTTATTTCAAGGATATCTAATGGAAGTAGTTGAGCCAAGAACAAAGTAAATTTTATAAAAATCGTGTCAAAACTGATATTTATTTGGTGGTTAGTTTGTCCAATCCTAACATCACGGAATATTTGATTTATTGAATAAGCATGTCCATACTGTTCTTATGGCTTGAAGATCATGATCTTGATTTAAAGTATAAAAGACAAAAATTTTTGAGGTATACGATAGACGCATAATTAGTTTTAATATACCTAAAAGCTTAGTGGAAGATAACATAATGTATTTTAAATAATGCAAATTTATGGTTAAAAAGAAAACCTAAACGTGTCTTGATTACCTACTATCTTAGTATTTAGAGAATTAGAAAATTATGTTGTAGAACGTATCGCATTGTCAATTTTGGTTTGAAAAGAAATTATGAGATTACGTTAAAAAAAATGCATTGAATTTAAGAACATGTTGTTTGAGAGACAGGGACCATGTTATTGTAGTTATATGTAAGTAATTAAGTGTGCTAAGAGTGCCTAGATCCTACTTAGAATTAGATATTGTGATTGTTGGTTGTTCAATGAATTATATGACTGCTTTCGCACAATCTATATATACATATACTTGGTATATGTATACAGAACGAGGTTCCTTAAATAGCAAAACTTCTAGTCATATTTTCGTCAGTGTTTTAAAGCCTTGTTTGTGTACCCACCGATACAGCGTGTCCGTTGTGCCTTCTTACTATGTAATAAATAAGTATATTTGTGTACAGTTGTGTTTTATTTATTAACTAGCTTTTGCCCGCCGCTCCGCCCGCCTGCATGTCGGTTCGGGTCGTCGGGTTGTGTTATTCTGATACCTATATTATATAAGCTATATTAGTGTAAATTTTCATCCTTATAGTTTTTGCGTGAAATAATAAAAAACATTCGCACATCCTCAAAAACTTTCGCATTTATAATTTTAGTAGAAAGTAGTATTTAAGTCATACAATTTCCTGTGCGTACCTACTTTGTAATTTTGTCTTTTTGATTTCTTAGAAAAAGGTTTGTCTAGTAAATAAACGCTAGTGTAAATTTTCATAAAAATCCTTTCAATAGTTTTTGCGTGAAAGAATAAACAACATACACACATCTTCAAAAACTTTCGCATTTATAATTTTAGTAGGAAGTAGGATTTAAGTCCATAAAATTTCCTGTGCGTACCTACTTTGTAAATTTAGTCTTTTCGATTTCTTAGAAAAAGGTTTGTCTAATAAATAAACGCTAATGTTCTAATGTAGCCTATGATAAATGAGTTTCCCCTAAATGTAACTTTTTTAAGTCACAGGTAGGTGACGAGAAGGTAACAATTGCCTCTAAAATACCTATAACATATATTTCTCTAGGGACTACACTAAACTGAATCATAGCTAACTAATAATCTACCTTTTCATCACTTTGTTCTTAGTGAAAGGAGGAACTGCAATTTCTATGTGAAACGGGAACAGAACAGCGCGTTGATCCATTGTTGACGACGAGTAGCCTATTCGTTGAGTTATACAAAAACAATGTAAATACTTAAATGTTCAGTAGTGATTCGAATAAGCGGAATAAGCAAGTGTTATGCACTTGAGGAACGGCGTACTAGGTACTAATATAAACTTATATTTAAGTCTGTCAAAGAAAGTGTTTAAAGTAAGCCGTATTAACTACAGTTTACATCTTGACGCGTTTTCTACCCTGAGACTTGATTAGATTAGCGTACAACCAGTCCTGACAATGTACCTACTCACACTAAACTACTTTCATACTGGTTTGATAATAATTATACTCAATAGTTAGTTAGATTCATACATGACTGACTTAGAGCTCCAAGGAAACTTACTATTAGTCAGAATCCGATTAGACTTGCGTTTTGAGATGTCGTATGTTAAAATGATAGTTATAAAGATGATGTATTTATACTCTTACTCCTTCCTAGCCTTCATAATTTTCCACTACTTTCATGCTAGTTTGATAATTAGGTACACTGATGACTCGTTGTAGATGGAAAACAGATTCATACATGACTGTGCTTAAAGCTCCATGGGAACTTATTCCCATTAGACTTGCGTTTTGTGATGTCGCATGTTAAAATTACAGTTATAAAGATGGTACATGTACTCTTAGTTCTTCCTAGCCTGTATAATTCCCAATATTATTTGGGGTCGTCAACTAGTTCAACCGGTTTATGGACTAATTTAGTGGGATGTTGCGATTTAAATATGGGGGCACGCTAATTTTCGAAAGTTTCCATATTTTTAACCGACTTCCAAAGAGGAGGAGGTTCTATGTTCCACTGTATGTATTTTTTTTATTTTTTTTATGTATGTTCAGCGATTACTCCGTCAGTTGTGGACCAATTTTGAAAATTTTTTTTGTATTCGAAAGGGTATGCTTTCGAGGTGGTCCCATTGCCAGCATATCAGGATCTGGTGATGGGATCCCGGAGAAATCAAGGGAAACCCTCGTTTTTTATAGGCACATACTATGTTTTTCGTATATTTTCTGAAGTTACACTGGTATTTGCGTCTGGTAGTCATCATTTTATGATGATCAGCTGATGATGTAAGGTACAACTCCTTAACGGTTAGGAGTTGGAGTATAAATCTTTAAATATCATATGTATATGTGTTACCTTTGCTCGTATTCTTTCAAATTATTTAGGTAAGCTGATGATGGAAGGTGGAAGGTACAACTCCTCAACGGTTAGGAGTTGGAGGATAATTCTTTCAATTTCATACGTATCTAAAGACCTTCAGTCGTATACTTTCAAGTTATTTAGGTGAACTGGTGATAGAAGGTTAAACTCTTCAACAGTTAGGGATTAGAGGATGATTTTAATATTACACGTACGTATAGACCTTAATTTGTATTCTTGATGATGAAATTTGTTGAAATAGTTCAACTTACTACACACATCAAAAGTGTCTAGGGATCAACATATATTTTTGCAATAACTTTTCTCCTGATTGATATTAATTAAAATTTTCTTTAAGGATTCATCAAATAAAGTGTTTTCGTTTGTCACAGTAACGATAAACGAAGTCACCTTTGCATTAATAAAGAAATTTGCCATTTTCCTAATAAAAGGATTTTTGACATTTGAACCACTAACATTAAAGTTCGAAAAAAAGACTGAAATAACAGTTTTCTTTAAAATTTTATTAGGTAACTTAAACAATTAATAATCCGTGTTTCTACCGCGAACACTAACACAAGAACATCGGTTTGGCATACTCAAAATGAGTTCATCCAAATCACGCTGTGGAATGGCCGCCCATGTTCGTTGCAACAACAAAAAAAGGTCTTCTTGCGACTGGATACCCTCCATATTCGGCAGAGCTCTTCTCTGTAGCATATCCCATGCATGCTCAATCGGGTTCAAGTCTGGCGACTGAGCAGGCCAGGGCGAAAGCCACATCTCAATCTCAAGAAATCCGCATAAAAATGCTTGATCCCTAGACACTTTTGATGTGTGTACTTACCTATTATTGTTTGCACTAAAAACTGAAAAATAAAAACTTTTTATAAAAAAAAAAACCGACTTCCAAAAAACATCCAACGAAAACTCTCTGCCAAAAAAACACTTAAAAGCGTAAAATAAACTGGTTCTTCATAAATTGCATATACCTAATTCTTTATTCATTTAAATAGTAGTATTATAATGTGTGCTAGGTACCTAAAATCTGTTTGAAGTCGGTGCTAAGCCAAAAATAATACAAACGAACAATTACAAAAGCCTAAGCAATAGTCACTTGGCACCGACTTCAAACAGATTCTAGGTACCAGCACACATTATAATACTACTATTTAAATGAATAAAGAATTAGATATATGCAATTTATGGAGAACCAGTTTATTTTACGCTTTTAAGTGTTTTTTTGGCAGAGAGTTTTCGTTGGATGTTTTTTGGAAGTCGTTTTTTTTTTTGTATCACGAATACTGTTAGTTTAGGTTGGTATTCTGTGACAGGTTAGTACCACCCGGTCGAGCTCTACTATTTACACACATCTCATCATTAAGCCACTCTTTAGAAGCTTGAACGCTCCTTTTTTATCAAAATTTGCCGGTACCTCTATGCAAAGTTTCTGATCTTTAAAACACAACCAATCATGTCTCTAGCAAAATCCGTGTTTCCAAAACGTCAATATAGTTATGATCTTAGTCACTTTGGGGGCACTGCGTGCCCCGTGTGCCCCCACAAAAAAAGCCCTGCCAATATTCCAAAATGTTTAGTTTTCTTCAATGGTCAATTTTTTTCTTTTAAATGTGCTTTTGTCATGTCACTTTAGAAATTCACATCTTCTTCTTCCTAGCCTTTATTATTCCCAAGATTAATTGGGGTCGGCTACTAGTTCAACCGATTTTACCTGAATATCAGTTTTTCCACGGAGCGACTGGCATCGGGTCTACGCAATCATGAGGGTGAACTCAATTCGAAGGTTGAACTAGTTGTCAGTATATTTGAGGGCACTGATTTCCCAATAACGATTGTCATAGGTGTTCATGGCAAACGGGACCGACGGCTTCAACGTGCTCTCCGAGGCACGGGCGGGCAACACCGTCATCTTCCATACTCCGAGCTGATATTATGAATTTCTCGTAATAAAATACAATAGCAGTCCGACCCGGGAATCGAACCCGGGACCTCTTAGTTGGCAGTTTCTTATGCTCTAACCGATAAACCACAGTCTAACAGTATCCACCAAACATAGGTAACTTTTTTTACATTATTTTTATCTTGACTTTCGCGTTCCTAGAGAACGAAAGACGAGAACGACGTTCCGAAAGAGAACCTAGGAAATTTCTATGAAAAAGCATGTTAGGCATTATCGCAAAGGAAGAGGCTTTAAACTTTCTAAATGATGATTATTAGAGATGGGCCGATCATTGCTTTTGCCGACTAGCCGATTAGTCGGCCCTGAAAAGGCCGACTAATCGTCCAAACCGATCATGGTTATGGACATTTCCATAATTCTTCGTTTACAGCTGATTCGCGCCCCAGTCGCAAACGCCGCCTGCGAACCTTGTTTCTTCATTTTTGCTTCTGTAAGGGTCGGAGTTGGAGCGGTATTTTAGTGTAAAAATGTGTAAAGATATTACTATTATTGTTGATTGAAGTGAAGAGTTAAATGAAAAAGAAAATCACTTGTGCCGATGTTTTTTAAACAAGTGGAAAATTTTTTTTTATTTGATAGCCTGCCAAAGTGATTCTGCTGAGCCTGATGAAAGCTTGAGTAGAATCCAACAATCCAACACCATACTCACTGCGAACGCAGACATTGCAGTATAGCGTCCTACACTATGGCGACCTAGTGAGATGCATATTCACACGCCGCCTAAAGGACCCGGGACCATAGTGGAAGGGAACCACGTGCGCTGGTAGTGCCAAGCAGTTAAAAACTGCTCGGCACAAGAAGGCAGAACGGAACCGTTTAGTTCCAGAGCGTATTTCTATGACTCTGTAGCGGTGACTTCCAATGCCAGTACGCGTTGTCCTGTAGAAGATGGGAGAAAGTGGGATCAGTTAAAAGAGCTCTTCAGAACACTGTCCATGGTAAAAACGCTAGAGGACTGTCACAGAGGCGATATCTCTCCGCAAGTGCAAAGGCTCAGTGGCATCGGGACTGTTAATAATGCGGACTGCTGGCCGTTGTAACCGATCAAGAGCAACAAGCAAATTCTGCTTGGATCCATCACAAAGATGAGAACAGTCCTCCACGAACGAGCGAACCTTGGTCTTATAAAGAAGACACAGATGCTCGGGCGCAAAGAATCGTCTCACCCTATTCAGTAAGCCAAGTTTCTGCGAGGCCGTCTTAGTGATGCTCTCGATTTTTTTAAATGTATTTACTGCCAAAATGACTCTGCCCCGCCTGATGCAAATCATGAGCAGAATCCAAGAGTGGGGGTCACCATCCTCAATGTAGGTAGTAGGTAGGTAATAAGAACAATGCAGCATGGTGACCCACACTATGGCGGTCTGGTGAGATGCTTTTTTACGACCCGCTGAAAGGACCCGGGATCATAGCGGGAAGGAAACACGCGCTCTGGTAGTGAGTGCCAGGCAGAGGCTCAGCTCAAGGGACGCGGTGGCTTAGGGACTGTCGACAATGCGGATTGCTCGCTGCTATAACCGGTCGAGAGCTTCAAACATATACTGTGCGGCACCATCGCAAAGATGAGAACAGTAATCCACACACGAGAGAACCTTTTTCTTTTTTTAACGCGGGGATAGCATTGTGCACCATACCCTCCGTGGGGGGGACACACGAAGGGCGTGTGTGGGACTCCCGACGAATCGGTCTACCCACTAAACCCCGTGGCGGCCTACCTCGGCAGTCGGGAGGAACTCCAGGAACGCATCAGCGGCTTCTGGAAACCCTCCTGCCGTATCTCGTGACTGAGGTACATCCCGGGGTAACCTTAGTCACCCCCGGGACGGGTCGTTGTTGCGCCTCCTACCGCTTTACACAGTAAGAGTCGGAACACAGACCCGCCTTAGACGACACCCCCGGGCGCACCGGGGTGTCGTCACCCGTCGTCACTTTGTTTAAAACACCTAGCTCACAGAACACATATACTCAATGAGAAGAATGTCAACTCCATACATAATTAATGAGGAAATTTTTCCTTAGCGTCCTGAGCCATCTTTTGGCGGCCCAAATGAAACTTTTATTACGGCGGGCAATTCAAAATATGTATTTCTATTTTCTAGTTAATATTGGGGTTCAAAATTAGATTACTGTACTTTTCGAATAGTTCCTTGAAGAAATCTGATTATTAATAAAATCAGAGAACCACATCTTCAAAGAAAATTTTAATCGAAAAACACAGTTTAGAGAGTTCAATAAAATCAGTAACTTTATTAAAAGTTTATTGCAATTACAAATCTTGCTATGTACGTTACATGTACATGATTACTATATATTTAAAACAGGTTTTCAAGTATGTAATAAAATATTTCATTGATTTCCTTTAAATATAAGTCTAAAGTCGATATCCAGTTGCCATTCCAACATCTTTATATAAATATATAATAAATATTCTTTAAACTCTATAGTTAAGTACACATTCAAATATAAAACTTACATTTTTGTAAATATTAGTTTTAATAACTCGGAACTGAACGCAACGGATATGTTATATCTTTAACTAAAGGATACGGTCCATAAGCGGTAAGCTTACTTAATATTAACCTCGTAACATTGTTTACATTTGTCGTAGGAAAATGAAATAACTAGGAACTGATTACACCTTGCTTTAGTAAACTAGATCATAAAGTAATACAACAACAATTGTTGAGTGAGAACTCTGACAACTTTACTAATTTAAAACAAATAAACATAATACATAACTAAATTTCAATAAAGTTTTTTTTTAAAAATGTAATTAAAATGTTGAATTAATTGATTTAAGGATTAAATACTGTGTAATATATAATAGTCAATATCAAGGTACCACTCCATCTCTAAGCAAATAACCATCCCTCAGGGATTTCATGAAATACTTAATGGTATCATTTCTTGTTAACTTTTATATTGTAATATCAACAAGAGTTGCATGAGTTTTATCTTGTAATGTTAAAGAATAATAAAATGAATTGAATATTTAAAACAACCTGATTAGTACGTGCTGGTTTGAATGAATAAATTTCAAACTATGTAGTTATGGACACATTTAAAAACTTTTACTTTTATAAACTCAGATTATGATATTTTTTAACTCAAAGATATGGACCATAACCGGTTAATATTTCTACATTAAACATAATATCTAAGCTTACATAATATTAACCGCTTAACGTTGTTTACGTATATCGCAGGAAAATGATATAACTAAGACCTGATTACATCTTTCTTTAGTAAACTAGATCATAAAGTGATACCACAACAATTGTTGAGAACTCTGACAACTTTACTAATTTAAAACATAACCACATAATACATATTTAAGTTTCAATAAAGTTTGTTTTTATTAAATTTCATTAAAATTTTCAATTCATTGAAATAAGGATTAAATCCTGTGTAAATATGGAACTAGGCACATTTCTTTGTTGCAGGTACTAAATTGTGTGGTTTCTTAATTTATGCATAAATATTAGTCGATATCCAGTTACCATTCCAGCATCAATAAGGAAATAACCGTCTCTCAGGGATTTTATGAAATCCTTAATGTTATCATTTCCTATTGCTAACTTTTATAATATATCAACAAGAGTTTCCTGAGTATTATCTTGGAATGTTAGAGCAATAAAATGAATTGAATGTTTTCAAACACCATTATTCATACTCGTTGGTTTGAAATAATATTCTTCAAACTTTATAGTTAAGGACACATTTAAAATTAAGACTTTTACTTATTTGTGTAAATATAATCTCAGATCAGGATATTTTTTAAGTAAAGGATGGACCGTAACCCGTTAATGTTACAACATTATACATAATATTAACCACGTAACAATGTTTACATTTATCGCAGGAAAATGATAAAACATGGGTCTGATTACATCTTTCTTTAGTAAACTAGATTATAAAGTAATACAACAACAATTGTTGAGAACTCTGACAAGTTTAATAATTCAAAACAAATCAACTTATATCTATTTAAGTTTCAGTAAAGTTTGTTTTTAACTGAATATAATTAAAATGTTCAATTCATTGAATTAAGGATTCAATACTGTATGGTACTTTTTTATAGGCACATTTATTTGTTGTGTGTACTAAAATATTTGCTTTCATAATTTATATTAATTAAAACCAATTGAATATTTTCAAACACTATCATTAATACTTGCTGGTTTGAAAGAATAATCTCCAAACTCTATAGGTAAGGACACATTTAAATTAAAACTTGTACCTATTTGTGTAAATATAAACTCAGATTATGATATTTTTAACTGAAGGATATGGACCATAAACAGTTGATGTTAGAACATTATCCTACTAATATTATAAACTCGAAAGTTTGTAAGTATGGATGTATGTATGTTACTCTTTCACGCAAAAACTACTGAACGGATTTGGATGAACTTTACAGTAATATAGCTTATACATCAGAATAACACATAGGCTACTATTTGCCGCGATAACCGACATACACGCGGGCGGAGCCGCGGTCAACAACTACTACCTACATAACATCTAAACTTACATAATATTAACGGCGTAACATTGTTTACATTTATCGCAGGAAAATAATAGACCTAGGAAGTGATTACATATTTCTTTAGTAAACTAGATCTTAAAGTAATACGACAACAATAGGCATGACGACAGTAACCAAGAACATGTATTTATCTGATGAAATTAGGTTCATCTTTACAAATAAATAAAATTGGAGTGTCTGTTTGTAATATTAAATAACCGCTTTTACTAAATTCATATGTGTGTATACATGGTACATATTATTATACCAAAATATCACGTTTTACATTTTTTTCTGTCAGTCTGTTTGTTCCAGCTAATCTCTGGAACGGCTAGACCGATTTTGACAGGCATTTCACAGATAGGTAGTTGATTATATAAGGAGTTACTTAGGCTACTTTTTCAGACTAGCTCGCCTCGTTAAGTTGAACACTAATCAGAGCGAGTTACGTCACGTTTATGTAAACATTTTGTTTGGATATAATCGACGATCACTTTACTAAGTGCTATAATTGACACTAGTTGACAAATGGCACCACTGAGCGTTTTGGCGTGAATTATAAACTTAAAATATTAATCGCGTTTTTTCCTACTAAAACTTCATTTTTTTGCAGAAATACGGTCGTTTTTGACAATCGGAGATACTTCCGAACATCATACAATAGTTTTTCAAAATTTGTCATCATGCTTATTCAATGCTTAATCAAGTTTTAAAAGAAATCTTGCATATCTAGAAACAGTTGAATGTGTCCTGTGCTTTCTTTGACATTGGTCGAATACGTTTTGCCTCTTCCAAGATCTGGCGTCGCAGCATTCACACTATCAAAAAGCATGTCCATTTTTGGTATTAAGTTAGATGTTGCGGTGGCCTCACTCGGCATGTCCCCTGGAAATATACAAATTCAAATTTAAGTACTAGAAGTACATGATAGAAATATGAATGTATATTTCATCATCATCAACAGCTTTTAATAGTAAACTGCTGGACATATTGTTTGTTGAAACTAGATTGTAAAACTATATAATTATATAGTATAGTTCTATACATTATATAGGAATATAAAGTATTTACATACACATACACACAAAGTATTTACATATAAACATACAATATAATACAGTGTATGGTCCCCTACAGGCGTCTCTTTAAAAAAATATTTATTTTTAATCAATAGTCAATTAATAAGGACTTTCATACAAACTTTCGACCTTTATTTTAACCCCTTTAGGAGTAGAATTCCCATAAATACTGATATTAGCATTCATTTACTTGTAATCAACTCATTTTCAAAGATAAAGGTTTCTTAAGGTAACTTAAAAAATGATGGACCTCCATGCAATCTTTCAATGCATATTTCATCTCCTTAAGGGTAGAATATCCAGAAACGCCTGAATACGTATCTATTAATTTTTAATCAGTAGTCCGAAGATAAAGTTTAATGTTTCTAAATTAAAAAATGACAGACTTCCATACAAATTTTCCACCTCTATTTCAACCCCTTAGGAGTAAAATAACCAGAAATGCTTAAATACGTATTTACTCATTTTTAATCAGTTCACAGTAACATAAAAAATGACGGATTTCGGTACAAACTTTCAACCCTTATTTCACCACCTTAGGGGCAGAAATTCCGAAATTCCCACCTAAGTAGGTGTCTACTCAATAAAAAGATCCCAGTCACCAAATTTCATAGCCCTAAATTCAATAGTTTACGCTCAGCGATGATGAATCAGTCAGGACATATTATTTTATAATATATTTCGAACTAGCTGTTGCCCGCAGCTCCGCCCGCGTGTATGTCGTTTAAATGTGTGTATGTCGCGGCAAATAGTAGCTTATGGGTTATTCTGATGTCTAAGCTATATTACTGTAAAGTTTAATTCAAATCCGCTCAGTAGTTTTTGTGTGAAGAAGTAACAAACATCACACTCACAAACTTTCGCCTTCATAAATTAGTATGATGTGATATCACGAAAAATAGAAGCATGTGTTATTCTGATGTCTAAGCTATATTACTGTAAAGTTTCATTCAAATTGGTCGAGCCGTTTGCGCGTAAAGAAGTAACAAACATACACACAAACTTTCGCCTTTATAATATAGTAGGATATCAATATATAAATAATATCTAGCAGTTTATACGGAGCAAAAAGTGTTTTCTTACCATTAGCTATTTTAGAATAAATTCCATCTGCAACTGAGTGACTTAAAACTTGTGCTGCAAGTTTTCACCTTCATTTTTTTGTTTGATGTAAGGGTAGAGGTGTTCCTCTTTTAAGCATGGTGCAAACACAAAATTTGGATTACTGTTATCTAATTCATAAAATAGTTTGATATGGCTCCATTTAGCAATTCCTGAAAATAATGTACAAACAAAATCAATAAAATATTGCTAATTTTGTTTATTTACTCAGTTTTTTATAGGAACTGAACCTAAAAGAAGTTATCGGTAAATTAACATTATTTAATTGTTTGTTTTTAGCTATAAGTAAATCAAATTTGCTTTACTACATAAACACAACTTTAGCAAAGTATTTCATTATTACAATTTAATTAATTTTAACTCAGATTTTTGTCACTATCAGTAAAGTACTCTTACTCCTTACAACGCAGCAACGCACTTGTGACGCCTCTAGTGTTGCGGATTCCATGGGCGGCGGTAATCGCTTATCATCAGGCTATACGTCTGCTTGTTCGCCCCTATTATTACTATGATATGACTGCATGCGGTTGGCCTAGTGGTTTCAGCGGTCGCCACGCCTCTTGCTACTGCGCCAAATGTCGTGGGTTCAAATCTCACGCGGTAGAAATCTTTGTGTGATCCACAAATTGTTGTCCCGAGGCTGGGTGTTCTTTGTGGCCGTTTCTTGTATGTTTGTAAAGCCCACCGCGACACAGGATGCTTATTCTTAATGCGGGTGTTAAAAAATACCGATGAAATCGAGAACCTCCTCCTTTTGGAAGTCGGTTAAAAAACAATATTTAACAGAAACAAAAAAGAAACAACTTACCTATTCCTTGTTTGTTGTCAGATGTTATATCAGTCGTAAATTGTATATCATATTTTTAAAATAGATTTCTAAAACACTGTGTTCACCCTCTTTAATTATAGGATGCTCCCAAGAGACACAGAGACTCCATCCATGTCGCAAACTGACACACATATGTTTAAGCCAGCAAGACTGTAAAACCTGAAAAAAGTAATATGTAACTTATATAATTATAAATATAATACACACTGCAATACTTAAAGCATAAAATAGAAATTGCTTACCTCTTTTTACCCGACTATGGCAAAGCCTAAGTCGGGTAAAAAGAGGTTAGGAGTTTATATTATTAGTTAGGTTAGGAGGAGGGTTATATCAACATAGACAATCTATCTGCTGTCACAGATGCACCTAACAAAAAATATGCAACTGGCTGCGTAACTTTTTTCCATATACCACCACCATGAAGACAAGGGTGTGTCAAGCTACCTGTGTTGTATGATTTTGGAAGCCTTCAATTAAAGAAATATTCTTTGAGTAGTACTACAAATGTTTCCTGATGGACATCTCGTCCCACAAAAGAAGCAATATCCAGTATGCATTTTACATTTACTTAATAATGACTTCAGTGTAGGCAGGCAAATGATTTTTCTTAATAGTTTACAACAAGTTGATGACTTTTTGTTCAGCCTCAGTGCTATTATTTTTTCCTCTACATTCCACCGACGAATACACATTTTTGGTCTCAAAACAGGAATAATCATTCCAGATGTGCCGGCAATAGGAACAAACGTGTTATTTGTTACTGCAACACTGGGAATAGGAACTGTCAAAACCTGAAATTAAGAGAAATAAATTATCAGTCTCCAGCCTTTGTTCCAATTACTTGAAGTCCGGTGTTTGCGCAATATGCGTTCTTTACATATTTCGCAACAAGTTTTGCCTAAAATTATATTTTATTAAATATTAAAATAATCATGATAACAACTTAGTTGTTTCATAACCTAAAATTATTGTAGTTAATTTACATGGACTATCAGAATTTTCACATTCATCAACTACCCATAATGTCCCACTGGTGGGTTCGGGTCTCCCCTCTCAGGAGTGTGTTAAGGCCATACGTCCCCACGCTGGCCTAGTGCGGGATGGGGAATTTTCACATTAAAACGAATATAAGATATTTTTCGACGCTAAGGTTATCACAGAGTGTTTTTAGTTTTTTTGTTATTTTAATCCACAATTTTTCCCATATATATCTGTTGAAAATATGAATGGTGTAGTATGTAAGCTCAACATTGACTTGTATATTTCTGAACGTGTGTAATACTTTTTTTATGTTTTGACACTGATGTTAATTATCGTCACTAACCTCTGTGACTGCATGATAAATAAAAGTACATCTGAATAAATGTGATTTATTATCCTGCTAAAGTCTTTCCATCCGTCAACCATTGTAGCGGGGCTTGTGCGCACTCAAGCATTCCAACAATATCTATATTATAAGTCATACTCAAGTGTATACCAGCTAACTGTAGCATTCGGAACACAAACATTTAATTTTTGACATTTAAATTTAAGAATAATTACCATCAGCGTTATAGAAGACGATGATTAATAATAAAAGTTACTTTGAATATGGTAAAATGGTAACGGCACAACACTAGTCTATTACATTTTTTTAATGGGAACAGAAAACATATTCACATATAGATATTGAAGTTACAATGGATTGAATTAGTAAATAAAATTAACTGACCTCATCACTTTCTACATCATGTACTGTTGTTCTACAAAGCTTATTATTAATATAACATGTTGCTCTAAAATGTTTACTGCACAACATTTTGTGTTTGTTAAATAGTTCCTTTTGAAAGTTTGATGAGAACCAAGCTTAATTTGGAAAACAATACTTCGGCCATAGTTCACTAGTTAGGTATATGTTTACTGTTGTTAGTACTGAGGTAGAAAACACAAGTTGAATCTTATGTTGAGTACTAGAGATAATCTTAGAAAGGTTTCATAAAACTACAAACAAATTATGAACTATAAAAATTAAAATGACAACTAAATCTGTTATTTGTAATAGAAGGAATCACACCAGTAATAGAATACGAATATGTAAAGCTAATACAGCATTATCCATAAAAGTACATTCAATATTGACCTGTCACTTATAATAGAGTATCTGATGGATAAACTAAAGTTAAATTGTTTTGTAAATTCTGTTTAAGATTTTATCATAAATTTACATTCTTACTGATAGTTATGAATTTTGGCATGCATCTATTTGCTAAGTTCAAAGGTGTTGTAATGCTGCCAGTTTTTTGGGAACGCTACCAGTAGGTGAAGATGTGGAGTTTTTTGACGCCTGTATGTAAATATTGTTATTGTTTTTTTAAATTATGGTTTTGTTCAAAGGTTATTAAATATTTGTAGGTTATTAATTTTATACCATTTAAAAGTAGAAATTCTATAATATTATTAATACAGCTAATTATAAGTTTAATTATTGTAGGCTTAATTGGCAGAACATAAGTAGTTGATCATTATCAATTCTGTAAACATCACATGTATCCTATGATTCACAATGAAGAATCTTGATTCACTGATATTGATAAATTACCTTCTAGCATATAGACTATATTTAAAGATGTCTCAAGTATCAGTTGAACTCTAGTTATCTGAAATTTGATTTAAGTTTACATCAAAACATAATCGGCATTCCATTAGAATGCGCTTTATATTTAGAAACTCATCTCAAAATTGGGTTTAACTTACTGTTCCTAATTACGTTTGCACATTTTCGACTTTACTATTTCATATCATGTAGCAAAATGAAAATATGGATTTTTACAAACATCAAATTAAAGGCCTGGTCTTGAGCAGCCCACATTCCATCCACTGCAGACCACTTAATCTTGATGAATTTATCAATATTGTTTTATATCATTAACAAGAATCAGTCTTCCTTATATTAAATATAATACTTATTAAACAAAATGAATGACTAGCCGCTACCTTTATCAGAACATTCAAATTATTATGAACACTTATCATGTTGAACTGTCAAAGTATGTATGTTTCTAAATACATATATACATATATACTTTTGTATGCATATATATGTATTTAAAGATACCTATGTATTTTATACTTCTGTCATGAAACAAAAGATTGTAGAAATTTTAATTTGAACAATTATGCTGGACCTTGCATAAAAACTTTGCATTATTATTTAATTGATGTTCAGCTTAAATATCATGAAACTTAGGGAAATTTTCTTATTTTAGACTGATAACGATGTACTGTACTGAACTAAACTAATTATGAGAGTAATATTATTATAGATTTTATGTTCCTAACACGTTTAAAGGTTAGGTTTAGGTACCAGGTTATATTCTTCGTTATATGAATCATGAACGCTGCGTAACTTCGATTGTATCAGACTGTTAAATAAGTTTTATACGGATTTCGGGCGTCTATCTAGAGAGCCTGATTTTTATTTTGTAATTAAAAATACAGCCTAAAAAATTTAGTTAGGATGTAACCACTTACCGTAGACTATTTTTAGGTAAACGATTCAATGTGATATTGGGATCTTTGGAAGGCGAAGACCCCCATTTGCAGCATGTTCTCGTCGTTTCTTTATTGGAACTCTTGTAAAATAATTAAAAAAAAGAATAACTTTTTGTCTGACAATGTTGCACTTGAATTCACTCAAACACTATTACATTACAACGGAACGAAAGGAAAAGAGTATATAACTCAACACTTTGCACGGCTTAAAGCAGGAGCAATCGAAATTAGTTCATTTTTGTTGAAATAAAAAATATTAAACCGAAATTACAAGTTAACCGATTCGGAAATTCGTAGGCAGCCATTTTGTAATATTTTGTAGTGCTGCCAGCAAATGACACGAAATTATTGGTAAATATTTAAACTTCGATTTTTTTATATATAAACTACGATTAAGATACTTTTCAATGTTGTATAACTACCAAAATTATAATCGTAATTATCTTCAAGGTTTTAAAAAAGAAAAAAATAAATCAACTTTTCAAACTTATGTCAATATTTTCAGTGGTATCATTGCAGCAGAAACTATATCGCTGTTCTTGTCTTTTCACTATCGCTAACTCCGTCATACAATAGCACCTTCCCAGGAAACAAAGTCTAGTTGACAGTTGACTGGGACTGACCTAGCTTCCGCGAGGCCGCTTTGGTGACACTCTCAACGTATTTGCGCGGGTTGAAATCTCGGCAGATATCCACGCCCAAGATATCGAGCTTATCTTGTAATGGCATTTGAGTGTTCTGAAAAGTGGGAAGGGGAAGGAATGGATACTTTTTGGCAGAGAACGCACACACCTGTTAATCTAGGCATTGAACTCGACCAGATTCTGACAGCCCCATTGAGAAATGCGGCCCAGAACATGGTTGAGCTCAGCGACAAGCTCCTGTCGTTTTCCTCAACGTCTGCCAGCTTGACTGCAAGTTGTCCAATTTATCGCCCATGGACTGTGCTGTTGTTTGCCTAGCAATTTATTATGTTGCCATCGGCTAACATGTCATTAATATTCAGAAGAAACAGTGTTGGCGACAGGACGGAGCCCTGAGGTACGCCAGCGTTTACCTCTAGAAAATCAGAGGCCGCGCCATCGCATTGGACCCTAATGCTGTTATGTGTTATCAATGCCAATGATTATTTCTCGTGGTGGGAGGGAAAAAACAGCAAACACTACAAGCAAACATTTTGTTTAATAAATGTCAAATATGTTTTTTATCAGCAAGTAATTTTAGAAACTGGTTACCAAAAGAAAGATTGCTTTGTTTTACATTTCAAAATGTCTAAAACTGATTATAAAATAAAAATTGACATATATATTATTGAGAAATACATACAAAGTAATAAGCCGAATAGTTGGCGCTCTTTGCCGACTAATCGTCGATTACGATAGTTGCCGGATAGTCGGCTTTACCGACTAGCCGCCGACTAGTCGGCACATCTCTAATGATTATATTTGTGGCGACAGAGCGCCTGCGCTGGCGCCGTCCTGTCGGGCCTACTTGTAAGGTTGCATTTTTTAACCCCATGATGCAAAAAGAGGGGTGTTAAAGTTTGATGTCGATATCTGTCTGTCAGTAGGTGTGTGTGTGTCTCTTTCTGTGGCATCGTAGCTCTCAAACGGATCGACCGATTACGGTGCGGTTTGTTTCATTTAAAAGCCACTTTCCTTGCGGTGGTTCTTAGCTATGTTTGGTTAATATCGGTCCAGCAGTGTAAGAGTGTCAGTTCATTTCCAAAATGATGAAAGGCATTTTTGGCGTATGATTACTCGATTAAGTGCTTGCGAAGGGGTTTTTTTTTTATTATTTGTTATTATTCTGCAAACTGTAAGTAATTTTGTTGGAATGATCTGCAGTATTCCTGCAAAATAAAGTCTTCTAAAATAAGATTGTTCAATATGTTTTGTTTACCTTTTCGATTTTTTTTTTGATCGAGGGTTGGCTTCTGAAATAAATGTTTAAATGTTCCAAGGTCTGAAATGAAATCATTTTTATGTGAAAACTTACTCAAAGTTTCTGTTAATATCTGCACCTTTACAAGAAAGGAACTTGCGACGATTTTTTCTCCAAAGTCTATCATGTGTGTGCGTAAAGTGGTATCCCAGATGGATACCACTTTACGCACACACGTTCACGACTGGGATTATTAACCTAAAACGTAACGTCATTAACTGCAAATACGGTAAACACATTTTAAATTTAATACTGTGGCGACTTACACAACAGCTCAATAAAATAAACATACAGATGGCGCTGTGATACCTATCGCCATCTACAGAAGTCACACCGAACTACGTAGTAACTGTTGTATGTATCCCGATAAAGATACCTATTCTCGCGCCTGTTCGCGCCGTTACCTCATGGAAAGTGATAAACACGTTGCCGGTCTTTGAAGAAAGAGTACGATCTTTCTTGAAGGTTTGAGGGTCGTCCAAAACACCGCAGACAAATTGTGCTGGGTTGTTAAATAGTGAATAAATTTTGCATAAACTAGCTTTTGATAACCATAGACATCTACTTACTTCTCAAGAGTCAGTTCAATCTCATTCATCATCATCACTTTTTGTTTGCTTTTTTTGCTTACCAGTTTTTGTTCTTGATATGATCTGGTTGCTGATCGAATTGTGTCACAATTGTCAGGGCCGGACCGTGAGTTTAGGGGGCCCTGGGCTAATACTACTTAGGGGCCCTCCGAATTCTTTTTTTCCCACAACTCTCGACAACTCCCGCATTAGGAATATACATCCTGTGTCGAGAAAGACTCTATAAACATACATATAACGAACACAAAGAACACTCAGACTTATAACAACAATTTGTGGATCACACAAAATGTGGTCCCATGTGGGATTTGAACCAACAACACTTGGCTCAGTGAAAAGCGGCGTAGCGACCGCTTAAACCACTAGATCTGGTAATCATCAATCAAACAATTACTCAAATATATAGGATAAAAATTAAACGATTAAATATTTAATTTGTATTTTAATATATTATGCCTTAGGGCTTAGTGTTTAATAAGTACAATCGTAATTAAATTGACAAATAATAAAGCAAACTTTCTGCACTTTCCTTTGGCAAATTTAATTTAATTTGCTTCTCACATTCTAAATTCTTAGTCAATATAATCAATCAACATTTATGGACAAAACGGATAAAAGCCTATATATGCCATCGCTCGGCTTAACAATTTGTGATTAGTATGGATAAATATATTTTTAAGATTTTATAGCCATTCGGGAATACGCCAACAAGCTTTTTTTCATAAATAATCACAAAAATGTCTACGCACGATGAAATGGACTCTGTCGACTGAAGCAAATAAGTTTTTAATTAGATGCATTCATTGACTAAATTTTCATCCACATTATCAGGATAATAGTCGATACCCTTACGTGTGCTTTCTAAATCAATGCTAAATCAGTTGCATGATATTTTCTTGCAAAACCATTTTTTTTTTTCTACAAATCTTATAAACTTGACTTCTTTGATTTAAATCCGTATTCAGTTTATTCAGTGCAACGTTAATTAGCGTGTCTATTTTAAACTTTTCTGCGCCGTTTACTGTGACTGTCTTTGTACAACATCAATGTGTCTGTAGTTTATACTTAGTTTTTGGCTTTTTCTTTGTAATCCTTTAGCTTCTGATCTCTTTTAATGACACGATTAACTTATATCCAGCTGCGATCTCTGTCGACTGTATATTTTCCATGATCTTATCTGCCAGGGCCGCTAGTTCCTCTAACTTGGTATCTTGTGCCACTGATAGAACGGCTTTTACAGAACTGGGAAGGCGAGATAGCCATAACCGTTTTAAGGTTTCATCAGTAACTTGTGAGTTTTTTGCTAAAGTTGACATCGTTCTGAGTAACTGTGTAGGTTTCTGTGATCCCAAACACATATCAGAAACTAAACGTTGAAATTGTTTCTCGGCGCTTTCTTCGTAAGTCGTAATTAATCGATCTTTAATAGTCTGATACTTGTTTGTTTCAGGCGGCGTCAAAATAATATCACTGACCTGTTGTAGCGCTTCTCTTCCTAGTTTCGCGATGACCAGGTTATACTTGGCTGCGTCACCTTGTTTCTGTGGCTCTAATACTGCATCAAATTGGGCGAACCATAGCCGAGGATTCTCTCTCCAAAACTCTGGTATTTTGGCTGACAGTGATATAACCGAGAGCTCCGTCGCTTCCTGCGCGGTGGTTGCCGGTGGTGGCATTTTAAACAAAAATAACCCACTGTACCGAAATGGGGAGCAGTCCGCGATCTCACTTTAATTCACTTATTAATGCTCCACGTCGGAGGTCACCAATTTAGCATATATTGCTAATATAGTAATGTTGTATTTGTTGTAGTTGTAAATAAAAGGTTCTATAAGTAAACCGAATATATTTCGCGTTCATCTGTACATTAATTAGTTGAGCGGAGTGGATACATTAATTACTTGAGCTGAGTGACTGAGATTGCCTGACACTAACGTGTGTTAGCTATCGGAGGTGCGGACTGACTAAAGACTCCAGCGGAGCCCTGTCGAGCCCGAGGTGCGATGTGCTACATTAGCTGATCATGCATTTTATTATTACAATGTATTGCATCATCGCGACCCCACATGAGGTTTTTCTAATATCCCTAACTTAGCTAAATTGAGATTTAGCCTAGTTACTAGTAACGCCATCTGTTTAGGGAAACCTCAATGCTGTTAATTCCTATTTTTTGTTACAGCGATGCTGGAGAAGTGTTCGATTTTTATGGAAGAACTGTTATTGCATAGTTATTATACTAAACATCTTAATTATTTTTATCAAACTGCATCGAAATTACATTTTCTAACAGACATTTCACCATGTCAATTTATCAATATTACATGAAGTGAATCAAAAAAGTATCGGTAATATCAGGTTTTGTAACCCATACCCTTTTTTTTATGTAATCACATATTTTTATTCCTTCAAGTGTAAATTTTAACAAAGTTATTATTTGTTTTGATACACCTACTGCTTTTTATAAAGATTATACACCGTTATTAAAATACCGTACCTCCTTAGTTTAGACGCAAATACAACATCGCGAAGAGAAACCATTCAACTTGTATTATTTGAAGATTTCACTTACCCATAAAAACCACAAACCAAAATGCATTTGTTAAGTGCATTTCATTATTCTTTATGTAAAGAGTAAGTGTTATTGGATATTTTATTAGTGTGATAAAAGTTTTATTGACTTCTTATTCTTAGTTCAGAGTATGTCAAATATTTTAAGTGTATAGTTTTTACACAAAATAATACGCAAAACGTGATGCAAGTTATATATGTTTATTAACATTACTATATACAATCATTGTAATTTGAAAATAGAAACATTTCATAATGAAACTCACATAGATTTATTAAAAATGTGACAATTATTTAAACATTAGGCTCGGTGTTACACATTATTGCTATATGTACCGACAGTTTCGACTTTCCGATTCATTCTCTGGCATATACCTAAAATAGATGCCACCAAACATGTAATCATCGCAACACAACTTATTGCATTCCTTTATATATCATCCGGTCTCTAATCAGTATCACAATAATTCACTTATTATAAATAAATTATAAAATGGTCAACTCAGTGTCTAGTCTTATATTTCAAGTGTAAAAACAATGTCAAAAACGATTCACTATTAAATCTGATCACAAGGTCCACTGTTGTGCATAAAACGCAAACTATACCTTTTACCAAATGTTTTGTTTCATTTTCACGATAGACACAATCATCACCAATTCATTGTCAATGGAAATGACACATGTTTGTCTAATTTCTTGTCTCCTAGTGAAAGTACATGGCTTCTCAAAGAATACACTTTATATGCTAATAAATAAGCATCTCACATATTTGATTAATGAGTGACAGACACAGAACCAACATATCACCTCAGTATTAGACATTATTCATCACTCACAATGATAATTCATCGATAATATTTCGAGTCAACGAAATGGCCGTAGACTAAATAGATAACGATAGCTTTTCACAAGTTTCACTAGTTCATATTAAAGTAGCGTGCTCTGAACGTGAACACTGAAGTCCTGGGCTAGTCGGCATCGCCGTTCGTCACGGTGAGGGGCTCCTCGTCCTCGTTGTAGTCGAGCGAAAGGACAGAGGCGCGCCTCCTTTTTCCCACAGGCGTGTCGCTACACTCACTACCGGAATAAGTCCTTTTTTCTGCCGGCGAGGGAGGCCGATTTCCATTCACTGTAGCGTGCGTCGCTCTCAACTCCTGCTGTAGGAACAATACCGTGCTTTGCATGCCCTCCACATCCTCGTCCAACTCTTGAAGAAATTCGTCTAACTCTGAAATCATAATTTTAAAAGTAGTCAAATGTGTTATACAGA
Source organism: Diaphora mendica (assembly GCA_949125395.1). Taxonomy (NCBI): domain Eukaryota; kingdom Metazoa; phylum Arthropoda; class Insecta; order Lepidoptera; family Erebidae; genus Diaphora; species Diaphora mendica. Next base: position 8,950,483 of record OX421327.1, read on the forward strand.
TATGTCATTTGTTTATATTAATTTTAGACAAATATATTATACCTGATTGTGACTTTTTCACTTCTTCACTAAAACTTTTCTGTAACGCGAGATCACCCTCAAGCTTAGCTATCCGCCCGCTTGAGGTCATACGACCAAGATCCTCATTTTCCTGGTGCAGTAGTCGGCACTTTGCCATAAGCTTCTTGCCTGTGTTCGAGTCGGGAGTAAACTTCCAAGCTGACAATTCGTTCTGCGTTTCTTCTAATCTCGCTTTCGTCGACGTTAATTCTTGTTTTAACCTTAGAATGAGTACGTTTACGGCAGGGTCTAGGAGCGTTGGTCGACCGTTTAGACTTGCATGTGATGATTTTAGTTCCGTAATTTGACTCTGAAAATATAAAACGAAAATTTTAGAATGAGAATTGAAACAATGTTCTATAAATAATATGAAACTGTGACAATATACAGTCTTTCCTAGACAGAAATTAAAAAAAAATACATTCTTTGTACATGCATACATATGGCATACAATTTGGGCATTTACTATCATTTTTAACCCCCGATGCAAAAAGAGGGGTGTTATAAGTTTGACGTGTCTGTCTGTGGCACCGTAGCTTGCGAACGGATGAAGTGATTTCAATTTTTTTTTTTTGCATGAAAGGTGAGTTACGTGCGAGTGTTCTTAGACATGTTTCATGAAAATCGGTTGAGCCGTTTAAAAGTTATGGGGGTGAAAGTGAGTGCTTGAGGGGTTTTTTACATTTTGAATTTTAGCTTGTATATATTTTAGTTATAGATAGATAGGTTACTCTATCTTATTGAAATATTAAAAAACAATATGTGAAAGTAGGATAACACAATTATTATAATATTCAACCTTTTGACAGTTGGAATGAACTTATCTATATCTCCTTCATTTAACCGTAATTCACTATCACCAATTAAAAGGCTAACAACTTCTTGTACGAGAGAAATGTAATGATAAATATACCCCCATAGATACTCCATGAATAATTTGGAAACAATAATAATTTCAACAGCATTGTATTGAACTAGTCATTAAATTAAAGTAATAGACATCAAGATTGATCAAATATTATTTCATATTAAAACTAAGTACTCACTACATAGTCTTGTATTTCCTGCTCCTTAGCAGCAAGTCTCCTAACCAATACTTTTTCTCTGTGTTGCGACTCAGCATACTGCTGTTTTATCCTATCTTCTACCTCTTTCGCCTTTTCCAAGCTGCCTGCACACATCAACATACATAAATAAAAAATCATACAAAACGTTTTACAAATACGTTGGAATTCATATTTGACAGTATTTATAAAGTCAATGAACTATATTGATATCAGTAGACTCACTTAAAATACTAATAAAATAGCTGTCATTTGATAAGATTGTAGGGTCAATGAAGTGGCAGTGCAGCATATTGTTATAGATTTAAAGTGAATCCTAAATGTATTCTATACAATAATTATAATCGACAACACCTTAACTAAAATACAAAGTAATTAATAAATATTCAACTTTAAACTTAGTTTACATTGCTATACTTAATATAGTAAAACCAAAATGCAAATATTTAATATGCATGATTTTACTGTGGAGTTGAGCTGCCAGTTGTCTAGCATGTGTGTTATCTTACGTCACTATGTTGAAAAATATTTAAAATTGTATTTTCTGAGTTATCATTTGTATGCCAAGTAAACAGTGTGTACCTTATAAGAAATAAGAATGCATTAATTATAGTCAATCATTACATGTTATTTTATATAATGACTGATTTATAGAAACTTTATACCTTAGTATATTATATTATTTTCTCACCCCTCTATTTCAACTCACATAAATTGATATCATGTTCCCTTTCTTTTAAACCAAATTTTAATGTTTGTATATGTATGTTTCTCATATACATACATTATTCAAACAGTAACCATACTTTGAACTGTGTTATTCTTATTAGACTATCATAATTTATAAAGGTCTGTAAAAGTTGCTGTCAGTAGTAATAATTTGTTCATAATATCTCAATATGCAAGTAGTCTACTACCACCACTTTTCCTACTTATTTAGGACTTAGCATGTAACTTTAAAAACAAATTCTTGTATTTTCATAGTTAACAGAAAAAAGGCTATTAAAGTCTGAATGTCTATTCTGTAGTTCTGATTAAACAATTGAGTACTTAATGTAATTTGTTTTATTATCAGATATCAATTTACACTTTGTGTAATGCAAAACAAACCTAATAAGATGTATTTAAGAAATTAAGTGCAACTTGTGACTTGAAACAGTGAAAGAAAATTGTAAGCACACCTTATACATTCTCCATAACATTCACATAGGGTTATAGAATTTTTGTGGTGAAAATCATATTAGATTTCGTGATAATCTTTATAATGGACTACTATATTTCTGATACTTATTAGGAACTAAGTAAAATATTTCAGATATACTGTAATAGTTATGCATAAATATGGTTTTTTTATATTAACTTTAAAAATTTTGGACTAATATAATGCTTAATAATTCTTATCTAAACAGCATTTAGGCACTTGATTCAAACTGTGCCCTGTTATATTTGTACTATTTGCTTTTTTAACAACTATTGCATTACTTACTATAAATCTAATTGTATCAAACTTTGATTATACCATTATTAGTATTAGTCCCTATAGCTAGTCTGATTGTAAATCGTATAATAGCTAGCCGCGATACAGGCTAAGCCTAGTGCAGCTAACATAGATACACAACTAAAAAATGTAAACACAAAACAAGATTATTCGTTACACTTTTAAGTTATTGTGTCATTCACATTTTTATTATAACAAATCTATCGATGTGTGCATAAGAGAATCCATAACAGTTGTGGCAATACCAACTTGTTTTGAATTTTATAGGTGGTTAGCCGTGACACAGGTGTTCAAAACCTGTTTTATGTAGTTGAACCTTTAAAAAGACATGTGCAGTAGCTCTTAGATGTTATTGTATCTGGTATTTGTTTCTTATTGAGTTATAGGGAAGTTTATTACAAGAATTTTATAACAGGGGGAGGATATCTGTTTTTTTTATGGAATAGTCGAGCGAGCAGACGTATCGCTGGTAAGCGATTAGCGCCGCTCACCTGCAACACCAGAGGCGTCACAAGTGCGTTGCCGGCCTTTGGGGGAGGGGGATGGGAGGAGCGGTTGGGGTTTGGGCCTCCTTTATATTTACTCACTTGGTGAAACACAGAACAAACACTATTTTACACCGGTTTTCTGTGAGGCAGTGGTATCATTCCAGTTTTTTTTTATATGTATCTACCAAGTTTACTTTTGAGCAAATAAATAATGTATTCTATTTCAATGAACAGAAGTAGAAAGAGTGAAAAAGAAGTCTAATTGGGATCTTTTATACACTTAGCCCTTGTTCAAAAACATTTTAAGCAACAGTTCTGTGTTTTAAGTTTAAAATAACATAGACCTGTTGCTTAAAGTTAATAATGCTTATGAATTACGAGATAATTTACAAAACTTAAAAGATACCGTTTAAAAAAAAAAAACAATTGATTGGTCTTTTTTATGGAACTAATTCCCCCCACTCGACCACCACTGTAACTCCTGTATGTATACCAGGATCATCAGCAGTCCCCAGAAACACACCAAGTTATGTACAAGGAAAAATTAAACTGTCTTGGAACCCACAACAAAATTAATCAGAAGAAAACTGGAATTTATGGGTCTATTGATTAGAGAACCATTTGGCCCAACAACCAGCTTTAACAATCCTTTTAACCTGGAGGTCATATGTTCCATTCTGAACCAGAATATGTGTGATGAACACAATCTTTACTGTCTGGGTGTAATTTATCTATAAATGTGTGCCTGAAGATAAGGATGTTTATCAGTCTTCCTAATTTGGGATATCCCATGACATGTTAAAGATATGTGGAGATGCTATTATTACCGTAAAATTAATTTACGGCTCTAAACAGTACTTTTAAGTAACACATTTTATTTAGTTATTAAAAAAGCATTTTTAAATTTGTAGATTCATAGTAAGCACTGGCCATAACATATGTTTTGCGATTACTATGTAATATCCTATGATATAGAAATAGGGAATGAATATCATCAGATAATAGATTTTACGTATCATGAGACACAGCCTTGAACATGGTCAACGTCAATAAAAAGGTGGTCCAAACATGGAACAGTTCTAAGGTATGTAACACATATTATGTTAAATTTCATTTATTAATAAATAAAATAACATTTCTCAACAATAAATAAATGATGATAATCTTTCATGACTTCTGTTACATTCAGACTAAACTATGAATTATCCTATTGGAATTTTTATCACAAGTAAAAATAATAAACTAAATTATTATTTGTATACAGTAATGCTCTATGTAATGATTGTTTGGATTTTTTTTTATTATTATAAGTAATATAAATAAATAAAATTAAAAAAAAATATCATTTTCAGCCTATCACAGGCATGGGATGTGAGAAACCAAAGATTGAACCAAGTGACATACAATTGGAGAGATCTTTGGAATGTAATGAATAATCTAATATTGCCAAATAAAATGTACATAACATTATTAAGAAAGCTATTAACTAGTTTTGGCGTATTTAGTAATTTAATTGCTCTGTAACTAGCATGCAATAACAGAGTTAAACAGCAACATAGATAATAAAAGCCAGGACCATTAATAATATCTGTTACTTTGTACTTCTTGATAATCTATTACATGACCTAGTTCGATGTAATTTTCTCTTTACATCTAAAACTTAGATTATTTATTAAACTTAATGTTATTTGACTCGAACTTAAGCTAATAAAGAGTCTATATGCCACAACCAAGATTATATAAAATTATTAGTTCACAGATATCAATGTAGAAAGCATTACCGGCTTACACAGAGCAGTACTTATGATAAAAATAAATATTAACAAAGTGACATCTTACAATAAGAGAGAAAGTAAATAAAGCAAGTTTAGAATAATATCTTAACTATACAGCAAAAGAAGAGTTAAAAACATATTTACTTTTTCATGTGCACAGTAAATGGACATCTCGGCAGCTCGTTCAGTAACCGAGGGTAGCGACACACCACTAAACATGGACACTGCTCCAGGGCAGTCTGGAGTTATCACACTTGTGCCACCATAAGCACTTCCACTGAACACTCCACTGGCACCTCTCTTACACAGCATAACACCAATTCTTCGTCTTCAACATTTCATAACTTATGACACCTAAATACACCCCGTACCACATTTCGTTTAATAACTACAAAATTTTTAACATCACAGTAACATTTCAACATCATTTCATAACAGTATCACTAGGTAATTTTAGTTAAAGTATTGTCGATATAGAGAGTAACTTAATAACTCGCGTGTCGATCGACGCCGCTTAGGGCGCTACCAAGCCGATTGAACTTTCTTAAATACCTTCCAATTGTTTGTTCAACGTTTCGAGATGATCAATGTACAAGTCCTGGTTTCTCCATGCGGCGCGGAGTGAGTCGGCAGAGGCGGCCTCGAGCTGATGCGGGGTCAATAACACACGCGCTACGCTCGAGCCGCCGCCACCTGCGCCGCCGTCAGACGTCGCCTCACCATGCCGCTCTATCTCCTCGGACATTTCACTCTTAATAAAACGTAAAGAGCCCCTTTTCGACTGCAACCAAATTACCACCATTAATCCTACTCAGAAGTTTATTAGCATTTCTCCGCCGTTACGAGAAACCTTTATATGTTAACAGAGTGTGTAAACCATATTCCCAGTTACTTACAGATTATAAGTACAACGTCAGATGCTTAATTAAATAGGTTACTACTGTTATTTACAAATAATATTGAACACTACAAACTGTCCCTATTCTTTTTACGAGGTCATCAAACGAAACACGACAGACGCCATTTTATAACATTCCAGTATCAGTATTACCAGTGTAGATTCAGTGTTGCAAGTTACCGAATAGGTAATTGTAACGCAATTACAACACAAAGTTGTAACTGTCAAATATTAAACCATTTTTTTTATAAATATAAACATTAAACTATTCATTCCACTTTACCAGATATCAGTGAAATGTTACCAGTTACCAGTATACACCATAGGGGCCTAAGCGGAGCCCAAGCCAACCCACAGAACACATTTACTCAAGAGAAGAATATAAACTTCTTAAACTCTTCTGGTGCATCTGCTGACCAACGGACGAGGCTATTATGACGCTGGCTTTCCTGTCGGGGTTGGGAGGTCAAACGGCAGTCGATACCTTAATAGTCAAAAATTAAGCCAAACGAAATGGACGAAGCAAAAAGGGCTTCAAAGTGGCATTTTTAAGGTGAAACGCCGTATCGACCGGCTTATGGTCGTACGGATGCTTATCGACGGGGTTATTACCCATTTGATAAGTGCTTATGCGCCACAGGTAGGTTGTAGCGAAGCCGAAAAGGTGTAGTTCTGGAATCATCTCGGGGAGGTTGTTGGCGGTATTCCGATATCGCAGGGAATCGTTCTGGGTGATCGTGGTGGGTGAGAGTGAGGGGTGCGGGGAATTGGAGCGTGTTCATGGTGGTGTTGGGTATGGCGCTCGCAACAAAGAGGGTGAAGACATCCTCGGCACGTGTGCGACTGCCGATCTTGACATAGTGAACACGTATTTCAAAAAGAAACCAGAACACCTCATCACCTATAGTAGCGGGGGGCACGCTACTCAGATCGATTTTCTGCTCATTAGGAGACACACCATCAGCAAAGTAGCCAACTGCAAGGTCATACCAGGAGAGAGTCTCACAGCACAACATCATATCCTTGTCACGGACCTCTGTGTGAAGCCGAAGCACGTCATAAAAGTTCGTCTCAGCTATCGGAGACAAGTGCACTGTTGCTGAGAGCGAACCGGTCCAAGACAGTTATGACAAGATTCAAGCGGCTATTCTTGGATTCGGCGAGGGTGGTGCTTGGTGTCCCTAAAGGTGGACGCAAATGTGACAAGGAAACTTGGTGATGGAACGATACAGTCCAGAGCGAGATTAAGGTGAAGAGATTCCTTTTTAAAAAGTGGCAAGCGGACGCTTGCCACTTTTCCTCCTGAAGAATCCTACAGATCTCCTGAAGACCACGATACATATAGAGGTGCAAAGCGCACTACGAAGAGAGCTGTAGCCAGAGCAAGACGTGACTACTTACAACCGTTGTATGATAAGTTGGAATCGTCTGAGGGGCGAAAGATCATCTATAAGTTGGCGCGTTCCGGAATCAAAGCGGTACAGGATATTTCCAAATACTGATCTGTTAAAGATCCAGGGGTAGCCTATTATACGAAGAGCTCGCGGTGATGGAGAGATGGCGCTCTTACTTTCACGAGCTGCTTAACAAGCAACACAAAGCGTTGCAGCCACTGGATCTCCCTCCAAATCTTGGACTAGTGCCACCGATAACGCCTGCCAAAGTCCAGGCTGCTCTTCGTTGCACGAAGAATCGGAAAGCTGTCGGAGCCGATGGAGTCCCCATTGAGACCTGGAAGGCGATAGGTCCCCGTGGTGTGAGCATCCTAACTAACATCTTCAACCACGCACTCTTTACCGGCAAGATCCCGTCGGGGTACACCAAGGATATGTCCATAGTCCGTTTCTGTTTTGCGAGATATTAGCTGTTTGTCAGACAGCATTCGAGACACACATGAGCAACCCCAATGGTTGATCATGTATGCAGACTGAGGTAGATTGGTGAGATGTGGGAAGGCGTGGGAGGGGGTGCTTGAGAACGGCGGTCTGAAGCTTAATGTGGCGAAGACCGAGTACTTGGCGTTTAGCTGTACAGATCCCTCACCCGTTCGGATAGGCGATCACCTAGTCGAGCGCACGGACCAGGTCAAATACCTGGAATCTGTATTTCGCAGGTCCGGTGACATCAATTGCGACGTCAAGGCACGCATTGCTGCCGTGTGGGCCAAATGTCGTGAGTTGACTGGCTTCATATGTCATCCTAAAATGCCGGTTAGGTTGAAAGGACAGCTCCATAGAACTATCATTAGGCCTGTCCTCTTCCATGGCTGTATCTATGCAGTATATGGGCAAAGTGGAGAAGAAAAAGTAGGAAAGCGGACCCCGGGCTCCAGAATGGAAGCAACCGGGGATAACACCAAGACGATGATGAGTATTACCAGTACAAAGATTCAGTGTTGCAAGTTACTGAATAACTGTAACGTAGTATATCTGTCAAATATTAAACCATTTTTTATAAATATTAAAAAAACAATAAATTATTTTATTAAATATATTCTGTCACTTTTATTTTCAATAATAGTATTTTTATCAATAGATATTTAAAAAAAAATTGAATCTAAAGTAAGTCACGTCAATTTCTGTTTGTAATCTGAGTTAACAACAAAGAGGAGAAAAATTTGAAAACCAAGAAGTGGACGGCTAAAGGCTGTTGATGATAATGATGACTTAAGCAATACAATTGACAATAGTAAACATATTTTATAAAAAAACATACATTGTTAACATTTTTATTTTCTTTGATGCCAATTTTAGGTATAAATATAATATTTATGAGGCCTCGGCATGAACACCTTTATCTTTATTGTCTATTTTTATTTTATTAATATGTCTAATGATAGAACAATTCAAATTATGTTACTATAATATGTTATAAAAAGCACAATTATTATTGACAAGGTATTTGTGAATTGGTTGAGAGCGAGCGTACTAGATGTCGCTAGAAGTACCTACATTCCTAGTAACTCTTGAACATGTCGTGATACTTTCTCAATATCTAGAAGACTTACTTACATTTGATATATAGGCTTCTCCCTGCAAGTATTTGTATTTTCGGGTAATATTGGTGAAAGAAACAAACGTCAGGGGCAGAGGCGGCTCTAGCACATGTAGCGCCCGCGTGCAAACATTACCCTAGCGCCCCCTAGTAAGTACGCGGTCAAAATGTAATAGGTACAAAAGTTAACATATTCACATAAACGTTACGGTAATTGTAAAAAACTCGTTTTTCATACCTACTCAATCACCTGATCGGCCATTTTCAACCGACTTCAAAAAAGGAGGAGGTTCTCAATTCGACTGTATTTTTTTTATTTTATTTTTATGTTTGTTACCTCATAACTTTGGACTGGGTGAATCGATTTTGATGATTCTTTTTTTATTTGAAAGCTGGTGTTTCCCGAATGGTCCCATTTAAATTTGGTCCAGTTCTGACATGTCATCCATGAGAAAACCATATAAGTCTTCAATTTGCATTATGTATATAAGCGACAAATTAACGAATAACTCAATATTCCCGTATGGTCCCATTTAAGTTTGGTCCAGATTGAAGTCGGTTTTTTTTTGTTAAAATTTGTGATTATGTATAGTCTTTTTATTTCCATTTCTATTTTTAGCCATATCATAATATTAACATAAGAACGTTTCGGCTTGTTAGGGTGTTTACAATTACAGTGATGTTGGGAAATAATAGTGTGAAGGAACGGGTGTCATGTCCCTCCAGCACAAAGGGAGGATCCTCCGACCATGCGAGGTGATCATGCCTGGCGGGCCAACTGCCCAACGACGGTTGAGGTTGGGATGTTGTATATATGATTATCGGCGCGAGAACTTTCACTGCGCGATTCAGGATTGGTAGTTTCTTAGTTTCCTTCATTACTCCGTAGTTCAGTGTAACTTTGCTAGATGGCGCTGTAGTATATTTCTGTTGCGCTGTATGTGGAAGTCGCCACAATCAGGCGCGGTTCCAGCCTGAAATTTTGGGGGGGGGGGGGGGTCACTAATCAAATAAGTCGAGTAAATTAGACTTTATTGCACAAAACATAATTTTATTTCACATATTAAAAACAAATGGATATCTTTTGTTTTTATTGGTAAATCTATTGTGATCATAATATTTGAGACATCTGTGACAATCTCTGGATGAATATTAAGAGGATATAGCTGCGTAGAGGGACGAAGGGCGTGTATGGAACTCCCGACAAATCGGTCTAAACACTAAACCCCGGCAGCGGCCTATATCGGCAGTCAAGAGGAGCTCCAGGAACGCATCAGCGGGTTCTGGAGTCCCCCTGCCTTACCTCATCACTGGGGTACATCCCGGGGTAACCAGATTCAAACCCGGGGCATGTCGCTGTCGTACCTCTCGCCGCTCTACACAGTAAGAGAGTCGGAACACCGAACCGCTTGAGACGACACCCCTGGCCGCACCGAGGTGTCGGGTCGTTTGCAGTGGCCACATCTCCCCTGCATGTGGCCACAACGACTCTTAACCGATGATTGGGGAGCTAGCGGCCTCTATCGCGCACCCATCGTCGCCTCTTTCGAGCGGGCTCGACCATTTCCCGTTCCGCTCTTCGAACTTCTGGAGCATAACGTCTTCACACTACTCGCCAGCATCGCCGCGATCAATGCTGGTGGTGACAGGTTTCGTCCGATCTGTCCAACCGTGCGAAGTCACCGAAGCAACCGTGCCCGGTGAGCATCTGAGTGAATCGGTAGGTGACACAGTTGGTTTTCTCTATGCAAGCTTGGCAGAACGGATCCGACAGCGCGTTGGCTGGCACAACCCTGGGTGTCGAGCCGTGCCCACCAAGCTCGTAGGGCTTGCGTATGTGTGTTCTGACGAAGCATTGCAGGCTCATGATACGGCGCTATCTCTTCGTCATTCCGACCGACAAATCGAATTTCGTCGCAGACCATTGTGTTCATGTCGGCTAGAAGCCGAAGTCAACCACTGCAGACTCCCGAGTTGAGCATTACAGCGGGAAGATCCCGCCGGTACCCCATAGAGGAGCATGGATCGCACGACACCCATACACACGCCCAGGCACATAGAAGCAGCAAACTTCTTCCCCTGGTCCCCCGAGCTTGGCAGCAGACAATGTGGCGCCCCTGCTGCCCCTCGTATTGGGGACTAGTCGCCAGAAATGCTCTTCGAAGCTCTACCGATTGTCCAGGATGAGGCCTATGTACTTCATATACTGACCCACTAGGACTTCGGTGTCATCCACCCGGAGGTATGAGCTGGGTAGTTCCTGGCGCTTTCGTAGGCCATGGAACCATATCGCCTCAGTTTTCTGAGGCGCCACCCTCAGGCACAGCTCATGAATCTTATTCATGACAAAAGCTACCCCTCGCTCGGCGAGCAGAAGCACCTCCCCAAAGCGTGACTCTCTAGCCAGTATAAGGGTATCGTCTGCATAGTAAGCAACACTGAGGCCCGAAGTCAGACTAGTGCGCAGGCCCGCATCGTATGCGAGGTTCCATAACAATGGGCCCAATACAGAGCCCTGGGGAACCCCACAACACACCTCCCTTCAATTTTCCACTCCGTTCCGATCGACAAACCTCACTGTCCTGACGCGCTGATAGGCCTCTATGAAGGCACGCAGGTAAGTCGGTACCTCGTGATATTCAAGGGCCGCCCTAATCTCGCCCCATTGAAGGGTGCCGAAGCGTTAACGATATCAAGGTAGTTATACCAACACCACCCCCCCCGATCGGACTGCCGACCCGACAGGGAGCGAACACACCTAATAGCGTCTACTGTCGAGCGTCCCCGTTGAAATCCAAATTAGCAGTCCGATAGATCAGGGCCCACTCGCGACAGGTGCTCGCTGATACGGCCAGAGATAACTGTCTCAAATTGTTCCTATCCTTTGATTTCTTATCTCGATTATGGAACAATTATGGAAACTGATAAGAATAAGAAAATCAGGTTCTAGTAGCAGTTGGAAAAAGTTACATGTGTACGATTTTGGGGGGGTCACGACCCCCGTGACCCCCCACCTTGGAACCGCGCCTGTCCACAATAGGTTACTCTGGGCCTCGTATCGACTTCTCACACCTGTCTAATTTCTTCAAACTAATTTCGAGCTCATGTCAAACATATGTTTAATATCTATTGGGATATATTTCTGTGCATGTCGTGACGGTGCGACCGTCTCGCGGCGTCTAGATGCGGCTGGAGGTAGCCAGTCACCGCTCGGTCGGAGTCGAAGTGACTCCTTCCTCTCGAGCGTGGGCCCCAGCCCGTCGGTTGTCCGGCGGAAGGCGATCTCCGCACGAATGTAACACCCGGAGGCGAAGTCATAGTTTATTGTACAATAAAAAAAAGTAAAAACTAAAACCCAACTACGACAAAAAACGTTCTTAAAGTATTATGGTGCGTTTCCATGTAACGTGTGACTACGGCTTTTCAAACTTGTTTCATACTTTTTCAGCGTCGTTTTTTGTCTTAGTTGGGTTTTAGTTTTTACTTTTTTTTTATTTAAAATGTTTTGGTGCCATTATTAATATATAATATATATATATTTGAAATGTACAAGTAACGCCCTTTCCAATGATACCAAACACGGTATATTTATCTCAAATAATTTTTTTAATTCATTATTTTGTGTCGGTTAGAGGGCGCCACATTAGATTCAGTGACACGTCATATAGCCTATAACCAGCAGACGATCAAGACGCTTCTAACGATACCTCATTTGTCCAGTTCTAATAAGTAGTTAAGGAGCTATGAGGGAACAAATGAACATACATACATACATAGCCTGTCAAAATCATAACCCTCCTTTGGCTTTGCCGTAGTCGGGTAAAAACAGTGTGAATTATCGCTTTTTATAACTTGTTGGCGCCTCGTACGATTTGCGAGCGGAGGGTAGGACGACCGCTCGCTTCGACGATCATCTCGCCCTTGTAGGAGGCGGGGAAACTTTCTGGAGCGCTGGGCTCCTATAAATTGTACTCCACGCAGATCAATACTATGAGCTGGTCATTTTCGATAGCAGCTCAACCGCCGGTCGTCTCTCCGTCTCGCTCCGACGGCACCGTCGATGCACCTGCGAGAGGCTGGCAGTTCGTAATCAGGATCCGAAGGGGTCGCGCTCGCCCCGCTCGAGGGAGTCGTAATGAGCTTCCGAGCGGGGCGCTTCAGCCACCTTTGAACGAAGAGTGTTATTTCTGGGTGTGGCATTGGTGCAATGCCAGTTAGATGGGGTAGGGTATAGCGGTCTGCCCGCTCGAACATACCCGTGGCCAGTCTTCTAATGAAAGCATCTACCGGTTCCCACTTGAGGTCACGGTAGATGGTGGTGTTCCTCAGGTACCTAGGCACGTCGAACGTTATGCGTAGGCACCTGTTCTTGTTGGCTTCGAGTCGCTTTTGTGCTGACCCCGCTGTCAGGTTACACCAGGCCGACCCCGAGAAGGTGGTATCGGAGGATATAAGTTTTGTAAATTCCAAGTTTAGCTCGGTTGGGCAATTTCGAGGACAGCAGGGGACGCTGCTATGTTCTTGTCAGCTGTGCCTTGGTGATGACATGTGACGCCATGGAGTGGGTTCTGTCGATGGTTAATCCCAGGTACCTGACGGTCGGTGACCACGGGATTTCCTCGCCCATGTGGCAGTAAGCAGGGCCTGACTGACCTGCTGGTACTTCTTAAGCCAGCCCGGGAGGGCTTCAAGAGTGGGGCTCAGTTTGTGTGTGGCGGGGTTCGCCTTCCTAGGACAAGCCAGGTACACGGCGTCGTCTGGGAAGAGCGCCAACCTGACGTCTCCAAGTACCGGGATCTCGTCCCTGTAGACTCAAGGTCATTGAAAGTGGGCGTACAATGTTGGCGACAGGCAGCTACCCTGAATAACCCGGGCCCGGATGGATTTCTGTTCAGACCTGGCATCTTCAACAGCCACGTGGTAGGTCCTGTTGTTAATGAATGATGCGATGACCATGATGATACCGGGTGGTAGCGGGGACGTCGACAGTTTGTGGATGAGCCTGTCATGCCACACCCTGTCGAAGGCCTTCTACATGTCCAGTATCAGGGCCGCCGTGTGGCCGCATTTGTCGAGCCACGTAGCCATCTCATCGAGGAAGCGGATCAGCTGCAATGTGGTGAAGTGCTCTCTGCCGAGCCCAAAATGTTACGGCCTTGGATGAATATGGAGATGGATTCGGGTCAGCAACAGCCGCTCAAATACCTTCGACATTGCAGTGAGCAGTGTGATTGGCCGGTAGTCCTCTGGCCTTCTGAGATCCTTGTTAGGTTTTGGGAGCACGTAACCCGGCCACGCTTACAGATGGTCACTAATGGTCGATCACCACGCTGAGCATCAATAAGACCTCATCGATGCCGTAGGCCTTGGTGGCGGCTGGTGTCTTCTCCACCTCCGCAAAGAAGATGCATCCGGGCCTTGCAGTCTGGGCCCGGATGGGCTTAGCGTACTTGACCAGCACGCCTCTGCCAGTCAGGTCCTCCACGATCTCTTCCGCGGGGGTGTCGGGTGCCACGCAAAACTATATTTAAATTGTCAAAAAACCTCGACACTTCCTTTACTGAAACTCGAAACATATAAGAATAACTCCGTATGCCACACAAAATGTATGCAAACCGGAGTTATGTTTACGTACGGTTGAGGTATATGATGTTAGGGGCGCTGTGGCGCCGGTCATGGCACTTTCAATGACCTTAAGTCTATGTTGAGGACAGCGCCGGGGCGCCGAGCCGTGCATCTATGTTATGGACAGTGCTGGGGTACCGCGGCGTGCATCTATGTTATGGATAGCACCGGGGCGCCGAGCCGTGCGTATATGTTATGGATAGTGCTGGGGGGCCAAGCCGTGTGTCTATGTTATGGACAGTACCGGGGTGCCACGGCGTGCATCTATGTTATGGACAGTGCTGGGGTACCGCGGCGTGCATCTATGTTATGGATAGCACCGGGGCGCCGAGCCGTGCGTATATGTTATGGATAGCACCGGGGCGCCGAGCCGTGCGTATATGTTATGGATAGTGCTGGGGGGCCGCGGCGTGCATCTATGTTATGGACAGCGCCGGGGCGCCGAGCCCTGCGTCTATGTTATGGACAGCGCCGGGGCGCCGAGCCGTGCGTCTATTTTATGAACTGTGCCGGGGTGCCGGGCCGTGCATCTATGTTATGTTATGGACAGTGCCGGGGCGCCGATCCGTGCGTCTATGTTATGGAAAGTGCCGGGGCGCCGAGCCGTGCGTCTATGTTATGGACAGCGCCAGAGCGCCGAGCCGTGCGTCTATGTTATGCGCAACACCGGTGGGCCGCGGCGCCCCTAATACCCGCCTAATAATAGACACCGCACCCCCTGCAGGCACGGTTCCAGCATGAAATTTTGTGGGGGGGTCACTAATCAAATAAGTCGAGTAAATTAGACTTTATTGCACAATACACAATTTTATTTCACACGTTAAAAACAAATAGCGGCTTCTGCCTTACCTCATCACTGAGGTACATCCCGGGGTTACCAGATTCAAATCCGGGGCATCTCGCTGTCGTACCTCTCACCGCTCTACACAGTTTGAGAGTCGGAACACCGACCCGCCTGAGACGACACCCCTGGCCGCACCGAGGTGTCGGGTCGTTTCCAGTGGCCACATCTCCCCTGCATGTGGCCACAACGACCCTTTACCGACGATTGGGGAGCTAGCGGCCTCTATCGCGCATCCTTCGTCGCCTCTTTCGAGCGGGATCGGCCATTTCCCGATCCCGCTCTTCGGACTCCTTCTGGAGCATAACGTCTTCACACTACTCACCAGCATTGCCGCGATCAATGCTGGTGGTGACAGGTTTCGTCCGATCTGTCCGACCAGGCGAAGTCACCGCAGCAACCGTGCCCGGTGAGCATCTAAGTGAATCGGTAGGTGATAAGTTGGTTCTCTCAATGCAAGCTTCGAAGCTCGGCAGAAAGGCTCCGACAGCGCGTTTGCTGGCACAAGCCTGGGTGTGGAGCCGTGCCCGCCAAGCTCGTAGGGCTTGCGTATGTGTGTTCTGACGATGCATTCCGGGCTCATGATACGGCGCTATCTCTTCGTCATTCCGACCGACAGATCGAATTTCGTCGCAGACCATAGTGTTCATGTCGGCTAGAATGTCGAAGGAGATCGTGCCAGGATCGTCGCCGCCTCGTACGAGATCGTACGGTGGCCTCGTACGATTCGTATGGCCATCAATCGCTGCAGACTCCCGAGTTGAGCATTACAGCGGGAAGATCCCGACGGTGCCCCATAGAGGACCATGGATCGCACGACGCCCACGCACATAGAGGCAGCTAACTTCTTCCCGCGGTCCTCCAAGATTGGGCAGCAGACGATGTGGCACCCCTGCTGCTCTTCGTACTGGGGACTAGTCGCCCGAAATGCTTTTCAAAGCTCTACCGATTGTCCATGATGAGGTACTTCATGTACTGACCCACTTGGAATTCGGTGTCATCCACCCGTAGGTATGAGCTGGGTGGTTCCTGGCGCTTACTGAGCTGAGGCGCCACCCTCAGGCCCAGCTCATGAATCTTATTCACAACACAAGCCACCCCTTGCGAGCAGAAGCACCTCTCCGAAGCGTGACCCTCTAGCCAGTATTAGGGTATCGTCTGCATAGCAGGCGACACTCATGCCCGAAGTCAGACTAGTGCGAAAGCCCGCATTGAGACCATTGTTATGGAACCTCGTATACGAATACGAGGTTCCATAACAATGGGCCCAATACAGAGCCATGGGGAACCCCACAACACACTGAATTATTTACTAATTGTTGAATTCTTTATTGTTTACTGTGTTTCATTTCTTACAATTGAAACCAAACATGTGATTTGATGATGTATTTGGGAATGCTGATTCATTATATAGCCCTAACAATGTATAAAATTAGAAATAATTGTGTGTAGTATGTAAATAGATTTAAATATGCCTTGGTGATGACACTGATGCACGGAAAAACTCGAATGAGTTTATGTGGCATCTTACATATAAGTTAAAGTTTGTACCTTTTCAATCAATAAAAAAAAAAAAAAACACCTCCCTTCAATTTTCCACTCCGTGCAGTTCCACGCAGGTAAGCGGCACCTCGTGATATTCAAGGGCCTCCCTAATTAACGATAGTGATAGTTAACGATATCAAGGCTAACTACAAACACCACCCCCCCGATCGGACTGCCGACCCTGACAGGGAGCGAACACACCTATATGTTAGCTTCCACTGTCGAGCGTTCCCATTGGAATCCAAGTTGGCAGTCCGATCAGGGCCCACTCGCGACAGGTGCTCGCTGATACGGCCAGAGATAACTCTCTCAAAGAGTTCCTATCCTTTGATTTCTTATCTCGATTGAACAATTAGGGAAACTGATAAGAATAAGAAAATCAGGTTCTAGTAGCAGATTTTGGGGGGGTCACGTCCCCTGTCTCCCCCCCCCCCCCCTGGAACCGCGCCTGACCCCCTGCACTACAGGTAAAGCCGCCCCTGCGTGCAAAGACGCCTAAGGGCACCGCAGCGCCCCCTGAGACGGCGACGCCCGTGTGCAGGGTCAGGGGTACTACTACTTAAGGATGAAGTTCGAAAGTTTCGCATATTGATCAATATTTTTTCGATGCTGGGATAAATAATTTCTTTCAAACTGTGTAAATTGCTATCTGATTACTATTGTAAAAATAATAATGTATGACATTTATGTTTCAATTATGTAAATTATAGAAATGAAGGTCCCTCAAGTTGCCACTAAACCGGTGTACTTTACCTTATATTTTCTTAGGAAGGCTACTGTCAAATAATTTAAATTAAAACGCTTTTTAAAAACAAGCTTTTACTGGAATGTCTCGAGACGAAATAAACGAGTCCAAGCTCGATGATGTTGCGACGTTTCTTTACAGAGTCGCTATGGCCACCTTCCAGCTCCAGCATCAGATCAGCTCCATGTCATTATAATATTGTATTGTCACGTTGTATACATATGCTTGCAAATTTTCAGCGAAATCGGTTCAAGATATTTGCTTTAAAATTGAGTTGCAAGATTCCACCCGAACATACAAGCTTGTACATACATACATACATTGCAAGTTAATAAAAAGCTTGTAAAAAGACGTCGGAGCGCGTATGGCTTTTGCGGTGAACACGGTTCAAGTATTGGTAAAGTATTTATTGACTTCTGTGGTTTATTTTTAAAATTCAGAGGGAAGTTTGCGATTTTTGTTATCGATATTTTTTAGGTAATCGTTTTTTCAGATCACATACCTTGTACTTAGAGTACATCCATACCATTTTTTTTTCAATGTGATTGATATTTAAATTGATATGCAGGATCAAAAATCAGAGAGAAGTTTTGAGGTAGTATAAGCCCGTAAGATCAACGACAGTTATCTAGATTTGATTGTTGGAGACTTAAAACTTATAACTTAAGAATTTCTCTGAGTCGAATAAACTGAATTTGCGACCAGGTACTGAAAGACTGGGCGTGGATAGGCCCCCTAAAAGGTGGTCCGACGACCTGGTACAGGTCGCAGGAAACCACTGGATTCGGGCAACACAGGACTGGTTGTTGTGGGGAGCATTGGGGGAGGCGTATGTCTAGCAGTAGACGTCTTTCGGCTGAGATGATGATATGTACGGTCAAGTGAGTATTTAAGAAGGGGAAAAACAGTGTCAAAAATTATTTTGTTAGTTGTTTATACTTGAAGAAAATGGCTGGCAACGGATGGATGCGGACAGCCCAGAACCGGGATGGTTGGCGTTCTTTGGGGAAGGCCTTCGTTCAGCAGTGGACGGCAATAGGCTGAGAGAGAGTTGTTTATTCACTTCTTTATGCAATATTCAGGAAAATAGCAACAAAAATCCTTCTAGGAATTTCATGTCAATATTTTTGTTGTTACGCTACAGTACATAATAAATACGTACACATGTCTATGGAAACTAAAATTGTCTTTCTGGGTAATAGGATTACATTAAAGGATTATACTCAGATATTTTTGAAATATTGAAACGTATCTACTCAAATTTTAAAATGTCTGACTTTGATAATTTTTTTTGGGACATCAATAAGATGGAAGAAAATTTTCGAATATTATGAAATGCACGTTTATATAAATATTTTAGACGCTTCAGGAACAGATAGATATCTTATGTTTTGACTGTACGAATAACATACCGGTTTACATAAGCAATTTAGTGTTATAATATTACTTTTTTCTGTATGATATAGTTAATTAAAAAGTGATAATTCGACATAAGTACATATAAGCGTCATTATAAGTCATTTACCAGATGGTTCGGTGGTAATAAAACGAAAACATTTTAGTTCAGTATTTTATTACTTAATGAATAAACTTAACAATTAACATCTAATTAATGTTTAACATTAATTAAGTTATTAAATATACTTTATTAAGAAATCATAAAATAGATTATATCACAATATGTACAATGGAATGTTTTTTATTATAGGGTAGAATGAAATGTCAATAGGGTCTCCAAACTTCTTGGTTTCCTGCGCCATAGAGACCATGTTTGCCTTCATCATTCGTCTCACAAGTTTGAACTAGAGCACCCGTTTCTGAAGATTGTAATTCTGTGGTAATTGAGATGGCACCATCTATATCGCTTATTTTGATTTCACCAGGAAAACAAGGGGTATCATTGTGTTTTTCTGCTGAGCTGCTGTGAAGGTGCACATGAATCTGGTTCTGATTAACTGTTGAGTATAAATTCGGGAGTATCATTTGTGGGTTCGTATTGATGTATGGCGGGTGAGACTGCAGGCAGGCAGGATTATTATTAATGTTATTATATTGATAATTATTATAGTTATATGTATTTGTCGACCAGTTGTAATAGTTAGGGTCGCAACGCTGGCTCGCCATAGCTGTAGGGGCATTGAGTTCAGTTAAGGAAGAGCCGGTGCCGCTTGGACTGCCTTTCATGAAGCCAGTGGTACTTGGTTGGAAGCCACCGTAGTCTGTGTGACTTATAGGAAGTTCTGCTAATGGAACTGTAAAAGAGAAAAAAATATTAATGTAATTAACATTCAGTTTCTGCATATCAATCATATCAAGATTATTATGGCTTAGAACTAGTTACAGCGCGATTTTTCCTTTTTACTTTATCAGAAACAGTGTTTTCTTTCTGTTATTTGTTTGTTTCTGTACTGTTTTAACATGTTATAATTTTATTTCTGTTCCCCTAAAATTTCATGATGCTCAATAAAAAATTTCCGTTGTTAAAGCGTCAAAGACAATGTGAAAAAAAATGTAAAAAACATGTTCTGCATTTGTAAAATTAATTAGTTAGTCCTTATCAAAAAAAATGTCATTAGCAAGTTAGAGTAATGTGGCAAGACCTCACAATCTGCAGAGCAGTGTACATAATTTTTTTTACATTTGGGTTTGCAATTAGGTTATTGCCGATTTGTTTAATTAAATTAAAGTTTTTTTTTTACTTGGAATAAAGTTCTCTATCTATAATATATTTTCCATTTTGTTCCATGACCTTTTCCCATCTTTTCGGCTAAAAACTGAGTTAGGCGAGGTTTTACAGCGTCATCATCATCGAAAAATTTTCCGCGAAGAGAGTTGTACAAAGATCAAAATAAGTAGTGGCTCGAGGCCGCGACATCAGGGCTATATTATTATGATGGGTGTAACATCAGTTCCCAACCTATATCCATCAGTATTTGCCGGCTGGGTCGTCCAGTTACATAATAATTATTGTTAACACAATAATGCGTTGTATTGTCTATTACTAATATAATTATTGTAATAGGTACCTAAACTTCGTTACAATTGAATTGAATTTTCCGCGTTATAAACTGTGTGGTAGGTATTTAATTAATACACTTACAACTTATTGATGTTTATGTACTCAGTAGATGTCCTTGTTTATACAAGGCAAATTCTGATTCTTGGGAATCTCAAAAGCAAAATAGAGCTAATTTGAAGGGACCCTTATTTGTGTAATTATATATTTAAATAAATAAAATTTGAAGTATCTGTTTGTAATTTCAAATTAACAGGTTTTCACTAAATGCATATGAAAGTAAATACGCAAATAAGCAAAAATGCTGATTTTGTCTGCCGAAACACATTCGGCTAATCTCTGGAACGACTGAATCGACTTTAACCGGACTTTCACTGGCAGATGACATAAGGAATAACTTGGCTACTTATATTTTCAACTAACTTCGTGGGATGCAGGTAAGTACCATTTAAATACAAGTTTGTAGAAGATCAGATATTAGTCATCAGGTCTTATGACTTCCATTAGGTAATGTTACATGTGTCGTAATCTAATCTGGTAAAGTAGTTAAATAATGTCATCATCAATAGTCTTCACCAATACATTACTGGTCATAGGCATCTGCTTAGAAAGGAGGTATTGATCTGCTACAAAACAGCCACAGGTAGTAGAGCCATGCTGATTTCAGCACGGTTGGGCCCGCTCGTTCTAGCCTCGCACAGAAAATCTACGTAAAATGGTAGTGTTCGTGCTGTCGTGTTTCGTTGGTGAGTGCGAGACCGGAGGCCCAATGATGCAGAAGCATCATTAGGCCGGCTAGGCCGCCATAGTGTGGGTCACCATGCTGCATTGTTGCATTGTCTGCAATGAGTATGGTGACCATCACTCTTGGCTTCTGCTTATGCTTTCCATCAGGCACAGTGGAGTCATTTTGGCAGAGACAAACATTAAAAAAAAACAGCCGGCCAAGTTGGTATTGGCTTTGTTTCAAGTTATTCCTTTTCTTTGTAATGATGTTGTCCTGCGTGGCTTTCTCCCTTAATCGCCTCTTACGACACCCATGGGATGGAAAGGGGTGGTGACCTTCCCTATTCTTAATCCGAAATAAATACTTATAATCCTACTAAGTAATATTATAAACGCGAAAATTTGTAAGTATGGATGGATGGATGTTTGTTACTCTTTCACGCAAAAACTACTGATCAGATTTGGATGAAACTTTCCAATAATATAGCTTGTACATCAGAATAACACATAGGCTACTATTTACCGCGATAACCGACATATAAGCGGGCGGAGCCACGGGCAACCACTAGTACAAAATAAACGCATCAAATTTTTACATCACCCTGGTTGGTTGACTGGTAGAGAATGTCCCATGGCATTAAATCCGCCTTTGTACAACTTGTGCATCAAGCGGCGCACGCCCTCCGTCGTCGAATCCGTGAAGTCGAAAGTTCTTCATCCACCCGCACATTTTCGATATTATTGATAAAATTGTTTCGCCATGTACCGTCACATACCGTCACGGATTCGACGACGGAGGGCGTGCGCCGCTGAGCCAGTCAGCCTGTGACCACGGCCAGTGCAACCTGGTCGAAACGTCAGGCAAAACAGAGGTATGTAGTACCTTGAAATAGTGATCTCGTTAATTCCCGTAAAAATAATTATTATTATATCATGGAACGCGAAAGTTTAAAAGTTAGTTGTGCATCAAGATTTAATAAATAAGTAATAGTCTAAGAGCCATTGAAGATAGACATTAACCAAATAATATTTTTTGTTAATATACGCGGGCGGAGCCGCGGGCAACAACTAGTACTTTATTTAAATAAATATTTCGGACATCTAACACACAACGCCATCTAGTTCCAAGCCAACCAGACAACTGATATA
The DNA here is from genome assembly GCA_949125395.1 of Diaphora mendica. NCBI lineage: Eukaryota > Metazoa > Arthropoda > Insecta > Lepidoptera > Erebidae > Diaphora > Diaphora mendica. The sequence continues at coordinate 8,972,907 of OX421327.1, forward strand.
AATACATGTATACTTTTTTTTGTTAATACATACATTTTATAGATAGAAAACATCCAAACTTTAAAACAAATATTTGCAGATCACAAACATTTGGTCCGACCCGGCAATCGAACTCGAGACCTCAAGCACAGCAGTCGCATACGCTACCACTGCGCCACAGAGGCAATCAATAGAGGCTGTCACTTTAAATAGTTAAAGGTTTCTTATTGATTTACTTTAATCTTACAATGGTTGATAAATAATTAATTTATACTAAGAAACAATACATAAGTATCAGGATGGTTTCCCAAACTTTCTGATTCGGAAAACCATTTATATACATACTTGTTTTTGCTCGCAGCTCCGCCCGCGTGTATGTCGGTTATCGCAGTAAATAGTAGCCTATGTGTTATTCTGATATATAAGCTATATTAGAGTATATAGTTTCATCCAAATCCGTTCAGTAGTTTTTGCGTAAAAGATTAACAAACATACACACTCACAAACTTTCGCCTTTATTTATTAGTGTGATGTGAAGTGTGATGTGATGTGATAGTAGGATTGACACCTATTTTTTTTTTATGTTTGGCCCTCCCAAAATGACTCGAAATTACGACTTCGACGCCGACTTCTAAATAATTCAAATCGGTTCAGTAGTTCACGCGCTGCGGTGGAGCATACAAAATCATAGACTGCCAAAACTACCCTTTCTTTTGGCTTTACCGGAGTCGGGTAAAATGATTTTCAACTAGTTTTTTGATGTGTTGGCCACAATGAAGAATTGAATTGAACATTCAGAACTATAGAATGACATTTATTATAATAAGTATTGTAGGTAGTTATGTGGTATTCAGTTCCTATCGTGTGGTCAACCGCTCCATTAACGTGGTTATGAATGGAGGAGGTTTGCTTATCGAACTTTATAATATACACATATACAATATGTCACCGCACTAAAAAATAACACTATGTGTGTATAGGTATTATACCTATTATGTTTATGATCAATATTAGGTAAATATTTTCATTTTAATGGCGGGAACATACCTCGTGTACGTATTAGCTGTGGCCGTAATGTGTTGCCAATGTTGCAATGTCACGATAAGTACGTCAAGAAATATCGAAAATAAAATTTATACCTATATAGTTCATTTGGTCATCCTAGAATACCTCATCAAAATGTTATAATAATCTCATCAATGGTTTTGTAAAACGTAGAAGACAAACATACCAACATTTGTTTTTATTTATAGATACCTATAGCAAATACAATTAAGTCATTTATGTATGAATTTATTTTAGGTTTTCGGGTAGTTGATATCCCTAATTAATTCATTTAACAAATCACTACACATTGCTCACACACAGAACAAATTATTGTGCTCATTACAGTTATTGGTCTTGGGGTGGGATTGAACCCACGACACGATTCCGCTTTGTGAAACTTCAATGTGGTAAAATAGGACCAGGGAGTTTGTAAGTTGACATTTTATATACACATGTTTTTTTAAATTGGTTCAAAGTTCAAAAAAGAAATTGATTTGATGTTTCGTAGAACCTATGTCCTCAGTATAAACGCACGAAAAAACGTTTTATTTATATTTTTCAATTTTGATAGCGATCCTCTTGACTAGGTACACTTTTCTACAGCATTCTGTGTAATATAGGTACTTGGAAATACAGCGTTACGTTATGAGTTAATTGGTCTAATTTTCCTTCCGTGTGGTTATCCTTTGGTTGTTTATTGAATCGCAAAATTAATCTTGTCAATAATACAATTGAAGTAATGAATTATTTTAATTTAATAATATACAAGCCACAAACGATATAATAAGCGTATAAGTTGACAAAGAAACGCTAAATTTCGACTGCTGATAAACGCTATTTTTTTCTCCTGTCACCGACTTTTGTTATATGTAATTCCTAGTATAAAAATTACTTTCTTATTACTACAGTCTTATTATTACAGTCTTTCATATTGTGAATCATCTCGTAATATAAACGTATACTAAAAAAAAATTTAGGTACACATAAAAATAGTCTATCTTTGTCTCTAAATTTTTCAATCAATTCAGATTAATAATGATCAATATTTTATCTATTAATTCACAATCTCTTTTTATTTTTCTGGATTAAAGGTCTTTGTAATTTGTTAACTTTATTGTACTTTGAAAACTTGTATACAATACTTTTCTGCTGATCGGCTCAGTAGTAACCGCTTGAAAGTCTACTAAATAAACTCACGTTTATGATGTTCACATCATAAAAGAAAAGAAAAGACACATGAGAAAAGATGATTACCTGGTGCTAAATGTATAGTAGGTTCAGGCTTGTAATACGGCGGCTGTAGTGACCCGTAGCCAGGGTACATGGAGGTGGTCGAAGGGTAGCCGGTGTTCCACTCGCTTGCACCCAGGATGTTGCCACTGGCCTCTGCAAAACACATTAATTACACATCAGAAACTGTTTTATCGATACAACATTATGGAGTATATTGTTAATCCAATATTTTCGTTAATGAGTTGTACTTGTACCTAATAAGTTAAATAATATGTCTGCGATTCTCTAAAGCTATAAAACTATGAAGCATCTTCGTCAATGTAATTGCACCGTAGCCTTTAAATTAAAACATAGTCTTTGTTAATCTTACAGATAAATCAAACTTTATGATAGAGTCGGTACTTTCCATTGACCTACTGCAGTGGAAATTGGTAATAAAATCTCGCAGTACAGAAAAAACCCGAGATATGATAAAATGTTGGAACTCTTAATAACTTTTCGGAATTTCTATAAAATACTGGGTAAATTTCCTATAACATACGATTAAGGACGAAAGTATTTAAAAAACGTACAAGCATTTCTCATGAGCCTGCCAAAGTGACTTTACTCTGCCTGATAGAAAGCATTAGCAGAATACAAGAGTGGTGGTCACCATATTCATTGCGAATGCAGACAATGCCACAATGCAGCATGGTGACCCACACTATAGCGCCCTATTAAGATGCTTCTGTATCATTGCTAATTTTCCAGAAGCTATTCCTGAGACTGGTTAATATTATCAGTAGGTATTTGGGGGCACGGTCGTGCCCCCGCCAAGACGAGCCAAGCGAAGCGTTTTTTTGAACCCTCATAACTTTGGTTTCCGATATACCAGATCGTTCAAACTCTCAGGATGTGATGTTACTAATAGACTAATGAAACGTACAAAGTTTCAAATGCATAGCTCTAATACTTAAGATTTTATTGATACCTAAAAAACACCGATTTCGTCACTGACACATTGATGATCATCAAAACTGTTAGGGTACTTCCTGAAGTGCTAGAAAGATGAAATTTGGTATGTATACTAAGTTTAGTATACAAACAACAAAAAAATTCATAAACCTATTCCTTTTGCTCCCAACCCCCAAATTTGGGGGTGAAAATTTGTATGAGACTTTCACAATTTTTTATGATAGAGGTTTTATTTTTGGTACACGAACCGAAAGAATAAAAAAGAAACTGCCTTAAGCAACTTACAAAAAGAAATAAAATCCCACCAAAAACATTTTCATGTAAAATGTTGCCAAGACGACTGCATATGGCATACCCTGTGAAAAAGGTATCAGATCTCATGTAGAGCCAAGGTTCTGAATCTACATGCCCTAACCCTACCAACCCTAACTTCATAAACTTTACGTCTCAGTAAAAATGTATGGCTTGGCTGTTTTGTTACTTCAGAAACTAGATATTTGCAAACACAAAAGGCATTTGTTTCCTCTTCGTGACGGCATGGTAGCGAAACGGCGAAGCCATACATTTTTACTGAGATGTAGAGTTTGTGAAGTTAGGGTTGGTAGGGTTAGGGCGTGTAGATTCAGAACCTTGGCTCTACATGAGATCTGATATCTTTTTTACAGGGTAGGCCATATGCAGTCGTCTTGGCAACATTTTACATGAAAATGTTTTTGGTGGGATACAATTGTGAACCCAAACGCTCGGTGCTCTAATGGGACTTGCATTTGTCCAACTTTTGATAAGCAATAAGGATGTTTAGGTTTATGATAATCTTAAATTAGGGTAAACGTACTTTACTATCATAAAGTTAGCGCGTTTAATTTTTTTTGTAATTTGTGAACACTTTAAACTCGAGGAAGTTGATAATACACCGAATTTCTACCAATATTAAAATTACTCTTCATTTCTAAAAAAAAATATAAAACAACAAGTGAAAAGATATGTAAATTCAATGGTTATTTAAATACTGTTGCATGTGCGCGAAATATAGGTTGTCAGTAATATTTTATTACGTAATTTACAGGATGTTTACCACAAACATAGATAAACAGTTAGGGTTAATTGAAAAAATGCTAGTTTGGCGAAATTCCTTACGTAATTGACAGGATGTTATACCACAAAAAACGATAAGTTTTTTAGGGGAAATTGGAACTGTTAGGCGACAACTAATTGAAAATTATATAAGGGAATATATTACACTAGAATGGCGAAGAACATTTTGAATTTTATATCTGTCACACGAAGAAACTTGCGCTAGCTTTCTTTGCTACTTTCCTTACAAGAGTTATTGTCTACGATTGGATGGCTATTTCCATTTTCATTAATTGTGAGTAGATCCTGTTCAAAGTTGTTTACTTTTCAGTTGCAGCCATGATACACTGATTACAGATTTTCAAAATAAATTTCGGATCAATTTCACACCAGTATTATACATTGCTTATAAATGTTCAACATCTGATGACCGCACTAAACTCTTAACATATCCTAGTGTTGCTACCGTGACTATTTGACTATATAGATGACCTAAAATATCACTGTTGTTGCCGAGGATTCAGGGGTAGGTACCTTCAAAGTCATATCTTCTGTTGTGGATTTGTGTACGGTGTATTTTTACTCTTTTCCTACAAAACAGTTTTTCCTCTAAACGTATTTAATATTCCACACATAAGTAATAAACTTATTCATTATAATTTAATGTTCAAAATAAATTGCCTTCTTGGAATTAGTTTTGTTAGCTCATTGCTATTCAAAGTGTGTAGGAATCCAACATGGTGTCAATATTTGGTCAGAAATGTGATAACTTTTAGATTTTCATATTTGTTCTCCATGATCACAATAGAAGGCATTAAAGCTACTGTTGTACTTGGAAAGATTTGTGTGTACCTTACGTTACTATATCTTTGAATTAGATACCTAACTCCTAAGCGGGTAAAATAAGGAATGAATGGTTGCATGCAAGTATGTCTTTTCAAAGTTAGATACATATCTACATGAAATAAGAAATAATCCAGCTAGCGAAGCAGCTGCGGGTAAAAACTAGTAAGGTGACCACTATCATCATTCATCCTACCATAGTATTTTAAGTAACTTTTGAAATGAAAACCTTCTCTATATATCTAAATTATTATTACTATACTCTTTGCGCTGTAGCATGGTGCGTGGTGGTTTAATTTAATTTACTACAGTTATTATATATTAATGATTTAATACATTGAGAATGTGGTACAGCTGAAATACTAAGTCATAATTTGTAAATCGCGGCAACTTTCAAGAGTGAAACGAAATGTTACTGAAACTGTCACCCGCACCATGCTACAGCGCAAAGAGTATAATGTGGGGTTCATGTGGTGACGAATTAGAAATACGGAGTGTCATCACCCCTATTATTCCCATGGGTGTCGTAAGAGGAGACTAAGGGAGCAAAATACGGAGGACAACATCAATGCAAAAAGACCAACCCGTCTGACCAGCGTGGTATATAGTAAGCCAAAAATGTATTTAAGTAGAGGCCGATGTCCAGAAGTGGACTGTTAAAGGCTTTTTTATTTGTTGATAAAGATGATGAATAATAAGTTATGGAATCAGGCGTTACTTTGCGGAAATCCATGACATTAAATGCTATGAAATATATTTAGCTTTAATTCCGCGAGACAAATATCCAGGTCTGAAAGCAGGGCACAAATCCCACCGTCATGCATATGTACACATACAAAACAAGTGAGAAATAATTAGCATGCCATGCAACCAAACCGGGAAACGCCCCGTGGAGGGGCGAAACACGTGTCGAGTATAGGTTTGGTTGCATGGCATGCTAATTATTTCTCACTTGTTTTGTATGTGTACATATGCATGACGGTGGGATTTGTGCCCTGCTTTCAGACCTGGATATTTGTCTCGCGGAATTAAAGCTAAATATATTTCATAGCATTTAATGATGAATAATAATAAATAAATAATAAATATTTCGGACGTCTAACACACAACGTCATCTAGTCCCAAGTTAAGCAGAGCTTGTGTTATGTGTACTAGGCAACTGATACAAATACATATATACTTTTTTTTTGTAATTACATACATATTATACATATAAAGAAACCAAACTCCGCAACAAATATTTGTAGATCATACAAACATTTTGGTCCGACCCGGGAATCGAACCCGAGACCTCATGATCAGCAGTCGCACACGCCAACCGCGAGACCAACGAGGCAGTATATGTGGGGTCCTTTTTAATTTCGAATAGATTAAGGGTGGCAGTTAAATGTACGGACTCAAATTATCGTCAATGCGTGTAGTTAGCGTTACTTCTAGTATAAGCGACGCGTATACTAAATCTTAGTATTTAATATGTATGTCATGAGCACGGAACCGGTCGCGTGCGAATTGGGATTGCCAGCTGATTCATACAAACGTGTAGATGTAATTCATAACGAAAGTGAGGTCAAACCCAAACTAAGGATCCAATTGACACAGTTTGTGACGTTCATACTATTGTAAGCGGATTATGGTTATGTTAATGTCAATCGTTATTCGATCTTTGTCTAAAAACTAAAAAGATTACACCTGCTTACAGAATCTAATGGTCAATGAACAAATTCGATAGTAAAGTTTTTATTTGTAAATATTATTTGTTAACTTAATTAATACTTAATATATAAAGCTAAAGGGTTTGTTTGTTTGTTTGAAAGCGCTAATATCAGAAACTACTGGTCCTATTTGAAAAAGTATATTAGTGTTAGATACCCCATTTATCAAGGAAGGCTATAGGCTATTTATACTATGATTATGCATTCTAAATTAACTCTATTATTTTTCTGTCTGTGTGTTACGCTTCACAGCTAAACGGGGGCACCAATTTCAATCGACCACCAGTTTTTCTTGCAGGATTTACTAACCCCCGATGCAAAAAGAGGGGTGTTATAAGTTTGACGTCGAAGTATGTCTGTCTGTCTGTGGCATCGTAGCTCTCAAACGGATGGACCGATTTCGACACGAGAATTTTATATGTATATATTAGATGTAGGAAGCCGTTTGGTGGTGGATCAAGAATACGAAGTGTGGCTATCTATCGTCCCGTGGGTGTCATAACAGCGAATGAACTAGAAATGGTTTTATTTTAACGAATGTATTAAATTCGTCAAGATAATGACTAAGACAATTTTACATCATCACATATTTCATGCCTCTCTAAATAGGATTCCGGCAGTTACAACATAATTTCTCAGATGTGTGACTCATTCATGTGGCAGCTACTTATAATTATAAATCCTGGAGAAAGTACGGTATTTACCGCTCACTTTGACCTTGGCGTATTGCCAAATGATGGTCAGGGGTTACATGAGTATTTTTTACATAAATACCGACTACAAACAGCTAACATATCTACATATACCGTATAACATAACTTATATAGGCATGAGTAATTTCGTTATTGCTTCTTAATCACAAACAACCTTATTCTAGACCAAATAAAGAAAATTGTCATGTGAAGAGAGAGAGGAAGAGAGAGAGCCACGATGATTTCAACATGAACGGGCCGACTCGACCAGGGCGGTACCACCATCTCACAGAAGAACAAACTAAAATGATAGCATTCGTGCTATCGTGTTTCGTTGGTGAGTGCGAGACCGGAGGCCCAATGATGGAGAAACATCTCAATAGGCCGTCATAGTGTGGCTCACCATGCTGCATTGTTGCACTGTCTGCAATCCCAATGAGTAATGGTGACCACCACTCCTGGATTCTGCTCATACTTTCCATCAGGCAGAGTAGAGCCCAGATTTATAAAAAAAAAACATAAACAAAAATGGTGATAAAAGAAAGCGTCTTTATTTAGCATTCTAAGCTATTCAGCAGGTAGAAATAAAGAAAACGATCAAACAAATGTTAGAGAAACACAAGTCTGTAATATTGTTAAAGATTAGTTACTTAGGTAATATGACTAATGATTATTTTATAGCCATATAGTGATCCTGACAACGCTTATAACAGTTATAACGTAAAATGAAGAAACGCAATTTCTAACCACAGACACTACAGTGATGCATTACTAAAGGGTGTTTCCAAAACGTGAATCGTTTACTTTATTATTACTGTGTACTGACTCAGTACCGGTAAAGCCGAGCTTACTGTGTGGGGTTTACTAGAAACATTCAACATACACATTTACACATAAATACATATGTATTTGATTTATTGGTTCAGTAGTTAAAAAATATGAAGATCGCCAAGTGGCCAATGGAAAACAAATACAGTTATATTAAGACATTGAACTGTCTACTACTGTACTAACTGAAGTAGTGATTTGTGATGGTAATTACTAGGCCCGTCGTGGGTTCGAGTCCCACTCAGGACATTTAATTGTGCGATGAACACGATCATTTGTTGTGTCAGCGTGTAATTTATCTACAACATGTATGGACATATTTCGTTATTCATAAGTATATTAATCGGAACTCTCCTTTCTTAACACAAGCACTGGTTTCGGATCAGATGGCCGTGTTTGAGATATGTGAGATGAAATGATATTTATTTGTAAGTAAATCTTTTCAGATATTTTTACACGTCGGACTTTACAGCTAGAAGAGACCAGCATTTCCTACGACTCACTCTGGGAAGAAATGCCGAAACAAACCACAGAGATGTCCTTTTTTTTTATCAAAACAAAAAAAAAATCTGTGCGAGTACAGTATAGTATCTGGGTTGGCCTTTTGAAGAATGGACCATAGTTTTGAGTCGGCCTGTCCCTATAGACGGCATACGAGCCCCAGCCATCGTGTTACGACCCGAAGCGCGACACTACCGTCAACAGGACATTTGGGTGGGCCGGGGAAACACTCAAAGCCACCAGAAATATACTAAATATGAACTTATATTACAAGCCTAGAAGGTTGTAGTGTGAGGTTAGTATTATGAGTATTATGACAAAATAATGCCATTACCAAGAGAAAAGCTAAGACCACGGCTAAGGCAACCACTAGTACAGAATAAACGCATCAAATTTTTACATCACCCTGGTTGGTTGACTGGTAGAGAATGTCCCATGGCATTAAATCCGCCTTTGTACAACTTGTGCATCAAGATTTAATAAATACACATATCAAAAGTGTCTAGGGATCAACATATGTGTCTAGGGATCAACATATATTTTTGCAATAACTTTTCTCCTGATTGATATTAATTAAAATTTTCTTTAAGGATTCATCAAATAAAGTGTTTTCGTTTGTCACAGTAACGATAAACCAAGTCACCTTTGCATTAATAAAGAAATTTGCCATTTTCCTAATAAAGGGATTTTTGACATTTGAACCACTAACATTAAAGTTCGAAAAAAAGACTGAAATAACAGTTTTCTTTAAAATTTTATTAGGTAACTTAAACAATTAATAATCCGTGTTTCTACCGCGAACACTAACAACACAAGAACATCGGTTTGGCATACTCAAAATGAGTTCATCCAAACACGCTGTGGAATGGCCGCCCATGTTCGTTGCAACAACAAAAAAAGGTCTTCTTGCGACTGGATACCCCCATATTCGGCAGAGCTCTTCTCTGTAGCATATCCCATGCATGCTCAATCGGGTTCAAGTCTGGCGACTGAGCAGGCCAGGGCCAAAGCCACATCTCAATCTCAAGAAATCTGCATAAAAATGCTTGATCCCTAGACACTTTTGATGTGTGTAAATAAGAGTCTAAGAGCCAGTGAAGATAGACCTTAACCAAATAAGATTTTTTGTTAAATTTATTTAATGAATGAACGCATGATAGATAAGCTATGCTTATCGCATAGTTGTCTTGACTATTAGAACGAAGTTCCTTATGGGGCGTTGCGGAGGGGTACCCTAGCCGGCAAAAAACGTCCACAACGTAAGATTGACGCCTCGGAGTCAAAATGGTAGCGTATGAGAATGATGTGAGGTCTCGGGTTCGAATCCCGTGTAGGATCAAATTTGTTTTTTGATCTACAAATATTTGTTTTTTTGGAGTTTGGATGTTTTTATGTATAATATGTATGTATTAACAAAAAAAAATGTGAACGAATTTTTTTTATAATCTGTAAGTTGCATGTAACAAGTACGGAGTAACTCTAGACAGTCAGACGGACATCTTGTTTCAGAAGAGATTACTAGGTGGCAGCACAAGTTTAGTTATATTTTTATTTTTATCGTTAATAATAAAAATAGTAGTTTATGATGTTGATGATGATGATGGTTTCGTCTATGGAAAAATTTCTATTATTTTTTCTGAAAAATCAGCGAAACGATTTAAAATTATATCGTGTATTTAAAATTCTGTTATATAGTGCATTTAAAATTGTATTCTATCTATCTTTCACTTCAATTCTCTGCGATGGTAATCGCCTCCTTTTTATTTTTATCGATAAAAAAAGTCATGAAAAAAAATGTATACCCAAATAATTATTTTCTTTATACCTTGAATAGAACTTGAAATAAATATTTTTATGATAAGGAACTTCGTTCCTATCTGGTGTCCCTCGACACCACACGACTTTTTTTAAATTACATTAATTTTAATCACTCTTGTTCTGTAAACAGTATAAACATGTTGCCTTGTTTTTATTATTCCTTTTTTTACAAAATTTAAAATAAACTTTAATTCCTAACTTTTTTTTGAATTATTAAGTAAATAAAAAGTAAAAAATTGTATCTACGAAAGTAATAATCCGAGTGTAAATGTTTTTGTTTATTGGTGTGTGTATTGTTGAATGTGTAGTGAAACATTGGCGAGAGACTCAGTTTTATACAATTCATTATTATGTTAATTCGTACGTTAGCTTTGTATGTATATTCGTTTTAAGATTGTGTACGCATTGTATACCCGAGGAGGAGCACGTACACATTTATTTAAATTCGCGACAGCAATTTTGGCGCTTTCGCAGTAATAATGTTTGTAGCCATTTACGTTTGTAAGCTTGTCTTATTGTTTTGTTTCTTTGATTAGTACATATAAAGAGACATGTCTGGCCCTTTGTCTGTTTCATAGAAATTAATCATTAATATTAACGTCGATGTTGTTGACCTCATCCCACATGTGATTTTCTTGTGGGATAGGTTCGTATTCACCTGAAGTTGAACTAACTTTTAAGGAAAAAGTATTCTGGAAATGTTTTTATTGGTTTCTACATCATCACAGTCAGTAAAGTAAGACCTAGCGGAAATAAAGAAGGAAAATATACTTTAAATGTTTGTAGACTATATTGACAATGAATATGACACTTCTATATCTGTGAAATTATAATAAAGAGTTTGCTAGATTCCATAGGTATGCCTAGGCATTTAAAGGTTACAAAGAGGTAGGGATGGAATTTAATGACTGCTAATGCTGGAAATCGAAGTGACGTCAGCTTCAGAAGTAATTAATTAATTATTAGTTCTGATGGATTTACTACCCATACATGGTCACCTGTAGCTAATTGAGGCATAAATGCATACCTTGCCTTCTCTCAGAGTTACGTGGAGTGGTTGGGTATGCTTCACTCACTCGGTGAAAAAGATTTTAATTGTTTTTCTGCGAGATCATGGCTTGGTCATGACTGATACGTATTTCTCCCCAAGAATATAACAGGATAAATACGAGTATATATTTTTAATTCTACCATACCAACATAATACCATCTATTACCAAGCTAAGCAGAGCTTGTACTATAGATACTAGAAGTCTGATAGTACAAATAGTCCAAATAGACATACTTTAGATATTTTTTAGTAAAAACATATAATATATTATGCATGGAAAATTCCTAAACTCTTAAACAATCTACTAAACTTTCAGATCCTACCCGATTAGAAACCGAGACCTCAAGCACAGCAGTCTCATATGCTACCACTGTACCATTGAAGCAGTCATACGAGTATACTTTGTTGAGACTCCATATTATTATTGTTTAAATTAAACAAAAGAGCCTGGTTAGTTAGTGGTACATGTAATGCATCATTTCTACTTCATTTTTACCTTTAAACTCTGAATATATCCTTATGATAACTTTATCTTATTTCCGCCAGGTCACAATATTAATTAACAAAATGTTTCAATTTAATTTAGCTCAGTTACATAAAGAATTTCCCCCTTGGTTTTTTATATTTAACTTCATGGGATGACATCAACGGATTTTAATACTTTTAAATACGCTTTTATTAGCTGCACATGTATGTTTGTGTCTTTGTTTCTATATACATATAAGCTATTTTTCTTTTTATTTATTAAAAATGTATCTGTCGTAAACGGCAAATATTTTACGAAAAAATTGGTGAAATTTTTTATAGTATATAGGCCAAACGAGCAGACGTATCGCCTTATGGTAAGCGATTACCGCTGCCCATGGACACCCGCAACACCAGAGGTGTCACAGGTGCGTTGCCGGCCTCTGGGGGATGGGGAAGGGAATGGGAGGGAGAGGATATCGGAGGCCCATACCCCAACCCCTCCCGGTTGGGGTATGGGCCTCCGATATCCTCACTCACTCAGTGAAACAGAAAGAAAACAGTGAAAAGAACCAGGAACCGACGAGCAAGCATGCAGCGATTGATGAATGTGGGCGAAGCAAAAAAGGTGTGTCAGAACAGGACCGTAGTAAGTAGAGATTAATTGTTTCTGCATACGCTCTAGGAGACAAGCGTAATTTTACGCTTTTTTACACACATACCATGTGTCCCAAAATTCAACGATAAGCGGGCGCCAAAAGGTAGACCTGCTCATGAGTACGTAAGGAAAAATAATAAAAAAAATATACCTAGTTTTTTTATAGTTACAAGAAAAATTTTGAATTTCTTTGAAAATTTACACCCTTCATTTTTTTTTATTTATTTATTACTTAGTGGTGTCCATACTTTTTTTTTACAAGACCATGAGTCAAAGTACACTAAGAGTAAAAATATTTCAAAATTGTAGGGAAAAAAAATATTTTGAACGTTTTTTGTGTAAAAACTGCGGGTAATTTGGTGTTTTTAAGAGTTGTGGTGAATAGTAGCAATATCATGAAAGGTATAAATTTTATGCATGCATACAATGTGGCATGGTGATTCACACTATGGCAGCCTCTAAATATGCTTCTGTATCATTGGGCCTCCGGTCTCACACTTACCCACGACAACACGAAAACTGTCACTTTAAGTTGGCCTTCTTCTCGTTATTAAAATTGTATCTATAGGTATCCATCTAGGTATATCAGTTATGGCAATGTGGATATGCATACAAACACTATATGGTTACTTCATTAAGTTACTTAATTAGTTCTAGTCGATTCCATCCTTATTTCCTCCTTTATATAACTTATTTGCCATTGTCAGATACCGTTAGGTGTTTAACTTAGCATTTCAGTTAGCAAGTAATTCTTAAATAACATTTTTGGCAACTTACGTAATGTATTTAAGATCTGGTAAGACTTGCTTGTCATTCTAACGTGAACAACTATACAAATTTTATAAAGAGTCAAAGGTTGTGAGTTTGTGAGGTTGTAGGGTCTCTGGATCTACTGAACCGATTTCGAAAATTATTTCACCAATAGAAAGTCATACTATTTATGAGCGTCATGGGCAACATATTAATCCGAAAAATATAGAAGTTTGTTATTTTATCAGTTTGAAGAAATAATCACGCGAGTGAAGCTGGGGGCAATAGCTAGTGTGTAATAAAAATAATAATAACAAACTTCTGTCAATCGATAAACGTAAAAAGTTTAAATCATTGTCAATCTTTGTTACATTACGACAAACGGTTCGACGGTAATAAATTAATTATCATTATCCTTTGTTCGCACTCACAAACCACAAACATACATCTTGTAATTATGTAACATTTGTATAGGTACCTATAAATGAAGAAAAAACACTGGACAAGTGTGAGCCCAATTTGCATACCGGGGTTCCGTAGAAACTTGTCTGTGGATACTAATATAATAGATCTCGGAAATCGATTCTTAGTGATAAACATAACTATTCCGTTCTTAAAATATTATCCTTTATTAAATAATAAAAGATGTGTCATGATCAATTCGCTTGATTATAAGTTTAAACAACTATAAAATTTATTTTTTGAGTGATATGCAACCACGACTCTCAAATCTTTTACTTTACTTATGCCGTACGACACTGCTTCTTGCAAAATTTTATGACTTTAGATCAAGTGATATAGGGGAAGCACCTGTGATTCACCCAAGAAATGTTGAAATATTATTTTAAAAGGCCATATCTTTAATAGCATTAACTTAGCGGACTACTTGATATTGATAGCAACTTAATACCATCACCATCATAAGTTTAGTCTCTGCTCACTCACTCTATTAGTCGACTCTCTATCACACGGAATAAACGAGGGTGGTGACGTGGTGATACTTCGTATTTTTAGTCCATCACCATTATGGATACCATCATCTATGTTCATCATCATCTTCCTAGCCTTTATTATTCCCAAGATTTGGGGTCGGTTACTAGTTCAACCGATTTTACTTGAATATCAGTTTTTACACGGAGCGACTGGCATCGGACCTCCGAAACCCTAAACTGAATTCGAAGATTGAACTAGTTGTCAGTATATTTGAGGGCACTGACTCCCCAATAACAATTGCCATAGATGTTCATGACAACCGGGACCGATGGCTTAACGTCCTCCGAGCGGGACACACCGCCATCTTCCATACTCCGGGCTGCTATTTACAATTTCTTGTAAGAAAAACCCAATAACAGTCCGACCCGGGAATCGAACCCGAGACCTCTTGATCTGCAGTCGCTTATGCTAACCACTAGACCAACGAAGCAGTTATCACCATAATTAATAAAGTAGAAGTATCTGTTTGTAATTTCAAATTAATAATTTTTCACTTAATGCATAATACGAAACTATATAGGTACGGTACTTACACCAAAACAAACAATTTAAAAAATGTTGTTCGTCTTTCTGTTAGTTTTGGAACGATTTCACCGATTTTGACGGGACTTTCACTGGCAAATAGCTGATGATATAAAGAGTTATTTAGGCTAATTTTATTTTAGTAACGTCTCGTTAGACTCGTCTTGTAAAGTCTCGTCCACTCTCAACTGAGTAACTTCCTTTCCAAAAACTCCCTACTGAACCCCTTCCAATCCGGCTTTCGTTCTGGTCACAGCACAACTTCTGCGTTTGTACACATCACGGATAGTATTAGGCTAGGCATGGATAGTGGAATGATCACAGTTCTCACCTTGCTCGATTTTAGCAACGCTTTTAATACTGTAGATTTTCACATCCTGCTCGGTATACTACGGTCTCTTAACATATCTCCAAGGACAATTGATTGGTTTCATAGTTACCTGTCTGGTCGCCGGCAACGTATTAGCATTGAAGACTCAAAGTCCTCATGGTGCGGTATTTCTGCTGGTGTACCACAGGGTGGCGTTCTATCTCCTTTACTCTTCGCGGTTTTTATAAACTCAATCTCTAATCAATTAAATTCTTTCTACCACCTTTATGCAGATGATCTACAAATATATACACAAGCAAGGATTAACCTGTTACCGGAAGCTTTCAACACACTTAATGCTGACTTGCGTCGTATTGGCGAATGGAGTCATAATTATGGCCTCAAAGTTAATCCTGTAAATACCCAGGTGTGTGTTGTTGGTAGTCCTGGGATGGTCTCAAAAGTTAACTGGACACAACTGCCTCAGATACAATTCGATGGCCCCACCCTTGAGATAAGACACATACATACATACATATATATAATTATATTAGAATTAAAGAACGCTGTGTATGTCCCCACAAAAACAAACACTAAAACACATCATACATTTGTTCACACGAGCCTATAAAATAAATACAATAATACCTGATACACACGCCGCATGCTTCCTTTACTAGTTTGTTATTTAGTATTAAGAGTTTGTATCTAGTAAGTGGCCAGAGCGACTAACCACTGACGACTCATCACACAGGTTTATACCTAGTTTGAGGGTCAGAGGCGTCTCGCTGTTTGCCCCATGTGAGTTCTTGTATATCAACTGGACATTATGCACTAATTTTGTAAATTACTCAAATAAAGATTTAAAGATTAAAGTACTAGTGTCAAAAATTTGGGTATATACATCGATAGTATTCTATCTTGGGGCCCACAGATACAAGAAGTCAGTCGTAAGATTTTTGCTTCTGCCGGGTCTCTCCGAAGACTGCGTAACTTTCCTCCGACTGCAACTAGGGCTGCACTTGCACAAGCTCTTCTCCTCCCAACTCTCGACTATGCCGATGTCAGCTATCTAGATCTCACTGAAGCACAACTTGATAAGCTTGAGCGACTACAAAATCTCTGTATACGATTTGTATTTGGCTTGCGAAAATATGATCACGTCTCCGAATTTCGTCAACTGCTCAAGTGGTTTCCGATTCGCTCTCGCCGGAATACTCATATACTCACATTTCTCTATAACATCTTGTTCAATCCTAGAGCTCCCTCCTACCTCAAAGAACGATTCAAGTTCCTTAATGACACACATGTAAAATGTCTAAGGTCATCCGAAGATTTGACGCTGGAGATGCCACTGCATTCCACAAAATTTTATGACCAGTCCTTCACTGTTCAAGCTGTGGAATGCACTGCCTGTAAACATCAGGCAAGCTCAAACAATAAGTAGATTCAAGAAGATGGTCCATGACTATTATGCATCATAATTGAGTCAGTCAGTCAAATGTAATTTAATGAAGTAATTTTAGTTATGTATAGATTTGTATGTTTATTTATTGGTATGTATAAGTATCTGTTTTATATCTATGTGTGTATGTTTGTATATATGTATATATTTCTGTGTATAGATATAAATTTCTTCAAACTCAATGCATATTCAACTACTAATGTCTCCCTTAAACATTTGATCCATCCTGAGGTTGCCTAGAACATATTGCTTTTAGCAATAAGACCGCCCTTTGTACACTACAAATCGGACTTTTTTGTGTATTCTTATTTAATTCTGTAATATGGTGTGCAAATAAAGAGTTTTCTATACTATTCTATTATATTAGTTACCTGCTGTACCTTTAAAGCAATAACCATGGGCAACACTGCGAGTAACTTTTAAAAAACAGAGTCGTGACAGAATACTAAGACGGATCGATATAAATAGTAGATCTATATAGATAGACGAGAGATCGAGATATAGATAGATAGTCAACGAAATGGTTTTTAGTGATAGAAAGAACCTTAAAAATGTAGGTATATATAAGGAGTTGTAGGTATACTGACGTAGGTATACATAGACCTCTTGTTTGTTTATACAGTTAGTATTTATACAGCCTATCACTCGTTTAGTGAGTAATATTATTTGTTTCTCAATTGTTTAGTATTACTTGTTTTGAAGTCACTACTTGTTTGGAAATCCCTGTATTAAAATTGAGTCACGAACGTCCTTGCCTTATTTACTTATTTAGCATATTAAAATCAAGTTCTTAACTTACGTATTTAGTATGTTAGTAAGCTAGACCATTTATAAAAACCTAACTAGTCAAAGGTAGTAGGTATAACCATATCTCGGTGCGTAAAAGTCAGTGTTCGTGATCATTAATCCACGGTCTTCTTTTGTATTGAACTTTTTATTAAATACTAGTTATTGCCCGCGGCTCCGCCCGCGTGTATGTCAGTTATCGCGATATATAGTAGCCCATGTGTTATTCTGATGTATAAGCTATATTACTGTAAAGTTTCATCCAAATCCGTTCAGTAGTTATTGCGTGAAAGAGTAACAAACATCCATCCATCCATACTTACAAACTTTCGCGTTTATAATATTAGTAGGAAGTAGGACTAATCTAATTTTGGCCTCTCGTAGATATAACAAAAAAAAAGTATAAAAAATATTAGTCTGCTTTTAATTTTTGTTTACTGTCTTTGGAAAATTTTATTCTTGTTTGTATTCTTTGTTAGATTTTTTTAATTATTATTATTATTTTATTATTGTATATATCAAAATTATATGGTACTTAATAATAATCTAGCTTAAACTTTTGCTTTGTTAAGTGCTTGTAAATAGTACGGGATTCCCCAGCTAATAAAACGCAATAAAATTTTAATATGTTAATAGTCAACACTCGCGTGTCTAAATAGGATAATCCGTCTCATTTCTAAAAATGACTCACGTTACATGCGAATATTATTTACATCATTTACCAATGCATTGCAATCTTGTTTGATTTTAATAAAATATCTTACATTCTAAAACTTGTAGTCATAATCTCTTGGAATTTATGTCTTGGTTTAGCTCACAAATACAGTTGATACTAAATACTTTTCATTTTTTTTTTTTTTTTTTTTTTTTTTTTTTTAAGTTTTGGCTGCGCCAAAATGACTCTGCTCTGCCTGATGGAAAGCACGAGCAGATTCTAAAAGTGGTGATCACCATCCTCAATGCGAATAAGGACATTGCAGCATGGTGGCCTACACTATGGCCGCCTAGTGAGATGCTTTTTTACGCCCCGCTTAAAGGACCCGGGATCATATTGGGAGGGAAACACGTGCGCTGGAAGTGAGTTCCAGGTTTTGACCGCTCGGCACAGAAAGGACGAACCGAAGCGATGAGTACGAGATCGTATGTCTACCACTCTGAAGCGGTGACTTCCAAGGCCGGCACGTGTTGTCCTGTAGAGGAAGGGGGAAGGGGGGACCAGTTGGAAGAGCTCCTCAGAACACTCTCCGTGATACAAGCGATAGAGTACTGCCATAGAGGCGACATCTCTACGCAACTGCAGGGGCTCAAGGGACTCGGTGGCTTCAGGACTGTTGACAATGCGGATTGCTCGCCGCTGCAACCGGTCGAGAGCGTCAAACAGGTACAGTGCGGCACCATCGCAAAGATGAGAACAGTACTCTACGCACGAGCGAACCTGGGTCTTGTAAAGAAGACACAGATGCTCGGGCGAGAAGAACCGTCTCACCTTGTTTAAAACACCTAGCTTCCGCGAGGCCGCTTTAGTGACACTCTCAACATTTTAGCCTAAACTGTTATATATCTGAGGCTTGTAGAGGTTCTATGCTAGTCGCTCCGTGGAAAAACTGATGTTCTGGTAAAACCGGTGAAATTAGCCGACCCCAAATAATAAAGGGTAGAAGGAAAATATTATGATCTGAGGCAAAGGATCTTCTCAAATTCTTCTGCATGTCCTCACATCACTTCAGTACTATCAAATACCATAACTTTTGGAGGCTCACTCACTCCATTTTTGGAGGCTTTGACAACCGATTGATAAGCATTAGGCTTATTTAACAAGCGCTTATTTAAGAGCGATTTAACTCTACTTGAAGTCAATTTAGTCTGGCAGTGTTATTACCTAGATAGACTGATCATTTTTTTGATATGTAGTTTTTTTATCATATCACCGTGGGTGAGCCACGCTTTGGCATGCATGGGCCGGCTCGACCGGAGTGATACCACGGCCTCTCAGAAAACCGGTGTGAAATAGCGCTTGGCCGGCAACGCACTTTTGACGCCTCTGGTGTTGCGGGTGTCTATGGGCTGCCGTAATCGCTTACCATCAGGCGATACGTCTGCATGTTTGCCCCCTATTCCATAAAAAAAAAATATTAAAAAATTTCATATTTACTACTTTTACTTTAGATTTATCTCCGTGGTGATAGATTAAGAATACAGAGTGTCACCATCCCTATTCATCCTGAGTGTATCTTAAGAGTCGTCTAAAGGCGCGTATCTACCGAAATTGTTGGCAATTTCAGTGTTTCCAACAGTTTGAAACTCTTTTGAAAATCGCCAACTTTTGTTTCCATTGTGTCTACACCGAATCGCCAATAATTTGAAAAACATTCGAACTAAGCGTCTCCACAGAGCCAATAAATAACTGCAACAAGCGTATTCTTTTGATGTTTACCGCCAAAAACTGAAACACGGTTCTCAACATTTGTTGACAAGTTTTGTTGGCAACACAAGGAAATTACAGACACTTTCGTCACCAACACGTGTTGACAACACAAAAGTTGCCAACTTTTGTTCGGCGGAGACTCGGCTTAAGGGAGCAAAGGAAACAAAACTCTACGTATATCAACCCGTTCAGTTAGCGTGGCGAAGAACCTCCTTTCTAAAGAGAGGCCTATGTTCAGCAGTATACTATTAAAGGCTGTTGATGATGATGGTGATGACGATGATGACGACTTTAGAGTTACTTACTATTTGTATTTTTTTTTTCTTTTTTAAAAGACAACTCCCTCACTAGGAATAAATCCTGTGTCGCGGGGGACTTTGCAAACATACATGAAACGGACACATAGAACACCCAGACTCAGAACAACAATTTGTGGATCACACAAAGTGTTGTCCTACGTGGGATTTGAACCCACGACACTTGGCGAAGAAGGAAACGGCGTGGTGACCGTTAAACCACTAGGCCAAACGTGCAGTTTATAAGACACAGTGTAAACAAATTCTAATAATTGTATCAAAACGCCTTTGGCGAGAACTAATCGTCATGGGTATATACCTACTCGTGCATTGACGCAAGTAAATGACCCTGGCGAATCCAGTCTTTATAAATCTTCCTTTCTAGTCGGTCTTTGAATGTGCTCAATGTCTTTTTAAATTCTACATTATTCTAAGTGAATTACAATGATAAAATTGATATAAAAGGTAGTTTTTTATTTCATTAGAAATCTTAAGAATTCATAAATAAGTGTCTAAATTAAATTATACAAGTAAAATTTTAACAACATAAAAACTGACTTCAAGGTTCGACTCGATTTCTCTTGGATGCCATCATCAGATCTTAGTGCCTTTATCATGGTACCACCGTTGGGATATCTTCTTTCCATTAAAGAAAGAATCATCAAAATCGGTTCATAAACGACGAAGTTATCCGCGAACACACATAAAAAAACATATATACGATCGAATTAAGAAAACTCCTCCTTTTTTTGAAGTCGGTTAAAAAGAGTAATCATCGAAATTCATACCACTAGACCGCTTTAAACATTCTAAGAAAGCTAACTTTTGAGTTTTTTGCGCTCAGTAGAAATAACTACTTAGATGAGAAATTAAGTTATGATGATAAATACTGTCATACACTCAAATAGGCTTTTTTATTTTAAGCTGAGTTCTCTAAAGCTGTCCTTTATGCTGACTAAACTTTACTACTAGAGTAGGTAGTACGGTTTAGTCACATAGGGGTAGTATATGTAGTCAACGTTAGTAACATTACAACTAGGTATTCTAGTCACGTAAATCGGGAAAATATTATTAGTAATATTTAAATATATATAACAGTGTTGTTTGAAATACGTATGGAACAGTAAAACAGTTAAATCGGTGCAATAATTATACGTAAACCACTTACGTCAATCGCATGACATCTGCGTTTGACTGAGTCACGGTTAGCACGATTGTAATTTAATTCATAGAAAATTATGCGCTAGGAGCCAATGACCACGGATTTCATGATTTTCCACGAATATTTTTTTGTGATGGCAAAAAGTTTGAAATAGTAAGATTTTAGATAGTAACAAATACTTTTATATCTAGAACTAACGAGAGACGTTAGACTCGGAAACTCTCTGCAACTATGAAATAAATATTTTATTAGAGAAGCTGCTTATAGAGGTTTTGTTTTTTTTTTTTAGGACAACTTCCGCACTAGGAATAAATCCTGTGTCGCGGGGGACTTTACAAACATACATGAAACGGACACAAAGAACACCCAGACTCAGAACAACAATTTGTGGATCACACAAAGTGTTGTCCTACGTGGGATTTGAACCCTCGACACTTGGCGAAGTAGGAAACGGCGTGGTGACCGTTAAACCACTAGGCCAAACGTGCAGTCGATGTTAGTTAACTACACGGTAGTCAGTGAAAGAACACAGCGAACGGACTAAGTAATAAAAATGTAAGGCACTCTTTAATAAGGCTTATGAAATATGATACATTCTAAGTGAAGCGGATAGTTAATAACAAATGAGTTGCATATTCTGAAATTCATACCAACAATACGCTTTCAAACTATAGGTTGCAAAAGAATTTGCTAAAGAGATAAAAAGGACAGTAAAAAATCACTCGATTTAAGTATCACATCAATTTTGAAGTATTTTAATAAGTAGATTGAACCGTTTCTGTTTATCTTTATGAATACATTATTAATAGCGCTTTATTTATACATACCTATTTATCGTCTTTGTGCAACCAGTTTGTGGTACTTTCAATGATCCCATAAATGAAAAGATTGAATACCATATAATTATAATGGTAATCAATTGTACATGTAAGGTATGTTGGCTTATACTCATATACATTGAAGTGAGAAGGAAAATGCATACATTGTTTGACTCTGTTTAAATATATGAGCCCCGATTAGGGAAGTACTGCAACTCTACAAAAGATTGCAGCTATGTGAATATAGAGTAGTGTGTTTTGCTTTTAGTTGCATTGTTAGCTATCGTTAGACTCTCGGTCAAAAGTCTCCCTTCGTATTAAGGTAAAGACAAGGGAAAGAAACTCTTTCCTTTAAAGAATCCAGTTTCCCACTCTTTAACCATTTAAAGGCTTAAATGGCGCATTTACTTAATCAAAAGTCCTCCTTATAGTCTATTTTCTACAGCGCACGGTTATCGATTGTAAAGTATATTTTAACTTTTAAACTTTCGAGTTCCATGATATAATAATTATTATTTTTGCGGGAATTAACGCGATCACTTATTTCAAGGTATTACATACCGACGTGGACGTTTCGACCAGGTTGCACTGGCCGTGGTCACAGGCTGACAGTCAGCCTGTGACCACGTAACACCACCAGAGGTATGTAATACCTTGAAATAAGTGATCGCGTTAATTCCCGTAAAAATAATTATTATTATGAGTATATTTTAAATTTATTCAGTATTTTTTATATTTATATGCCTATTTGTGTATGTATCCATACTAATATTATAAGTTCAAAAGTAACCGTCTGTCTGTCTATCTGTTACGTTTATAAGACTAAACTGCATCGCTGCACCGATGTCAATGAAATTTGGCATGGAGATACATTGATTCCTGAGAATGGACTAACTAGCTAGTATATTTATTAGTTTATGCCAATTGCATCTGTTTCTAGACAACTATAATCTCGATGCCTACCTCACTCGATCAATATACCCCCCAAAGGTTGGCTGGTAGAGAATGCCTAGGGCACAAAGCCCGCCGATGTACATAAGTGCATGAAGTTGTAAACAAAAATTAAATGCTTGAACATCCGTTCAATCAGAATATGCTCAAACAAATATTAAAAGCAAAACATTTGTGAAACAATACCGAATATAACGTAATTCAAGTAGAAGCAGTTTATTAATCCAAAGTGTATTCGATAATGATTTTCCCTAGTCGATGCCACTCACACACGGACCAGCCGCACTGAACGAATCCACTTCATTTTGCGGCCAGCCTGAACTGTTCCTAATTTTGCGCGCTCGCACATGAAATTAAAATCGGTTTAATGTATAAATGTGATATGCACTTAATTAATATTTAATTAGGTGTCTAAATAAAAGCGCTTTGCATTTGATGTTGCGGTTCGCGATACTACTGTAATGTAAAATTATGTACTTTTTGTTAAATAATTGTTTTATGTTGGTCGTCACATATTTGCAGGTCATAATTGGCAGTGATTTGTGCCAAATATGAACATAAGCATTTATATTATATATTTCCAAGGTAGTAGAGCCACGCTGATTTCAGCACGAACGGGCCGGCTCGACCGGGGCGATACTTCTCTCGCACAGAAGATCAGCGTAAAATGACAGCGTTCTTAATAGCACGGTTACCCGATTCGAAGTTGTAATTGGTGTCTATAAGTATCTGGAATACAAGACATAATTCTCTACAAATGTAATAACCCTGTTTAAAACAGCTCTAGTGAAAACCACTACTACTCATCATGATCCTCAGCAGTAAGTGAGTACTACAGCACTTTTGAATCATTTGATTCTCGAACGAATCGAGTCACTTTAAAAATCCAAGATAACAAAGCACATGAAAATATTTTTCTTAAACAAAATTTAAATTAACAAGACTATAACATGGTAGTTATGAAGGCTAGCTGTTAACATAGGCACGGACAGGGAGCCTAGGCCTGCCGGTGACGTGGGATAATTACCACCCCCTCCTACGTCCCCCAACTCGCACCCACACCCCTCAGTCGCCTACGGTAATGTCACATTAACGCCCTTACCTCGGACCGTTCGCGTAGCGAGCTGTCATAACATCGCGCCCCGACCGTTCAACAAAACGAATATGAAATAAATGAAAATACTGATTATAACGATACTGAAATGCAGTCAATATGTTGTTTAAATACAATAGTTTGTTTGCGAAATTGAATTGTTTTGTGCCTAGGATTAATTAGTTGGTCAGTAGGTACTTGATTTCCGGCTGCTACAATTTAGAGTTTAACTCATGCATTAGGTACCTATTGGTATGTCATTTAGATGAATTTGATACCTGACATTTGAAACAAGTATTAAATACAGAATAAATGATCGAAACTATTCATAAACAAGTACAGTCGCTACAGCTGCTATCATTCATTGCCAAGCCTTGCAATCTAACTTTAAAAGAAACATCATCCCTTTTCCATTTGACAATTTTTTTCTCTTGAAATTTTGGTCATTTGTAAGGGTCATTTGGGTCTATTGAAGTCTTTGATAATTTTTGTAAGTTATCTATTATATATATTACTAGCTGATCCGGCAAACGTTGTTTTGCCATAAAATAAAATAGGGGTATAAAAATAGATGTTGGTCGATTCTCAGACCTACCCGATATGCACACAAAATTTCATAAAAATCGGTTCAGCCGTTTCAGAGGAGTATGGTAACTAACATTGACACGAGAATTTTATATATAAGATTTTAGTTACTTATTTTATTATTTTAGTATTATTTTTATTTATTAATATTATTATTTTAGTTATCTATTATATATTATTCCTATGCTATCGAGCATCTTGTCTTTAGTACAAAATAAGTAAATAAATGTATATCAATAGGATCTATGTATATTTGAACACATTTAGGCTTTTCTTTACGAATAAAAAGCTGCAGTGGTCTATTAATTATTACTTTAAATTATTTTAAGCTATCATTCGTCATCATAAAAATCTGACTTTATAATATAAAGACATTTCACTTCATTTTTCGAAAGTGTTTAGTTCAATTCTCAATACATAAGTATAAATTATAAAATTTTACTGTAAATATTTTTTTCCACTATGAACCCTGGCACAGCAAAATTAAAAACAAGAGGGACACAAACTTAAAACTTTTACCGTGGGAGAGTCACGCTTCGGTATGCATGGGCCGGCTCGACCGGAGTGATACCACGGCCTCACAGTAAACCGGTGTGAAACAGCGCCTGCGCTGTGTTTCACCGAGTGAGTGAGGATACCGGAGGCCCATACCCCAACGGGTGTCCATGGGCGGCGGTAAGCACTTACCATCAGGTAATACGTCTGCTCGTTTGGCCTGCCCTATTACATAAAAAAAAAACTAATCCGTTTCAGTATCAAGTTTTTTTACATTAAAAAATTATTACTGCCAATGCCACACACACATTCACTTATATTTGGTCAATTGAGGTACTCATTTAATACAATATTGACACTAAGATATTAGAAATTTCTTGTATTTTTTTAAAATTCCTTTACGTTTGAAAAAAAACTATTAGAGATTATATCATCATCATTATCATCAGCCTATCGCATTCGCAGTCCACTCCTGGACATACACCTCTCCAATTTCACATATGAATGTGAGATTATATGAACACACATTATTATAGGTTACATATTGTCAAGTACAGGTTGTCGTATGCAAACAGGCTAAGCCAATCAAGGCGTTGATTAGGTGTGGATGGTGCAATTAGGCTCCTTTGATCGCAACGCGACTGTTCTTGCTACACACACATATGCCACGTAATTAGGTATTATAACCGAGGTGCTTGTATTAACCGATATAGTCTGTGTGAATATTTAGATACGGTCATTTCTTTTTTCTTTCTTAAAAAGCCAACTCCCGAATTAGAAATATACATCCTGTGTTGCGGGGGACTACACATACATGAAATGGGCACAAATAACACCCAGACTCAGAACAATAATTTGTGGATCACACACAGTGTTGTTCCATGAGGGATTTGAACCCACAACACTTGGCGAAGTAGAAAACGGTGTTACGACCGCTTAAACCACTAGGCCAATCGTGCAGTCGACGTGAATTGATCTAAGAATGTCAAAAATAACTCAACTTTTAGGCTCAGTGCAACATTCACGTCATTAGTCTTTAACAGTCCACAGCAGATTTTGTTTATGAAATAGGTGGCAAACGAGCAGAAGTACCGCCTGATGGTAAGCGATTACCGCCGCCCATGGACAACCAACACCAGAGGCGTCACAAGTGCGTTGCCGGCTTTTTAAGAAGGAGTACGCTCTTTTCTTGAAGGTTTGAAGGTCGAATTGGTCCGGGAATACCGCAGGCGACAGTTCATTCCACAGTTTTGTTGTGTGAGGCAGAAAGTTCCTGGAAAAGCGCATAGTTGTGGACTGCCAACCATTTAGATGACGGGGATGAAACGTCTGTCGCGTGAATATTAGCGTCTCCATAGAATGGAGAAATCGGCTTACTATACCACGCTCTCCAGACCGGTGTAGGGTTTGTTTCATGTTCTCCTTCGTTTTCTAGTGATGTTGTCATGCGTAGTACTGCCTTCGTCGTTTACTGGATAATAACACTCTGTACCCTTAATCCGTCACTATATAGAACAAACATCTCAATGCATTGTCATACAAGCGTACAGTGTTAAAACAAGACAAACAGCGTATCGCATAGTTGTGTGAAGCTTTATAAATCTCATTATACTGGTATAAGAATATTCTCACCCCTCGTACCGACGCACTTTTGTTTTTGTTGGTGATCACTTACATCGTAACTTGGCGTAATTCGATACATCCTGTGCTTGACGGCGCGCAGAGGTAGGATTTTAAAGGATACAACTGCCTTGTTCCCAGCACGATTTATAAACTCATCTTTTCTGGAGTATTATGAATAATTTGACGTCTTTGATCGGTTTCATACAGATTTGGTGCGGATATCATGATGATAAAGTTTTCACTAGCATTTGATTACATTTTGGGCAGCCTGTAAACACTCACAGTACCAATTTCATCACAGATGCTGGGCTGAAACTTTACACAATAAGTGAAATAAATGAATGAAAGTGAATGGTAAGTGATTATTTATACAATTTCCAACCTCACACCTGTATCCATCACAGTTCCATGTCATCAAATATTTTTGGCACCACTAATGTGATTGCGGTATATAGAATATATATAATGTTAATGTAATCTTATTTACGTTAAGTAGTATGATCAAACTGGCAATTCGCATACAACATATTTCACCTACCGTATTGTAGCTACGATAGGGATGTATCACATCTACAATAGAATGAAATAGCACTCCTAAAGTTTTTTACTCTATAAATATGTGTGTATGCAATTTATATCATTATGTAAATATATGTGTATTTATGACGTGTGAATTGTATATGTATATTTAAGTCTATGTATGTAGTGTATTTTTCACCTATTACATAATCCTGTATGGCCTTAACCCTCTCCTGAGAGGAGACCCGAGCCCAGTAGTGGGACGTTATGGGTTGTTGATGAACATAATCCTGTGCACATCTCTACAGGATTTCTACACCACCCTAAGGTTGACTGGAAGAGAATGCTTTGGGCATTAAGTCTGTAGTGTCCGTCGATGTATAAAGTGCCTAAAGTGTAAATAAATAAAGAAATTTAGTTAATTATCACTGAATCAAAACCAATAAATTTATCTGTTTCACGCGAACCACAGAAGCCATATCTTCAAATCCACCGCAAGTTACACTGTTATGTGAAAACTACATTTTCAAATACCGCATCAGTGAGAGGACGAAAATGGCAGCGGTATTGACAATAATCATTAGCCGGATAACGGACATCCGGTCTAAACTTACGGCGGACGGACGACCGGACATCCGGCCTTATTTATTCATCTTACAAATACCATTTCTTGTTCGGGGTTGCAAATGCTAGGCAATTTGTTCATTTGTCTAAGTGAAAACTCGCCATGGAAAGCTAGTTTAGGATTGACAGACTTATAACTTTAAGAAAGGGTTAAAGTTACTAATTTAAAAAAATACAATTCGCTGTTAACTTACCAATTTTATTTATCAACTACTATTTTAGTTTAATTTATTTTAGGCCTGAATAATATTGTAAAATGTTGTAGTTTTGTACAAAGTGCTGCTGATTCGTTCATAATGCGAGAGATCTTTATAAGTCGGTATGCCTGTCGAGAGTGTGCTAATTCCCTAATTATGCATTATGTAAAACATACCTCGGTGGCGCAGTGGTAGAGTATGCGACTGCTGTGCTTGAGGTCTCGGGTTCGATTCCCGGGTCAGACCAAATGTTTGTATACAAAAATAAAAGTTTATATAATGTATTTATATCATTTGACTAGTATCCACTGTACAAGCTCTGCTTAGTTTGGGACTCGATGGGGTTGTGTGTTAGATGCCCGAAATATATATAAAAATATATTTGTATAGACCACGATAGTTTCAAAGTTAATACACAAACACATAAAACGGCAATCAATAGTGTGTCCAATGTTTTCAAATTACATGATATATACTTTCAAACAGAAGCCTAGTTTTAAAACAAATTGTTACAGTAAATATGAAATATAAATAAGATACAAACGGTAAGATTGCTCGGTTCAATGCGTTCGATTCTTAAGACACGTTCACTGTGGGTAATGTAAGTTGTTGAGATTAGATGTGTGGCCACCAAACACGAGAGGGATTTAGATTATTTATTTTAAAATTACTTATTTATTTATCGACCTCAGAAAATTCTGACATAATTATTATTTTAAATTATGACTACATTTGTGGTTTGAGCGATAATCACTTCGCCGCTACTGCCGACTGAGAGTTGAAGGTTCAATTCCCATATTTGACAACACTGTGTGTGATCCATAAATTGTTATTCTGAGTTTTGGTGTTCTTTGTGGCCGTTTCATATATGTTTGTAAAGTTCCGCGGTATACAGGAAAGAAAAAGCTGGCATGGTCTTTAAAAAAAGTTGTCTCATAGTAACCATCAAGTATTCCTGCAATCTGTTTGTGTTTTGTGTCAAACAAATATTACAACAACTTCTACAACTTAAAAAAATATTTGTTACACTTTGTTTTTAAATTGGTTCTTCTATATAAAATGTTAAATTTATAAGCCACTTATGTTTTACATACAAGATACGTACTAGTAGTTCTTGTGGCCCTACTCAAGGTATTGTTACACGGAATGGATCCGGCCGATTGACGATCGTTGATACAGCCGGCCGATCGCGTAACATTATCCATCGTACACGCGATACGCAGGCTAGCGTTACCTATCTCGAGCACATACCTCCACACACATCTACACACTATAGATCGACGTAGGCGCACACTCCTCGCAAACCCATTTACACTTATAGACATTTTTATTGGCATATTTACTACCGTTCGATTCCTCTCAACAAACTCTTAAATAAAGGACTTATAATAAAAAATAATGCGCTGTAATTTAACAAACTACCTCCCCACTGATGGAATACTTTCCATTACAGTTAAGTAAAACGTATCTAACAAAGCGAGACCCACAAAAGGAAATTGGCATTGCTGAAATTAGCAGTTTCTACGCGGCTACTCTACTAGTGTTCTATGAGCTCTGTGCATTGCTCTTTCACTGAGATAATCAAATCATTACCGCCTGACAAAACAACGGCTCACTTATTTAGAGCTAAGCGCAAATAAAATAAAGTACATCTAGTACTTACGTAGCCGTTTTAAATTCAGTCGAAACTCAACATGATGACGTAAAACGAAACGCAAATTACTATTATTTCTACAACGTTTCTTTGTAACAAACTCAAACACATTACCGACAGAAGGCAGCCAGGGAACACGTAGAACAATAATTGATTGTATTGAGCCTGGCCGACACCTCAAAACGTATCGGTAAGTATGAGCAGCGAATATTAATTTTGCATCCTGCTCGCACCTTTAAAATGTTACATGAAGAAACAAGAAAGGAGTACGGCCGGTGCTATCCGATATGTATTTTCCTCTGAAGGATAAAAGTACGTGATTCGGTGTGTTTTTTTCGTGGGTGGAATTATTTGTAAGGCTTCGTTATATGTTGCTCATTACTGTACAGCGCGTATCCTGCCGGCAGCGACCGCAAATGCGAGACATTACGGCTCGACAGAGCCACCTGACCATCGAGATGATGCTTCAACAGCTTCCACATTTAATGCTTCATACGTGCCAATACACCGATACAATACTTAAAACAGTCGGCAAAACGAAAGCTTTTATCGCCAGTTAAGTGTACAAGGCTTGGCTATAGTTGCCATTTTTGATAAACAATGATAGTATTAATACCTATTTATAAATCTGGAAATAATAGGTATAAAAGGTTTATTAGGCGACTGCACGGTTGGCCTAGCGGCTTAAGTGGTCGCCAAGCCGATTCCTACTGTGCCAAGTGTCGTGGGTTCAAATCCTACATAGGACAATACTTTGTGTGATCCACAAATTGTTGTTCTCAATCTGGGTGTACTTTGTGTCCGTTTCGTGTATGTTTGTAAAGGCCTCAGAGACACAGTATGTATATTCCTAATGCGGGAGTCGTTTTATTAAAAGAAAAAAAAAGTTTTGAAAAACATCACCTCTGATGTTGAAAATTTTGGCACTATTTTCAACATCAGAGGTGAGTTTTTCAAATTTGAATGCAACTATATAGATGGGTTCCAAAAACATTTTTTATCCAAATCGGTAACAAACATAAAAAATACGAATACAAACGAATTGAGAGCTTCCTTCTTTTTAAAAAGTCGATTTAAAATTAGATTATTTGCCTGTTTTATCGAACTATGTCTATCTAGGAACAAGTCAAATGTTCGACCTTAAGTCATTATAAAGTCTACATAGTAGACTTGACGTAGTACGAAATTGTTATACCTGTGTTCGTTGAACTTTAACAACTACATATTATTATATTGTATGGCCTTCCTATAGGTAATATGGGCTCTGTAGCCCATATTACCTATAGGTCTGAGTGTATTTGACGTGAAGCTTGAGGCTTTATTTTATCATTAGCTGTTGCCCGCGGCTCCGCCGGCGTATATGTCGGTTATCGCTGCAAATAGTAGCCTATGTGTTATTCTGAAGTATAAGCTATATTACTGTAAAACTTCATCCGAATACGTTCAGTAGTTTTTGCGTAAAAGAGTTACAAACATTCATCCATACTTACAAACTTTCGCTTTCATAATATTACTAGTTGTTGCCCGTGGCTCCGCCCTCGTGTAAGTCGGCTATCACGGCAAGTAGGAGCCTATGTGTTATTCTGATGGATAAGCTATATTATTGTAAAGTTTCATCCAAATCAGTTCAGTAGTTTTTGCGTGAAAGAGTAACAAACGTCCATCCATACTTACAAACTTTCGCGTTTTTAATATTAGTAGGATTCTACTTCGAACCAAAGGGTTAATATACTTGCGGAACTTCTTTGCTTAAAACCAAAACAATTCTATACGCTTTAAAAGCAACTGCTTTTTGTGGATGCTACAATCATCAATCGATCTTTCCTAAACAGATTTTCTAAAACCGGAGTAGGATGTAGAGATTTATTAACTGGTATTCTATTTAATTAGTATTATGACATCTTCTAAAATTGACTGTAGGTACATTAGTATTCAAACAGCTTTCGCAAGTAACGTTCAGAAATGCTGGTAATTGAACTTATTGGAGGGTGTCATCCGTGGCCGCGGTGGCGGTAAGTTTGGGGCGGGCGAGCGCTCACCGAGGCTCGACCGCAGACCGTACGATAAATACTTATCCTGATAAACCAAGTACGAGACTTTTGACCACTCTATAATTAAATTAGAAAGAAAATTCGATTTAACATAAGATTCTTAAAAGTTTTCTTTCTTTAATATAAATATTTCGGACATCTTACGCAACGCCATCTAGACCCAAGCTAAGCAGAGCTTGTGTTATAGTTACTAGACAACTGATATAAATACATATATACTTTTTTTTTTAATAAATACTTATTATACATAGAAAACACCCAAACTCCGAAACAAATATTTGCAGATCATATAAACATTTGCTCCGACCCGGGAATCGATACCAAGACCTCAAGCACGGAAGTCGCATACGCTACCACCGAGCCACATAGGCAGTTAATATTCGTTTTGTATAAGATACTAGCTGACCCACGCAACGTCGTTTACGTCTATTGCCGTCCCCCGTTTTTGTAACATTCTTCATTGATGCGCCTCTCCTATTGGTCTTAGCGTAATGATATATAGCCTATAGTCTTCCTCGATAAATGGGCTATCTAACACTAAAATAAATTTTAAATCGGAGCAGTAGTTCCTGAGATTAGTGCATTCTTACAAACAAAGAATCTCTTTAGCTCTATAATATTAAATATATAAGTACTAGTGGTTGCCCGCGGCTCCGCCCGCGTATATGTCGGTTATCGCGGCAAATAGTAGCCTATGTGTTATTCTGATGTATAAGCTATACTCGTATTATTGTAAATTTTCATCCAAATTCGTTCAGTAGTTTTTGCGTGAAAGAGTAACAAACATCCATCCATCCAACTATATATACAAACTTTCGCGTTTATAATATTAGTATAGATAGTATAGATGAAATATCTATCCGTGTGGTGACAGATTCAGAATAAAGAGTATCACCACCCCCATTCATTCATGGGTGTCGTAAGAGCCGACTAAGGGAGCAAACTACCAAGGATAACATCACTGCAAAAAGAAAGGAAAACTTGAAACAAAGTCCAACCCCTTCTGGCCAGCGTGAAATGGTAGGCCAAAACCCCCTTTTCTAAGGAGAGGCCTATGTCCTGCAGTGGATTGTTAAAGGTTGTTGATGAGATGTGATAAACATGAAAGAAGTCTGCATTTATTTTGTGTATGGGCCTGCCAAAGTGACTCTACTCTGCCTGATGGAAAGCACAAGCAGAATCCGAAAGTGGTGGTCACCATACTCACTGCCAATGCAGACAATGCTACAATGCAGCATAGTGACCCACACCATGGCGGCCTAGTGAGATGCTTCTGTATTATTGGGCCTCCGGCCTCGCACTCACCAACGAAACACGACCCGATTGAGCCGGCCGGTTCGTGCTGAGATCAGCGTGGCTCTACTACCTTTTAATTCTATACGAAACATTTCTTATGATTTCTTAGATTCATTACGGATATTTAAACATTCTTAAGTTGCTCGTTCTCTCCGCCAGTCCCATTCAGATTTGAAAATGAATAACACGGCTATGGGTGGGAATTCACATCAGTGTACTATTTTCCTTTCTTAGTGCTCACTTACGTTACATAAAGAACCTACATGCAAAATTTCAGATTTCTAGCTTCAGCGGTTAGGGCTGTGCGTTGATCTCTGGGTATGTCAGTCAGTCAGTCAGACAGTCACCTTACTCTTTTATATATATAGACCTACATGCAACATTTCAGATTTCTAGCTTCAGCGGTTAGGGCTGTGCGTTGATCTCTGGGTATGTCAGTCAGTCAGTCAGTCAGTCACCTTACTCTTTTATATATATAGATGAACATAGTCGATTTAGAATGAGAATTGAAGCTTCTCCGTCTAACAAAGATGTAATATAATAGATATTTACTGTTAAATATGTCTTATTAAAGAAAAAAGTAATCGGGCCAACTATTATAGAGTATTATTTTGCGATAATGAGCTGCCTTCTGATAATATTCACGTCATAGCAACCATGTTGAAAATCCAAGGTTGTTTTTTCTCTTTGTTTTAACCCCTCCATGTTTTAACCAACCAAAATAACAATCGGATCTTTGCGGTTTCCGCTTTTCCACTGCACTTTACAAGTACATTTTATATGCGCGATAATCGACACATCGGAAAATAGTGGCGGATTTTAATGAGTTAGTCGCACACTCGAAATTAGATGAATAATAGAACTGCTTGTCTCGAAAAGGTCGATGGAATCATTCACTACTTAACTGTCTAGTTTTGTTATGCTTTTTGTACTACAGCGGCTAGTGTTGGGCGTCGCAGATCGTGATATCGATAGTCCTATCGATATTTTAAGCAACGCTTAAAGTAATTTACATAAAACTAAATAGTAAAATAATCACAAATAAAAGTTTCCTTGGTTGGAAAGGTTACCGTGTCTTGTAAAAGATGATAGGACATTAAAATGTCATAAAGAAAAAATTACTATAATTCTAACCATTGATTAATGACTTCATTAGGTTTAGATAATAGGCCTGGAATGGTCATAATTGACATAAATTAACAGAAACTTCATAATATTACTACACACTAGAATTTGCTCGCGACTTTGCACGTACCTAAGCATATGTATATTTTGTCAATCGATTCAGTTACAATACATTAGTAGTTCTCTATCCACAAAAATATGTTTGAAATATATCATCATAATCCGTTTCGCAGTTAAGGCGTCAAATCGCAATAAAAATAACAAACTCACCATCGCTATAATGATATTAGTTGGAATTCCAATAGTTCTATTCTCGGAAACGTTAATTACTCATGAACCAGAAACCGTGAATAAATTGCCGACTAAAAAAGGTAATAATTATAAAATTAAAGTATCGATAGTACATCACGTACGATGTTAGTTGTCCAGCCATTCCAGGAGCTGTGGTTTGTGGCTACTGAGCTTAATTCCAGCCACACCGACACGCCCACATTACATTTTAATAGTTTTAATGTTCAAGAAGCTATCTTCAGAAGCAATACAATTACCTTTGAAAGCTTATAAACATAGAACAGCCACGTATTTTCGAATGAATATTTTTTGTAGCTAGTTATGGAATACTAGAAATGAAGACGTTAGTTCGTACGTGATTCATTTTCGTAGAACTTCTGGACTCGTGTGAGGTCAGTGGGACTTAAATTATCTTTTTAAGTAGAAGGTTTAGTCGTCCCGGTGGCTTTGTAGTTGGCATTTTTTTGGTAGTAGGTAGGAGTCGATTTCCGTTTTATATTTTAGTCAAGACTAGCTCCACACTGCGGTTTCACCGGGTTTTGTTGCTTTTGAATCAGCTTTTGTTAGCTATTCCGTTAGTTTTTTTTTTTTTTTTTTTTTTTATGAATGCCCGCCAAAATGATTCTACTCTGCCTGATGGAAAGCACAAGCAGAATCCAAGAGTGGCGGTCACCATACTCACTGCGAATGCAGGCAATGCAGTATGGCGACCCACACCATGGCGGCCTAGTGATGCTGCTGCACCTTTTAGTCTAGTCAACAAGTATGGAACTTGTTGACTAGACTAATTGGGCCTCCGGTCTCGCACTCACCAACGAAACACGACAGCACGTTTTTTACGTAACCCTATTTTTTTCTGAAGCTAAAGTAACTTAAGTTACTTCTTATAATATCAGGTATCTGCCGGCGTAAAACTTGTCAAAATCGGTACAACAATTCCAAAGAGTAGCCGGAACAAACAGAGAGACCGACAGACAGACAAAAATTAAAAAGCCCAATGATGCAGAAGCATCATTGGGCCGCCATGGTGTGGTTCACCATGCTGCATTGTTGTATTCGCAATGAGTATGGTGACCACCACTCTTGGATTCTGCTTATGCTTTCCATCAA
Organism: Diaphora mendica; assembly: GCA_949125395.1. Classification (NCBI taxonomy): domain Eukaryota; kingdom Metazoa; phylum Arthropoda; class Insecta; order Lepidoptera; family Erebidae; genus Diaphora; species Diaphora mendica. The sequence continues at coordinate 9,008,903 of OX421327.1, forward strand.
GAGGTGTAGAGTTACATGATTTTGATTTTTAACGTTCGATTAACAACTGAGGGAGTCTAGTCTTAACTATAAATAAATTTTATAATTTTATTGTTAAATAGATATTTATTTTATTTTATATATTTTTTTAAACTTTTGTTCATAGATATTGAGACTAGACATCTACGAAGTTACGAACTGTATGTATGTTATTTGTAGGAAGTGAATAGAATAAAGCTTATACGATATACAGACCTAAATTAAAATGAGTATTCACTGTGAATTTGAGACATAAAACCTATAAAGATATTATGTAAATTATACATACATGGAAACTTATTTAAGCTTGTATTGCAATATTTGTATTGAGCGGAAATTTAACCCGTCAACCTCTACTATGTACTGCAACGGTATGTAGTGCATGTATTGCCGCTGTGTCACACATTAGTTATATGCAAGTTTGTTTGCGTTTTATTCTTATTATTAAACTATGGTTTTCTTTGTACCAGCATCTAAGGGTGAAAAGAGCCGAGCTTGTTACTTTGAAATATATTTAGAGCACTCAGTGAAGACTGTTTTGCTCAAGTTGATTCTTTAAAGTATCACCCTCTATATAAATATTACCGCGAGTCAATCCTCAGTAACGTTATTTTATTATCTCAAATCATCAGAAAATTTGGCGTAATATTGCGTTTTTTGGATAGTACACAGCGTGTTGTTTTCGAACACATCATTACACTCCAATTCTATGATATGATGTACAGTCGGAGTGTAACATCGGGCGCGTAGGCGGCTAATCCGTTGCCGCTTATTACATCCCACAGTAGCACACCGATTGAAACCGCAACCATTGGACCCTGATTTCTGCAGGCCCATCGATCTATAGTTTCGTTATCAAATTTTCACACGGACCCTCGCTCTCGCACCAAGATTGACTTTATTTGAGTAAGTGTAACCGCAGAACTACGCGCCGACCTGGCTAACGTTCGATAACCGACGGTGTTGACTCCGCTTTACGATACATAGCCGTATCGCTATCATTTTTCAATTGTATCTCTACTGAATTAAAGGTATTGGAGTGTAAAACAGTGAAAAGTATCGTTATAGTGATAGGTTGTCGGTCGGTAGCCAATCACGGCTCCCGAGATATTGATCATCGAAATTGATCAATCAAATCGAAATTCTTACCGGAAATAAGGTGAGATGTAATACTATGTTGTTCTTTGAATTGAATGTTTTCAAAAAATAGCTTTTGTTATTTATAATGACTTAGTAAAAGCGTGAAAAGTTTTTTTGCGGTTTTTTTCTTACAGAAATATATTAACACTTATGTTAATATATCTCTGTAAGTACCTAACGGTTTTAGAATAAGCATTATATCATCACATTTCAATTTTGTACTGTTTTTTGATCGATATTAATAAATTTAATTTTATTTATTAGTAGTATTACAAAACTTTGGAGTTTGTAGGAGCAGGTTATATTTAAGTTAATTTTTAGTAATTTAATAGTAAAATCGCTTTATTGTACACCAGATAATTAAGTATAAAACATTACAACTAGCGGCGTTATCGCTTAAAGACAATCTCCTTCAGGCAACCGTGATTTAGCACGGTCTTCATGTTTGATGCTCTATCCTTACTTAATTTTAAGATGTCGTCGTTAACTGGGATCCCGACATTAATATTTAGGGACTTATTCGTTCAAACTACATCTTAAAATTTTAACAAAATATAAACCGACTTCAAGGTGCGACTCGATTTCTCTTGGACGCCATCATCAGATCTTAGTGTCCTTATCATGGTACCACCGTTGGGATATCTCCTTTCCATTAAAAAAAGAATCATCGATATCGGTTCATAAACGACGAAGTTATCCCCGAACACACATAAAAAAAATATATATACGGTCGAATTGAGAAACCTCCTCCTTTTTTTTAAGTCGGTTAAAAATAGATAGATTTGGTTACTAGTGGAATAACTGTAAAAACTTCATTTAAATCGAAGCGATGAAATGTTATCAGAATAAGTTTAAATATCGGAATACATGGAGTTCATGTAAGTAAAATGTAAGTAGTTTTTTTATTTACTTTTTTTTATTAATTTCCAGTTTTTCCTAAATAATAATAGTAGGATAGGATAGGTAAAATATAAACTGTTCTATTTCACCTTAATTTTGGAAAGCGTAACTAACGTCAAAGCAATATCTATTGTTCAATTTGGAGAATGTATTGATAGTGGTGTAATTACTAAGCAGTGTTGGGAGCTGCTGAAATTGATAGCATTTGACGTAGAAGTGATTACGTGGTGTGCATCGCCAATAGCAGCCGTCAGTGAATAGACCGCCACTCTGATTACTTTGGACTCAAATGGTGATAGACAAGCGCGCAATGTAACACTACACTAGAATTAGAGGCGTCATTGATTGCGCTAACTGTTGATGCATCTTTCTTGTTTGCAAAGTGTTGTTGAACCACACATCTTTCTAAATGTTAGTTTAATCGATATTTGTTTGTTGAAAATCTGTATTTTATACTTCTTACACTCGCACCACGCACTCAACCAGCGTGGGGACGTATGGTTTTAACCCTCTCTTGAAAGGAGACCCTAGCCCAGCAGTGGGACATTATGGGTTGTTGATGATGATTGATTATACTTCTTCAAAGATCCTCTAGAAGTCTAGACCTTAAATTAAAACTTCATTTCTGTGACAGATGGCTATGAAACCGATGAACAAGCGTCATGTTTACAATTTGATTTTGTATCACCTATGTATGTTTTCATTTTTATGTGCTAGTTTAACGTGGTTTTACATTATTTTAGAACGATGATATACCTATCCGTTTTTTAATTACAATAATTAAATTACGTTTAAGGTAGGTTTACTTGCGAAATTGAGATGCTTTTGATTCCTATTCTATGATATAGGGGATCGTTTGTTACGTCTGTTATTTGGAACAAACGGGAGAGCTCCGGTAACCCAACTGGCACTTTGAAAATCAACGAAAGAAGTGCTTGACACCTTGGTATAACTTCAGACGTGTCTGTCCCTCAAGGAATTGTCATGAGGATAGACTCAACCAAGCATGTCGACAATTATAGGAATGCAATCACGTTGATAAGGATTATACAAAGCCCGTCGTTTCAACAAGTTTAATTAACTTTGACATTGCGTACGACTAGTATCTTGTCACATCTGATAAAGAGCAAAATTTTTAGGATGTCATGTATTAGAAGAAGATTTGTATTTATTTTTCATTGTACACACTAAACACATAAAATATAAAAGGTACACAGAAAATCAACGTAAAATGACCACGTTCGTGCTGTCGTGTTTCGTTGGTGAGTGCGAGACCGGAGGCCCAAGTAGTCTAGTCAACAAGTTCCATACTTGTTGACTAGACTAAAAGATGCAGCAGCATCACTAGGCCGCCATGGTGTGGGTCGCCATGCTGCATTGTCTGCATTCGCAGTGAGTGTGGCGACCAATGCTCTTGGATTCTGCTTATGCTTTCCATCAGGCAGAGTAGAGTCATTTTGGCGGGCCATACATAAAAAAAAGGTACAAGGAAGTGTCATGTACAAAGGCAAGCTAACCCAAAATTATATTTTCTTCAAGGAAAACCCTAAATGAATAGAGGATTCAAGAGTAACGTAAGGGCTCTGTCACGGGTACTTGGCGACCAGAAGAGAAAAGAATGTAATCAAAAAAGTAATAATACGACACACACACATACGATTTATGCATAAATACACACGGGTATGAATATATACATATGATGCATTATGGGTTAATTTAGGGAGCCAGTATAACCAGTAGCATCACGTCTAGTAGTTTTCTAAGTCTATGCAGCACGATGCTATGCCGCCAAGCAACGTAATGACATTGTACCGACGCTTTTTTCTCGGGATCGCGTTTGATGTTATTGTTATTATTTTTCTCTCTAACCCATCTAGAGGGCGATGACATTTGACTCAGCTAATATAACTAGAAAAACTTACTGAAATATTATGTTTAGAAAAGCGTATATGCAGATTGTCATAAAAACATAAAATCAACAATCCTTTTTAAAGTCCCCTAGGTTATTGAGTTCGTTCTATATGTTTGTGTGAATTAATATGATCAGATAAATCGTATCATCCACCTTACAATTTGATGACGGTGACGATGTTCCTCATTCTGTTCTCAATCTATATCTTGTTCTCGGTGAAAACAATATGTCAAGTAGTTTTTGTTAATAACAATTTCACACATCTCACCCATTGCTTACTGGTCACAAAACAGGCCGAACGTGTACTATAGAAGTAGAATAATAAATAAACACATTTGGTCCGACCCGGGAATCATACCCGAGACCTCAAGCACAGCAGTTACAAACGCTACTGCTGCGCCACTGAGGCAATCTTATAAGATAATGCAGAATGATAAGATACTGCTGATAAACATACTTTTTATTAACCGACTTCAAAAAAAGGATGAGGTTCTCAATTCGACTGTATTTTTTTATATGTTTGTTACCTCATAACTTTCGACTGGGTGAACCGATTTTGATGATTTTTTGTTTTATTTGAAAGCTGGTGCTTCCCGTGTGGTCCCATTTAAATTTGGTCCAGATTAAAGTCGGTTCTTATTTTGTTAAATTTGTGATTATTTTTCTAAGTACATAGATATTATAGCCCCCAGATAGAACTTATGACCAAGCTCATTACACAAGCTTATGTCCTGGCCGGGTGTAGAACCAAATATTATAATATACTGAATGATTTATATACATAGCCGATTCTGATTGACATACAATACCAGAGATTAGCACATTTAGGCAAGAAAACCATCGATGCGATACCTTTGAATAAAAATGAATAAATAAATACGAGACGGACCCAGTTGGATTTCAAACTGATATTAAATTCCGTGTCACTGCCTTGTAAAGGTAGTAGAGCCACGCTGATTTCAGCACGAATGGGCCGGCTCGACCGGGGCGGTACTACCCTCGCACAGAAAATCTACGTAAAATGACAGCGTTCGTGCTGTCGTGTTTCGTTGGTGAGTGCGAGACCGGGGGCCCAAATAGTCTAGTCAACAAGTTCCATACTTGTTGACTAGACTAAAAGATGCAGTAGCATCACTAGGCCGCCATGGTGTGGGTCGCCATGCTGTATTGTCTGCATTCGCAGTGAGTATGGTGACCACCACTCTTAGATTCTGTTTATGCTTTCCATCAGGCAGAGTAGAGTCATTTTCGCGGGCCATACATAAAAAATACGCTTACATACATGTGCCTACCTACCTACTACTACAATATACCTACCTAATAGTGTATATTTGTAATTTGTGTGTATTTAACGTAAATAAGTAGGAACCTGCGTACTACGTACTACTAAATGTAACCATTTTAATCTCTATCATCGATAAGTACAATTTTGTTAATTTTGTTCTAGCTGAGCCCCGCGGTGTTACCCGCGGTTATTGTCGTACCGCGGGTAACGCCGCGGTACAAAGCTAGTCTAAAAAATGTTGTAGTAGTTACTCGGTAAGTCAAAATCGGTCCAGTCGTTCCAGAGATTACCCGGAACAAACAGAAAGAGAGAGAGACAAAAATGGTTAAAATGTTATTTTGGTACATGTATCGTGTATACATACATATTATTATGCATTTATTAAAAAGCGGTTATTTTAATGTTACAAACAGACACTTCAATTTTATTTATTTGTATAGATGTATAGATTGTTAATATGTACATACTACGAGTATAGCTACTATTATTAAAACTGAAAGTAACAGTATCTCTAAACAAAACAAAAGTTGAAGGTAATTTCATATTGTAAAAGGGGCAGATGAAATACGCATAACTAACGCATTGCCAATAACATGAACATAGATTAGGGTACGCGTGGAGCTTGCAAGGTGTTCCATCAGTCCACATAATTGGCCTGTTCCGATTGTACCCTCCGCCCCGCGCACCGTCTACGGTGGTACGTCATCGCTGTCGACCACATTGTTTGTAAGCCCGCCTGATCGACGTATAGTTGTTTAAAATATGACTAGTTTTGGTTACATGCTGGACTTGATATAAAAGAAATAGATTTACTAGTTCAGTAGTTAAGATATAGTCGTTTTTAATCTGTATTGTGTGACTAAATATGCTTTTCGATCTGTTGGTAATTTAAGTCAATTGTTTACTAAGAATTGTCTAATTATTCTACTCTTTTCTACTCTTTATAAAGAGAAATAAGTATCTTTGGTAACGTAAAAGTTTACAAATATTTCATAAGTGAATTCTAACTAATAAAAATTATATCAGTACTAGTATTACTATACATTTAAAAGATACTGTTAAGGTATTTAGAAAATGGTATGTTTTCGACGAAAACGACGAAAGAATTCTATGTTTTTCGTTTTTAGGTATGTAGATATTTATAAATGACACAGATTTCGTTAAATTATAATCTTGGCTTCTTGAGTCATCAAATGTTTCAACCGGAGTAAATCGGAGTACTAAAGAAATCTATGACAGGAAATTTATGATTACGGATGAAACATAAATCGTTTTACTTAGCAACAATTTTGTACCGTTCAACAACTTAGTGAGAAATCAGTATTTTAACGATTAGTTTTCGATATTTAAACTTATAGAAGTTTCCCGATAAAACCGTTATAGTAACTGTTATTGATTATTGATTTTAAAAATATAGTTATTCCTAATCTTAATATTGTAAAACACGGTACCTGCCACATGTCAGTGAATATCTTCAATAAACTGCCTGACGATATAAAGCTATCACTGTACAAAAAAGACTTTAAAAATAAACTGAGGCGTTATCTGCTCGAGGGCTGCTATTATTCTATTGATGAGATGTAATTAGTAATTGTATGTCGTCTGAATTTGCACATTATATCGTAACTTATTGATTGTAATAATTATTTTCTATTTATTTTGTTTTTGACCATTTTTAATTATTTTAATCATTATTAATTTTCTATTTAAATGACATTATTACCTTTAAATTGTTACATACTTTGACATTGTTTTTTTTTTTGTCCAGTTATTTTGATTTATTGTATTGTTTGTTTTTTTTTTGTTATGCATGTGAAATCTTATTTGAGTGATGTAATTCGACACAATGTAAAAATTGTTATGAATAAATGAAATGAAAATTGTAATGTGAGAGAATTTTTAAGTCTCTTTTTTTTGGATAACTGGAGAATGTTGGTATAAATTATTATAACATCATTATATGCACAAAAATTTAGGTTAAGCTTTGAATCTCTGAATACTTATGATGGTGGTGTGGGTATATAGTAAAAACAATTAGTTACCATTTCTTTTATTCATAAAGCCTAGGAATAAACAGTAGTAAAAGTATTATTTTTCCAGTATTCAAAATGATGTTAATTCTGAAACAAGCATTAGAGTTGACATGAGCTGTCGGCACCGGCTAATAACGTGCGTAATGGCGGCTCGTCATTAGGCGGCGCGCGCGCAGATTGCCGCGCAGCGCTGATGAAACCCGCTGGGATTGCCTTGTAAACTCTTCGTAGCAAACCTGCTTATACGATGCATAGACAGGACAGACGTATACAAGATTATTTTAAGTGAATTCTGTTTATGTTAAACGAAATGCACAATAGTATGTCTCCATAGTTAAAAAAAAAATAGGTAGTAAAATGTTAACTGCTGCTAGAAAGACATTAAAGTTATTGTGTAGAAAATAAGAAACACTTTATAGTTAAATTGAACATTATTATCATTTTAATTTAGTCAAGTGATCTTCAATTGCTATTACTTTGTTTAATACCTTTCAAATATGATTTCCTATTGTTGTGTCGAAATATGTCTATATAAAACTCCCCATTACAATCTATACTTATTATAAAAATGTAACAGGTCCAATTCTGTACATTAAAGATATTTTGAAAGTTTTTTTGGGGGGCTCTCTATAATCTATCTATCACTTTTTTCATTTTTATCTGACTGTATCTTGGCCGCGCATCACGCCGAAACTACTGAATGGATTCAAATGAAACTTGGCATGATTTGAGTTCATATTACGAGGTGGGACATAGGATATTTTTTATCCCGAAATTCAGCACGATTTCCTGGAGAGAGGGAATGAAAGTCAAAATATGTTAATTGTAATTCGATACCACATAGTCAGATTTTATTCATTCTTTTTTTTATAGAAAGAAAAAAATAAAACAAAACGGAAAAAGTCTCTTTTTTTGTCCGCGACTGTACACTGCCTGTGGGAAGCTGAGACAGATATGTAAATATGGCGGTACGAAGTTCGACGCGTCAGCAAGTTTTAGAATATTTGTTTGCTGTTTGCATTGATTTTCTGAACTTATGGACTTAAATAACTACATGTGTTTAATTGATCTATCTAGCAACCGACTGTAGCAACCGTAGCCTGACGACCCTTTAATTTTTAATTACAACATATATGTTGCCAAAACTTAGGATGCTTACATCATGTGGCTTACCGAAATTCCTACATAATAGCTTAACGATTTCATCGAATCCATTTATTGTAAAACTTCGGGAGCAATTAGTAGTAAAATCCACAAATCGTAACGCGTAACAAAAGGATAAATAGTTACAAGGAAAAGCTTTACGTTTTTTGGCGCCAGGTCTATTAGATACGGCGGTCCATGGAGCTTGTCGGCAAATAAGGCGGCAGTCAGTTAGAGGTTCGTGATTCTGAGTGCTGCCGTAATGAGCACGGATATTAATAAATTTAACGCAGACTCCAGGACACTTTACAGTTATTTAGGGCATAATTACGTCAAGAAAATTAGCTATCTGTCTACCTGCTGTTTAGATTATTTACGGGCGAATTGAAAACTTAGGTGCTTATTATATTTAAGGTTTAAAATGGGACAGTTTGACTGATGTTTTGTTAGGTTTTTTTTGGAATGTGGGTGTTAGTTAGTGCATTTCGACATTAAGTCGTTCTAATAATCCTTAATGGGTTGGGCAGATGGGCAATGAGTTTATCCAAATACATTAAAATATTTAAATCTGTGAATGTTTTAGTACAATATGGTTGAAAATAATTAACATTAATTTTAAATAGATTTTTTTAAATTTATTCATTTATAGAACATCGATAACAGAAACAAAGAGACCTACTATAAAACGGCAAAAACGATAGCAATGATATTATAGTACATCGATATCGGTAATGGTAATGGCACTTCAATGACGAAGGGTGAAAACACGCCAAACCCCTTAATATATAGGCGACTGTATATCAAACAAGTATAACAGTATACCGTAAATACCGAATAACCGAACTGAACTACACACACTATTTGTAAAGAAATTATTACGGAGCTGTTTTTAATACCTAAATAAAATATTTGCGTTTACATATCTCAGCTGTCAAATTTCATTTCTTAGATTATAATGATCTTTTGTATTTAAAAAAATAATAATAAACAGATTCAATTGGCGACCATAACGCTAATAATTTAAATTAAAAAGCTTTTTAAAAACAAGCTTTTACTAGAATCCCTCGAGATGAATCAAACGAGTCCAAAGTCGATGTGGTTGTGACGTTTCTTTACAGAGTTCCTTTGGTCACCTTCCAGCTCCAGCATCAGTTCAGCTCCACGTCATTATAATATTTTATATTTTATTGTATAAATATGCTTGCAAAATTTCAGCAAAATCGGTTGAAGATATCTGCTTCAAAATTGAGTTGCAAGACTCCACCCGAACATACAAGCATCCATACATACATTGCAAGTTAATAAAAAGCTTGTAAAAACAATTTCTTGCAGAGAACCTTTGAATAGACAAAACGACTGTAATGTGACTGAATTCGAGAGTAAACTTGGTGTCGTGTTGTTAAAGAATCACACAATCTTTATACTGCATTTAATTTCTTTATTGTAAACAATTCAATACCTAGAATGTTTTGTGTCTCGTCCAAAAATGGACAAAACTGTAAATAGACGAATTCATATGTAGTTTTATTTAGCACTAGCTGAGCCAAGCAACCTCGTTTGCGTCTCCTATTGCCCGTAGCGTGATAAATTTTCCCCCGTTTTTGAAATATTCTTCATTGGTACTCCGCTCTTATTGGTCTTAGCGTGATGATATATAGCCTATAGCTATATATCCTATAGCTATAGCCTATAGCTATATATATTAGCTCGATAAATGTACTATCCAACACTGAAAGAATTTTTCAAATCGGACCAGCGGTTCCTGAGATTAGCGCGTACAAAAACGAACTCTTCAGCTTTATGTATTAGTATAGATTTGATTTCTTGTTTATTGCAGACTACTTAATATCTCGAATGATTTGAGGTCTGGTCCAAGTAATCAAAACTATTCAAATAAAGAAATTGCACATACATACCTCCAGTGGGAAGATTTGCGTTAGTCTTGTATTCTCGCTCCTCGTGTGACAGCGACCTCATGTTTCTTACAGGAGAACTCTTGTACTCCATGTCGCGAAGAGCTAGGGACGCACTGTCACATAACAGTGACCGCTGCAGGCCGAACCTACTTATTTGGTGTGGTGAAACGTTTGTACCTGTGGAAGGACATTAAATATAGAGTAACTAATAATAATAACCTCATAGATATCACTTACTTGTATATTTCTAAATACATAAGTACATGTTATAGATAAATTACGCCTAAACAGAATAAATAACCGTGCTTTTTATACCTTTTTTTATAATGGGTGGGTATCGAACCTACCACGTCAAAATTTCGGAGTTCTATCACTCAATGCCATCCAGTCCCAAACTAAGCAGAGCTTGTAATATGGGTACTAGACAACTGATATAAATACATATTATATACTTTTCTTTTGTAAATGCGTCAATACTATACATAGAAAACACCCAAACTCCGAAACAAACATTTGCAGATAACACAAACATTTGGCCCGACCCGAAGCACAGCAGTCGCCTACGCTACACTACTTGTGCCACCGAGGCAGTAACATTGGTTATTAACAGTACAATAAAATTGGTTTCAAAGTGGTCGTCTAGTCATATCCTTGAGAAAGTGGTACTTTAGATTATTTATCTTATGAATCCTTCTGTTTCTATTTTTTTTAATATAACGCTGCTTAAATCTTTATATCTCTTATAAAGTAAGGATCGATGGAGAATAAAGGAGTCGACACTAGTCGACAGTCATTTTAGGTATCAACAAACAATAAGTGTTTACGATTATGACCATGGCAAATGAATGAGAACAATAATTTCATTTCATTTTCAAACCGAACAAAAAAATCGGTTTCCGCTATGTGATCATCAATTTAATTGCAATGTGTCAATCACCTTGTTACCTAAATAGGTGGTCGTTTTTAATCTGTGGGTCCCGAAATTGGCGGGCCTTCTGTCGGTTCGGACCTTTTTGTGGAAATTTACCGCGGCAATTATTATTTGGGATCTTGTTGTGTTTGAAAAAGTAGATAATTAGTTGAGTAGTTACACAATACAGCTATTTTCATACAAACAAAACGCATTGGGGTAGACCATTCTTATATAATTTTAGATTCATAAAACAGAGGAATGGGAATAAGATATCGATATTTTTTTTGTGTTATAAAATTTAAGAACGAATTTAAAATAGTAACAGATGTTTATAACCTCGAATTAATTTTAGCAATGAATGATAAATAATAAATAGAGAAGTTTTATTTTTTATACGTTCATGTTTCGAAAACTCTAATTTGAACAGATAACATTTGAAATTTCAAAAGACTCAAAAAAAACTTAAAATAATTAAGTCCGCAGACCGTGAACAAAATATACTTATATGTATAAGTATCACTGGTTCGAATAAAGTGCATTTTATCGATAGTCGATAGTCCATGCAATGTTGGGCACAACGCAATTAGCGAGGGTCAACTGCGAAGCGGCTTACGCCAGCCCACCTACAAATTAAGTCTATTAACTCAAACTTTTAAGTCCCCTAGCACGAGATATCTTCCTTTCTTGTTTCGCTGAGTTTCGAGGCTTATTCGTTAAGTACTGACCTTTTGTATTCTACTCGTTGCTTTGTTTGATATATTCTCTTCTGTAAATGGGATTTTAGAAAGTTGATAAAGATCTGTTTCTAATGAATTAAGGAATGTTGTGGTACCACGTATTTGAATACTACCTAAACTTATATGAATGATATGACAGTAAAGACATTTACACAACACAAGAACTTTATTGATGATGAAAGGCAAGTCACACAGTAAGTATATAATTTTTTTTTCAAGACAACTCCCGCACTAGGAATAAATCCTGTGTTGCGGGGGACTTTACAAACATACATGAAACGGACACAAAGAACACCCAGACTCAGAACAACAATTTGTGGATCACACAAAGTGTCGTCCTACGTGGGATTTGAACCCACGACACTTGGCGAAGTAGGAAACGGCGTGGTGACCGTTAAACCACTAAGCCAAACGTGCAGTAGGCCATTCCGTATCTACCAATACAGATTTACATAATCTTATGGACTACATTTACCTTTGATAGTTTTTGGAAACTTATTGATGTTTGACATTAGCTATTTGATTTTGCGAAACACCGTCACGAATATATTTTTTTCTACTTGATCTTACTAATTATATTTCTCAAAGTTATAAATCATTCAATAGTAAACGAAAGTTTTAAATCACAGTCCCTTTATTAGTTCTCCTTCCTAGGAACTCTTGAAATAGACACACTTGCCACTGAACATCATTGAATTTTATTTGGTTCTCTTCACCTTAAGTTCCGGAAAAACGATGATCTGTGGACTGTGGAGGTTTCCGGTGAAAGAGGTCCTTTTATCAGACCACATCTTATTAAGGAGATATTTAAGTGAGTGCTATGATATGTTAACATTACGAAATATTGAAACATGTCCTTGAGCAGTTTGACTGCCATAAAGCGTCATGCCGGCTGCAGGCACAAAGGTCCACACAGTTGCACAGTGCGTGAGTGCAACTTATTACTGATATAATTTCACTATTGTTTGCCGCCGGCTTCACTCCATATGGCGTAACGTGTTTTTTTTAACCAACCAATTTCGTCAATATATCCGACGCTTTGGAATTTCGAACTTCTTTCAAGATATAAACTAAGGAAGTTTTGCGTGACTGACAGCCGGAAGACGATTATTTATGATATTAATTAGTAAATTTATTGAGGGGCTGATATAATGTGAGGCTATTAAATGAAAGTTTAATGTCATGTTCGTGAAATAAAGAAGTATGGTTGCAATTAGCTAATCTATATCTATAAATGTTGAGTTGGTTTGGATGCGCTTTAAAATATTTAAAAATCGACAATGAGTGAGCTCATATTTCAACACTACATGCAAATAGATATAAAGATTATTTTTGTCTATTGTTCCCGTCGATTTTATTCCTCATTTCAACTATGTAGTTTCAACGTGTCATAGGGATGCGTAACAGGGTATAACTAGTATAAGGTACCTATCTGGGGGTACGGTCGTGCCCCCGCCAAGACGAGCCAAGCGAAGCGCAAGGGCACGACCTACCTTTTCTCGAAGTGTTTCGTCGTTTTTTTGAACCCTCATAACTTTGGTTCCTGATATACCAGATCATTCAAATTCTCAGAATATGATGTTACCAATAGATTTATCAAGCATACAAAGTTTCAATTGCATAGCTTTGATACTTAAGATTTTATTGATACCTAAAAAACATCGATTTCGTCACTGACACACTGATGATCGTCAAAACTGTTAGGGTACTTCCTGAAGTGCTAGAAAGCTAACATTTGGTATGTAACCTAAGTTTAGTATAAAAACAACAAAAAAATTCATAAACCTATTACTTTCAGATCTCATGTAGAGCCAAGGTTCTGAATCTACACGCCCTAACTCTATCAACCCAAACTTCATAAACTCTGCATCTCAGTAAAAATGTATGGCTTGGCTGTTTCGTTACTACAGAAACTAAATATTCGTATAACACATTACTTCAGAAACTAGATATTTGCAAACATTAAAGGCGTTCGTTTCCCCTTCGTGACGATATGGTAGCGAAACGGCGAAGCCATACATTTTTACTGAGATACAGAGTTTGTGAAGTTAGGGTTGGTAGAGTTAGGGCGTGTAGATTCAGAACCTTGGCTCTACATGAGATCTGATATCTTTTTGTAAACATTTTTCTGAGAAAAATATTATTATTACTATGTTAAATGCCTTAGTGGTTCCGCGACATACGTTCATGATTATATTTGCGTGTTTGCTTTCAATTCCAGTGTTTTGGAAATTATTATTGAGTTTTGCTGCTTACATTTCTCGATTACGATTATGAAATGTACCTAATGTGTTATTTTAAACTTTAAACTTACACCCTTAAAGTTGAAAATATGCAGCGGGTCTGTGTTATTTTCAACTTTAAAATTACGGCTTTAAAGTTGAAAATAACACAGAACCAGTGCTTAAAGTTAAATAACGTTTAAGGAGGTTAGGTATTGAAAATTATTTCGTTATATTTTACTCCGTATTAGCACAGAATAATTAATAGTACTATCGTACAGAAATTTCACTTTCGAACAAAAGTTAAGTTTAGGCATAAAAAGTTTTCAACTTTGTCACCTTGCACGCGAATTTGAATCTTGCGTGTGACTCGAGCGTTCATATTCCGTTAGACACCGCTCGATTTACTACAAGAGCACGGGGCTGTCGCTTGCTGTACATGGTATTACGAAGCCTCGTTCTATCCGACAACGAACGTCTAACAGAGCTTTTTTTTTATAAAATACCGCAACAAAGCAAACTTACTACAAATAAAAAAATCATAAATCAGTCATGAGGACAGAACTGAAAACTCAAAACTATAATCCACCTGAAATGAACCTCTTTGTCCTTTAAATAAAATGCGCGATAAAAAGAAGTAAAAAAATATCGCTCATGGAAAGCGTTCGGTGACGCGCGGTGACTCGAGTTCCATGATTTTTGTTTACCCAAAAAGTACTCAACGCGCCTAAAGTACTTTTCACATTAAAAAGTATAACCACGACCTTCACAACAATCATTCTACTAAACAGTGAAGTAGGTAAAGATAAAACATACGATCGTCGTGTTATCACCGCGAGTCTCGTGGGAAGAAATTAGTTATCTACCAATTGCCATATCTCGGTTGACCGCTGGGCCGAACATATGAAAATTACACGATAATAATAGAAACAGTTCATATAAATAATTTATAAATTTTAATTGTTTACGTCCCGATGCGGTTTGTGTCCCGCTACGTCCAAATAACGAATTGGACTCACGACATGCAGATCGAATTATGTTTTCATATTAGTTTTTTTAATTAATTGGTAACGTAATTTTGTATTTCGTTATATAAATATTGTTCATAATTAGTATCAACAGTGCTATGGTTTGATACCGAAAAGGTGAATAACGGAATATTTAAAATGTAGGTAGTTATTTTATAGTTTCAGAATAGCAGGATTTATCTTTAATGTACCTTCAGAAGCTTAACTCTTATCAGTTTTTTCTAAACGTTTATGATATTCCTTTAAAAATTTCATTGCACTTCTTGCATTTAAATACGATGACGTCAGTAGTGGTGGTATCAAATTCGTAGCCGAAGTCTCTCAGAAAAAATGCTTTTATATGAACACTTGGCCTTATACAAGCCCTATCTAAGATTCTATCTAATATCTTCCTCTCAGTTTTATATTTTGTTAGTGTCAATATGCACCGATTTCACAATCTAAACGTAATAAATAGAAATAATATAATGTATTAAGATATTTAATTGAACGGCTGTGAAACAATTTGTAATGAAAAAAGCTTCAACCATAATTTTTGGTTTTGATTAATAGGTGTGGTGGACGAAACAGTTGAACTTTTCGTTGTACATTTACAGATATTTTGCAGCTTGCCGATCCTTGTATATAATTCATGGCTTAATTTTAACTAGATGTTTCGCTGATGTATTCCAAAGTACTACTTTACTATATATTTGAGTACATACTTTACTATATATTTGAAGTAGCGTAACACATCGCTTTATCCAACAGTTTCCATTCTATTAAGTATAGTCCCTATTCATTACATTTTCGACGTCATTGAATCCTCATTAAAAATCATATTCTTTAGAAATGGGTTACCAATAACTTTAAAAAATATATAGTGTTATATATATTTTTTGTTTAGGACTAAACTTTTCATTGAATGATTAGATTTTTTTTTTCTAAATAATTACTATGGCTTTGCTCTCGTCGACACCTGCTATCAATCAACACTCATGACTAGTCATGAATATAATATATACTTAAAGTTATATATTACATGTATATGGAAGAATGCCTTGATCTAAAGTGTTCTTTTCAAAACCTAAACAAAAAATAAAAATATTCTTTAAGCGTATTTTACAGAAGATTTTATAAAAGTGTCTACCGCATTTCTCAATATTACATGTTTCTTCTATACCTATATCGTTCTTGTCATATTTATAACCATTTAGTACGCAAGCAAAGATGCAGAAGCATCACTAGGCCGCCATGGTGTGGGTCACCATACTGCATTGTCTGCATTCGCAGTGAGTATGGTGACCACCACTCTTGGATTCTGACATCAGGTAGAGTAGAGTCATTTTGGCAGACCATAAATAAATAAAAATTAAAAAAAAACTGCTGACTGACTGCACTCAATTAAACGTCTTTTTAAAATCTAGAATTTTTAATTGAAACCGTATTGAATTTAAATGCAGGTAATATTTAAAAAACGGACTCAACTTCAATTTTTCTAAAATATTTTATCTTTTCTCATTTTTGTTACAGGGTTTTCTTTCCTAAATATTTAGTTTCTAACTGTGGACACTTGTTAATGGCGTATTGTTGCTATTTTATAAACTATTTTAAGTGTATTGCTGTAAGTTTTCCTAAGATTAATAAATAAATAATTACTTAAAATATAGATATTTAATTTATAACACTTACTAGTTTTAGAGCGGGGCTCTCGAGGTCCATCAACGGTGACTTTGATGGCTTTTTGGTAAGTTGTCACTTGAGGCGGACTCGTTGATACCGTGATGGTTAAAGAAAAACTCTTCCCTGAAACAATAAGTCTCATAAAAGACATGGAATATAGATCACTCTTCAATCTCATCATTAGACTGTCCTGTCACGTCATGTCAACAGTCTTTAACAATCTCAACTGCCTCGTTGGTCTCGCGGTTGGCGTGTACGACTGCTGATCATGAGGTCTCGGGTTCGATTCCTGGGTCGGAACAAATGTTTGTATGATCTACAAATATTTGTTTCGGAGTTTGGGTGTTTTCTATGTATAATATGTATGTATTTACAAAAAAAAAGTATATATGTATTTGTATCAGTTGCCTAGTACCCATAACACAAGCTCTGCTTAGCTTGGGACTAGATGGCGTTGTGTGTTAAAATGTCCGAAATATTTATTATTTATTTATTTTATTTATCGACTACTGGACATTGGCTACTGCTTAGCAGGATCCTTAAACTTCCTTACTAAGACAGTCACTGAAATAAACATTTATAAAAATGTGTATATTATCGTACATACAAATTGAATCATTCATTGCTTTTATGTATTTAACATTTTTTAGAAGTTAGAAGTTGTGTTTCTTGAAGACTTAGTTTGGACAATAGGTACACCACCCTACCCTAACACCGTAATTTGACAAAAGGCTTTAAAGAGGTTCACAAATGTTTAAAATAGACTTTTTTTTTGCCTGTGTTATACAAACTGTCTTGCCATTATCAAAATAATGTAAACGATAGACAAACCACAAATTAATGCATTATAAATACTTCCACACTATTTAAAATTTATACTAATCAACTTATTAGCCTTTATCTAGTAGATAATCATGGTCGAATGCTATATATGTGTGAGAATGAACCTAACTGCCGTGGACCGCGATGGGTTGAAAATAGCGAGCTTTTTGGGCGTCCGATTTGCGGTCGGCAGTAATGAATGCACCGATAAATACCGAATAAAATTACAGTTAAAATGAGTGGATTAACATGTCTAATGCAGATAATTCGTGTGTAGAGCACTACATTTGGAATTAATGACGGATTTCGACATTCACGTGTTAAATTACTTTTGTGTTTTATTAGTCGTTTCACTTTTTTGGAACATGTTGTCACGATTGTTGTACTACAAGATGGCATAACTTCACTGGATTTCATACTTTTAAGTTGGCCATTATGTAGTCTCATCATCTTATTAGCTATTCCCAAGAATATTGGGGGTCGGCTATTAGTTCAACCGGTTTTATCTGAATATCGGTTTTTCCACGGAGCGACTGGCATCGGACCTGAGAGTGAACTGAATTCGAAGGTTGAACTAGCTGTCTATAAATTTGAGGGCACTGAATTCCCAATAACGATTGCCATAGGTGTTCATGTCAACCGAGGCTTATTAACGGTCCGTTTTTCAACGAGCTAACGCCATTTTCCATATTTCGGGCTGCTATTAAGAATTTATTGTAAGAAAAACACGACACAGGAATCAAACCCGAGGCCTCTTGGTCGGCAGTCGCATACGAACGACCAACAAGACAGGTGGCTATTATGTTGCCTGTTTATTGAATGATGAAGTAGTGAAGTAATTGATTCGCTCTTGTCTCTAAAGAACAAGAGAATGTAGAGACTAGGATTGAAGGTCATTTTTTAGTTCAAAACAGAAAGTATTCAAGCAGCATCATTTCAAGACATCTAAATGTGTAAGTATTACTTTTTCCTCTAATACACACAATTCATAAACAGTAGGTACATTATTTCACACTACAACACAACAATCATAATTATAAATTATACTTCATATAATCTAATGTGTTTTATTGAGTACCCAAGCTACATATGTTTAAATGTATTAGGTACCATCGAGTCACACTCAGCCATTGCCTACTGATAACGCTTAAACATTCAGTAACTTCCTGTTATTTCAAGTTAAGACATGTTTAATGACAAATAATATTTGTTTACCAAATTAAAAATCAGTTTATAAGGAAACTAATGTATACCATGTGCGTCAAACGATGGTCTCTATCTGTCAAGTTCAACCAGGCGAGGTGATCATGCCTGGCGGGCCGGGGCTCGACGACTTAAGTTGGGAAGTCGTAGCCGATCGACGCGAGAATTTCTATATCGCGATACAGGATTAGCTACTCCGTAGTATTGTGTCTTCAGTAGTTCGGTGTATCTTTGGTAGATGGCAAGACTTTAGGTTACGAGTTATAAATAGTCATTTGCTGAATGCATTTTGTCTCATTGGTGTAAGCTAGTGTATTAAATGCCTAGTGATATTAGTTACCCTAGTTATTTTACATCAACTTGCTTTGAAGATTTCAGTTCGGGCCAGTCGCAACACCGAACATGTTAGTGTGACGACCTCCACATACGGCGCAACAACAACATAACATACTACAGCGCGAACTACCGAAGATACGTCGAACTACGGAGTAACGAAGGAAACTAAGAAACTACCAATCCTGAATCGCGCAGTGAAAGTTCTTGCACCAGTTAACATATACACAACATCCCAACATAACCGTTGGGCAGTTGGCCCGCCAAGCATGATCACCTCGCCTAGTCGGAGGATCCTCCCTTTGTGTTGGTGGGACATGACACACCTGTCCCCCACATTAGAATGATTTTAATTAGACTGATAGGTACTTTTTTTTTGGAAAGATATTACCTAAAAGAAAACTATAGATAGTATAGTAATGTTGAACTTAACTGCCAGAACCAAACAATAGATTAAATTCGACATATTAAATGTCTACAATCCACGGTATTTCAGATAGAGATATTACATACTGGTCCAGGTTTTTAACCTACTAATCTTTTGATAAATATTTATTATGAAGAGCCATGCCCACGGACTAGAAATACGAGCCCATCTTAGACCAAAAAGGTTAGGAACAAAGTTTTAGCTCAGGGTAAAAACATATTTATCTTCCCTGAGAATGTCAAGAAAAGCAAGGTGACACAACAGTCTCTCCTCGGCAGGACGTTTATCGTCATTATTTAGTAGCTCAAAGCTTTTAAGACGTTCTTAAAAACCATTTTTGAGCACATGTTTTCACACGAATATCAAAAGTGCAGCCTACACATTGGCGTGGTTTAAGCTTCAATACGGAAACAAATCATCATAAAAGTTTGCCGCTAAGCTTTAAATATGTACCTTGAACGAGGTGAAATATTGCTTCTAAAGTTGCTATTAAAGTTAATGCATTCCTCATGATCACTCATCAACAGTTTAGGACCTAACACAATACGAGTAGAGTCATAAAACATAACATTGTATCCCAACGATCATCTCCAGAAGGTGTTGAGAGAGGCGCGCGAAATATTCAATTACAGAGCGCGGGCGCAGGTGGGCCGCAAGGGTACAGGGGAGGGAAAAGGCCGCCATCTTGATTTATGATCAAGCGTAAATCCTAAGTGACATTTGTGAGTGAAGACGAGTCGCAACACCGTCACACCGTATGTACTACATGACTTTGACACGATTTTCTTGGAAATATTTTGCGGTTCTGTATACAAGATTTTGTGAATACAGCTAAGTCTTAACTAGTTTGGTTTTGGAACAGCAATGGATTGCAAACAATATTTTTCATCGCTATGGTGATTGTATACGATCATGAGTTCTCAATATTGTATGGAACGCCCAACATGCATAAAATATATAATGTTATGGACTCGTCGGCCCATGTGAACTGTCATATTGTCAAAGGTCTCACATCTTTGAGATATTAAGAGGCACAATACAATGTAGGTGCTAGTTACTTTAAGGTAAATTATAATACTCTTTTACCTTTTCATTTCAGTTTTAGGTAAAACTAGTTTTATAACATTTCCTTAATTATTCTTTAAAATTCAGAAGAAATGATTATTATTGAAGGTAGGCAGTAGGCAGGTAACAGATAAGAAGAGAAGAGATAGAAAAGAAGAAAAGCAGGCCATAGTGTTAAAAAAAAAAATTAGAAAAATTATATATTTGTCTACTGCAAATGTTACACACAAATTAAACATATTTTAAATATATTGTTAAAATTCCTATATATTCTTTGATATTTACCTGTGCAATCTTGGAGCAAGGTTAAGCTAAGATAAAACACAAAAATAAAATTAATATACTACCATAAATATACTTGACGAAAAATAAAACAGGTTTCTAAAGAAAGGGCTTAATGTGATAGTATATAGTGTACATTAATGAACACATGAACACTATAATAATAGCGAAGTAAAGTATCAATGGACTTTCGGCGTCCATAAAATATTCTTTATAAGCATACAAGGAGTTACATCCTATGTATTATTGTAGTCAAACATTTTCCTCTATTTTTGACTAATCAAAAAGTACATTTGAAGGAGATAGAACCGTAATACGATGATGACCATTCAAAATGATTTGGTCACACTCTGGTCACGGCGTTTACGTGCGTCGGTCACTCGGCTCGCTTCTAATTATGTGTTCAATTTAATGACAAGTACTCTCTCTTTCGACATAACGCATTACGATCAAATTACTGATGTCGAAATGTCAAAAATATTTCAATGTATTTCAAGTCATTGATTGATGATAATAATTAGATATACTTCCGCAATTATAATTACCTCATTAGAAGATAATAAAGCCCTAAATGTTTTTTGCAAGTGCAAATTCTATTTCTTTGTTCAAGTAAGGGAAAATTTGGGTTTTTTATTGAAGAACTTATTTTAGGAGTGGACAAGATACATTGACGACAGGACTAATAGATATTTAAGGTAGTTTCAGTGATTGCTAAATAATGTAGTGGTATTGTAATATACTAACCTCTGCGATAAATATGATGAAAATATTAGCAGATATGTAGAAAATTTAATTTCTTCTTATTTATTGAAAGTTTGGACATCAACCCATGAGGTTAGTATCAGACGTTAGTTTCAGAATAAATGTACCTAATTGTTGTGTATGTGTAATTATAAAACTTCTATGGACAAACATATTATTTTATCTCGAACCTTGTGATCAGTTTCCCTTGTGATGATCGCCTGTAAATTGACCTCTATCATAGGGAAAATCCTATATATGAGCAAATAATATAAGACATTGACATTGAAGTGCTACTGTATCGTATCATTGTTATCTTACTACACGCGATTCATCTAGACTTCTTAAAGCTCAGGAGCTAGTTCCAAATTAATTTTATTGTTAATTACATTGAAAATATAGGTTAACAATTATTAGGTATTAGCTTTTATTCGCGGCTCCGACTGCGTAGTAGTCGGTTATCGCGGTAAATTGTAAGTACGAATCAAAGTATTTCAATGCTAAATTTCAGTGAAATCGGTAAGCGTAGGTAACTAACGGAGAGACAGAATTACTTTCGAATTATTTATATACTAGTACCTATGGATATTTATTACTACGTAAATTTTATCATCACAATCAACAGCCTTTAATAGCCCACTGCTGAACATAGGTTCCTACTGAGAAAAGAGGTATTGGCCTACTCTACTCCGCTGACCAGGCGCGTTGGTATATGGTTTGATTCAAGTTTTCCCTCTCTTTTCAGTGATATTATCCTGCATAGTCTGTTCCCTTAGTCGCCTTTTACGACACCCATGGGATGAGTAGGGGTGGTTAAACTCTGTATTCTCAAACCGTCACCGCACCAACATTTTTTTTATTTTTATGGAATAGACCGGCAAACGAGCAGACGTATCGCCTGATGGTAAGCGATTGCCGCCGCCCATGGACACCCGCAACACCAGAGGCGTCACAAGTGCGTTACCGGCCTTTGGGGGATGGGGGGGGGGGAGATAGGGGTATGGGCCTCCGGTATCCTCGCTCACTCGGTGAAACTCAGCGCAAGCACTATTTCACACCGGTTTTCTGTGAGGCCGTGGTATCACTCCGGTCGAGCCGGCCCATTCATGCCGAAGCGTGGCTCTCCCACGGTAAAAAGGTTTATACTGTGGAGGAACGGGTGTCATGTCCCTCCGACACAAAGTGAGGATCCTCCGACCAAGCGAGGTGATAATGCCTGGCGGGCCATGGCCCAACGGTTGATGTTGGGATGTTGTATATATTTGTATTAATTGAATTGGCGCGAGAACTTTTATTGCGTGATGCAGGATTGGTAGTTTCTTCGTTACTCCATATTTCGACGTATCTTCAGTAGATGTTGCTGTTTGCGTTGTATGTAGAAGTCACCACAATACTGTCTTAAACCTAGAGGGCTAACTAGCTATAGAATACTTAAAATTATACGGCTACGAGAAATCAGGGTATATGTTTGAAATAATCAAAAACAGGGTACTCAAACACTACAAGTAATAAATACACAACGTTTTGAATCAGTTGACAAAAAGAGCATTAAATATTGAGACATGCCACCGAACCAGTCCGCGCCTGTCCAGTCTAATCACATCGCATTATCGATGCACTGTTTTGATGACCCCGTCCTAACTAATGGTAGTTCACATTTGATGGTGTAGTGTTACATTAAGTTAATATAATTTAAATTAATGTTTGTGACTTTCTGAGTTTACAGCCGAATAAGGTGAATAACATTTTTTTTTTGTTTGTGACTTGACAAACATACATGAAACGGACACAAAGAACACCCAGGCTCAGTACAACAATTTGTGGATCACACAAAGTGTTGTCCTACGTGGGATTTGAACCCACGACACTTGGCGAAGTAGGAAACGGCGTGGTGACCGTTAAACCACTAGGCCAAACGTGCAGTCAAAACATGTATGTTAGGTACAGTTTTTGTTATCATACTTGTCTTCTATTAATTGCAATATTTAACGTTAATTCATAGTATCATCGAAATTTAAAGGTATAAACGCAATCAATAAGTTTAAAGGTAGTAGAGCCACGCTGAGGCTTTTTGATTTTAACGGGCCGGCTCGACCGGGGTCGGTACTAACCTTTCACAGAAGACCAACCTAGAATGACAGCATTCGTGCTGTCGTGTTTCGTTGTTGAAGTGCGAGACCGGAGGTTCAATAGCTGGCCATATTGTGGGTCACCATGCTACATTGTTGCATTGTCTGCATTCGCAATGAGTATGGTGGCCACAACTCTGGGATTTTGCTTATGCTTTCCATCAAGCAGAGAAGTCACTTTGATATGCTCATATTTATATATAAAAAAAAACACCAGTCAGTTTGAAAGTATGTCTTTCCAATTTTCGACCAGGCGCTTTGCTTTTATCGCTTGTAAGGAAACAACTCCCGCACTAGGAGCATAGTTATCCTGTGTCAAGAGGGACTTTACAAACGTACATGCAAACGAACACAAAGAAAACCCAGACTCAAAACATCGCACAAAGTGTTTGCCGATGTGAGAATCAAACTATAAAAAAAATATAGTCATACGAAGCGGCGAGGTGGCGGCTTCAACCACTATGCTATTCGTGCAAGTCAAGGATAAAAGGAGACTATCAGTAGTAAGCGTTCTTTACGTTGTGTCTTTGTGGTAGTAGATTATTTATCCCAAAACTTATAAAATTTTACAGAGCCTGTTATAGTTCGCGAACACTCAAAGCTTCTAGCCATGCTTTTAAGCCATGCATTGCAACAAGCTCCATGCTTTAAAATTAATAGAAAGTTATTAAAATATTCTGTAATGTTATCACTATATTGTATACGCACAAGTTTTTGCTTCACGTATATACCTATATGTGAAGCAAAAACTTTATATCTCTTTTTAAGAAAATAATGCGCACGGAAGAGTATGAAAGGCACAGTTAAAGTTCATATGGAGAAAGAGTGCGGAAAGCTTAAAGAAATAATAAAATAAATAAAAGAATTATTATCCAATTTCGTCCTCTGGGAGACCACATTCATAAACAATCTATTAATGGGACTAATCCCGCCCACACGCCCACCACTGTAACTCCAACGATCTCACCGAGTTATGACACTCGGGAAGTCCCAGGGAAAAATTCAACTGTCTTGAAACCCGCAACGAAAGTAATCAGAAGAAAACCTGGAGGAGTTGGAAATATAATAAGTCCACTTCCCTCCTTAGCAAAGCGGGAGACAAAATGAAGTCAAAATAGGCTTAACCTTTTTCAAAAACGGGAAGCACCACAGATAAAATATACCTTTTTCATAAACGATCTAGTCAAATATTGTTTTAGTGCATGTAGATTATTCAAACCATATTTCTTTTACTTGAAATAAAAAACGCCAATTACCACATATTTCACTTTTGTTGTGTAGTCCTTTTAATTCGGCTTGATGTTTGAAAAAGTTACAACGTCAATTTTTATACTTTTATTTCTACACTAGCTTTTGCACGCAGCTTCGCTCACGCAGACTTTCATCCCCTGATTTACCACCTTAGGGATGGAGTTTAGTAAAATCCGTACTTAGCGGATGTCTACACCCTATAAGGAACCTACCTGCCAAATTTCAAGTTTGTAGGTGTTATAGTTTCTGAGATTTCGTGATTAATAAGTGAGTGGTATTTCGCTTTTATATATATAGATATATGTGTATTGATGTTACACTTTTTCTTTAACAGTGCAAAAAGAAACTTATTCGTGACTAAAGTGAGGGGTATTGCAAAGTTCCAAAGATGAAGATATTAGCAGAATATAAGATGTACAAACTCAATATTATTTCTTGTTTTACATTGTTGTAGGTAGTAGGTAGAAACAAATGGGCAAATATGTTTGCAGTCTGATCACCAGAATAGCCTTTATTAGAATAGCTTTGCCTATTACTTGTGTGTACTGTTCTTCAAGCTTCACTATCTCTCAATTTGAAACAGCTATTAATATTCCAAATAAACGCTCAGTTTGAATTTATTATTATAATCCTATCTAAGACGTGTATGAGGCATATTAAATATTCTTTCACAGAATCAAATATGTCAAGGTTTTAACGCGGATTTTTCACAAACATGTCACAGTGCAATAAGCATTATTTTTACATATTTGAAGATGAATTATTTTTCACAAAAGTGCTAAAAACCTTCGGGTTTTCCTAGAGAAACAAGGTTTATGACATAAAAATGAGATGAGACATGATTCAACTATTCTTAGTTTAATTGTGTTCTATAAAATTATAAGTGTGCGAGACCGGAGGCCTGATGATGCAGAAGCATCATTGGCCGCCATAGTGTGGGTCGTAATGAGTATGGTATGCACCACACTTGGATTCTGCTTATGCTTTTCATCAGGCAGAGTAGTTATCTTGGCAGGGCCATAAATAAAAAAAAGCGGCCAAGTGCGAGTCGGACTCGCCCATGAAGGGTTCCACAGCAGCAAGTAACATATATAATTTTTATTTTATTTTTATATTTGTGTTGATTGAATAAAAGGTAAAATGCAGTTTACGATTTATGACGTATTAAAAAAAAAACTACTTACTAGATTTCGTTTAAACTAATTTTCGGTGGAAGTTTGCATGGTAATGTACATCATATATTTTTTTGAAATTTATCATTCTCTTATTTTAGAAGTTACAGGGGGGGGGGACACATTTTACCACTTTGGAAGTGTCTCTCGCGCAAAATATTCAGTTTAGAAAAAAATAATGTTAGAAACCTCAATATCATTTTTGAAGACCTATCTATAAATACCCCACACGTATGGGTTGGATGAAAAAAAATTTTTTGAGTTTCAGTTCTAAGTATGGGGACCCCCAAAATTAATTGTTTTTTTTCTATTTTTATGCGAAAATCTTAATGCGGTTCACAGAATACATCTACCTACCAAGTTTCAACATTATAGGTCTTATAGTTTCGGAATAAAGTGGCTGTGACATACGGACGGACAGACAGACGGACAGATAGACAGACATGACGAATCTATAAGGGTTCCGATTTTTGCTTGGCACGGAACCCTAAAAAAGTATCAATATATTAAAGTTACACAGATGTCGTACGCTGGTTTAAAATCATGTTACAATCATATTTTGACTCAGAGGTTGCAACTCAGAGGTCGTGGGTTCGATTCCCAATTTGGATTTTTTGATGTCAATCAAATCTTGCAAAATTTACTCTTTTGGAGACACGCAGACGACATTGTACAGGTCAGCAAGGTACTTGGGTTTAATGCTAGTATGAGTCGTATTGAACATGTATAGTTCTTAGAAATATCAGTTGCGTAGGAAGAGCGGTTAAATTCTGTTTTGTGATACGTTGATTTGGGGAATATTGGCATCTCGTATTATTAGCATTTGATTAATGGGCTACTTAATTATAAGTTCACTGTTCAATTTCTAGACCTTGACGATTCTAGATTCGAAGAATTCAGTATGATGAATATTCGACTTAATAAATGTAAATGAGAAACTTTGATTGAAAAGGAAAACGAATAAATTCGTAGAAAAAAAATTGAATCATTTTGGTAAAGTTGCATTAAACACATTTTTTCTCTGGGGACAAAGTTATAGTACCTAGTACTTTTAAAATAGCAAATAATAGTACTTTTGATTTATCAGTCGAATTGATTTGATGGTTTTGGTTTAATTTGTTCAAAAGTGTTTTTTTTATGAGTTCAGTTTAGAAATAAAACTAAATATAAACATCAATTTATATTAATACGTGATGCAAAAACATTGTACCCCTTTCTACGATAACTATGCAAAACGAGGAGTATGAATTCTGGCACAGGTAGTTTATGTGGAAGAAGAGTGCAGAAAGCAAAAATAATAATTAAATAAATTATGGTTGAATTTCACTAGTACATAATGTACGAGTATTTTATGAGTATCCACATGATGTACGTTAATAAACGTAGTTTATTTTTATACATGTGTAGAGTATATACGAAGATTGTAGTACATAATATACCTCTGGCGAGTCACAGTGTTGATGGTGTGTTAAACGATCTCCGTGATTTTACTGCTCTTCGAACATTGTAGATGCATGAGGGCCGGTAATGGCGGCTGGCTGCGCCGGCGCAACTAACACAATGGAACACTAAAGTGCCAACGTCGTTTACTGCCGGCTGCGGTTTGGAAATTAAAATCCAACTTGCTGATCCGACTTTTCAGATGAAAGTGTGTTCGATCTACATAATAACTGCTTTAGATTAAAAATAGCTAGTGTGGTTAGGCGACAGGCTTTTCTCAGTCGATCAAATGAACTGTCTTAGCTGTCAATCAATAAAGTTAGAAGACATTTTTGTGGATCATAATAATTAACATTTTAACGTCTTAATTTCCCTAATCAAAGAGTAAATTGGATTTGTTAAAATAGTAATTAGCCGAATATTATGTAATATAAATGCGAAAGTTTGTGAGGCTGTATTTTTGTTATTCTTTCAAACAAAAACTACTGAACGAATTTAGATAAAACTTTAGCTTATACATCAGAATAACATATAGACTACTATTTACTGCGATAACCGACATATAAGTGGGTGTGGCCGCTGGCAAAAGTTAGTTAGAAATACGTGACTTAGGTGCTGTAAGCTTTTATAAGAAACCTTTGAATGACGTATTTACCCAGTTCAGTTTTGGGAATTTATATTTTCATGGCGTCTGATTCGTGAAAATATATTTTGGTATTAATATTCAAGTAATAAAGTGACGTCTAAATGTCTTGCATATAAAACTGTTGCACTAATTTAATTGTATATTTACGGTGCGGTTATTCTTGGAATTCTTCTACACACACACACACCTAAAGAAAGAACACAATATTTGTTGTGCCTATTGCCTTGATTTAAAAAAAATACCGAGACCTTCAAATGACTGGTAAATAAGTAATAGCCAACTGTGAAACCAAACTGCCACAGCTATTGACATTAGCTGACATCGCAGAATATATTGGAAGAGTCAATATGAACTAGAAAGAAAAAAAATAACTGTTTTCCCCTCAAAAGTTTCATTTCGTCGATGACCGACAAACATTGATTTCATATGCATTGTTTGGTTTATATACATTAAGGGCAAGGTCACCATAACTCTTATTATATTTGTCGTTAAATAGACTAAGGACCAGTTTCACCAGTTCCTGATCTTTATCAGGACTCGCAACAGGGAACAGGACAGTGTCAGATAGTTATCTACCACATAACAAGTTTTTGATAGGTAAACGTATACATATATGTATATGTGTATCTTGTGAAATCGATATCTCTAGTTATTTGACAGATAGGTTCATAATATTTGGTTTTCATATTACTCTATTAGATTCTAGCTTCCTAAGGGCCAGTTTCACTAGATATCACTAGTGAAACTGGCCCTTAGGAAGCTAGAATCTAAACGTAATTATATAAATGCAATATAAAAAGTAGTTTTATTATTTTCTGGGTATAATTTTCTTCTTTCTCCGTTAGATTTGTGTTTTGTTGGGGAAGGTATTCCTATCAGTCTACAGAGTGTGTGGTAGAGTACAAAGTTCATCGATACTTTGAAGAGTTCATTTAAGGGAAGTCTTTGCTAGGGGAAACATAATAACTTCGTACAGATACAGTAAAATCTTCGTGCAAATAGTGCTACGTACTATTGTTATTATAATATGTCAAAGATATTGTTGAATATCCATATTGTATTATACCCATGAATACATTGTGTCACGAAAATTGCCAGGCGGAAATGATTGCAACGGTTACAGTAATCTGTTTATAAGATTGGTAGTGAGTTGGCCATATAAACCGCAGAACCGATAAACGTTCGGGTAAACGTGTTCTTGAGTGGAGATTGAGTCTCGGCAAACGTGGTGTAGGACGTCCACAGGTCAGGCGGAGTGATGATGTACGCAAGGTGGTTGAGAGAGAGAGACCGAGGATCAACTAAGGTGGCGTTTAATTGAAGATGCCGATATGCAGCAGTGGACTATAATAGTTTGGTGATTATTATAACCGCTCGTCAGCGAGGAGCCCTGTTGTCAACTGTGGCGCATGTGCGATCAACTTTTTGGAAGTACTCCCGGCAACTTTCCGACTCTCATTAAAATGATGTTTTCCAAAAAAAAATGTATTGAGGCTATAAATGATTTATGTACCATTAGAATGTCCATTAAATAAGCTATCCGATGATGTATAATAATCTGTGTAAATTTATACAAATAGATAAAATTGAAGTGTCTGTTTTGTAATTTCCAAGTAACAGCTTTCACTATTTACCTACATATGATGAAATATATACTGAACCTATATTTAAAAAATACATTTTTTTTACTGTATGTCTGTTTGATCCGACTAATCTCTAAAACAACTGGACCGATTTCGACGGTACTTTCACTGACAGATAGCTGATGTTAGAAGTAACTTGGGCTACCTAAAAAATTGGGTAACGTGAAAACAAAATTAAAATCTATGAGATAGTGAGCTATTCAAAAGCATAAAGCTATATCCGATTCAAAAGCAACAAAAACCACGGGTAACACCGTGGGGCACAGCTAGTCATATCCTATTATATGAATACAATTATTCTATTAACATGTTTATTTATGTTTTTTGCGAACTGCTATATTTATAAACGGTCCTGAGTTATTTAAAACATTTCCTGTAATTTTCCTGTAGTTTGCGATAATTAAGATATTTGACGTCGCGATGTTTACACTTTTGATTGTTTTATGTATTAAGTTCTATGTTTGTACGTAAATTTAATTGTTTTATGTATTAAGTTCTATGTTTGTACGTAAATTTAATAATTATAATTAGAGATCTGGGCCCACCAAATGACCTTTATGTGGTTTATGTACCAACTTACCACACTACCAACATGCATACTAATATTATAAATGCAAAAGTAACTCTGTCTGCCTGTCCGTCTGTTTTTTTTTATGGAATAGGCAGGCAAACGAGCAGACGTATCGCTTGATAGTAAGTGATTACTGCCGCCCATAGACACCTGCAACAAAAGAAGCGTCACAAGTGCGTTGCTGGCCTTTTGGGGATGGGGGGGGGAGGCAGGGGAAGGGGATTGGGGTATGGGCCTCCGGTATCCTCACTCACTCGGTGAAACACAGCGCAAGCACTATTTCCCACCGGTTTTCTGTGAGGCCGTGGTATCGCTCCGGTCGAGCCGGCCCATTCATGTCGAAGCGTGGCTCTCCCACGGTTACGATTTCACGGCTAAACCGCTGCACCAATTGCAATTATATTGGGCTTGGAGATACTTTGACTATTGAGGAAGGACATGGATTACTTTCCGACATACACGCCTGCGGAGTCTAGGAAAACTAGTTAAATACATGTAAGAGTGGTAGTTTGAATATTATTTTCCAAAAGTGCTCTTCACAATATAAAAATCTTGCAGTTTAGAGTAATAACGGCCGCATGATTGGTTAGCTCATGGCTGTGCAGCAATGACTCCAAACTTTTTGTTTTGTTTTCTTTGGTCGACTTCGTTCTCATTCAAGTCTCATAGTAAAAAAAAATTTTTTTTAAAGGAGCAACAATGTTGTTTATTGCCAGATTCTTCTCCATGAAGGGTAGGCTGCACTTGGAACTGGCGACTAGAATCACTCGATTTTTAAATATTGACTATGCGTAAGCGCCTGCAGAATAAGTGCCTATTTGAATAAAATCTTTTTGACTTTTTGACCCCTTGCAATTATCTTTATGTCTAAAATGTAATATTTTTTTCATGTTTTCTATTTTATATGTTCAGAATAGCTAACAAATTACTTGCTAATAGACGCTACGGTAATAGGTTAACGGCAAATAGGGGTTTTCACATTCGTGATTTAGAAAATGCGCGTTCCTTCACCGCAAACCATTATTTTGTTTATGAAGGGGACTCGTGGAATGGGGTCTTAATAGCGTGATCGTTTAGTTACCTTTATTCGATTAACTATATTATGTACATAGGTTTTTGTTGATATGCACATATTCTCACTTGGTATTATAGTATTCTTAAGTGGAGTTCTTATATTTCCAACCAGCTGACCCACGCAACCTCGTTTACGTCTCCTATTGCCCGTAGCGTAATAATTTTCCCCCGTTTTTGTAACATTTTTTAGTGGTGCTCCGCTCCTATTAGTCTTAGCGTGATGATATATAGCCTATAGCCTTTCTGGATAAATGTACTATTCAACACTGAAATAATTTTTCAAATCGGACCAGCGGTTCCTGAGATTAGCGCGTTCAAACAAACAAACTCTTCAGCTTTATAATATTAGTATAGATTCCTCCAGTTTTCTTCTGAACAAAATCGTTGCGGGTTCCAAGGCAGTTTTATTTTTCCTGGAACTTCTCAAGTGTCATATCTCGGTGTGTTCGTGGATCACTGTTGATTCTAGTCTACAGTAGTAACAGTGGCGGGCGTGTGGGTGGGATTAGTCCCACACCCATTCTTAACAGGCCGTTAGCTACTCTAACGACAAAGCTGGGGGTCACTGGTTCTATTCCCACTTAATACAAATACATGAGTACATCATCATCAGAGATCATTTGATCCGACCCGGAAATCGAACCCGAGACGTCATGTACGGCAGTCGCGTACGCTACCACTGCGCCAACGAGGTATTTTTTTATTTTTTTTCTGACTGCCTCGTTGGTCTCGCGGTTGGCGTGTGCGACTGCTGATCATGAGGTCTTGGGTTCGATTCCCGGGTCGGACCAAATGTTTGTATGATCTACAAATATTTGTTTCGGAGTCTGGGTGTTTTCTATGTATAATATGTATGTATTTACAAAAAAATAAGTATATATGTATTTGTATCAACTGGCTAGTACCAGATGTGTCACCAGTGTGTCAGATGTCCGAAATATTTATTTTATTTATTTATTTATTTAAGTAGGTACTATGGTAACCAGACTCTGTGCAGGCATTTTTTAAGAAAAGATGACCGTGTATAAGATGTCCCAAGGTATTTGATACTATTATTTTACTCCTGTTCGTCGCTAAAGCTAAAATTATTTAATTTAAAAGACTTCCGTAATGTTGCTAACTTGCGTGTTTCGAAGGGTTATTCTTATTCTAACACTTCAGATTTCTTCTGCAATGCATTTAAACGTATCTGTTCTCTTTTGTGTTGAACAAAATGTTGTTTTACCAAAAGCTACAACAAACTACGTGCGCTCGCCTTGAACTGAGATTTTGCAATTGAGACTTTTTTACCCGACTACGGCGATACCAAAAGGAAGGATTATCATTTTACATTTAATGTATGTTCATATGTTCCACTGTGGCGCCTACTACTGAACTAATTTAAATGAATGAGGTGTCAATAGATTCGTAATAATGGCTCGGGTGATAAATTTTATAATTTTTTGTGTCGTTGTCGGTTTATAGTTTTAAGCTTTTTCTTTTCAAGTGCTAAGCAATTAGGTATATTGTGAATGAACATAGGTACATCTATGGATTGGTATATCTTGTGAGTCCTGACTGTGAAACTAAAAGTAATAAGTTCAATTCACACTTAAGACGACCGACGATTGTATTCTGAACAAAATGATTGCTTTTATGTCTGAATATGATATGAAATACGTATGTAATCAATGAGAAGGAAAATCAAAAACAAACCCCATACCAAATCGTCTGATCAGCGTGGTATGGTGGGCCAAAATTACATTGTTAAGGTCAGGCTGTTAAAGGTTGTTTATGATGACGTATGGAATCGATTTAAAGTACATATATTTATTAGCAGTCTTGATAAGATAGCTATATTTTTTACATACTTCAAAAAAGAAGGAGTTTTTCACTTTATTTTTTTATGTTTGTTACCTCAGAGCTTTCGACTGGATGAACCGATTTGGTGATTCTTTTTTTCTTATTTGAAAGCTGGTGCTTCCCATGTTCCATTTCAATTTACTGAAATTGAAATGGGACATGGTAAGCACCAGCAAATTTTAACAAAAAAACTTTATACCTTTTATTTTGTTAATTTTTTTTTATTATAAGTTGTGGAAATGTAAAAAAGCTAAACATTTATAAATCAAATTTATAATCAATAACACACTTACATAGCAGACAAATCATTCAAAGAATAAAGACAGACTATACAGATAGGCTTATTTAGTAAAAAAAAACAACATTGCAGACAGTTGTTGTCGAGATTGTATTCAATCACTATTCAATTTAAAAGGCTCGTGGCAAAACCCAATAACTATTGTTGTACAGGATTAACATGCTCAGAATAGGAAAATAAAACTTTTTGTGGCTAATAATAAGATCCATAATCGATAACATCATAAAAACGAACATACAATACTTAGTTTCTGAGCAACTTTTTTGTATTGTATTTAATTAGTGGCGGTGTCTTGGTTACAGACCACGGTTATTTGTACTGGACCACAAAACCTACCACCATACCATGATATGGTACTTAGTGTAATAAACATTTTATAATTGCTATAACTATGTGTATTTGTACTTTGTCATCAACAACCGAATTCGCCGTGAGTTTCTTTTGCAAGATATTATTTATTATTCTCAAAAGTTTAGGAGAGACACTACTATATATTTTAACATTCTTTGATACATTAAAAAATTCTTGTAGCCTATAATTTGCATTACTTTTCTTTTTTAACCGACTTGAAAAAGGATATGTTTAATTTGGAAGATTTTTGTTCCTGATCAATCAAGTGGGGCTGAACTGATTTATTAATTCCTTTTTTGGTTAGAAGAATTGACTTTCTAGTAGATCCTATTTAACCAAGTTAACTTTTTGGGATAGGCTTCTCGAGAGAGTGATTTGGATATTTTTCACACTGACTCATGCATTAGCAGAAAGAATTATTTAAAGAAATAAGGCAGATAATGAAAACACAAATGATCATCAAAACTACTTCTTTTTTTTGTGAAATATGGCAAACGAGCAGACGTATCACCTGATGGTAACAGGTAAGATGGTCACAAGTATGTTTCCGGTCTTTGGGGGATGGCGAGGGGGATGAGGGGAAGGGTTGGGGTATGCGCCTCCGGTATCCTCACTCTCTCGGTGAAACACAGCGCAAGCGCTGTTTCACACCGGTTTTCTGTGAGGCCGTGGTATCACTACGGTCGAGCCGGTCCATTCATGGCGAAGCGTGGCTCTCCCACGGTAACTTCTTCTAAGCTCAAAGATGTCCTCAGCTAGACATAGATTTCCCCCAATTTCTATCACAATAATCGGTCCTGTGCTATTCGTATATATCAAGAAGTTAGGTGCGGCATCGGAACTACTTAATATGTTTGTATATTTGATCTGGTCATAAATAGGATATTTTATTGTACCTATCAATATAGGCCATATTGATAGGTACAATGAAACCTCCTCTGTTTGTGACAAAAAAAGATCTAGCCGTCCACGTATTGCTCGTACGAAAAAGGTGATCAAAGCAGTAACAACACCATGTTATATAATGTATCATGTAAATAAAAAAATAAAAAAAATGTTAAATAACCAAGAATGCTCCTTTCAGCAAGACTCGGCGCAGGGTCATAAAGCTCGGTCCACTCAATCTTAGTTAGAAACGAACGTTCCGGACTTCATAGGATCTGAAGACTGGCCGTCATCTAGTCCTGATCCTAATTCACTGGATTATAATTTATGGTCAGTTTTAGAGAGTAAGGCTTGCTCTAAACGCCATAATAATTTGGAGTCCCTAAAATAATCCATACGATTGGCAGTAAAGAATTTTCCCATAGAAAGAGTGCGTGCTGCTACTGATAACCGGCCTCACCGTTTAAAGGACTGTATTGCAGACCACTTCGAATAAGCTTTATATATTTTAAATGGTTTTATATTAATGTATTGCAGCCAATGGATGCAACCTCGAATAAGCTTTATATATATTAATGGTTGACATTAATGTATTAAAACTAACAACTACTAAACTAAAACACTGTAATAGTAATAAATGTCACCTACAATAAAAATGATGTTTTTCTTTGTAACAATATTTATTGCAAGACTAAGTATAAATATTTAAAAGATGACGAACGTACTTCTACCGATTTACGTAAGTGTTTGCAAATGCAATAAATGTAGTTGCAACGCTTTTCTTTCATTTACACCAAAAGGTAAAAAATAGGTAAAATTAAGAGTAAGTGTAATAATAATAGTTTAGATGTAAATTGATTTCATTTCCCGGTGTACATTGTGACAATATACACACATCAAAAGTGTCTAGGGATCAAGCATTTTTATGCGGATTTCTTGAAATTGAGATGTGGCTTTGGCCCTGGCCTGCTCAGTCGCCAGACTTGAACCCGATTGAGCATGCATGGGATATGCTACAGAGAAGAGCTCTGCCGAATATGGAGGGTATCCAGTCGCAAGAAGACCTTTTTTTGTTGTTGCAATGAACATGGGCGGCCATTCCACAGCGTGTTTGGATGAACTCATTTTGAGTATGCCAAATCGATGTTCTTGTGTTGTTAGTGTTCGCGGTAGAAACACGGATTATTAATTGTTTAAGTTACCTAATAAAATTTGAAAGAAAACTGTTATTTCAGTCTTTTTTTCGAACTTTAATGTTAGTGGTTCAAATGTCAAAAATCCTTTTATTAGGAAAATGGCAAATTTCTTTATTAATGCAAAGGTGACTTGGTTTATCGTTACTGTGACAAACGAAAACACTTTATTTGATGAATCCTCAAAGAAAATTTTAATTAATATCAATCAGGAGAAAAGTTATTGCAAAAATATATGTTGATCCCTAGACACATATGTTGATCCCTAGACACTTTTGATGTGTGTATTAACATGGTGACAGTAATTAGTTTTAAAAGTATCATTTGATGGTAAAATTCAACAAGTTTTGAGACGAAAATATGCAGTTTTCCGAACTGTGTGTAACAAATAAATCTACAAGCACAGGCATTTATATTTCGATTCCAATAATAGCCTCATCTGACTCGGACACTGATTGTATAAATATTTAAACACCGTCACGATAAGTATAAAACCGGTTGTGTGAAGTCACACGCAGCGCGACCGCGCAGCTTGTCGTCACGGATCTCTGATGTCACCATACTTGAGTTTCCCAACTTTTTTGATGACGTCTCGAGGGTTTTTCACATGTTTTGTTACTATATTGCTAGAAGGCTGTTATTTTCAAGGTCATTAGTTTCTATGTGAATAGCGACTTTAAATTGGATAGCATTCGTGTACATTTTCAATATATTTTGTATTAAATATTTTCAATAGTTTATTTTTTTTTAGTTCAATTAGTTCAACCAGTAATTGAAGAAGAAGTAAGAAGGTAAGTACTACGCACAGTTGTTGAAATCATGTGAGAGTTGATAGTAGCTGAGATGAGGTCGGAAGTAGCTTGATTAAAGTTGTTTTATTGCCGTTGTTGCTGTATTTCTAGTAATCTTATAATACCGATCAGAGTGGCGCGGTCAATGGGAGAGTCCTATAACTAGCCAGCTGCAGCAGTGGACTGCAATAAGCTGATGATGTTGAGTTCAATAGTAGTAAAGACTGGAACATTAGTGATTCTGACTTTATAAAATACTAGCTTTTGCACGCAGCTTCGCCCACGCAGACTTTCATCCACTGATTTACGCCCTTAGGGGTGGAATTTAGTAAAATCCGTTCTTAGCGGAGGTCTACACCCTATAAGGAACCTACCGGCCAAATTTCAAGTTTAGAGGTGTTATAGTTTCTGAGATTTCGTGATTAATAAGTGAGTGGTATTTCGCTTTTATATATATAGATTTATGTACATTGCCTTAGGATTCAAAAATTGTATGAATTGATTCTAAATAAAATTTTATAAGCTATTGCATAGCTTTTATCGCGGGCTTTGAGCGCGGTGACCGAATCAAGAAATTCCGTAATGAAAATAAAACCTAACACTCGAAGCTCGCACGGATCGAGACGAGCTGCTCCGAAATCGGACGAATAAGCAGCTGTTTGTGAGAAAGTATATAGGTGTATAGGTATCTATCATATCTTTATAATGCCACACTCACCGCATGTGCGCCCCGTAAGTATACATGTTCAAAGAAAAAAAAATACTGCATAAATAGAAAAATAATAAATAAATATAATCGCATAAGTTGATAAAAAATGCTATGCAATAGCTTACCGCGACAGTCCCCGAGTACCACACGTTTTTTTATAGTATTTCACCAAGGTGTATCAACAACACCGGTAAGGTCAGTCATATATATAGGTACAAAAGAAAATTTTTTTTTTTTTAAATTGTATGAATACGAAACAAACAAATCTCACCTCTTCCACTCCTGCCGACGAACCTTAAATCATTGAACTTAGCAACCCTATTCTTCATCACCGTGGAATTGTTCCTCAGCTCGGCGGAACAGTTCTCATCATTGCCAGCCCTGACCGTCACTAAGGTACCGTCGAGAATATCGCCAAGAGCTACAACCTTAAACCCTCCAGGTAATGTCTTGTTTGATCTCCAGTGTGTTGGCAGCTTTGAACACATGTAGTCTGGACTGCCCGTAGTCACTGTTGACAAAGAATTGAAATGTATTAATTTTTTTCTTTTTTTTTTTTAAAGACAACTCCCGCACTAGGTATACATCCTGTGTCGCGGGGGACTTTACAAACATACATGAAACGGACACAAATAACATCCAGACTTAGAACAACAATTTGTGGATCACATAAAGTGTTATCCTACGTGGGATTTGAACCCACAACACTTGGCGAAGTAGGAAAGGGCGTGGTGACCGTTAAACCACTAGGTCAAACGTGCAGTCAGTTTCGTGTCTCTCTTTCTAATGAACAGTAGAGTAATGCATAGAATACGCAAAATCATAGAATATGTAAAGGTAGTAGAGCCACGCTGATTTCAGCACGAACGGGCCGGCTCGACTGTAAAATGACAGCGTCCGTGCTGTCGTGTTTCGCTGGTGAGTGCGAGACCGGAAGCCAAAATAGTCTAGTCAACAAGTTCCATACTTGTTGACTAAATGATGCAGAAGCATCACTAGGCCGCCATGGTGTGGGTCGCCATGCTGCATTGTTGCATTCGCAATAAGTATGGTGACCACCACTCTTGGATTCTGCTTATGCTTTCCATCAGGCAGAGAAGAGTCATTTTGGCGGGCCATACATAAAAAAAAACATGCATTGATTTTAAATAGATTTTGTTTTGAATTAATCTAATTTAATCGACTTTATTTTGACTTACACCGATTTCTTCTAGTTCACTATAAGATATAATGTATATAATGAAATATAAACGCGCGTCTGTATAACTGTATGAGAATATTATTTTCAATTGACGGCACGGTTGGCCTAGTGGTTTAAGCGGTCGCCACGCCGATTTCTACTGCGCCAAGTGTTGTGGGTCCAAATCCTACATGGGACAACACTTTGTGTGATCCACGAATTGTTGTTCTGAGTCTGGGTGTTCTTTGTGTCCGTTTCATGTAGGTTTGTAAAGTCCCCCGCGACACAGAATTTATTTTCCCAATGAGGGAGTTGTCTTTTAAAAAAATTTAATTATTATTAAAGGTGTGATTTAAATAATTGGTTGCTTTTTTGGGAATTTCTTTACAGAAAAAAAGACTATACAACGTCCCCATAGTCAAATAAAATAAATAATAAATAAATATTTCGGACACACAACGCCATCTAGTCCCAAGCTAAGCAGAGCTTGTATCAGACAACTGATACAAATACATAAATACTTTTTTTTTGTAAATACATACATATTATACATAGAAAACACCCAAACTCCGAAACAAATATTTGTAGATCATGCGAACACTTGGTCCGACCCGGGAAACGAACCCGAGACCTCATCATCAGCAGTCGTACACGCCAACCGCGAGACCAACGAGGCAGTCAAATAATGAAAGAATTAACACAGTATCTAACTACTGTTGAAGAACTTTTAAAGATCAACAAGCTTCCATATACATTAAAAGGCCTTAATACATTGAATATTGTGTTTGTACTGATAAGACGGTATTGTAGTTTAAATTAGCCACGGGTTATCATACGCTCCAACTGCACCGAATTAGTGACGATTCGTGTTTAAAATAACTTCATCAATAAGGAAAACTAAGTTACTCACACGTTGAAATTAAATGAACCTTATATGATTTGAAAAATTATGACAGCTTTAGTAACAATATATATATATTTGTGATATGTATTCTGACACACTTACATCCCGGTTGCCATACAAAGATCATTGGCAATCGTTCCAGGTAGTTGTAGCTTTAAAATTCCTCCAGCCTTTCTATAGAACGCAGATTCACCTAGCACTTGGATTGTGGAGGTCTCATAGCAGTCGTTCCAAGTATGAAATATCAAATGCAACAAGGATTTATTCGTTTTCCATTAATTATTATTTATCAAACGTCAAGTTATAATAATAATAATAATTGCAAATATTACTTTGGAAAACGTTGCAATCAATCTGTAAATACTGTGTTCTTTTAAATATACAAATCATGTGCCACTAAATTTAAATAAAATGTAAATCAATCCCTATTTTTAACCGACTTCCATAAGGAGGAGTTTCTTAACTTGATTGGTATTTTCTTTTTTGATCGGAAGGTTATAGGCTAAAATCACTAGGTATCAATGAAAAATGTTGCAGAAATCGGACAAATTTATTGCTTTTGAGAGAAGCACACGATGTTGCGCGGGTTAGATATTTATATATTAGATATAGATAGATTATAGTTATAATTAGTAAATAGAAACAAATA
Organism: Diaphora mendica; assembly: GCA_949125395.1. Lineage (NCBI taxonomy): Eukaryota > Metazoa > Arthropoda > Insecta > Lepidoptera > Erebidae > Diaphora > Diaphora mendica. Next base: position 9,049,413 of record OX421327.1, read on the forward strand.
ATTACTTAACACATACTTATATCAGCAAATTTAATTATTTTACACTCAGACATGATCTTATACTAATCATGATATGATGGGATGAAGACCCATCCTCAGAGTGCCATCTATGTTTATCAACTACAGGCCAAGAAATTCCTAAAACTTTTCAATTTCTTATCAACACGTATAATGGATTGTAATTGGTTAGAATATTAAAAATAGATATTCATTATGAATGTGGTGAAAATATTTACTCGATCAGGTTTAGCGATTTCGTTGTATCAATTAGAGACTACGACGACATAGAGATTGAATATATTATCTATACTAATATTATAAACGCGAAAGTTTGTAAGTATGGATGGATAGATGGATTTTTGTTACTCTTTCACGCAAAAACTTCTGAACGGATTTGGATGAAACTTTACAGTAATATGGCTTATACATCAGAATAATATATAGGCTACTATTTGCCGCGATAGCCGACATACACGCGGGCGGAGCCGCGCGGAACAGCTAGTACAAAATAATCGTTTATAGTTATTAATTTTTTTTATAGAGCGGGATGGTTGGCGCTTCAGCAGCCAGCAGGCTGAAGATGCAGAAGATTTTTACATAAATGAATACAATGTAAGACATTGATATCATATCAGGCAGAATGCAGAAAATAAAAAGTAGTTTCAATTTTGAAATTACATTTAAACTACTTTTTATTTTTCGTCGATTTTGTCAATTGTTCACTATTAAATTTTTATCCAATTAATATAATCACAAATAATTATGTAGATTAAATTAAGTGTCATACAAATCATGTTTTGTTTCATTTCATTTGTGCATTTCTTATTTTATTGGTGATTTTGCATTTTGTAAACTACTACTAGAACTAATTCTAATGTGTAAATGTGTGTTCTTAATTTTAAAATGTAAAAATAACTCATTTTTTTAGTCAATAACAAAATTAAGACATAAACATACCATCGTATGTTTTGTAATAAACCTTAATCATCATCTAATATAAACATAATCCTCAAATTAGGATGCGGTTATACCGTTCACACTGTGGACCGTATCAAAAAATCATGGTATAACGGGCCGGAGAATCATAAAAACATTAATGGTGTAAATGCGGTTTCAGTATTTACGGAAGCCAATGGCATATAGGAATTATAGAGCCGCAGACTGCGGGTTAGGTGCGGTCAAAGATTTTGTAGAAGGTATTTGTATGACACAGTCGTAGTTTCGAATTTACATTACCACGTAAAACATCTATACAAATAAATAACATTGGAGTGTCTGTTTGTAATATTAAAATAACCGCTTTTTACTAAATGAAGATGTATGTATACACGGTACATATACCAAAATAACATTTTTTAAAATTTTTGGCTGTCTATGTGTCGGTCTGTCTGTCTGTCTGTTTGTTTCGGCTAATCTATGAAACGGCTGGACCAATTTTGACGTGACTTTCACTGACAGATAGCTGAAGATATAGGGAGTATCTTAGGCTCCTTTTTTTAAGACTAGCTTTGCCCCGCGGCGTTACCCTCGAAATTTGTTGTTGCAGCGCGGGTAACACCGCGGGGCTCAGCTAGTATAAGAATATAATCAAAGAAGTATTATTACGTTATGTTTTATTCAGTTTGATTATTGATATAATATAATTTATGTAGTATTTGAATTAGAAATATGTAATTAAATTTGCGTGTTCAATTAACTGGGTAATCTGGGTATTAAAGTTAACCGTTAGGCCTCCATTCATTTAGTTTTTTTTATGAATGAAATATATTTATTTATTATAAACTTTATGCACTTTTGTACATAGGCGGACTTAATGGCCAGGGCATTACCAATTAAAACAAAAGGGTGGTGTAGAATTTTTTTAAGGAAGGTGCATATAGGTTAAACTGTAACATATACAAAAATACAATATATACGTCATAAATACTCAAATATATATGTATATATACTTACACAAATAGTACAGATTTAGTAATGTTCATATGTTTAAATTCAATTCCTGTTGTATTAAAATAAGCGGTTTTTTATTGTTTCTTAAAAACAAAAATAAAAGCCATTATTTCAACGCATTTTAATAATTCACGCCAAGAATACGGGAAGAACACAATATGACTAAAATGCAATTCTCTAAATTTAAAGGTCATGGACTTGACTGATAAGTTGGAGCGAGTGAATTTGATACTTTTTAAACTTTTTGTCATTCTGTTAACATTATTTTTACTTTAAAAGAGAACTTTGAAATTTCTACAGAATTTCGATATCGATTGGTGGGTTGTGAAGGGTTGATGGTTGTTACTTCGTTTGAAGTTTAGCCGTATCCTAGTCCAAAAAGGCTTGGACGTGTAAAAACAATTTTACTGTAAAGGGACTTACAGTTTTACTGAATACAATATTTACTATTTACAGGCGAAGCTTCAAATTTTCTGTACCTAGTAAAAAAAGAAGGAACAAGAGCAAAACTGTAGCTGACAAGTGATTTTAAATAATAGTCAAAAAAAGTTTTCCCACAGCCGACCTAGACCCGAGAATAATTAAAACTTCCTGACTTATTAAATGAGTGTTACGGAAAGGTTAGAAAAAATAATTACAAGCCATAATAAATAACAACTTATCTTCATCGCTTTCTAGTTTCATACAAAGCTCTTTACATTTTTTTGATATGTCATTCTCGGTAATTTACCAACTCCGTAGATAGTATACGCAATAAATATTACAAGAGTTGTTGCTGCTTTTGGGGGTTTCGGCCATATAGTTTGGAACTCATGGGATCTGCAGCTGATGACGAAGATGGCAATGGCAATTCTTTGCATCAAATGGCAGGATCGTGTGCCGAATTCTGAGGTATTGCGGCGATCAGATATGACACGCATAGAATCTAACGAAAGGACAAGTGCAGTAGTGCGGTAGACTGCCTAAAGCGGTATTTTACGCAGAGCTCCAACAAGGCAAACGTAAGGTTGGTGGTACAAGGACCACATCAAAATACATTTGTCTACCTGCAGCATACCTGTGTAAGATTGGGAGAGGCTGTCGCTACATTGGCCCGATTGTAGACGGCGGATGAAAATCGGAATTGAAAAGTTTGAGCAACAGCGTCTATCTAGAAGATCTTGACGCGAGACGGCACTCGCGAAAGACCCAGCCAAAACCCATCTATAATTGTACACGCAATGAAAGCAGTTAGCTTTGCTCTGTTGCCTGTAACCGCACTTTCAGGACGAAGTTTGGTTTTGATAGTCACATCCGCGCACACGACAGGAAAAAACTATAGTGTCGCCGTTGGCACATTCTTCGAGTACCATAGTATATTATTGATAAAATCTTTGTCCGAGCATATGCAGTATCATCTCATCATCTTCAGCCTACCGCAGTCCACTGCTGGTCATAGGCCTCTCCAATTGCACGCCACTTAGTTCGATCCTCAGCTACTCGCATCCAGCTCATCCATATGCAGTATATGCACCCTGAATTTATTTATATTCCCATTTTTTTACACTTAATCATGCGAACATTATAAGTTTTTTTTTATTAGTTATGCCGTTTTCTATTCACAAACATAATTTTGAATTACAAGTTTTCGCGACCCGATAAATATTTAAAAATTAAGTATGTATAAACCATAATGTCACGAAGTGAAGCAGCGAGAGCAAAGATCTAAGAAGAGACAGTCCATAAAAAATAATCAGTATCAAGATCATTCAATCCGATGGTCCAGGTAAGTATAGCACGCCAGAATGTTTGATTTTCGTATTTGACACATTTAGACTCGATCCTGATCTCCTGATTCTCCTGAGTAGTGAGTGTAGTAAATAATAGATTCTTTACCAATTGAAAAAACTAAAAGTGCTGGCATAACGGAATTTGACGTAAATACCATCATAAAAAATTATATAGACATGCTTGTGGCAATGTTTTGCGTTTGTACCATAGAGTTATTATAGATAGAGTAGGGAAGATATACGGCTGCCTGTAAGTGGGAACGTCCAACGGTTAAAAAGAGAGTTTTTTTTTTTTTTTATGGAATTGACCGGCAAACGAGCAGACGTATCGCCTGATGGTAAGCGATTACCGCCGCCCATGGACACCCGCACCACCAGAGGCGTTACAAGTGCGTTACCGGCCTTTGGTTGATGGGGGGGGGAGATAGGGGGAGGGGTTGGGGTATGGGCCTCCGGTATCCTCACTCACTCGGTGAAACACAGCGCAAGCACTATTTCACACCGGTTTTCTGTGAGGCCGTGGTATCTCTCCGGTCGAGCCGGCCCATTCATGCCGAAGCGTGGCTCTCCCACGGAAGAGTCTTTCTTTACTGACGCATGCGCTGTAAAGGAATAATAATAGTAGTTCAACCACAACAATTTACCATCGAATCGTTTTGCTTTGCTGCTTTTCCGAGCATACGCGTGAAGAGAGACACAAATAGGTACCGCGATCGTCTCTCTCTTTCTAACCGAGCGACGGCTGGGGGCGTCGCTCCCCTGCTCTATCTATAATACCTCTATGGTTTGTACACATTATTTATATTGACATACGTATTATCATAATCGAAAAAAGTGAGTCATCACTTAAGAAATAAGGGGGTTTCCTAATTCGCACTATTGCTGGTGTCATTGGCTTCGTTCACGCAAATATTTCATCTATTCTAACCGAATTAAAGATAGTATTTTGACTGGATGTCTGCCTTTTTCTGGATAGACTATGAGATTAAAGGGTATAATTTGTAAAGAATGTTCTGTTTTGTATACTTGGCAATATATTTGAATTGTGAAAATTTGTACTCTAATAAATTGATTAACGAACGTAAATGATTACTATAAGTTAAACTGATTGTAGGCTAGTAACCTAAAAATATTAACAACTAGCTGAACCCCGCGGTATTACCTGCGGTTATTTACGTACCGCGGGTAACGCCGCGGGGCGAAATTTGTCTTAAAAAGTCGTCTAAGTAACTCCTTATATAATCAGCTACTTATCAGTGAAGGTCCCGTCAAAATCGGTCCAGCCGTTCCAGAGATTAGCCGGAACAGACAGACAGACAGACCAAAATTGTAAAATGATATTTTGGTATATGTACCGTGTATACATACATATGTATGCATATGTATGCATTTAGTAAAAAGCGGTTATTTTGATATTACAAACAGTCACTCCAATTTTATTTATTTGTATAGATAGGGATTGATACTGTCACAACATTAGAAATTTAACTCCCTGCCTTGGTGACAGCCCTATTTATTGGTCTTATAATAGTAAGCAAACTGTTAAAATATCAATATTATGTTAGTACACCTACTAAAAAAGTTACTTCGTACAGTATCTAAAATAACTTTATAATGTTAGAATATGCGCATAACATAGATTTAACATTTTAGATCATTTATACGAATTCAATTCGATAGCATACTCTAAGAGACAGGCGGTAATACCCTTCGGTTTTTCCGTGGCAATGTAGTGAGGCCTTTCTAGTTGACACACAGGTATGTAAACAAGCACTATTCAACAAGTTCAGCAAACGAATCTCAGAATCAGAATTTGAATAAATGTTTAATTCAAGATGTATTTACGTCAAATATAGTAAATACGAAGCCGGTATGTTTATTTATAGAACAGTATATTGTTACTTATATTAGTATAGTTATGAACTCATTTAATGCGCCAATGGACACCAGTGACCTTGGGCGAGATGTAGTTGAAACTTGAGTTCATCTTACACATTTTACGTCTATTACATGCATGAAGCGTGGTAAACATTAATTGTCAGTTTTTATTATCCATACTAACATTATAAACTCGAAAGTAACTCTATATATCTGTTACGCCTCCACTCTTTAAGCCGCTGAACGTATTTGTTTGACATTTTCAAAAGAAATCTCCAGTCGCTTTCTGTATAAGGACATAGATATACTACTATTTACCGTGATAATCGACATACACGCGGGCGGAGCCGTGAGCAAAAGCTACACTTGTAAATATTATCTAGTTTCTGAGACACACTGACGTTATAATCAAGTTGTACTGATCTTAATGGGGTGATATGGGCTCAATGGCGCATGCTTTAGTTATGAATTTCGGTAAGTACCCGTCATTTACACTTCAGTTTTTTGCGGTATACTGCTTAACGAAGGCTTCCCCAAAGAACGCCAATCATTCCGGTCTATGTATACTATATATACAGCACTCTACATCATTATCAGCCCTTCGCAGTCAACTGCTGGACATACGCCTCTCCCAAAAAACAAAAACAGAGCCCGGTCTTTCATTTCAGCACCCAGTCGCTGCCAGTCCTGTTATGCCAGTGGTCCCGCCACCTGGCCAGAGGGCGTCCTACACTACGTTACAACACTCTTACATTGTTGCTATACCGGTAAACCGTGCCTCGGAGAGCACATAAAGCTGTCAATCTTACGCCTGATCTCTCCCGGTCATGTCGGATAACCGTCCCATCGGATTATGAGAGTGAGGGAACAGAGAGTGCACCAGTGTTGGCACACACACTTTTGCACTACAATATCTCCTGCGTAGTTGGCTCTCCGTTGAGACTGGCCGCTGTGGCCATAATCGGCTAGGAGAAGATCACTGATAAGTTGTTTATTAAGCACTAGATTACTAGATTTTGAGGAATAAGTACTTTTCCCGGCATCAGATCGTCAGTCACTCAGAGAAATACAATGGAAGAATTGGCTAAATCAGGTTTTCTGTGCGTATATACATGATGTTGAGCCGAATCATGTAAATTTTAATCTAGGTGTAGTCTACAAATTTATAGCTTTAGTTTATAGTAAACCAGTTTAGCCCACGGCTCTCCTCGCGTGTATGTCGGTTATCGCTACAAAAAGTAGCATATATGTCCTTCTCATACCGAAATTTATTGAAATCGTTTCAGAGTCTTAGTCGTGAAAGTATAGCAGCTAGACAGACAGACATAGCTACTTTCGAATGTATAATATTATTATGGATTTCAAGGGTTATTTATAATTATTATCAGCAGGGTGCATTGGCAGAATTCCTAGTAGTTCACTCTAACACTGTCCCTCATGTTGATAATTAGGAATTGAAATGAAGTTATTAGTAACCCTTTGGCATGAACAGTTGTGTTAATTTGTCACCGAGTGATAATTTTGGGAAGGAAATTCCCAGTTATCAACCCGAAGAACAGTACTATAGGGAACTGTTGGAAATAATCGAATAATTGCTATAGAAAACGAAAGATGAATATTTTAAAAAGAGAATATTTTGTCATTGATCATGGAATTAATCTGTCTAGCTGGGACATTCCATTAGGCTTCCATTGGAATGATTCATTGTAGTTAATTAATATATTTCCATTTCCTAGTCAAAATTGAGTCATTAAAAAATGAATTTAGATAGGTTAATGTAACTTTTTAACCGACTACGGTGAAGTCAAAAGGAATGGTAATAGTTTTGGCAGAATATGTATGTTTGTATGTTCTACCGTAGCGCCTAAACTACTGACCCGATTTCAATGAGTGAGGTGTCAATAGATTCGTAATAATGGGTAACATAGGATATATAAATTGAATCAAAAGATTTTACATAGACAGGTTACAGTTTTTTAAGCTATTATTTCTAGTCTTCAACTTTATTTATGGCGGATTAATATATAGTAATAAAAAAATCAAATGTAAAAGGTTTTGTTTTAAATTTGGTTACAATTTACGATTGCATAATTCATACCCATCATTATCAATAGTTACTAGCAATTAAAAGCAACATGTCTAAGAAACATTTAAATAGCGGATAATGTCTTAGGCATTAAGTCTGCCGATGGATGTATTTGTGCATTAAGTTATAAATAAATGGACGCGTTGCAGAGGTTCTGTTTATAAACTCGTACAGAAACAGACGAACCTACACTACTATACCTATTAAATAACTAACTTATTATTGAAATGGGTCAAAGAAAATATTTTGCTATCAGAAACTGTAATTCCGAATATAGGATTAAATTGTCTTCTGGAGCCGCGTTGATGTCTTTTCCTTGAGCATCAGTTTATCGACGTATAAAATCTTTAATTGGATCAATCTTAATGTTTTCAATGTTAATATAAAATTAAGAAATAAAATAATTTTAGGTATGTGAAACGGTTATTGTGTGTGTGGATCACACAAAGGGTTATTCCATGTGGGATTTGTGCCTCGTACACCGCCGCGGCATGGGTACTGGTAAAGCTATTACTCCATTCGTGCTGTCGAATACCTGTGATGACACCCAAACGAATAATAATAGTACCTATGATGAGCACAATTTTTCAATTTATAAGTTGTGTTTTTGGGCATAAGAGTGTACATAGTATTGTCTAAAACCACAACTTTGTTTGCGTCTCTTAATTTTTTTTTTCAATTTTGTAAAGATATTCGTTGAAACTCATTTGTCGCAGCGTAACATGGAGTAAGCCATAGGCTAGGTTACATTAAATAGGCTATAGGCCTATAATAGGCTAAGGCAATTTAATGTTACGTAGACTAATAGCTTTCTATGTGGACACTGTGTGGCCCTTGCCTGCGAAAAGCTTGCCCTTTATCATTCCTCGATAAATATCATAACCAACACTGAATGAAAATTTTCAATTTGAACAGTTCAATTCTTCTTTTCGAATAAGCGTACTCAAGCAAACAAACTCTAAGAAAATACGGGGCCACCGACAGAATAACAGAGATTGCTTGATTAATTTTGAGTTGGGTAGCTTTAGTAATGCATGTTTACTTTTTAACCAACTTCAAAAAAAGGAGGAGGTTCTCAATTCGACTGTTTTTTTTTTATGTTTGTTACCTCATAACTTTTGACTGGGTGAACTGATTTTGATAATTCTTTTTTTATTTGAAAGCTGTTGCTTCCCGAATGGTTCCATTTAAATTTGGTCTAGATTGAAGTCGTTTTCTTTTGTTATAATTTGTAGGTAATTATTTTAACTACTTTTTTATCTATCAAAGTAAAAGATGATCCGCTAGCTTTTAATTTTCATGTAAATTTATATCTTTGAGCATAAATGGATAACCTGTTTTGTGAAAGATATGTTTCATACGTTACATTTTGATTTTTATTTTTATACTAATTCATTATTAAGTTTATTGTCAAATTATTTTAATTAATGACTAGGTACGTACAGCAATTAAGATACAATTATTAAAATAAACATAAGGACTGCCGATAGAAGTGAAAACTTATAACATAGAATGTTATTTGTAAAATTAATGTGTAAAATTAGAAATTTCATAATGTTTAAATTAAATCAGCATGTCGGTGACGCGGTGACGCGAACTCATAAGATTTTTCCCTACCAAAAAGTGTTCAACGCGGCTAAAGAAGTTTTCAGTTCAAAAATACAAGAAAACTAGTGCTTATTTTGGATACAGTAAAACCTGTTTGGTTTTTTATCAGTTGAACAAAATAAAGCTTACCTAGATCAGGATACTCCTGTAGGGCTTCTTCGATGATGGACTGCAACCACCACGGCTCCATATCAGCTAACTCACGGCGCCGTCGGCCCCGGGACTCGTATGGCAAATGCATTTTACACCATCACACTACACTGCTGCCCCGCATAGTTCGGCGAACTCAACCGGTCCTACTTAACCGTCAATGTACACGACACAGAACGATAATATCGAAGGTCAACTAATTCGACAAGTTAGGGTTTGAATTCCAACACTTCCGTAATTTTTACGATGACAGTACCTCAATGTTTGGTTTTGGCCTCCGTCCAATACGTTTTATTATTTGAGGATTGTGTTTGTATGAACTTGAAAGTAACTTAAGTATTTCTTTCACTTACGAATGTTTATAGATTTGCCGTCTTAATGAGTATTTTGTTACCGCGGTAGTTATTATGATTAGGCGATCTTTGGATTTTAATAATTTGTTCAGTCTCTTTGTACAACATAAGTTCTATATTTTACTGTTATTATATCGAAATAAACAAATACGTCAATGCACACAACAATTGTCCCTGCATGTGTGTCACAATCGTGAATATTTTTGTAGTTATTTCCTTAAGTGGACGCTCATTCTAGTTTATAACTCCACGAACTCTTCAACTTCACTTTCGTCATTTTAGATGATTCACAGTGCGGCTCCCAAAAGGTTCACTGGGGCCCATTCCATTGAGCATCAAACGTTCCGAAATAAGTTCTAAGAACACCTGTATGTCACACGAGATATGTAAACATCAGCTGATTTTAGATTTCAATAGGTGCTATTTCCCGCGCAATCCGGTTCTAAGATTTGATTTGGGACAGTGCGTGCGTACGTAACGAAGTCGTCGCCGGGCACAGGTATTTACCGCGTCGCGTTGCGTTGTGTCAGATGAGTCAGCGTGGCCGTGCGCGCTCGGGAGGCCGCGTGTTCGCTGTTCGCGCGACTCTCTACTACTGAACCGCCGCCATTCTGTCACTCGCTGCCTCCATTCTCTGCGGTCAATCTGCGGTTTGGCCACGCTTCATTTGTTAGGAAAATGGGCTCTATTCTCCTCTTATTCGCACCCGTCTATTTCACTATCCGTGTGAGTGAGATGCGCTCAAGTTTTATCTCATTAAACATTTTTGTTTAGTTCCATTGTTGAAAGGGAAATATTATGAGCTTTTTCATTTTAAAGTGTGGTTGCATATCTCCCTCTTTCAGTTCGCTAGCTGCGGTTGGGGCGAAGAGAGAGATGTCTATTGACCTTTTGCATTTTAATTTAAAACTTGCCATCCTAAACCATCGTTTATTTAGTTGTTGGAATAATGTGGCATTGTGAAATTAAATTACGAAGTAGTGATCACATTAGCCTGTAACGTCACTACAAATTATGGGCTTAATGAGGCAATTTGATTGGAGGCAAATTGTTTGTAATTTGACACATTGATCGAATAAGCTAAATATTTGTTAATTAGCTTTAAGTTATTTGGTTATTAGTGTAGTACTGTAGAGAGGAAAGTTTTCTGCGTATTCTATTTCAAGATAGCAGTGGGCGTGCTCGTGGCTGGGCGGGGCGGCCCCGCCTACTATCGCGAAGACGGCACTCGCGGGAGGAAAAATCGGGCTCTACGCCACTATCGCGCTACTGCTGAGTCGATGAAGCAACCGAGGCACGTGCTGCACTTGTTGCACTCCGTGCATATACTTTACGTAGACGCTTTAGCATTCTCTTATGATTCTGCAGTTGTTTTTATTATAATATAACAACTCGTTGTCAATTCATTGCAAGAGATATCTATACTAATATTATAAACGCGAAAGTTTGTAAATATGGATGAATGGATGGATAGATGGATGTTTGTTACTCTTTCACGCAAAAAGTACTGAACGGATTTGGATGAAACTTTACAGTAATATAGCTTATACATTAGAATAACACATAGGCTACTATTTGCATCGATAACCGACATATACGCGGGCGGAGCCGCGGGCAACCACTAGTGCTGTAATACGTACTTACCCTGATTTCAATGAATAGTATGTGTGTATTTGTGAAAATAATGTTAGGTATCTACATACGTCAAAACGTATATAGAACGTTACGTTACATACGTATTACGTTTTGATGCAAGATAGGAAAATATCATTTTTGAAAAGTGCCCAAAAGTAATTCAATATGTAGGTATCTACAGTCATCCATGGGCGTACCAAGCATTTAAAAGACTAGAAATATAGTTAATAATATGAGTGTGAATAGTGAATAATGAGTTATAAGAAACCATATAAATTTTCCTCTTTATTATGTATGTGCTCTAAATGATTCAGAGTTCGAACAACAAGTCTGAACTACAGGACTTCTTGATAAATGATAGTAAACCAGCGTATCAACTGGTTTATTACATAATTACTTGATCGTCCGCCATCTAAGGATTGACACAAAGGATATATGGTCTTCTATACAGCCTTAATATATGGCTAACACAATAAATAAATATATAAATAAATATTTCGGACATCTAACACACAACGCCATCTAGTCCCAAGCTAAGCAGAGCTTGTGTTATGGGTACTAGACAACTGATACAAATACATATAACTATACTTTTTTTTGTAAATACATACATATTATACATAGAAAACACCCAAACACCGAAACAAATATTTGTAGATCATGCAAACATTTGGTCCGACCCCGGAATCGAACCCAAGACCTCATGATCAGCAGTCGCACACGCCAACCGCGAGACCAACGACAGTAATAATCTATTAGGAAATGCAAAAAGTCATCATCATCAGCCCATTGCAGTTCATTGCTAAACATAGGCCTGTCCCAAGAAACACCAAAGAGCCCGGTCTGCTGCGTTTTCGATCCAGTCGTTGTCAGCCCTCTCACGCAAATTGTCAGGCCATCACGTTAAATAAACTGTATGAATAAAGGGGAAATTAAAATTAACAAGAACTAAAAGAAATCACAAATTTTAAAGGCGATTTTCTTCTTATTTCTATTATAACTAAAAGACAATCTTTGTATAATAAATAATTTGAAATTTGTTTAAGTAATAATAAAACTATGATGTGATGGCTATACCTACTTTAATTTTCAAACATAAAACTTAAGACATTGGTAATGAAGAATAAACTAGATCATTTTTCATTCATAAATTGTTTACAGAAGAACCGCGTGACGTAATAATTTAACCGTCGTTCGAGTCATCCCAATAACCGCAAAGCGGCAAATTTTTGAGGCCCGTGGTAAGAAACGACCGAGTGACCGCAGCAAATGGTCTCAATCGGTTATCAATTAGTTTTTGAACCATTTATGAATTGCGACTTTTGAGTGTGAGCGGCCCCGGCCGTACGCATGAAAAAGTATGACTCATTGTCACGTTCCGCTTGAACCGAGCGTGCAAGCGAGACCGCGGAGCAAGCGATAGAGAAGCACGATCGGCTTAAGCGTTCGGCTTAAGCGTTCGGCTTAAGCGTTCGGCTTGTGACGCATATTTTTCATCAATGTTTTCTTATGATGTTATCACGTAAAATTATCGTCCGTAAACCGACTTTACAGACAACTAATTTTTTTATGTGCTATTTTGCTTAGATACGATAGAGAGAGATCAAAGGGTATAACCTCATTAAGGGTGTAGCAGGGGAATGTGAAGTACCTAGGAATCGAACACACGCGTTGCATTACTTGTTCCTAAATCTTTTGCATGAGACTCGAAAAAAAAAAGTAGGTGATTCTCTAAAAGGCTCTCTTTGGTCGGCATAAGCCCTACAATTGTGTGCAAATATGTGTCTGCTATGGCTATGAGAATATGAAACTTACCAACAACTTCTATTATAGAACTCATGTAGGTACATACCCATGTGGCGTCATGTGAATGTCGGAATAAATAATTGTCTTACTTTCTTTTATAATATTAAGAGCGAATATTTTTGGTGTTCCTTATATAAATAATTTCACTACAACAAAAGAGTAAAAGGAATACTTTAAAGATAACGTGTGGAAAAGGTCCAGAAAGCTAACATTTCAAAGTGTATTTGTTTCTAATTTGAAACTGAAAACGGCTACACCACGCTACACGCGTCGATTAGTACCTAGAAGTAGTTGTAGTTGTCCAGTCCAGTAATGATGATTCAAATTAAATTGGTCAGCAAAATAAATAAAACATCTTGATATGAAGATGAACAGTCTAGGCATAGGCCTTTCCTAAGCAAGGAGTTAAGCAAAAACACTTGATTAAATGCGGTCCTATGACCTCTAGGCGAAATCTAGTTAGTTAATACAAACAGCTTTTCTGCCGTTAGAAGTAGTTACGTTTTATTATTTTATTTGGGTCCTTTATGTGATTGATTCTTAGTGAAAAATAGGGTACAGTACCCTGTTTTACCTGATCTCTCCGTAATAAGTAAAAGGCAGAAAATAGGAGCATTTGATAAGACTTTCTTCATTATATTTTCCTTCGGTAATTTATCTCTAACTGATCAGTTGAATGTTTGTATTTTTATTGAGGCAACAGTCGATAAATGGCGTTGTTCCATTTTGCTGAATCGCGTTGTTAAGATTCTCCGGTAGGTTATAAAACTCTAAAGAAATACATATATTTCGTACTCGCATCAAACGTTTGTTTTATTTATCTTGAGTTAACAGTGCCTAGAAGCTCACTACCCTAACACTAACTTTCTTAGTTCTTAATCATAATTATAGTACTTAGGTTATTAGGTATAAGTAAGTAAACATGGCGTCTATAATTTTTATTAAATTTGTTTTTTATTTTCAATCGTATGATGTTTGACGTCAATGGTTAGATAATTTATTGACATAACAGGAAAGCGTACAAAGTGCGGTTAAAGCACAATAAATAATGGTTTTGTGATTCAGTTCGACATTTATAGACAACCTAAGAAATAACTCATATTTTTTTTATGTATGGCACGCCAAAATGACTCTACTCTGCCTGATGGAAAGCATAAGCAAAATCCAAGAGTGGTGGTCACCATACTCAATGCAAATGCAGACAATGAATTATGGAATAGGCGGGCAAACGAGCAGACTAATCACCTGATGGTAAGCGATTACCGCCGCCCATGGACACCTGCAACACCAAAAGCGTCACAAGTGTGTTGCTGGCCTTTTGGGGATGCGGGCTGGGGAGGGTAGGGGATCTGATTGTGATATAGGCCTCCGGTATCCTCACTCACTCGGTGAAACACAGCGCAAGCACTATTTCACACCGGTTTTCTATGAGGCCTTCTGCTTGCTTCTGCTTCTGCATCCTTTAGTCCAGTCAACAAGTATGGAACTTGTTGACTAGACTATTTGGGCCTCCGGTCTCGCACTCACCAACGAAACACGACAGCACGAACGCTGTCATTTCACGTTGATTTTCTGTGCGAGGGTAGTACCGCCCCGATCGAGCCGGCCCGTTCGTGCTGAAATCAGCGTGGCTCTACTACCTTCTCTATATTTAATATATTACTCTGTAATAATCTATATTTATGTTAATATTATAAAGAGGTAACGTTTGTAAAGTTCTAGGGGATAATATCTGGATCTAGTGAACCGAATTTACCAATAGAAAGTCACTTTATTTGTGAGTGTCATAGGCTATATAATAAAAAATAAAAAAAGCTTTTCAAATATTTTCCATCACCTAGTTTTACATGTACTCATAAATCTAATTCACCTTATGTTTATTTACTATCGCCTGGACGCCTGGACCACTACTGTGATCCTCCTTCGCATTATGTACTTTCTTTGATAGGACTTCAAAAAAGGAGGAGGTTCTTAATTCGACCGTATATAATGTTTTTTTTATGTGTCTTCGCGGATAACTTTATCGTTTATGAACCGATTTTGATGGTTCTTGTTTTAATGGAAAGGAGGTATCACAACGGTGGTACCATGAAGGACATTAAGATCTGATGATGGCATCCAAGAGAAATCGAGTCGAACCTTGAAGTCGGTTTTTGTTTTTGTTAAAATTTTACTTGTTAGCTTGCTCAGTCCACTCCTTGCCGGCTGTGGGTCTCATAATCTCATCACTCCATCGCTTTATAGGTCGTCCTTGCCGTCTTTTTCGCTAGATCCCTTCCATCTCGTTACTTCTATTGTCCAGCGTTTGTCACTGTTGCGTGCTATGTGACCAGCCCATGGGCATTTTAAGTTTAGACAGTAGTGTAGGACGTCAATTAGTTTTTCTTGGGCCGTATGGCTCCATGGGTCACTTCAAATTTTGTTCTTTTTTCTTGTTTTTAAAAGGCTTCTTTTCATCGCTTTTTGACAACTCACTAGTTTTATTTTTATTTTAGCACTGTACGTCCCCGTTTGACAGACATACGTAAGAGTCGGTAGAACGTATGAATCCATAACCGTATTTTTCAAGTTGTAGTTGGATAGTTACCTTTCAATATTTCTTTGAGAGACCAGTATTTTTTCCAGCTCATATTTATTCGGCGTTCTATTTCTTCTTCTTCGTTTTTAGGGTTCCGTGCCAAAGGAAGGAACCCTTATAGATTCGTCATGTCTGTCTGTCTGTCTGTCCGTCTGTCCGTCCGTATGTCACAACCACTTTTTTCAGAAACTAAAAGACCTATAATGTTGAAACTTGGTAAGTAGATGTATTCTGTGAACCGCATTAAGATTTTCACACAAAAATAAGAAAAAAACAATAAATTTTGGGGGTCCCCATACATAGAACTGAAACTCAAAAATGTTTTTTTCATCAAACCCATGCGTGTGGAGTATCTATGGATAGGTCTTCAAAAATGATATTGAGGTTTCTAATATCATTTTTTCTAAACTGAATAGATTGCGCGAGAGACACTTCCAAAGTGGTAAAATGTGTGTCCCCCCCCTGTAACTTCTAAAATAAGAGCATGATAAATCTAAAAAAAAAATATGATGTACATTACCTTACAAACTTCCACTTAAAATTGGTTTGAACGAAATCTAGTAAGTAGTTTTTTTTAATACGTCATAAATCGTAAACTGCAATTTACCTTTGATTCAATCAAAACAAATATTTAAAAAAAAATTTACTTGCTGCATGGGCGAGTCCGACTCGCACTTGGCCGCTTTTTTTCTAAACTGAGTAGTTTGCGCGAGAGACACTTCCAAAGTGGTAAAATGTGTACCCCCCTTGTAACTTCTAAAATAAGAGAATGATAAATCTAAAAAAAATATATGATGTACATTACCATGCAAACTTCCAACGAAAATTGGTTTGAACGAAATCTAGTAAGTAGTTTTTTTTAATACGTCATAAATCGTAAACTGAAATTTACCTTTCATTCAATCAATACAAATATAAAAATAAAATAAAAATTATGTTATGTTACTTGCTGCTGCGGAACCCTTCATGGGCGAGTCCGACTCGCACTTGGCCGCTTTTTTTGTCTTGGAACGATATTTCTTTTCCTTAGCAAATATATTTGTTTACATATTCTAATGTCTCTCCTTCAAGTTTTATTGTATACGAGTAGTTTATAATAATTTTCGTTTTTTGTTTATTCATAAAATACCTACTTTGGTACTACATTCGTTTACCATCTATCTCTACCGTGGGAGAGCCAGGCTTCGGCATGAATGGGTCGCCTCGACTGGACTGATACCACGGCCTCACAGAAAACCGGTGTGAAATAGCGCTTGCACTGTGTTTTACCGAGTGAGTGAGGATACCGGAGGCCCATACCCCAACACCTACCCCATCCCCATTCCCCAAAGGCCGGCAACGCACTTGTGACGCCTCTAGTGTTGCGTGTGTCCATGGGCGGCGGTAATCGCTTACCGTCAGGCGATACGTCTGCTCGTTTGCCACCTATTCCATAAAAGCATGTTTTCTAAGTTTCTGCACTTTTCAGCAAATAGGACTATGTCGTTGGCGAATCTCAGGTGGCTTAGGTATCGATTGTCAATTTTTATTTCTTCTTTTCCCCATTGATCTTCGAAGATGTTTTGTAGTACCTACTGCTATAAGAATTTTGGCCATAGGATTTAAATTAACCATAAATTCTGATCGCGATATTCGATATATACCTACGCGGGTAGAGACGCGGGCAAAAACTAGATTTAAAAATGAATTGTTGTGCGTTAGTCTTATTAAATTCTTGAAAGACTGGGTCAATTTGGCAAATTTCAGAATTGAAGGTTTTATGCAAGCCAAGTTCCAATTTAAACAATGAGAAAAAATGGGAGACATGCGAGGAAAATAGTAAAGACAATAATTTCATTTTTCCATTTAATATGTTCGTTCATGTTAACGTTATTATTAAGTATACATAAGATTATTATTATTATTTTTAAAACAACTCCCGCGTTAGGAACATACATTAAACGGACACAAATAACACCCAGACTCAGAACAACAATTTGTGGATCACACAAAGTGCTGTCCCATATGGGATTTGAACCCACAACACTCGGCGCATTAGGAAGCGGCGTGGCGACCGCTTATACCACTAGGCCAATCGTCAGTTATTTAATCGGTCTCTTTGCATAGCTTGCATGACTACATTATAGTATTTAATATTCTGTTCATTTAAATTAAAAGCTAACGCCGACACACGTTTGAACATCATATCTCCTCAAAATCGCCAGGTCATTAAGTCAGACGTAGGTGCATTGTTTTTCAGTCAATGAGATTAGTGCCCGCGTACACGAGTTCATTAACAATATAAACCGATTAGTTGGGCGGGTCGGCTGTAAGACGCGTAGACGCGTCCCTAATATAAGGGTACCCAGCTCGCCATTTTTGTGGCCCCACACAAAAGCATAGACAATGCTTTAGGTAGGTTTTTAAATATAAAAGCGTTTGGGTCTTTGAAGTAGGTATTATGCACGTGAGTTAGAAATTTTGAAGGTTCATTCCTCTTTTTAGGTAAGCTGTAGTGACTTTAAATACTATATACCTACTGATAATATTGTTAAATATCCATTTCTCTTTGTTGTTGACAGATAAAGATAAAACAAAATACATTTAAAGAACAATAATTTAATTTCTGTACCAACACTTTACCGTGGGAGAGCCACGTTTCGGCATGCTTAACCGGAGTTTTTTTTGAATGTATAAAATTTGACATGTTGGTACTTCGGTATGAATTGTTTGTATACTTTAACCTAACGACATCTAATTCCGACAAATAATTAAATACAAATTGTTAATTTTCTTTGGATTTGGCATTTTATTGTTTTAAATACAACTTATAAATTAATACATACACACATACTATAATGTAAACGAATACGTGATGGTACTGTTCTAACAATATGTTTCCCCATTTATTAAATACGCACTTGTTATTGTATGAGCACCTTGACGACTATGATTATTATTAATTTCTTTGATATTGACCTGATGATTTGCTGTGCGGCCTGAGTACGCAGCTCAACTATGGTTGAATAGGTCGATGGCTGATCCATGCGTCTTACTTTATTTTACACTAGCTGTTGCCCGCGGCTTCGCCCGCGTGTATGTCGGTTATCGCTGCAAATAGTAGCTAATGTGTTATTCTGATGTATAAGCTATATTACTGTAAAGTTTAATCCAAATCCGTTCAGTAGTTTTTGCGTGAAAAAGAAACAAACATCCATCCATCCATACTAACAAACTTTCGCGTTATTAATATAGGTAGGATTTTTATCGATATAAAATCATGATACAAAATGTATTGGTACCTGAATAGTTTTATTTTCTTTACCTCGCATAGAACTTTTATATATTTTTATAAATCAGTTTAAATAAAATAAAGGGGTTAAGACAATTTTGTGAAAACTAAAAATTTAGTATAGCGCCATCTGTAATGATTTATTTATTTCGTGAACGAAAAATGTAGTATAGCGCCATCTGTATTTTTGATATGGAACTCATTCCTATCTGATGTCCCACGACACCACCCGATTTTTTTTACAACTAATACACACACGTTTTACTATTAAAAACTTATTTAAGTATTTATATATGTACATAAAATATAAAGTGTTTATATGAGCTTATTTCGACATTTGACATCGACCGGGTCTGGCACCGCTCGCTTCTCTCCAAGCTCTCGACATTCAATCCGCCTCCTAGACCCTGTCACTGGATTGACGCTTTTCTTCATCAGCGCCGCATTATGGGCCTTTGCGACGGCACGGCCTCTGATGTTCTGCATGTAAACGCTGGCGTACCTCAGGGTTTAGTCCTGTCGCCCACACTATTTCTTCTGCATATCAATGACATGTTAGCTCTTGGCAACATACATTGCTATGCAGACGATAGCACAGTTCATGGGCGATATTTTTGACACCGTTCAGCCAAGCTGGCAGTCGTTGAGGAAAATCGACAGAAGCTTGTCGCTGAGCTCGACCGGGTTTTGAACCGCATTTTACAATGGGGTGATAAGAATCTGGTCGAGTTCGACGCTACGAAAACACAGTTGTGCGCGTTCTCTACCAAAAAGTCTCCATTCCTTTCCCTCCCCACTTTTCAGAGCACTCAACTGCCACTACGGGGTAAGCTCGGTGTCCTGGGCATGGATATTTGCCGGGACCTCGAGTACTGTTCTCATCTTTGTGATGGATCCGCGCAGTATTTGCTTGATGCTTTCGATCGGTTGCAATGGCGAACAGTCCGCTTTACCAACAGTCCCGAAGCCACCGAGTTCCTTGAACCTCTGCAGCTGCGTAGAGATATCGCCTCTATAGCAGTCCACTACCATCTGTATCATTGGAAGTATTCTGAGGAGCTCTTCCAACTGGTCCCCCTTCTCCCTTCCTCTGCAGAATAACATGTTCACTCTCAAACCAAACGGTTTGGTTCATCCTTCCTGTGCCGAGCAGCTAAAAACTGGAAATCACTACCAGCGCACGTGTTTCTCTCCCACTATGATCCCGGGGCCTTTAAGTGGGGCGTGAAAAAGCATCTCACTAAGCCGTCATAGTGTGGGACGCAATACTGCATTGTCTGCTTTCCCAGTGAGTATGGTTGCCCCCACTGTTGGATTCTGCTTGAGTTTTCCATCAGGCTGACCATAGTCACTTTGGCAGCTTCAAATAAAAAAAGTACAATTTTAATAACTACGTTTTTTCTTTTGCCATATTTTGCCAAAATATGGAGATTTTGTGGATTTGATATACGTGAGTTTGCTGCTCATGAGAGAAAAAAACTGTATCTTTAAGCATCTGTCCTTGGGTTTTGATAATATTGTTATTGGAAATGCTGTTTTCAGCGGAAACTGCATTCTTTTAAATTAAAATGTCAAATAAGTTGGAATTATTGGAATACGGGGAATTAAAACATTATCTTCTTTTGCCATTCCATGCGTCATGATTGTAGCTTGTAGCTTTTACAATGTTGTACCCCAGTTGTGTAATATTTAGCCATGTACTATTACATTGCTTTGGCGCTCAAGATACCTCATTTAATAGTACTGGAACATCAACTTGCAGCCTCAACTTATGGGTAGGCACTCCTGATATTTCTAAAGACTTTTAAGTATTCGACAACATCTCCCTCCACGCCTGACATGATGCGTTCGTTTAATTGATAACTATCTCATTAGTCAGCTGATCAGGATGGATATTATTTACATTTTTATTCATATCTAACCAACAGCTAGCTTATAATGACGATACTTCTGTAGAGAATTTTGAAGTTAAGAAACGCTGTTAATTAATTATATTAATTTGGCTTATTTATTTCTATTAATATAATGAACATACAAATCAGATTGTCGAATAAATACTTAATGTTTTAATATTTAATTTTTATATAGATAATATCGTTGCTATCATTGTCAAGTCTTCATTGAAAAAGTGAAATATTTTTTATGATTGTGACAGCCTTGTTTATTCGTTGTCAAGACGCCCGACGTAGGTAACGCGCAGGCGTGTGGCGAGTGAACTCCCAGAACAACCTTTCATCACCCTTTTAAACCCCTTACAACCCCTTTTTCGCATTAAAAAGTAGCCTTTGTCCTTTCTCAGGCTCTAGACTATCTGTGTACCAAATTTCATTCAAATCGGTGCAGCGGTTTGGCCGTGAAAGCACGACAGACAGACAGACAGAGTTACTTTCGCCTTTATAATAATCAAATTTTTCAAATTGGACCAGTAGTTCCTAAGATTAGCGCGTTCAAACAAACAAACAAACTCTTCAGCTTTATATATTAGTATAGCTGACCCACGCAACGTCGTTTGCGTCTCCTATTGCCCGCAGCGTGATAATTTTCCCCCGTTTTTGAAACATTCTTCATTGGTGCTCCGCTCCTATTGGTCTTAGCGTGATGATATATAACCTATAGCCTTCCTCGATAAATGGGCTATCTAACATTGAAAGAATTTTTCAAATTGGACCAGTAGTTCCTGAGATTAGCGCGATTAGCTGACCCACGCAACGTCGTTTGCGTCTCCTATTGCCCGTAGCGTAATAATTTCCCCCCGTTTTTGAAACATTCTTCATTGGTACTCAGCTCCTATTGGTCATAGCGTGATGAAATATATATATATATATATCTTCACGCCTATAGCCTTCCTCGATAAACGGGCTATCTAACCCTGAAAGAAGTTTTTCAAATTGGACCACTAGTTCCTGAGATTAGCGCGTTCAAACAAACAAAAACTCTTCAGCTTTATATATCAGTATAGATGTATTCATTATACTCTTCTAAAATCTAATACTCATAATCAACAACACATTTATTTGGATAAAGACTAATATTAGGTATTATGTTGATAAAAACTCTTTGACAAAAAACTCAATAATAGGTACCAACTCTTAGCGTCTTATACTCGTGATAACTTCTAAACGAAATGTCCGAATGGGGTGAAACAAAAAGTATTTTACTTCTACGTAAATACCCTTGATAACATAATGCTTTATTTGGATAAGGATTAATATTACGATACACATTTAACGTAGTTTCTTTCTTCAGACGATTTAATAATTTTTTTGAGCACAAAAGCGGTTATTGTGACTAAACCATGATAGTTAGATATATGCTCTCGCGGACTTTTTTGTAGATCTTAATAGGACCTACAAACCCATAATACATGATTTTGTTCTATTGTCAATACTTTTTGCAGCGCACGCAAAAATAGGTTTTCGAGTTCACACCTTGGGTTACAAAATAGCAATTTTCTTACGGATCTCAAACTTTTTTGAAAATAAAATATAGCCTATAGCCTTCCTCGATAAATGGACTATCCAACACTGAAAGAATTTTTCAAATCGGACCAGTAGATCCTGAGATTAGCGCGTTCAAACAAACAAACAAACAAACTCTGCAGCTTTATAATATTAGTATAGATTTGTGACATTTATTGATTATTTTATATTTGGACATATTACATCTTTTTCAATTTGACTGTGAGTGAAAGTGCTATTTGGATTTTATTTTCCATAAGTGGACCTCACAATATAACAATACAATGTCACAATATAACAATGTAAAAATCTTGCTATCAGTAAGAACGGCTCATGATTGGTTAGCTCATGGCTGTGCAGCAATGACTCCAAACCTGTTGTTTTGTTTTCTTTTATCGACTTCGTTATCATTCAAGTCTCTTGGTGAAAAAAAAAATTGTAAACCATATTACATATTATTTTATTAAAGGAGCAACAAGGGAGTTTCTTGCCAGATTCTTCTCCATGAAGGGTAGGCTGCACTTGGAACTGCCGACTAGAATAACTCGATTTTTTAATATTAAATATTGACTATTCATAAGTGCCTGTAAAATAAGTGCCTATATGAATAAAATCCTTTTGAGTTAGAGTTTGAGTTGAGTGATACCACGGCCTCAGAGAAAACCGGTGTGAAACAGGGCTGGCGTTGTGTTTCACCGAGGGAGTGAGGATACCGAAGGCCCACACCCCAACCTCTTCCCCTATCCCCCCCCTCCTATCCCCCCTCCCCTATCCCCCCCCCTCAATTTCATCGGTTTTTTTTTTGTAATGTATTTACACGGATTACTCCGTCAATTTGTGGACCGATTTTGAAAATTCGAAAGGGTATGCTCCCCATGTGGTCCCATGGCCACCATATCAGGATCTGATGATGGGATCCTAAGGAAACCGAAGGAAACCCTCAAATTTACGTGAGCGCCTGCAAAGAAGTTACGAGCAATTGTCTGCATGCCTTCATATTCTGTAGACATCATTTAATTTCATAATATATAAAACGGGTCCTAACTAAATTTATATAAACTAAATATCAGAGTTTACCTCAGATAGTCAGTTTACCTCAAATCACTTGAACTATGGTAGCCTTTAGAAGATATTCTATTTGAGATTTTATTACAAAAAATTACCTGAAGTCTTTTCGATTCTATACAGTATGTATGTTACCGTTAGTCGTATTCTTTCAAGTTATTTAGGTGAAATGATGATGAGAGACTTGAGAAAGACTAAAAAGCGAAAAAAAAACTTCGTGTAAAAACCGACTTCAAAAACTAAAAAGTATCAAATAACTTAATTTGTATGTGCTACTTATTCATAGGTTTGAAGTCGGTGCCAAGCCAAAATGTAATAGTAGGTACCGCACTCGCCGCGCGTGACCTTGAGCGGGATAGCTGCTCTTCGCGTAGAACAAAACAACCGAAGCGTGTGGTGCGGTACCTACTATTACATTTGGCTTGGTACTGACTTCAAACCTATGAATAGGTAGCACATACAAATTAAGTTATTTGATACTTTTTAGTTTTTGAAGTCGGTTTTTTAAACAAAGTTTTTTTTGTTTTGAAATTCTATTAGCCTATCAAGGTTTGGAGTTTCTAAATATTAATTGATTTTGTTGACAAAAATAGTTATTTGTTAAACAAGAGTGCAAAGTTGCTTTTTAACCGCGAGCTCAATTTTAATGACCGAGCAAGCGAATTCCACCTCAGCGAGGAAACAACTAAATGCAAAAAAAGCATTAACAATCTCAATTTAATATACTTTTATTTCAGTTAAGGTATTAATATTTATTAGGTACTACATTAAGATAGATAAGTATTACAGATTAATTTTTAAATTATTTCAAAAATACTTAGGTACTCGCTCAACCCCGCGGTGTTACCCGCGGTTTTTGTCGTACCGCGAGTAACACCGCGGGACAAAGCTAGTCTAAAAAAATAGCCTAAGTTACTCCTTAGATTATCAGCTATCTGCCAGTGAAAGTCACGTCAAAATCAGTCCAGCCGTTCCAGAGATTACCCGGAACAAACGCACAGACAGACCGACTGACAGACAGACAACGTAACAGAAATTATAAAAAAATATTTTAGTATATGTACCGTGTATACATATGTTAGATTTCGAACGTCATTGTAATGACAACATTTTCGATTGTCATTTTTCTTGTTTGACGTTTTGACGTTGACAGTACTTTGAGACGCTTGGATCGGTCGAGCTGGAGCTTCGTTAAAAAAGAACCGTTTTAATAGTAATTTGTAGTAATATTGTATTGTATTCCCTACCTGGGTCCACGGGACCAGGGCCCCCATAGGGAAGATGTTGGGACCGATGTTCAGGCCAACATTGCGGGCGGTTCCCCGACCTATTGGCAGGCCAGTGGCTCAGCAGGAGCTGGCATGGGCGGGTGTGCGTATGCACCCTCGAGTACGGAGCTGTTAGTTAGAACGCCGCCTCGGGTGTCATCGCGCTCGCCGCCGACGACTACATTTCGTCGATTATCGCCGCCCATCATGGAACGCCCTCGGTTGGATCACCGCACCCCCCTATTCGTGGACGGCACCAGGTAGAGCAGGAGGGGCACTTACGAGGGATCATGGGATCCCTATATACGTGGGGCCCCGGGGGCCCTCGCTAGGAAATTGCAGCCCAATCAAATTTTGGTCCCCAACCGGCGGCTATAGTCTTGCCCACTGCCTCCGTGTGTGTTTGGGGGTTGAATGGCAAGTCAACACACGTTCGCGCCCTGTTGGATTCAGGTGCCCAGGGCTGTATTATGTCGAACAAATTGGCGATTTGGTTGGGCTTGAAAATTACTAGGTATAATAGGAACATTCGAGGCGTGGGGAATGTCGCGGTAACGAACATTGTCGGGCAAACGACGATTACGTTCTCCTCACGTTTTGACACGATGCGTAGGACATCCGCCCCGGTACTAGTGATGACTGATGTGATAGGACGACACCCTCAGGTGAGGTTGAATTCGGCTGTTCGACTCCTGACATCAGATCTGAAACTGGCGGATCCCGATTTCGACACCCCAGGTACGGTTGACGTGCTACTGGGAGTAGACGTTCTGGGTAAGTTTTTGCTGTCGGATCGGAGAGTCTTGCAGCATGATCGACTCATGGCTGTGGAGACATGTGACAGGAGAGTTGAACCTGTCGGATTGTGCATCCAGGGGATGCCGGGCTCCTGAGTTGGTTAACCATCAGCTATGGTGGGGCCCTCCTTGGCTGGCAAGGAAGGAATCGGATTGGCCCCTTAACAACGCGAACTTGTCTGTGGACTGTGGTATATTAGCAGCCGTGTATGTGACCCAGGAGGTCCAGGAGACTGACGCGAGTTTCTTGCTTGAGCGGTATAACTCTCTTGATAAATTGATCAATGTCAATTGTTGGATAAGGAGATTCGTTCGGAATTGTTGCACTTCCCGCGAACAGCGAACGCTAAGCCCAATTCTGTCACCGGCAGAGCGAAATGAGTCGCTTCTGAATTTGATCCGGTTGGTACAGTCTTCGAACTTTGGAGCAGAATTAGAGAGTCTACGAACTGGGCGTTCGAAATTGAAGGGTGCTGTCGCACGTCTCAACCCGTTTTAGATTCGGCCGGGTTGCTTCGGGTAGGAGGAAGATTGCGCAATGCGAATCTGCCGTATTCGGCTCGTCACCCCCTACTGCTCCCCAAGGGAGGGCAGTTGGTTGAGTTGTTGGTGACTGATCGGCATGTTAAAAACGCTCATGCAGGTTGTAACGCCTTGTTGGCTACACTCCAGAGGGAGTTTTGGATTTTGTTTGGGCGTCGTACCATTCGGAACATCGTGTTTCGGTGCATGCCTTGTTATAGGAGCAAGGCTGCCACGATGCAGCCTCACATGGGGGATCTGCCCCCTGATCGGGTGAATGAGGCTAGGCCATGGGCTGGTGTCGGTTCTGTACTTTGCGGGCCCATTCTTAGTGAAAAGCTCGCGGCTGCGGAACGCGAAACAGTACAAGGCGTACCTTTGTGTGTTCATCTGTTTATCCACCAAGGCGGTGCATCTCGAGCTCGTTGCTGACCTCACGACGGAAGCTTTTATAGCGTGCTTGGACAGATTCGTTTCCCGGAGGGGACTGCCAGCACTGATTCGTTCCGATAACGGAACCAACTTCGTAGGTGCAGAACGATACTTACGAGATGTAGTTAAGTTTTTAAATGAAAACAAAGTGGATATTGGAACAGCCCTCTCCCGTCGGGGTATACAATGGACCTTCAGTCCACCAGGTTGCCCCCACTGGGGCGGGATTTTTGAAGCCGTAGTTAAGTCAGCTAAGACGCATTTAGGGCGTATTGTAGGTCAGACCACGCTGACATTTGAGGAACTCGCGACGTTGTTTTGTAAGATCGAAGCCGTTCTCAACTCGTGACCGTTGTGTCCACTCAGCGCGGATCCAAATGACCTGGAGGCGTTGACTCCAGGCCATTTCTTAATTGGTCAGCCACTTAACGCGCTGCCCGAACACCCGTACGGAGGTGTGAAATTGTTTCGGTTGTCTCGGTATCAGATGTTGCAGCAGTTTTCACAGAATTTTTGGAAACGATGGTCTCTAGAGTATTTGCACATTCTGCAACAGCGCCTTAAGTGGACTGACAAAACTAGCCCCCCTAGTGTTGGTGACCTCGTGCTGGTTAAGGATGCTAACCTACCGCCACTGCGTTGGCGCCGGGGGCGCATTGTTAACTTGTTCCATGGTAAGGATGGGACCCCCCGGTCCGCAGAGGTTCTTGTTGGGGACTCAGTTATCAAACGAGCGGTAGCAACGTTATAAATAAAATAATAAATAATAAATAAATAAATATTTCGGACATCTAACACACAACGCCATCTAGTCCCAAGCTAAGCAGAGCTTGTGTTATGGGTACTAGACAACTGATACAAATACATATATACTTTTTTTTTTTTGTAAATACATACATATTATACATAGAAAACACCCAAACTCCGAAACAAATATTTGTAGATCATACAAACATTTGGTCCGACCCGGGAATCGAACCCGAGACCTCATGATCAGCAGTCGCACACGCCAACCGCGAGACCAACGAGGCAGTTATCTCGCCTGCCTGTAGATTAGGGAACAGGTACGGACCTGTTCGGGCGGGTGACTGTTACATTTCGAACGTCATTGTAATGGCAACATTTTCGATTGTCATTTTTCTTGTTTGACGTTTTGACGTTGACAGTACTTTGAGACGCTTGGATCGGTCGAGCTGGAGCTTTGTGTAAAAAAGAACCGTTTTAATAGTAATTTAGCTAATTGTCAATTCAACCCGGTCCCTTTAGTGGTTTACTGTTATGATTGGTCTGATTTGGACTCGCGAGTTTTGTAGTCACGTCATAGGCGCGATCCGTGATAGCTGAATCGGGTGTCTTGTAATTACGAGATTTCGGGAGCCCGCAAGCATTTAGGAATACCTTGAAGATTGTACAGTATTCTGGAGCATGTATGTGTGAACGTACCAGGACAGACCAGGCGGTGGGGTACCCCATCAACGGCGCCGAGAACAAGGAAGCCACACAACTCCAGTAAGTGCTTGATGATTTTAGTTTAGATTAAGAAGACGGTGACACAGCCGTCGTTCATTGCTCTTGCCAATGAACTAGTTTAGTGATTGTATGCTTATAACATGGGCCTATAGGTATTGCAAACGTCACAAGGTGATCGCTGCATTCGCGAGAGGAATGAACAACATACATATATGCATTTAGTAAAAAGCGGTTATTTTAATATTACAAACAGACATTTTAATTTTATTTATTTGTATGGATGTATAGATAAATTATGAAAAATTGAAAGTTAA
This sequence comes from Diaphora mendica, assembly GCA_949125395.1. Classification (NCBI taxonomy): domain Eukaryota; kingdom Metazoa; phylum Arthropoda; class Insecta; order Lepidoptera; family Erebidae; genus Diaphora; species Diaphora mendica. Next base: position 9,077,823 of record OX421327.1, read on the forward strand.
GTTGCTATAGTTACTTAAGAAGAAAATGGTGCGGGCAGAGCAAATAAAAAAAAAACTACACCAAGAAGGTTCCGAGTCTGAGTTTTTAACAATTTAAAAAATATTGTATGATTAATTCAGCACCATGGAGGTAGAAGTAAATAGGTTTAATGATGTTTTGAATTCACAAACTTAGTGCACTCGAGCGATGTTCTAAATTCAATTTACTTTATTCCTCTAGAGGATAAAAACGGCTTTTGCACTCAGATATCGAAGGGCAAAAATACTCTTTACGAGTTGGTCGGATGAAAATAATGTTGTTTCCAGGGAAGCTCTGATCCAATAAATTTAATGACTTAGGTAGGTTTTGTGGATATTATCTTTTACAAATATTAAAAATAAAAATAAAATAAGCAATTATCATATAATAACATAAATATATCGATCGATTGTCGGCTGTTTCCATATGATCGATGACAGATACAGTTTTGATTAGATCTTGCGAATTTCAATGTTACCCTTATATCTTTGGGTTGTATATAATATAACCTTTACGTAATGTTATAGAATATGGTACACTGAGATTGTTAAGGCTGTATGGGTCAGCTAGTAACTTATAAGTAGGTACCTACCTAAATATATATTTATAGATAGATTGCAGAAGAGAAACACCTTTTTGTAGTCAGGATACAGAATATGGAGGGTAGTAACACATTTATTAGGAGTATTAAAAGCTATTTACACAATGTCACGCGACACAGCCGCTTCCCACCGTTGGACTACTCTCGGCCCCCACTTCCAACACCCCACCGCGCGACGCAACAGCATGTGCTGCATGCTTATATAAGCGCGGACGCGCCGAAGACGGCCCTTTCTACGCCCTCGGCAGCCAGCCAGATAAGTCTCTTCTCTGTGGTGGAGGGAGATCGCTCGTGGAATACTTGTCTTCTATATACGCGTTACTCTGTTTGATGTAAACTTAGTTTGTGTGTAACAATTAAAACCGTGAACTCTCATGATCGAGTCTAATTTGTATCACGTTATCTCACCATTAAGGCTTCACCTTTACCCCTCATGGCTCCTAAAGCCCAATTAACGTTACAACCATACTATGAACAAAGCAAGAGCCGATAAATATATAATTATTATAGCAGACTATAGGTACGATAATTTATTGGTTTGTGCCTGGTCATTTAATGAACCTTGTTTATGTAGTTAAAAATGATTTTGTAACTCTTTACAACTGTGTCCGTTACAAAGTTCAAAGACTATGTTACGTTGGGATCCTACCTATGGCATTTTCATTTATGTACTTATTTTTATACAGTTAGTGCCATCCATTGAATATGAATCATGCTTCCCTATAAGGATCTAACGCATAGTACATATACACTTCATGCTTTATCGTTATGAATCATTATAATTTAAATTACCATTATATTAATGTTTCTTTTATTCCTTTGTTATATCGAGGATCAATGGACTCTGAGTCTGAGTTGCAGGTGTCTATGGATGCTGGTGACGATTTCTCATCAGATTATCCTTGTGCTCCCCTTTATCATAAACAATTATTTACTTTTATTTTTTCAATATTAGAAACCAGCTAAGGTAATACATCACAGTTTACCTCACGCAATTTCGTGGCACAATAAAAATAACTATTTTCGGACATAACACTCTATTCTTCTATTTCTATTATTTCTTTCTATTATTCTAACATTCTATTCCATCTAGTCCTAAACTTAGAAGAGCTTGTATTATGGGTACTAGACAACCGATATTAATACTTTTTTTGTACATACATACATATTATACAATGAAAACATCCAAACTCCGAAACAAATATTTGCAAATCATACAAACATTTGGTTCGACCTGGGAATGGAACCCGAGACCTCAAGCACAGCAGTTGCATACGCTACCATTGCGCCACCGAGACAGTTATATAGCGGCTATGATTATAATTGATTTAATTTTCAAAAATCTAATCATTTTCCAAGTTATTCGTTTTGGTTCGGAACTCGACACTGAACCTTTTTATGTTTTTGAGATAATTACTATCAGAAAATGGTTTATGTCCTCAGCATATACACTGGTACCTAGACATCTATTAGACCAATCAAACTTCCTGGAAGAAGAATATACCTTCCCTAGATATTTTGAATATCCAGCTTATTAGCGTAATCCTAAACGTCTGTAATAAAATTAAACATCCGCCATTATTATCCTTAAACTTTGAAATATTGTAAACTGGGAATCTACAGTTGCCAACTGAAAACTTCCTTATCGCATAAAGTTCAAAGTTATTATTAATTAAATACATATATATTATATAATTTAAGGAAAGGCACTAGAAAATAAGTTAGTCGGGATTTTCCATTCAAGTAAAATTGTTCATAAATACGTAAAAATAAAATTCAAAGGATATTCAAATAAATCAACGAGAAGACTGAACTGTTGCAACACAATTGATGACACTTGTGCCTCTAAGAGTTGATCTCGATGAGTGGGGTTGTCACTTACCATGAGGGGACGCCTCTGCTCATTTTCCCTTGTCATGTCATCTTCCTAGCCTTTATTATTCTCAAAATTTATTCCACCTTATTTCCAGGAAGCAACTGGCATCGGACTCTCGCAACCTGAACCGTTATTTGAACCATTTGACAATATATTTGAGGGGACTGAATTCCCAATAACTTTTTAGTTTTCTCTTGAGTACTGTGGCGACTTCCACATACAGCGCAACAGAAATATACTACAGCGCCATCTACCGAAGATTCGTCGAACTACGGAGTAACATAGGAAACTAAGAAACTACCAATCCTGAATCGCGCAGTGAAAGTTCTCGCGCCGTTAATCATATATACAACATCCCAACATCAACCGTTGGGCAGTTGGCCCGCCAGGCATGATCACCTCGCCTGGTCGGAGGATCCTCCCTTTGTGTTGGAGGGACTTAGAACACGTTCCTCCACAAGTACCTACATTTCCACCTACTTTCGATATAAGTAGGTAGTCCATAGATAATGTCGTGAAAAAGGAAATAGTAGTACTTCTCCTTCAACCTATTACCATTCACAGCTGAACATAGGGAAGGAACGCTCTTTGTGGCCACAAAGAACGTCAACCATCCCAGTCTTTGGCAGTCCACATATATTCGCTGACAGTCATTTTGGACTGTTGTGGACATACTGGACATAGTATAATAATTTTTACGGGAATTGACGATTGCGTCAATGCCATTGGGCAAACAGAGGTATGTAATCTATACTAATATTATAAAGCTGCAGAGTTTGTTTGTTTGTTTGAACGCGCTAATCTCAGGATCTACTGGTCTGATTTGAAAAATTCTTTCAGTGTTGGATAGTCCATTTATCGAGGAAGGCTATAGGCTATATTTTATTTTATTTTAAAATTGAGATCCGTAAGAAAATTGCTATTTTGTAACCCAAGGTGTGAACTCGAGAACCTATTTTTGCGTGCGCTGCAAAAAGTATTGACAATAGAACAAAATCATGTATTGGGGGTTTGTAGGTCCATTAAAGATCTACAAAAAAGTCCGTGAGAGCATATATCTAACTATCATGGTTTAGTCACAATAACCGCTTTAGTGCTCAAAACAATTATTAAATCGTCTGAAGAAAGAAACTAAGTTAAATGTGTATCGTAATATTAATCCCTATCCAAATAAAGCATTATGTTATCAAGGGTATTTATGTAGAAGTAAAATACTTTTTGTTTCACGCCATTCGGACATTTCGTTTAGAAGTTATCACGAGTATAAGACGCTAAGAGTTGGTACCTATTATTGAGTTATTTGTAAAAGAGTTTTTATCAACATAATACCTAATATTAGTCGTTATCCAAATAAATGTGTTGTTGATTATGAGTATTAGATCTTAGAAGAGTATAATAAATACATCTATACTAATATATAAAGCTAAAGAGTTTTTGTTTGAACGCGCTAATCTCAGGAACTACTGGTCCAATTTGATGATTGATTATTATAAATGCGAAAGTAACTCTGTCTGTCTTGCTTTCACGGCCAAACCGCTGCATCGATTTGAATGAAATTTGGTACACAGATAGTCTAGAGCCTGAGAAAGGACAAAGGCTACTTTTTAATGCAAAAAAAGGGTTGTAAGGGGTTTAAAAGGGGGATGAAAGGTTGTTCTGGGAGTTCACTCGCCACACGCCTGCGCGTTACCTACGTCGGGCGTCTTGACAACGAATAAACAAGGCTGTCACAATCATAAAAAATATTTCAATTTTTCAATGAAGACTTAACAATGATAGCAATGATATTATATATATAAAAATTAAATATAAAGATATTAAGTATATATTCGTCAATCTGATTTGTTTGTTCATTATATTAATAGAAATAAATAAGCCAAATTAATCTAATTAATTAACAGCGTTTCTTAACTTCAAAATTCTCTACAGAAGTATCGTCATTATAAGCTAGCTGTTGGTTAGATATGAATAAATATGTAAATAATATCGATCCTGATCAGCTGACTAATGAGATAGTTATCAATTAAACGAACGGATCATGTCAGGCGTGGAGGGAGATGTTGTCGAATACTTAAAAGTCTTTAGAAATACAGGAGTGCCTACCCATAAGTTGAGGCTGCAAGTTAATGTTCCAGTACTATTAAATGAGGTATCTTGAGCGAAAAAGAAATGTAATAGTAAATGGTTAAATATTACACAACTGAGGTACAACATTGTAAAAGCTAAAATCATGACGCATGGAATGGCAAAAGAAGATAATGTTTTAATTCCCCGTATTCCAATAATTCCAACTTATTTGACATTTTAATTTAAAAGAATGCGGTTTCCGCTGAAAACAGCATTTCCAATAACAATATTATCAAAACCCAAGGACAGATGCTTAAAGATACAGTTTTTTTCTCTCATGAGCAGCAAACTCACGTATATCAAATCCACAAAATCTCCATATTTTGGCAAAATATGGCAAAAGAAAAGACGTAGTTATTAAAATTATACTTTTTTTATTTGAAGCTGCCAAAGTGACTATGGTCAGCCTGATGGAAAAATCAAGCAGAATCCAACAGCGGGGGCAACCATACTCACTGGGAAAGCAGACAATGCAGTATTGCGTCCCACACTATGACGGCTTAGTGAGATGCTTTTTCACGCCCCACTTAAAGGCCCCGGGATCATAGTGGGAGAGAAACACGTGCGCTGGTAGTGATTTCCAGTTTTTAGCTGCTCGGCACAGGAAGGATGAACCAAACCGTTTGGTTTGAGAGTGAACATGTTATTCTGCACAGGAAGGGAGAAGGGGGACCAGTTGGAAGAGCTCCTCAGAATACTTCCAATGATACAGATGGTAGTGGACTGCTATAGAGGTGATATCTCTACGCAGCTGCAGAGGTTCAAGGAACTCGGTGGCTTCGGGACTGTTGGTAAAGCGGACTGTTCGCCACTGCAACCGATCGAAAGCATCAAGCAAATACTGCGCGGATCCATCACAAAGATGAGAACAGTACTCGAGGTCCCGGCAAATATCCGTGCCCAGGACACCGAGCTTACCCCGTAGTGGCAGTTGAGTGCTCTGAAAAGTGGGGAGGGAAAGAAATGGAGACTTTTTGGTAGAGAACGCGCACAACTGTGTTTTCGTAGCGTTGAACTCGATGAGATTCTTATCACCCCATTGTAAAATGCGGTTCAAAACCCGGTCGAGCTCAGCGACAAGCTTCTGTCGATTTTCCTCAACGTCTGCCAGCTTGGCTGAACGGTGTCAAAAATATCGCCCATGAACTGTGCTATCGTCTGCATAGCAATGTATGTTGCCAAGAGCTAACATGTCATTGATATGCAGAAGAAATAGTGTTTGCGACAGTACTGAACCCTGAGATACGCCAGCGTTTACATCCAGAACATCAGAGGCCGTGCCGTCGCAAAGGCCCATAATGCGGCGCTGATGAAGAAAAGCGTCAATCCAGTGACAGAGTCTAGGAGGCGGACCGAATGCCGAGAGCTTGGAGAGAAGCGAGCGGTGCCAGACCCGGTCGAAGGCCTTGGCCATGTCAAATGTCGAAATAAGCTCATATAAACAATTTATATTTTATGTACATATATAAATACTTCAATAAGTATTTAATAGTAAAACGTGTATTATTTGTAAAAAAAATCGGGTGGTGTCGTGGGACATTAGATAGGAATGAGTTCCACATCAAAAATACAGATGGCGCTATACTAAATATATAGGCTATATATTATTTTCAAAAAAAATTGGGATCCGTAAGAAAATTGCTATTTCGTAACCCAAGGTGTGAAATCGAAAACCTTTTTTTGCGGGCGCTGCAATAGCTATTGACAATAGAACAAAATAATGTATTACGGGTTTGTAGGTCCCATTAAGATCTACAAAAAAGTCCGTGAGAGGAATATCTAACTATCATGGTTTAGTCACAATAACGGCTTTTGTGTTCAAAAATTAAATTGTCTGAAGAAAGAAACCACGTTAAATGTGTATCGTAATATTAATCCTTATCCAAATTAAGTATTATGTTATCAAGGGTATTTATGTAGAAGTAAAATACTTTTTGTTTCATCCCAATCGGACATATCGTTTAGAAATTATCACGAGTATAAGACGTTAAGAGTTGGTACCTAATAATGAGTTATTACTTATTTGCCAAATAGTTTTTAACAATATAATACCTAATATTAATCTTAATCCAAATAAATGTGTTGTTGATTATGAGTATTAGATCTTAGAAGAGTATAATAAATACATTTATACTAATATATAAAGCTGAAGAGTTTGTTTGTTTGTTTAAACGCGCTAATCTCAGGAACCACTGGCCCAATTTGAAAAATGCTTTCAGTCTTAGATAGCCCATTTATCGAGAAAGGCTATGGGCTATAGGCTATATAGGAGAAGAATGTTTCAAAAACGGGGGAAAAATATCACGCTACGGGCAATAGGAGACGCAAACGACGTTGCGTGGGTCAGCTAGTTGTTAGTATATGATGGAATGCGAAAGTTTAAAAGTTAGTATACTGGACAATGGTGCCAGAGAAATGAAGTTTTGGCCTGATATTCTAGGCTGACCGGGTGGGTTGTTATCGGGTTTATTTCAAGTTTTCCTCTCTCTTTACAGTGATGTTGTCCTGTTTAGTTTACTCCCACATTCAACCCTTACGACACCCATGGGATTTTCTTTATCCTAACATTTTAACTACTTAATATATTTTTCACCCTATTCTAATGATATTTATGCGGAAGCCTATTTAGAAACGGAGGCGTTACTAGACAACACTGGAGCGTATGAATACATTATCCAACCGACGACAGTTGTTTGCAAACAATCAGGCTTGTTAGACGCCGCAGTCGGTTTCCACCCACTATCGGCTGTCTCTCAATGTTGGTTCAATTATTTTACATTAATGGTTTGTATTACAGTTCTGTTTGCTGCATTTGGCGTTAGTCTTTCTTTTGGGATCGTATTAATAATATCTATTTTTTTTTTACTCCCGCACTAGGAATAAATCCTGTGTCGCGGGGGACTTTACAAACATACAGGAAACGGACACAAAGAACACCCAGACTCAGAACAACAATTTGTGGATCACACAAAGTGTTTTCCTACGTGGGATTTGAACCCACGACACTTAGCGAAGTAGGAAACGGCGTGGTGACCGTTAAACCACCTGGCCAAACGTGCAATTCAAATATTTGCTTTTCATATAATCAGGGAAACAAGTTTTGCTGCACTCCATACTATTAGAAACTTAGTCATTCTGTTACGGTTTCACGACTAAACCGCTAAACTGATTTGGATAAATTTTACTATGGAGATAGATTTAACCTTGGAGATCAACTACTTTATATCGCGATAACCGACAAACGGAGTCAAGGTCAAAAGCTAGTGATAATATAATGCTGAATAGCTTACAAGTGACATCTGAGGCGGTAGACTATGAGGATCTTGTGTTAACTATGGTGAACTTACGTGCATATTTGGGAGAGTTTGTTATGATGTAAGATGTCTGAGAAGAGCCCATATTGGGTCTCGTGATTATGTCCTATTTTTAGCTAATTTTAGCTATATTTTAATGTATTACGTCATTAAAACACTTATTTTAAATGCCCAGAGTGGAAAACATATAATAAAAAAAAAATTAGTACATTTTCAAAACTACTCCTAGCAACACTAAAAATTCGCCAAAATGCTTGTCTGTTAAACGACCGTTTCGGGAGTACTTCCAAAAAGTTGTTCACAGACGTGCAAAAGTTGACAACAGTTGCTTTCACAGTTGAAGGGTTAATTAAACATGAATCATGGCTACTTGTTACCTATCATGTTTTTCAGTTTTTGTGTACTAGGTGCTTCCCTGTTCAATTTGGCACCTGCCTACTTTGTTTCATCTTTATCTTTCGCTTTAATAAGGCGGGAAATGAATTTATTATTTATTTATTGTTACTTTATTCACACATACATGCATCGGCGGACTTAAGCTGTTGTCTGCCAGTCGACCAATTGGGGGATGCAGAAAAACATGAGTTAGGCGCACTTATGACGAAATTATAAATTATGGTGATTTAAATGAAAAACCGGCCAAGTGCGAGTCGGACTCGCGCACCGAGGGTTCCGTACAAACCTGTAGGTATATTATATGATTTATGAGTTTGATTTTTTCACAGCTCCAAGGGACAGTAGACCTGAGTATTTGATATGAATTTCAGTTTGATACCTCCACGCGTTTCTGAGAAAGGGTCTTGACAGACAGACGGACAACAAAGTGATCATATAAGGGTTCCGTTTTATCCTTTCGAGGTACGAATCCCTAATTATTAAGATCTTTGTTTTAATAAGAAAATACTATTTTGACTTTAGGAAAGAGAGAATATTATCGTTCCTAGTTCTCCAGTTTATTTTTATTGATGTCGTTGTGTGCTCCAGAATAGCTTAACTTTTTCTTAAACTTCTTGAGTGTCATTACTCGGTGTGACACAATATAATGTAATGAAATAAGCATCTTCTGTCCTAAAGTAATTGATTTTACCTAATAATTAAAATTTAGGAAGATACTCATGCATCTCTATTCGTTATATCCTACATAATTATATTAGCTGACTCGACAACCGCTGTTTTGCCATAAAAAAAATTACTACTGCACTTTATACTTCCCTGTTGTAAGAACGCGAGCGAAAAGATAATTTACCTTATTTTAACCTTTTATGGTCGACGTGGTAACGTACCTATTATAGGTATGTAACCTCCGTTTATAACTCGAAGGACTCGGCTCACAGTAATTCCATGGTGGGTTAGTAGTTAGTACCTACGCTAAGAAATACACTTTTAAGTAATAAATTTTTCTTGAATTATACCAAAAACACCGAGTTTTATAAGCCACCAACAACTGTTAGTAAACTTTCTTAGCTATCATCGTAATATATACTATAAGTAGGTACTTAATTATTTTTTGGAATGTGCACGACAGTGGCGCCATCTCCCTTTCAGGGCGTTTGTTGAATCGTGAATGATTTGTTCTTATTTGTTTACACAATAAAGTATATAAACAAAATATAGAAATACAAAATACAACAAATATTATTTTTAGAGGCATTTGTTACAAACAGTAATAGGAAAACTTTATGTTATTATAAAAACTGGTTCAACTGGTGAGCTCCAAACTATGCTGAAAGGAAATAAATTGGTGTTAGCAGAACGCGTAAGGAATGTAGAAGAACTAAGAACTAATAATAGCAATAGTTATTTAAGTAATATGAGCCAACATAATTCGTCAAACATCGGTCACGAGACGAGGAGCTTCCCACATTATTATTTTATTAGTTGTAGTATCTAGTATCCGACATATAGCTGTTGCTGTGGTGTGGTATCTGTAGCTTTTGTGGTTCTACGGTTTATCAGGCGTGTACCTATATCTAGCTAGAACATGTGATTCGTTTACCTTTTGCTTTCGATAGGTATATTTTAGGGAACATAGTGGGAACATAAATAGGACTTGCTTGCGCGTCTGATTGTTTACCTCCTATGAAATGTTTAGGTACTGCAAATTTGGTCGTATGGTTCTGGATACCATGGCGATCCATCAGCACTAAAACAATAATTAATAAATATCCTAGAAATTGAAGAGCAAATAAAATTGATTTTATTAATATTCTTATTTAAGGTAACGTCCAATATTACTCACTTATTTCTTTTTACAGCAAGAATCCATTTTTAATGATTGATCTAGTTTCCAGGCCGCTTTAGGACAAACATAAATTTTTATATCTATCTACTTGTGATTATTGAATTTTAGAATTTGTTAAAAAATTCTAGATCTCCTTGTAGCTTTTAGCTAAAGTCTCAGGGTAACTTTTCCATGTTTACAGCCTGTGAAAAGAATTTGAAAGCGCCCTCTAGGATTTTGTCGAAAATCGTTAAATTAATTTGTTTAATACGCCATCTGTTGAAATATATTAGAACTACATAGAATGTGACAGAAAACATACAACATTTTTTAAATAATACCAGCTAACAACACTAGATGTCTCTTTTACCTTTAGTACATACTTTAAGGTATAGATGTCGCTATTTTGTCAAATGTGCGAAATAAAAGTTACACTGAAAGTAGTAAATAAATAAATGGTGCCTGGTGACATCTGGCTTTAACTGCATGTTTCTTTTAGTTGTACTATATAATGATTTTTAAATACTATTTTCATAGAAATATTATTCATAGGAAAATCAGGTTGAAAAAACTTGATTTAAACCTAATTTGCACTACAATAACTGTCTATGAATAATAGCGCATAAAATACTCAAATTATTTTAGAAAAAATTAGACTGTACAAAATATAAAACAATATATTTTCTGTAAATAAATGCAAAAAGCCAACATCACGTGGTATTCCCAGGCGGTCACCCATCCAAGTACTAACCACGCCCGATGTTGCTTAACTTCGGTGATCGGACGAGAACCGGTGTATTCAACATGGTATGGACGTTGGCATTTAATTCGTTATATTTAACGTTAACTATCCAGCACTATGACGTCAACCCAATGTTAGAAGTTTGGAACTCTACTTAACTTTTGGAGCGATTTGTTCCGTCTAGCCCCCTTTCGCAACGCGCGATAAGGAACTTCGTTCCAAAACATACAATCGATTTAATGATCTCCTCCTTTTTTTAAATCGGTTAAAAGTTAGTTGTGATGCGTTTAAAAAGCATTGCTTATAGTTAGGGGATTTATGGAAGGAGATTATTACTTGTGACTTAAATATATAATATACTTTTATGGATGAATAGATTTAATAAAATGGTACTATACTCTTTGCGCTGTAGCATGGTGCGTGGTGGTTTAATTTAATTTACTTTTATTTACTACAGTTTATGGTTTAATTTAATTTACTACAGTTATTAATGATTTAATATATTGCGAATGTGGTACAGCTAAAATACTAAGTCATAAATTTACTGAAATGTTACTGAACCATGCCACGCAGCATGCTACAGCGCAAAGAGTGTTGTTGCCTCACTAAACTATTTTTTTTTATAGTCATTTTAATTTAACTTAACAAAGCGATTTCTAAAATGCTATTTCTGTATGTAAGTGTGTATTTAACAAACGTCTTTTTTTGATGTGTCAATTGTATCATATCTAATTTTAGTCAATCTTAGACATTTAGAACTATAAACCTATAAACTTAACTAAAAATCAAGTATAAAACTTGATTTTTAGTTAAGTGTATAGGGAGATTTCGAACAACAGAATTATAATTATTGACACGTTTTAAACAAATTATTATAATGTAATCAATCTAATTTCATCATCATCTTTTTTCCCTTTTTCCCAAATTTGTTTGAGATCTTTCTATCTCTCTTCAGTTTACTGCCTATGTACTTTCTTCCTAGCCGTGTGCAGACCATCAATCTTTTCTTTCCTTAATGTAATTATTCCTCATTTTATCCATTCTCCATCCTCTATAGTCACAACTCACATCTATATTAACATTCGCATTGCAGCTACATACAGGCTTCGCTCATATGTATATGTGTCCCTTTGATGTAATTGGGAACTGAAGATCGCAAATACTTTTTGTTACTTGCAGCTTCTTCATCCAATATACAAAAAGATAAAGCAAAGTACCAAATCTTGTTTTAATTTAAATGCATTATTTCGACTTGAATAATTGATGTAATCGAAAATAATAAAGTTATAATTCAAACTGAGTTTTTTCTTTCACAATACAAAGTTTAACTTACCAAACATAGCCATGGTTCAAAGACAAGATTAACACATTCCCATAAAATGCTACGACTTGTCCGCCTACATAACAAACTTCTTTCAGTGCCATTCCATAGAAATGAGCCAAATAATAGGATTTGGTGTAAGTAAATATTTGGATAGAGAGCTTCATAACATGTTTGAATGAAACATAATTCTTAGGTGCGGTCACGCCCTCTACCGGTACAATAAGAAGGTCGAACCTTTACATGCCTTTACCAAAACTGCAAATTGTTATTTCCACGCCATAAAGTTTTCTAAAAATGCGTTCTTTAATAATAAAATGAATGAATTGTGCTTCGCGGACTATTAATCTTTGTCAATGAGTTTTATAACAGATGATCAAAAGTTTTACGACATTAGGTATTCAATGTAGTTTGGTTTATTTATTTTTTTATTCTTGATGCTGTTGCAGGAAACAAGTTCGTTAATAACTTTTTAGTCTTTTAAACTCAATCACAGATATTTTTGGGCAGTTACGTTGACAAGTCTAATAAAAAAATTACTACTTTACGATTAAGCCTTAAAAAGTTGACTAATAGCCATTGAGAAGTTACACTTACGAACTCCTGACTTGATTAATTGATATCTCGACATTGACTGCCTCGTTGGTCTCGCGGTTGGCGTATGCGACTGCTGATAATAAGGTCTCGGGTTCGATTCCCGGGTCGGACCAAATGTTCGTATGATCTACAAATATTTGTTTCGGAGTTTGGGTGTTTTCTATGTATAATATGTATGTATTTACAAAAAAAAATTATATATGTATTTGTATCAGTTGTCTAGTACCCATAACACAAGCTCTGCTTAGCTTGGGACTAGATGGCGTTGTGTATTAAATGTCCGAAATATTTATTATTTATTTATATCTAATCAGGTCTCGACACCAAATTATAAGGTGTTGTTATCCGATCTATAAGTACAGGTACACACAAGGTCAGAAACGACGATGGTCAAAACTCAAAAGAACATTAAAATTAAACTTCCACATTTATTAATATTAACTTAGATACAACTGAAGCTCGTAGGGATCGTAATGTGGGACGCCCTCTGGCCAGATGGCAGGACGACAGCCCTCTTAGACTGGCGACTGGATGGAAAAAGCCGCCGACAGGGCTCTGTGGTATTGCTTGGGAGAGGCCTATATCCAGCAGGGGACTGCAGTGGGCTGATGATGATTATTAAGAGATCATAAGCCCGCAGAGAGCGTCATTAAATGAGACCTGTGACCTGTGTGTAAAAATATATGACGGAATGATTAAAGAAGGAGTGTGATTAAACTTGCTAAACGACTATATCCTATTCTATTTGTAACTTAACCTAGTCTTAAGCTGAACGTTTTGTTTTTTTTTGGCTTTTGTGCAATAAATGTTATGTAATTAGCCATTTAAGGCAGATTTTAAAGGACTTTTATCATTAGTTTTTTTACTTCTTAGCCAAAGAAATTTGCTTCTCAGATTCGGTTTATCATCAAACAGTTATTGTCAGTGCTTTTCTATCATCGGCAGCCATTTATTATCAAATATATGAATGGCTTGTCGTATCGCTCCCAAACAAAGCTTTCTGAGGTATAACTCGACCAGCACACCTAGACCTTTCCGATCCCATTGCGAAGATCTTTTTTAGTTGCCCGTTTGGATTATTCAGAAGAGCGGGGAAGGTCTCGGTATATTAGTGAGCGTATTATAATGCGTTTAATGGCCTGTAATGAATGGCATAACATCCATAAAGCGACAATGCAGCCACTCGAACATGCCCTTTATAATAATAATGTGATTTATAGATGATCACCGCGAAAATGGCGATTGTTTTGCACGTGTTTATATAGCAACGCCTTCGGCATCAAATGCAACAGAAAAGGAATAATAGTTGCTATACTATAAGTCAAATGCTGAATGAATAAGACGTGAAGTTTGGTAGCCCGCTTGGCGTTGATTTTTTTAAGGTTGCGATTTCTCAGATTCAGTTGTAGTAACGATTCATGTTATTGTGTGAAGGATTGAAATGGAGCAAGTAATAAGGATACTTTATTAGTAAGAAGGGGTACCTATCGCTCTGATACAGCCGAAGTCAATGATGTGAATGACAATTTTTATTTATACTATTGTAACAAGCCGTTAAAAGTTGAAATAAAAATCTCAACAACAGTTTGGTTTGAATCAAGATTGTCTAAATCAAGTACGATCTAGGGAAAATAAAAATAAGTAATTAGATTGGAGTGCCCAAAATATTTCAAAGAACAAAATATTAAGTAGAAATATCATTGTTTTAAGATTTCCTTACATTTTTATTAATGTCTAGTGCAGTCAATACCAACATGAATTTAAGTTTTTAAAGAGGTGGAATAATATCCATTATGGCGCCGGAGGCCCCAGATAGATGACATGAGATTACTGAGATAAGCTATGTCATCTATTTCATAGGTCATAATAAGCTCTCTCTAGATTGTTGTCAAAGTTAGATGCGCAAGTTTAAGCTTTAGATCTTGATGATTTGGAATGACTGGTTTAAGTTTTTTAATTAAATTTAAACACAAATTATAATTAATAGATAGGGTGCATTGTACATAATATATTATGTGAGATAGACTGAATTAATATTCAAAGTTTGATTTGACTTGAATAGTAAATTCGTATCCGATTAAATACTAGAATAACGTTATTACTTCCCTTTGTAAACTGTAAACTGCCTCTGTAGCGCAGTGGTAGCGTATGCGACTGCTGTACTTGAGGTCTCGGGTTCGATTCCCGGGTCGGACCAAATGTTTGTTTGATCTGCAAATATTTATTTCGGAGTTTGGGTGTTTTTCTTTGTATAATATGTATGTATTAAAAACACAAAGCACACACATCAAAAGTGTCTAGGGATCAAGCATTTTTATGCGGATTTCTTGAGATTGAGATGTGGCTTTGGCCCTGGCCTGCTCAGTCGCCAGACTTGAACCCGATTGAGCATGCATGGGATATGCTACAGAGAAGAGCTCTGCCGAATATGGAGGGTATCCAGTCGCAAGAAGACCTTTTTTTGTTGTTGCAACGAACATGGGCGGCCATTCCACAGCGTGATTTGGATGAACTCATTTTGAGTATGCCAAACCGATGTTCTTGTGTTAGTGTTCGCGGTAGAAACACGGATTATTAATTGTTTAAGTTACCTAATAAAATTTTAAAGAAAACTGTTATTTCAGTCTTTTTTTCGAACTTTAATGTTAGTGGTTCAAATGTCAAAAATCCTTTTATTAGGAAAATGGCAAATTTCTTTATTAATGCAAAGGTGACTTGGTTTATCGTTACTGTGACAAACGAAAACACTTTATTTGATGAATCCTTAAAGAAAATTTTAATTAATATCAATGAGGAGAAAAGTTATTGCAAAAATATATGTTGATCCCTAGACACATATGTTGATCCCTAGACACTTTTGATGTGTGTATATATGTATTTATGTCAGTTGTCTAGATCCCATAACACAAGGTCTGCTTAGCTTGGGACTAGATGGCGTTCTGTGGTAAATGTCCGAAATATTTATTTATTTTATTTATTTACTTTACAAAATTAAGTATCACCATATTCATCCCATCGGCGTCGTAAGATATAACTAAGAGAGAAAATTACACCGATCACAAAATCACTCCAAAGAAATGAAAAACTTCCTAGAAACAAATCCTATACCAAACCGTTTGGGCAGCGTGATGTAGTTGACCTAAAACCTCTTTTCTAAGGAGAGATTATGCCCACCAGTGGCCATTGTTGAACTGGAAAAATGTGGAAATTTATCTAAGTGCAAAATAATTAGGTAAAATTATCCGTACAGGTAGAAAGGAGGATAATTTGTTTTGAGTTGTGTTCCTTCTCTCTTTTTATTCTTTACTAGTTGTTGCCTGCGGTTTCGCCCGCGTGTATGTCGGTTATCGTATAAGCTATATTACTGTAAAGTTTTATCGAAATCCGTTCAGTAGTCCTCTATCTCCCCCCCCCATCCCCCAAAGGCCGGTAACGTACTTGTGACGCCTCTGGTGTTGTGGGTGTCCATGGGCGGCGGTAATCGCTTACCATCAGGCGATAAGTCTGCTCGTTTGCCGGTCTATTCCATAAAAAAAAAAAAGTAGTTTTTGCGTGAAAGAGTAACAAACATCCATCCATCCATCCTTACTTACAAACTTTCGCGTTTATAATATTAGTAGGGTTCTTTCCGCAACAGCTTCATTTCTTCTGTCTACAACTATCACAATTATTTAACGAACTGACTTTGTCAAGGATTTCCAAAATATTAAGTGCACAATATAGTTAGAAGTTTTTGGTTGTGTATCTATACAACTCTCGATTCCATTGTGCCCAATATGCGTCGTCGGCTCCCTTAGATAACAAACCATTCTTTTAGCGACAGCTTTACTTAAGACGATTAGTAGATCCTTAACATTTCAAACCTTACGACATGTATACTGTGTAATAAAAACTTTGCTCTTTTTATAGAAATCCTGGCGAATCCACTAAGAGGAGACAGATGTCCAAAATTTTTATCACATTGATAAAAAAGTTGTTTGAATGGTACCTCGGTTCTTTACACCTACGCAACGAGGTATTGTTAGACAATATGGAGCAAATGTGACGTGAAATGTTTAAAAGGTATAATCCACTTACTGAGGGGCTTGTTGGAGCTTTTTTGTCAAAATATCGGCATGGTTGATTGACTTGTGAAGGAGACGCCGCGGGGCGCCCAAACACTGTGTAAATAAATCTCGTAGTTCGTAATCGTACTGATATTTCTGGTACAGATCGACAGATGGCGTTAGATCAATGTTTTTTAACGGTTTATGATATTGACTCTGATAATTTCATTCATTTATTTATTGTTAAGTTAATTTAATTATATTTGATGTTTTATAAGCAAATATCGAAGAGAGTTTTTGAAGTTTACACGTATCGGATGCTAAAAGTTTCAAATAAAGTTTACTCAAATTATGTTATGTGTAACAACTGTAAAACTTTTTCTTTTTTAACCGACTTCCAAAAGGAGGAGGTTCTCAATTTCATCGGTGTTTTTTTTTTTTTTTTATGTATGTACACGGATTACTCCGTCAATTTGTGGACTGATTTTGAAAATTCTTTTCTAATAACTAATTCGCCTTCTTGACGAATTATTTGGAGTAGATTGACGTATTACAGTTAATATTTATCTTTTATACTTAAACTACGATAGTTCTTCAGTGGAGTTGGCTTCTGAGTTTATTATTGGTTATGTTAAAAAAAAACTTCGTTGCAAAAAACCGACTTCAAAAACTAAAAAGTATAAAATAACTTAATTTGTATGTGCTACCTATTCATAGGTTTGAAGTCGGTGCCAAACCAAATGTAATAGTAGTAGCATGCGCGGCGAGTGCGGTACCTACTACGACTTCAAACCTATGAATAGGTAGCACATACAAATTAAATTATTTTATACTTTTAAGTTTTTGAAGTCGGTTTTTTGAAACGAAGTTTTTTTTTCGCTTTTTAGTCTTTCTCAAATCTCTCCTCATCATTTCACCTAAATAACTTGAAATAAAACGACTAAAGGTAACATACATACTGTATAGAATCGAAAGGACTTCAGGAAATTTTTTGTAATCAAATCTCAAATGGACTATCTTCTATACGTTACTATAATTCAAGTGAACCGAGGTAAACTGACAATATCGTTAGGACCCGTTATATATTATGAAATTAAATGATGTCTACAGAATATGAAGGCATGCAGACAATAGCTCTGAACTTCATTGCAGGGGCTCACGTAAATTTGAGAGTTTCCTTCGATTTCTTTGGGATCCCTTCATCAGATCCTGATATGATTGCAATGGAACCAAATGGGGAGCATACCCTTTCGAATGCAAAAATAATTTTCAAAATCGGTCCACAATTGACGGAGTAATCAGTGTACATACATAAAAAAAATACCCATGAAATTGAGAACTTCCTCCTTTTGGAAGTCGGTTAAAAATATTAAGCTTGTTTTATAAACTTGCTGTGAGTTGAATCCATGCATTGTTTTACTTAAAACAATTTAAATACATAACAGAATATTAAGAGATTTTGTTTTTTATGTTCGCAAAATAGGACACACACAGAAAAGGATTTGTTTAATCAAATCTAATAATTAAAAAAAAAAAAAACGACTTCCAAAAAAACATCCAACGAAGACTCTCTGCCAAAAAAACACTTAAAAGCGTAAAATAAACTGGTTCTTCATAAATTGCGTATACCTAATTCTTTATTCATTTAAATAGTAGTATTATAATGTGTGCTAGGTACCTACAATCTGTTTGAAGTCGGTGCCAAGTGACTATCGCTTAGACTTTTGTAATTGTTCGTTTGTATTCTTTTTGGCTTAGCACCGACTTCAAACAGATTTTAGGTACCTAGCACACATTATAATACTACTATTTAAATGAATAAAGAATTAGGTATACGCAATTTATGAAGAACCAGTTTATTTTACGCTTTTAAGTGTTTTTTGGCAGAGAGTTTTCGTTGGATGTTTTTTTGGAAGTCGTTTTTTTTTTATAAAAAGTTTTTATTTTTCAGTTTTTAGTGCAATCAATCGTAGGTCAGTAGTAAGTTGAACTATTTCATCAAATTTCATCATCAAGAATACAAATTAAGGTCTATACGTATGTGTAATTTTAAAATCATCCTGTAATCCCTAACTGTTGAAGAGTTTAACCTTCTATCATCAGCTCACCTAAATAACTTGAAAGTATACGACTGAAGGTCTTTAGATACGTATGAAATTAAAAGAATTATCCTCCAACTCCTAACCGTTGAGGAGTTGTATCTTCCACCTTCCATCATCAGCTTACCTAAATAATTTGAAAGAATACAACTAAAGGTAACATTTATACATATGATATTTAAAGATTTATCCTCCAACTCCTAACCGTTAAGGAGTTGTACCTTACATCATCAGCTCATCATCATAAAATGATGACTACCAGACGCAAATACCTGTGTACCTTCACAAAATATACGAAAAACATAGTATGTGCCTATGAAAAATGAGGGTTTCCCTCGATTTCCCTAGGATCCCATCATCAGATCCTGATATGCTGGCAATGGGACCACCTCGGAAGCATACCCTTTCGAATACAATAAAAAATTCAAAATCGGTCGACAAGTGACGGAGTAATCGGTGAACATACATAAAAAAAAAAAAAAAAAAAAAAAAACATACAGTGGAACATAGAACCTCCTCCTTTTTGGAAGTCGGTTAAAAAAGGTTGATAACGCCCGTAGAATAAAAAAGTGAAGTCTTTTTTTTAGATATGTGTGAGCATCGATTACGATCGATGTTTGTGAGTGACTGAAGTGTTGCCATTTTTTTTTTAAATGTGCCTGGAAATGACATTAAAATAGGTAATATGCGAAAATAAATCAGTTCGTTTCTTATAAATTACAATTAGATTGCACATATTTAACACTATAAAAAATTTGACCAAAAAATAAAGTATACTTATGTCTCACTCTTTACTTCATTATTTGACTATGAATTTACCTACAAATTGTTTACCCACATTTCTTGTCTATTAGGAATACGAACTCCTGACAAAACTCTCTCAGTACGTCTTTGTGTGTTTTTACGTATGAAATGTTAATTCTTTCAGACTTTTTGTTCACTTTTGTATAGTTTTTACACCATTTAATTTCACAAGACGGCATTTTGTAGGTAAACTGCCCGACAACTTGTACGATACAAACGAAAACTAGCGTAGTTTGCTACATGTGTGTGCGTTAACGCCTGAGTTTACTTGAAAGTATCTGAGTTATTAGGCTTCAGTAAGAACAAAGGCCGTGCGTTATCTACCTTTTTTATTTGATCTGAGGTTCAAGTATAAGGTGTCCTTGAGAAATAGTACCTACACGTAAGTGCCAAACTTGAAATGGACGACTGGAGGCCCGGGTAAAAAATTGTATTGTGTAAAAAGTAGTTTTTTTTTATTTTGGGCGAATTAATTTCATTAGTTAAAACTAAATACCTAAGTACCTAATATTGTCTTGTAAATTATGTACGTACTCATGTTGTAAAATAGTTAGGCATTTTAAATAAATAATTAACCAATATTTTAACGTTTTCCAAGATTGGATAATTAGTTAAAACAGTTAAAATATTTTCACCATTCGCCACTGCGCTGGATCGGCTGCTAGTTAAGATGTTAATTGCGTGTGAAGACAGCTACGTAGAAAGTCGGTAACTCGCTTGTTAATTATCCGTTGTTTTTTTTTTTTGGAAACCTGAGTTAACGATCAGACGTATCGCCTGATGGTAAGTGATTACCGCAGCCCATGGACACCGGCAACACCAGAGGCGTCACAAGTGGCTTTGGGGAATGAGGACAGGAATAGGGGGAGGGGTTGGCGGTATGGGTCTCCGGTATCCTCGCTCACTCGGTGAAACACAGCGCAAGCGCTGTTTGAGGTGTGAACTTGCAGAAAACCGATGGGTGTTCTGTAGAAACGTGGCCGTGGGAGCACGGTAAACGGTAGGTGTTTGTTGCTTCCTTAGGTAAGGGAGACCCAAAGTGTAGTACCTACTCAATTTTATACAACTCACTTGTTCTCCTTCACCATGGCGGCGGTCAAGGCATGAAACTGTGGGCCTAGTGTGTTTTTTTTTTCACATCAACTCTATAACGACGGCGAGCGCGTTCGGTGTTGCCATTGATGAAAATTTTAGTGGAACGCTGTCAACGTTACAATCAAATACATTTGAGTCTATTACAAACATACAACTAATAAAAGCGGGTTAGAAGAATATATAAGAAATAGTTTAAAAAACTTTAACCCAACTTTAACGTATCAACTTTTGATGAAATTGACCTAAGTATTGTAAGACCTGTATTATCCGAGTCACTGTTCTAAACCTATTGACACTTCATTCTTTGAAATCAGTTTAGTAGTTTAGGCACTAAGATGGAACGTACAAACATACCACTAGATATACTGGTACACATAAACTGTCAAAACAATTACCCTTACTTTTAGCTTCTCCCAAGTCGAGTAAAAATCTCCTTAGGTCACTCATTTATTGTACGATTTTAATTGGAATTTTGGTATATTTTTATTACATTCCTACCGCTGTTTGAATTCCCACACGTTAACAAAACACATATTTTAGCTCCATCCTTTCATTATGCTAGGTTGCCACTATAATCCGAACTCGATTGAATAGAATGTCAAATGGTAGGTAGATGCTTGCAAAGGCCGGACGACCACAAAGTCAGTGGCCAACGCCATTCAAAATTGTTACAATAGTTTTTGTCACCTCAACTACATAGAAAACATACAGAAGTATAAATCAGAACAGTATTTGCACCTATAGCGACAAAGTTAGTTAATACAAAATAGTTTTCTCACATGGTTTTTGTATTGTATTAGTAAATTGTCAAGATTTTCTACTGTATAAACCGTACTGATTTTACCACTACCACCTTACCATTAATTGAAGCACGTCGACGTTTTTCGTTTACCTACGTTTGTTGCAGTTTTGCATCTCGGCCCTTTGTACTACGTATGGACAGACTGCATACTATAAATAAGAGACACACGTATTAATGACTCAGTTATCTGCGGTTAGAAATCAGATAGCAGCTCCTAGAGTTAGCACCAAAAGCGGATACGTTTGTCAACTTGCTCGAAGCAATTTTGTGTTTATTTGGCTGAACTTTACATATATTTAATGATAAAATATAAGAAATAATTTATGGAAACATTGATTCGAATGTCAAGAAGTGAAATATATCGATATAGAATAGGCGAGACTCGACTGAATGAATTTTTATGGTCATTCTTAGCACACTTAGACTTCTGCTATTCACTCCACAGTGGCCCTACTTTTCGTTAATAACTTGTTCAACGTGTGATTTATGTCACACAGCAGTCGTTACGTGTGTAACTCCTCTATTGTCACCAGTCAATACCACGCCAAAATCTTGCGAACATATCTCTCGAGTTTTTATAAAGAATTTCATGGTACTCCTTGAATGTAAATAAAGCTTGTGGGCATTTATGGGCTATTTAGGGTGTATTTAATGATTAACGACGTGTTTTACTTGTCGTTGTATATGCTGTCTGAAACAAGTTTGATAAATGATGGTGTGGAATTGCACTGAGTGAGATCGGCGTGGAATTTTAAATACCTAATTGAATTTAAGTATTGAATTGAGATTTCACTTATTTAACAATTTGTGTTGTTGAGTTAAGGTAATCATCTTCAAGACAATCAAAAAGACAAGACAAGACTTAAAAAAAAAAGATTTGTCTAACCTGTTGTTTAAGTTGTTAGTGACCCTGACT
This sequence comes from Diaphora mendica, assembly GCA_949125395.1. Classification (NCBI taxonomy): domain Eukaryota; kingdom Metazoa; phylum Arthropoda; class Insecta; order Lepidoptera; family Erebidae; genus Diaphora; species Diaphora mendica. The sequence continues at coordinate 9,100,403 of OX421327.1, forward strand.
GCTAAGCTAATCACGGGTTCGATTCTCAACCAGACCAAATAAATTATTTGGCCTTGTGTAGAGGTAACTGTGTGATGATCATGATATATGTTGTGTGTCTAGTTGTAATATTTATCTAAACTATGCAGCATTTAGAAATGTATCAGCTTGTATCTACGATCTATTCTCTGTGTATGTATACTCATTTTTGTACAAATAAACGATCTTGTTTGTTGTTTATCAGCAGGATCTTTTTTTTTAAAGGCAACTCCCGTATTACGAAAAAATTCAGTGTCACGGGGGACTTTACAAACATACATGAAACGGACACAACGAACAACCAGAACCAGAACCACAATTTGCGGATCACACAAAGTGTTGTCCCATGTGAGATTTGAAGCTACAACACTTGACGCAGTAGAAAGCGGCGTGGCGACCGCTTTAACCACTTGTCTTTTCTTTTTTACGTGTGGAGATCCCCAGGGCCGTCACCTCACCAGGGTGGAGTGCCGGAATCGGACCAACTTAAAACCACACGATGTGCTACTCTGCGCCTGAGATAGGAGGGATCCGGGAACTGCTGTTGTTAAGCCAACCGGACCCCTCCCAGCGCCTGCCCGCAATGAAGCGGGCACCGTCTGCTGGGAAACTTTATAGGAAACGTAGATATGGCACACGCGAAACGTCACCTCCTCGCGCCTGGCCAATAAATGGATGGCGGATGGAGGGGAAACCCATCCCTAATATCCGCGGTCACACTCAGGGCGGCATGAGCCGCTGGTAAGCGCGCCTCCGCCTCCGACCGCTTAAACCACTTTTTTTTTTTTAACGTGTGGAAATCCCCTCGGACCGTCACCCGCGCCGGGGCTTGCGGCGGGGCGGTGTGTCGGACTCGAACCGACTAAACCCTCTGCTTGGAAACTCTCTAAGTATTTAGGCAACGTATGGCACTCGCGAAACGTCACCTCCTCGTGCCTGGCCACTAAAGCAGATGGAGGGGAAAACCCATCCCTAATATCCGCGGTCACACTCAGGGCGGCATGAGTCGCTGGTAAGCGGGCCTCCACTACCGACCGCTTAAACCACTATAGGTAATCTTTACGCTGGTCAACCGAGCAGTCAAAGTTTGGTTGCCATAGTACCTACAGGCTCTCCCTAGTTTTGGAGCAGATGACTGTGTATGAGATATGTGAAGTTATTATCATTATATTTAAGGCAATTAGTTAGCTTAAGCAATCATATTGAATCAAGCATGCGTCTTGGAATAAGAGAAAAATAAACCACCAATTTACTGAAATTAACTATTAGAAATGTATTGTCATCTTCAATGGGCCTTCTTTTTTTTACTCTGTGAATGCTTTTCGCACCATACCCTCCGTGGGGAGACGAAGAGCGTGTGTAGGACTCCCGGAGGAGGCGACTTACCTCGGCAGTCGAGAGGAGCTCCAGGAACGCATCGGCGGCTTCTGGGTCCCCCCTGCCGTACCCCACGGCTGAGGTACTATTTTGACAGCAAGTAGAAGAAAATTCCTTTAAAGTTGACTTATAAATGTTAGGTATAAATCTAAACAATAGGAGTTATAACTTGCATTATAATACAAATAAAGGAAAACATACATTTGCCAATAAAAATACAATTGCATTTAGCATTATTATCCAATATGGTAGATAAAATAAACTCAAAACAGAAAGTACAAATCCGATACAAATCTCGCACCAATAAAGTCGCATCTAAGTTTATGTCGGATGGAATATCAGTTTTCCGACTTTACCCAATAAAGGGTAACCCTTGATCCGTTAAGTAAACAGAAAAAAGAAACGGTGGGGGCGACCCGCGAAGCGACGTAACGAGTAAATCACGGTAAGCCCCGATACGCGGCGCGCCGCCCGGCGTCGCCTGTAAGCTGCATAAACCCTTTAAGTTCACCTACCGATATTCTGGGATATGGCGACTAAACGAGACGACGACGAGTTGCTCCTAAAGCGTTCGTAAAGTGACTTGAGCCATTTTTTTAAATAGGTACTGTTGATAAGATTGATTTCTATAAATAAGATGTTAACAATATCATGTCTTCAGGTTGCAATCTGTTGTTTAGATAGAGAGTCAGGTATTTGAAGGTATTAAGTATATAGTATAAGTATAAGTTATAGCTTCATTATAGAGGTATTATTAAATTGCTATTTAACGACGGAATGACGAAAAAATCGTCCCAGACACATGTACATTTAGGTTTTTTCTCATTAATAAGACTTAATAACACATGGTTCGGGACAACTTTCGGGACGTGAAAATTGGATTCACAAAATTTTCTCGCGGTGATAGTTAAATCAGCCTATGTGTTATTCCGATGTATAAGCTATATTACCTTCTGTAAAGTTTCATCCAAATCACACAACCACCACACACCAACACACACACACCTCCATACAAATTTTCGCATTTATAATATTATTATGAGTATGCTATTAGTATAAAGTAAGTATGAAGTATGATATTATCGAGCGACATAGTCATAATTGTGGCTAAGCTCCGTAAATAAAGTTTTTTTTTATCGTAGCTCGTAAATTCATCAATTACATGAACCATCGATAAAGATTCAGAAGAGATTTCAAAAACGAATAAGCAATAAAATGTTCGCGGCCAATCGGTTATCAGTGTCTTTTATCTGAAATCAAATTGTATTACAATATAGCCGACGATATTGAACCAATGGACGTAGGACGTGCGGTGCGTGACCGTCTGCCCACACTGGCCCCTTACACCCAACTACTTTCTCTACACCCTTAACACAAATTGATTTTAAATGGCGATTTATTTCCGCCTCATATCGCCGATCCGATCTTCCCATGAGTTTCACGACCGGCTTTACGTGGGGTTAAGGAAGTCCAAGTTATAAAACGGTTTATTTCTTTTCCAGGACCGTAGTTGACCCCTAATTATACCAGATTAACCCCTGAATGTACCCTCATTATTTTGCAAATACACGAAACCATTCCGAAACTGGAACGCGATTGAGTTTCACTTAACAAAGGAGTTACATAGAGACGGAGAACATAAACGAATTACAAAACTAAAAGTCTAACAATTTTACGTTTTATATCGCATACTACACGTAACGGGTTTTGAAATAAAAGTTTAACTCTATTGGATGTTCATACCCTTTTGCAAAATTTGTGCAAATTACTTTATGAGCATGGTTTGTGTTTTAAGTTGTAACTTTTTTATTATTTACAGCTGTAACGAGATGGAATTACCGTTTAGTTCAAGTCACTCGGCCACGTTCAGATGGCTTTCTGATTTTATGAGCACCTTAACCGAATGTGTCGTACCCTAAACTGTCGGCTAATACAAATAAATAGTAACCCTTCGGTGGTGGCGCGTTTGCCGCCGAAAGGTTTACTTTTATTGCTTTCTACTTTCTTTCTTACAACTCTTTTATAATTGTATGGGTAGAACGAAAAAATAGAAATCGTTGTTTTTTCGCAAAAGTTTCATTGTTTCATTTTGGCAAATTGCGTTTTTTGGCAATGGCAATAACCATTTCGTTTGTTATGTTGGTGTTGAAAAGGAGATATAAATAAATACTTTTTAAGTTAAACATGAATCTTTGCAATGCAATAAAACCCTTGCAAATATAACGTTAACGGGATAGTTTTATTTGCGAATTTCTCTTAAAAGAAATGTTGGTGTTTAGAAACTGAACATCGTTTCAGTAATCACGTGTTTAATGTTGTAAGTATTTTTATGAACATCGATTATTTAGTGACACAAAAGAAAAGCAATCTTTGATCGTAATCAAGAAATCTCGAAGCTCATAAAGTTTTAATACGTTATCTATAATTATACGGTTATCTGCACAGCAGGACTGTTCACTAGAACGGCGATACCAAAGCAAAGCGTTATGTCAGTTTTTTTTTTGTATTGGTTGCTTCTAGATTGAGACATTTTGCGACCGCAAAAGCTCTGAGCAGTAGGGGGTTGAAAGTTTAAAACCGACCGACTTTTTGCTTTTCCTGGTAACTTGTCAAGTTGACAAAGTGTCGTTAGTTATGTCAGTGTCGATTGTAGGGGACGTAATAAAGATATCATGCAAGTGTCGAGATACACGATACACTGCTTACAATAGATTTTGTGGTTGTATGGAGGAGTCAACAAGTGTGCCTAAACTCCTAAAGGGTCTGATCTAGTTGTAATTTTCTCACGGTGTTTTATAAAATATTACCTTTTACGCTGTACAATGAACTTGATTATTGAAAATATATTTATGTTTAAGATTTGTATAATGTAGATACATAAGCATAGACCGGGATGGTTCGCTCTTTTGGGGAGACCTTAGTTGAGCAGACGATGGTAATTACATATAATACACTGAAGATTAACATAGATATTTATTATAATCAGTGGAAGTGGAATCTTAAACACTTTGCTTATAATATATTTTCTAATACAACTCAAATGTTACCAAAACGTTATACAAAAATTTGTGTAGGTATCATAACATACTGTTTTAGTACAGCTAATTAAAAGTCCTTTTATTACATTTTGCTATACAGACTTCTTTTAACGCTTTAATATATGAGTAGACAATAGAGCAATAGAGGTTCTGTAGTATTTTTGTATTAATAGATTAAAAGATTAAAATAATAGAGAAATGGTAAATACGATTTTTAATGGGAATCAAAAGGATGTAACGTATTATTAAAATGGATATTGTAATAAAAATTAGACGCAATAGTTGTAAATTTTTATTAGTTTCCTACCTGCATAAGCGATGGTCTGATTCTTACCTTGATCTTTGCGCTATTACATAAAATTTTATGCGCTACGGAAAGAATAGATCAACTCCGCCCAGAGGTCTTTATTAGAGGTAAAAAATATTTTAGTTCCAATTCCATTGCTGTATACACAGCATTTAGCAACAATACTATTTACATAGCCCCAGCAGTGTACAGAAATGTAAAATAAAATGGGTATTTTCGCTTGAAGACCACCTCGGAGCTATTTTAGTTGAAATAGCGTTTACTGCATTTAAATGGTGACTGCCTAGATAGATGGTGTAAACAATGAGGAACAATTAAGTGAAACGTTCCGTCAATAACTAAAATAATCACCACCCAAATGCACTCTAAAATTAGTGTGACTTACTGAATATAGGGTGCGTTTTCTTGCTGCTATTTTTGAGTCGTATATTACGTATATATGACACTAGTTGTTGCCCGCAGCTCCACCCGCGTATATGTCGGTTATCGCGGCAAATAATAGCCTATGTGTTATTCTGATGTATAAGCTATATTACTGTAAAGTTTCATTCAAATCCGTTCAGTAGTTTTTGCGTGAAAGAGTAACAAACATCCATCCATCTATCCATCTATACATCCATCCATACTTACAAACTTTCACGTTTATATTTTTATTTTTTTATCTTAATGAGGTCTATTTGACCCCTCAGCCTTTCCCCGTCCATAATAACGACAGGACCTTGTCATTCTGGTTGTCATTCTATCGTTAATTAATGTGGTTTCATCGGGTAATATTCCCGGTACTGTAGCTATTTTAACTTATTCACCATAGGTATATTTTACATGCTTTTTTTTCTAGGTCTTTTCTAATATTATATAATATTATACATACTTCTTTTTTACCAACTGTTTTTTTTTTTACATTTATTAATCTAATTTTCTGCTTGTTTTTTTTGGTACTTACGATTTAAACTTGATTTTAAAAACTTTGCTTGACTCTAATTTATATATGCCTTTTTAGTTAAATTTTATTTATGGGTAGTAGTTGACTAGGTGTGTTATTGAATGCAATGCTGTCGTTATTTCTATTGTCTCTCAATGATACAGTATTTTACAGTGGTTATTATTTCTATCTACAATTTGTTAAGTATGTTTTGTTTTTAATTTTGGAACTCTTTCTAATTTTGTCTCACGAAGACGTCTCAGTCAGGTGTTATTTTTCAGTATGTAGGAACGTAATATTTATGACTCGTGTATTTTTTTTTGTGTACTGTCCAGTGTTTTGTGTGCGTGTTAAGCTATTCTAAATTCATACTTTCGTTGTTGCTGGCTTCCTTATTAACAATATATATATATTTTAATAAATGAAATTGTTGCAGTCTTTATTATGAATTTTCTTCCCTTGTGTTTATTTTTATGTGTATGTGTCGAGTGTTCGTGTCCGTGTTTTGATATATTCACTATATACCTCCTAAATCAGTGTGTGTGTGTGTGTGTGTTCTGTGTGAATGAGTCATAAATACGACGTATTCTGCCTTGCTAGGTAGTCCCATTTAGATCGGGTTGGGCATTCGGCGCTAAAAGCGTTGTGGCAAATGTTCTGCAGCCCAGAGTGCGAGCAGTTGCAGCACCGCGGTTCAGCTCCCGCGGTGTACTCGGGGCATTTCTCGCGTAGGTGCAAGCCTCCGCAGTGGCTGCACCTGTCCACACTCTCGGTGCAGAACTTGCGGCTGTGACCGAACGCCAGGCACTTCGTGCACTGGATGAGCGAAGACTGGTCCTCCACTCTGACCCTTTGCAGGTCCAGGTAGAGGGTTCCAGCCTCCGTCATCCGTTGCCATACCCTTGGCCTCACCAGCAGTACGACGTGAGACGTCTTGGGGTTCCTCGTTATTTTCTTATACTTAACTTTTATTTCTCTCTCCTCTCGTAGTAGTCCCATGAAGACATCGGCGTTTTGGGTGTATAGGGCCACGATCATGTCCTCGTCGTCCCCATCGACAAAACGGCTTTGAGGACGACGAGTGGATCCTTGTTCTTCATGGGCACTACCACAAGCCCATTGTAATGGCTCTGTATCTTCACCGTCACCCTGTCCCGTTCCACCTCCGTGTCACAGCCCAGGATGACGGTGCTTCCCTTGGCCTTCCTGGCCTTGCTTACTCTTAAACCAGTACCCCTGGCGTCGACCGCCTTCTTCACCCTGGCGAGTACCTCATCGGCAGTCTCCTGACTGTCCCTTGAGGTCACCGCCACGCGACGCTGACGTAGAATTTGGGGGTCGATTCCGAGTGGCTTTGGGGTGCCAGCTCCTTTACGGCAGCGCTGAAGTGCGTTTGAGTCTCGATGACGATGTCTCTGGCGACAGTCCCAACCAGGTCCTCGAGTTGGGACTGCGCACGCACTACCATCACCTCGGTCGCCTTGTCGATGTCGACTTGTGTTTCTTCGATTTTTTCGAGAATCATCTCCATGGCGTCAGCGCTACGGTCCCTGAGGCCTCTCCTCCTCCCCAATTTCCATAGCCAAGGTGTTAATATGTATGGAAATCGACTCCTCCATCTCCTCCAGTCTCGCCAGCAGCCTTCCCTCCTGCGCAGAAAGTACAGCCACTGAAGCTACATCCTCCCGTTTTTTCCCTTCCACGTTTATAATATTAGTAAGAAGTAAGTTAAGCTCAGAAATAAAATAAACTTTTTGTAAGTTATAATTTTTCAATTATGTACGTCGGTTATCGTGGTAAAGATGTAGTCTGTGTCCTTTCTCAAGAATCAAAGTATCTCTATGCGAAATTTTATTGAAATCGGTTCAGTGATTTGGCCGTGAAAGCGTAATACATAGTTAGACAGACAGGCATTGGAATTTATAATATTCGTATAGATATTAAGTATAAATTAATGTACAACATTTTAAGAGCAGTGATTTGATAGTTACTAATATCATATTTATTAATTTAAATTCATTTCTAAACTCTGCACTTGAGGGTGCAGCCTTAGAATGTGCATTATTTATATCTCTAATTAATATTGTCATCTTTTCTAAATACAACTCCCGCAACAAAGGAATATAGACAGTGTCACACCCCAAGTGTTGCCCCATTAGAGAATTGAACCCACAGTACTCAGTGACGTAGAAAGCTACGAGGCGACCGCTTAAACCACTATGTCATTCATGTAGTTATATGGTCTGGAATGGTTACTACGTCACTCTAAGCAGAAGGCACATTGTTTTTCAATTTTATAATTTTAGGTAGGTAATTGACAATGTTAAAACGCTTACTAAATTAGTTGAATATACCTTATTCGACAAAAAGGTGTTATGTAAACCAAGCCTAAAGCATAATAAGGCGCACAACACACGATGCGTTTTGTGCGACGCGACCGACGCGTTTGGAAAGTAGCGAACAGTCGTAAAATTTTATCGTCTCTAATGGGCGCGTGCGCTGATTTGTAGCGCGTCGACGCCCTTACGACATACACACACAATCTCGTACAAACCTCAATGTATTGTTTCTGAAGAGGATGCTATTTAGAACAGGTACACCGTTAATGGGAGTAAATGTGGAACTAATTGGTATAATAAATATGCTGTTGACGTTAAGATTTTTGGATTTTAAACTATCAACTTTACTATTAGACCAGTGCCGATAAGTTTTAAAACCAAAAAAAATAATAGTAGAATGAAACCCATTAGAACAGGAGGGGAATATTATAAAAATGAAAGGATAAATAATTTACGGGCTATCTGAGGTCGGGAAGGGGTTGGGGGGAGGTTTTAAGGGTAAAAAACGATTTTTCTCCATTTCCGGCAAAACTAAAAGTCCTATGGAAAAAAGTCCAATGGAAAAGTTGTAGGTAATAAAAAGATGTAAACTTTTGTATTTACACTTTTATCGCATAACCTCAAAATTTATGTAAAAAATTCAAAAAACCAAGTTTTTGGGTTTTATTTTTATCTTTTACAATTTTCTTTTTTTTTTCACGAAATTTGGTGAAAACCCACCTTTTTATGTCCCAAATACGCTGTAATTTATTTGATTAGAAATATTTATTTTTTCACCTTATATTGAATTAATATCGAAAAAGCATCCTAATTTTTAATCAAAATTTCACCCGTCTAAATATCAGCTTTTTTCAAATAGTTTGTATGTTTTCTGTTCGTTGAAATCTCTACTTTCCGATGGTGAAAAAAAAAAATGTTACCATAGTAAATCTTCTCAGAAAATGCAAAAAATCGCTCACTTCACATCACTTTTTATAATTTATAAAGGCTTCTACCCTGGTCTATATTGCGTTTAAGCTTGCAATGTTTTTGGAAACCTGTATCTAAGAAGGTTGTACAGTATTCGCAAAACGTGTGAACATGTAGGTAAGCATGTGAAAAATTAATACAAATTCAAAATCATTTATTCAATTAAGACTCTTAAGACATTTATGAACGTTAAATAAAAAAAACAGACGGCACAGATGTATTGCAATACTGCATCATTTGCTCTGTATATTATTACCTTTTTAGACGTATTTCCTTAAGGTCCTTTTTTGTAATATTAATATGAAAAAATATTGATTACTGATTGAACAAAATATAAATGTACATGTACTTAGACGTTAAGACTTGTGGTCGGTTTGCAACGCGCAAGTGACATTAGGCATGCAAGCGTTTGTAAGAAATATTCAGAGATGTGCTTTTTACCCTAATTAGTGGTATAAAAATTTGCAAATTGAGGTTAACTTCATCTGCAATATATATTTTCTGAAATGCCAATTGAAAAGTAGACCTATCATTTTTGTTGACCAATAAAAAAATATAATCCCACGAGTAAGGTGGATGCAATCTGTCATTCGGAAATTTTTGTCACATAAATACGTTTGTACGTAATATTTATAGTTAAAAGATCATTTTGTTGAAATGGAGCCAAATTTCCGCTGGTGCTTTCAACGGAATTTACAAAAAGCGCCATAAATTGGCAAATAATCCCCCGCATAACGTAACCTTTGTTTGGCCACACGTGCTTTTAATATCTGGCGTGCATCGCGATTGTTACAAAAGCCGGATTTAGTCTTTGTGCGCACCACCTAAAGTAAACACTCGTAAAAACTTCCTATGGATTTGGAAAAAATGTGAAAATTATCCACATATATGTATATACAGCATGTTTCAAAATTATTATTAGAGTAATGTTGTATAAAGTAATAAAGCAGGCGGTTGACGAAAGTGTCAATTCTTTGAAATTTGCGTTATTTTAATCGAATACCTACTACCCGTTATAATATGTTTAATGTTCATGTTTGTAAGATGTTATAATAAATAAGTACACATATAATTATATTGATTTTTTTTCTATTTCTCAAATAATTTTCTTAAAAATTTGGTTATCTCAACCGTAGTCGGTTAGAATCTACCTACTAGGTCAGTGGTACTTTGTCGTGAAAACGGTAATTGCTTTGATTTTTAAATTACAGTACCTTGGAACATTAAATTATCAACGGTTAGATTGTTATAATCAACGCTGCTAAGATTTTTTGGAAAACGCATTTTTTTTGAAAACGAATATTCAGCTTTTCAGTACAAACTTGGAAACACCCTCTACATTTGTTAATAAATTTTATTAAATGATTCACGAACAAAGAAGTTGGAGCAATTGTGAAGGCGACAATCGTCCGCGTCGAATTTGTCATGTAACTACGAGCCTTTGTTTGGAGCATGAATGGTGTGTGAGAAGGAAGAGCTTCCGGTACAGCGTACGTCCTTGTACCGGGATCGATGCTCCCGGCGATACCTTGCCATCGATATCTACCATTGTTGTTTTTTATCTCAAATTGATACCTATACTGTATTCATTGAAGCTCTCAACATACGATGCTCTTTTGTGACTATAAAAAATTTAAGTATACTGACGCTAATGTTGTTTATTAAGAGGGACTATTTAGTATAGTGTTACAACATTTTTCTTCGTTTACAATTTACCCATTTCGGTGGTATACAGTAGCCACTGTCTTACTGATTTATGCAGAGAGTCCCTGGCCTTTGACATTTGACAATGGTCTTAATTAAGCCTAAGCTTAGACAGTATGCTATATTGCTGACGGCAGAAAAATGTTAGTGTTTTTCAAAAATCGTCCAAATCAGAAAACTGATAAGTATTAAAAAACGGTAACGGGTTTTGGTGTTCTGATGGCTCCATGTTAAAAAATGAGGTTGAGCTGTATCGTAGCACACTTGAAGTAGACCCCATCTACGTTTAGGTAATAGGAATACTCTAATTACTTTCTTATGTCGTGCTTTCCTATTTTTAATTTACTTACCTACGTGACCGACAAAAACGCAGCGATACGCCGCGACACGATACAATGCAATGTGACAGTTTTTCTTGATAGTTCATACTTAAAATACAGACTTGTTGCGTCGAATTCGTTGATCACCTAGGTTAACCCGTTAGCCCAAGACTAATGTCCAAAAATATTTATTTAATATATTACTAAAAACCGACTTCAAAAAAAAGGAGGAGGTTCTCAATTCAACTGTTTTTTTTATGTTTGTTATCCCATAACTTTCGACTGGGTGAACCGATTTTGATGATTCTTTTTTATTTGAAAGCTAGTACTTCCTGTGTAGTCCCATTTAAATTTAGTCCAGATTAAAGTCGGTTTTTTTTGTTAAAATTTGTGAAAAAATAAAGTAAAAATAAACCCTTTAAAATATAAAAGTATTTAGTAGGTTTCTGAAATAAACCTACGAGATTATACTTACCACGTTTGGTGTAAAATAAGTAGTAACTCTATGTGACTATACTTTAATGTATGTCTTTGATATCTCCTTCCAATTTCAAAAAAAATATTTCAAAATATGTATTTCAGTAAAACTATTGCCGATCAGATTTATGTAGATGTTAACACTGTACACTCGTTCATAAAGACTGGCTACTAACAAACAATCCAGTGGACATTTACAATAAAAAAAGAAAAGGAAAAAACTCCTGCCATGTGTCGATCGACGCATCGCATCGGTGGCGCGTGTATGATATGGGAAAAAAGGCGAAACCGCGCCGGAACAATCGAACCTAACTTATAAAATATGTATCCTAGAGCTGGCTTTTGAAACTTGCGCTCGTACTATTTTGACCACTATTGGGAATTCCGACTAGAGAATCAAATCGCAAAGCGTCAGTATTGCTTTTTTGGTAAAAAACTGAACAATTGTTAGGCGAAAAATGAAATATTAAAATAAAGGATTTGTAGGGATGGGAGAAATTTTGCAAACATTGATATACTTGCTTAAAAATTTGATTGCTGGTTTAAGTATAAAACATTTTCAAGTAATTTGACATCGACATTTACAAGGAACTGTACAACTTTTATTTTAAGATCAGGCAAAAGACCAGAGAGAAGTGCTTTATTGCTTGTTTGTAATCGATGTATGTGATATATTATCTATCGATAAAATTTTAAGCGTAGCAGTTAAAAATAAAATGTTTAGGCGCTAGGGGAATCTTATTTTGTACTATAGGCGGTGGAAAAAAATACAAAAGTAGTAGCTTTTAGCCGCGGCTCCGTCTGCGTCTATGTCGGTTATCGCGGTAAATAATCCTTATCCTTCCTCAAGAATCAAAGTATCTTCTCATTGAAATCGGTGAAGCAGTTTAGTATATTATAAATTTGAAAGTGGTTCTCTGTAATTGCTTTCACGGTTAAACTGCAAACTGATTTCAAGGATATTTGTCATAAAGATACTTTTACCGGGATAACTAACATACACATGGGCGGGCGGGACATAAAAACTCGAAGAAAAAAGAAAAGAATACCTTCCAATTTTCAAAATGAGAATCCACATACGGTAAAAAAATCTCCATTTCCACTATAATTTTACTTAACAAAAACAAAAAAAGTACATAAAATATAAAGTTCAAACAAATACTTCCGCATACGGTAGTTCATAGGCGACATCAATATGACGACACGATCAAGATGTCTGCGTCCTATCATACAATCGCTAGCGCAAAAAGTCGCATGTCTGTGACGGTCATTAATTTTGTGGCTCCTGAGATACCTTTACGATATTGTTGTTGACAGATATTAAGTTTGTCTGCACCCATTTCTTATCGCTTTTTAAGTGTGACATAATGAATTTAAAGTTTTAAACTATGTATACTCGCTTTCATGCGCCATTGTACACACACACACACACACACACACACACACACATTTACATAATAATATGTAGTAATCTGAACAAATCAATCTGACAGGCCCTTTGTAATCTCCAAATTTATTTTTGTAAAGGTAGTAAAATATATAGGTATAAAAAGTGTTTAAATACCTACCTAGTTTATTTAATGAAATTTTAAAGAGCCATATCTAGCGTATAACGGACGACTAGAGTGGTATTATTTATCGAACAGTTAAAGCCTCTATAAGCTAAGCTCACAGCTCCAGAGTATGACTGAGAAAAAAGAAATAACGCAATTTCAATATTGTTTTTAAAATATGGCCTTACGCCAAAAAAGAATATAAAAAAATTAACACCTACGATTTAGAAATAATGATGTAATAATACAATTTATCCAAGTTTTATTGGTCTGCAAACTATAGGGCTATTCGCAAAACAATTAAGAGTTTGATAATCGTGAGTGGTGCCGAATGTTATAAATGAACAATCCCGTGCCGTGTCGCGCCGTCTGCCCTCACATTTATAACCGCGTAGTCCGATACTCCCGTCATTTTTACCCGTCAGCGCTAATTTGCCATTGTTTTGCCCACTGACGCCACTTTTTTGTACAAAACCATAAAATAGATAAAGTTCTTTGTGAGTTGGGCCTTTAATTGATTATAAACGTTAAGATGGTTGATATTTAGGAAGTTGTTTAAAGTGTTTTGTTGGTAAAGTGTTTATATTTCGCATGTCATTAATTTTGGGATTCTGCGAAGGGCTGACTTGTGTTTTAAGTTTTTAAGTATGTTGCTAACCATACTAATAAAGATGGTGGTACCGAGAGATGGTCTTGTCTATGACGTGATATAATGAATTTTTATTTTTTCGATTAGGTACTTCATAACCTTAATATATATAAATCTCGTGTCACAATGTTTGTCCTCAATGGACTCCTAAACCACTTAACCGATTATAATAAAATTTGCACACCATGTGCAGTTCGATCCAAATTGAGAGATAGGATAGTTTAAATCTCAAATTATAGTCGCAATATAATATATAAATATATATAAATATGGCGGTACGAAGTTCGCCGGGTCAGCTAGTTTAATAATAAATACTTAGAAGACAAATGCCAAAAGATAGATGAAATACACACATCAAAAGTGTCTAGGGATCAAGCATTTTTATGCGGATTTCTTGAGATTGAGATGTGGCTTTGGCCCTGGCCTGCTCAGTCGCCAGACTTGAACCCGATTGAGCATGCATGGGATATGCTACAGAGAAGAGCTCTGCCGAATATGGAGGGTATCCAGTCGCAAGAAGACCTTTTTTTGTTGTTGCAACGAACATGGGCGGCCATTCCACAGCGTGATTTGGATGAACTCATTTTGAGTATGCCAAACCGATGTTCTTGTGTTAGTGTTTGCGGTAGAAACACGGATTATTAATTGTTTAAGTTACCTAATAAAATTTTAAAGAACACTGTTATTTCAGTCTTTTTTTCGAACTTTAATGTTAGTGGTTCAAATGTCAAAAATCCTTTTATTAGGAAAATGGCAAATTTCTTTATTAATGCAAAGGTGACTTGGTTTATCGTTACTGTGACAAACGAAAACACTTTATTTGATGAATCCTTAAAGAAAATTTTAATTAATATCAATCAGGAGAAAAGTTATTGCAAAAATATATGTTGATCCCTAGACACATATGTTGATCCCTAGACACTTTTAATGTGTGTAGTACCTACAATTATCACACAGTTGAATGAAGCAAAATTTGCGAAGCTATGAACATATTTTTTCTGCAGTGAACAAATTGGAAGTCAATTGATTCACTGGACCAACTACCTACTATCACACTATATATATTTATATATATTATCACATCACATCACACTAATATATAAAAGCTTAAGTTTGTGTGTATGTTTGTTACTTCTTCAGGCAAAAACTACTGAACGGATTTGGATGAAACTTTACAGTAATATAGCTTATACATCAGAATAACACATAGGATACTATTTGCCGCGATAACCGACATACACGCGGGCGGAGCTGCGGGCAACAGTTAGTAATATATAGGTAATTGGAGGATAAAAAAGCGGCCAAGTGCGAGTCGGACTCGCCCATGAAGGGTTCCGCAGCAGCAAGTAACATAATAAATTTAATTTTTATTTTTATATTTGTATTGATTGAATGAAAGGTAAATTGCAGTTTACGATTTATGACGTATTAAAAAAACTACTTACTAGATTTCGTTCAAACCAATTTTCGGTGGAAGTTTGTATGGTAATGTGCATCATATTTCTTTTTAGATTTATCATGCTCTTAGTTTAGAAGTTAAACACTCATTTTACCACTTTGGAAGTGTCTCTCGCGCAAACTATTCAGTTTAGAAAAAAATGATATTAGAAACCTCAATATCATTTTCGAAGACCTATCCATAGACACGTATGGGTTAATCAGCACAGGTGAAAAACGTAATACGTTTTTCACCTGTGCTGATTTTACATTATAGGAACTAGGTCTTTTACCTATGAAATTGCCGTTTTGTATGCAATAAGTGAAAGTACTTATTTGTTCAAACTTTTTTATTTCTGTTATTCGAAGTAATCACCCATGCAATCGACGCATCTTTGCCAACGCATTGACAGTTTATTGATGCCCTTCTTGTAAAAATCAGCTGGAAGGGAGGCAACAAACTCTTCAAAGGCATTTTGTACTGCCTCTCGGGAATTGAATTTTTTATCCACTAAAAAGTTGTCTAAATTTTGGAAAAAGTAATAGTCGGTAGGTGCAAGGTCTGGTGAGTATGGCGGATGAGGGAGAGCTTCCAACCCCAGCTCTTGCAGCTTGGAGACTGTCTATTGCGAAATGTACCAAATGATGTTGTCAGTACAAAATGCCTTTGAAGAGTTTGTTGCCTCCCATCCAGCTGATTTTTACAAGAAGGGCATCAATAAACTGTCAATGCGTTGGCAAAGATGCGTCGATTGCATGGGTGATTACTTCGAATAACAGAAATAAAAAAGTTTGAACAAATAAGTACTTTCACTTATTGCATACAAAACGGCAATTTCATAGGTAAAGACCTATTACACGATTGATTAAATCGACACATGACAATTGTCAGCTTAAACAAATTGGCTCAGTTATAAAAGGAAAAAGAAGTAATGAACGTTTGCAACAGGCTGGCTGAAATTTAATAATCTGTTATATTATTTATTTATTATTACTTATTTATTTTTATTTTCGAGGATAAAATTATTCATTTTAGTGCTTAATGGTCTACAATATTTAGATAAGTTAACTAGTTTTACGTTACAAGGATATATTAGCTATAAGAATATATTAATGCTATTGAATTAAAAAGTAGTAATGAAACTTGGGAAACAAACAGGTATTAAAGTGCTTATGTATGTCGTTGGCCACAATTTGAGGTGTTCGATAATTTCTCAGTCAATACTACTGCATCGGTAGATTCGATAGTGCAATAAAATACCGCCGCATCCAAGTCCCCTGGCTGGTATTTGCATAACGCGGCGGCAATAAGTTAGGCGGACCTCTCGGAGGCATCAAGGCGACAGTGCCTGGGCCGGTATAAAGCACAGTGCAATAAAGAGAATGGATGCCGCCCATCGGAGGCTCGCCGGCCGCCAGCTGGATTACCCGAATCGCCACTATTTATCGCTCTAGCCTTGCGCCCAGGTGCCATCAATCTATTTAATGATCGGGTCAGCACATACTCTTGGTCTTTTTAACGTTGCCACCCGACGCTTCGGCGAAAAAACGAAGAAGAACTCCTGCGCCCGTAGATGGACGTTTGATGAGGCGCTTTGTGTCGATCGCTGGCGTTAAAAGGGTTTTCAAACGCACTATCACGGTATTATAAAGACTTTTGCTTATTTTTTAGCCTTTAACCGGCGAGGGAATGAAAGTGATGTAGGGGTAGAATATTAGTTTGAGTCGTTGCTTATTTTGTTCAAAAACTTTTATAGTATTTACGAACTTAGAATCCCTGATATTGATCTGTATAAAATTTATAGGACATTGAATCAATTGTAAGACGACTACATACCTTGTATAGCAGCAATATATTCTAGTTGACAGTTTCTTGAATATAATTATATGTATATTGTTGTATACCTGTAGATAAATGTTTATTCCAAGTTTCAATAATTTGTACGTAAATATTTCTCTAACTTTTATTTTTCTATCTTCTTCTCTGAGGTATCCTCTACTTTAACTGAAACCACTACCTACAGCAAAACAATGCCATCAAGTTTATAAAGCGACCCCCTTAAAGTTGTTTTACCACGCAGTGTTTCACACTTTGGTAAAGTTTTATAAAAATATCATAAACACTAATATTTACGCTCGATGAAATTGACATTTCTGGGCAAACAGCGGGTAAATATATTTTATTCCTGTGGTAATACACCTTTTAAGCTTCGGAACCAAGACTGTCTGCTCTAATAAATCTTTTGAAATGACACAAAGACATCCGCCACCTATCAACAGTTATACAATACAATCAGAAGTTAATCCACAAATAAATCAAGTTAATTCTTGGAGGGCTACCACACTCAAAAGTGGCCGTTCAATGGCCGAAGAGAGCCGTCCATTAAACGGCCGACACATACATCTGCGAGGTTCGTGCGCTAAGCAATGCATACAAGGATTTGACGGGTCTTTACTCACTGTTTGCCCCTCTTTGTTTAAAGTGATCTTTGTCCATTGACTCGATTTATCGTCCATAATAAACGTGTGTCCTGACTTAATAGGTGATCCTAACGGTGGTTTATTTGTTGGAGGAAATATATTTGTTTTAGTTATCTTTTAAAATATAACTGATAGATAAAAACATAGTTAAATGTTGCTGAGAGGCGCTCATAGCATAGTTGCCCTTAGTGATTAGAAACAATCACCGAGGGTAAGCAACGACGGCGCGGTCAGTACTTAGATGGGTGACCGATAGTGGTTTCGTGATTCGGAGGTCACGTTAAGCAGTCGGTCCCGGTTGTTATCAGGATAACAGAAGCTTAATTGGAGGCTTTTGGGCGGCTTAAAAACATCCAACGGCAAGATTACGTAGCCACAACGTTGTCTTGCCAGTCCCCAACCCGCACTCGGCCAGCGTAAGGACGTATGGCCTTAACCCTCTCCTGAGAGAAGACCCGAGCCCAGCAGTCGGACGTTATGGGTTATAAACACTAGGACAATAGGACTCTCCAATTGCACGTCACTTGGTTCCATTTATAATGTTAGTATGGATGTATTGCAACTCATTTGTGAGAAAACTGGTACGTAAAGAATAAAAATTTTGGTGATAACAAAAATAAAATCACTTGTTCAAAGCATGGTCTAAGAAAAGAAGGTCTCGCATTTCGAGAGCGGCTCGATGTGACGTCACTATCCAGTTACCACGTGATAGCAACATAACACGAAATGAACCAACCATAGCAGATAGATACAGATTGATAGCGATGATGACGTCATGTCGATCGTCGGAATGTCATACCTGGCGTAGTATGTTGTTATTCCATGGTTCAAAGTAACTTCATCGTTGCTATCTGCCACAGAGATCAAAATATATTTTGAAGACTGTATAGCCACAGAGTACAATGTATGTATTATAGATGTATAGCTAATAGAATCAATTTAAGATCCTAAACACTCCTAAATAAGCCAGTCAATCAACCCAGCTCAAATATTGACTCTCTGGCCGTAGAGGTGTTTGTAGGTGATATGATTAGGCAATAATGTAGGGTCCTACCTCAATAAGCCGGGGCTTGTCTACGATTCGTAAACTCGCTTACTTCACCTGAACAAACTGCCTCCCGACTTGGGGTGACCCGTCTGTTTCCATTGCACTATGTCACGATACTTTAATATTGTGACAAAATTAACTTAGTGTATAAAGTATAACTCAAATGGGACAATTTTATTCTTGTGTTTTATTGTGTTATGGATTGAATTTCTTAATCTTATAGTACATTGAAAAGTTACATTTGGGGTAAAAACAATATTGACAGACCTAGTTTGGCAGTACGCACTCTGCGGCTGGACGATCGCCTAGCAGAATTGGAAGCGGACGTGAGCCGTTTAAATTGGCATATTCTGGGGCTATCAGAAGTCCGAAGACAGGGGGAGGATACAATAGCCCTAGATTCCGGCCACCTTCTCTACTTCCGAGAAGGAGACCAACCATCCCAAGGTGGCGTCGGTTTTATGATCCATAAATCACTCAGGAGCAACGTGGAGGAAGTTGGCAGTGTTTCGTCAAGGGTAGCGTACCTTGTCTTAAAATTATCCAAAAGGTACTCCTTGACAGTTGTACAAGTGTACGCTCCCACGACGTCACATCCAGACGACGAGGTCGAAGCCATGTACGAGGACATAGTCAAGGCTCTGTCTCATACCAACACTTCCCACACGGTTGTTATGGGCGACTTCAATGCGAAAACGGGAGTACAAGAGTATGGCGAATCCAGATTAGGACCGTTTGGCTACGGAGTTAGAAACCACCGGGGGCAAATGCTGGTGAACTTCCTCGAGGCACAGGAGCTCTTTTTGATGAATACTTTTTTCCAGAAGAAGCCCCAAAGGAAGTGGACATGGCGAAGCCCCGATAATGTGACAAAGAACGAGATCGACTTCATCATCACAAACAAGCGTCATATTTTCAGGGATGTCTCTGTGATCAACAGGTTTAATACCGGTAGCGATCATCGACTCGTAAGAGGCACCCTGAATTTATCGATTAAAACAGAACGGGCGCGACTTATGAAGTCGTCTCTTAGGCCATCTCTGCCCCAGATCGAGGCTGGATGTGAAAACTTCCAATTGGAACTCCGAAATCGATTCGCTATGTTGGAAACCGTGCAGGACGTAGACGACGCCACCAATAGCCTGGTGCGCGTTATCCGCGAGGTGGGTTACAATCACTTTCGACCGAAGAACCCTGGACGCAAGTCGAAGCTCACCAGCGAGACCCTGAATCTGATGAGGAAAAGACGAGAAACAGTAAACGCCACACCATCTGAGCGACAGGTACTAAATAGGCAAATAAAGAGGCTGGTAAGACGAGATATTCGCCAAGCGAATACGCCAACGATCGAGGACGCGATTGTTCGAAATAGAGGCTCAAAAGTCTTTGCCAAGCCTAAGGCTTCCTGTTGTCACCTGTCCAGGCTCCAAACAGCACAAGGCACCACGGTCACCTCTAAAACAGAGATTCTCGCTGAAGTCGAGAGATTTTATGAAGACCTATACACCTCACGAACCCGCCCACCCGAAATCCACAGCGCGGATGACCCGCGTGCCAGATTAAAACGCCACCTCACAGACGAGCTTCCTGATATCGATCTGGACGAGATTGTAATGGCGCTCGAATAACTTAGCAACAACAAAGCTCCGGGTGAAGACGGAGTTACAATCGAGCTCCTAAAAGCCGGAAGAACTCCCATATTAGTAGAGCTCTCAAAGTTATTTAACTCCGTCATTCACACTGGCACTACTCCGGGGGCATGGAGCAGGAGTGTGGTAGTATTATTCTTCAAAAAAGGAGATAAAAGCCTACTGAAGAACTACCGCCCAATATCACTCCTGAGTCATGTGTACAAGTTGTTTTCGAGGGTCATTACAAATCGGCTTGCTCAAAAATTTGATGACTTCCAGCCCGTGGAGCAGGCTGGGTTTCGAAGGGGCTTCAGTACTGTGGACCACATACACACATTAAGGCAAATTATTCAAAAGACAGACGAATACAACCAGCCTCTCTGCCTAGCGTATGTGGACTACGAAAAAGCCTTCGACACCATCGAGACCTGGGCTGTCCTGGAATCTATGCAAAGGTGCCTAGTCGACTGCCGATATATCCAAGTGCTGAGATGTTTGTACGAAGCCGCAACGATGACCGTCCAAGTACAAGAACAGAGTACAAGACCAATTCCATTGCATCGTGGGGTTAGACAAGGAGATATAATTTCTCCGAAACTGTTTACCAATGCATTGGAAGATGTCTTCAAAACACTCGATTGGAATGGACGGGGAATCAATGTCAACGGTCAATACGTCTCACACTTGCGAATTGCAGACGACATTGTGATTCTGGCGGAGTCTCTGCATGATATCGAAGTAATGCTGAACAGTTTGGACGATTCTTCGAGACGAGTGGGACTCCGGATGAATACTGACAAGACCAAAATAATGCACAATATGCATGTTCCTCCGAGTCCCGTAGCCGTTAATGGCGTTATTATCGAGGTTGTGCGGGAATATGTTTATCTTGGCCAAACTATTCAATTCGGCCGACACAACTTCGATCGGGAGGCCAATAGAAGAATCCGTCTAGGCTGGGCGGCATATGGGAAGCTTCGTCATATATTCCAGTCGTCGATCCCGCAATCACTGAAAACCAACCAACCAACCAAACCAAAGTGGTCCACAAGTTCAAAGTAGCTCAGCGTGCTATGGAGCGTGCGATGCTGGGTGTTTCTCTTGTCGATAAAATTCGTAATGAGACAATTCGAAAGAGAACTGGAGTAACCGATATCGCACG
Source organism: Diaphora mendica (assembly GCA_949125395.1). Taxonomy (NCBI): domain Eukaryota; kingdom Metazoa; phylum Arthropoda; class Insecta; order Lepidoptera; family Erebidae; genus Diaphora; species Diaphora mendica. The sequence goes on from OX421327.1 coordinate 9,121,835, forward strand.
CAGGATCAGCACGCTGAAGTGGAAGTGGGCCGGTCATGTCTCCAGGCGGACTGATGGTCACTGGAGCCGACAAGTGCTAGAGTGGAGACCACGATTGGGCAAACGCAGTGTAGGGCGCCCTGCGGCACGATGGACACGACTTGAGAAAAGTGGCTGGCGGCGGATGGATGCGGACTGCCCAAGACCGGGATGGTTGGCGCTCTTTGGGGGAGGCCTTCGTTCAGCAGTGGACGGCAATAGGCTGATAGATAGATAGTTTGGCAGATAAACCATAAAAACCATTGGCATCCTTTTTCCAATGCACGCTAAGCCCAAAAAAATGTAACATTTCAATGAACTAGTAACCTTTTTAGCCTAACGTGCAAACCAAATAGACCAGTGTAGAAGCCTTTTAAAATAATGAAAAGTGAAAAAAAAAATAGTAGGATGAAATGCATTAGAAAAGGAGGAGAATATTATAAAAATGAAAGGAAAAATAATTTACGGGCGATCTGAGGTCGGGAAGGGGGTGGGGGTGAGTTTTTAAGGGTAATAAACGGTTTTTCTCGATTTCCGGCCAAAGTAAAAGTCCTATGGAAAAAAGTCAAATGACAAACTTGTAGGTAATAAAAAGATCTAAAACTTTTGTATTTACACTTTTTTTCACATAACCTCAAAATTTATGTGAAAAATTCAAAAAACCAAGTTTTTGGTTCTTTATTTATATCTTATACAATTTTTTTTTTTCACGAATTTTGGTGCAAACTTACCTTTTTATGTCCCAAATACGCTGTAATTTATTTGATTAAAAATATTTATTTTTTCACCTTATTTTGAATTAATATCGAAAAAGCACCCTAATTTTCAATCGAAAATTCACCCGTCAAAATATCAGCTTATTTCAAAAAGTTGGTATGTTTTCTGTTCGTTGAAATCTCTACTTTCCGATGGTGAAAAAAAATGTTACTATAGTAAATCTTCTCAGACAATGCAAAAAATCGAAAAAACTCGAATTCTACAATCTACATCTACAATATTTGGAGAAAGTTGTCGAATCTTCTTTAAATTATATGCGTAGATGCCTATTTATAACTATTTTAAGATAACTTATATACCTGAGTGACCTTCGAAAAGTTTTAGCCCATCAAAAGGTATTTCATAGAGAAGTGGGTAAGGGGCTAGGCAAATTCTTTTCTTGCTGGACACCACTAAACGATTCAAAGCTGTTTTTTTTTATTTCATACACTATACTAATACTATTCCTTTTCTAATGGGTTTCATCCTACTACCATTATTTTTGGTTTTAAAAAATATCGACCCTGTACTAACTTTTAAACTTTTAAAAAACATACCACCTCGCTTTTCTGCGCAGTCGGATAAACACCAGAATAGGAACACATCGGTTTGCTTACAGAATAGGGACCCTGTAAGGGACCCTGTTAGTGTGGTATGTGACGGTACATGGCGAAACAAAAATATCAATAATATCGAAAATGTGTGGGTGGATGAAGAACACGACGACGACGGAGGGCGTGCGCCGCTGAGCCAGTCAGCCTGTGACCACGGCCAGTGCAACCTGGTCGAAACGTCAGGCAAAACAGAGGTATGTAATACCTTGAAATAAGTGATCGCGTTAATTCCCGTAAAAATAATAATTATTACATTATCGACCCTGGTCTAAAATATCTTATAAGAAATGAAGACATTCTAAGTGCAGTGTAGTATTACTCCTTATAAAAATACATAGGGACCTACGTGTCGTCAATACTTTTTGAATAAGGTTTTGTAACAGTCAGTTGCCTACTTGATAATCAACTAATGCAATTATTTCTGAAACAAACATAGTGTCAAAATACGTAAAAAAATTACAAGCTAACTCTGAACATACCAACTCAGTGCTACGTGATAGAATTGTCAGACAATGCAAAGTAATGTAATCTTTAATAAACAATAATTAAATAAATACCCAAAATTTTTAAAGGGAGGAACTCTATCACGTGTATTTTAGCTCTTGCATTACCCTGAAAGACATTGTAACAATAATTTAATTAAAAAAGTATAAGTATCGCATATAAAATGGAAACAGTCCTCAAGGCGGGTAGTACATGGGCGGGCTGGCGCGCAGTTCCGGTCAAGTCGCGGGCGGCCGTCGGCTTCCGGCCGTCCAATTTGGCCACATTCAACCCAATAGTGGAGGCAAGACGTTTGATACCCACCCCATCGTTGCTTGCTGGCGTGATATTTTGCGCCACCAAGTTTAATATGTGACGTAACTTTGAAAATCAAGTTTTTGGTTAAAATGACTTAACAATTTACGAATAATAGATTACAGTAAAAGTATTGGTTTCGAATTGTCTTTATTTTTCTTACATATACATACTTATTTTTCTTTCTCTCTGAAGTAAATGAGCGAGTAAGAAGCCCGATATATAGTCGTCAAAATTCTAATATCTATATGTGTCGTACCTTAGTTAAACGCCTCATGTATCTATACAACACTTCATCTTTCTTTAAATGTGTTCTTATTCACCAGTTAATATAAAAAAATAACTGGCTCTTGACCGTTTAGAGAAGTTGTTTATAGAGAAATAATAATATGTAATTAAATTATTTTTTATTGACATAATATAAAAATATTAGCACTCTTTGTGTGGACCACAATTTATTAATGATGAGAACATGTTACTTTCGTAAATGATAGGTACGTCATAACAATGTTGTTCTTACTAATAATAATGTTCTTACTTGGATAAAACCAAAGCTTTGTTAAAATTTGGAAAAAGTACTGCGTAATGTAACAGGTATACAGTAGGTGCATGCTATCACTTACTTCATTATTCTAAACTAGCTGACCCACGCAACGTGCGTCGTTTACGTCTCCTATTGCCCGTAGCGTAAAAAAAATCCCCCTTTTTTGTAACATTCTTCATTGGTGCTCCGCTCCTATTAATCTTACCGTGATGGTATACAGCTTATAGCCTTTCTCGATAAATGTACTATCTAACACTGAAAGAATTTTTCAAATCGGACCAGCGGTTCCTGAAATTAGCGCGTTCAAACAAACAAACAAACTCTTCAGCTTTATAATATTAGTATAGATTACCAGATATCTAGCACTTATCACCGATAACCTCCTTATTCTTTTTGTAATTAATGTTTTTATAAATGTAGGAAGATTTCTTATCGAATAAGATTCTTTTGAAGTGAAAACTTTTGACCTAATTATTTAAGAGAATAAAAAGAGTACAATTGTTTTTCTATCATTATTAATGTACAAGTATACTGTCCATGATCTGACATAGCCCTTGTTTAGCTGACATGGCTAGTTATAAGTTGAGTTTAAGTTAATCCTCGTGTCCGTTTACCTGTCCGAGGTAGGCAATTAAACGGATCTCTGGCTAAAGCTAAACAGGGATCCCTCAGTAGGCCTTTGAGGGTATGACCAAGGCTCTACGCTGTGTACCTAGGTACTTAATTTGTGTGGACAGCCTAAAGGAATTTGGAAAGTAAATTACAGTGCATGTACACTATACCTATATATGTTTAGTAACTAAATATAATTAAGACTTTATGAAGTCATATCTAAGATATTACGAGTATTTATTAACCGACTTCTTTTAGCTAATAATTGAATTAGCGATAAGTGCGTATAAATTTATGTGTTAGGTAGGTATTCGCGAATAAGGGGCAGGTGGATATTTGTAGTGGGTGATATAGAAAACGATCGAAAATATAAAATGTCTTTATCTTTAATTCATACATTTAATTACATTTATAAATTATATTAATACATTTAATACGTATCTAGTCCTAGTAAATTAAAGTCTATATTTCTTATGCAGTACCTGCTTAGATTATATTGATCTTCACAGAGTCGCATGAGCTACTTTTATTTCTCAATGATCCAAAGGACTATTTATATATATAAATAAGAGAATAATTACTTATGTACCTACGTGATAAACACAGTTCGCATGCAATAGGTACGCTTGTTACTAAGTGCGAGACCTCTACGCGGTTGCGGTTGCACGGGGTATCTTCTCAACATAATTATTGCAAATTTTTGTCCAGAGAAACTCACCGCATAATATGAAAACAAAGGTTATGTCTCGTGAAATCCACACTAGGTGGCCAGCAACAGCTCATTAAGGAGTCGGAAGGGTAAAAAGTCCAGTCCCTCGGACGCATCGGCCTTTTTGTAAAAAGAGGCTTAATTAGGGCCTCATGCGGCTACCCTACAACCCCTGTAACTTTTAATAAATGTTCGAAGAGCGCCATTTACATACCCTATGTATATGTAGGTAGGTAGGCTTATACGACGCTCGCCGGCTCTCAGTATAATTCGGCTTTATCGCGAAAGTTATGGATTGAATTTACTACATGACATAAAGTTGAAAATTAAAGAACATATATACTTTTCATATGGTATTATATTAACTGCCTCTGTCATTACGTTTTCACAGCTAAACCGCTACACCAATTTTAATGAAATTTGTTATAGAGATACTTTGAATCTCTGGGAATGACGTAAGTTACTCTTTATTGCGATAACCGACATCATCATCATCGTTTTAGCGTTGTTCCCGGTTGCTTCCAAAGCTAGCAATTTGAAGCCCGGGGTCCGCTTTCTTACTTTTTCTTCTGCCCAGTCTTCGGCATCCTTGGTAGTGAGACCATTAGCACGCATGTCACCCTTTACGACGTTAAGCCAGAACTTCTAGGGTCTACCACTTCTACCAGGACCCGGCGGAGGCAGCAATGCCAGACATTTGTTTCCCACGTAGGAAGGCGATTGCCGCAAAACGTGGCCGAACCAGCGCAGGCGACTCTCCTGCAGTTTGTCTGCGATGTCACGGACACGGAGGCAGCCGCGAATGCAAGAGTTTCTCACATGATCCTTTGTGATCCTGTATGATACGATCGTGAGAACCGACATACACGCGGGCAAAGCCTCGGGTAAAAGCTACTTTTGTATATTTGTGGGATTTTCTTTAAAATTTTGAAATCTATGACTGATAATCATCATTATCTACATAAATGGCCAGTTGGTATGGCCTATTCGATTAAAAGCGATTATGACCTGCGACTGCAGTGAGGACACTGCCCAGTACACGATGGCGATTTGCCCTGCTTGGGCGTCGCAGCGTCGGGCCCTCACTGCAGTCATCGGAGGAGATTTCTCGCTATCGGCCGTCATACGCTCCATTGCCTATAGCGACAGCAGTTTTACCGCGGCCGCAACCTTCTGCGAAGACGTAATTTCGCAGAAGGAGGTGGCGGAGAAGGCCCGGAGGCGACCTCCACTCGGACCCAATCCGCCGCCCTGAATGTGGCCGCGAATGGTCGAGACGGGTTTTCCACTCTATCCGCTTTAGTGGCCACCCGCAAAGAGGCGACGTACGCGTGTGCCGTGCGTCGCCAAAATTGAGAATCTTACCAGCAGACGATACATGCTTCGGTGCGGGTAAGCGCTGGGAGGGTTCCGGATGTGTTAATAACAGCAGTTCCTGGATCCCTCTCGTCTTAGGCGCAAAGTGGCACACCGTGTGGTTTTAATCGGTTCGATTCCGACACACCGCCCCGCCGCAAACCCCGGCGGGGTGACGGCTTGTGGAGGTTTTCACACGTTAAAAAAAAGTGATCCCATTTAGCACTACAACCATACCTATCCGTATTACGCTATTAGTGTTCTAACTCCTATAACTAAGGAAAACCAGCTTAAGTCGTACGTTTTTGAAAATAAGTTAGGAATTAAGATCTTAGTAAAAATCTAGTCTCTCAACTTCACTTTCTTATAAAACGCCTTTCTTATAAAAAGCCTAGTTAGTCTAAAAAGGTAAGTCTCCTATATTTAGATAGGTCTTTATTGTTATACTACTGTCTCTTTATTGTTAATTGTTTATTAATTAACTTAGTTTCGAAATATTAAAAATGGACAAGAGAGAATAAAAACCAAAAAATATAATTTATCTACAGTTTAAAAATTAATTTATATTTTGTACCTTCATCACACAATTACAAACCATAAAATTTAAACTTTTAACAAATATACAGGCGGTCACTATGATGCGTCGAATATTAGCCATCAAAAGATGAGTCAAACGAAATTAGAGAAAATAATGATGAAAACATTTATTACACCTTCCCACGAATTTTGGTGTACTATGCGCGTGTCCTCAAAGACTAAGTACTCGTGGGAATGTATTAAATATCTCGAATCAGTGCGCACCGCATTGAATGAAGTCCAGATCGGTCCTCAGATAGTGTTGTTACATACAATTATACCAACGTAACTTGATCTTTCACCCCTCTTGCACGTCCAACAGAGAGTGCGAAAATTTATGTGTTTCTGCATGTCAAGTTATGTTGGTTGTATCATTCTAATAAAGCGATGCGCCCACTTATCAGGGAGATCTATTCTCGTGTAATGACGGATCATCCCTTAATGCGGACGGGAAAAAACAGGGGGGCATTGTCAATTTTTTGCTATCACTATTCCTGTTGAAATGTTTTAATTTTATAGGATATTTTAAGCAAATGATACGGTGTTATCATTCAATCTTTGCCGATGAGGGGATGTTATATATTCAGAATGGGGTCGTTTATTGTAGTAGATACAAAATTTATCACATTTTTAGATCAATAAACTAATGCTTGGTACACCAAAATTGTTCTGTGGTATGGACGATGTTCGTAGTTTTGAATATTCAATAGTCTTGGATCTTTGCTTTCATTATGAAAATGTCATTGAGTTTTATGTGTGCAGCATAACTTGGTAATACAGGCTATATTACCAAGTTATGCTGCATACATAAAACTCAATTATACAGCGTGTCTGGTCAGTTCAAATCTGAAAATATTATTTTCGATACAGATCATTCTAGATTCACATAGCTTCCATAGTTAGTGTTCAGATAGATTTAAATCATTGACATTGTATTTGTTTACAAAATAAATTCATTTGTAACAAAAAGGTAATCACGAAGATCGTTTTTTTTTTGCTGTAATAAATGTAAGTTTTTATATTCATACTCATCCATCCAACAAATTTTAACGACTTGTTATGATCAAAACCGGGAAAAAACAGAAAAAACTATGAAAAGGTACGTGTATTTTATACCTATTATGTATTTTGTACACAAGAAGTTCTGAAATATTCATTCATGCCATCTAACTTATTCGTAACTTTGAACAAACTAGAATTACCTACAGTCTTCTTTCATAACAGTGATTTCATTTTAACAACCTATATTACAATCCTAAATTTAGATCAACCAAGTATTTTGTTAATAACAGTAGTATTAAACGAAATTGTTACTAAAAAAATACATACAGTGGAAAATAAAATGTTCTCATTTTTGTAGCCGGTTAAAAAGCGTCATAAAAGCTTTTATATACATAATTCTTGTGTCATGTTGTTGCTCACGACGAACTCTGAAAGTATCCAACCGATTTTCAATTTTCGAACGCTTAGACCAATGATTGAAAAGAGATGTAGATGAAACTGTGTGGGCCTTACAGTAAATTATAAAGATAATAAATTTAATTAAAAAGCATTTTAAAAACAAGCTTTTACTGGAATGCCTCGAGACGAATCAAACGAGTCCAAACTCGATGATGTTGCGACGTTTCTTTACAACTCTGTAAAGAAGAAGGTGGCCATAGGAACTCTCCTATGGCCGCCTTCCAGCTCCAGCATCAGATCAGCTCCATGTCATTATAATATTGTATTGTCACGCTGTATACATATGCTTGCTAAATTTCAGCAAAATCGGTTGAAGATATCTGCTTCAAAGTTAAGTTGCAAGATTCCACCCGAACATACAAGCATACATACATATGTTCATTGCAAGTTAATAAAAAGCTTGTAAAAATGAACTCATTTATCGATAGATCAACATCAAAAGCCTTTGTGATCTCACTTTCAGAGCGACAACTACTAAAGAGTCTAGTTGTTATGACAAAAACTGCCATTAACCTTCATAAGTAGCAGACCTTTAAGAAAAGCTAAATACATAAAATCAGTACTAAAACGCGTACGTCATATGTTTGTGTGAATAGGAATTGTTTATGAGCGAAGAGCAAAGGCAGGCAATAATGAGAGTACTGTAAAGGCGATGCCACATCGGCAGGGTATCGGCCGATCTGCGTCTCAATGGGGGTTATTTACATAGCAATAAGGCGAGATAGTCTGGTCCCTCCTGCCACCTTATCTGTGTATCCTCAGTGTGCACACGGCTTATGGTTGGAACGAAAATGAACTGGGGCGTCAGGAAATAAAGAGTTTTTTAAACTAGATCCCGCGATTTATCTTTGAATGTGAGTGAGATTGCATCGGTTGTGGAAATGGCTCATAAATACGATTGGGTTTTCTTTGGAGACATTATTTTAGATATCAATCGGGTGACGAATTTTATTAAGATTAAAAATCAGTTCACAATCCAAAAAGAGAATACTTTACATGGGTAAATACTGAACAGAACTGTGTTTTTTTTTTCTGTGCTGAAATTTTTCGATAATTTATATTAAGCAGTGATAAAATTTTGTTTTTCTTATGAATTGTCATTCATACAGACTTACTTTAAATTACTTGTACTGAATCCATACAGATGTACGTAGTTTATATTTCATAACTATTAGTAATATCTATCATCTCAAGATGAAATTGTATCTGGCAAGTAAGAGCGATCAAGACTTAAGAACCCATAGAACGAATTTACTTTCCTGTCTCTTCCACGGTTTGATATTATATCTAAAAATATATTCCTTAAACTCCATTCACATAGTTCGACAATGGATAGATGTGCCAATACTCGATTTCAATTCAAACTGTTTCGAAATATCTGCATTGATTTACCCACACATATATGTTTAATCACTACGTCCCTGAATATAAAGATTTGTCGCACAACAGAGAATTCATAACCAATTGTACGGGCAGGGGTGAAGCCAAATATTAAAATGAAAATTTATGAAGTGCGACCGTTGGGTGATTGCACGATCGTCAACTGCGGACCGTGGCGAACCGATTTGTATGGAAATTTAGCATAACGTCTCAGTGAACGGGCGAACGTTATCCGGAGGTACAGTTTGATGGCATAATTTGGGACAAGGAACGTAAAAGCCAGATTTATGCATGTTTGCAGGACATGTTATTGAATGTTGTGGAGAGGGCCGTGGGTTTAGGGTTCATTGTTATTTATTTATCCCGTTTTATTAGTATATGTATATAAATATAAACATATAGGTATTTTATATATTTTCTACATGTCTCGATGCGTGTGGAGAATCGTTTATACTTAATTTAGTGAAATTCACAATATTTTAAAGGTATCTATTTATAATAAAGGAAAAAAGGCACAATTTCGTCTGCTTGTCACCTAAACTGTGCTTGTATGCTTTGTACCTTAGAACCACAAAAAAATATTATATACTAGTTTTTGCTCGAGGCTCCGGCCGCGTGTATGTCGGTTATCGCGGTAAATAGTAGCCTATGTGTTATCTGATGTATAAGCTATATTACTGTAGAGTTTCATCCAAATCCGTTTAGCAGTTTTAGCGTGAAAGAGTAACTAACATCCATCCACCCATACTTACAAACTTTCGCGTTTATAATATTAGTAGGATTACTACCAAACCCGTCCAAACCAAACGTCTCTCAAAAGTCATATCAAAACAAATTGAAAAAAACTTTTTTTGAATCAATATTAATAATAATTAATCTCTTTATTTACTCTCTCTGGAATTTCTTTCTCTCTCTCAAACTTTTGAGCAACAAGGGCTTTTAAGTGTGATGCTATTCCATAAATCTTAGTATTTGGTCTATTCGTATTAATCTATGTCACTAGCAGATAAAGCTTCTTACCTCGCTTCTCTACTAAAATATGAATTTTAACCAGAGCCTATTTTTATTAAATTGTGCATAGTAATGCTTATTAAAATTTTGGAGTAGAGAGGGCTTTTGCGAGAAACCCACAAACGATCAGAGTGCACAAACGAAGCAGTAGACTGTAATAGGCTGATGATGATCAATGCTTAAAACCAGTGATTGTTTTAAGCATTGATCATCATCAGCCTAAATCTTCAAATTTTAATAATATTTGAAAATTCTATTCATTTTCTGATCTAATTAAAAAGTTTTAAGTGAAAAGTAGTGCGTTTCAAATTCGATAGATGGCATAAGGTGTCGTTTTGTAGGCTTCTGGGTTCTCGGAGACTTTCTTCCAAGGATATTTCAAATCCCTCGCAGTAGATTCACGTGTTGTTTAAATTGATTCGATTCCGACAGACCACTTGACCATGAGCCCCAGTGGGATTTCCACACGACGAAAACTGATTATTATCTTTAGGGTAAATTTATCCGGGATTTATATTTTACCTACTTTGGTGGCGCTATTTGTAACTTTTTATTATTCCTGTTTATAGTTCTAGAACCTAATAATTTAAATAATAATTAATAAAAATATTGTTTATTGTAACTAGTTTTATTATTTGTTTGTAGACAGTCATTTTAAATCGCACTGTAGGATACAAATGGTTATATTTTAATCATTTAGGTTTCAAGTTTCATTAAAAAAGAACGTATTTTTCAGTGTTAGATAGCCCATTTATCGAGGAAGGCTATAGGCTATATATCATCACGCTAAGACTAATAGGAGCGGAGCACCAACGAGGAAGAAAAGAAAGAAGAAGAAGAAAGAATTTCAAAACGGGGGAAACTTATCACGCTAGCCTACGGGTAATAGGAGACGCAAACGAGGTTGCGTGGGTCAGCTAGTATTCTCATAAAATAATAACTCAAATTCAAGGTAGTACAAACAAAATGCTATATAACACAAAAAAATATTCACGCAGTGCAATAGAGAGTTTAACATTAATAACTACTGAAAATTCAATTAATTAACTTTGCATGTAGTGTGTAAAGTTACTGAGCGATATTAACTTTGCTTGTAGCAACGGAACCAGTTGATGCTGCTACATTTGCGAATCCATAACAATACCACCGACAGCCGACTTCGAACACCGATAGAAAATATTTTTTGTAAGAGTTTTGATTTCAGCGACTGTCATAATAACCTTCAGTTGTAAACAACTGAGGGCTGATCATTCTTTGAATGTTAACAACTTATGCGCTATATGCAAGGGCGGATCCAGCCTTGGAGCCAGGGGTGGGTCATATAGTCGTGGTCAAGCCACAAGAAGTTATAATTTATTTTTTTAATTTTGATAATAAATATATACAGATAAAAGGTAGGTAGTAAGTAAGTAAGTAGGTATTTTAATAAAGTATGTAAGTGTAATAATGTGAGTAATGTACTTGGTTTTCCCGGGCTATTTCCGCACTTGAGTGTGCACGCCCAGGCTGCCCCTCGTATTATGGGCAAAATTGCGCTAAATTGTGCCAGGGGTAAGAGCAGAATTACCATGGCACCCAGATACGCAGATGTCGGCTCCAGCAAACATTCCTACCTCACTCACCCTGGGTACGGACTAGAACACTCCTTCATGTCTAAGGCCGGAGTGTGCGTGTATGTTTGAGACGATGTCAGTTTTTGTCGCCTCAGAAATCTTGAAGGTAGAAACTTCTCAATCCGTGTAGGCGACCTTGTGCGAAACTGACCGACTCATTGAGCATTTCCAGATGGCTAACAGACTTCGTGCAGCAGCAGATCCCTTCCGCAGAGATCGTCTTACTTAGTTATTTTAACGCCCACCACGCCGAAAAGCTTAGTAATAAAACGGATCATGCGGGGAGATCTGTTCATGATTTCGCACTGGTTTAAGGCCTTACACAACTGTTTATCACGCCCACGCGAGTCTCCAATGTGGAGGGTCAGAATTCTTCATTGTTGGACCTTCTGCTAACTTTCATCCGGACGGTTACCACGTTTCCGTAGACGCTTCAATTAACTCCTCAGACCATTGCCTTGTCCGGAGTACAGTTCTTCTCACATGCTCGCAGCGATCGCGAGTTGCACGCAGCCGCCATGTGTAGCACTATAAGTCAGCAGATTGTGTTGCACTACAATCCTACCATTGGAGACAGGTATGCTTCTCGCCGGATGATCCCAGTAACGCTGCTGATTCTGTTGCTGATGTGGTGGTGCAGGGTATGGAGCTATTCACTCCAACCTCTGTGGTCACCATTGGCGGCAAATGTCGGCCCTGGTTTAGGTCCATCTCGCAAAAAGGCTTCTCGCAAAAAGCAGAGCTTGAATGAAAAAGAAGTACAACTTTGCCTCCAGGTCCTTCAAGCGAGATATTGTAAGAGCGAAGTCGGTGCATATTTCTAGGATTCGCGAGAAGCTTCAGCGTCTTCCTCTGGGAACTCGGGCGTTCTGGTCACTTGCCAAGGCTATCGAAGAGAATTTCTGTAAGCCATCCTTTCCACCTCTAAACATAAGAAATAATTCGTTGGCCTAAGGCAAAGGAGAAAGCCGATCTTCTGGCCAAACTCTTTGCGTCTAACTCGACCTTGGATGACGGTGAACAGGATCCGGTGCGGTGCGAGAGCTGTATGCTGGATATTCAGTTCTACCAGTAGTTCTAGTTTTTTCGCGTTTAGCACTTCTATCCCTAGATATACATAAGTTGAGGGGCAGTGATGGAATCCCTCCTATTGTGTTGAAAATGTGCGCTCTAAAGTTGGCATCGGTCTTAACGCGTCTTTTTTAGCTCTCCTACTCTTCTGGCGTAGTCTCATTAGTCATTACGAAGGCCTTCGATCGCGTCTGGTACAAAGCGTTTCTTTCGAAGTTCTCTTCCTTTGGTCTTCCTATGAAATTATGCGAAAGGGTCACTAAGTTTTTAGTAGATAGAAGCATAAAGGTCGTAGTCGACGGTGAGTGCTCTGACTTCATATCTGTGAATGTGAGTGTTGGTGTCCCCCAAGGCTGTGTGCTATCGCCTACTTTGTTTCTCCTCCATATATCAATGACATGTTGCAAATTAGTGGCATTCATTGTTATGCGGATGACAGTACGGGCGATGCTCTCTATAGCGCACTAATATTTCTCGGGAAAACGTAATTGAGAGTCGAAACAAACTTGTGTCTGAAATTGAGACTCTTTGGAAAAGGTCTCAGATTGGAGTAGACTTAATTTTAATTAGTTACAATTTCACCGCTAAAAAACTGCCATTGGTCGCATGTCCTCGTTTTGAAGACACTCCCTTATCTGCCTCAGCCAATATTGGATTACTTGGTGTCAACACATCGAGTGAAGTCTAGTTTCGTGACCATTTAGAGGGTAAGGCCAAATTGGCCTCGAAGAAACTTGGCATGCTCAATAGATCAATACTGTATTTCACTCCGGCCCACCGCCTTCTGCTTTATAAGACGCAGTTTCGGCCTGATATGGAATAGGTACTGTTCTCATCTTTGAGCAAAGGCACCCCAGTACAATCTCCTCCCCCTGGACCGCATCCAACGGAGAGCGACTCGAATCGTCGACCAAGATATTTCAAATCGGCTGGTCTCTCTGGTGCTGCGTAGAGATGTGGTCTCGCTATGCATCTTCTATCGCATTTACTATGGGGAGTGCTCCGAAGAATTGTACGAACTGATCCCTACCGCCTCTTTCCGCCATCGTCCTACGCGACAGCAGTTTCATCCCCATCGTTTAGATGGTTGGCAATCCACAACTGTGCGCTTTTCTAGAAACTTTCTGCTTTGCACAACAAAACTGTGGAATAAACTGTCGCCTGCAGTATTCCCGAACCAATACGACCTTAAAACTTTCAAGAAAAGAACGTAGGTACTCCTTTTTAAAAGGCCGGCGACGCACTTGTGACGCCTCTGATGTAGCGGGTGTCCATGGGTGGCGGAATCGCTTACTATCAGGAGATAAGTCTACTCGTTTATGGTTTATCACATTTAAAAAAAAAGCCTCTTGATTGGGCCATTGTACGTATATGGGCTTAGAAGTACTATGTCAAATTCTATATTTAAACATCTATATTTAAATCAGAAAATACAATTTTCTTTCACGTACTCTCCCAAAACGTGTTATCACTTCTATTGCTACTTCAATGGGTACGTTTTTATTGAAGTGGAGAAGTGTCAGTCCGGTTAGACGTTCTTCAACCATTGAAGCTCTTAGCCACGATTAAATTCTATATTGTGTACGATTAAAATCGATATTGTGACATAAAATATAAAGAACATTATGTTTGACAATTTAATTTAGGTCATGAACACAGCCCAGGGGGGGGTCATGACCCCCATGACCCCCCCCCCCCGGAACCTATACCTTGGCTATATGAAACCTGGTAATATCTACTTAAGTAAATCAATATAGGATCGTAATTTCAACACAGCTGCTGTTCAGTTAATAGCTTTTTTTTGTTGAAGTTCAATTCTCTTTTTAATCTACTTCAAAAAAGGACTCTTTCTCCATCGTTCTCTCTCGTTCTCAATTGGACTGTATTGTTTTTATGTTTGTTTCCTCAGAACTTCGACTAGATGAACCGATTTTGATGTTTCATTTTTTTTAAATATGGTGCTTCCCGTGTGGTCCCATTTCAATTTGGTCTAGTTCTTGAAGTCGGTTTTTTTGTTAAAATTTTGCGTTTTTATTTTTAAGGAATAGGCGGGCAAACGAGCAGACGTATCGCCTGATGGTAAGCGATTACCGCCGCCCATGGACACCTGCAACACCAGAGGCGTCACGAGTGCGTTGCCGGCCTTTGGGATAGGAGGGAAGATAAGGGAGTCGGGGTATGGGCCTCCGGTATCCTCACTCACTCGGTGAAACAGCGCAAGCACTATTTTACACCGGTTTTCTGAGAGGTCGTGGTATCACTCCGGTCGAGCCGACCCATTCATGCCGAAGCGTGGCTCTCTTTGGTAACACTACTAACTAGATAAACGAATCGGCGAAAACAGTTTTCTGCAGTGGTCAAATCTGGACTGGTTAAATGACTAATTAATGAAATATAATTAATTGGATTAGCTAAAGTCATTCCACAAAATTTTCTCATAATAGGTATTGTAATTATTCATAACCTACGACAATTTTTCGTCTCCACATTAGTAAAAAAAATGGCTGTCTTTCCTCTATAATACTTCTACATACTAAAGTGCGACACATTCGACAGTGACACAGTCGCTTGTCGTAGCGTCATTTCGCATATCAATTAATCGTAATCGAATGAATCCAATCCGTTTAATTTATGTAACTACATCAAATAGAACTTTGTTTATTATTAGGTAGGGACATTTCAATCTCACGTACTGAAAAAACACACTGTATTTTTTATAAAAATAGATGAAAATATCAGCAATTTAGTAAGACTCAATCTTACTTAATTTTGAAAGGTCATTTAGTATTGAAATGTAGTTTTTGTTTCATATCAGTTTTTCTGTCATATTTGTCAAGTTGTCATCAAATTGATTTTTGAAATTGAGTTTACAGAATATGAATTTGATGTTCAGACATTCAGAAACTGATATTATACATATTTTTGACTTGCATGATCAAATACAACATGAAAATACAATTTGGACGAAAAGTGTGCATAACAAGTCGCTTTTTACCGACTTGAAAAGTGGTTTTCAATTCGGCTTTATTTTCTATTTACTTTTTAATGTTCATTAACTCTTTATTTAACTTCGTTACTCAAAACTACTCTCCTTTTACATGGATTCCTTGAGAAAAAACCGCCTCTACGAATTCTTAATTGAGGATTGAAGTGTGGAGACATGTGTGTTAAATTCCTCCAACACAAAGGGAGGGTCCTCCGGCCAGGCGAAATGATCATGACTCGGTCATGGCGGCCGTGGCTCAGCTGTTGTGCGTGGGTTTCTTCTCACCCGTGATTGGGGAGAGCGGGGAGACTATTGGGAGTTCTGGACTCCTTATAGTGGCTGATTTTCGCGACTCACTGCGGTGAATCAGTCAATGGAGTTTTTTGTGTTTGTGTTTCGGTAGCCTGTAGACGACCAGCGTTGTATCTGGGGGCAAAACCCATCAGGTGTGGGAATTTTGAGAAGTCGGCCCGCTAAAATATCCCTGTCGTAAGACGGCGCATGAAGCGGTCGATGGGTTCCCATTTGAGGTCCCGGTGTATCGTCGGGTTCCTGAGGCATCTGGGTGCATCCACGGCTAGTCGAAAGCAGCTGTTTTCCAGCGTTTGCAGTCTATATCGTGACTGACCCACTGATTGTACCAGGCCGCACCAGAAAATGTGAGACGTTACCTGATTTAGGTCTGGTATATTCCGAGTGTTGGATTTCGAACGTCATTGTACTGGCAACATTTTGATTGTCTCTGGTTTGTGTTGACGTTTGACGTTTGAGGTAAAAATATGTAAAAAAAGATTGTGATAGAATTCGTGTGAGAATGGCGGGGAGTGAATAATTTTATTGTTAATTTTGTAGTACTCGTATAGTTTCCGCGTGAGATTGATAACACCGTGAGGTTTGTTGAGCTAGGGTACTTGTGGGCTCGCCGCCCAGCGTGAGACGAGATTAATATCGAAAATTGTTGAGAAGGTTTGATCGGCTAGTAGGCTTGGAACAGTTAAGTCAATTGTGATTAGACTCGCGAGAATTGTAATACGTGATAGGCGCGTCCCGCGAGAACTAAAACGAGAGTATTGTAATTCGAATATCTGTGAAAAGTTGATTATTGAGATTAATTCGGATACCTTGAGAAATAACCAGCACCTGGAAGCAATGTTTGTGTGAAGACGCAAGAGCAGAAGATTCTACCCAAGAGATATCTCTTGGACGCCGAGAACAAAGAAGACACACACTCCAGTAAGTGCTTTAGATGAATTTAATTTAGATTAAGAACACGGTGACACAGGCCGTGGGTCATTCTTCTTGCCAGTGGTATTAGTAGTGATTGTATATCCATCTATGGGCCCGTGGGTATTATAAACTTCACAAGGTGATCACTGCCTTGGCAAGAGGACTGATCACCGAGTTCTCGTAAGGGAAATCTGGATGACAGCAGGGGACGTAGTTTCGTCCTCGCAAATCATGCCTTCGTGATGATTGATTCCACGTGGTGGGATATTGTTAGGTTTCTAAATCGCGATATAGGATTAACATTTGCTCCATCGTTCGGTGTGTCTTCGGTAGATGGCACTGTGGACTGTTTTTCAGTTCATTTAATATAGGCGTGATGTAGCCTTGAAGTTGATGAAAGTTTTGAAACGTTAGTTATGTATTTAATATTATATTATGACATACTACATTTTTTTAGGGGTATAAGTGCAATACTTCGATAAAATTATCAATAAATAAATACCTTTTTAGTTCTTATAACAATTCATTACTTCTTTAACAGTTTCAGAAAGGTTTTTCTTAACACGAACTTCAAAGGTTCTTTAAGATTTGTCTGTCAATTCCTTGAATATCATCAATGAAGTTCTAAACAAAGAATACTCTTAGCGAAAAAATACCATGATACTCATACAACCAGGAGTGAAAGTCAAAAAAATCTTAGAGAAGTTTTACTAGAACTACTACTACTTTATGTTAGACGTCTTCCAAAAGTAGTTCATCCTTTTTAATACTTAAATACCACATCAGTATGTAGTGAACAGTCAAAATCAAAGCCGACGTTCGCAGCTGCATACAGCTCGAATGCAAATGTTGGGTGGGGTGAGCTGTGAACGCGCAGTTGGCTGCATTGTGCTGGACTTCCTCCTCCTCGCTCGCCGCACCTCACACCCGCGTGGACCTTGCACATCCCGCGAGAGTTTGTTTTTCGGGGCAAATAGCTATAGGCTTGATAATGGCCTCGCGGGCGGTGGATATACAGCGGATAATGCTCTACATGATTTTGTGATAAAAATTGACCAATTGATATAGGTAGGCATTTAATGTTTAGGTTTGGAGAATTATTTAACATTTGAATACACATGCAAATGGATATTTAGTACTCGAAAACAGTATTGTTTGAGCAGGATAAAAAGATAAATTTTACCCAGATGAAATAGATTAGCAGCTAGTAGCTGCCTAATGAAAAATGTTCCTTACCAACGTGTTCCAAAGCGAACGGATTTTTGACCTTTCTTAGCAATAAACTATACAATTTTTACTATCCAAAACTTTTCACTTTTCACATTAACATAACTGTGTGCGTTTGCAGTCTATGTATAGGTATTTATAGTGTTGTGTACAGTTTTGATTATTTGCTAATATCGAAGTAGAGCATCTATTCTAGCATTTCAACTGTATCGGAGTGGCGGATGGGTTTTGATTTTTGTAGTTTCGTATTATTTGCGTATTTATCCACCCGCTGCCCGGCAGATACATTTATTTGCGCCCGCGTCCACCTCCCCATACTCTGCCCCCCGTTCGATTGATCGCGATATCATTGCGATAATAGGAGCAGAGAGATCGCCACACATTTCCGTCATGCCACCAGGTCAGGAATATGGCCGACAGACCATTCGACCGTTAACACGTATGTTATAATATATGTACTGCCATAAAGATGACTAATTTTATGACTCCACTTGAGCGGTCCGCAAAGGTTTAAAAGATAGTAGAGCACCAACGGGCCGGCTCCACCGGGCCGGTACTACCCTCGCACGGAGGATCAACCTAAATTTGCATTGTCTGCATTCGCAGTCGGTATAGTGGCCGCCTCTCTTGGATTCTTGCTTCACTCTGGCTCATTCTTTCCCTCAGGCGGAGTAGAGTCAATTTGGTAGGGCCGTACATTAAAAAAAAAACAAAAGACAGGATCAGGTGTTAATTTTTTATTCAATAACTAATAAAATTGTTTTAACTCTTGATTAAAACCTTGATGTGTTACAATTTACGGCTCTATGGAAAACCAGTGTTAAATGGTTCTTTCGTTATTTTACCAAGTGAGTTAACTAGAGCCCTGACCTTAGCCAACATGCAAGTGTTTCGCATCGAATCGCTTTCTACAATCGCTAATACCTCTATTCTTTTGTATTAATGGCTAATATTTTGTTTTGACCACATCACTATAGCAATGTCGTCATCCCTACTGACTCATTACTTATTGCTGTATAGGTATACAGGGTGAAATTTTGTAACGGCACCTGGAGGGAAAGTACTCTCAATATTGTAGATAGAAAATTTTACTCAAAGAAAACATTCCTTTCTTTTTGAAAAGAAATAAAACTGCATTCATAGATTTCCGAAAATTTGCTTGCCCCACCCGGAAATCGAACCCACTTAAATCTTTAAAAATTACACCCTGTAGGTACTTTTATTGCATCGATCGTTTCGGTCCAGTATAAGAATGAAATCTCTTTAACAAACTTGATAAATTAAAGGATAAATCATTGATTTATTGAAATTTGGTATGCAGATCTAGGGGCACGGTCGTGCCCCCGCCAAGACGAGCCAAGCGAAGCGCAAGGGCACTACCTACCTTTTCTCGAAGTGTTTCGTCGTTTTTTTGAACCCTCATAACTTTGGTTCCCGATATACCAGATCTTTCAAATTCTCAGGATATGATGTCACCAATAGACTAATCAAACGTACAAAGTTTTAATTGCATGGCTTCGATACTTTAGATTTTATTGATACCTAAAAACACCGATTTCGTCACTGACACACTGATGATCATCAAAACTGTTAGGGAGTACCCTAACAGTGACGAAACAGCCAAGCCATACATTTTTACTGAGATGTAGAGTTTGTGAAGTTAGGGTTGGTAGAGTTAGGGCGTGTAGATTCAGAACCTTGGCTCTACATGAGATCTGATATCTTTTTCACAGTTTAAGCCATATGCAGTCGTCTTGGCAACATTTTACATGAAAATGTTTGTGGTGGGATTTATTATTTGTTTGTAGACAGTAATTTTAAATCGCACTGTAGGATACAAATGGTTATATTTTAATCATTTAGGTTTCAAGTTTCATTAAGAAAGAACGTATTTTTCAGTGTTAGATAGCCCATTTATCGAGGAAGGCTATAGGCTTTATATAGATAGATAGAAAACTCTTTATTTGTACACCATAATATTACACAGTTACAAGAGCAAAAGTTAGCATTGGATAAAGTATAGGAAATACAAACAAACTAAGACCCTCTCTTTCTATTATAAATCAGTTAAGAACCTTAATATAATTTCTACATCGACAGTACCTTATGTTGGGGTCCTCAGCTGCAGGAGCTGAGTCGTAAAATGTTTGCCGCTGCAGGGTCCTTGCGCAGACTACGCAACTTTCTACCTATCTCTACCAAGATTGCTCTTACACAATCCCTTCTTTTTCCTATCCTTGATTATGCTGATGCCAGTTATTTAGATCTCACTGAAGACCAATTTAATAAGCTTGATAGACTCCAAAACCTCTGTATAAGATTCATATTCGGATTACGGAAATATGATCATGTCTCAGATTATCGTAAAAAGCTTAAGTGGTTGCCCATCCGCCTTCGCCGGAATGCACACGTCCTTTCTCTTCTGTATAACATTCTCTTTAACCCTCTTACCCCACGCTATCTCAAATCACGATTTACTGTCTTACACGACTCACATCCCAAATTACTGAGGTCGTCGGAGAATCTGAAACTAAAAATGCCTGGCCATTCTACGAAATTTCTCGATCACTCCTTTTGTGTCCAAGCAGTTCGGTTGTGGAATGCCCTACCAGTAGCAATTAGACGTGCACAAACACTAACTGCTTTCAAGAGATTGGTAAAGGAACACTACCTGGAAGACATCAATGTCTCTTAACCAGCTATTTCTTTTTAGTCGGTCAATTGGGTCACACTACCACATTTAAGTATGTAATTAACTGCATATTTAACTTATTCCTTGTTTGTATTTATTTCATTAAACCACACTATGTATAACTACATATAACGGTATATGATAATCTATACTATTTTTTTTTCTCTACCTAGTTTTACACCAGACACTACCCCACACTTTCTCATAATCATGTTTTTCTTTCCATCCAAGGGTTGCCTGTAAGAGATTGCCTCCGGCGATAAGGCCGCCAATTGTACTTCTCTAATTTTTATGTTAAACTAGGAACTAATCTGGTGTACAATAAAGAGATTTATTATTATTATTCTCTTTATTTCATTTATATATACATATAATTACATTTTTAAATATAAATATAAAAACAAATACATTTAAAAATATAAAAAATAGTAGACCACCGACCTCGGGTACAGGGACCAAGAAACCGGTGGTTAGGGTTCCAGAGACAGGAACCTCCTCACAATACGAGCCGTGTCAAGGAGGACTGCCTTCTGCATCAGACCCTTGATCCAGCCCTCTAACGTGAGCCTCTTAAGATGTTGGTCGAGGCTCTTGGCTATCAATCCGTGAGCAGATACGACTATCGGAACAATGATTACCGAAGCCACATTCCACATATCGACAATCTCGTGAGATAAATCCAAATATTTTATTTGTTTTTCTTTTTCGACTTTCACGAGATTCTCGTCATGAGGAACGGCGATATCGACAATCATTGCGCGGCGCTCTAATCGATCTATCACCACAATATCAGGCTTATTGGCAACAATAGTCCTGTCTGTGATAATAGATCGATCCCAATATAACATAGCACGACCATTCTCGAGAACTGGGTCGGGCACATACCTGTAATATGGCACCTCTGAACTTACAAGTTTGTATTTCAGGGCAAGTTGTTGATGTACGATCCTGGCTACTTGGTTGTGCCTGTGCAAATACTCGCCGTTAGCAAGACGAGAACAACTAGAAATAATATGCCTGATAGATTCTCCAGGACGGTGACATGCCCGACAGATGTCGACCATACCATCCTTCAGGATATACTTCCTATAGTTATTCGTCATGATAACTTCATCCATAATCGCACAGACCAAACCTTCGGTTTCTCCGAACAGATCACTATACCGTAGCCAGGACGTAGATGCTTTAAAATCTATATCAGGCCCATTTAGGGCCCGATAAAATCGACCACGAAGTTCTTTGCCCTTCCATACCTCCCTGCGATCATCAGTACCAAGTACTACAGGTTTGCGCCAATTCTCTTTAGCCAAAGCGAGCGGAGTGAGTCCGGTATCCACTGCAACTACACTGCGATGCATTCCCACATCAGTATGAAGAAAATATTCTCTAAGATTGTATATCTCGCGATTGTGTAGGGTCTTGATATTTAATAGACCACGACCCCCACAATTTCGCGGGATATACAACCTCATAACCGATGAACGTGGGTGATGCATTCGGAATACAGTCAGCAATGTACGGACTCTCCTGTCAAGGGCATCTAATTCGGTCTGAGTCCATTTAAGTATACCAAAGGAATACATCAGAACTGGCATGACCCAACTATTGTAGGCCCGCACTTTGTTACCGCCTGATAAAAGACTTTTAAGTACTTTTTTCAGGCGGCCAAAGAAACGTTCCCGCAACGTTTGTTTCACGTCAGCTTCTGGTATTCCCAAGGACTGTGAAAAACCTATTATTGTTATTATTATATTATTAATACCGCAAAAGTTATATGAAAGTGGCTATTTAAACTGCAAGTTTATAATAAATAAATATTTAGTAAGTACTTGCAACATAAAGGGTAAGAATTGCCTCAGACAGGAATAACCGATATAGGTGGCATTTCTTTGGGGATGCCTTCGTTCATCAGTAGACGGCTATACACTGATGATGTTACAAGAGTGTTTAAGACGACAGTTGCTCTTAAATTTCCTAAAAGAAATACCCAAAACTATGTAGGTATACCTCAATGAAACAACACAATCTTAGGACCGTCATTTGTCAGTAAGAACATCGCTTCAAAATACTTGGAGGGAGTTGACTCATGAAAATGAAAAAGGAAAATAAGATGTTTAAAAAACAAAATTTAAAAGTGTGTTTGAAACTAAGAAAATTCGAAGATCGGAAAAGAAATTTATTGAAATCACCTCAAAACACCTTTTCGAATTTTCTCATTACGTAGTTGCTTAAATATATATATTCTTATCAATTTATTTGGGCACACATTCCATTATTTTATTACTAAATACACTGCTTTCAATGGATGCTTCTTAAATACATATTTATATATTCATTCATTGTACCGTCGTCGATTACCAAACGGTTGCCTGGAAATGATTGCTCTTGGCAATAAGTCCGC
The DNA here is from genome assembly GCA_949125395.1 of Diaphora mendica. NCBI lineage: Eukaryota > Metazoa > Arthropoda > Insecta > Lepidoptera > Erebidae > Diaphora > Diaphora mendica. The sequence continues at coordinate 9,144,887 of OX421327.1, forward strand.
CCCTACATCATATATCTGTTGTCCTACGTACTCCTTGTAACTGTGTAATGCAGTGTACAAATGCAAAGTTTCTTAGTTATCTATCTATCAGTCAGTACAAATGACTTGTTACATCACCAATTTTCCTGTATTAATGTAAACATAAAAGGCAATGCCAAAACTCTATCGTAAATTTTACGCAGCGTATCATCGTCAAAAAAAGTGTTTGTCAAAACATCTTATTCCATGATATGCAAATACCATTTAGGATCAATCAATCTTAGTAAAACATCTTCTGGGTAGACCGGTGACATTTAAAAAAGATTTTAAATTAAGGGCCAACACAATGGCAGATATGCAAATTAGACTGTGACATAAAAGCCCCGAACGACGATACGGTTAAAATTTTAACCAAATAATATTGAATAAAAAAAAAGAGAATATTTGTCATGTGAGTAGCGCATACGCATGGGTTGGTTATCAATTTAAAAGTCGGCATTATCCGCATAATGCCGCTGGGGGCTGAAATAAAACATTTCAATTTGGTGATCCGGTTACCCGGCCCCCGTTTCAAATCTGCATTGTGGGTCTGCGGGACCCCATATACTAGTAGTTTTGGGTACTGTCGGGTGCATAAAGCTATTGTCATTTTTATTATTACTTTTTAGATTTTGTTACAGATGTTTGAACTTAAGCGTAACACAAGAATACAAAAGTATAAGATATTAAAATAACTTCTCGAAGTATTATTACTTAGGCATCAATAAGATAAATGAATTATCTGAAATATTTTTTTATTAGAATGATGAGATTACTACCTATTATTGTATCAGTGACAAAATTTAGTTTTGATCCAGTGTATTATGTTTATGTTAAATAGTCTTTTTAAATTATTCTTTTTTGTAAATAGTAATAAGATTTATTACTATTTACTTTACTTATTGAAGGAGTGTATTAAGAATTAAAATTACATATTAGCTGGATACTTAGCTACTACATTGTTTTTCAATTTGCCAATGAGTACTGTTATTGAATGATCTAATTATCAAATCGGACTAAATCACTGTAGTACTTGCCTGTACCCACAGTGGGTGCCCCAAAACGCAGTGTATGCTTGGTTAAGCCCGCGCCTCCCGCGGCTGCCCGGTTTACAAGAAAGGGGTAGTTAGCCGCTATTGTCTCCAGCCCCAATACGCTGGCATACCCTCTGCGTTATGCTACAACTGGATAAGTGACATTTTTTAAATGTCAAAATAAGTATTATAATGAGGTGCTTAAGTAGTTTCTTTCTGTGGTGGTTCGGAGGTTTACTGTTACAAAATGATTGAAAGAAATATGGAGCTTTTAATGGACAGAGATAAAATCTTTCGGTCTTTTTGAACACTGAATAAAAAAAAGCATTACTTGTGTTTGTGATATCGTCGCGAGAGTTTATGAAGAACTAACAATTTATTAAAAATTGACATATTTAATTAATTTTGTTCCTTTTTTAAACTATAAGGATGATACAAAATTTTCGTAGGTATATATTGTATGGAACTGTAATAGTGTAGTTTTATATAATGTGATTATAATTATTATAAATGGCTGTAAGCTGTGAACTGAAGAATGTAAAGGACTAACTATGTCAACTTTTACGTTCCAAAAGAAATAGTAATTATTACTAAAATTAAAGGTAGGTAGGTATGTGATACCCATTAATTGATTTGACTCTTTGCCTTGATTTCCAACTAAATCAGTAAACAAAATTCATTGAATATTCATAACATAAACTATCACTTTTATAACTGCTATCATTTCAAACTTCCAAAGTGTAATAATATTAATAATTCGTATTATTACCTTCCATATACCGCGTTACTATTCACAGCAATGGGGTCGTACGCAGTCGTTCCCCACAAAGATGTGCTACACGGAAAACACTTAGCCCTGTTGACACTACACTTTACACTGATTCTACTTCAAATTCACCCCGACACTTTGATTCGGTGCCACTGTCAATGTGTTTTATTTAAACGGCTCGACTAAGTTGCTGCAGCTGTAATTAAAACCCTAATGAACTTTTTAATTTAAGAAATGTGTCTAATTTTAAAACGGGGTGTATTTTTCTTTCTTTTTTGTAGTCGAAATATAGTAAATTAATCTATACATATACAATTAGGTACTTGCTCTAATTCATCAATGCAGAGTCTTAATTGCAAGATCTTGGCATTGCACGGTTGGCCTAGTGATTTTAGCGGTCGTCAAGCCGGTTTCTAATGCGTCAAGTGTTATGGGTTCAAATCCTACATGAAACAACACTTTGTGTGATCCACAAATTGTTGTTCTGAGTCTGGGTGTTCTTTGTGTCCGTTTCGTGTATGTTTGTAAAATCTACTGCGACAAAGGATGTCTAAATGTCTAAAAAAGTACCAACCAAGGAAGGATTTTTGGAAATTTCATCCCTAAAGAGGGATGTATGGCTGTTACAAAATTAGAAGCACGAAGTAAGAAGTAATTTCGCGAGTGAAGCTGCAGGCAATAGAGTATTTGTGTGTACAAGAGTAAGTGATAGGTTATCTCGACAACCGTCCACTATCCACTTAATGTGCTCGTTTTTAATCAATTTTTTATATCTAGCTTGGCCTATTGATTATTTCTGTATGCATATTATACATTACGTATTCCATGAAAATTCCATGAAAAAATAATAATTCATAAAAGCCATTATTGCATACAGATTTATTAGCAAAAACCATCAGTTGATAAATGATACCATTATCGCCAATCTGCAAAACAAATTACAAAAACGTTATAATAAACATTTAAAGTTCACGACAAACAGTAGCGCAGTGTAATGAATGGCCACAGTATTATAACCGGACTGCAAATCTAGTTTGGAAGGGGAGTGCGGAAAGTACGGTGAGCCTCCATGGCCAGACGTTCACCACACTCTGGCGTGTACTATTCCCGCTTTAAACATTTCTAAAATGATTTAAGATCACAAACAATCACATCCAAAACTCACACACATCACAAAACAGTTAAGATTCAAATTGCAATGTCAAAAATTAGGCAGTTACACTGAATGACTACTGAGGGTTTTACCAGATCGCTATAACGTGTTCTTTGTCGCTTTAGCCACGTCCCTCTCACACAATGGCATACTTATTAGGGATTTAGTCCAGATATTAGTTGGGGATGTCGGCATTGTTTGGATTTTAATAGAATTCGGCTTCACCCCGGGTATGGGTTGGGTATACTTACGTGTTTGTTGTTGTGCGTCATAGCCTGCACGCGGTACCTTGACGCATGTGCTCCGAATTGGTTTCTGAAAACTTGTTACTCAGTTGTTCGTCTTGATATGTTAAAATTTGTTTATGTCTTGCCAATTTCCTGCAACACAATATTTATTATTATTCAATAACCTTGATAAATAAGTGGGCACGTGGCATGTCTCATGTTGAGCTTTAGATGCTGTGGACGGAATTGGATAGTCTTGCCTGTAGATAAAATGATTGAACGTTCTGTTTGACTTATCATACGCAGACGATAGTAGGCATAGTTAATATAATTTACTTTCATAAATATTTTGTATCAGATGTGAATGCTTTTATTCTACCTAAAACCAATTTTAAAAACAAATCTTATAAGATTTTTGTTACGTATTTAGTATGAACAATTAACGAAGTTTCATTTTACATGCATATACTTACTTAATTGTTGTTAATGCACTTAATTTCAGACCAGGGATAGGCAGGGATGAGAAAACTTTCACATTCATCAAACCTACAAGTTAGTTTAAAGTTAAGTTAATTTTAATTTTGGTAGGTAATAGACAAATCTATTATTTTGAACGGGTGACTATGAAAATAAATAAGATAATTATATTATACGTAAGTATAAAAGTGATTCTTAGCTGATTTTTTTGACGTGTAGCTTCAACTGTACTTTTTTTGAACCGACTTTTCTAAGCGTATTTTTTTAATTATGTTTTTTATTTTGTCAGTAATGAAACTTGTTATGACGACGCAATCTTTAGACATCATAGCTGTAAAAACTAAAGTATTTTCTAACAATAAATAATTATATGCAGAACTATTTGACAGCTGTTTAATCTATACTACTACACACATCAAAAGTGTCTAGGGATCAAGCATTTTTATGCGGATTTCTTGAGATTGAGATGTGGCTTTGGCCCTGGCCTGCTCAGTCGCCAGACTTGAACCCGATTGAGCATGCATGGGATATGCTACAGAGAAGAGCTCTGCCGAATATGGAGGGTATCCAGTCGCAAGAAGACCTTTTTTTGTTGTTGCAACGAACATGGGCGGCCATTCCACAGCGTGATTTGGATGAACTCATTTTGAGTATGCCAAACCGATGTTCTTGTGTTAGTGTTCGCGGTAGAAACACGGATTATTAATTGTTTAAGTTACCTAATAAAATTTTAAAGAAAACTGTTATTTCAGTCTTTTTTTCGAACTTTAATGTCAGTGGTTCAAATGTCAAAAATCCTTTAATTAGGAAAATGGCAAATTTCTTTATTAATGCAAAGGTGACTTGGTTTATCGTTACTGTGACAAACGAAAACACTTTATTTGATGAATCCTTAAAGAAAATTTTAATTAATATCAATCAGGAGAAAAGTTATTGCAAAAATATATGTTGATCCCTAGACACATATGTTGATCCCTAGACACTTTTGATGTGTGTATATAAAGCTGAAGAGTTTGTTTGTTTGAACGCGCTAATCTCAGGAACCGCTGGTCCGATTTGAAAAATTCTTTCAGTGTTGGATAGCACATTTGTTGAGGAAGGCTATAGGCTATATATCATCGCGCTAAGACAAATAGGAGCGGAGCACCAATGAAGAATGTTACAAAAACGGGGGAAAATTATTACGCTACGGGCAATAGGAGACATAAACGACGTTGGGTGGGTCAGCTAGTATTAAAATATAATGTTTGTATTTATACGGTTGTATCAAAACTGTCATCAATACAAACTTAAACGTGTAACTATTCATTCAGAAGTAATTTCAAGACCATACAACGGATAGGACATATATCAACATTGACATATATCTGAGCATTTCCTCTAACTTACTGTTTACTGACTGTGGATATTTATAGTTGGATGCACACCGCAGAAAGGAAGCTGAATGATGCATTCGGGTGATGTGCTCCCCGTGTGTAGTGTTGGATCGATAGATGCCCCTCTATCGCGCCCCTTATTGAAAATTATAACAATGGCACACCGCGCGCTCTCCTACGCCCTCTTAACACTCACTGATTTCGGCAGTGCACTGTGGATATGCCTCGGCAATAAAATATTTATTGACACCAATAAGTTTTCTACTCGTCCAAAATAAGTCTACAGATTACTTTTTTGACTGACTTCAAAAATTGAGGAGGTTTTCGACTCTGTTCTTTTTTTGTTTGTTACTACAGAACTCTTTAATTTATGAACCGCTTTCGTTTGTTTTTATTTGAATGGGAATACATTTCGTTTTTTTTATATTTGAAGAATAAATTCACTCCTCAGAGAGAAAATTAATGAATACAGTTTCTAACAAGTAGCATGGTAATTGTTTTTGAAAGTTGAAATACTTTATTTCTCCTATATATCTTAGAATATTGATTTCAATAAAAACCAGTATTCCTGATTATCACAAAAGTGACCAAAGAAATGTACCTTTCTAATAAAATTATACACTTTTACGTTAATATGACTATAACAGGTTCTAAGATTATTTCGGTAGTAATATTTATTATTACTTAGGTGTTCAGCAATTTTTATAACTATGAATGTAAGCATTCCACACATGGCTTTGACGGTTAAGTAAAACCTCGAATAAAATATTATTACCCAACTGCGGGAAGGCCAAAAGAAGGGTAAGAATTGTGTTAGTCTGTACATGTTTGTATGTTCCGCCGTAGCGCTTAAACTACTAACCCGGGTGACATGGGCTATATAAATATTATCAAAACTTTTTACGTAATCGGGTAGTAGTAGTTGTCTAAACGCCTCTCTGTGTTTGTTCATAGTTCCAAGAAATATAGTATAATGGCAACATTTTATTGAAAGTAATGTAACTATCATATCCATATACAGATGTATCGAATGTGGACGTGTTAATATATCGGTCGAATCAAGCGGAGGGCGGAGGGCGGCGGGATGCAGGGATTATAATGAGCGCAGCCCCACTAAGTATTTTCGACATGCGTCGCCGTCACCCGGCAAACATTCGGAGGCCCGGGGTTAACGAGTGCAGCTCGCATCGCAAATTACACGCGCTACCGGGACGCTTTAATGTCCATGTCATAGGTCATTCGGATATGTAAAAAAGTCTGTGCAGGTACTGTTTGATTTTTCGAGAATTATACAAAGTATATGTAAGTTTTCTTCAGGATAAAATCAGATATTAATTAAGTACGTAAACAGATTTGAAAAACTGTCACAATGTGTTAAGTATTTTAAAGGATGAGTTATTGAGTTCAATATTTGTAAATGTTGATGGCAAAGCTATTAAGCAGAACGATAAAAACAAGTCGAAACACATGTGTTTTTATCGAGTATCTACGCACTGAAAGTTAACTAATAACACGATTCAACATTGAAAACTCGCGTATCGTTTTTAGGCAAACTATCGTCCCAGTTTCACTCACATTCGAAGAATTGACACATCCATAGAACCCTGTTGGCAAAATACTGGAACTAATGGGTGTTATGGTGTCGCGTGGGTGCCATAAACGGCCCACAATGCGGCTAGTTTCAGATGTCATTAGGTAAAGAAAACTTCTATTGTGCTAATGTACCAGGAACGTCGAAGCTATTGTGTGCTTTTCAAATTGTCGCATTGTTTTTATTTTGTTCATTGTATAATTGTTAGGAAGTTAAATGTAGTTAAGTGTATTGTGAGTATTGTTCTCTGATTTTACGGAGCTACGTGTCGTCTTTTGGTTGTAGTTGCATAGAATTGGGATGTTTATTAAAGACGACGGGGACCTGTCGTGGGTGATTGAGGTGTCTGTTTATTAGTCATGAACACTGTAGGAGTACATTACATCCTACGGTGCGATAATGTGCTCGTGGTAGGAATTTGGGGGACTTTAACGGGAGTATTTCACCATTGAGCAGTATTGTGTTTGAACGAAGGAATTGTGACGTGCTTTTGCTGATCATACTAAAAATCAGTGTAACTGTAAACATTTCTTTGTATTAGTAATAAAGGTTAATATTAAAACTACACACAAGTAAACAAAAGAAATCAAAACCAAACAATCACTTTGTTGTATAAAGTACCTACTATTTAGTGTACAGTAAGTCATTGCTACTTCATACAAAATAGCACAAATAAGCATGTTCTATCATAGAGTTAGTTCCTCATCACACTTGAACATCAATTTCACGAAAATAGCGGCGAAAATAGCTTAGAATTCAAATACATAATATAAACTATAGGTACTATACCTACCCTTGATTTACAAATACTATGAATCGTATCAAACACATTAGGCTTTTATGACGGATGCTCCAATTACAATAATAACTAATCATCACGATTTTCTTCTCACTCGCATTAATGTTTGTGTAAGTTTTGATTACTTTTTACTCAAAAAACAAAAAGCAATTGTACTAATGAAAAACTATTGTAGTACCTAACTAAAATGCTACTGCATAAAGCCCAATTGACACAAAGTACAGCTACTTAGTAGCAACTAACTAATTAATTTCAACGGCATAAGTTACTCTTAAATAAACAAATATCAATTGTACTAACAAACACAATTGTGATTACTAAAAATGCTATGCATAAAACCCGATTTACATAAAGTACAATAAGTAGTAAACTAATCTCAACGGTATAAGATTAAAACTTATATTATAAACAAATATCAATTTAATGTCTGTTTTCCCTCTCAAATATTATTTTATTCATAGACAAAACCTTTAGGTATACGTTAGCATAGACAAAAATATATCAATTTCTATTATATTAAAGGACCGTAATTATACATGTTGTAACAGTGATGACAAAAACTATTAAATGGGTGATGTTTTTACAAGGCTTTGAAACTTATACTGTGTTGCCAATTTAACAAAAGAAAACAATAGAGGGTAACACCAGTGGCCGTCCAAGAACAATATTATTTATGATAACAGAAGCTGTTTGGCAATAAAATTACGAGACAAAAAATATGAAGAAACGCAAAAAAGTTACGGTTTTTGAATAGGTAAGATATTATGTTAAGATTTCTATAATGAAGAGTAAAAAGGATGTTTGATACTTTTTTAGAAAGGGAATACATATTAATAAAGTAGTATTAAATAGATTTGGTATTTATGAAGCACTCGATTTACTTTGCATACCTATCAATATCACCGTTGTTGAAACTAAAGCCTTATTCTTCTACGTTTCTGTTCAAATTTATTCTATACAAAACAAAAATGTAACAGTACTTAAACCAATCAATATACTTTTTATAACTATGCCTCATAAAAAAACCAAAACTATCTCCAAACAATCGCTTATTATTCAAACTAACGGAGCATCTTTCACTTATTACTCAAAACTATATTTGTACAAAACTTAACTGTAACGGAACGTCCTGTGACGTCAAAAACGAGGTCCACACCGTCAATCATAAAGCTAGAATAACGGTATATTGAACCATTTTCAAGCAACCCTTTGAATACATAATTACACAAAACACCGTAATATTAAGATACTGTTATACAAAGAGTAATGTTAGATGGCCTTGAGAAAGGAAGTACAAAGGACTTTCTCCGAGAAAGGGTTTTTTCACTTCCTAGTTGAGCGTGACCAATGATGGCATTGTGCGATGTTCTATTACCTCTAATTGTACCACAGTTACATTATTTATTAGGTTATAGAAAGTGATCGGTTATTCTTTCATTTTCTAAAAATAAATATTTGCTTGGCACTGCAAAGTTGCCAATTTACAATAGGTAGGTAAACAGTTTAAGAAAATACTTTTGTATAACTATGAAGTATAATTATACTGGCTTTCGCCCGCGGCTTCGCTCGCATTTAATAAAAAGTATCCTATGCTATTCTAATACCTGCAAGAATATGTGTACAAAGTTTCATGATGATCGGTTAAGTAGTTTTCACGTGACAGTGCAACAAACAAACTTACATTCACATTTATAATAATTAAGAAAAGGTAATTTAACATACAAATTGATTGCGTTCAAATATCACGAAAGTTTTGGTATTTTCTAATAATAAAAATTTTTACAAAAAAAACTGACTTCAAGAACGACCAAATTGAATTGGGACCAAATTGAAATGAACTGTCGCCTGCGGTATTCCTGGACCAATACGACCTTCAAGAAAAGAGCGTACTCCTTCTTAAAAGGTCGGCAACGCAACGCACTTGTGATGCCTCTGGTGTTGCGGGTGTCCATGGGTGGCGGTAATCACTTACCATCAGGCGATACGTCTGCTCGTTTAAAAAAAAACATGGGAAGCACCAGCTTTCAAATAGAAAAAGAATCATCAAAATCGGTTCATCCAGTCGAAAGTTATGAGATAACAAACATAAAAAAAAACAGTCAAATTGATAACCTCCTCCTTTTTTGAAGTCGGTTAAAAATAAAAATCATTAGGTCCAACTAATCAGCAGTCACATCACACGATATCAACAGTCTTTAACACTCCACTGTTGGACATAGTCCTCTCCTTAGGAAGAACATATTGACCTACTATACTACGATGGCCAGGTGAGTTGGCATAAGTTTTGTTTCCAGTTTTCCTCCTCTTTTCAGTGATATTGCCCTGCGTAGTTTTCTCTCTTATTAACCTCTTAAGACACCCATGGGATGATCAGGTGGTGACAATCTGTATTCTTAATCCATCACCACACAGACTAAACAGCAGTACCGCTAGTAAAAGTAGTCATGTTTAGGTATAATAAGGGCATTGTAAAAGCAGAGGTTAAAAAAATCGATGGTAAACCATGTCAGTTTTCTTTCATAGGGTCACTTAAAAACATTGTAAATATGCGATATACGATATCAACAATCTGTATAACACAACTCAAACCCTAGAGGTTTATCGTGTTATGCCTTAATAAATATCTTCTTTTATTGTTTTATATGATAAATAAAGGAAAAAAACTAGTTTTTATGAACCTCCAAAAAGATTTTCCAGCATTCTGTATATTGCTTCGGAAATTAGATTTAACTAGCGCCTAGTTGTTGTAAAGGTACAAAATTATAATCACGGAACGCACCTCATTTCTAAATTTAAATTAACTTAAGTTCCTTCTTATAACATTATCTATCTGCCAGTGAAAGTCCTGTCAATAGTGGTCCAGCCGCACAGAGATTAGACAAAAAACCAGACGAAGAAAAAATTGGAAGCCGTACATCTAAACCCATATTTTATTATGTACCTAAACTTATAATATACAATCGGAAACAGTAATATAAGTCAACATTTATATAGTATTGGGAAACATAACGTTATAGGTACGTAGATATGCATCTTAGTGTGGCAAGAGGATTATCAGGCATTACCAACGTGTTTACAACTCGTCTCCTTGATGACATTATAGCTGAAGCTAATCTCACAAATAACATGAATAATAACTTGACGGACGGAGGTATTAATTACTTCACAAATATGGTATCCATACTTCCATACTAATATTATAAATTCGTCAGTAACTTTATCCGTCTTTTACGCTTTCAGAGTTAAACTGCTACACCAATTTCAATGAAATTTGGCATAAAGATGCTTTAATTCTTGATAAAGGACATAGGCTATTCTTTGCAGCGATAATCGATATGCACGCATCGGAGGCACGTGCAAAAACTAGTTTATAAGAAGTCGGTTAAAAAAAAGACGTGTGGCACTCGGCGACTTTTTTTTTTAATGATATAGTTGGCAAACGAGCAGACGTATCACCTGATGGTAAGCGATTACCGCCGCCCATAGACACCCGCAACACCAGAGGCATTACAAGTGCGTTGCCGACCTTTGGGGGATGGGGAGAAGGGATGTGGGGAGGGGTTGGGGGATGGGGAAAAGGGATGTGGGGAGGGGTTGGGGTATGGGCCTCCGGTATCCTCACTCACTCGGTGAAACACAGCGCAAGCGCTATTTCACACCGGTTTTCTGTGAGGCCGTGGTATCACTCCGGTCGAGCCGGCCCATTCATGCCGAAGCGTGGCTCTCCCACGGTAGCCGCGGTAAAGCTATTGCATAGCATTTTTATCAACTTATGCAATTATAATTATTATTATTTTTTTAATTTATGCAGTATGTATAATATTGTGTATGAAAAATACTAAACTATTAAATTAGTACCAACATCGTCACTAGATGGCGTTGATCACTTTTTTTAAGTACCGATATGGTTTCGTTACTCAGCATACTATAAAAGGTTTAAACTATTCCTAATAAATGTCTTCGTCATTGAACGGGTTGTATTATTCACAGTTTTTTTTTCTTTGAACATTTTTACTTACGTGAGGCACATGCGGTGAGTGTGGCATTATAAAGATATGATAGAGACCTATACACCTATATAATTTCTCACAAACAGCTGCTTAAGCCGGACATACACGTTCAAGTATACTTGCGCAAACCCAGACTGTTTTGTCTGTCTGTCTCTGTCTGACAGACAGATTTCGCAGCAGCTCGTCTCGATCCGTGCGAGCTTCGGGTGTCAGGTTTTATTTTCTATACGTTACGGAATTTCTTGATTCGGTCGCCGCGCTCAAAGGCCTCAAAGCCTGCGATAAAAGCCATGCAATAGCTTAAAACGAAATTTTTAAGCAAACTTAGTTTATAAAGTGGCAAACAACCCGTACCCATATCGCTTATACTAAAATAAACATTAATTTCTATTTTTAGGTTTTTGTTAGAAAAGTTTGTTCGCTATTTTCCTGTCTTAGACTTGAATATTATTTTGAAAGTCAACTGTCATCACAGACGAGAGGCATCTTAATTCTTATAGAAGCGTAATAATTATGAGTGAGATTTATTTATTTATTTCAGATTTTTATTTCTATCGAAGATAGAATTAGATTGTTAAAAAAATTAAAGGTACCTTAAACAATTTAAACAAACAATAGGTAAATGATTAACGTACTTTCCAGGATGTGAAAAATTATTCATTTTATTTGGAAAATAAACAAGATCTTATCACTAATCAACTTGTAATTTAATTGCTATTAAGCATTTTTACGTTTAAAAAAATAAATAAATAAACATTTTCGAACATCTAACACTTGTGTGTTAGATGTTCGCCATCTAGTCCCAAACTAAGCAGAGCTTGTATTATGGGTACTAGATAACTGATATAAATACATATATACTTTTTATTTGTAAATACATACATATTATACATAGGAAACACATAAACTCCAAAACAAATATTTGCAGATCATACAAACATTTGGTCCAACCCGGGAATCGAACTCAAGACCTCATGAACAGCAGTCGAGCATTGCGCCAACTAGGCAGTCGATCGCGGAAATAGAGAGGTAGAGTAGTAGAGCCACGCTGATTTCAGCATGAACGGGCCGGTTCGACCGGGGCGGTACTACCCTCACACAGAAAATCAACGTAAAATGACAGCGTTCGTGATGTCGTGTTTCGCTGGTGAGTGCGAGACCGGAGGCCCAAATAGTCTAGTCAACAAGTTCCATACTTGTTGACTAGACTAAAAGATGCAGCAGCACCACTAGGCCGCCATGGTGCGGGTCGCCATACTACATTGTCTGTATTCGCAGTGAGTATGGTGACCGCCACTCTTGGATTCTGCTTATGCTTTCCATCAGGCAGAGCAGAGTCATTTTGGCGGACCATACATAAAAAAAAAAAAAAAATTCATCAATAACTCACTGAACAGTCAGAGAACCGATTCTAACCACTTGCTAAAACACATGTATACGCTCAACGACTTGTATTCCAACTCACTCAATATTTTGTTGGAATCAAGTATGAAAGTTATATTGAATATTAACTAGAAGATAAATATAACAGACGCTTAATATTTTTTTTATTTATGTGTGAACGGAGTAAGTCCGAGAACACTTTCGAAAACTCACAACTGACAACTGTATTTGGCGCGTTTGAAGCGACAATATTCCTCTATACAGCTTTCGATTGTCTTTTGTGTCTCTTTTATTTTTTTAAAAACAACTTCCGGATTATGAATATACATCCCGTGTCGCGGGGACTTTACAAAGATACATGAAACGTACATAAAGAACACCCAGACTCAGAACAACAATTTGTGAGTCACACAAAGTTTTGTTCCATGTGGGATTTGAACCCACAACACTTGCCGTAGTAAAAACTGGCGACTTAAACCACTACGCCAATCGTGCAGTCAAAATATTTCGAAGATATCATACAATATATCACTACAACTTGTTTCACAGGTAGGTCGTGCGATGCGAAAACAAATCTTAAAGAGTGCACAGTGATGCACTGTCAATGACTAAATGGTAAGCGTGCAAGTTTTGTGGCCTTGGACGATGGCGGAAAACTAAGGCTAGTAAGTATAAATTGAAACGATTCCTCGGATCACTCCCCTCAGACGCGAGTGACGCGACAGAGATATAAAGAGCTTATTAATTTTGCCCTTATCCCAGTCGCTGTCATACTTGTAACTAATTCGTAAACAAAATATTTAGAAATTATTTTAAGATTAACTACAGCTACTTACAGCTTAAAAATCTTACTAAATTGCCTTTTATAAAGTTTAAAAACCTTTTCATAAAACTGATTAATACGGAAATTCATCTGCGAACAAGAGGGGATCATGTCCCGGAATTGGGAGGAGATTGACTGGGCCTAAACATAAGCCATTGAGTAAGACAAAGTCGTTCCTTAATCTGCTACGTCTATACACCATCTTAGCTATTCAGAGACAGATTTAGGCAGATTAAACAGTCCCCATTTATGTTCACGAGTTTCTTTTTCCCGTAAGCTTGTTGTTATTTCACAATTCTTAATGTTATAATGTAATGATCTCGTTAGAGACTTTTGTTTTGGTTTTATTGGAGATTATTTTTACAAGGCGCCGGATTATGAAATAGCGAAAGCTGTTTTGAAGTGATTTGTTTTTAACAATTTCTTGTTAGAGGTGTTACCAAAGGATTAGTCCATCAACGTGACTGGATAACTTTTGTAGAGATATTTATGTGGAGATTCAATAACAGACAGATAGCGCGTTAGGACTGTTCAAAATGTGATTAGGTACTCTGATGGTGGATAGAAGTAATTTATTTCTTTAAATGATTTTTTTTGGTCGTATATTTTTTTAGCATAGCATAGCAAATATTAAAGCACACTTAAGGCATCCTACACTATATATGATAGTTAAGTAGGTATGAACCTACATTAGTTTTGAGTTATTTGTTTCAAAGTGTTGACTATGAATGACGTATTCATCTGAATTTGAAGAAAATAATAGGTATTTACCTATGAAATTGCCGTTTTGTATGCAATAAGTGAAAGTACTTATTTTTTAAAACTTTTTTATTTCTGTTATTCGAAGTAATCACCCATGCAATCGACGCATCTTTGCCAACGCATTGGCAGTTTATTGATGCCCTTCTTGTAAAAATCAGCTGGACGGGGGCAACAAACTCTTCAAAGGCATTTTGTACTGCCTCTCGGGAATTGAATTTTTTACCCACTAAAAAGTTGTCTAAATTTTGCAAAAAGTAATAGTCGGTAGGTGCAAGGTCTGGTGAGTATGGCGGATGAGGGAGAGCTTCCAACCCCAGCTCTTGCAGCTTGGAGACTGTATGTTGCGCAGTATGGGGTCGCGCGTTGTCGTGAAGAAGCAGTGGGGACGACCGATTGACCAAAGCTGGTTGCAGATGTGCAAGCTTCTCCATCATTCTCTCCAATTCTTCACAGTACACATCTGCATTAATGCTCATGCCGTTTTATAAAAAGCTATGGTGAATCACACTCGCACTAGACCACCAAACAGTGACCATGGCCTTTTAGGGGTCATTTTAGGTTTAGGGCATTGCTTTGGTGCTGAACCAGGGTCTAATCAACTTGCTGAGCGCTTTCGATTGTCGAACAGAATCCATTTTTCGTCGCAAGTAACGATTCGTTTCAAAATTCCTTCATTTCTTTGCCTGTTGAGCAGCGCAAGGCAGGTCTCGACGCGTACGTTGCGCTGGCGATCGTTAAGGTCGCGGGGCACCCATCTATCAAGCTTTTTTACCTTGCCAATTTGTCGCAAATGGATGAATATTGTTTTGATGCTTACATTAAAAGCTGCTGCTAGCTCAGCTGTAGATTGAGTTTCGTCAGCTTCCACAGTCGCCTTTAATTCATTATTGTTAACCAAAGTCTCCGGACGACCACGAGCTTCATTTTTCAAGTCAAAATTTCCAGAATGGAACCGGGAAAACCAATAACGGGTTGTGCGTTCGTTTGTACAGTTCTCTCCGTAAACGATTTTGATGTTACGTGCCGTTTGTGTCGCGTTGGTGCCACGACGGAGCTCATATTCCATAATTACACGATTTTTTAAAGTATCCATTATGACGAAAAATGTTCAAATGTAATGGAAATACAACGCTAATCAAAAAACAAAAGACTGAGTTTGTAAATAGAATGTCATGGTTTTAAAACAAAATTAATTTGAATTTAGAATACAGAGCCATTACAAACTTTTTTTTATTTGAAATGACCAGTACTGAAGAAAGGCAATTTCATAGGTAAAGACCTAATATGTAATCTATACAATATGAAAGAAACCGGTTACAATCTATCATGATTTAGACGGATTAACGCTTCCCACAGGCAGTGTACAGTCGTGGACAAAAAAAAAGACTCTTCCCTTTTATTTGTTTTCTTTCTAGCAAAAAAGAATGAAAGAAATCGGACTATGTATTATTGAATTACAACCAAGTACATATTTTGACTTTCATCCCCTCTCTCCAAGAAACTGTGCTGAATTTCGGGATAAAAAGTATCCCATGTCCCACCTCGTAGAATGAACTCAAATCATGCCAAGTTTCATTTGAATCCATTCAGTAGTTTCAGCGTGATGCGCGGCCAAGATACAGACAGACAGACAGACACAAATGAAAAAATTACAGTTTTGGCTTCAGTATCAATTATAGAGAGCCCTCCAAAAAAATTTTCTAAATACCTTTAATGTATCTACAGAATTGGATCTGTTACATTTTTATTATAAGTATATATGTAGATTACTTTTGCCTTTTTACGTAGGTTTATTTGAAAAAGAAAAAAAATCTTTATACAACATAAAGTAAACCTTTAACAGATATATTTTGTTTTCACCATATGTAATTTTTGTGATATCAAAACATTATATTTCAATATTCAACATTACGTGCGCCAACCCTCAGAGTTGATCACTTGTCCATGTGTTCAGGATATTTCATGTATGGCCCGTTAATTTTCCTTAACATCAGCCATGGAGCCGCCTACTAATGAATTTCAATTTGTGGCCCGCTGGCGTGTCAGAAAAAATCGTTGCAGTTAGAGAAAATGAAATATTTCCATTTGGAATTTCTATTTGGGGTAGATATACCTACATTAATTATTATTTGCTTAGTAAATTATGAACCAAAGTCACTTATACGTATATTCTTCTATTTATTTGGAATATAACTACAAGTGAATATGATATCTATCTTAGGTGTGTGTGCACAACTTCCATTTATGGTATCATCGACGATTCAACTTAATTATGATCTAGAATTACTTTGTTCAGTTTTATAAGTATTTGGAAACACCTGAGTCATTATTGACAAGTTTAATATTGAACGAATTGTGAGAATCCCATCTTATAATACACTCAAGAATTTTCCAGCCAGTACTCGTGGAACACGCAAACAGAATTCGTTTTTCCACCGCAAATGCGTCGAACCGCGGATATTCTCATTCATATTCGCGAGCACACCTGTTAGTAAATTGAATAATGGAAGGTGAAAAGAAAGTTATCATAATTCTACAGGCGAAGCAATAAAGCTACTGTTTTCATGAAAATATTGGGGATAAAGAAACAATGTTCTATTTAATGGTGCCTAAGCTATGCGATTGTAGGTTGTCGAAATCGATACCTACTTACAAGCTACTTTTTTTTTTCTTTTTTTATGTTTGGCCCTCCAAAATGACTCTACTCTGCCTGATGGAAAGCATAAGCAGAATACAAGAGTGGTGGTCACCATACTCATTGCGAATGCAGACAATGCAGCATGGCGACCCACACCATGGCGGCCTAGTGATGCTTCTGCATCTTTTAGTCTAGTCAACAAGAATGGAACTTGTTGAATGACTATTTGGGCCTCCGGTATCGCACTCACCAACGAAACACGACAGTTACATTTTTTGGTGAGAGTACAACGCAAAAGTTGTAGTATTTCTGATTAGAATTACTGTCTATAATTTAGGTATGATACATTTTGTCAGTTATGTTTCTTGTTTTCTTTTAATAGTACAGAGGCTTTTTTTTCTCGAAGTCTGTAGTATTGAACCATCAAATTTCACCTGCATGGATTGCGTAGTAGTTTAAGGTACCATCTTGCTGCTTCTACTGCACTGAGTGCTATGAGTTCGATAACAAAAGAGCTCTAACACATATATATAAAGGTACAGTGTTACTTTTAGTACCTACACTACATATAACTGTAATGTAAACAGATTACTGATTATTAGTAGGTAGTATACATGCATTTTTTTCTTATCAAGATCTTATTTTCAAATCCATAATGATCATATTCTGTAAAGATCTCTGGGTGGTAAAAGAACACACATTAGATTGTTTCAGGTAAAACATATCCGTAGTTACCATTTTTTTAGCGTTTATTCTATCTGTATGCCTGTAGTCTATACTAATATTATTAAAAAGGTAAGGTTTGTGACTTTATTGGGGTAATCTCCGAATCTACTGAACCGATTTAGAAAATTGATTTACTAATAGAAAGCTAAATTTGTAAGCGTCATATATAAAAACCAGAAAAATGATTACCGCGATATTCGACATACACGCAGGCAGAGCATGGGTAAAAACTAGTCACAAATTATTTTACTATGGACCTACCTATAAGTATACACCTTGAGAACTCTCTCTTCTGTCTCGGGACCCTGACAACTCACTATAATAGTTGGAAAACACCTAACATAATCGATTGGATTGCTCTGATTCCAACTAACATGCACTAAATTCTTCAAAAGCTTCTACAAATGTTCTTGCCACTAAGTTACAGTTTTACAAGTATAGTTTTCAAATTGACGTATTTAATGACAGTTAAAAAAGTAGCAAAACAATAACACATTTGAAAGCGTAACTAAATTGGCAAATTATTGTGTTACAGATATTTCTACTTAAAAAAGACTTATGATTTTACTGATAATAATTTCTAAATGCATTTCTTTACTGCGAACTCCATTATGGAAATAGCGGTTCCATTTTTTACGACAATTTCTTTGAGACTGCCTTATTTAAGTTGCACAATATTTACATATTTATAACGGTGTTGGCGAAAGGACCTTGTAAAAAAGTGCTTTACATTTGGGCTCTACTTTTTACCGATTTGGGCCAATAGTTTTACAACCAATTTTGCCTAAGTAAATAAAGACATTTTTATATGGCACACTAAAATTTTGCATTAAAAAGTTTACCGTTAGTCGTATGATTTTATTTGTAAGTTGTACTGAATGATGTTACTACTCTTAGTTTAAAATGAGGAGACAGTAGTGATAACGCAAGCTTATGAAATTTGCTGTCTGTTTGTGTCTATCTATAACTTATAGTTTCCATATGTAGAGTCTTATGAGACAAATTCTCTTGTAATATTGACTAATATTTTGTTCTGACCACGTTATGATGCCGCTATTCCTATATATGAACTGACTCGTTGGTCTCGCGGTTGGCGTGTGCGACTGCTGATCATGAGGTCTTGTGTTCGATTCCCGGGTCGGACCAAATGTTTGTATGATCTACAAATATTTGTTTCGGAGTTTGGGTGTTGTATGTATTTACAAAAAAAAAGTATATATGTATTTGTATCAGTTGTCTGGTACCCATAACACAAGCTCTGCTTAGCTTGGGACTAGATGGCGTTGTGTGTTAGATGTCCGAAATATTTATTTATTATTTAACTTGGCTAGGGGGCTGCTGACTTAAGTGGATTTAATTTTTAGCTAATAGTAAAGCAATATTAGGATTAAAAAAAATAGAAAATATATTTTTATCAATATTATTCTTAACATATTCACCTTTCGAGACTTCTATTACTACATTGTTGTTGCAATCTTGTTCAAAACTAATGTGATAATCTCATATTACATTTTTACCGTGTAACAGTAATAATTATTGTAACAATAATTTAGCTTGAAAAATAATAAAAAGAAAAATAATAATAAATATCGAATAATAACAAGAAATCGGTCGTCGAATTACTTACAAATGTGGTGAATGCCGCTCTGGCTCGTTCCTGGTGCAGAGGATGTCTGTTGCTATCCAGCGGGGCAACGCTGCAAGTTTCATGGGCACTTTTGCGCCTAGAGTGATCTAGGGTTATGTACATGAATTATTTGGTTATGTTTGATTGTTTTTAAATATTTGTATTTTAATGTGACTAATAGGATAATATAAAATAATAAGTATTATTATTCCATTAAAACTTTACAGAAATTTAAGATTAAATAAAGTCTCCGTCAAACTATTGTCCTAACTTCCAGCTCCTTATAACGACACTTTCATAATTCGTAAAACATCAACCCTCGAAAGCGACACGAACTTACCAACTCAACCCTCTTTCCTCAATCGTAAATCATAACAAACATCTTGCCTAACCCTTCGGTTACCGTCGGGCCAGTTCGCTGGCACCCAAGTGCTGTTAATTGGCGACCGGTTGGGGAAATTGGTCCGCTGTACTTGCTTCCGTGAGTTAATGACTAGCCGCCCAGTGGATGGACGCCGAAACCCATTTAGGCGTGTGCAATTTGCGTATGTGCAGTGGGGGGTTAGCCGGGCGGATTTGGTGACGTAGTTATAAGGTAAATGCTCTAAGATTGTTTGGGTATAGCGGACTATATTAGAGCATGGTCGAATGGTTCCGCTGTGAGTGGCTCACCACACATTTACGTAAGTTAGAATGAGGCAGCTTACGTCCATTCTATGCTTAGGAAGGGTTCACGGTTATTGTTGATTTAAAGTAACGAATATTGTTTTAAATAAATAATCGCTTGGAATTGGATATACGTTTACGCCGAAGTGTTATTTTGAATGACACTTCGGTAAAAACATTCAGTGTCTAATTTTTTTCCGTGCATAATAATATCAATCTTCCTATACATAAATAAAATTAAAAAGCTTTTTAAAAACAAGCTTTTACTGGAATGCATCGAGACGAATCAAACGAGTCCAAACTCGATGATGTTGCGACATTTCTTTACAGAGTTCCTATGGCCACCTTCGAGTTCCAGCATCAGATCAGCTCCATGTCATTATAATATTGTATTGTCACGCTGTATACATATGCTTGCAAAATGTCAGCAAATCGGTTGAAGATATCTGCTTCGAAATTGAGTTGCAAGATTCCACCAGAACATACAAGCATACATACATACATTGCAAGTTAATAAAAAGCTTGTAAAAAGTGGCCGCAAGTAGGGGTTCCCTGTTAAAGACAGATTAAAGTGAAATTCTTTAATTATTACCGTTCTAAAAACTACCGTCGGTATTTTGAGAATGGACGCAGCAACCTTGCAGCGGGATCTCGTACTATTAGTACCATCGCTGAAAAGTTACAGATATTGCCATATGCCTTACAATTCCCGGACTTATACTAAAAGTTACACTGGTATTGGTACTAGTAATCTGGTAGAAATGTCTAGTATGTTTACGTACTTATATATCTATTATCTGATCACGTTAATTCCCGACCCTGGACACATCATAATTTTATAATTTTATTTTTTTGTAGCCTATTTATGGTTAGGTATTCGTGAAATAAAAATTTCATATTTCTCAGGTAGGTAACCATACAAAAAATTTCATAATTAAACATATTTTTTTGTATTTTTTTCACACAGAAGTGTAAGAAACCAGTAGCATTCATACAGCCAAGGGTATTTTTATAACTCGGTTTAGTTACGGGTGTTACGCAAACAATAATTTCGGGTCATTTTATTGCTTTTGCCTTTTATCTTGCCGTCTTTCGGTTGTTTACCTACTCACTTTCTTTACGTTTTAAACCACGCCGACATCTTGTTGTGTATGGATTATATTGTTTTAAAGAACCGTCATAAATTGATAGACATGGTTTTTAGAACATTATTGCCTGTTTTAAAATTTTAGGCTTACCTGGAATCTTCTTTAAACTAGCAGTGTAATGTTTGATTGCAATGCTTTTCATCGCAATTCGAAATCGTATTACATAACTATAAATTCTCAAAATTTTAAAAAACCTCCGATTTAATAACCTGAGTTCCCTTTAAAAACTAAAAAAACACGTTATGCGCTTTCATTTGAGACCCTACTCGATGATATTTTTGCAGATATTCGGTTACTCTTCCGCACTTTCACCCCCATAACTTTTAAAAAGCTCAACCGATTGTCATGAAACATGTCTAAGAACACTCGCACGTAACTCACCTTTCATACAAAAAAAAACTAAATTGAAATTGCTTCATCCGTTAGGGAGCTACGGTGCCACAGACAGACAGACACACAGACACGTAAACTTATAACACCCCTCTTTTTGGTTGGGGGTTCAAAATAGTTTAGGCCATAAGATTTGAGTCAGGTAATCCAGTAATTTGTGTTCCTGACTGCTAAGCCAGTGGTTTGACTTCGACTCCCACCCTGGACAAATCTTTGTTTGATGAACATGATCATGTGATGTTGTTCTCTGTCTGCGTGTAATTTTTTTATCCATAATAATAATGTATTTAGAAATATATAACTTTTGACTGCGGCTCCGCCAGCGTGTATGTCGGTTATCGCGGTGTAGAGTAGCCTATGTTCTTCATCAAGGATTAAGGTATTTCCATGCCAAATTTAATTTAAATCAGTGCAGCAGTTTTTTTCGTGAAAGCGTAACAGACAGGCAGATAGACATAGAAAGAGATGTGATCATATAATCAGCAGTATGGTTATCTGATTACATACTTTGCCTAGTTTGGGATCAGATGACTGTATGCGATGCATGTGGATATTAAATTATTATAAAACAGTTTGTCTTGTCAGTCTGGTACTAAACCCAATCCCAGATGTTTTTTAAAATTTAATATCAGCGTCTATTGATTTCAAAAATAGATAAAAAATTAATGTATAATGGGGTTTGTCGTAAGTTTTTTAAGGTAACTGTCAGTTTACATAATCAGTACGACTGTTCGCCAACTTACTAACATAACAAAATAAATAAATAAATATTTCGGACATCCAACACACAACGCCATCTAGTCCCAAGCTAAGCAGAGCTTGTGTTATGGGTACTAGACAACTGATTTAAATACAAAAATATACCTTTTTTTGTAAATACACACATCAAAAGTGTCTAGGGATCAACATATGTGTCTAGGGATCAACATATATTTTTGGAATAACTTTTCTCCTGATTGATATTCATTAAAATTTTCTTTAAGGATTCATCAAATAAAGTGTTTTCGTTTGTCACGGTAACGATAAACCAAGTCACCTTTGCATTAATAAAGAAATTTGCCATTTTCCTAATAAAGGGATTTTTGACATTTGAACCACTAACATTAAAGTTCGAAAAAAAGACTGAAATAACAGTTTTCCTTAAAATTTTATTAGGTAACTTAAACAATTAATAATCCGTGTTTCTACCGCGAACACTAACAACACAAGAATCGGTTTGGCATACTCAAAATGAATGGCCGCCCATCTTCGTTGCAACAACAAAAAAAGGTCTTCTTGCGACTGGATACCCTCCATATTCGGCAGAGCTCTTCTCTGTAGCATATCCCATGCATGCTCAATCGGGTTCAAGTCTGGCGACTGAGCAGGCCAGGGCCAAAGCCACATCTCAATCTCAAGAAATCCGCATAAAAATGCTTGATCCCTAGACACTTTTGATGTGTGTACATACATATTATACATAGAAAACATCCAAACTCCGAAACAAATATTTGTAGATCATACAAACATTTGGTCCGACCCTCAAGCACAGCAGTCGCATACGCTCCCACTGCGCCACCGAGGCAGTCAATATATAGTCTATGTTGTTGTCTTTGTAAGCTTCTATGTTATCTATGTCTTTTTCTGTTCTAAGATGGCTGACTGGAACATTGTGTTGTAAGACTGCGCTTAGTTCTTTATAAGTAGAGCATAATAATATCATCAAAGCACTGGCGTCTCATTTCCTAACAGTGAGGATTATTACCGTCGTGCCATTAGTATTGGACAGTTTGTCTCGTCAGTATAATGCCAATCCCAATCCCATATGTGTTTATAACGATTTCATATCAGTTTTCACTTTCACAGTTTCAAAAAGAGATCATTAATTTAAAAAGGGGGTTATTCTAGTGTCGCAACTTTTTTAAGTCTGTCAACTGTCAGTCACAATCACTGTATGACTGTTTGCCAATTTACTGACATAACAAAAGTAACATAAACTAATTCCTTACATCACACATCATCAGATCATCAGCCTTTAACAGTCCACTGCTGGATATAGGCCTCTCCGTAAAAAGGAGCCAAGCTGATCCGACGGGTTTATGTAAGGTTTGTTTTAAGTATACCTTCTCTTTGCACTAATGTTTAACTGCACGTTTGGCCTAGTGGTTTAACGATCACCACGTCGTTCCCTACTTCGCCAAGTCGTGGGTTCAAATCCCACGTAGGACAACACATTGTGTGATCCACAAATTGTTGTTCTGAATCTGGGTGTTCTTTGTGTCCGTTTCATGTACGTTTGTAAAGTCCCATTGTGCGGGAGTGGTATTTAAAAAAAAAAAAAAAAAGTTGCCCTGCGTTTTTTGCTCACTTAGTCACCTCTAACGACACCATTAGGATGTATAGGGGTGATGACACTCTGTGTTTTAAATCTGTCAATACACAGAGATGAGAGAGAGAGAGGGAGAGACCAATGAGTGTAAAAGTACAAGAAAAACATACTATTGTTATGGTATTAGAAGCGAAGGAATTATTTGACTACCAGCTATTGTCACCGTATTGTAGGTACAAGTGGTCTGGTCTGGTCTTTAAGTACAGCTCCCCCCTCCCTGGACGTCAACGGGAGGTGCACTGAAAGAGTAAAAAATCCTTAAAAGAATTGGATTGCGTCAACAATGAATATGTCATTTTCTCAAGAGTTCCGTTGTCTATCTCTGAAATAAGACCATATCGGAATTAACCCCGTTCTATCAAAAATAATTTAAATTTAAAGATAAAATAATTTTGCAACTTCGTCTGATGAAAGACTGTCGGTGCGTCACGTGTGTGCCGAGGCATCGTTTTCCTACGGTTGCAATTGCGTCGATTTAGGATACACAACATAGATAATTATTTCATTTTTGGAATCAATCGAAATATTGTTCGGACAGATTAACCTTAATAATAATAATAAAAAATCTTCTTATTGTACACCAGATTAATTAAAAAGATAACTGAGGAAGTACAAGTGGCTGCCTTATAGCTCAGAGACTATATCTTACAAACAATATGTGGGTATACACCTTCTGGACTTACGTATTTGTTTGATAAATATGTATTTACCAATATTTTCATTAATTTTACTTTCTGCAATTCTAAAATGTTAGTTTCCTACAGTTATACAAATAAATTTTAAGTACGTGTTTAAAATTATTTACATCAAAAGTTATAAGTTTCCATATGATAAAATACGTCGTGGAAGCCGTTTTGTTAATCACGTTCTCTGAATAGCTACGAAGAACATTCACGTGTAAAGGCCGGAGTTTTTCATCAATACATTTATTCGATTCATTAGTCGATTGAAATGTTTCACAGAAATTTATTTTTTCCCAGTTTTGGACGGAAGGAACGAAATAAATATTAATAATAAGAGGGTTTGCCTACAAAATTACGCAGAGGAGACGCAGCGTGTTGACGACTCCTAATTTGACGTAATTTGCATAGATTATGCCGGTTCGTTGAGTGCCAATCTTTTTAAGTGGCTTCTTCTACTCATTTTGTGTTCCTGCCGCGGCCCAATAAGGAATTTATTATATCCAAGTGCTTTCTTTGCGAATATTTTATGTGTTTCATACTTCCCGTCCCCTATTTTTTTATAATACAGAATGAAAAACATTACTTTTTTACAATTGTATCAGATTTGTTTTTAAGGTAACTTTCTAGCATTAAAAGGTAAATATGATCAGTTTTGTTTCAAACAGATTTATTTTCATATATTTTTAGTCATTTCCTTTAAAACTAAAATGTATAGTATATACTAACTATGAATGTATAGTAAACAAAAATATGACCCACAACATCTCGAGAAACGAAGAAAGGTTTTTTTTTTTTTTTTTTTATGTTTGGCCCGCCAAAATGACTCTACTCTGCCTGATGGAAAGCATTAGCAGAATCCAAGAGTGGTGGTCACCATACTCATTGCGAATGCAGACAATGCAGTATGGCGACCCACACTATGCCGGCCTAGTGATGCTGCTGCATCTTTTAGTCTAGTCAACAAGTATGGAACTTGTTGACTAGACTAATTGGGCCTCCATATTGTTTATCTTATCCCCGATCGGTAACTTGTAAAACTAAATTTGCTCAACGATTTGGTAATTTTATTACCCCTTTTGTATATATACTAACTATAGAGTATATGGCATATACTGAGTAGATCTTATCAGTAGTACTCTTAATTTTAGATTTATTAATTTACATAAAAAATTAAAGTACTTTTGTTCTGGAATTGAAATCGATTCAAAATAATTTTGTTTAAATGAAGTATGAAAGACTGCAGCTAAATATTATTTTCTACTAGTGGTTGCCAGCGGCTCCGCCCGCGTACATGTCGGTTATCGTGGCAAATAGTAGCCTATGTGTTATTCTGATTTATAAGCTATATTACTGTAAAGTTTTATCCAAATCCGTTCAGTAGTTTTTGCGTGAAAGAGTAACAAACACCCATTCATTCATCCATCCATACTTACAAACTTTCGCGTTTATAATATTAGTATAGATATAATAACTGCCAAAATCACTCTACTCTGCATGGTGGAAAACATAAGTAGAATCCAAAAGTGGTGGTCAGTGGTTACAATTTAGTTGTCATGATGAATATAATAAAACTCATACTTCATTTTTTGTTCTTAGTTTTGGATACTTTCGTAAATTTTATAAATTAGAATACTATGTAATTACTACGACTATACTTGAATATAATACACAAAAATAATTTAAATTCCTTCTCAACATTAACATACTTTAAACAACAAGAAAAAGTTTAAAAAACTATACGCTGACGACATAAACACTTTTGATAAAATTTATAACACAAAAAACAAACTTAAATGACCCACAAGTTCTTGAGAAACGAAGAAAGGATATTTTTTGTCCCCGATTAGTTACTTGTAAAACTAAATTTGCTCAACGATTTGCTAATTTCATTGCCCCTTTTGTATATAATAGAATAAATATAGCTGTAAATATATATCAGTTGACAAAAGTGCAACTTAAGGAACAGGTACGTAAATGTTTATTAAAGTTAAATTATGAAGGAACGGTATCGCCTGATGGTTAGCGATTACTGCCGCCCATGGACACCTGCAACACCAGAGGCGTCACAAGTGCGTTGCCGGCCTTTGGGGGATGGGGGGGAGAGGATGGGGGATGTGGGATATTTATTTATTTATATCAACTACTCAGGGGATAGGGGAGCTGAGATAGGGGAAGAGGTTGGGATATGGGCTTCCGGTATCCTCACTCACTCGGTGAAACACAGCGCAAGCGCTAATAAAAGTGACTTACAGAAATGACCTACCTACATATTCTTATATATAAATATCAATCTCTGTTTGTTTGTCTCGCTAAATCTCGAAAACGGCTGGGTCCATTTAGCTGATTTTGGTTTTGAAATATTTGTCGTAGTCCAGGGAAGGTTTAAACGGGGAAAAATAAAAAATAACTTGAAAACCCAATGTCACGTGTACTAAGTAGCGGGCACAGCTAGTATTCATATAAATACAGACACACGTACATGCACACCCTGAAAGCCTGTATATATTTGTGAAATAAAATATAATATATTATTGTCTGTCACCCTAACCTTAATTACGAATATTTTGACACTTCATTTATTATAATCTCTTCAATAGTTTAGGCGCTATAGCGGCGCGTACAAACGTAACTGTCAAAACTATTACTCTTCCTTTTGACTTCATCGTAGTCGGATAAACACTACTGTCGAATCGTGTATCTATAAAAATCTCAACCATAAAAAATATTTTTGTCAGTTTATGATAACTGAAGCCTAAAATATGGTCTTTGGAGTGTTTTTTTACTCAATAGTCCCTATTTTTCTTTCGACCTTCATACACAACTCACATTGTAACAGCCAGGCTGGACCCCGGTCGTTACATCACCTCTATACCTACGAGTACATACTGAACGCAAAAATCACCTAATCCGGGGTCGGCCCCAGTTTGTAAGCCAACATTAACTCATGTTATTTTTCGATATTACCCGTTACAGCGACTGGGGGCGCGTAAATCAAATTTATAACCTTTTTATACAGGCATTAAAATTTTATCAGAGAGATTTCTTTTTATATTGTCCAGTTCTGTCGCCCTTTTGACTTTTGACGGGGACGCAATTTGTGTTTTCAAATATACATTTAGAGATAAAATGTTGATTTGTTTCATATTTTTAATTGACTTCAATATAGGAAGCAGTTTTCTATTTAGCTTTTTTTTTTGGAAGGACATATTTCTTGTTTGATTCAATTCAAATTTTCGGGAAAACTAACATACTCTACACACGCTACTCTTCACCAACGGAATAACTTAGACTAAAGATAATATTTATTGAGTTCTTTATAATACACTAGCTGTGCCCGCTACTTTGCAGGTACACTTGACATTTGGATTTTCAAGTTATTTCTAATTTTTCACCGTTTAAACCTTCCCTAGACCATGAAAAAAATTTCAAAACCAAAATCAGCTAAATCGGCCGAGTCGTTCTCGAGTTTCAGCGACTCAACCGAACAACAATTTGATTATATATAAGTATAAAATTTATAGAATCTATACTTATATCTATACTACTTATAATAAAAATGTAACATATCCAATTCTGTACATTAAAGATATTATAAGAAATACATTAAAGATATTTTGAAAATTTTTTTTGGAGGGCTTTCTATAATCGATACTGAAGCCAAAACTGTAATTTTTTTCATTTTTGTCGTTCTGTCTGTCTGTGCGTCTGTCTGTCTGTATCTTGGCCGCGCATCACGCCAAAACGACTGAATGGATTCAAATGAAACTTGGCATGATTTGAGTTCATACTACGAAGTAGGACATAGGATACTTTTTATCCAGAAATTCAGCACGGTTTCCTGGAGAGAGGGGATGAAAGTCAAAATATGTACTTAGTTGTAATTCAATAACACATAGTCCATTCATTCATTCTTTTTTACTAGAAAGAAAAAAAAAACAGATAACGGGAAAAGTCTTTTTTTGTCCACGACTGTACACTGCCTGTGGGAACCTGAGACAGATATGTAAATATGGCGGTACGAACTTTGCCGGGTCAGCTAGTAGAATATAACAAACTTTATTGTACACCAAATATTACAGTTTGCATCAAAAGAACATATCAATTTACATGTTTATATGTGGAGAGAAGAGGATGGGATGGGATTACAAGATTAAAATTTGTCGAATCAACACAACGATTGACCGAAAAAAACTGTTAAAAATCGTCAAACTTACAATTATAAATATTTAATGGTTTTAAAGCCAATATCATTGTTTAAATTTTATTACAGTCAAGATTTATGCGATTACTAACTCTTAGTGGTTAATAGCTAAAGAAAGTTTTAAATAAGAAAAATTCACTTAGGTACGACAAACTATAGTAACGAAATTTAAATCCATTTGTATGTTGTTACGATGTTAGAGATGTTAGAGTCTCGAAGTCTTTACTTAGCACACTGACAATAGCGACGTCTATACCTCACTTGGACACCTAAAATTGTACCAACGAACATGAAATGAAAAGGCTCTTCAGATTCGATACCTAGAACCTTCCAACCAAATGTGTTCCATGATTAAAAAACGTAATGGGTCCTAAGTGGTCACACCTGTACCCCTTTGCTACATTTAGGAAGTTCCATTTAGATTTTTGTGCGCCCGAGGCGCGTGTGTCGGGTCTTTCCGGCCCGATAGCCTGAACAATAAAACGGTGGGTCTTACCGATATCGATATGTGATGTCGTTCACTAGCCAGCGGCGGGGTTTAAGCCGCGGTTCCTGCATTGCGACGCGGATTAAAATGCTTTTTATTTTTCTGGGTAACGTAGGCTTGCTTTTATCTCAGAGGTAACGGTCGGTAAATATTTTTTTGTGCGGATATATATAATACTATAATTGTGAAACATGTTATAAAACGATTACAGTAGTACCTACTTATAGCAGAAAACATTTCTGTTTATACCCGACCATGGCGCAGCTAAAAGGAAGGTACGTTTGGTAGTCTATGTTTTTATGTTCCGTCGTAGCCACTAAACTACCGAATCGATTTAATTATTATTAATGAGGTGTCACTAGATTCGTAATAAATAATAATGGTCACTTAAGCTATATAAATTTTAACGAAAGTTTTTTTGCAGTCGTTGTAGTTTTTAACTTTCTTCTTGTTTCTAGAAGTAAAAACTTCTTTACCGTTGAGCACTTTATTGTAGGGAAAAATCTTATGGATTCGCGTCACCGACATGCTAATGTTTGATGTTGATAATTTCAATTTAAACATTATGATATTTCAAATTTTACCCACACATTAGTTTTACAAATGACATTCTAAGTTATAAGTTTTCACTTCTATCGGCAGCCCTTATGACTGCCAATTTTTTTACTTAAATTATACATGCATAGGAGTGTTAGAATATCAACATATTGGGGATAATAATAAGTCCAAAATTGAGACAAGCCGCTGTACGCTTACCACACAATATTTGTCCTGAACGCGTATCGAACCCACAATCTCTGACTCAACATTCGTAACCGCTTAATGAGACCAACACGTCTACCAATAATGATACCTTACTTGGTACCTACTAAAACAGTACGCTTAAACCGACTTAATGCTCCCTTACATCACAAATTCATATGAATTTTTAAAACCAATAAAAGAAAATTAAAAACGCATAACTGACACGGCCGGAGCACATTGCGCCTTTAGTTAATTTTCCTCCGATGTTACACACACACACTCAAACTCCTATAGACAAACGAGTCACACAAATACAAATTTATACAGTAATCACTGCTGCATTGAATATACGCCCATTCGTTCAAACAAAATTTCAAATTCAGAATACATATACTCACTGATGTGAGTTCGTCTGGCCACAAGTTTTTAATACGACCAAATAGGAATGTTGTAGGATGTATGGGTGATGTATGGGGGCTCTGTGCACCAAAAAGTAACTCATAATCACCGTGTATCAAAGCTCTTGTGTAATGAGATGCTTCCATTCAGTGCGAAACACATTTGTGACAAAGTTGGTGTGTAAATGAACATGTTTTAAATTAAAGTACCTATATTTGTAAGGATTGCATTTCCAAACCAGTAGTGGTTTAAATTTTTTAAACGTCTGTGTGTTATTCTAAGTAGTAGTAATACAAAAATAAATATAAATAATGTGATGTAGGGATAGTGTAATGTTGAAACAAAGTGACAATTATGTTTACACTCACACATTGTTCTACATTTTATCTTTTGTACCTTATTGTAAGTTTACATCTGTATCTTCTTTTACTAACGCGTGACTACGGCTTTTCAAACTTCTTTCATACTTTTTCAACGTCGTTTTTTGTCGTAGTTGGGTTTCGTATTTTAATATTTTTTAGTAGTGTGTAATTTGTCAAATTTCAATTCAATTTGTTCAATATGTCCTAGTTTGGTCATTGTGTGTGTTGTGTCTTTATTCGACGGTACCGAAGACGAAGATATAATATTTTATATATAAATGAGCTTGCCAATGTGACTCTACTCTCTCTGATGGGTAGAATCCTAGAGTAACGGTCACTATACCGATTGCGTATGCAGAAAATGCTACAATGCAACATGGTGACTCTCACTATGGCGAACTCTTGAGATGGTTCTGCATCATTGGGCCTCCGATTGATGACGACCAATTGATGACATATTACACATTTTAGAGACATTTTTTTTATGTACCAGCCGATCGTAAATAAAGTTTAATAGTAGCTAAGTTAGTGAAGTACATGAACTCTATAGCGTCAAATAGTCTGAACGAGAAACTGGGTGAACTTTCAGAGTACCCCTTTGTAGAACTACGGATTTACTGCACATAATGAACATTCTAACGTGAGAGAGCCACGCTTCGGCATGAATGGGCCGGCTTGGAACCCTTTCACCTATCTCCCCCATCCCCCGCTTCCATCCCCCCCAACCCCCAAAGGTCGGCAACGCACTTGTGACGCCTCTGGTGTTGCAGGTGTCCATGGGCGGCGGTAATCGCTTACCATCAGGCGATACGTCTGCTCGTTTGCACGCCTATTACATACAAAAAAAACAAGTGAACTCTTTAGTGAATTAAAATATCATGAGAATTGCTTATTACCGCTTCTCTGTGGGATTGTGGCATGACGCCGGACGAGCTGGTCCATTTTTGTACGTGTTTCGTTAAACTGAAAGAAATCATCATGATTCACATCTTTTAATAGTGATTTTAATTTTTTTTACTATGTAACATCAGTTTTTGGATAACGAAATTTTCATTTGTAACGTAATTAAATTTCTTATAAAGCAAATAATTTCTTAATTCTTGTAGTCACCTCTATCTGCCCAAATACATTCGGAATTTCTATATATGCAACGATTCAAAAAATGAATATAGATGTGGCATATTAAGAGTAGTAAGTTTTTAATTTTATCTTACTTAACTAAAGAATAAAATAAAAAAACTTTTCTCTTCTTTACGGTTAAACGTCGAGTGCTCTGAAATCTGTTAGACTTATTTTGGTTGAATAATTGACTCGATAAGAACTAAAAATAACGCCTTTACGTACCTAGATAATAAAGTGGCGTGTGAAGGGATTTGTTATAAGACTACGATTACTATTCTTTGTAAATCGATAAAAATATCAATTCTCTGACATGGTTAATCATCGTTATTTATCATAGTTAACTAACTTTGGGTAAACTTCGCCAGACAGGCAAGTCTAAAACTACTTATTGTACTCAACTTTTTTCACAAAATATAATGGCAGTCAATAGTTTAAAATATTGCATGACACAATTGCACTGTTGTCTAGTGGTTTAAGTACCACTCCGTTTATTAATGCGCTGAGTGTCGTGGGTTCAGTTGTTGTTCTGAATCTGGGTGTTCTTTGTGTCATGTGTGTTCATTTCATGTTGTTTGTGGCGTAAGTAACCCGCGACACAGGATATTTTTTTGATGCGGAAGTTGTCTCTTAAAAATATAAAATAATATCTGTAGCTTGCACACGTCTTTCTTGTACTTTGATGAACTTAATACTCAGAGTATTCTCTTCTAATCGGCCTTTTAGATGAAAACTTTTAAAATATCGATCGACATTTTAAAAATCAGCCACATCCACGTATTCGGTATCCAGGTGTTGTTTGAGGAGTGTCGTAACCGCGGCTCGGGGAGGGAGATGGCTGCAATCAGCTAACCGGATCAGCTTGGACGCAAACACAATTGATAGCACCCGCTACGCACCGCTATGCTAATGCCTGTCAATTTAGTTTCCTATATTCGGTTTGAAGTGACGCCAGTTTTTGTATGTATATATTCTTCTACCCTCCATGTGTAATTTTTCAATCTCATAAATGTCTCACCCTCAAAGTTTAGCCGTTTAAAAACACACATACCTAGATGTTGTTTTATTCAAAAGTAGGGACTACAATTTTGACAATATTTGTATAATCATATTTAACACAATAACTTTATTATCTATACTAACATTTAATGCGAAAGTTTGTAAGTATGTATGGATGGCTCGATGGATGGATGGATGGATGTTTGTTACTCTTTCACGCAACAACTACTGAACGGATTTGGATGAAACTTTACAGTAATATAGCTTACCTATATATCAGAATAACACACTACTATTTGCCGCGATAACCGACGTACACGCAGGTGAAGCCGCGGGCAATCACTAGTAATGTCATAGTTAAGTAAAACTAAAAACCACACAGAATCGAATTATAATTTTCCACCTATCTTTATGAAATTCAAGGTATCTTAGTGACTACTGAAGGAGTCCAGCTTCTACATCTTAGTTCAATATCAGCCACAAGATGCCAAATTAAGGTGTTGTCATTCAAATTTCATCCTTCTTTCCTTTCCAAAAAGTTCTATCTCAATATGACGCTTAAGGCAGTTTCACCACGTACTGATAAAGTCCCTGATAGACTATTTTGAACTTATCTGCCAGATAACCACAGATTTCGGTCTCACAAGTCTAAGTATAGAGACAAACCAACCGTGCAGTCATATATATTACTAGTTGTTGCCCGCGGCTCCGCCCGCGTGTATGTCGGTTATCGCTGCAAATAGTAGCTTATGTATTATTCTGATGTATTAGCTATATTAGTGTAAAGTATCAACCAAATCCGTTCAGTAGTTTTTGCGTGAAAGAGTAACAAACATACATCCATTCATACATACTTAAAAACTTTCGCGTTTATAATACATATTAGTAGGATGTCAGATAACTATGTGAAACTTTACCAGGAACTGGTGAAACCCGCCTCGCCTACTAGGCTATACTTATTAGAAGGAATTCAAACTTGTGTTTTAAGATTTAGTTATTTAATTAATTAGTTTGCTAACAGTGAATTTGTGTAATAATGATAATAATATTACATACAAACAAACAGGTAAATGTTCTAAATACTTATATTTTTTTCGAGTGGTAGAACATTGATCCTTCCGGTAGCGTGCAGTGGAAAAGACTACCGCAGCAAATACACTATATTCATAGATTGATTGGTTAATTGAACATATTTGCCATAGAAATATCTACTATATGCTTACATCAGATTAAGTTGGTCATATCAACCATTATTTCGAGAAACGTTGTCGAAGATGTTTTGTTTCTTCCATGTACACAATGTCTAACAAACTCTTAGATATACTCCTGCATAAAGTAAATCAACAATACAGACAAGATTTTTTATGAATGCTTTGTATAAAGTGCATTGTTTATGAGTAGCACAGTCAATACAACAATGACACGTGTTTGGCACATTGCGCTCGTCTTTGAACTGATGCTGCTACCGTGTAGACACAAACACAAACTGATTGGCTTCATCATTCCTTTTTCAAGTTGTTTGCTTTCAAGAACAATGATATTTTATTTCTGTCCGTCTGTATTCAAATCTCTATGTTGATGTCATTTCTTCAGTTTTCAAATTCTGTCTTATACCTAGAAGTTCGTTTCTTCGGTTCCTCAAATTCTGTTTTATAATGCAAACGAGTAATAATAGCCTAATAATAACCGTAGGTATGTAACTAAAAATTTACGAAGATAAGTTTTGCATAATTTTATCCCTTTTTTGAGTTATGAGATAATTCTCACATGCTTGAAAACTGGAGAAATCACAATTAGTACTAGTAATAAGGGTCTTGATTTGATTTGTTTTTCATACAGTTATATTTTACTTTTATCTTTCTCACAATAATATATTTATAATTCCTTTTTTTTTTTATTCTTTTTTAAAAAGACAATTCCCACACTAGGAATACATCCTGTGTCGCGGGGGACTTTACAAACATACATGAAACGGACACAAAGGACACCCAGACTCAGAACAACAATTTGTGGATCACACAAAGTGTTGTCCTACGTGGGATTTGAATCCACGACACTTGACGAAGTAGGAAACGGCGTGGTGACCGTTAAACCACTAGGCCAAACGTGCAGTGCAATAATAGAGTAATCAAGCAACCAAAGGCTCTCAAATAACAACTCCATAGCGAGGTGATGATTAAAGTGAAGTAAGGTAATTGTTTTATAATAAAATACTTTGTTAATTTCTCAGAATGCTTCTTTATCTCGACATATCTAGATACATATATACATTTAGATTATATATTGCCAAATGGCAAACATTTATTGTACATTTAGTTCTTTAAATAAATACCCTTTTACAATATTTACAATAATACATTTTGTCTTTCTTAGCTACTAAAGTAATCAGTCGTTTCTCGAAGAATATTAAAATTTTACATTACAAATAATACGGTTAGAATACGAAATAATTATCTTGATAAGCTTGAACACATCTGCAATAAAAGTAACAAATAATATAATCTATCAACATTTACTTCTAGTCTAAACTCTAAACTAGAATCTAACAATAAATATCTGATATAAAGCAAATTATCTTTTATTTCTATATTATGTACAAGCTCATTGGTTTATCACATTTCAACAAATCCGACAGAACGGATGTATAACTACATAATAATAGCACTAAAATGTCAATATGGTCGCCAAACTGATTTATGTGTTGGTATTGCGTTATTTGAAATTTTCGTTGATGTTGGGCTAGTTGAGAGTACTCTCGAACTGCGCTGTGAAGGTGCTTTCAATTCATTTTTTACCCTTGGTCTATCAGCCACCGTAGAATCAGCGGCTTGTACTCTTTTCATCTCTTGCAGTTCTACATTTGCTGGCCGCGTTGGATGAAAAGCAGATTTAACAACTTCAATAGGTTCTTCGTCAGATTCATCCGTGATAGTCGCATCGTGAATGGAATTTACTTCAGATTTTGAATCAGCTTTTGACCTGTCTGGACTACCGTTGATTACACTTCTCGGGCTTCCACTTTGTCGACTACTCGTTGGCGATAACCTTGAGCTCGAAGTGTCAATCGACATATTATGTTGTAGCTGTCTCAGTGCATCATAGGGGTTAATTCCATTCTTCAAAGATAGTTCCGGTGGTAATGTTTTCATTGTGAGATCTGCTGGATGAGGCGGGAAGGATAATAGACCATTTGGTGGTAAGAAGGCGGCGGGAGGAGGAATGAGTCCACCTGGTGGTAGATTTGTGATCGGTGAGAATGGAAATAGATCCGCTCCTGGCAGCGTGACTGGTGGCGTGGTGATAGGGCCTGCTCCTCCTATTAACAAAAAAGATAAATATTTATTGCTCAAGTTTTGAAATATCGAAACTTTTTATTTGTGTCTATTATAATCAACTTAAAGTAACGTTGCTCTTACAAGCTTCATAAATACCAAATGGTTGTTAGACATGAAGCTGTAAAAACTATCTGAGTGCAGCTCCGACGGGAGCTGATTTGCTAACATGACGTAATATGAAAGACGAGCCCCCGGGGATAGCCCGCGGCGCACGGGCACTCCGTCTATTCCCTGAACAACGGGGGTGCATAATCGTACTAAGGATAATGTACAATCTGTAGGCGTTTAAAGGCGGCATCACCGAAAGGGATGTTTTTTTAGCGCGATATTGGGAGGGTGAGGGTGCAATATTTATTTATCCGTACACGAAGTAGTTCTTTGCAACGAACACGACATTCCATCGTAATTTTGCACTAAACTAGAGCTTCTGTGTCAAGGCATGTTTTTCAGCGTATTATTATTGAGGCACATCACGTGCATAGGAATAGACGCGTGTGGGTTTCACAAAGCGAGAGCATCGCGATAAGGAAGCACACCTCTATCTCCATACACGTTGAACAAAGAGGGCTCGAATTGTGAAATTTTCATTTGCAGCTGTGTTCAAAAAATTCTTTCGGAAAGCTTTGATTCTCGATAACGTATAAGAGAAGTTCTCGTGTAAAAAGGACACGATGCAGGTGCAGATTGGGCCACAAAGAGCTCGGAGGTGGTGCTACGTTCGTTCCTCTTTTGCACTTTTTCTGTTTAGCAGCAGTGGCAGTGCGCAGACCACTTTAAAAGGCAACAGGGTGGGAGGGGACGTAACTAGGGGGTAATTTGGCGAGGAGGGGGCCAATATCGGCGTCGCGCCCGGTTGAGGTGATTTCTGATCGTTAAATTTGATTTTGTATGCTGTGAGCTCTAATTTTTAATAAGAATTGATTTACTAAACAAAAAAGAACACATACGAAAGTGTATGAAATGAAATTCATTTTAAATTGTGTCTTTACGATAAAATTCCAAAGTAGGCACTTGATCAAATGCAGAGAAGTTAAAGCAGTAAATATAAATCAATTAAATGTTACGTTGTCAAAGCAGCTAAGTCTCACGTTTATACGCGTCCGCCTACATAGGTTTGATAAAAGTCTCTAGGTGTTTGAGTACATCGCTTCTCGCATTTCAGCGTCGGAAACAAAAAGTAGCTGGTGGCGCGGTCGCCTACATTGGAATAAAATTGACTCCACACTCTCTCGAACGTGAAGGCAGAGCTTTTTTGTACGTTTAGTGAGCACCCCCTACTTGCCCCCGTGTACCGTGGCGGACTTCAGCGGGTGGTTTTGCTTCGGTCAGTCCGGTGTTGTTTTGCAGAGTTCAAGAGTCGCTTCTTTTATTTGAGCCGCTTTTGTACGGCCTTGAGGGGCGGTACTATTGCCAGCTACATGTGTTTGAGTGCTGTTTGCTAAATCGGGAATGTTTAATTTAAAAAATACTGTCATTTTGGACT
Organism: Diaphora mendica; assembly: GCA_949125395.1. Classification (NCBI taxonomy): domain Eukaryota; kingdom Metazoa; phylum Arthropoda; class Insecta; order Lepidoptera; family Erebidae; genus Diaphora; species Diaphora mendica. The sequence goes on from OX421327.1 coordinate 9,182,684, forward strand.
GAATTCAATAGAATTAGAAATTTTAATGAAAATCAATGTTCGATAACATCATGTAGGTACATAGTCTAAAGGCTAAAGCGGAAATATGTAGACTATCACCTGTTTATATTACTTAAAACATGTTGAAAATACAATACCTTTTATTAGGCCAGCGGCCTGATCTCGCATTTGTGGGGGTCTGAAGTAGTCTGCCCAAGCGTAGTTTATATATGCTGCATCCAGCCAACCGGGGTTTAGCAGGAATGGACTAAAAGCACCAGGGTGACCATAACCATAATCTAGAACAAAAAAAGACAAATTGTAGTGTCTGCCTAATGGCAATAATTCAAGTAGGTATACTTAATTATAAATGGAAAGCGATCTACAAATGCTTTTAAATAAATTTTCAAAGTTTTTATACTTTGTAGGTACGGTAATTTATGTCAGTTGAAAAGTGAAATTTGAAACAAGTTGGTTGTAGACTGAAACTCATCAGGTCTAGCCAAATCACTAATCGAGTTGACCGACGATCATAAATAGTAGCCATAGTACATATCTACGCAATGGCATTTGAACTCCATCGTTAGTAACGTCTTGAGCCATGTCCGCAACTAGTAAAGTCACAAAGGGTGGCCGTAAAGGCGGCGACATACGGCCCGCGCACTGTTTACCACCCGACGACTATAACAAGGGTCTGTATACAATACGAGTTGGTTTACTACTGCAGTTAGACGGCTCCTCTGTACCATACGATTTTACGACTTTCCAACGTCACGTTGCCTTTCGCCTTTCATGGCGATTTTTTGTTTGTTTAATCGATACTGAAGACGTCGTCTGCAACTATTTTCGGCTGTTTTACTACATATTTAATCCAATAGAGACAGACCAATTGATGAGATCAGGTGTAACGTTTTTATTACGAGATTAAACTGTTTACGAGCACTTCATCTACTTTGTTTTGAACTTTGTATACGCGGTACTTCTTAGACTCTTTATTAGAAGTTTGTTGTTGCGAGTTTTGTTTGTCTATCAAAATTTTATCGCAAGCTAAACATTCCATGCGATGATCCACTCTTTTCATAGATGATGTCGTTTATCGCTCACTAAATGTTTACGGAACAATTAGTTTATTTACGTGAACCGTACCCCTTCAGAGAGATTAGCGAGTGTTTCGTGAGAGCGCTTCACAGATCGCGGGTATTTTAAATTAAGAACTTGATGGATGGCCCGTCGCGCTGTCACGCGGCTATCCGGAGCGAACCGAGGAGTTCCAACATCATGGAACAATAATAAGTTAAATGTGGAACTCGGAAACGGGCCGCTCCATTTGTTAATGCCAGTATTCAATTAAATTCACTTCCCCGACCCTTTCATATACGGGGCTCTGAATATTAACGCGGCAAAGAGAGCATTTCTAATGTTCAGAAGTGCCATGTGATTACTGAGAACTTGAGTTAATATTAATCGTGGTAAGTGGGAACATTAACTCGCTTATTTATTTATGAGGAACGCTTTCTAAAGTGAAGAACTAGAATTGCAAAGATATTTTGAATTAGGTCGTATAAATAGTTGAATGTACGTGAACGTGCTATTTCACGATCCGTTCATCCGAACGTGAATTCCAAACGAAAATACTGCATCGCGTTATAGTGGGCAAGTTTTCTGTATAAATCTATAAAGTTATTTCTGCGTCCGTTAATCACCGCGTCCTAAAATTGTACATTGGTTAGAAGAATGTGGCCCGTCTCGTATCAAAAGTGGTCGCGACCGAATTCGTACCGCTTGAGACAATAAACGGATGATGCGAGGCATAAGTGTCAAAATGAGCATTAAATATCTCGGACGAGATGAGATGCGAGCGGTGTCACTCGTAAATTGCTGTTAAGGAGTCGTCGTCTTTAATAAATGGAATCAGAGTTATGGCTCATAATTTGGACGGGGTGGAGACGATGTCCCCCAACTAACACCGCATTTATAATGTCTTTGCTTAATAGTCCACTTTATTGTTGATTTATGCATCTATATGTACATAAAAGTGTATATGCGGGTATTATCTTAAGAACAAAACTAAATAATTTCATTTAAGTCTCGGTATCTTTGATTTAATGTAGATGATTAAATCGGAACCAATATTATTAGAAATTTTGTGACATTTCTGATTCTTTAATAAAATATACCTACTTTTCTGTAGAGAGAATAAACTTCCGGTATGACAAATTTTATAAAAACCTAATTGAAATCGCAGGTATAAACTAATATACCTATCATAACAATCTTGAAGTTATGTTAATAACTTTAAATAGCTAAATTTTCCATAAGCATCTTAACATCTTGGCAAAGTCCTTGGGCCTTGGTTATGAGGGTCACTGGCTGTGGATGTGCGGTATTTCAGCAGCCAACAGAGACATAAAATCCATATTTTAGAGGCACCGCGTCGGGGTGCAGGCGGGGAGATCAAACGGGAGTTTACGACGTGGACGGAGATTGTTTACATCTGTTACGCAGCCGAACCACCGTCCAACTTGGTAACCGCTGCACACCAAGTACTGATTATAAAGGTTATCAACCGCTTTTATAATGTTACTGAGTTTCCTACTGAATATTATTGAAATTCTTGTATTCGGGAAGACGAAAGAAACATTTAAGAATTTATGCAAGGAAGGATAAGTAACATAAGCCGTGAAATTATAATTTCAACTTCATTATTCGTTTTAATTTTTCAAATAATTAAGCGATCTCTAACTCATACGGACGCAGACGAATGCATACATTTCACCTATTTGAATTGCTTCATATCTGTGTACCACACTTCTCCTTTTCTACAGTTTATTTATATAGTTTTTAACCACGTGTACCTATGTATAAAGGTGGTCGAATTTATACCTTTGGGTTATTCAAAGTAAAAATAAAACTAAGCTTAGCATACGTACTTCATTCTTCAATTTGAAATTACTTTGTAGTTAAGAAATATTCTAAAATGTATAGCTGGTAATTGTATTGTAACAATTGCTTAAGTATTTCGTTTGTAAAACAGTTTTCAAATCGACTTACGTCAAATAATTCCAGCTAAATTTTAATAGTCAGTAAAACGAAATATTTATAAACTAGAGATGGATCACGTCAAAAAGGATTTATGAACATTCATAATGTATCCAAATGCAAGCTAGTTTTACTTAAATGCGTGATAATTAGAACGTTGTAACGGCCATTAAGACAGCTTCATTGATCGCTTTATTAACTTGCCTTTGAAGTTTATGAGCCAAGGATGTTAGTTTTTCCACATACTGCATTTTTATTATTGGTTGAAGTTTGGGCGCGACTGTTTGTTTACACAGTCGTCTCGGTACGTTCTAAAATAGATTTGTGGTGTCAAAACATTATGATTTCAGTTTAATTTGTACGTTCTTTTGTCTGATTAACATGTGCAAAACCTTAAATGTTTAGTCAGGGTGAGAAATAATTGTAAGAAAACGGTTGAAGACAAGAATTTAGAAAATAATGTCGCGATGGTATGTGCATGTTTAAAGGAAGAGCGAAGAGCGAATTACTTCAACATTTTATAAGGGGTCTATGAATAGCCCAGTGGCTATAGGTATCGGTTGTATATTGAAGACCTTGTCAAAACACCCGTAAATAATAATAAATGTATGAAAGACCTGAATAACTTGGAAAAGCGCGAATGTCGTTCTTTTGTCTCTGCCTATCCCGGACGAGAATAAAGCGTGAATATAGACATATTTGTAATATTGATTGTTACTGTTGTAATTTTGGACGAAACGATTTATAGTTACGTGAATTATGTTTTTTTTTTAATACAGATCGTCTAGGATTAAAATTTTAATAGATTTTCTCATCATGGAATGACGATCTTCCACACTACACAAATACCACACACAAAATGTATGTTACACACTAGTGTAAAACGATGTTCGTTGTGAACATCAATAACCATTAATAAGCTTCTGTCAAAACACGGGATTCACTTAACTTTAACTCCTTGTCCAAAATGTTCTCGTAAAAGCGCACACAATCGGTTTTATTTTTAGATGCAATCTTGGCTGTAATTCTGTGAGTAGTAAGGAGATTAAACTGAGTAGGCAATTAACGTCTTTGTGATTGACTGTTGCACACGGCTGAGAACAATCACAAAGATGCTAAATCGGTTGCGGAGATGTTCCTGTACAAAAAATACAGCCGCGATTCTGGAGTAAGCGATAGAGATTTTGCCAACGATTTATTTGGGAACGTTATGTCTCTCGACTGTTAATGATTACAAGGAGAACTGGAATATTTAAATATAGTTGCTTTACTCAAACAATAAAAGGAGTTTATTTTTATAAAGTATTTTTTTTCTATTTAGGAGGAATCAAAGTAATTTTTTGTGCTACATCGCATTCTAGCAATGCCGTAGTATACAGGTTATGAATGTAAATATAAGATATACAGTAAGTACACTAAAAATATTGTAACATTTAGTATTGTAACAAACTAGCTTTTGCCCGCAACTCCGCCCGCGTATATGTCGGTTATCGCGTTCAAAAGTTGTCTACGTCCTTCCTCAAAAATCGAAGAATCTCTATTGTAAATCTCATCCAAATCAGTTCAGCGGTTTAGCCAAGATATCGTAACAGACAGACAGAGATACTTTCGAGTTTATAATATTAGAATTGGGTAAAAAAAACTTATCTTTGGTATATATTTCGAACTTATTCTTAGAATTGGTAATCATTAAATACGAAGTCGAAGTTAAAAGTTTCACTAATTTCTCTTTATTTTTTACATGTAAGAAATTATTAATAGTAACCTGGGCTAATCTATAATATGATAATTTCTACGTAATTTGCGTATATGCGGTTTGATCTTTACTAGAAAAGTAATCATTTATAATTATTATAAAAAAAACTAAGTGTTGAAATAATATAAATTACTATAAAAAAGTTCTAAGTAAAGTGTCTAAATTAATATTACGAATTCGAAAGTAATTCTGTCTGTGTGTTACGCTTTCACAGCTAAATTTGGATAAAATTTACAATGGAGATCATTTTGAATTTTGAGGAAGAACATAGGCTACTATTTACCGTGATAACCGACACGTACACGCGGTCGGAGCCGCGGGTAAAATATAGTAATATACATCCACATATAACTTCTTGCGAACTAAGTAAGTGGGGTAAAGTTTGAACTCAATTCTAAACTTTGTTATATGGATCTCTACTAATCGGTTACAAAGATTCCCACCAAATTAATCACCTAATTTTTTTTTTCTTCCTCGCCTTTTCCCAAGATTATTTGGGCTACTAGTTCCACCCGGTTTTACCTGAAGAATATCAGTTTTTACAAGAAACTGAATTCGAAGGTTGAAACCAGTGTCAATATATTTGAGGGTACTGACATCTCAATAACGATTACCATGGATGTTCATGGCGACTGGGACCGATGGCTTAACGTGCTCTCCGAGACATGGGCGTGTGTGATTTCACCGCCAAACTTCCATACTCCGGGCTGTATGTAATAAGAATTTCATATACGAAAAACCCAATACATTACTTTGGCGCGACTCGGGAATCGAACCCGAGAACTCTGGATTGGTATTCGCATACGCTAACCGCCAGACCAAAGAGGCAGTCATATGAATTACTTAATGATAACAATTAATAATGATTTAAGGTAGGCTTGTTTTTTGATAACTAATGAAAGAATTGAAATACGAAAAGGAACAAACTTCTTCTGTATCTATTAGCAAACAAAGCTACGCAAAACTAAACAAGTTTTTTGGTGCTATGAAAATGGTGACAAAAATGTAGTTCAGTCAGTAAAAAGAGCTATTTTATGAAAATTTATTGAAACTTGATGTCACGCGAGTGTTAAAAAATATTAGATTTTAAATGGATCAGAAATAAAACTGGTTTGAATGTGGTTGAATGTTGCGGAGCCGCAAAATCGACCTCGGCTCTGTGGACTGGCGACGGGCCAAATTGAGTCGCGCACGCGCATCGATCAAATGTGTTTTGTACGAATTTCATACATTTATTGTTTCAATGATATGTAACAAATGGTAATGTAGTGATAAACTGGGAAGTGTGTCAAAAAATGATTATTTTTGGAACAATATTTGATGATATAACTAAGCTTTTTTTCATACGACAATATGATAGTGTACGATCTACTGACTTTGTTAAACTAGAGTTAGTTTGAAATGATTAATTAAATTTAGTTAAATTATAATTGTAGCATAGTCTACTTTATTACACTAATAAACTGTTTTATAAACATCGATGATAAGAAAATTAATGAATAACAAATAGGAGGTTGAAACAAAAAGAAAGTTAGAAACAAAGTTTGCTAAAAGTTGAAACATACTTTGCTTAGTTCTAGGTTCCCTGGGGCCATCGACGGTTACTTTAATAGCTTTCATGTAGCTCGCCACTTGTGAGGGAAATGTGCTGATTGTGATTGTGAGCGAGAACGACTTGCCTCGTCCACTGCGGCCCACAAATCTCAAGTCATTAAATTTCGCGACTTGGTTCTTCATGACCGCAGTGCAGTTCCTTAGTTCCGCCATCGCGTTCTCGTCATTCCCTGCCTTAATGGTGACCAAGGTGCCATCCTGCACGTCATCCAATGCTACCACTTTAAAAGCCACCGGCAGTGATTTATTGGACCTCCAATGTCCGGGAAGCGCCGAACACAATACTGCCGGTGAACCAGTCTGCACCAGTTCACCGTGACTTTGCCGGTAATACTCGTGGATATGAGAGTAGACGTCCGCCATGCTGGGGGCCGGAGGGCTCGCGTGCGGGAGGTGCATCGACTTCAGTCTACCCTCACCGAACACCGCACCGATTGACGACACGCCACTGTAGTCTCTAGATACACTTGTGTAAAAGTTTCAAAACACGCAACTGTTTAACGAACTCGCGGCGAGTGGTGTCGCGTGCGCGGAGCACTCACAAAGTTGTTTAAAGTACGGGCGCGAGACTCCGTGTGAGCCGCGGCTAACGTCTACACCACTTGTTGGGCGCGGACGGCAAGACGCCGGGCGGGGACTCGGGAAAAATAAACGGGAGGCCGTGTGACTCGATACCGCAAGCCGAAGACTTACGACGCGCTCCGAAGTTGTCGCGAAGAGACGCGTGCTCACGAGAACTGGGTTTCGACTGATGACTGTGATACGACCCGACTTTTTCCGATGGTCAATATTTTGCGTTCACGCGGTCGCCGCCCCCACCCGGGTGGTGGCCCCTACGTCTCGTAAAAAGCGGGAAGGAGACGAAGGGTGCGGGTGATGCGGTGTAGCGGTGGGAACGAGCGGGACGGCCGCGGTCGGTTTCTGCGTTTTTATAAAAATACTCGCTGGAGTGGGACGCCGTGGCACACCGCCGTCTAGTGAGAGAGGGATGGGTGGATTTTTTTGAATCACCGCGGTGACGTATCGCGAGGCGGTGGTAATTAGGCCGCGGGGCGGTGGGAAACCGCGGCCGGCGCGAAAACCTATCAACGAGCTCATGAAAAATTATGATTTTCATGTTTGGAGTCGGTGCCGCGTTCGCGGGGTGGCACTTCATTTTTATTGAAACACGCAAGGAATTTCAATGACAGGCATTTTGACTGACACTTTTAATCACGGCAAACATTTTAGGGACTATTTTTATTAAGTAACTAAATGAATGAAATTAAGTCTACATAATTTTGTGCTTATACTATCATCAGGCTAAAAATAACACTTTAACTTAAATTGCAGGTATGAAACACAAACTTTAATGAAAGTTGCTCTTTATGAACCCAATGTTTGAGCGTGTTCTAGTATGTCTTAAGTTTTATTTAAATACTTTTATTAACAGGAAATATATTGCAAAAAGCTTCGTTAAACCTGAGATAAAGAATTAATACACAAGTCGAAAAATTGTTGTGAGTAGATAATATGCGTCGCGTCCGCGTGCGGTTAGCCGCTGTGTTGCGGTGTGAGCGAGATAAAGCTAAGTGCACGTGAGACAGAGGAATAAGGAGGCGGGGCAGCAGGCGGGCCCGGGAAACTTCTGCTAAACTTTCGCGAGTTTCCCGCGCTTTCCTCGTAATGTCTCTCGACTCTACACACATCTTCGAGAGACTTTGTTACTTATCTAAATAAACTAGGTACCTAAAAAACTTATTTTTATTGAATACAATTCTTAAGAATACTAGCACCTACTCGTTTTGTTAAAGGTTTTTGAGCTTAGGCTAACCCTTCAATCGGTTCATTGATTCGCAAAATACGTCCGTTTGGATCGTATATCATACGTTATTCTGATTTTATTAAATAGTTTCTCCAATAGTTCTGAGGTGTAGTGAATTTAAAAGTGATTTGATTGGTGATAATAAAACAAATTATTATTATTAGGTGTCGAAATTAAATCAGGTAAACTCATAGATTTACCTAATTTAACAGGTAAATTCATTAGATTGTTTTAGTACCGCATTGCCTTATCAACGCCTTATCATCATAAATATTTACGACTGTTTATCTTAAACGAGGTAGACCCGAACAAACCCATTGTTTTATTCCCAAGTTATGGTTTTTATTGCTGCCAGGCAAAGGCGGCATACTTTGACGAACTTTTGTAGGTTAGTCATAGATCGTCTTTTGTCCAATGTTTCAAAACGAGGACTGTATAATTTGAAGTTTTTTGAAATTTGCGAATATAGGTACATTTAGAAATTAAAATAAATGTTTTAAGGCTTAAAATGAGAATTTTTGTAAGTAATCATTGATTTCGAAAGTGTAACTTGATTTTGTCCTACACTTACACTTATTTTTATTTCTTTAAGGTTCCATTATTATTATTTAAACGTGATATTTAAAAAAAAATGGTCAGACAAAGTCCTCGACCACCAACCACGTGTAGACTCTGCACGTGGTCGGTCTTCGTTAACATATTTTTTTAACAAATATTGTAGTTTTAAATTGCCTAATTACTTATACCTACTAGTTGTGGCTGAATCCTATCCTACAAATATTTTAAATGCGAAAGTTTGTAAGGCTGTGTGTGTGTATGTTACTCTTTCACACAAATGCTGCTGAACAGATTTGGATGAAACCTTACAGTAATATAGATTATACATCAGAATAACACATAGGCTACTATTTGCTCCGATAAACGACATACACGCGGGCGGAGCCGCGGGCAATAGCTAGTCGTCACATCACATCACACTAATCACACTAATAAATAAAGGCGAAAGTTTGTGTGTATGTTTGTTACTTCTTCACGCGCAAACGACTGAACGAATTTGGATGAAACTTTACAGTAATAAAGCTTATACATCAGAATAACACATAGGCTACTATTTGCCCTGATAACTGACACACACGCGGGCGGAGCCGCGGGCAACAGCTAGTATTTAATAAGTGAATAAGCAATTAGGTTAGTTATAGGTATAGCAATTTGAATATATAAACTACTAACTAGGTGTACCTAGCTATATCTCACTAATCTTATACTTCTTTTCGTAGTATATAAAAATGAAGTCGTTGCTGCTGTTTGTTAGCTTAGATCTTTTAAACTACTCAACGGACTGTAAATTGTAATGCAGTTTTTAACAATAGATAGAATGAAGCATATTTTAGTAGAGAAAATTCAAGAATTTCAAATACTTCCATGCGAAGCCGGACCGGGTCGCTAGTAGATTATAGTTTATACTCTCGATTGTCGACACTTGGTGGAACTATTGAAATATATTATGGAAACAAATTCACTATTACTTACTTTCCATTATATAAATAATCGATACACTCATACACAAATGTGGAATATAATATATATGTCGTTGTTTTCATATGTTGTAAGTCCAGTCTCACTTTTACAAAGTTATAGCATTTACTAACAACTTACAAAGTTACGACTTTCTTCTATTCATGTAAATCACACACTCATACACAGACTACATGTGTGTGAGTCTTGCGAGTAGTAACTAATCGAACTTCAAAAAATACAAATGGTTGATTCCATATTTTAAACTATAAGTTAGGGGTAGATTTGATACTCAAAAAAAAAAAAAATACGAATTGTCATAAAAAAAAAACAAAAAGTCTTTAGGCTCTGAGTTTATGGCTCAATGGAGCGAGCTTATCGTAATGATATCGCGACTGCTTCTTATAGGTAATCTAATTAGACTACCTATTAGAAGCAGTGGCGATTTGAGAACGATGCACAATTTCGTCAATTTCACCTTGACGAAATTGTGCATCTTTTTCAAACCGGTTCGCGCGAATATGACATTACCGTGCGTTTGCACTTAGGGCTCTGATTGCAAATTGTAATATATTTGATGTTAGTAAATATACGAAATAAGTTTTATATTAGATATGTAAAAAAAATGTGTTATGAATATTAGATATACATACCTACTTAAATATTAGGCCGACTCTTAATTTGAAAGTTTTCGTTATCGTACCCCATGTAGGTGATAAAGGTACACACATTTTTTCACCTGGGTGAATCAATTCCAAAGTGAACCACCTGAATTCGAATTATTTCCTCTGGATGATATCACCTAGGTAAAATACTTCCAACGGGAAATGAGGAAACCCAAAAGACTACTTTATTTACCCTTGTGATATCACACTCGTGAACTAAGTGGAATAAACCAAGTTTTCATGAACAAATTGTTATTTCAAATTCTAACTTCACTATAAGAATGATCGGCTTTATCATCGGAATGAAAAAGATACAAATATGTCGACTAAGAAATTGAACTATAAAAACGAATTGTAGAGCATTATCAATAAAAAATACCATAAAATTTAGAAAGCTCAAAACAAGGGCTGGTGACACTGTTCTCACAGGGAAAGACTCAATTACTGCAATAAAAATAATACTGTAGGTAAACATAAACATTGTGATCTTTGAAGTCAGCGCCGATTGCTACCGGGCGGTTTTGTGCAAGCGTACCAACTCCGGCGAACAATGCACCAGCGCACAATACCAAACCCGAATTCTAAGACTTCTCTTTATGTGAGGCCAAACATTGGCATTGCTGCATTGTATCATCTTTTGTTAGCTATTTACCGACTTTTGGGTTGCTTTCAAGGGGATGCAGTGTTAAGGCGCTCGAAGGAAAAAAATGTTCCCAATTCAAATGTTATTTTGTGAATAGATTCATCGACGGCTTACTAATAACTTAATTGAGTTTTACTATTTAGCGTAACTCGGTTGTAGTTTTGGGTTAGCTAATTTAGAAGGTTTTATAGAGATCTATTTATGCTTCGTAATTTGTGGTCTGGAAAAGGACAATAGGTAGATGGGTTAAATATTCCTTTAGAAAATTTCTTTTGCACAGATTTTTTTATACTCTAGATTGTCGAATATGTTTTCGAAATATGTTTTTGTTGAAATTAAATTCTCTTGTACTTTTATCCCACTGTTTAATATACTTAAACTTAAGAATATATTTCATACATACAAACTGACTTGTACTAAATCAATGTCCTGCCCTATGGAATTATCAAACCTTTGATAATGCTACCAATGCCTTTGGGTGAAACTCAGGTCAGATACTTTCAGTTAATAAAATGGTGAAATAAAAATACAAGAGAGTTTAATTTCAAGAATGTAGGTATTCTTTGCCTAGAGTTATGTACCTATATGGTTCTCAAACATTTAACTTTGTTGTTTGTAAAACAAATTAATGACGTAAATCCAGGTGTAATTTTTGTTTCCTCGAGTGTTTTACAACCGAGAATAACACGCAGTATAAAGAATTACAATTACATATAAATGATTACATAATCCCTGTATAATTTTTAGATAGTCTAAAATGGAAGAATAATCTTTTACCAGCCCCCCTAGTCAAGCTGCATTCTACAAACGTAAACGTTAACAGAAAACTAGTAAATTCATGATAATGGCGTCTCTCAACGCTAAGTTACATGGTCAAAACAAAATATTAGCCGATAACAATAGAGAACACGATTGTACACAGAGCGTTGTCGCAAAACACTTAGTAAGGGGTTCAGATATGAATACCTATTAGTAATGTTTAAAACCAAACGTAATATAGGTGTAATTGTAAAGACAACATTATAGTTTGTCATTTCTTGGTTTGACATTTGAAATGTCATGTCACTGTTGGATAAAAATCGATCGTGAACAGTCGAAATATTTGGGCGGGCCGTGATTTGAATTGAATTAGTTTCGATGTTCGTTAGTGTCGCCTAGTATCTGGTAAACTGATAATTATATATACACGAGTTTTGAATTCCGCCAGAACGGCACTTGTAGAACCACACGAAGAGATTAGATTTTTGGTGAATGACGGATTTCACTTCCCCCGCACTTCGGCTTGTGCTTGTATATATACCAGGACATTGTGTAGTGTATCCAGATCAGTACTGACGGCGTAAGGGGTCCCCTTCATCGCTTCGGATGTCAATGAAGCCTACACAGCTCCATGGTAAGTTTTCATGTAATATTTAAATGGTGTAACGACCAGTATGATCTGTACATCAGTGATTGATCTGTGAGTGTTTAGCTTTTATCTCTGATGGACCCGGAAGGCTATTCACTAAGGTATTCCTTCACTCCAAGCACTGGTGTACAGGATTAACTTAGCAGGATTAAATTAGCTTTTTTTAAGAACTCACTATGGACATAATGAAATACACATTTTAAATATATTAAAATACTTTGTCGATGAACAAATACATTATGATATAAAAGCTCGGGTTCTAAATTCCTTACAATAATTGCTACAAAGAGCATATGGCTACAAGCTTCACGATAATCATCCAACGGATGTGTAGACTGCCTGTCGGGTTCGATTCTGACAGTAACGATCGACTTAATTGTGAACAAATGCTCTACAGTTTTCTTATTAAAGGGTTAAAACTTTCGATTGTTTAAGGAGAAAGGAAGCAGGACTGACATTAGAATGAATTAAATGAATGTTAATGTATTTTTTTCACTAAATGATCATTCCTACTTGCTTAAATTTTAATTAGTCTAGTAGTTAGTGATTCTGGCAGCTAAGATTCCCACCTAAGATAAATAATTATATGATGAGTATGACTGTTTTTTCTGTCTGAAATCTATACTATAATATACATATATTATCTATACTAATATTATAAAGCTGCAGAGTTTGTTTGTTTGTTTGAACGCGCTAATCTCAGGAACAACTGGTCCGATTTGAAAAATTCTTTCAGTGTTAGATAGTACATTTATCGAGGAAGGCTATAGGCTATATGTCATCACGCTAAGACCAGTAGGAACGGAGCACTAATGAAGAATGTTACGAAAACGGGGGATTTTTTTTACGCTACGGGCAATAGGAGACGTAAACGACGTTGCGTGGGTCAGCTGGTTATATATACAAAGAAATAAAATTGCAGTGTCTGTTTCTAATCAACAGCTTTTCGTGCACTTCATATGAAACTTACCTCAAAAAATTTTTTTTTTTAATTTTTACCTGTTTATTTGCGGTAGGTAATCTTTGGAATGACTGCTGGACCACTTTTGACGGGGCTTTCACTACCAGGTCTAAAGCGTAACTTAACTTTTAGTTTAGTAAAAACAAAATTAAAACCAATGAACTAGTGAACAATATTCGTTTCAAATAAGAAAATATATATTTTATATCATTAGAGACAAATACTAATAAAGGTTTTGTCGTTAATAACTTATACAGACAAAGTCACGGGCCACAGCTAGTCTTTAATATGTGTGTGTTCAGTTATATAATGCTAATAGAATGAGAAATACTCTCATTCTATTAGCTCTTTGGCTACGATACAGGCGCTGCCTAGTTTGGGATCAGATAGCCATCTCTGAGATCTCTAGACGAATTTTGGATGGTACTCAGCAATCGCTTAGCTGTGTTGACACTATAATTATGCTAAAGAACTAATAGCATCGTTTTTGAAATCTCAAGAGATTTTACACGTTTAACAACTACTAATAACGTTTTACGATACATAATACCCTTTTCTTTAAAATGTACCTATAATAGTTTCTCGAATTAAAACGTATCATGAAAAAATATCGTTACACAATTACAATAGCACTAAATCGATTTAGTGCTTGAATTGTCTCATGCTGTGTTGTAGCACAATCATTCCGCAGTGTTGCTAAACGTTCGGCGTACACAAAGGAGTAAGGGCTCTCAGCCCTTAAGTACGTACATACATACGTGAACCAAACGTAACTACGTAATTGGCCACTTGAATTTTAAGAGAAACCTTTCCGGTTTATCTATAGACATATGAAAGAAATAGACTTGACAATCTTAAGACTTTTTCAATCCTGTGCTTTATGTTACATTTGATTTTGTTACTTTTTTGTAATGTGAGATTTGTTTGATTTAATGTCTCTGATCAAATGTATTTATGATAGTTATGTTGGGTAATAATACCTTTATGTTTAACTCTCACTTGCTTCAATAATACATCTGCTACACGCAGCTCTGCACCACCCAAATGTTGATTGGAAGATAATGCCCATGGCATTAAATCCGCCTTATGTAATGTAGGAAGCTTAAATAAATAATTTTCATAATATGTTTTTTACATTTTTTTTTTACAATATTTATCATAAGTTCTATATAAACAAACCAACAAACAAACAAATATTTCGGACATCTAAAACACAACGCCATCTAGGCCCAAACTTAGCAGAACTTGTATTATGGGTACTAGACAACTGATTTAAATACACCTACACTTTTTTAATGCCTTAATATTATATGTGGAAAACATCCAAACTCCGAAACACATATTTGCAGATTATACAAACATTTGGTCCGACCCGAGAATCGATCCCGAGACCTCAAGCATAGTAGTCGCATACGCTACCATTGCGCCACCAAGGCAGTCAGACAAACTAAACAGACAAATGCGAAAAAACTTTACCGTGGCTGTTAGAGAATACAAAGTAATTGAGTAGGTATAAGTTCTAAATATCTACATATATTCATACAACTTTATTATAAGTTGTAGTTTTTGTTTGTTTAAAATTGCGATTTCTGGAAGAGTATTTCGACTTTTCTTTTTGTATTGCATAAGTATACATTAAAGATATTTTGAGTTTATACAATAGTTATTGTTTAAAACAATCCTTCAAAAATCTTTTATGGATACTTAGTGAGACTTTACATATTTAAATAATAATAAAACCTAAAAAGAACTTTTCAGATTGCGAATGTGAATATTTGCACCTATAAAGTGACAAAGATATAAATTTAAACTCAGGGCAGGTCTAATAGAATAACTAACTCTACATCGTTGGCCTTACAGTCAGTATTGTGCAAATAGAGTGAATCCGGTAAGCGCCTGCGGCGTCCTGATTCAATCCCTTGTACTTACTCTAAATACAGGTGAAGAGCCTGCTGCGAACAATAATAATTATAGGAAGTGAATTACGAACACATCCTTACAGTCATTTGTTCTGATTAGCGGAAATAATTATTATGAGAGTTATGTATGTAATACGTAAAGAGTAAATGAAAATATAATAGAATTAATAAATCTTAAATTTGGGATTTTAGGACTATTGTAGAGTTTGCTTAAGCTACTTACGTATTTTCCATTTAATGTTGTTTTCTTTTCTATAGGCTTAAGTCACGTACAGTGTATAACAATATTTAATATTTGGGACATCCGACAGACAACGCCATCTACCTCAAACTAAGCAGAGCTTGTACTATCGATACGATACAAATAATATCAATACATACTATACTTTTTTTGTAAGTAGGTACACAGATGTATTCATAAAAAATATCAGAACTTTTTAAAGAAATATTTTTAGAGAAAAGAGAAGAGAAAAGAAATATTAGGTCATACAAACATTTGGTCCGACCCGGGAATCGAACCCGAGACCTCAAGCATAGCAGTCGCACATGCTACCACTGCGCGACTTAGGCAGATAAAATTTAGTGTTGTGTTTAGTTTCTTACTTATGGAAGTAACAATGGTATCTAAGTGACTTTTTCAAATTTATAATACATTTGATAAGCAGATACATTTTGAAATTTAGTATGTGATTTTCGATCGATTTTTGTAAAAATGTAACAATCAAATCATGCATGAACTAGTATAGTTCAAGATTAAGATAAATAAATAGATATTATTAAGCCTTTTATCCCATATTTAATCGGATATTATTTTCAACAGTATGATTTACCTACGTTAATTTTTTAAATATTTTTCAATACAAAGGGTGAATGTACGGGTGCGAAAAAAAAAAGTGACATTATAAATCCAAATAATCAGAAGTATGCGTTGTATGTGCGAAATTCCATAGTAACGCAGGGGAGGTAGGGGCGTTTGGAACTCATTATGAGCACGTGACACGGCCTCACCGCTCCCGCCGAGTCCCGCTCAACCCAACACTGTTATATTTCGCCAATGAGTTATTGAGTACGTGGAGGGCTCATGTGTTAACCGGCAGTATTAATGTTTGACTTTGATGGAAACATTAAAAATATTCCTGTTATTGTGTTGAGATTTTTTTTGTGCGATTTCAGTGTTTATTTATATAATAGACTAGCTTTTACCCTACTAGCTTCGCTCACGCAGACTTTCATCACCTGATTTACCCCCTTAGAGGTGAAATTTAAAAAAATCCTTTCTTAGTGCTCACTTACGTTTATATAAAGAACCTACATGCAAAATTTCAGGATTCTAGCTTCAGCGGTTTGGGCTGTGCGTTGATCTCTGGGTATGTCAGTCAGTCAGTCACCTTCCTCTTTTATATATATAGATTTTGGTTGAAACTCTCATTTATACATATTCTATGAAAACTGTATTGTATTGAGTTACTTTTTCATTTTGCTTTGGAAACAATATCTGTATTTTTTTAAAACAAAAAACTTACTGTACTACCACTTAGTGCAAAAAAGCATTTTTAAACTAATAGACACGATTAGTTTGAAAATAATGGTTAGGAGTCATTGTTAAAGATATACATAAGCTAGAAATATGTAATTACTGTGGGGACAAAACTGTTTCATTCCTTCATAAAATTCTGCGTTATGAAAATTATTTCAATAACAATTATTATTAAAATAAATATTTACTGTAATTGTTTAAACCACTTTTAGCTCTGGTAGCTCTATTATACCAAAAAATTGGTGATACTTCAACGGTTTTCATTTTCAATAGCGTTTGATTGATGATGCAATACAAAACATCAAATTACCCTCCAAATGTGGCACTCTAGTGAACGGCGACAAATACCGTTTTTCGCCCAACGCCCGCCATATTTTTCTAATTGAATCATGTGTGATTTATTATTGGTCTGATGATGTATCATTCTTTCAACAGCAGCCGCGGCTCACCCCATGGGCTTGCGGGCCAAATTATTGCTACAAATGTTCACATCCGCGCTTTAACTGTTCCGTTTTACCCACCCTTCCTTTTGTACGATTTTTTATTAAACTGAGTAATCGATTTTTTAGCTTTATTGAGGATACAAATAATGAAACAGACACTGTAATAAAGATTTTTGCTAACATTATTATTTGTGACAGAATATTTAAAAAACTTATTCATTTATACAAATAAATAAAATTGAAGCATCTGTAAATTATATACGATAGATACTTACATTAAAAAAAAAAACTATTTGGATTTTTTGTCTATTTGTTCCGGCTAATCTTGGGAAAGCCTATACCTACCGATTTTGACCGGACTTTCACTGGCAAATAGCTGATGATGTAAGGAGTAAGTTAGGCTACTATTATTTTAGATATATTTTACCACCCAATTGTACTCAAAGATTTAAAATAACGAATAAGTTGATAAATGATGAGAAATGATCAATAACATAATTTATGAGCTTTAAAGAACAACATTCATTTTTGCTGTCCCACATAATACAGCCGTATTCCTACGTCAGGGTACAAAGAAGAGTCTTCACAGTGCCCCACACTTTCATCTCGACCTCATCAGCTAAGAGTTGCTGATGTTTCCACTCGTCGCGCACTTTGTCCACCTTGATATTGTTCTGCCGCCATAAATAGATGCAAGGCTGAATAGTGTTTGTGCACGTTGGAAGAAATATTATGTATAGAGAACATATAAGGTATTGTTAATATCCCAGTTTATACCTACGGTAGAACTGGATTATCAGACCGTCGATTATCCGAATATTCGATTAAATAGACTCGCGTGACGTCTCTAATTTCAGATTTAAAAATGTTTTACCGCAAGACGCGTTTTGACAAGCCCTTTAGAGTAAGATTTGGATGACCAATGTAATTGATTGGAATTGGTGAAGATGTATGATATGGGTAGTATGGTAAAGCTGAGCTGGATTTCAAATATTACCTGATGAAGAAATAATTGATATTTTACACAGTAAAGTAGTAAAGAAAATAAAGAAGAGATTGAATATTGCTTTTAAGTATACTCGTACTTTTGAAAGACAGGACGATTCAAGCCCCATACAGTTGTTACAACTAAAGTGAATCAGAGACATGGCTGCAATGAAAAGATTCAATACGGCAAAGATCATTAACAAGTCATTACCAATTAAAATTTTAAATTACATATATGTTATAAATGAATTTCGTTTTTATAATGGACCATTTGATAAGCGGACCATTCACAGAATGGCACATTCGATAGGAACGGCGCAGGCTGGCTCTCGCATTTTTCTTTCTGATTCGAAACGAATGTATCTGCGTCTCAATGCATCCGTAATTCCGTATAAAATGTATATATTTTATTTATCCATGTTTGTTTACATCACAGCTTCTAAACGGATGGACCGATTTTATTATACTCGTACATTGATTAGATTAGTTGTCACTATTCAGAATCGTATTCCCAAAAAAATAATTGTTCTAAAGATATAGTTTTTTAATAAAACTAAGGATAAAAAAGGTTTGTTTTTTTGCAAAAATCGTTGGTTCGACGGGCGTGGCTCCCCTAGGGTTGACACAATGCTCGCAGTGTTTCCGCGCCACTGGTTGCCAACAAAACTAGTAGAGTTGCAGCACGCGGACGCACTGACACCCCTAATGTCAATGGATCCGTGTGTGTGGTGTTGCGTACTGTGAGGTTCGAAGTCTTGTATGAGCACGATCACAATCAGGGCTGGCACTGTGAATACGCTTTGAGTGCGTACCTAAGCAATACAAATTATATTTAAAGTTTCTTTGAAATACAGATTAATTTGTAGTAGGTAGGTACCTCAAGAATTAACATATGATTTTGGAACGAAGTTCTTTATAGCGCGTCGCGGAGGGGTACCCTAGCCGGCAAAAAGCGTCCGTAACGTAAGATTGACGCCTCGGTGTCACAATCGTAGCGTATGCGAATGCTGTGCTTGAGGTCTCGGGTTCGAATCCCGGGTCGGATAATATTTTTTTTGATCTGCAAATATTTGTTTTTTCGGAGTTTGGATGTTTTCTAAGTATAATTTTAAATGTATTTACAAAAAAAAGATGTCCGAAATATTTATTTAAGTATGTATTTCGTGAACGTAAAATTTAGTATAGCGTAGTAATCTGTACGTTGTATGTAACAAGTACGGAGTGACTCTAGACAGAACTTGTTTCAGTAGAGATTAGGTACTAGGTGGCAGCACAAATGACCAGTTTAGTTTTATTTTTTTTAACGTGACAACGTCTTATAATTTGATGGAGCCGGCTGCACGCAAGAAAAAATATGACGCGGCGTTACCCTGCTCTGTGGCGTTCCATTTAAGGCTTGAAGTGCAAGCGAGAGCGCGGAACGAGCGACATAGATGCATAATCGGCCTCCGCGTTCGGCAGCGTTCGACATCTGTCTCTCTTATTCCATCAGTATTTTCTTGTGACGTTGTCACGTTCAACTATCGTCAGTAATTTTATTTTTATCGATTTAAAATTATAATAACCTGAATAGTTATTTTCTTTATACCTCGCATATAACTTTTATATATTTTTATAAATCATTTTAAATAAAATTAAGGTGTGAATTTTTATAGCGCCATCTGTATTTTTGATAATGAACTTCGTTTCTATCTGGTGTCCCACGACACCACACGACTTTTTTCATGACACATAGATATGTGTCATGTAAAATTGTATGTTAATTCTATTGCCCCTTTTTATATCAATAAAGGATCATTTTTGTTCCATAAATACGTAATATGGAAGGTTCCATTACGAATGATGGTGCTATTTCCGAATCATGAGTAGGTACTCATGATTCGGAAATAGCACCATCATTATCATGGGGTGCCATCTTCAAAATTAAGTTTAGAGGTCAACAGACGGTATCCCTCGCGATGATAAGCGGCCTCTTTTAATTGGTGATATTGAAGTCCAGTTTATCTATCTATCCTGATGTCATCAATCCACTTCCCTCGTGGTCGACCTGGTGTCTTCCTGCCAGTTATAAGCACCTGCACCATAAGTGAAACTATCGGTTAAATGGAATGCTTATTTTATTTTTGAAATCTACGTGATAAGTACAGTCTATAATACAAAAACTAGTATCTTCTAATTTCTGTTTAAAGTGACAATTCTCTGTTTTATAAAACACACAGTATAGAGAGTACAATTCTTCAGGTGACTTTATATGTTGCCATGAAATTTGGAGTAAAAGTGATAATAGGTGTAAGTGAAAGGATTAAACACCTTTGCATGTAGGCAGTTGAAGTTTATTCTCCATTTAGGTACTAAGGCGATGGACAGTTTACAGCATAAAAATAGGTAAATATATATTATATATATGCCCTTCTCCAAAACCCAATCTTTCTCTATACAATAGTCTATGGGTTCAGCGGTTTAGCCGTGAAAGGGTAACAGACATACAGAGTTGCTAACGAATTTATAAAATTAACGTATGTATGTTTTGTAATCTATGTACAATTACTTATTATAAATTTAGTTTTCATTACTTAGTATCAAAAGTTGGGAGAGTAGCAACCCTACTGTAATGTGGGCAAGCGCGGCGACACCCCGTGGCGTCATTGTGAGTCCGCACCGTATGACGTCACGCCTTTCAATGCGACTTTTGTTTTGCACAGCCCTTAATTATCTTGATTAGGAGCGTCGAATTTATTCAGATGTGTTGCTTTCATAAACACGCCTGTTCTCTTTAGTGTAAAAGTGTATTAAATCTGATAGGTGTAGTCTGTAAGCCTTTCCCGTACTCTGTGTTGAGTTAGAGAAAATAATAATATTTTTCATAACTTGTCTCCTCTCTCTTTGTTATACTATCATATAAAATACTTATTGTATAAAAGTTAATTTATAGCCTTTATAATTTGACGGACGGATTTAAGCGGTTTAGTCTATTTACAGGCCGCTTTTCATCGTTATCATCAGCAGCTAGTGCACTGCTGTATTGGATAGTAACGGTAAACGTTGAAGTAAGCGTGTTCTGGAGTGGAGACCGCGTCTCAGTAAACGTAGTGCATGGCACCGTCTGGCCAGGTAACGGCACGAAATCCATTTTTATTTATATATGGCCCGCCAAAATGACTCTACTCTGCCTGATGGAAAGCATAAGCAAAATCCAAGAGTGGTGGTCACCATACTTATTGCGAATGCAGACAATGCAGCATGGCGACCCACACCATGGCGGCCTAGTGATGGATCTGCATATTTTAGTCTAGTCAACAAGTATGGAACTTGTTGACTAGACTATTTGGGCCTCCGGTCTCGGACTCACCAACGAAACACGACAGCACGAACGCTGTCATTTTACGTTGATTTTCTGTGCGAGGGTAGTACCGCCCCGGTCGAGCCGGCCCGTTCGTGCTGAAATCAGCGTGGCTCTACTACCTTGCTAACTACTCCTTTCTACCGTGTCCGTGTGACCAGCATGGTGTTGTAGGTAGGCCAAAACTTCCTTTCTAAGAATATGTCTATGTCCAGAAGTAGACTTTTAAAGACTGCTGATGGTGTAATAATATAGCAGGGAGTAATTTAGCTCTGTATCAATGAGGCTATAGTTCATGAAATTTCATTGTACTCAACATACTGGCGATTGAAAAAGTAGTTTCAAATTTTCACTTCACGTAATAAGGGGTCATTAAAAGCACTGTTAAATACCTATATGACCCAAGTCACTAGCAGTCATCATCATCCTCATCATTTAACATCCACTGCTGATTATTGGCATCTCCTTAGAATGGAGGCTGTAGTATTATATTTATTTATTGGAACGAAGTTCCTCATCGCGCGTTGCGAAAGGGGGCTAAACGGAAAAAAATGTAACGACACTTTTCGAGCCAAAAGTTGTAACGACACTTTTAACATTGAGTTGACGTCATAGTGCTGGATACTCAACGTTAAATATAACAAACTGATTGCCAACGTCCATACCATATTGAATACACCTGTTCTCGTCCGATCACCGAAGTTAAGCAACATCGGGCGTGGTTAGTACTTGGATGGGTGACCGCCTGGGAATACCACGTGATGTTGGCTTTTCAACCGACTTCAAAAAAGGAGGAGGTTCTCAATTCGACTGTATTTTTTTTTTTTTTTTTTTTTTATGTTTGTTACCACATAACTTTGGACTGGGTGAACCGATTTTGATGATTCTTTTTTTATTTGAAAGCTGGTGCTTCTCGAATGGTCCCATTTAAATTTGGTCCACTTCTGACATGTCATCCATGAGAAAACCATATAAGTCTTCAATTTGCATTGTGTATGTACGCGACAAATTAACGAATAACAATGGTTCCATTTAAATTTGGTCCAGATTGAAGTTTTTTTTTTGATAAAATTTGTGATTATTGCATTTATTTACAGAAAATATATTGTTTTATAGTATATTTTGTAAAGTTTGATTATTTCTAAAATATTTTGAATATTTAATGCGCATTTTCATTAGTAGTAGCATATCATAGTAGCAGGTAGCATATAAACTTCGTTCCATCCGGGTGTCCCATGACACCTCTCAAGTTTTTTATTATAAACTTTATGCACTTTTGTACATCGGCGGACTTAATGCCTAAGGCATTTTCTATCAGTCAACCTTAGGGTGGTGGTTTTTTTTTATAATGTAGGTGCACATAGGTTACAGATGAAGGAGTAAACGAAAAGGTAAGGCATACAAAAAGTTATGAATAAATCATACGAATACAATACATGTCATAAATAATAATAAACTAGCTGACCCGGCGAACTTCGTACCGCCATATTTACATATCTGTCTCAGCTTCCCACAGGCAGTGTACAGTCGCGGACAAAAGAAAAATACTTTTCCCATTATCTTTTAATTTTTCTTGTACACAAACCTTGTCCTAACAATAAGGAACACATCAAAAAGAATTGTTTACCCGATCGGAAGTTATGCGCGTACATACATTTCGGCGATTCATTTTTATATATCTATAATCTAATACCTTTAAACAAGCAATTCTTGTATATATATAATCTGAATCTCGGAAACGGCTACAACGATTTTTATGAAATTTTGTATGCAGGGATTTTCGGGGGCGATAAATCGATATAGGTAGGATTACCACCACTAAACAACTTATTTAAAAAAAAATACCGAGCGACGCTCGGTCATCCAGGTACTATAGATAAATATATGATATATACATAATATATATATATACACACTTACTCATATTTATATTTCATTAAATTCGTACTCTATGACAGTTTGAATTTAAGGTGTACTATAGATTATATGATTCTGCCATTTCGTTGAGAAGGAGATCATGTACTTTCTTGTACTTATATCACGCTGGCTGGACGTAACCCTGTACTAATGGTTAGTGTCAAGTTTTCCTTCCCTTTGCGGTGCTGTTGTACTGTAGTATGCTCTCCTAATTCAATTCTTACGACTCTCATGGGTTTAAATATGGGTGGTGACAATCTGTATTCTTCATCATTAGTATCACAGGAATCACTAACAGTACATCGTCTAAATTAAAATAACTTCACACTACTTGCATGGTTCAAATAATTACCATTATCCATAACATTTCCATTTCACCCCAAACTGCTTCTTACCCACATGGGTAGTAAAATAAAAATAAATAACATCAATTGGTGTACTCGCAATTATGTTTTAACCGACACGGAATGGTTCATGGCAATGGTTTAATGATTCGTGACCATTCCGTCATGGTTGGCTGCTGACGCCCAATTAATACTTCCACATAAGAAACCATGTGGTATATAACTTTGGGGAGTGAGAATTACCTTATTGAGAATATGTTCTTTCTTGGCTATGATCCGAAGGATTGTTGCAAAGAAACTTAACAATGGAATATTATCTATGTTAAGGTTTTATTTTTATGAAATGGGACCAAAAGCTAAGCTATATTAGTTTACCGGACATTAGAATATGTCAAGAAATGTAGTATCATCTTTATTAAGGTTATACGCTTTTACAAAACGAAGAGAAAAAAAACAATTTGCTATTGGTATTCATAAGTAGAATATTAGGGTTATTTAACAACTAAACTGCGTCAGCTGCCGAGCATTAAACCTTTATCACTTTATTTAGCAGTCGTAATAATAAAAAGTCAATAAAGTCATAAACCCCGCATCTCCTGCGGCTTACCTAATCGCGGCGCTTATTTTAACTGTTCTAAACAAATAAAACCGGAACTGTGAAATATAACTGATTGCATATATACAGGTTGTTTTAAAATACTTTAAGTGTGTACTAAATTTTGGTATCAAATGTGGTTACATTTTTATGATATACCGTTACACTCTATATCATAAAATGTAAGCTTGGTAAAGTAGTAGCTTAGTAGTATAGTACAACGTGGTCTGCAAAGTTTCCAATTTCATTTTGACGATAGTAACACTCTTAATAAGAACGAATAAATGTGGGCGAAGTGTGTAGAGTTCAAGGAGAGTATGTAGAAAAAAAATGTATCATCGGAATCAGTCGCAAAATTTTTCATACTACCCACGTAAGTAACTTTTACCTATGAGCTGACTCACCTGATGGTAAGTGGGTATCGCCGCTCACAGGAAAAAGTGCGCCTTTAAGTCCGTTCCCCAGAATCACGAAGAAGAGAAGTTTAAGTTCCATTTGGGCAAAAACACACATTATGTATGTAGGTATATACATTTCAATACGTATATATTTCAGTAAACTATCTAATTCTGCATTGTAGTTTATGCGTGTAGGTATATTTATACACAGACAACAAATATCCAGTCAACATTAAAATTAAAAATGAACCTTATAATATTTCTTATTATTTCTACCATCCCAAGTAACCACCATTATTAAACACTTACATAAAAGTCAATACACAACTGTAACCCGTTTAAAATAAATCAGAATAGTTACAAAGGTTTCTAGCTTTATTATTATTAATCAAACATGTTCATTCAGGTTGTCTAACTCAAATTGTTAAGTCTCTCATACTTTTTTCCTTTGTAAGGTGAGACTTATGTCCAGCAGTGGACTATTAAAGGCTATTTATCATGAAACTTAAACTTGACGAAATAATATCACGCTGTATAATATCGTAACAGGTGGAATAGCGTTTTACTCGTATTCGGTGTCAGTTGGCACAACCCTAAGCAATTAACAACGACTAACATTTAACCTGCTGTTATGTGTCAATTTATTAGAGTTCTCTTAAAAAATGTTTAAATTAAGTTCATTTCTCTTAAAGGGTTTTCTTAATTTGTTCTAGTAATTAATCTACTGTTATTTTTAAAGGTTTTTTTTAAGTCACAGATGTCTTCGTTTTCTGGTGGTCGAAATGTTGTAGTTTCCTGTTTTCGATTTGATTAATTTATGTTCTACAAAGTGGTTTGAAAGTTATCGATTTCTTTACATCAGTAAGGTGACAAATAAGTATTTGTTAAAACTGACTGTATAACAAAAATTGAGTAACTCCTATTATTAATATAAAAGGTACACCACACTAAGGATATCAAAATTGATAGTAAATACATTAAAAATGGCAGTCATAAGGACTGCTGGCAGCATTGAAAACTTATAACTTAGAATGTTATTTGTAAAATTAATGTGTAAAATTGGAGAGGCCTATGTCTAGCAGTTGACTGCGATAGGCTGATGATGATGATGTGTACAGTTAGAAATTTCATAATATTTAAATTAAAATTATCAACATCAATAATTAGCATGTCGGTGACGCGAGCCCATAAGATTTTCCCCTACCAAAAAGTGCTCGACGCGTCCTAAGAAATTTTCACTTCGAAAATGTCATGTCAGCATGTCGGTGATGCGAACTCATAATATTTTCTCCTACCAAATTGGATGTTTTGAAGCCGCCCAAAGGCCTCCACTAAGCTTCAAGACTGTTCACGACCATCCAGGTACTGACCGCGTTGTCGTTACTTACCCACGGTGATTGTTTCTAATCCCTTTGTGCAACTGCGCTATGAGTGCCTCAAGTAATTTTTACAATGATAGAATTCAATAGCTTTTTCTTTAAACAGATAGTAATCACATTAGCTTAAAGTCTCCATGTTCAAATCCGTGTTCTTAGTAAATAAAATATTTTTACTAGTTATATCATGTGCCTCGTTGGTCTAGTGGCCTCGTTGGTGTAGTGGTTAGCGTAAGCGACTGCAGATCAAGAGGCCTCGGGTTCAATTCCCGGGTCGGTCTGCTGTTGGGTTTTTCTTACAAGAAATTGTTAATAGCAGCCTGGAGTATGGAAGATGGTGGTGTTTCCTGTCCGAGCCTCGGAAAGCACGTTAAGCCGTCAGTCCCGGTTGTCATGTTCATCTATTGTAATCGTTATTGGGAAGTCAGTGCCCTCAAATATACTGACGTTCAACCTGCGAATTCAGTTCACCTTCAAGGAGGTCCGATGCCAGTCGCTCCATGTAAAAACTGATATTCAGATAAAACCGGTTGAACTAGTAGCCGACCCCAAATCTTGGGAATAATAAAGGCTAGGAAGAAGAAAACATCAAGTGCTGACAATCGAGATTATAAAAAGCATTAAATACGATGTTCGAATCTCGAACGATATCAAAGTATAGAAACTTTTCCCGCTTGTGATAGACTCAAACCAGATATAGATGCAATGCAACTCACACAATAGATAGAAGCA
Organism: Diaphora mendica; assembly: GCA_949125395.1. NCBI lineage: Eukaryota > Metazoa > Arthropoda > Insecta > Lepidoptera > Erebidae > Diaphora > Diaphora mendica. The sequence goes on from OX421327.1 coordinate 9,209,656, forward strand.
TCGTTCGTCGGCGTAAGAAAGACGTTGGATCGGAATATCGCTCACGTGAATCGAAAGCGGTGTCGCGGGAAGCCGACACCGCACCGCGCACTTTATAGACAGGGAGCTTGAGTAAGAAAATTTGTAAAACATTACTTTTACCCGCGTCTCCACCCACGTTTATTTCGTGCCGGAAAACGTAACCCATGTTCTTCCTTTAAAATTAATGTATAATATCTATGCCATATTTTACTGTAATAGGTGCTGTGGTTTAGCCGTGAATGGGTACCAGACGATCAAAAGTACTCTCGCTAAAACTCAGATATCACTGTTCTTTGGTCTGTTAAAATTGATTAGTCCGTGAAATAAATTAATCTCAGGCAATGTAGGGCGCAGAACCAGAAGTTTATACTTATATAGGGTAGGTTTATGAAAATGATAGTTAGAATAAAATAAGCGAATAGCAGTTATAAACAACATTCTTTACATATTATAGTATCACAATAAATACTTTTTTCATCCCCCCACCTCTCCACTCTCTCCACACACTCCACACCACTCAATATCTGAGTGCAAAAGCTTTTATCTGCTAGAGAATAAAGTAAATTTAATATCGAACATCGTCGTGTGCACTAAGTTTGTGAATTCAAAACATCATTAAACCTATTTACTTCTACCTCCATAGTGCAGAATTTCTCATACAACCTTTTTTAATTTGTTAAAATTCAGACTCGGAACCTTCTTGGTATACTTTTTTTTTATTTGCTTTGCCCGCGCCATTTTTTGAATTTAGTCATTTTCTCGCTGAGGTGGGATGAAAATTTACGTGTTGCACTCGAGTGAAAAGATTTTTCACCTCGTGCTCTTTTCATTCCCTCGCTAACGCTCAGGATTCTAATTTTTAGAATCCTTCGTTTGTTTGGTCATCAAAATTGAGCACGCGGTTAAAAAGCAACTTTGCACTCTTGTATAACAAATAACTACTACAGTAATTAAAAACGAATGTGGAAAATTTTAAGATTTATCAATACATGAAATACACAACTTATCGCTTAAGCCTACCAATTAATGATAGGAGTGTAAGTACCCAATTATAGTTTTATATAAATAAACCAATTATTTTAAACTATTTAAAAACCAAAAACTTAAAACTACACAGTCTGAATTATTCTGATGAGATATTTTTGAAGAAGCTCCTCTACTATAAATCTGCTAACTCAGCTAGTGATCCTATCAGCGGCGTCAATTGCCCGTGCCAAATGCCACTTCCCTTTAGCCCTCCCCTCCCCTGTTTAGGTCCCCGGTGTCGTCTTTCGAGGATCTTATCTCGAAGGAGAGGAAAAAGCGAGCGTGATTGAATGTTTCCGCTGATTTCATGAAACAGATAATCTTTGTGTGGAAACGCAAGACGACAATGATGATTGGAATACAGATAGCTGATATTGGTTTTGGGTTAGGCAGAATTCTGAATTTTAGTGGAGTCTTTTTTTCTTAGGTTTTTTAGCTCTAGAACTTAGAACGTTACTTATGTCTTAAAGTGGAAGCAAAATAAAAATGACCGTTTAGCAAAATTTGAGTTATGTTTTCAGGAGATTCACAGAAGTATAGGTAACATAAATTGGTATTGGTTTGTCAAATATTTGAAATTATCTATATATCTATAACTTGTTGAACTTGTTATAATTTGTTGAAGTTGCAGGTGGTTATCTCGGGATCTACTGATCTTATTTTCAATTTCAAATTCTTCTATTTCTGCTATTTCCGCTGTCTTCTATTTCTACGCGTTCCTCAACCAAGTCTCCGGACTGCTCGAATTGTTCAACCGTGGTTTCGATAGGCACTCATACAACAAGTGGTATTTTAGTCAATTATATATATCGTAATATGCAAAACAACTAAACCAACACTTATAACTGAGCGCAATGAACCAAGGGTACTCCTATGGTAGGCACAACGGTTCGAACTAACGGAGCGTATAATTTCGACTTTATGGCATCATTAGGCGGGAACAGACCAGCCAGACTTTTTGTTTAAACGCATCGCAATTAACCCGTGAAACGATAATCGATCGTTCCTTGCAGACGCGAGCTCAATTCAAGCTGACGTGCGTCCATTCTGAATGACAGGAATTACATTCGACTGACGCAATATAAGGTATATTTATTTTTACTTTCTGAATTAACATAATATCAGTATTTGCTTATAAGCAAAATATTTGGGGTCATATCGGTGTTTTTTATGTATGGGTCTGCCAAAGTGACTCTACTCTGCCTGATGGAAAGCATAATCAAAATTAAATAATTACCTACAAATTTTAACCAAAAAAAAATCGACCTCAATCTGGACCAATTTAAATGGGACCATTCGGGAGCACCAGCTTTCAAATAAAAAAAGAATTATCAAAATCGGTTCAACCAGTCAAAAGTTATGAGGTAACAAACATAAAAAAAAACAGTCGAATTGAGAACCTCCTCCTTTTTTGAAGTCGGTTAAAAATAGTGGTCACCGTACTCATTGCTAAAGCAGACAATGCAACAATGCAGCATGGTGACACACACTGGGCCTAGTGATGCATATGCATCCTTGGGACTCCGTGATAATGTCATTAAACTGAACAACCTCGTCGTCGGTAGTCAACAGCCTTTAAAGCTCCACTACTGGACGTAGGGCTCTCCTTGCAAGGGAGGCTTTTGTCTACCATATCATGCTACCAAAAAACGCTGGTATAGGATTAGTTTAAATCTGTTTTTTAGGAAGAACTTCATGAATGTAGTGATGTAGTAAGTTGAGATATCGAAAGTAAATATTTAGTGTTAGGTACTTCCATTAGTATTCTTAAGAGGGATATGCAATTTAACGATTATACTGAATGTGGAGGGACGGGTGTAATATCCCTCCAACACAAAGGGAGGATCCTCCGACCAGGCGAAGTGATCATGCCTGGCGGGCCAACTGCCCAACGGTTAATGTTGGGATGTTGTATGTATCTTAATTGGCGTGCGAACTTTCACTGCGCGATTCAGGATGGGTAGTTTCTTAGTTTTCCTTCGTTACTCCGTAGTTCGACGTATCTTCGGTAGATGGCGCTGTAGTAAGTTATGTTGTTGTTGCGCTGTATGTGGAGGCCGCCACACTGAATATCATCCATAATATAACGACCATAAGTTCACTAACAACAAAATATAGAAAATATAAGTTTGCCAAAATGTAACAGGTCCAATTCTGTACATTAAGGATACTTAGAAAATTTTTTTGGAGGGCTCACTATAATCGATACTGAAGCCAAAACTGTTTTTTTTTTCCGTCTGTCTGTCCGTCTGTCTGTCTGTATCTTGGCCGCGCATCACGCCGAAACTACTGAATGGATTCAAATGAAACCTGGCATGATTTGAGTTCATACTACGCACTAGCACGGTTTCCTGGAGAGAGGGGATGAAAGTCAAAATAAGTACTTAGTTGTAGTTCAATAACACATTGTCCGATTTTATTCATTCTTTTTTGCTAGAAAAAAAAAAAAAGATAACGGGAAAAGTCTTTTTTTTTGTCCGTGACTGTATACTGCCTGTGGGAAGCTGAGACAGATATGTAAATATGGCGGTACGAAGTTCGTCGGGTCAGCTAGTATAAGATTAATAAATAAAAATTATTCTAAGTAATTTATATAGGTACGCTTATATTCGCTCTTGAGAAAGTGTCTTTATATCGTCAGTTGATCGCGATGAAAGGCATTCCATCATGTCTGCCTACCCCAGACTACGAACAGTGATATGTGAGTGAATGTATAGTAGGTATGTAAGTAATGTTACTTATTTCGACCGATAACCTTAACCGAGTCTACAATTTCTCCAATATTCCAATGATCAAACTGTCTTCTAAAATAAACTCCTTTTTTGAATCAAACCCCTGTTTATCAATCAGGAATAACCCGGGAAATCTAATATAAAACCCCGCACGTTAACATAATGTTGAAGCAAATGGGCCAGCGCAAGCTATCGTATATTGGAAGAGGCAGTGCCGTGACAAAGTTGTTTTATCTGCGGCGATAAGACTCGATCCCGTTTATAGGTTGCTGTTACTACGAGTTTTTTTTTATTAAATATAGTCATTGTAGAATATACTTAATGAAATAGTTCCTACTTTCAAAACCTCTAACAAAGTGTCAGAAATCATCAAGTACGCTTAATTTTGCTGGTATAGAGGTGAGTGATCTTGACTATTAAGTGAAAAGTTGAGGGATTGAGGATTACAATTATTATTGTTGTCTACGCCCCAAGCGTATTATTAATTTTTCTATAATATAATCTCATGGATCATAGAAAAATTAATCAATACCACAATTATGTTGATCTGAAGTTTGGTTTCTGCCTTATTTTAGAAAAGACGGCCGTGTATGAAATGTGTGAAATTTAAATTTGCCTATGAGATTTACAAAGTACTAGCAGGTCAGTGCCTTACTAATAGACACATCAAAAGTGTCTAGGGATCAAGCATTTTTATGCGGATTTCTTGAGATTGAGATGTGGCTTTGGCCCTGGCCTGCTCAGTCGCCAGACTTGAACCCGATTGAGCATGCATGGGATATGCTACAGAGAAGAGCTCTGCCGAATATGGAGGGTATCCAGTCGCAAGAAGACCTTTTTTTGTTGTTGCAACGAACATGGGCGGCCATTCCACAGCGTGATTTGGATGAACTCATTTTGAGTATGCCAAACCGATTCTTGTGTTGTTAGTGTTCGCGGTAGAAACACGGATTATTAATTGTTTAAGTTACCTAATAAAATTTTAAAGAAAACTGTTATTTCAGTCTTTTTTTCGAACTTTAATGTTAGTGGTTCAAATGTCAAAAATTCCTTTATTAGGAAAATGGCAAATTTCTTTATTAATGCAAAGGTGACTTGGTTTATCGTTACTGTGACAAACGAAAACACTTTATTTGATGAATCCTTAAAGAAAATTTTAATTAATATCAATCAGGAGAAAAGTTATTGCAAAAATATATGTTGATCCCTAGACACATATGTTGATCCCTAGATACTTTTGATGTGTGTAGTTAGCAACTATTGTAGTTGCTAACGTGCGTTAACAGTAAATGTTAATGAACAAATGAACATACATACATACATAGCCTGTCAAAATCATAACCCTCCTTTGGCTTTGCCGTAGTCGGGTAAAAATCACATAGCAGTCATGAGGATTGCCCACAGAAATGAAAAGTTATAACTATAAACCAACAGTTGGTAGTTTTGGAAATTCAAATTATTTGTTTAATCTTAGATAAAAAAAAACTTCGTTTAAAAAAACCGACTTCAAAAACTGAAAAGTATAAAATAACTTAATTTGTATGTGCTACCTATTCATAGGTTTGAATTCGGCGCCAAGCCAAATGTAATAGTAGGTACCACACTCGCTATATTTCGAGACGAACGTCAACGACCTCACCGACGCTTCGATTGTTTTGTCCTACGCGAAGAGCAGCTATCCCGCTCAAGGTCACGCGCGGCGAGTGCGGTACCTACTATTACATTTTGACTCGGCACCGACTTCAAACCTATGAATAGGTAGCACATACAAATTAAGTTATTTTATACTTTTCAGTTTTTGAAGTCGGTTTTTTTAAACGAAGTTTATTTTTTATTTTTCGCTTTTTAGTCTATCTCAAGTCTCTCATCATCATTTCACCTAAATCACTTGAAAGAATACGACTAAAGGTAACATACAACATACTGTATAGAATAATAAATAAATATTTCGGACATGATGTTTACAGAATATGAAAGCATGCAGACAATTGCCTTAACTTTATTGCAGGCGCTCACGTAAATTTGAGGGTTTCCTTCAATTTCCTTGGAATCCCATCATCAGATCCTGATATGGTGGCCATGGGACCACATGGGGAGCATACCCTTTCGAATACAAAAATAATTTTCACAATTTGACATTTGGTCCACAATTGACGGAGTAATTTATGTACATACAAAAAAAAAAAAAATTGAGAACCTCCTCCTTTTGGAAGTCGGTTAAAAATTGTCGACATGTGTTATGTGTACTGTACATTCACAGCTGGCTGAAGAGTTAAGATGTCACCTGACAAAGTACATGATGACTTATATTAATTTACTAAGTATCTAAACCTGTCTATAGAACAGAAATTTCACTTCAATAAATTACAACATGGTACTATGGAAGCTTTATTGAACATTAAAAATTCATAAACGTACATATATAGTGTGTATTTTCGTCTACATAATACATCGATTTTGTAATAAACTAATATTATAATATTGAATATATTAAAAGAAATAATATAATACTTAACTATAATAGTATAGTGGAAACCAAAGGTAAGTTCAGTTAGCTGTTAGCTAAATCCGAAGAGTCACGGATACGCCGCCCGCGACGCGACCGCGTCGCCCGCATCGTTTTATGACTCTCCTAGGGAAATCGACACATAAAAAACCTCATAGGTATTTGGGTAATGTACTAAATTACGTGGAACGTACAGATTCAATATTGAACTTTATTAAATCTCGGTGGCCACATAGGTATTACAGAATCAGACATGGACATTGCCATTGTAGTACAGAATTGATTAAGGTAATCTAGTTTAGAGCCTTTAAAGTTTCTGCAAACTATTACCAAAAACGTCATCGGGAACGTCATCATAAATATGAACTACTTAATGAAGTTTTTTTTAACTTCACCCTTTGCGTCCCTTCTCCTAAAATTATAGGGGTTGGGTGGATTTGTTTAGGGTAACCTCACTCACTCGGATAAAACCAAGGAATTAATTACCAAAATATGTTTTCTGTGAGGCCATGATATCAAAAATCAGATTTATCGATATATCAAGAACCGATCGAGCCTGTAAGGACGGGACTTATGTAAAGCAAACGAGATGTTGATGGTTACACGTTACGTTTAATAATCCTCTCTCTCCTCAAAGATACAGCTTTATATACTTAATACTAATGCTTACTTACTACGTCACACGCCCTACCAAAAAAAGGAAAAAAAAAAATTACAATATAAAAACTTTTTTTTTTTTATAATATTAACATAATTTATTCAATAATAACAATTAAATAATTCTACGTATTTCATTATACACTAATTAGTTTAAATTTAATGTAGTATCCAATATCTATTTCAATACACTTACGATCTAAACAATAAACAATGATATCAGTACAAGAATTCTTCATTTGATACCATACAATTACAAACAAAAGTGTTACAGAAATATAATCTTATTCATAATAAATTCTAGTTCTATTTTTATGAACAGTTTTACTGTCCCTTAACTAAAATAACAATATTTGGAGATATGTCCATAACTACTGAAAATGGACCTAAATATAATGGGTCAAGTTGGTTACAGTTCTCATTTTTAACTAATATTAAATCATCAGTTTTATACATTATTGGATTTATACTGCTATCATATTTACTTTATCTGACAATTTTAGAATTAATAAGATTGGTTTTAGCATTCATTTGAGATTTTTGCAAACGATATTTTAATTCAACAGCATAGTTATCAAAATTATATGTCGGGTCTATTGTATTAGTGAGGTTGGAAGGTATATTACATTGTTTACCGAACAACTTGAATGTACTGAAGTGTTATATGAGAAACACCAGTAGGGTACCCATGAACTCCATTCCTGTATTTGACTATTAACTTGCATTCTCAAATAAAAAGTTTGATGTTTATGGCTATTTTCTAACGAACCTAAAGTTTGATGATGGAAAGCTGTAGACTGTAAATGATTTATATGTAAAATTGTACATCCCTCTTTCATTAGGGTGTTGACAAACTCGGTTCCTCTGTCGCTTACTATTTCACGGGGAATGCCATACCTAAGGATAAAATTATTTACCAGAGTTGTGGCCACCGTACGCGCATCTTTACTCGCTATCGGATACGCCTCGACATATTTGGTGAGGTCACACTGAAGTGTTAAAATGTAATTATAATTGTTATCTCGTGGTAAAGGACCTACTAAATCTATATATACTTTATCGAAAGCTGAATTTCCACAATCCGTTATAACCATTGGCTCTTTTACTGTACTTAAATATTTGTAACGCTGACATTTATTACATTTCATTACAAAATTAGTAACATCACGCTCTAATCCACTCCAAAAATATTGTTTAACATACGTCTTATCCCTGCATGTCCACTAGTGGGAAGAATATGATAGTCGTTTAAAATTACTCTTTTTGTATCGTCGTCAACAATCGTTTTAACGCCTTTTACTACGCATAAGCGGGGTCCGGACCACTTAGGCAATTTATTTAAATATTGAGCTAGCTCTTTAATTATTCTTACGTTATTGTCATCTTTAATTATATATAACGTATGTATTTTTAAATCAGCACAAAATAATTCTATTTCTCTCACAGAGACCGCTCGTGTACGCTGTGATTGAGTAAATAGTTTTTCATAACAGTGCGATTTGACGACGAATACGTATATTTTCATCTTCAATTATATATAAAGTATTTATTTTTAAATCAGCACAAAATAATTCCATTTCTCTCACAGAGACCGCTCGTGTACGCTGTGATTGAGTAAATAGTTTTACATAGTTCTCTAAAGAAACATATTTTTTAGCTCTCATCCTCCATTCTTTTTCATTCACGAAAACCAATTCCGTGTAGACCTTCGGTTTTAATATTTCAACAACTCTTGGGTGATCAGTCCAATCGTTCTTAGGAATATTAGCCACCGAAGTATGATTACCAGAATTTTTCTCAAGCTCCCGTCTCTTCGCTCTAGTAAGTACTGGTATATTGTGTTCATTCATCGCCCGTAACTCTTCACTAGTCACTTCTATACGTGAAAATGCATCTGCAGCTACATTATCACACCCTTTCACATAAACCACTTTATAATCGTACTCTTCAAGTAATAACCGAAATTTTAATAATCTAGATCTTTCTTCAATATAGATCTTTCCCTCTTTGGGCTGACAGATACTTCCAGCAATAAATACACCGTCGTATAATTCTCTCGGAAATACAACGCAAGCCTCTCTCTCAAAACAATTAACTTGGAAAAAATTTTTCACACCTTGGTGGTACACACAATAAATAAGTTTTTACCTAATTTCCCTAATTCTAAACTGGTTGTAACTGAACTATCGCATTCATTTATTGTCACCGTGTTCTGTTCATAATTTAAAACTCAATTATACTTCTTTAAAAATTCTTGTAAAATCATACCGTCTTGTATACAAAGTAGATTCTTCAGAACATAAAACTTATGTTTGTATTCTTTCCCGCATATGGAAAATGGTATGTAAACATAAACGTAGGTGGTCGATTTGCCACCCATACCATTAATGTTTATGCGATCTGGTTGCATATGAATGTTCCAGTCTCTAACCGCGTCATATTTCACCACTGACAAAGAAGCTTCCGTGTCCACTAACATTCTATATTTAGAATCAAATATTGTCATTTCTATGAAGTTATTATTACTTATTATAGTAACATGATAAAATAAAGTTAGGATCGAAAAACTCTAAGTCTAAATTTTGATTGTTTGTCGACGTGCCTTGAACGTCATTTCTCGACTGATCTAACAAATAAGTATTATGCCTGTTATTGCGATTATAGTTTGTCGGATTCGTCGCCTGACCGTAATTACGTCCACGTCCTCGCGGATTGTTAACAAACCCTCTCGCGCGACCCCGGTTATAAGTCCTAAAAAGGGTACCTGATTCCACGAAGGCGGTGGCGGGGTCGACTTATAGTTACGACTCGGCATATAAATACGTCCTCCGTTTTGCCCACTATAAAATTAGTTATTCTTACCTCGATGCTGAGCCACAAAGACTGTCTCCATGTCAAACTCAGTCATGATGTTTACGGTACTTAAACTCTGTTCGTTCTCTACACAAAAATTCTGAATTCTTCGATATTATGACTCTATGTCATCACAAATAACCAAAATATACTTTAATTCCTCCTGCTTAACATAACCTTAAAATTCACTACAACATGTAATTATATTTATCATATTAATTTACCTCTAAATATTACCTATTATTATTTACCTTTACTTAATTTTATTAAATTGACTTTTAAGCCGGAAAACATAAAATGAAACTACTCTAAAACTTAACTAAAATACCTCTGTCCACGCCATACTCTAGAAACACTTCACACACACATTTTCACTTTCTCTATACCGTAACACATGAAGATGCTCTTACCATCGAATAATCGGTATAATCGGGTCGGTCTGCGTTGTTTAGCCGAGTTTTACTCAAGGCTAAACGTTCTCGATATTGGACTTCTTGTTGCTTGGGTCACGCCTTGGGCGTTAGGCCAGAACGCCTAAAAGCACTCCTGGCTATCTCCGCTCGCTTCCAGTCTACATGGCAGCGTTTATATAATTTATATACTCCCAAAACCAACTCCAATAGTCAAGATGACCAGCATCGCACCCAGTATCACTACATCGTGTCACTCAGCGCGATTTTCTCAGTCCGGAATTCGATACCGAACCTTAACTGGCAGGGTCGCCATGTAAGGACGGGACTTATGTAAAGCAAACGAGATGTTGATGGTTACACGTTACGTTTAATAATCCTCTCTCTCCTCAAAGATACAGCTTTATATACTTAATACTAATGCTTACTTACTACGTCACAAGCCTGGTCCCTATGTACTGGAGCAAGCCTCTCCCAGAGCTCTCTCTAAACTAATCAAGAAACAACCCTTAGCTTATTCTAGAATCTCAATTTAAATATAATGACCCAAAAATCGTCTGAAAACTTCCCACAATCTATTATTTTTTATTTTAAATAATCTACGATAGAGGCATTTATTTTCTATCCTTCCCTGAATAGATAACAGGGAAACGTTCACCCCAATCCGCTGGTTTTGTTATCGGCGCTATAAAATCGCTTCCAATATACGGATGTTAGTTTTATCCTGCTTTTTTTGCGCTGACCACACAAAAATCTGGTTGTTTTTTTTATTTTTAGTGTTACTTTCAAAGTTAGAATTATCTTAGAGGTTTCTATTTATTTAAAAATTAATAAATGAAGGAATTCAAAGACAGTTTAGTATTATTACGATCGGTTTTTCTTATTTAAGCTTTGAAAAAATCTAAAAGATTATTGTTAAATTACACCACCTCACATAATACTTAAAACGATAATAAATTAAAAGAAAATTATCATCAGCATGGAAGCCCTTATCCGTTTAAGGAGTCCAACTATCCCCGTTTTAGGTAGTCCACATTAATCCGGTCTGACCATTTTCTTCAAAAAAATGAAATTTGTTAAATGGGAAGAAACACTTGCCTAGTAATCATCATGAAAACGTCAATAGTCTAACATTATTATAAATTCAAATAACATAAAAAGAAGTGGAAATGACCATTTCAATTTCAGCATTACGAGTTACGACCAACTTGCTAGGTGACACCAAGTAAAAAAGGAAACGTTCAACCGTATATCCGTGCTCATTTAAAAATGTTTGACACGTATCATCGTCCGCACGACTGCCCAAACACTGCATAACCCTGATATGCACAACACGTCACTTTGACGAAGGTCACTAGGGGCCCACGTGCCGAAACATGGATGGCTTTTTTCTACTTTTTCGAATACATATGCGTAATATTGGTGTCGAATAAAAACGTTTTGGTATCGTTAACGCGCGTGTGATTAATTTGCCAGTTGTCAGCGTAATGATGACGAGGATAGCTAACTGAAGCTGGTGATTTGTTGACCACCATTTTGCGCTTCTGCTGTAATTTACATTTTATTTCTCTGCCTCTGTCTAGAATATATATTTTATACATTTCTAGTCTCCTGATTCAGATATAATATTGATTAAGATGCTTGAGTAAATAATAATTAGAGTCATAGTTGCCATTTTGAACTGATTAACATTAATAATTTTGTAAAAAGTTAATTTTTGTCTTTTTACTTCAGGCTCGCTAATATTGTTACGTTTGAAATATCAATGGTTTGAAATAGTAGGGGAGCACTAGAAGGAATTTCGGGATTTACTCAAGCGCGGCAGATTAATATACATGAGGATACCTTATACCCGGTTAAGTACCTCCACCAAATATGAGCCCCGTATATATGGCCGCCACTCAGGAATAAAGGATCAGATTAGTAAAAAAAAATTGATCATCAGACATTCCCGAGCGCGTCAGATTAAGGCAGGGTGAGTTAATTACACGCTAAAAAGTGTATATTCCACTAATCTGACAATTTGAGAGTGACATAAGGAAAGGGGAGGGATATAAAGTTGTAAAAAAAATGTTATCTCGACATTCTCGGACGTGGCAATTTTTTTTTCATTTTGTGGGAAATCATTCAGGGATAACGAAAAATTTTTAATTTGACGATAGCCACAAGCCGAAGTAAGAAAATTTCGTCGATAAAGTTTAATATATTGATGATGGTGATGCCTATATTCACACTGATAAGTCAGTAGTAATTCATGTGTTAGAGAAATAAGTCGAAGATATGGAGCAACCGCCATCCCAATTTGGTTCTTTTTTACAAGTTTTTATTTAACGTATATTTGGGTGGAATCTTGCAACTCAATTTTGAAGCAGATATCTTCAACTAATTTTGCTGAGATTTCGCAAGCATATGTATACAGCGTCACAATGCAATATTATAATGACATGGAACTAATCATGGAACTATAAAGAAACGTCGCAACACTATCGAGTTTGAACTCGTTTGATTCGTCTTGACGAGTACTTTATGTTTTCATAGTATCCAGCGTCTGATGATGGACCCGGAAGGTGATCTTTATACAATTTATAGAATACAAAGGCTTGTCGCGAGATTTACCTGTGTGTAAGGAAGTAATTGAAATAACTTGATTTGACTTTGTTTAAAATTTTCAAACTAAGTTAAAGTTGTAAGTAACTAAGTTGTTGATCGATCATTAGGCTTATCAGGAGATGGCTACGATTATATGTAGTAAGGTAATTTTATGTAATTACCTCGATTTGTGTCATAAATATTCAGTTACTGATAATTAATTATAAATTGATTATGATTTGTCATGCCCTGATCATGAAGAAGCGAAAACGAACATAGCATTTATTGCTTGCCAACAAAATGAAGATTCTACTATTACTATCAGAACTTCTGATACTGATATTGTAGTAATTTTCTAAAAAGCACGTCTGGATGTGGGATATTTTTTTTTTTATTGTCAGATTAAGCGAACCCCTCCAGATAATCGTCAGATTATGAGACAGCACGTCTAGGACATAAAGATGAACCATATATATCTTAACCTGACGCGCTTGAGTATGTCAATATGTCGATATTTTTTTGCACATTCTTATAACGGACGTGAGTTTGCGTCACATCCAAATCGTCAGATTATTGAATGAGAGCTTTATTTTAGGTTCACTTAACATCCCCATTAAAAATTTGACGCGCTCGATTTTTTTTTGTTTTGTCATTTTCAAACCTTACGTACGACCACCCCCACCATGCAAACGATCAGATTAACATACGTACATTATTAAAAATACGTAGGACATGGATGCTATCAATATCTGACGCGCTCGAGTATGTCCATGCATCAGTTTTTTTTACCTTTTGAACATCCATAGCTGCTCACCCCACCGATGAAAAGGTATACAGTAATAACATTTTTTTCTTTTTATCATCTAAGCTTTGCAACCCAATAGGTCTCTATGACGCTCGAGTAAATCCCCATTTAGCATCGTGGGCTCCCCTACTAAAAGGAGTATTTATATTTATATGTATATTCATATAGATTGACAGATATCCATATAGCTATACACTGAGAGCTACTGAACCTTTCGACTAACGGTGTGTCTGTAAGGCTAGAAACTCTTGTAGTGATGATTCATAACGTGCTAAGTACGTAACCATCGCCTGGCAGGCCTCAGCCCTGCACATCATCATCTTTCATGGTTTTGAAAGTGTTAAAAAAATGACACAAAAAAACTTGTTCCTGTAAGGCTGAAATTTTTATAGGATTTAGATCATTCATTAAGAAGTTCAAAAACAAAATGACAGGCGATTCCGATGAGCACTAGTACCTGCCAGGCGAACAGAAAGACACACCTTGCTCCAATTACATCATCAATGTAAATAAATTTTATTCTGTAAAGTTGTAATTTATGTATATGTTTGTCTGAGCTATTTAAAGAAAGTAGGAACAATGACCGGCAGTGCTGGCTAGCATATTTCCTTGACAGATGAGGTTCTCCTCATCTGAACATACCTACATACTTTCAACATACTAGTTGAAATGTATATTACATTGATTTAGATGCTTCCGACGATTTAATGTTATATAAGACTAATAATGAGAAGTTTGTCGTGTTAGGACCGACCAAGTGTTCTCAGACACATTTTTACTTGCACTCCAGTGCTATCTTTCTCCTCACCTGTCAAGGAAATATGCTAGCCAGCACCGCCGGTCATTGTTCCTACTTTCTTTAAATCGCTCAGACAAACATATATATAAATTACAACTTTACAGAATAAAATTTATTTACATTGATGATGTAAGTGGAGCAAGGTGTGTCTTTCTGTTCGCCTGGCAGGTACTAGTGCTCATCGGAATCGCCTGTCATTTTGTTTTTGAACTTCTTAATGAATGAACTAAATCCTATAAAAATTTCAGCCTTACAGGAACAAGTTTTTTTTTTCTCATTTTTTTTACACTTTCAAAACCATGAAAGATGATGATGTGCAGGGCTGAGGCCTGCCAGGCGATGGTTACGTACTTAGCACGTTATGAATCATCACTACAAGAGTTTCTAGCCTTACAGACACACCGTTAGTGGAAAGGTTCAGTAGCTCTTGGTCCACTACCTATACCTATCAACACGTTTTACATAACACACGGATATTATGTAGTACTGAAAAAAACATTTTCAGTTGGAAACATAATCACATTAATACTGGGGAAAGTGATAGAAGAATAAAAAATATTATCCAGGTAATTTGTAAACCTCCTTTATTGAAAGTGTTTTTTATTTTTATGGAATAAGCAGGCAAACGAGCAGACGTATCGCCTGATGGTAAGCGATTACCGCCGCCCATGGACACCTGTAACACCAGAGACGTCACAAGTGCATTGCCAGCCTTTGGGGGGATGGGGGTGGGGAGATAGGGGGAGGGAGGTTGAGGTAAAGGACTCTGGTATCCTCACTCACATGGTAAAACACAGCGCAAGCACTATTTCACAACGGTTTTCTGTGAGGCCGTGGTATCACTCCGGTCAAGCCGACCCATTCATGCCAAAGCGTGGCTCTCTCACGGATTTAATGTTATCGTGGTGGTAGGTATGTAAAATATCAGTATTGGGTAATAATATGTGCCAAGCATGTGTGGTGTGTACATTTCACGTTTCCGGGCCAGTAATAATCTCTTGACAGGAAATATTTGCAAAACTATTCATTATGTTGCCAAACGTATTATCAAGGTACGTAATACATACGTCAAATATTTCGCTGACCAATTTTTTGAGCGCCATTGTTCGACTCGGATCAGTTTTCTACTTGACATCTCAATGCGGATCGCTCGCTTGTCGAATTGCAAATCTCGAACAGATGTTTATTCAACGCATTCACAAAAATTATCGCAACAACAAAATCTAAATCCATACACCATAACTAATTATATCCACCATGTAATAGTGTGTCGGTACTATTGTTCAAGAAAGGCTTTTGTTAGAACACGAATTACTAACCTACTTTTGGGGATATTTTTGGCAAAAAATATTCTTGAGATATCACGGTTTTTTGGTTTCGAATGCGAGTTATATTTTCTTTTGTGAGATGAGGGTATTAGCGAGAGATATTTAGTTACGTTGGTGTGTTGGAGTTTGTGTTTGTTAGGGGCTCTCCGCGATGTGGACGGTCCGCCGGTAGCAGTATTACAAAAGTTTGACGGGTGAGTCGTTCGATAGGGTATCGATTTAGCTCGGCTGCATTCTATTTTGTTAGTTTATTTTTTACCAAATCGGACGTATGTAGGTTTTCGGGTTTGCGGTACGTCTGTGTTCAGTTATTTGTAGGTGCTCTATCCGAATAAAATTTTTGTTTCGTCTTTTTTTTTTATTTTTTTAATTTCACGTGTCAATTAATGTTACGGATACATTTTTTTTGATATTGTAACATCGAATTTCGCTGATTTTGAGTTATAGCGATACCACAGGATGGTATATTTTTGTAATTCCTAAAAGGATAATTTAGAATCTATACATAGAATCAGTTAAATTAAGTTAATTGCAAAATTCTATGTAAATGTAAAACAATACCAGGATTTATTGCGTTAGTTCCTAGTCTACTACTGAAACAGCTTAAATGTATATCACTAACATAAGTATAATAGGTTAATAATCACAAATTATAACAAAAAATAATCGACTCCAATCTGGACCAAATTGAAATGGGACCACACGGAAAGCACCAGCTTTCAAATAAAAAAAGTACCATCAAAATTGGTTCACCCAGTCTAAAGTTATGAGGTAACAAACATTAAAAAAAATAGTCGAATTGATAACCTCCTCCTTTTTTGAAGTCGGTTAAAATATTTTTATGTGAGGTGTTCATAGATGTCTCCTCCTGGTGTCGTTTTCCCAATTCGTCGTAGAGGGTCGTGACCCTCGTGAGGGAGCTATTGTACGATATATTGTGCGAGTGATAGCTCGCCACCTATTTCTATCTTTAGCAGTGGGTAGAGCATCATGGATCGTAGTGCCGAGAGCAGAGCAAACTTGGTCTGCCCAGCGCAACGGGGTACGGCCCTTGGGTCTTTCCCCTGTATCTTACCAGTCACCATCAGTCTTTCAAGGTTATCACCTTCTCTCCTGGCAATGTGGCCAAAGTATTCAAGGATTCTGCGGAGGCACAGGGTCGATTTGTAGATAGATGTCTAATGTCTATTTATTCTATATTGCAAACCAAAAAATATTCTTAAAGCTAAACATCAAAGCAGTTTACTGAGCAATCTTATCGCAGTATGCGAACCCTTACCGTAAATCGGGATTAATTAAGTAGGTATACCGTATCATTATCCACGCGTATGTGTGTGTGTGTGTATATAGTGGTTTCACCATAACTTATATAAGTGGTATAATCATGGATATCTTAACAAACACAGACATAGGGCGACAAAACGTGCGTCTGTCGGCTTGATTTAATAGTCGGTGTATAAATCTATTCATTTGGTAGCGAAAGCTTTGTACAAACAGAGCTAATGAGAGCACCAGCCCTCCTAGGCACTCGGTAACCCTGTTAGGCTCGCGGCTACGGCTCACTGTTCATATTTTTACCATTCATAATGTAATTCATTGCTAACCGCATTACTTGAACCAGGTTTTGGCTGATGCTATTTCTGAGTGTTGGTTTTATGATGAAAGTTAATGAAAGCTTAAAAATATTTTATTGTATGTAGCGATTTAGTAAAAAAAGACAAACAAACAAGCAAATATCGCTATCGATATGTTTCAATGATTCTAAGTTTTATGCGAAGCCAAAAGGAAGTGTAATAGTTTTGGCAGTCTATGTATGTATTTTCCACCGTAGCGCCTAAACTAATTAACCTATTTTAATTAATTTTAGAGATTTTAATATATTCGTAATTAAGGCCCAGGCTAGACGTAATCAGACTATAGCTTTTTCTTTTTAACTGACTTCAAAAAAAGGAGGAGGTTCTCAATTCGACTGTTTTTTTTTTGTTTGTTACCTCATAACTTTCGACTGGGTGCACCGATTTTGATGATTATTTTTTTATTTGAAAGCTGGTGCTTCCCGAATGGTCCCATTTAAATTTGTCCAGATTGAAGTAGGTATTTTTTTGGTAAAATATGTAATTATTAGAACTTGAATTGGTATTATGTGTAGATACATAATTCAAGATGTTAAAGATACTCATTTCATTACTACATTTCAGAAAACTTGCTAACTAAATTCAATGAAATTAATGTATTTCATGATATTTTGAATAATTAACATACCTACTTTTTTCTTAAACATTTTTAATGTAATTGCAATTGAAATAAAAATAAAAATACCGTGGGAGAGCTACACTTTGGCATGAATAGGCTGGCTCGACCAGAGTGATACCACAGACTCACAGAAAACCGGTGTAAAATAGTGCTTGCGCTGTGTTTCACCGAGTGAGTGAGGATACCGGAGGCCCCAACCTCTTCCCCTATCTCCCCCATCCCCCTCCACATCTCCCAAAGGCCGGCAACGCACTTGTGACGCCTCTGGTGTTGCAGGTGTCCATGAGCGGCGGTAATCGCTTATCATCAGGCGAGACGTCTGCTCGTTTGCCCGCCTATTACATAAAAAAAAACATTTAAACAAAATGAACAACTTTTCAAGCTCTACTAAACATATTTACCAGAAATTTAGGTAACATTACACTTTGTTGTAAAAAATAGTTTAATTACCTTCTTAATTTAACTTCTAGGCAATAAGTTTAGCTAGAGTAATTATATGTCATTATTAAAAATTTCTTCGTAATTGTTGACATATAGTCAATGTTTATAAAGGTGTAATACCAAACATAATAATGAGAATATTATATTTAACTGCCTCGTTGGTCTAGCGGTTGGCGTGTGCGACTGCTGATCATGAGGTCTCGGGTTCGATTCCCCGGTCGGAACCAAATGTTTGTAAGATCTACAAATATTTGTTTCGGAGTTTGGGTGTTTCCTATGTATAATATCTATGTATTTACAAAAAAAAGTATATATGTATTTACATCAGTTGTCTAGTACCCATAACACAAGCTCTGCTTAGCTTGGGACTAGATGGCGTTGTGTGATAGATGTCCGAAATATTTATTTATTTATAAATATGAGCATACATACCACAGATTTACATTAAACTAACTTTTGCCCGCAGCTCCGCTCGCCTACATATCAATTATCGCGGTAAAAATAGCCTATGTTCTTCTTCAAGAATCGAAGTATCTCCATGTTAAAATTACATTGAAATCAGTGCAGTAGCTTAGCCGTGAAAACATTACAGACAGACAGACATATAGACAGAGTTACTTTCCAATTTATAATAATACATATTAGCTTTTGAGCGCGGCTCCGCCCGCGTGTTTGTCGGTTATCGCAGCAAAGCGTATCTCCATGCCAAACATTTAAATCGGTGCAGTGGTTTGGCTGTGAAAGCAGGACAGGCAAACAGACAGAGCTACTTTCGCATTTATAATATAAGTATGGATTATCTGTAGAAGGATATTAGCCTACATACAGTAAAATATAATTTATTTTTGGTACCCGTATAAAAGCGTATCCCTATATGACAAACTCCTTATTTTAATACTAGCTTTTGCCCGCGGCTCGGGCCTCGTGTTTGTCGATTATTCGAGTAGAGATTTTCTTCTAGAATCTCTATGGTAAATTTCATTGAAATCGGTGCAGCAGTTTGGCCATGAAATCGTGACAGATAGACAGACAGAGTTACTTTCACATTTATGAATGGAAGTATGAATTGTCACATGCAGAATATATTACCTAGTCAAGTCCTAACAGAAAAGATAACCTACCTACCAATTTACCAGTCAACCGAATAATTGATCGACAAGTCGCAATAATTTCGAGATGTTTAATATATGAGATGAAGCTCTGAATAATCATGATTGCATGCGTTTATACAGGATGTGCTCAATAGTGGGTACATACACGTATATTAGCAACACATAAACTGTAGTTACATACATAAGCATATAAAGTATATGTTTAAACAGTTTTTCACTGGCTACAGGCCTGTCGTTGTAATTCACTGACAAACGCATATAAAAGAGTCCGGCGTCGGACAGTGATTCATGTAGAGACGAAATTATCAATTCTTTTTTTATGATTTGTTAATTTATTTATTATTGAGTTAAGTATAAATGTAGAATATTACGAACAGAATAATTTTTAATTTCACAGACTTATTTGTCAATGATAGGGGTCCATATATCTGATAAATAACTTTCTTATGTCTTAGTATCTAATTCAACCTAATTTGGCTTGTACATAAGGATATACATTATTACTTACATTTTAATATCAATTTATTAATTTAGAAAATTAATTTTATTATCATCACATATTCTAGAACTTCTTTCAGGCATGTGTCACCGTGTAAACCTTGTACGGTCATAGTTTTTGAATGAATTTAAAGGATCATGATTCATGGTACATAATTTATTTCCTGCATATTGTGCTAAAAGAATTTCTAATGTTCACATGTGGTATTAAATTTAAATTTTATGAAGACGTCATGTTCATTTTATACGACCGACTTCCAGTTGTCACATTTTAATCTACAAATCAATTCATTTCATAAAATTTGTTAATAATTAAATTATTGATAATAATCTTACTTTTGACTGTTAAAACTATAAAAGATTCAACAACAACCCATAATGTCCCAATGCTGGGCTCGGGTCTCCACTCAGGAGAGGGTTAAGGCCATACGTGCCCACGATGGCCGGGATGGATGTTTTCAAGCCTCCCAAAGGTCTCCAACTAAGCTTCACGACTTTTATCCTATGATAAAAACCGGGACCGACTGATTAACATGGGGGTATTATGCCACCAGCGGTCACCCATCCAGGTACTGATCGCGCCGTCGTTGCTTACGTCGTTGATATTTGCTAATCAGCTACGGCAACTTGGCTATGGACTATAAAATATTGACTATTATTAAAAATATAACAAAACTTGCTTCATTGGGATTTAAGATTTTTGATTAATTTTATTGCCTTTTAGAACTCAATTATGTATATGTATACAAAATACCTAAAAATATGGTTTGTAATTTTTTTCCTTAATTAATCTAAAATATAATAAAATTAACATACAATTCAACTCTACAGACGTCTCTGTCAGTGCTCTCGCTCGTGTACTCGCGGGAGGTAATTATGCATGGCCGCTTTTTAGCGCATCCACCAGCGAATAAAATATAAAACGATCCGCAACTAATGATTTAACCTACAGTCCATATTATTTGTTACTTGTAACTGTACTGTTTAATTATATGCCTGTTCTATCGACTAGTAGTACAATTTACGCCTGACTTTGCTTTATAAGATCAACATGATAAACAGTCTTAAATAGTCCACTGCTGGACATAATAATAATATCCTCAAAATCTCACACACACCGTCTGATTCCAAACTAGGAAAATTCCTGTGCTATGGTGATTAGACTGTTATAAATCCATACTTCCACACTTATATTATAAACTAGTGGTTGCCCGCGGTTCCGCTCGCGTATATGTCGGTTATCGCGGCAAATAGTAGCCTATGTGTTATTCTGATGTATAAGCTATATTACTGTAAAGTTTCATCCAAATCCGTTTTGTAGTTTTTGCGTGTAAGAGTAACAAACATCCATCCATATTTACAAACTTTCGCGTTTATAATATAGATTCGAAAGTAACTCTGTCTGTCTATCTGTCTATCACGCTTTCACGGCCAAACCACTGAACCGACTTCAATGAAATTTGACATGTAGAGACTTTGATTCTTGAGAAAGGACATAGGCTACTCTTTACTGCGATAACCGATAATCACGCGGGCGGAGCCGTGGGCCAAAGTTAGTACGTAATTATATATACAGTAGATAAACATACTTACATATTTTTCTAAATACCTACCTACATATATATCACAGATAAATTACACCCAGAGGCAGAACAAATAATCTTGTAAATCACAAAAAGATTTGTTCTAGGGCGGAATCGAACCCACGACCTCTGTCTTAGCAATCAAGATCACTAACAACTAGATCAATAAGGTAGTCCAATTAGAGAGGAGATTTTGATCTACTATACTACGGTGGCCAGACGGAATGTTATCTTGCTTAGTTTGCTCCATAATGTGCCTACTACACGCGCAAGTATCACCACAGTTTTGCCTGCGCAGGCCGGCTTGTACACGGAACACCGTGCGTGTGGTTGGTAAAACGGTATCACGCGCCAAAAGCCGGGTCTCCGCCAAACAAAAGTTGTAAATTTTTGTGTTGTCAACACATTTTGGTGACAAAAGTTTCTGTAATTTCCTTTTCGAAAAAAATGACAACAAATGTTGGGAACAGTGTTTCTGTTTTTGGCGGTAAACGTCAATAGAATACGCTTGTTGCAAAAATATTGATTGGCTCTGTGGTGACGCTTAGTTCAAATGTTTTTCAAATTGTTGGCGACTCGGTGTAGACACAATGTTAACACAAGTTGTAGATTTTTGAAGTGTTGCAAACGTTGGAAACACTGAAATTGCCAACTATTTTGGTGCGGACGCGCTAAACAACTGTATTACGACAGTTTTACCTGCGCAGTTATAACTGTGGTGATACTTGCGCGTGTGGTAGGCACTTTAACCGGCTCTTACGACATCCACTAGATGAAAATGGGTGGTGACACTTCGTTTTGTTTATTGTCACCACACAGTCAGGTAAATTAATTATGAATATCTAATTTATTTATTTAATCTAATAATTTATTTATTAACTTAATGTAATCCGACAACGAATAGGTACACTTTACATGCTAGTTTTATTACAAACTAAATTAAATTAAAAAGCTTTTTAAAAACAAGCTTTTACTGGAATGCCTCGAGACGAATCAAACGAGTCCAAATTCGATGATGTTGCGACGTTTCTTTACAGAGTTCCTATGGCCACCTTCCAGCTCCAGCATCAGATCAGCTCTATGTCATTATAATATTGTATTGCCACGCTGTATACATGTGCTTGCAAAATTTGGGGAGAGCCACGCTTCGGCATGAATGGGCCGGCTCGACCGGAGTGATACCACGGCCTCACAGAAAACCGGTGTGAAATAGTGCTTGCGCTGTGTTTCACCGAGTGAGTGAGGATACCGGAGGCCCATACCCCAACCCCTCCACCTATCTCCCCCCTCCATCCCCCCCCTATCTCACTCCCCCCCCCATCCCCAAAAGGCCGGTAACGCACTTGTGACGCCTCTAGTGTTGCGGGTGTCCATGGGTGGCGGTAATCGCTTACCATCTGGCGATACGTCTGCTCGTTTGCCGGTCTATTCCAGAAAAAAAATAAAAAAAAAAAAATTTGAAGATCGGTTGAAGATATCTGCTTCAAAATTGAGTTGCAAGATTCCAGCCGAACATACAAGCATACATACATATATTGCAAGTTAATAAAAAGCTTGTAAATAATAAATATTCATGTCTTCTGCTTCCTCAATTATGGGAGATCACAACGTGAACATTACAAAAATTAAAATTATTAATGAAAATAATTAATTGTGCAAAAATTACAAAGGTTTAGCCTACATAAACCGTATAAATTAAATTTTCAATAAACAAAAATTTAAACTAGATAAATACTTAATTTACAAGTTTAACCACTCAAATTGTTTGTTTATCCATTTGGTAAATACTTTTTTCTTTAAAAAGGACAACTTCCGTATTAGGAATATATATCCTGTGGCGCGGGGGACTTTACAAACATACATGAAACGAACACAAAGAACACCCAGACTCAAGGACAACAATTTTTGGATCTCACAAATTGCTGTCCCATGTGGAATTTGAACCCACAACACTTGGCGCAGTAGAAAGCGGCGTGGCGACCACTTAAACCACTAGGTACAGTTTTTTGTGCAATTAATTTTATTGAGAAATACTGTGTCTCATTATTCTGATGTTTAAAAAAATAATAATATTTTCCAAAATTAACTAATATAACATTTAAAAATATTTTCATTTATTTATGCTAAGTAATAATACTACTTGCTGACACTACGATAGTGTACAACGGTTATTTTTAGTACCAATACACATTGAAAATAGATACCTAGCTTACTTTAACTTTTAGAAACTTTTATTCGAATTTTCCAAATGTTTGCACGCACTTCGAATTGCCATAGAAGCAATATTATGAAAAGTGAAAAGTAAATGATAGAAGATTTTATTTATTTTCTTCTGAAAAACACAACGTTTATCATTCGAACGATTTACAAACGTTGTGTTTGAACCAATACAATAATATAGTACTTACACAAAATCACGTCTTCGCAAAAGATAACAAAAATTTTTTTTTAAGTTAAACTGGAACAGTGCCATCTGTATAAAAATTGGGGAACTACAGAGCTTTCTTTGTAACGGTATAAAGCTTTGAAGTATTACCGGCATACGCGGAGGGCGCTGCGATCTTTTTAAATCCAATCTCGCCGCTTTCCGTGGACTGGAGCGAGGAAGCAAGTCTCCGGCATTGTGGAAAATCGGGACTGAGGACCGGACGCGTTACTGCGTGTTATGAGGACGTAGCAAATACTTGGAAACTGTTAGTTGTTTACGACTTGTCATATTATTTATTCATATAACATGTACATTTAACATGTGTTTTGGTTTGAATAATCAGTATAAGTAATCAAAAAGAATATTGAACACTTTAATTTTATATACATAGGTCTGTTTTTTGTGGAATAGGATATCAAACTATTGGAATCGCAACACCAATGTATGTAGAAAGTAATTTATCGTACTGTAGTAGAAGTTTTAACCATTTGTTCAGAAAGTGTTAAAAATAGGACTTATTTATCCATACCAATATTATTAACTTGAAAGTAACTCTGTCTGTCTATTTGTATGTTACGTTTTTACACCTAAACCACAACAACGATTTCAATGAAGTTTAGCATGGAAATGCTTTAATTCTTGAGGAGAGACGTAGGCTTCTCTTTACCGCGATAACAGACACACACGAGGGCGGAGCCGCGGGCAAAATTTAGTAGTATTTTTTTTTCTTTGGGCCTGCCAAAATGACTCTACTCCGCCTGATGGAAAGCAAAAGCAAAAACCAAGAGTGGTGGTCACCATACTCATTGCGAATGCAGACAATGCAACAATGCAGCATGGTAGCCCACACTTGGCGGCATTGTGATGCTTTCGCATCGTTGGGCCTCCGGTCTCGTACTCACCAACGAAACACGACAGCACGAATTTTGTCATTTTATGTTGATTTTTTGTGCGAGGGTAGTACCACCCCGGTCGAGCCGGGCCGTTCGTGCTGAAATCAGCGTGGCTCTACTACCTTGTAAATTAAATTGTAAGATGTAGAGTTGTTATTATGCCATTACTCCAAAAATAATTCAAATACATGCTACGTGTGTGGCTTGAAAAGTTTCCGACCTGGGAGATGTTACAAGATTTTTTTTTTATTATTCCCTCTATAGTCTCTTTTAAAACAATGCAAAGACAAAGATGCATAACTTCATTAGATTTTAACAACGAGTGCAGCTATCATCATGTTGAGGTCGGAAACTTGCCAGACCACCTATTACAGTAAGCATGTACACAAATAGGTCGTCATTAGTCATGTAAATACAAATGCTAATTGGTACAATCCATAGTATGTACACAGAATTAGATCTTACACATGTAAGCACATGTTAAAGACCATTTAGTATCATTACTAACACTATATTCAATGATTTAGAAGTGCAGAAAATCTTTTATATCAAAATGGTAGATGTTATACTTATATAGTTTTCGTGTCATGCTGTTGCTCACAATGAACTCCGAAACTATCTTACCGATTTTCACGTCTTTTTAAGCTGTGTATTTTTCTAGTGGGCCTAAGATAGATTAGTTAACATCACGACTAGATCAATAGGAGCCGAGCATGATTGAAAAGAGACACAGACGAAGTTGCGTGGGTCAACTAGAATATTGTATTATATATTATATTGTAGTATGACACACCATGATCAATGAAGTAAAAAGTTTTGTCTATAGTAAATAGAATAGTTACTTGCTAAAACAAAACTATGGCTACCCCGTTGAGTACCTAATGATGCTTTTCATTTTTCTAAACAAAAACAACTGGTTTGAGGATTTTTTGATTTTTATAAAAAAATACAACCCCCGCATTATGAATACACAACCTGTGTCGCGGGGGACTTTACGGACATACGTGAAACGGACAAAAAGAACACCCAGACTCAGAACAACAATTTATGGATCACACAAAGTGTTGGCCGATGTAGGATTTGGACCCACAACACTTGGTGCAGTAGAAAGCGGCGTGGCGACCGCTTAAACCGTCAACTAGGTCAACCGTGCAGTCAGGGTTATAAAAAACTTTCTAGAAATATCTAAAACACCTGAGATTGTAGATTTTAAATCACTTAAATAAATCTTACTCTAGTTATACTTTAGAGTGCCACACATTCTTCACTTGAAGAGAACTGGCCACTCCAAAGATCAGACGTTAACATTAAAATTATAATTCTTTACAAAACTTCAATGTATCTAAAGCATATAATGCACAACTATTTTTTGGAAGTGTAAAAAATATCTCAAGTTAGAGTTTAATTAAATAAAAGAAATGGTTTCAAATAAAAAGTAATGGAAAGAAAAAAAATAAAGAAAAAAAAAATAACATGATCAAAGTTTATAAATTAAGATGTTCACTAGATATTAGGCTGATTTAGTGGTATTTAGCTCTATATTGTTTTAGTAGTACTACTAGTTATTCAGTGATCGAAATTCGGCCATTTCTTTATTAATTTATTTTTGTTTTCTGCACTTCTCCATATAAACCTATCTGTCCCAAACTTCATGCTCCTCGTTTTCATATTTTCGTAAAAAGAGCTACAAAGTTTTTGTTTCACGAATTAATATTGGTATAGATTTTAATTATAGTCAACAATACATTAGTACAAAGCTCTAAATTTGAACTAAGTAGGTTTTAAACACTCAAACTACAAAAGATATGTGACACCCATGATTACATAATCGCGTAAATTCCAAAACAGCATTTTTTATCATGAAAAGCGAACATCTTAAAGTTAGTTGAAGCTATCGACCAATCTGTACCTTTCTTAAAACTAAGTAAATACAAAAAGCTTCAGATAAGTTATCTATATTTAGTCACATGTAGTAAAGGTGGCCGGAACTATAAATTTAGTATAGCCCACCAAATCTTTTGGAGGAAGGATCGTTGGTGGGCCGCGGTTGAGGTGTCGGGTTCACTTCCCGGTTCGGACACTCGACGTGTGCACGGATTTAACGTGTTTTTATATGGAGAATGTTTTTTGATGTTCACGTGCGCTTTGTTTTTGTTGGTTAAGGAAAGAGATTATGAAGAGTTTCTGTAGATGTTTTTGTTAACGTATGTATTTCTGAGGGTCTTAATATATTATTGCAACAGTTAACAGTGTTAAATGTGTGACTGCACGTTTGTCCTAGTGGTTTAACGGCCACCACGCCGTTTCCTACTTCGCCAAGTGTCGTGGGTTCAAATCCCACGTAGGACAGCACTTTGTGTGATCCACAAATTGTTGTTCTGAGTCTGGGTGTTCTTTGTGTCCGTTTCATGTATGTTTGTAAAGTCCCCCGCGACACAGGATTTGTTCCTAGTGCGGGAGTTATCTTAAAAAAAAAAAACTGCTTTATTTTGTATATTATTTAAGAAAGTAAGACATACTTTAAGTTTTATTTTAATACGCTTCCCCTGTATTAATAATGTATGTTTGTTCATTTATAAACGAATTTTGTAAATTAGGGGTAGAATTTCCAAAATTTCTTTCTTAGTGCTCACTTAAGTTATATAAAGAACCTACATGCAAAATTTCAGGATTCTAGCTACAGCGGTTTGGATTGTGCGTTGATCTCTGGTTACGTCAGTCAGTCAGTCACATTACTCTTTTAAATATATAGATTTGGTTGCTGAAGATTCACCATTTCATTGGTTTTAATTTTGTTTTCGTAACCCTACTTTTTGGTAAAATAAAAGTAGCCCAAGGTACTCTTTATAACATAAGTTATCTGTTGGTGAAAGTCCCGTCAAAATCCACCGAGTTGTTCTGTCCCAGTGCCCTGACAAACAGACAGACAGATAAAAATTAAAAATACCTACATTTTTCTTATGCAAGTACCTAATATGCTTTTATATGTATTTAATGAAAAACAGTTATTTGGAAATTTTAACAGACACTTCAACATAATTCATATGTAAGTTTATCTGGAGATTCTTCGTCTTTTCTAATTATTTTCTCATACTCTATGACTAACAGTATTAGTGATATTCAAACATAATTACCATTTGTTAGTTATTGACGTAGATATCGCAACAACTACAGTACCAGCTATCAGTAACATGTGCGACAATCGTACATTAATAAAGAGCAGAAAACCACGCGTAATATGTTCCCACAACACTTGACATCTCAACAGGCCATTTGTCAGCAACACCTGAAATCACAGCCGGTTAACCTTTCCACTTCGGGACAGGATCATTTCATATTTTCGCGGGTCCATCTCTCACACGCCGCTCAATTATTCACCCGGCTCCATCCGGGCACCCGGTCAAAAGTAATGACCGGTGAACTCGAAATTACACGTGTTACAATGATGATTCTGTTTACCCCGGGTGGAGTAATTTTGCCCGGATACTGTTTGAAGAGCTGTTAGGTTTGTGATCATTTTATTTAATGTGCCATCCGGGCATTTTGGGGCCGTGTTGTTTGTGCAATGTTTTCGGTTATGAGTTTTTAAAAGGTTCTTTTTTTTTCTTAAAAAAGACAACTCCGAATAAATCCTGTGTCGCGGGGGACTTTACAAACATACATGAAACGGACACAAAGAACATCCAGACTCAGTACAACAATTTGTGGATCACACAAAGTGTTGTCCTACGTGGGATTTGAACCCACGACACTTGGCGAAGTAGGCGTAGGCGTGGTGACCGTTAAACCACTAGGGCACTAGGCCAAACGTGCAGTCGAAAAGGTTATCTACTTAGTGCGAATTCAGGGATATACCTACCTATGCTTTGATTATAAAAAAACGAAATACCATAATAATAATACGGTTACCTAAAGATAACCTTTTGTCTTTTTATTGTTTTTATCCATTTTTTTATAATGAACTACTTTGCATAATAAGTGCAAGATACCTAATTTCGTTTAGTAGAGAAGTTCCCAATTCTCATTAGCGAAGCCCTTCTGCGAAACATAAGTATGTGTTATTTTAGACGTATGTATATTTCATTTAATAAATTGACGATTTCTATTTTAGCTATTTTAAAGAATCTGGAGAAATTTAGTTATATATACCTTCATAAGATGGTCACCTGAGTAATAACAAACTCACAGAAAACACTAACCTAAACTATTTCTTTTATTGCTTTTTGCCAAATCAGTGAGCTTACCAGAGTAGGTGTCAATATTTACAATCAAGTGCCTTTTTCCATAAAAATCGAATTTATCTGAAGAAAGGACCAAAATTTGCGTAGTTTTTACTGATTCATCTTCAGTATTTGTGCTGTCTTGCCATTAATTTTTTGTTCTTGCATCCGCCACGCGTCCCCGGTGTCCATATTTACTCACATGATCATTGCGTGACCATATCCGGCTTCTGATTTATCGGGACATGTCACATGTTGGCGGTCGACCATTCATCTCACTGTTTGTGTTAGACAAGGGCACAAAAACATGGTGCCAAGCTGTCTGGTACATTGTAATAGGGTGCCTTTTTTGTGAAATGCCACTTCGATTTTGATTTTAGTGTCTTGTGTAATGAGTGAAGTGTTTTTTTTAAATTTCATATTCAATCTGCTTGCTCAAGTTGGCAGTGATAACTGAAATCATGGTTTGATTTATTTTCAGACTTAAGTACCAAGAAGTAGCTTTTTTTTTTCTGAGTAATATGAGTATGAATTGCACAATCGTATGAACATTAGTTTTTGAAGGACCTAATGCAATGTTTATTGTGATGTACACGAAAAAAAACTAATCACACATTAAAATAATACAAAAAGGAATAAATTATAAAAATATGTATGTTTTTAAGAATTAAATTATTTTTAAGTTTTGAGAATTCAAAATATACTAAGAAATTGAAAATTTGTTTTATATATATCTTACTAATAAGTTACTATAAACGCGAAAGTTTGTAAGTATGGATAGATGGATGTTTGTTACTCTTTCACGCAAAAACCACTGAACGGATTTGGATGAAACTTTACAGTAATGTAGCTTATACATCAGAATAACACATAGACTACTATTTATCGCGATAACCGACATATACGCGGGCGGAGCTGCGAGCAACAACTAGTGTTTTATAAAACTAGATTTTTTACTAAATATTTTTAAGATTATAAATGGACATTATTAGTGGACACGTATGAAAATCACTACGGAATACCGGAGGATATCTGTGCCTCGGCGTCCAGACCAGACATATTTCTTTATGCAATGTGAATTAAGCGTGTAGTACTAGTAGAACTCACGGTGCCGTGGGAAACGAACATCCCTAAAGACCACGCTTTAAAAAGAAACAAGTACTTTGACTTAACCAACGAAATAACTAAAAATGGTTATGTCGTTGCGCTGTATGCCGTGAAAGTGGGTGTGAGGGGTATACCAGCCAAATCCCTCTATAACCTGCTTAAAGACCTTGGATTGCTAAGAGCTTCAGTAAGCTCTTTTCTTGAACGAATATCCAAAGCGGCATTGCTAGGCTCATTTCAAATATGGTTAGGTAGAGGGGGCAACACGGCGGACAGTGGAGGTGAGCGTTGATGCGTCGTAAGGAGTGCTCCTTAAACCTAAACCTGGGTCGCAATTCCCAGGCACTGTCGAAGTCCCATGTGTTGCCCCCATCTATCACGCGATGGACCCGGCACCCGCACGGTGAATTCATGGAACGCTAAGAAATAGGTATTTAATTTTTCTCATTTATTTATTTGTTAAAATATGAAGAACTATGATGTCTAATTACATTACATTTGTTTATTAACAGCTTTTCGTACATTAACAATCATTTCAGTATTTTGCAGGAAGTATTTTTAACAAGTTTAATCTACTTTTATTATATTAAATATGTAATGATTAATCATTTACATATTATAATACTAAAATTTAAAAATACCTGTTTATACAATGTAGTATATTCAAACATTGTTAACTGTCCTACTTGGTAGTAGTTCATTTAGAACTTCATTTATAATACGGTATTACAAATAGGAATTTCCGAGACAAGTGATCCTAAGATGTTCATAACATTTGACGTATGTGCGTAATGAAGCAGAGTGTGTATTTATTAAGTTAATTAAAGCTTTCTTGAAGCCCGGGGCTAGGGTTGGGGGTTCGTACCCACGCTCAAATGTTTGTGCACAAAAGATTTCGATCGGATTAGGAAGGTATTTAATATAAGAGTAAGTTAGTAGGTGACGTATTTATCATGTAAACAATAGTTTAATATATTTTCATGTTACTGTAAGATGAAAGAGTACATTAATCGAATATTATGATGTGTTTAGAAATACTAAATGCAAATATATAAGATTGCAGAAGTTGGCCTTCCAGAAAATATTATTTTCATCCCACCAGCTCGTGAAGAGTATTTTTGCCCTTCGATATCTGAGTGCAAAAGCCGTTTTTATTCGCTAGAGGATAAACTAAATTTGAATTTAGGACATCATGTGCGCTAAGCTTGTGAAGTCAAAACATCATTAAACCTATTTACTTCTACCTCCACGGTGTCGAATTTATCATGCAAGTTTTTTTTATTTGTTAAAAACTCAGACTCGGAATCTTCCCGGTGTACTTTTTTTTTATTTGCTTTGCCAGCGCCATTTTCTTTTCAAGTCATTTAGTCATTTCCTCGCTGAGGTGGAATGAAAAGTTACGTGTTGCACTCGAGTGTAATTTCTTTTTACCTAGTGCTCTTTTAATTCCCGCGCTAACGATCAGGATTCAAATTTTAGAATCCTTCGCTTGCTTGGTCATCAAAATTGAGCACGCGGTTAAAAAGCAACTTTGCACTCTTGTATAACAAATAACTATTATTAATTTCTGAAAATATATGTTTTATTGTTTATTTGGTCGTCGACCTAAACCTACAGCCTACAAACATATTTTTGTAATTTTTTGATTTATATCATGGACCACCAGATTTGTTGAAATATGTCGTTGTAAAGATATATGAATGTCCTATAAAAGGTTAAGATATATATTGGATTTTATAATTTTCCTTTTTATATAACTTTAGAATCTAAGTATAACAATTAATCATAAATCTTTAACCACTTCCTTTATGCCGTTACACATAGTAAAAAGTTTCAGTAACAAATTCCTTCGTTTGCAAAATTAACTTAGGAATAATCAAAAGGATTCGACAGAGATCGACGCACAGCCAAAACCGCTGAACCTAGAATCCTGAAATTTACATGTGGGTTCTTTATATAACGTAAGTGAGCACTAAGAAAGGAATTTTTGAAATTCCTCCCCTAAGGGGGTTAACCAGGGGATGAAAGTCTGCGTGAGCGAAGCCGCGTGTGAAAGCTAGTATACCTTAAAAAACATTTAAATTCACTATAGGTATATCTTCGTAGCCATTATTATTCCCAACCTTATTTGGGGTCGACTACCAGTTCAACGATTTTACCAGAATATCAGTTTTTTACGGAACGACTTATATCGGACCAGACCTGAGGGAGAACTGAATTCGAAGATAGAACTGGTTGTCAGTATATTTGAGAGCACTGTTTTTCAGATAACGATTGCCATAGATGTTCATCATAACCGGGAGCGACAGCTTAACGTGCTCTCCAAAGCACAGGCGTGAAACAAACCAAACCGCCAAACTCCAAACTTCCATAGTTAGGGCTGTTACTAAGAATTTCTTGTCAGAAAAACCCACAACACTTGATCGGGGGTCACGTGTGCTAACCATTAGATCAACAAGACAGTCATTTCATCAAACTGCCTCGGTGGCGCAGTGGTAGCGTATGCGACTGCTGTGCTTAAGGTCTCGGGTTCGATTCCCGGGTCGGATCAAAATGTTTGTATGATCTACAAATATTTGTTTCGGAGTTTGGGTGTTTTCTATGTATATTAAGTATGTATTTACAAAAAAAAGGTATATATGTATTTATATCAGTTGTCTAGTACCCATAACACAAGCTCTGCTTAGCTTGGGACTATATGGTGTTGTATGTTAGATATCAGAAAATATTTATTTATTAAATTTAAATTTAAATTTACTAAACACAAAAACTATAACACTCACTTCAATTGTAGGATACCCTGGTTCACTTATAATCCTAAATTAATACCTAACAGTCAAACAACAAATGTTTAAATGTAAATCTTCTTAACAAACTCATATGAAGTCTTAATTTTAATAACGTGAATAATAATGAGACATTATTAGGCGCAACTCTCATATTTAACTTTTGAAGAATCGGCTGCCTCTAATAAAGGGGAATATTTCATTACTGAAATATGCATATGTTTGTACAGATTAAACTTTGAATTAGAATTTCAATGTGTTGTGCACTTTGATTAATCACTTTATGGAGTAATATCTAGTATTTGATTAGTAGATATTTATTGGTTAATATTCTTTCAGGAAGTTTATTGAGCTTTTCAGTTATGTATCATGAAGGCATGTGGAATTTTTATTTAGCTGTTTACGACATGTTAATATAATGGGAATTCTCATATTGAACCTGGACGCCTCTTTATTTAATGGGTAGGACACAATTTTATAAAGTACTAGCTGACCCACGCAACCTCGTTTACGTCTCCTATTGCCCGTAGCGTAATAATTTTTCCCCGTTTTTGTAACATTCTTCATTGGTGCTCCGCTCCTATTGGTCTTAGCGTGATGATGTAGTAGCCTTCCTCGATAAATGGGCTATCTTACACTGAAAGAATTTCTCAAATCGGACTAATAGTTCCTGAGATTAGCGCTTTCAAACAAACAAACAAACTCTTCAGCTTTAAATATTGGTATAGATTCTATAGATAATCACCTCTCATAACACTTATCTATAAAGGTTCTTGATTCATATGTCTACCTATAATGAGCTAACATAGTAATGTTTTTTTTTAATACATATTTCGAACATCTAACACAACGCCATCTAGTTCCAAACTAAACAGAACTTGAACTTGTTTTATGGCTACTAGACAACTGATGTCAATACATAAGTACTTTAAAAATACTTTACTTTAAATACTTTAAACTCAATGTTTATAACAAATTCAGTATTACGTTAGCTGATTGACAAGTAAGGACAACGTGAGATATGTAGAACAGTTGCAATAACCTCTTAGTACTAGTTAGTAGTACTAGTAAGTTTACAGTACAGTACATTACAGTTTATTCAGCAATAAAAAAACAAGGGGAAATTTGGTTCGTATATTTTCAGATGCTATCCAATATGGAATATAAATCAGATTACTCCGTTTTTTTATGTTACAACTATCAAGTTCTTAATCTACGCAACAACGGAACGCTTCTCAACACTTTAATGAAAGCAAATCAACCTTTGACACAAACAACATATCGATATTACTACTAACAAATAACCAATAACATTAAAATGTACTTGTAACATCTAAATCACAATAATATCTCTCAAGAGAACCATCTCAATTCGAAACAATGTGCCACTCGGCCCTAAAACATAGATCACTCGCCGACAGCCGAAGCCTTCAGTAATGAAGACAACATCTCTACAAACTATAATACGCCATCTAAATGCACCGTCGACAGGCATAAACAATTGAAATAATTATCAGGATAAGCTTGCCGGATCAGGGAAAGCCCTCGAGAATCTCAACCCTTCTTAGAACCTCCTGACAGGTCTTATGCAAATTCACAAACTTATCAATGCTAATAATACTCCACATAAGTTAGTTTTCACTCCATTCTACAACGAACCTTATTGACTTATTTTAAAGTAACAATTTAAGTGTACAGTTATCGTATGTAAGATTTTGTGACATTAGTCCATGGTAATAGTCGCTCAATTGGCTCTCCTTCTATGATATGCTAACGGCATTTTGTTTGTAATCGTGTAGTGATAACAAGTGCTACTTGAAATATTTTAACTTATGATTCTTAAACGCTGAAGGGAAATGAGAAACTTTCATTTAAATTTTATCTTATGAGTAAGCAAACAAGTAACGATTAAATTATATCTAAAGCCTATGGTTTGTAAATACTTGGTGTTTTTCAGGATTCTTGAGTAGATCTCTCATTTTTATCATTAACTATACTCTTTGCACTGTAGCATGGTGCATGGCATGGTTCAATAACATTTCATTTCATTCTTGAAGGTTGCCGCGATTTACAAATTATAACTTAGTATTTCAGCGGTACCACATTCGCAATATATTAAATCATTAATAACTGTAGTAAATTAAATTAAAACTTATACTGTAATAAATTAAAGTAAATTAAATGGAACAACCACGCACCATGCTACAGCGCAAAGAGTATAGCTTTTTTACACGGCACCACACGCGTATATTACGGTTATTGTGGTAAAGGTTATGTCATTGCTCAAGAATCGAAGTATTTCTATGCCAAATTTCATTGTAATCGGTGCAGCGATTTAGCCGTGAAAGCGTAACACATAGATAGGCAGACTGATAGACAGAGTTCCTTTCTAAATTATAATATTAGTATGTATTGAGTAGGTACTTCGGAGAGCACGTTAAGCCTTCGGTCCCGGTTGTCATGAACATCTATCTATGGTGGTCATTATTGGGAAGTCAGTGCCCTCAAATATACTGACAACTAGTTCAACCTTCGAATTCAGTTCACCCTCAGGGTTGCAAAGGTCCGATGCCAGTCGCTCCATGTAAAAACTGATATTCAAGTAAAACCGGTTGAACTAGTAGCCAAGCTGACCCCAAATCTTGGGAATAATAAAGGCTAGGATAATGATGATGATTGAGTAGGTACTTCAGTTTTTTTAAAGTCAATTAAATATAAAAGTTCTGACCCAATTTTCATTTAACAAGTATGTCAAAAGAATATTTAGGCTTATAACCATAAGATAAATTTTATATAATTATAATGTTTCTTTATAAGTATTATTCTCTTTATTACATTTATATACATACTAATTACATTTTTAAATATACATATAAAAAAAATACATTTAAAAATATAAAAAATAGTAGATCACCGACTTCGGGTACAGGGACCAAGAAACCGGTGGTTAGGGCTCCAAAGACAGGAACCTCCTCACTATACGTGCCGTGTCTAGGAGGACTGCCTTCTGCATCAGACCCTATTATTATTATTAACTTAAATTAAACTAAGATGATAAAAAAAAGAACTTCGTTTAAAAAAACCGACTTCAAAAACTAAAAAGTATAAAATAACTTAATTTGTATGTGCTATCTATTCATAGGTTGAAGTCAGTGCCAAGCCAAATGTAATAGTAGGTACCACACTCGCTATATTTCGACGTCACCGACGCTTCGGTTGTTTTGTTCAACGCGAAGAGCAGCTATCCCGCTCAAGATAACGCGCGGCGAGTGCGGTACCTACTATTACATTTTGGCTTGGCACCGACTTCAAACCTATGAATAGGTAGCACATAAAAATTAAGTTATTTTATACTTTTTAGTTTTTGAAGTCGGTTTTTTTAAACGAAGTTTTTTTTTATTTTTCGCTTTCTAGTCTTTCTCAAGTCTCTCATCATCATTTCATTTAAAATGAAATGATGTCTACAGAATATGAAGGCATGCAGACAATTGCTCTTAACTTCATTGCAGGCGCTCACGTAAATTTGAGGGTTTATTTCGATTTCCTTGGCATCCCATCATCAGATCCTGATATAGTGGCTATGGGACCACATGGGGAGCATACCCTTTCGAATACAAAAATAATTTTCAAAATCGGTCCACAATTGACGGAGTAATCGATGTACATACATAAAAAAAAACCGATGAAATTGAGAACCTCCTCCTTTTGGAAGTCGGTTAAAAAGCTTAATTCACTACCGCGAAAGTTGTTCATTTTATTTTCTTATTTAGAATTCCACCATTTTCTTGGGTCAATAAACTTGATTTGAATTCACAAACGCTCTAGTGCGGACATAAACAAAATTTAGAGATACGAGTATATGTGTGCGGCTAACTATAAACTGTAGTCCAATGAATACGAGTACATAATATACATTTTATTATGTGTATGTATAATGTACGAGTATACGTTCACTCATAGTAGACTGAAGTATGGTGAGAGATGAACGCTTAAAATCTTTACATTTGCTTAACTAAAAAAATATATCTTTAATTGCACGCATCCTTTAAGAAGCTTTTGAGTCCTTAACATTCATAACTTATTTGTTTTCGTAAGAATAATTTTAAAAAATCCGAGGGAAGACCTCCACTCCTAAACACGGTAAAACTCGGAATAACTAATGATATTTTTGATTATGTTGTAAGTTTCAGTGAACTACATTGTCGCAGACCACAAGTTGTGATCATAGAGCTATTATAGATAGAGTGGGGAAGACATACGGCTGACAGTAAGCGGAAACGTCTAACGGTTAGAAAGAGAAGAGGATCGCGGTACCCCGTCTGTCTTTCTCTATTGACGCATGCGCAGTAAAGGACTAATATTGGTAATCCAATCACAACAATTAAACGTCGAATCCTAAAAAATACCTTATAATGAGCTATTCTTGTATTTATATATTCTAAATCTCGGAAAAAGCTCCAACGGTTTTCATGAAGTTTAGTATGCAGTTGGTTTCGGGGGCAATAAATAGATCTAGCTAAGATTCATTTTTAGAATATTTACCAAAAATAAAATACCGAGCACAGGTCAGTCATCCAGGTACTTAACATTTAAACACATCTATATTAATATTATAAAGCTGAAGAGTTTTTTTGTTTGTTTGAACGCGCTAATCTCAGGAACCGCTGGTCCGATTTGAAAAATTCGAGGAAGGCTATAGGCTATATATCATCACGCTAAGATCAATAGGAGCGGAGCACCAATGAAGAATGTTTCAAAAACGAGGGAAAATTGTTACGTTACGCGCAATAAGAGACGCAAACGAGGTTGCGTGGGTCAGCTAGTTATACATAAATACATAAATGCCAGGTGTTAAGTAATCTGATTATTAGGACTTTTCATTTTAAACCTATGTGCTTCAGGTTCAATGTATTCTGAGATCCTCGTTCTATTTATTTTTCTTATTATTAAATAAAATAGTTACGTAAATTATTATCGAAAGAGCATACGCTAACAATATCCGAGATACAAATTTTTTTCCCAT
The DNA here is from genome assembly GCA_949125395.1 of Diaphora mendica. NCBI lineage: Eukaryota > Metazoa > Arthropoda > Insecta > Lepidoptera > Erebidae > Diaphora > Diaphora mendica. The sequence goes on from OX421327.1 coordinate 9,247,726, forward strand.
AAACTTATATGTATTTCTTTCCCAAATAACAAAACGGAACGTGTGCTCACATTCACTTTTACTTCAATAGGATGTGGTCACATCAAATAGAAATCTATTCCGTCTTCACAAGGGCTGGCTTGCCCTTCGACTACGAAATTATTCTGATATCAAAGGGCGCTTCGGTGGTGGCTAGCGATAACAATAATTGTTTGGACCTCAGAGAATTTATTGAGAAAACGCCAACAAATATCTAATTGGAATTTCTAATTACGTAGAGTTTCCAAACGCGGCCTAATTAGTTTGCAATTTGGGTGGGTATGATCAAAAAGGTTTTATGTGCTGTTTGAATTGTAACAGGCTTATAATATTGGTGGTGTTATACGTTATAGATAGGCTGTGTTATAGATATGCTCTGTTATAGAGCAATCAATTGTTATGGATGGCGAAAATGTAAATGTAGCAAATTGTATGTGAATTATTTTCTACTTCAACTGTCAGTTGCATTGTCATCAAGTAGAAAAACGTATATAGAGCATTAAATGATGTCTGGATGTTTCTTACCCGACTACGGCAAATTATATATAATATATATAATTTTTTTTTTGGAGATATATATATATATATATCTCCAAAAAAAAAATGTCCTAAATATTTATTTATTTATTTCGTGAACGAAAAATTTTGCGTAGTAGTAACGTAGTATAGCGTAGCCATCTGTAAGTTGTATGTAACAAGTACGGAGTAACTCTAGACAGAACTTGTTTCAGTAGAGATTACTAGGTGGCAGCACAAGTGACCAGATTATTTATTTTTAAATTTTTTATGGATAAAAATCATGATAAAAAATGTATTCCTGAATAGTTACTTTCTTTATACCTCGCATAGAACTTTTATATATTTTATGTAAAATTAAGGTGATAAGACAATTTTGTGGTTTTTAAAGAGCGTGAACGAAAATTTTCGTAGAGCGCCATCTGTATTTTTCATACGAAACTTCGTTCCTATCTGGTGTCCAACGACACCACACGACTTTTTTTAAATATGATGACAATTTTTCTAACGAAATATTTACTGGTCAAGGAAATATTTAAAAAATAAAAAGACGTGTGGCACTCGGGGACTGCCGCGGTAAAGCTATTGCATAGCATTTTTTATCAACTTATGAAATTATAATTATTTATTTATTTTTTATTTATGCAGTATGTATAATATTGTAATGAAAAATACTAAACTTTTTTGAAATGCTCCATCGCATTCGAAGTACACCGCCATCTATATGATTGGTGCCATACTGACAACAAGCAAATGTATGTTTGGAATTCCCGGACCGTTAGAATTTATCAAGTAGCATAAGAACAATAATTTTAACATTTAGTAGTAATGAGTTATCGGCTTGAAGGTGAAGGTGAATGATTTATCACGAAGGTGCCTCGAGGTCAAATCTCAACTGGGAGTCGTCGTCTTTTTGTGAATGCTTCCTGGATATTGTGGTAAATAGGTATTCATTAAATAAGTAATACAAAATTACACAAAACAAAAAACATACGAAAACTTCACGAGAAACAACAGAGGGCGCTGAGTGTAGATTTCGGAGCACCTCGTCAACGAATCTGTCTGTATCTGTAATTTAAACTCTCGATTGTCTCTCTGTCTCTGTCACGCACATATTCGTTGATTCGTCGTTCGGAGCAACTCGTCTCGATCCGTGCGAGCTTCGGGAGTCAGGTTTTATTTGTGTTTCGGAATTTCTTGATTCGGTCGCCGCGCTCAAAGGCCTCAAAGCCCGCGATAAAAGCTATGCAATAGCTTAATAAGATATTTTTGTAGTTTTTTGTCAACTAATCAGCCAAGTGTACTTACACTTTGTATTACTTATTTCTTTATTGTTTGTACTTGTAACTACCACATTGTACTCGTATATATATTATACAGTTGACGTGGTATTTAGTCATTGGTAAGCATTTTCTCTGATGTATACAACAGTAACGGTGTACATAACATTCACAACAGTATTAGACAATTAAAGTCTGATATATGTCCAAGGCTTTGAAAATTAATAACTGATTTGGTTACTATATTAAAACAACTCATTAAGGAAAACCTACTAGTATATTTTTTAATTATAGGTACTTAAAGTCTTGCGCTGTACTAAATTATCATACTAAGCTTTGCTTTCAGTATAATATCTTCAAGAACTTGAAGCAAAGAAAGAATCACAACAATCGTAACCCCAAAATTAGCCGTAGAACACGAATAAACAAGAGGGAACAATTCGGACCCTTTGATATAAATTGCAAGTACGATTTCCATTTAAAACACACGGGCAACATTAGGGGTCCTTAGGCATGTAGGAGGGACCGCTTGACCGTTCCGGCTCCACGGAAGAAAGGGCTCATTTTCATTAGGCAACTAAGCGTCAGCGGGTTATACGTAGATTTATATAGAATGCAAATTGATGAGGTTCTCAAAGTTTTTTGAAATTGTTTTTTGTGTGTCGTAGTTCAAACATTAATATATCGTGTATTTAAAATTTTGTTATACAGTGCATTTAAAATTGTATTTTATTTATTTTCACTTCAATTCTCTGCGATGGTTCGTTCCTATCTGGTATCCCACGACACCACATGACTTTTTTTTTCTTTGTTGTAGTCATGAATAACAAACGCCCAGATAGGCATTCTTGATGGTAAGTGACTACATTTGGGTTGCATTGGGCGTACTTTAACCCCGAATTAAATACAATGAGAGAATTATTTTGGGTTTTCTATGAGGCATGTGTTGTGTCAAGGCACCCCTCGTTTTTTTTTCAACCACGATTTTTATTGTATATTATTTTGATTTAATAATAATAACTACATTATATTGGGATCGATCTGTTATCACAGACAGGACTATTGTTGCCAATAAGCCTGATATTGTGGTGATAGATCGATTAGAGCGCCGCGCAATGATTGTCGATATTGCCGTTCCTCATGACGAGAATCTCGTGAAAGTCGAAAAAGAAAAACAAATAAAATATTTGGATTTATCTCACGAGATTGTCGATATGTGGAATGTGGATTCGGTGATCATTGTTCCGATAGTCGTATCTGCTCACGGATTGATAGCCAAGAGCCTCGACCAACATCTTAGGAGGCTCACGTTAGGGAGCTGGATCAAGGGTCTGATGCAGAAGGCAGTCCTCCTTGACACGGCTCGAATTGTGAGGAGGTTCCTGTCTCTGGAGCCCTAACCACCGGTTTCTTGGTCCCTGTACCCGAAGTCGGTGGTCTACTATTTTTTATATTTTTAAATGTATTTGTTTTTATATGTATATTTAAAAATGTAAATAATATGTTATATAATAAGTTTAATAAAGAGAATAATAATAATAAATATTTCGGACATCTAACACACAACGCCATCTAGTCCCAAGCTAAGTAGAGCTTGTGTGATGGGTACTAGACAACTGATACGAATACATTTATACTTATTTTTTTCTAAATACATACATATTATACACAGAAAACACCCAAACTCCGAAACAAATATTTGTAGATCATACAAATATTTGTAGATCATACAAAGATTTGGCCCGACTCGGGAATCGAACCCAAGACCGTGATCAGCAGTCGCACACGCCAACCGCGAGACCAACGAGACAATCAAATGTTTTCTGTATACACTAGGATATGACGTGTGTTCTCATTTAAAAATCATTATAGCTACAGAGTAGAAGACAAATAAAAGATAAACAAATTAAATACAAAATAAAACCACTTCACAATATTTAAGTACAATTTGGTACAATCTCATGAGAAAAGATTGTGTCTATCGACTCAATATTATAAGAATATCTTATCTAATAAGAGTCTATTGGCACAATGTTTTAAAAAAATTTACAAAAAAAACCGTCATCAAAACTTTGCCAAACTGAAATGGGACCACAGGGGAAGCACCAGCTTTCAAATAAAAAAGAATTATCAAAATCGGTTCTTCAGTCGAAAGTTCTGAGGTACCTAACAAACTTAAAAAAAAATTGAACTGAGAACCTCCTCCTTTTTGAAGTCGATTAAGTAAAATACAAGATTTTGTAAACAAATTCATTTAGATTACAAATTATAGTTTAATGTTGTACATAAAAACTTTCCTAATGAAAAACAATATTAACAACAACTAATTATCAAACTTTGAGAAACTGCCTAAGCTAACGAGTGGCCAGTGTCTGACCCTTCCGTTTGAAGCCGGAGTACTTTTTGTGTGCACCTACATTCCAAGCAAGGAACTCGACTGGCATGCTGCAAAGGCGACGACTGAACTATGTGGAGCCTTGGATACCATCCTGTCTGGTCCTTGATCCGTGGGTTTTTAAAATAAAAGGATCACATTAAATTGAGTTATGTTGTTTTATAAATACCTAGTTGCAAATAGTTTGATGAAAATGGTCCCATTTGTATATTTTAAGAATTTGCATGTTTTGTCATACTTTCATGCCGTTAATGGTTAACTAATAATCATGATATATTGGATAAAGGCAAATAAGATATCTTTCATCCCAAAAAGTACAATTCTCAAAATATGGTACATATACACACATCAAAAGTGTCTAGGGATCAAGCATTTTTATGCGGATTTCTTGAGATTGAGATGTGGCTTTGGCCCTGGCCTGCTCAGTCGCCAGACTTAAACCCGATTGAGCATGCATGGGATATGCTACAGAGAAGAGCTCTGCCGAATATGGAGGGTATCCAGTCGCAAGAAGACCTTTTTTTGTTGTTGCAACGAACATGGGCGGCCATTCCACAGCGTGATTTGGATGAACTCATTTTGAGTATGCCAAACCGATTCTTGTGTTGTTAGTGTTCGCGGTAGAAACACGGATTATTAATTGTTTAAGTTACCTAATAAAATTTTAAAGAAAACTGTTATTTCAGTCTTTTTTTCGAACTTTAATGTTAGTGGTTCAAATGTCAAAAATCCTTTTATTAGGAAAATGGCAAATGTCTTTATTAATGCAAAGGTGACTTGGTTTATCGTTACTGTGACAAACGAAAACACTTTATTTGATGAATCCTTAAAGAAAATTTTAATTAATATCAATCAGGAGAAAAGTTATTGAAAAATATATGTTGATCCCTAGACACATATGTTGATCCCTAGACAGTTTTGATGTGTGTATTTATTTATAACATTTATATTAAATAGAGCAATAATACAGCCAAAAGCTAATTAATAATGATTTTCTTCGGGTAATGATTTCAAAGTTCTATACTAATTTAAATTATTTTTTTCAGTATTTTAATAAAACCAAGTTTTTCTTTATGCAGTATTAAGTTATAATACATTATTTAATGCCATGAGTACAAAACATTAAACTTATCTTTTTCTTAGTGTTTCGACCCCAACATTTCCTGTCGGTTTAAACATAGGTATATTTTAGAAATCCAGAACGCGGCCATGATGACTGCGTTGTCGGTGGCAGCCATCAGGACTTCCTGCTTGCAGTTATCCGGGTACACAGGGCATGATGTAAGGTGGGACATTATTTCCCGTACAAAGAGCCCAGGTTGGCGCCGTGTGAGACTCTCAGCCGGCACCACAAAATGGGTTTGATAAAGATACCTTCTCTCTCCACATTGGCACCTCGCTTGAGGTGGGTCGACACAATTTATAAAACTTCTACGGCTCTTTAGTATTTGTCAGGGTGCGTCTACGTCACTACGAGCCTATGTCTTTTAAGTGAATCGTGAAAAAGCATTTCATAGGTCGCCATAGTGTGGGTCACCATGCTGCATTACATACATTCGCGATGACGATGGAGTACACCACTTTTGGATTCTAGTCATGTTTACCATCCAGAGTAGAATCATTTGGCAGCTAAAAATATTCCAACAAGATTCCAATTAGATTTATGTCTTACAAGATCTATCAGATGTTCAGTACTGACAGTTTTAAAATGCAATTGGATATCTCGAATATACAAGATACAAGCAAAATTGTTATATAACCTTACAACGGGATTGAAAAAACAGATGACAACAGATATATTTTTGCTTTAGATTTCTTTCATCGTTCATCATAGACAAAATATAAGGTATTTTGTCTTTTAGTTTATTGCTAATTAATGATTTATACATCGTAAGTTACTTTAAATTCTAGAACAATGCATAAATGAGTATGTTATTTTCACTCTACTTATAATATATAAGCCATGCCATTAAAATGAGTGTTCAATGCTAACCTTCATCAAAATTAACCAAGTTTTATAAAACACTGATACTAATTTATATTAGGAGACTATAGATATACTTGACAGTAGTTAAAAGAAGAATGCTACTTTATACGAGTAAATGTATCCTTTCTGTATGTAGGTATGTATATACATATATTGGTAGAAACATACAATCGTGAACACGTCCGAGCCATTATCCCCTACGAGTGAGTCCGACTTTTGTTTTAAAATGTAGAAAATTAAAGTTTCTTTTTTCGTTGGAACAATTCTAAACTCGACAACAACTTGTATTTTAGCGGGCCACCCTCACATGTTTGTGGAAGTTTAAAAAGTTCGGTGCGGACTTTAAAATGGCGATTCTGAATCCCCACAATACAGTTAAATATTTTAATTGATCCGCCAGCCGAAACACCGACCGGTGTGTGGCTCATAAAAGAGAAAGAATATATTGTTTTGCGTCACTCTTTTGATGGTTTCTATGCGAACGTTTCTAAGAAATCGTAAATAGATGATAAAATTAAAACTGCAGTATATTGTTATTCGTCGTAACAATGCGCTAGTGAATCTAGTATTAACCAATAGGGAGAGGGTATGCATAATAAAATGAAACTGCTCAGTTTATAACACAATTTATACTTATATTATTTTTTATCATAACAGACCACCCACTCTGACTTATTTTATGTGTGCATATAGTTTACCTACTAGTCAACTAAAATAAAGATACCTATATTTATTTATTTTTAAAAGACAACTCCCGCATCAGGAATGTACATCCTGTGTCGCGAGGGACTTTACAAACATACATGAAACGTACACAAAGAACACACAGACACAGAACAACAACTTGTGGATCACACAAAGTATCCATGTGGGATTTGAACCAACAACACTTGGCAATGGAAAGCGGCGTGGCGACCGCTTAAACCACTAGGCCAACCATGCAGAAAGCTGCTATATGCTATACCAAGCTGGCCAGACGGATCAGTATATGGTTTGTTGCAAGTTTTTCTTCTCTTTGCAATAATGTTGCCTCTCACGACATCCATAGGATGAATATGACAGGAGATTTTGGCATACTGTCCGCTGTAATCGGAATAAATATTTCTACAAATACGGAATAGTAGAAAGCCAAGCTTGAGTAGAACTTGGCCAGTACTACTTAATTGTTGTCCAAGCGGCGATAGATACAGGCGATTAATCAGCACGTGCGTTTAGGCGCGGTGGCGGCAGGCATGGTAATTAGATTTAAGAACAACTGGGCGGCGTCAGCAGGAGAATGGCCTGCATTAATTTGAGCTTCTCTAACGAGGGCGACGGACGCTACGGACTGGCCGGGCGACTTGGGCTTGAGAAGGAATAGAGTTGCTATGATTATTTAGTTTTTTGAAGACCGCTTTACATGTCGTATATTTTGGTAATTTAAAAATTTACAAAAATACTGTATTATAATTAATTATAAGACTGATGTACTGAAACTTTATGGAAGCATTTTTTACACAATAGTAGAATCTGATTAGCTCTCTGAAATAAAGGAGATGTGGTGTTTCTTGTAAAAAAAAGAATTCCACATTACCTCGTAGAAACAAGCTATTTCAGATTTTCTTTATTTAAAGATTTAATTTGATTTTGTAACTTACTTTATACTATTAGTTCCCCGTAATTTCACCGACATTTATATTCACAGCTACACTCTTCATCTAGGTTCATACACACTTTATTATAAAATGAGTTTTCTTTAAATTCTTCATTCAAATAAAATAACTAATGGCCGGTAACGCACTTGTGACGTCTCTAGTGTTGCAGGTGTCCATGGGCGACGGTAATCGCTTACGATCAGGCGATACGTCTGCTCGTTTGGCCCCTAGTCAATAAAAAAAAAAGAATGACACTAAGCAACTTCTACTATTTACTTACCATTTCTGTTCTCTGAGTTTGTGACGAGTTCGTATTTATAAAGATGATAGTAAAACAGATGTTTAACAATCATAAAATAACTTCAAAATTAATAAAAATATGTTAATTCTAGTGCGAGCAAAAGTTAAGCTTTTGATCTAATGGAAATTATTCTGAGGTAGGAATAAATCTGAAGAAACATTACAGTATATTCATCAAAATGACTACCCTGCATCATCAGTGTTGTGTCTCTTAAAGTGATTGAATAAATGACGTAATTAAAACTGAAATATTCTGTGGCATATAATGCTTTTTTAATAAATATTAAATTGTATTACTTACATATTCAATATAATTATTAAGTACATGGGCTTATATATAATTTAATCATCGTTAATTGTATAAAATATTGATAGGACTTAAAGACTAGTCAGTTTTTTTAAATCACTATGAATATATTCTCGATATAATGAAATGTAAACAAAAATACACAATACTAACTGATAATGCTATATTATTTATCAACAATGTCTACTCTACGAATGTCTACGTTCTCCGTAGCCAAGCTGTGTCCAGCGTAGCAGTGTGCTACGCGTCCACCAGGCTATGTTTATTGCAATCTGGCGGTTAAATGCCCGTCTGCTTACCCTGCTTATACCGCTCTTTTGTTACACTGGATTTCAGATCCCCAGTATTTATGTTAATTCCATTGAAAATAAGAAAATTAAGATATATTTACTGTGGTGATCGAAGATCCAGTACTTACCCGTACTTATATTATGCAGTAACTTGTTATTGTTAGAACGCCTAGAGCTTTCTCACGGAAAATTTCCTTTTAATTACCCTACAAAAAGTTATGATGGAGGTCTATGTCCAGCAGTGGATATCTATCGGTAGAAGATAAAGTAGTATAAGTGTGTTATAACACAAAACCGCGCAATAAACTCAGCGATGAATATGAGGTGACGAGAATTGGGAAGACGTTAAGTGAGATCAAGTAAAAAGCCCAGGACAGAATGCGTTGAAAGATTCTGTAGATGCCCTATGCATCTCAGGGACATAGGACATTCAGTCAAATCTACGCAACTGTTTTACATTTATTTTCAGTTTCAACGTGAACATATCCCTATTTAGAGCACTGAATCAGGTAGGCTGTGACTTGATTACCGCTTATTTTTGTAGTAGTGTTCAAAACAGTGATGATAAGTTGCTATTGATTAGTTTCTTGAAGATTGTTTTCAACTATGACTGATTTGCCACTGTAAAGTAATGTGCGTAATGTCCCTTTGAACGTAAAAGAAGGTTCCTCCGACTAAATCTCACCAATCATGCCTGGGGATCCACAGACTGGCGCGGCGACGGTTGAAATTAAAAGTATTAGTACATATATTATGCTATTCAATGTAAAAACTTTCACTTACTTTTAGGTTACTAGAGTTTAGTAGTTCAGTAATTTTGTTAGATAGCATTTAAGCGTGTTTTTTCTCTGACGTAGTTGTATTAGTAACTTGTAATATGAACAAGTAACTACGAGGGTTCTGTCCGTCTCATATGTGATTTTGCCATAAGCTAACAGTCGAAGGAAAGATAAAACTAGGTAGGTAATTCAGTTCTAAAATCATTATTTATAGAAACAATGTACATGCAAGTTAGTAAAGGTGATTGAAAAGGATTTTTTTTCTTTCTTAATTTATTATTGCATAACTAACCTGGGTTTCTTTTTAATTGTTTTGTTTTTGTATTTCCTTACAAATATAAAGTATAATAGTGACGCTGTAGTTTCGAGTTGTGAGTCAGATAAATTTCTGTTTTTGATTCTTTATACAATTTTAGTATATCTTTCATGTAACAGTATACTAATTATGTAAAATATTGACATGGGAAAAATTTATAAATAACTAGCTGATCCGGCGAACTTCGTACCGCCATATTTATGACCCACGTAACATCGTTTACGTTTTTGTGAATCTAAACCATTCCCAGATCCCCTTGAACACACACAAAAAATTTCATCAAAATTGGTCCAGTCGTTTAGGAGGAGTTCAGTCACATACACACGCACACAAGAAATATATATATTAAGATGATATTGCTGTGGTGGAATAAACTTTTTGCTAATCTCACCTTCTAAGTAAAACAATAAAATTTAAAAATAAGCATCAGAATTAATTTCTAATGAATAAGATAATCCTTTCATAGATAACATATTCTAATCGTCCTCCGAACTGGTCAGAAAAGGGTTATTGAACTAACTCCCTCGGCCCTTGCCCTTGCAAATAGGGCCCTTTGTGTGCGGGACTTAAATAAAAGGTTTGATTTTGTGTTGTGAGTGGGGTACAATCAATATTTGCTGAGCGAACCGACCGATCTGCATACCTTTATAATGGTCAGTCGTTTTGAGGGTAAGGACCGATGTTTTGTTGGGTTGACGGAAGTCTTCGGTTTGTTCCCTGATTTCATTGAAGTTAATGAACCGGAACGATGTTTTCTTCGAGCACCTTATTGTACTTTCTTCGAGATCAATAATTTGTAATCCCTACAGATAAAAATAATCAATTAACAAATCTGATACTTACATCTGTCTGTTAAAATGTTACTACAAAATTTAATTGATTCCGCTGCTAATAAATTATATTGTTTTCTTGATCTCTAAAAAAGGTAAGTTATTTAAGTTTTTCTACAAAGGTTCGAAAATTTCTTGAATGATTTATAACGTTGAAATCTTATATTTGGGAAAAACTTTAACTACGTAAGTGTGCGATCACTTAAACCTCTCCTTTAGTTGAATCTATATATTAATACGTGAAGTAAAAACTTAGTACTCCTTTTTACAAAAATTATGCGAACGAAAAATGTATGACATTTAGCACATTTAAAGTTTATATATAGGAGGAATGCAAAAAGTGAAACAAGGTTGAATTTTGACCACTGAGTGACACTTGTGGCCGTGGTATCAAGTGAAGTAAAAGTAGTCATGCAATAGGTATTTGAATGTAATAAATAAAATGTAAAGAGCTACCTTTAAGCTACCCTAAACACATTTTTCTTCAGTTTTGTGTCTACTATGATATAGTTGAACTTTGTAACTACCATCAGAACTCCACAATCCAAGTATTAAATGAAGTTCTGTGAAAGGAGAAAGAAGGAAGGAGAAGCTCCAACTGCGCGTAACGATTGCCAAAGATATTTGTACGCCAACCAGGCTTTTCGAGGCAACGTACTTTCCGAGGCACGGAGGATCTCAAGATGCTACGAATGGTCACCCATCCATATATTGACCTGGCTAGAATTGTTTAACTTTTCAACGTGTTAAACTATATTGAACTATCAACCATCGTATCCTATACTCCAATAGGTGCTAATATTTTACCAACGCATAAGAGTAAGAACAAGTAAAATTTTAACAAAAACAAAAACCGATTTCAAGGTTCGACTCGATTTCCATTGGATGCCATCATCAGATCTTAGTGTCCTTATCATGGTATCACTGTTGGGATATCTCCTTTCCAATAAAAACGAATCATCAAAATCGGTTCATAAACGAGGAAGTTATCCGCGAACACATATAAACAAATATTATACGGTCGAATTGAGAACCTCCTTCTTTTTTGAAGTCGGTTAATAAAAAATTTGGAATAAGCAGTTTTTCTTATGCAAACAAGGTGGCAAACAAGCACTTTACAAGTAGCTATCTCTTATCGGTTAGCTCTATGTGTATGTAACTGTCTTTTTATTTAGACTAAAATACTTTATCAACTGTAAAACTCTAATGACCTTACATTACATTTACAGTTTATAGCAGTCCCCTGTTTGTTGTAGGTCTCTCGCATTGCACGCTACTCTAATCGATTTTGAGGACCTTACCTACCTAACTTTTGCAGGTTTAAAAAAGGGCACAGCTGACAGTAGATACTATTCTTCGTACTTTATTATTTGAAAGATAATTGTACTGTAAAACAACGAAGAGGCTTGTGAAAATGACAGCTGCATCACAATTAGTCAAACATTTGTCCTAAGTTTGAATATTTTTTCCTGCGTTCCAATATTGTCCTTATTTCTGATTGTTTAAAGTTCATAGTGTTATAACAATTTAGTAATAGAGATCAGGGTGGTAGTCGAACAATAGATGGTTGTAGGAAATTTATTATGTGCGCACATGGAAGGCTGCATATTAAGGGTGTGTCGCAAACGATTTGTAGCTAAATGTAACTTTAACATGTAATTAATATTTAGTTTTAATAGTTACAAATTTACATCCATAACTATCACTCTACGGCGATTTAATCTATCTATATATATAAAAGAGTAAGGTGACTGACTGACTGACTGACATACCCAGAGATCAACGCACAGCCCAAACCGCTGAAGCTAGAATCCTGAAATTTTGCATGTAGGTTTTTTATGTAACGTAAGTGAGCATTAAGAAAGGATTTTTTGAAATTCCACCCTTAAGGGGGTGAAATAGGGGTTGAAAGTTTGTATGGAAGTTCGTCATTTTTTAAGTAAGAAACATGAAACTTTACTTTCGGGCTACTGATTAAAAAAGAGTAGATACGTATTTAAGCGTTTCTGGATATTCTACCCCTAAGGGGTTAAATAGGGGTTGTTATTTCGTATATAGGTCAGTCTGGAAGTCCGTCATTTTTGAAGTTAGAAACATGAAACTTTTTTTTTTGGCTGCTGATTAAAAATGAATTGATACGTGTTTCAGCGTTTCTGAATATTCTACCCCTAAAGGGGTGAAATAGGGGTTAAAAGTTTGTATGGAAGTCCGTTTTTTTTTAAATAAGAAATATGAAACTTTATTTTTGGGCTACCGATTAAAAAAGAGTAGATACGTATTTAAGCGTTTCTGGATATTCTACCCTTAAGGGGGTGAAATAGGGGTTGTTATTTCGTATATAGGTCAGTCTGGAAGTCCGTCTTTTTTGAAGTTTGAAACATTCAACTTTATTACTGGCTACTGATTAAAAATGAGTAGATACGTATGTACGAACATGTTCTACTGGAACCGGTTGTGGTTCACGGTGCCGTTCTCGAAGTTGTTCAAAAATATGTGTGGTACCTCGGGCAGACTTTGCAGTTAAGTAGAAACAACTTCGAGGACGAGGTGAACAGGAGAATTCAGCCGGGTTGGGCAGCGTTTGGGAAACTTCGTAGGGTCTTTCATCGTCAATCCCACAGTGCCTAAATACGAAAGTCTTCAATCAATACGACCTACCTGTCATGACATACGGTGCCGAAACTTGGACACTTACGACACGGCTGGTCCACAAGTTCAAAGTCGCCCAGCGTGCTATGGAGAGGGCTATAATAATAATGATGATTTATTTTTCTCATCACAAAAGCTCAACGTTTTTCTAAGGGATCGTATGAAGAATGAGGTGATCCGGTAGAGAACCAAGGTCATTGACATAGCCCACAGGATAAGCAAGCTGAAGTGATAGTGGGCTGGCCATATTAGCCGCAGAACTGATAACCGTTGGGGTAAACGGGTTCGTGAGTGGTGACCGCGTCTCGGCAAACGTAGCATAGAACGTCCACCGGCCAGGTGGAATAATGATCTGCCCAAGACGGCTGGCAGGAGCTGGATGAGAGAAGCTGAGGATCGAATCAAGTGGCGTGCAATTGGAGATGCCTATGTCCAGCAGTGGACTGCGATGATGATGATGAGATACGTATTTAAGCGTTTCTGGATATTCTATCCCTAGGCTAGACTGGAAGTCCGCCATTTTTTTATTTAGTAGCCTGAAACTTTGTCTTCAGGCTTTTGATTATAAATAAATGAATACTTATATCAGCATTTATGGGAATTCTATTCCTAAAGGGGTTAAAATAAGGATCGAAAGTGTGTATGAAAGTCAATTTTAATGGACTATTGATTATAAATAAATACGTTTAAAAACATGAACACAGTATTCATAGATACTTACACAGTTTTAATTAAATACATATAATCAACTTCCACGCGAGCAAAGCCGCGGGCAACAGCTAGTCATGTATATAATTATAATGTCGAGATATAATGTAAGCATATAATAATAAAAGAAAAATAACTATTTGATAAACCATATAGTAAGTCGGAAAATATACAGGTGAATAGTTTTTAAGGGATTCTTGAAAGGTTTTTTCTTACTTTCTGAGGAGTCCTTCAAATCTGATTATAATTATTTGTTAGTAACAAAAAAATAAAAGTAAATGATTTAAAAACTTTGAAATATTGGTCTTATGAGAATTTTTAATATTGACTTCTAGATATATTAGCATGTGTAAATTTAATTAGTACAATAATGAAAAATTAAAAATTAAAAACTTGTATGAATGAAAAGCTATCTAACAAAATATCCCAAAACGTTTATACCCATAATTTAACATGGATACCTAATAAAAATAACTGTGAAAATACTTAAAACTTAAACCAACCTCTTCAGGCGAAATAATCAAAGTAATCAACGATCTCAAAACAAATAATAGCTCAGGTATAGACGGTATTAATACGAAGACTATCAAGTGTATCAAAGATCTAATAGCCCAACCACTTTCAAACTGCATTAGTAAATGCCTGATTAACGGTTATTTTCCAGATTCCCTTAAAATTGCAAAAGTTATATCCATATTCAATATAGGTAGCAAGATGGACCCTAGCAACTATAGTCCTATATCCGTGCTACCATTACTATCTAAAATTTTTGAAAGCATATTATATATTCGCATAAATAAGTTCTTAATGTCCAAAGACTTTATTTTCAAGAAACAATATGGTTTCAGAGTGAAGTCTAACATTGCAACCGCAACTGTAGACTTAGTGACAAATATAAGGACGAATATTGATCGGGGTTTGATAACATTGGGGGTTTTCATCGATTTAAAGAAAGTGTTTGATACCGAGAGCCACAGGATACTTTTATCAAAATTGAAAGACTTAGGGGTTACGAGTGCAGAGTTCAACATTTTCGAATCATATCTGTCAAATAGGTCTCAAGTTGTTAAAATTAATAACCATCAAAGCGAACCAAGAGCCATTTCATGTGGCGTACCTCAGGGCACAATTGTGGGCCCCTGATTTTCTTGGTTTACATTAATAGTATACACGAGATTGGACTTAAAGGAGATATCACTCTATACATTGATGATACTAATATATTTAATTCAGGTCGTTCAATAGATACGGTAGTTGATCAAGCACAACATGACCTGAATATACTAAATGTCTGGTTAAACTTAAATTTATTGACTATCAATGCCTCAAACTCTCTAGGTACATCATATTCTGTTCTAAAAAGAAAAAAAATTGGCAACTACAAACCATTAAACATTAGCGGCGAAAGACTGGGTAGAGTGAGGGCCAAGTGAGATCATAGACTTACATGGCAGCCACATATTAATAAAATACGAAGTAAATTAACTTCATTATCAGGCGCTCTTCGACTCTTAGCTCGTTGTTTGCTCAGAAACGTAAAATATACTGTCTATAACTCTTTGGTAAAATCCTACATTGATTACCTGATTGAAATCACCGTATGATATAGCCGCAATCAATGATAAACCGCCGTACCGTACAAATTCGAGTCATAATAATAGGTCTTTACCTATGAAATTGCCGTTTTGTATGCAATAAGTGAAAGTACTTATTTTTTCAAACTTTTTTATTTCTGTTATTCGAAGTAATCACCCATGCAATCGACGGATCTTTGCCAATGCATTGGCAGTTTATTGATGCCCTTCTTGTAAAAATCAGCTGGATGATGAGGGAGGAAATGAGGGAGAGCTTCCTACCCCAGCTCTTGCAGATTGGAGACTGTCTGTTGCGCAGTATGGGGTCGCGTGTTGTCGTGAAGCAGCTGCAAGAGCTGGGGTTGGAAGCTCTCCCTCATCCGCCATATACACCAGACCTTGCACCTACCGACTATTACTTTTTCCAAAATGTAGACAACTTTTTAGTGGGTAAAAAATTGAATTCCCGAGAGGCAGTACAAAATGCCTTTGAAGAGTTTGTTGCCTCCCGTCCAGCTGATTTTTACAAGAAGGGCATCAATAAACTGCCAATGCGTTGGCAAAGATGCGTCGATTGCATGAGTGATTACTTCGAATAACAGAAATAAAAAAGTTTGGAAAAATAAGTAAGTACTTTGACTTATTGCATACAAAACGGCAATTTCATAGGTAAAGACCTATTACAAAGAAAACTGTATCTCACATGAAAAAAGTATTCATAAGCAGGTGCACTGGTGCATAACAGATATCTACTCCAATTGGAGTCGCCTTTGAACCATGCTCTATTAAAACGGCGGTCCTTTTTTGCTTTATCTCTACCCTAGTTGGATTGTTGACCAATGGGTCATCAATGGGTTGACAAGTGGGTTACAGGATTGTAGTTATTATAATAATAATCACAAATTTTAACAAAAAAACCGACTTCAAGAACTGGACCAAATTTCAAATAAAAAAAGTATTATCAAAATCGGTTAGCCCAGTCAAAAGTTATGAGGTAACAAACATAAAAAAAATAGAAAACCTCCTCCTTTTTTAAAGTCGTTTCATAAATATGTACTCGTAGTAGTGTACTGTGTGTAGATGAAGGTTGAAGTCAAATATTTAATTTATTAGAGCACAACTATTTTTCTGATTCCACATATTGTCGTCTAAAATACGATGGTGCTAATGATATGAGAAGCAAATGAGAAATTTTTGAAACTGCATTGTATTCCGTATAAAAAGCATCTTCGGGTCTTTTGCGTCTGTACTAGAGACAGTACTACCAGAAATTGTCCCCCACATGCCTACAATAGATCTTTTAATAGGTTTCTAAAGGCTATCTAATCGAAGGGGAAGTGTATCGTGGGCGAGTATGAGACGACGTGTCCGACGTACGTTAACAGGCTTCGTTAATGCGAACCTCCCTTATATCCCGTCACATTACGCCGAGGTTGACTAGATTAAATCACCATTATGAAGAAGCTAGCTGTATAAGCAATTAACTTTAAGAAAGCACTTTTAAAGACATAAGTAGTATTTTGTTTTTAAAAATAAAACTAGGTATAGTTTTCTCCGAGAACTTTTTACATTGTTTATTATAAGTCACTACTATTAGCATTATCATAATATCACAGAAGGTTTTCTGTTGCTCACAATTTTTTATACTACTAGTTTTCTCATGAATGGTTAGTATCTTCGATTTGCTAAGACCGTCGCTACGCCTCCGGTGCTAGGTGCCGGCTGCCGGCAAGCGTTTCGACTGCTAAATGCCGCAAGAGCCGCACGCCATCCTGCTTGCACCGCCGCACTCGCCGCACCTCTCGCTCGCGCCGGCGCGAACACGTGTTTATTTGTATGTTTTATCCTTCGGCGGCTTTAAACCCAACCCACCCTGACCGCAAAGTGCGCTCCGCCGCCCGCCGCACCCGCGCCGTCGCCGCCTCTCGCTCGCCGCCACCGCTGCCGCGGAGTCGCACCGACTCGCCCGCGAAACTTTGTCCGAAGTCGACGGGCGCGGACGTACGCGCGTATTAATAGCCACCGCGAGCGGTCACCGCAAGCGAGCGCTGTGAGGGCGGCCCCACGCGCCACGAGTCGTACCACGACCGCGCTTACAGTCGCACGCATCCCGCTCGTTGCACCCCACACAGTGTAAACACACGCGCCATACGATCTCAACGTGCCGAAACGAAAAGCGAAGCTGAAACTCTAAAAAAGTCAAAAAGATTAGCATAGAAAGTGAAAGCGGCGTGCGTACGGAGATCGCGTAAATTCGCGGTCCGAAAAAAGTGCCACTGTGAGTGAAACTAGTGAAAAGTTTTTTCGCCGCCGTTCGGGGGAACCACCCTCGGCGCCGGAAAAAATCGGCCCCTCGCATCCCTCGCCCGCCCGCCACCGAACTTTTCATTCACTGGGGAAAAAAGTGTGGCAAGGCCGACCGTGACGTCACCGCGTCAAGTGGCCACGCGCGCGTTCCCTAGCAACGTGTTGTCACGTCCTGACATCGGCCCTTCGTAAACTTGTGACAGTTTCGGAAGTGCGTGAACTCCGCATGTCATTATGACGGTGGTGAGTGACAATGATATATGGGTACAGTGAACGTGAGTGACGTGTGGTGGCCAGTGACATGTAGCGACCGTTTTGGACAAGTAGACTCTATGTGTAGCACGCAGCGCGCCCGGGTGTCAAGAATGCACCTAACCGGCGCTTCTAGCGGCGCGGTGTCACCGGACACGAGCTCCACGCTATTGCACGAGACCTACACAAAAATGACATCTGACATACTAGCCGAACGAACGCTGGGGGACTTTCTATCAGAACACCCGGGGGAACTAGTGCGGACGGGTAGTCCTCACTTCGTGTGTACTGTTCTACCACCACACTGGCGGTCGAACAAGACATTACCTGTGGCGTTTAAGGTGGTAGCTCTAGGCGATGTAGGAGATGGTACCATGGTCACTGTTCGAGCTGGTAACGATGAAAACTGCTGCGCGGAGCTGAGAAACAGCTCGGCAGTGATGAAGAACCAGGTTGCCAAATTCAACGATTTGAGGTTCGTCGGCCGCAGCGGTCGCGGTGAGTGCTGAAGGTGCAGTTATGTGATACAATGAATATTTGGAGATTCAATAATTTTCTAACGAGGTTCCCCAAATACATGTATAAATGTCAGCGGAATTACTATTCCTGTAACCCTTTCATTTTCATTTCAATATGCATTGAAAAAAATGTGTTTAGTCAAATTAATAGGCTATTCTGATAAAACAAAGTCATCAAAGACATTGAGCGCAAATAAGCGACTCAATTACTAAGTTAACTTTTTCAAAAGGCAAGAAGTTGAAAGGGTAATGAGTTTGCGAATGCAGTTACACAATAATAACATTCAAATCTTCCTTCAAAACTTTTTAAGTAGGGGAGAAGTTGGTGACATTGGAAAAGTACTTGAAACTTTTTCCCAACAACTTAAGGAATTGTGAATGTCAAATAAAGAGGGTGGGCGATTATGGGCGGCTATTTCCGCCCAATGACTGTCCCGCCCGCCCTTTCTAAGAAAGTTTACTTTTTCCGAGGGGCAGGTAAAAAGATGTTACAAAGATATCAAACTTGCTTTACACTTAGCAAAATTAATGAAATATGTTTTAGGAACTATTATTATGATGATTTTTTATGAATAAAAGCAAATATAAATAACTCATTTGAGAATAATTATAAAGTCAGTATCGTCAAAACATCATCATCATATCACAAAACATACTTTAGTAATGTAATTCTAAATTAATTTTGAAAATAAATCAATACAAATATATGTTCCAAATTTCTCTATTTGATGATTCTCTATTTGATGGTAAAATAACCATCAGTTACTATAAAATCATTATATAATTGAAATAGTTTTCCAACGAATTCCTCTATAAATTTTCACACAGGAGTTTGATTTGCACCCGTCGCATTGAACTGTTAACCATATCTATCATTTTATTTTATCTTTATTTATTTCTTCATAGCTTGGAAATTAAATACAATGCCAATCTAAAACATTGTGATCTTTCTAATAAATGGAAATCATTATGAAGAAGTTCTCGCCCAGAACTTAGGGAGTGTTAATATAAAGTTGATCATGAAATATACTATTCTTTCGGAACAGAAGATAAGACTTTACTTTTTATTTTAGATACCTATTTACGTCATACACCGTGCCCTCGTAAAATTTAATTATGTTGTAAAACCTCTAAAAATCGTTCCATACCAATATAAATTCGAGAGTAACTTTGTCTGTTTGTCTGTCTGTCTGTTTTTGTTTTCACGGCTAAACGGGTGCACCGAATTCAATGATATTTGACATGGAGATACTTCGGTTCTTGAGGTAGGGCATAGGCTACTTTTACCGTGGCACACGACATACACAAGCTAGTAATCAAATATAATTCACTTTCACATTTACAGTCACCCGTATCTGCGTTCGTACCAAAAGTTTATTTTTATTACTCGACAACAATGTCTTTTTTTTTCTCATGAAAATTACCCTTTAACCTTACCTATTCAGAATAATCAGGACGATTGTACGAGTCGTTAACATATGAAAGTACTTATTGTTGAAATAAAAATTGATTGCATGCTCGTTTTTGAAGTTAAAATTAAATAAAATTGCCTTCACTGCAACACATCTTAAAAATTTTCGCTCCCGACTATGAGTAATACCGCTTAGGTATTATATTTCAAGTGGTTTTCTTCTAATAACTTTATGTGGCAATATCACTACTTGAATGTTCAAAAATTCTCTGAAAAATATGTAAAAAAGTCTTAAATTTATATAACATAATATAAATATTTTAGATATACCTATATTTTTTCATAACTATTTTTTCGTATAAACCTAACATATCTTTTTTTATTTTGTTTTTTAAAGTACCTCAGTTTCTCTAATTAAATCTAGTTAAATTACTTTGTAAAACGCTGTGTCATTATACCCATCTAAAAACCTTCATGATATACCGGAACTTAATGTCAAAGAAATTCGTGCAACCCTCTCTTGTAGCTCATATTATAAATAGTACAAGTTTTACAACCTTACACCATCCTCGGGGGCTGTTTGTGTAGATATTGTTATCCCATATAAATCTATAGTATTATACATAATTCTCATTTCACTAGTTGCTCATGATGAACTTCGAAACCATCTAACCAATTTACACTTTTTTTTTTAATGTGTGTTTTGCTGACGTGCCTTAGATAGGATAGTTAACATCACGCTTAGACCAATAAAAGCCGAGCATAATTGAAAAGAGACACAGACAAAGTTGCATGGATCAGCTAGTGTACTGCAAATATGTATGTTTTCATTTATTGTTATGTTTGTTAAATTGAATTAGGGAGCAAGCGATAAATAGACGAGTAATAATTATGACATTAACGCTCATGTTTCTAGTGTATCGAAACAAAAAACAACTGTGTAGTTGTTATGAATGTTATCTCACTTATTTACTTGTTTGTTTGAAAAAAGTAAATAAAATATAAAATAAAATGAAATATTAATTACTTTAAAAGTTTCCAAATATTTAAACAAAATTTAAAAAAAAAACTCTGGTTTCCCCGCCAGTTCTGGTGGCAGAATGATGACTGCGGTAGGGGATGATGAATCAAGCCGCGAGCGCCACGATTGAGGGGCTAAATTGGCAGTTTCACGAAAGGGCCAGGCTAGTAGCGTCAATTTGGAGAAGGACCTGAAACCACTTGGTCCGGTTCCTCCCGGTGTAGGTCGCCTGATTTTCCACCCTTTCAATAGAAAAGTATAGTATTTTCGTCTATTGTACTAACTTGTTTAAAGATTTGAACGATTAAGATAAACTTTTAACTACTAAATGAATACTAGTGACAATAAACATTGAAATAATTGTAATAACTCCACTGAATACATAATCTCTATTCAAGCCACATTTCGATCTCATCCATCAAATCAAACGGATTAATTTAGGCTCATTTAAATTAAATGATTATTACAAGGCTACTCTCATCAAGGCGAATCTCACCGAAGCACAACTTGATACGATTTGTATTTGGACTACGAAAATATGATCACGTCTCTGAATTCCGTCAAATGCTCAAGTGGCTTCCTATTCGCTCTTGCCGGAATACTCATATCCTTGTTTTCCTTTATAACATCTTGTTTAATCCCAAAGCCCCTCGCTACCTCAAAGATCGATTCAAGTTCCTTAATGACACACATGATAAATGTCTAAGGTCATCTGAGAATTTGAGACTGGAGATTCCTCTGCATTCCACAAAATTCTATGGCCTGTCATTTCCGGTTGAAGCTGTACGCTTGTGGAATGCGTTGCCGATAAATATCAAGAAAGCGAAAACAGTAGATAGTTTTAAGACAATGGTTCAAGAATTTTATAGGTCGTAACTGGTTCAGTCACGTCATAACTTATTCAGTCGCGAATGAGGGTGTAACGTAAAGGTTTTTCATTTTCATATATAATATAATTAAATGATTGTGGTAATTAGTGTGTATTACATATGTGTATGTATATATGTGTGTATTTGTTATTGTATATATATATATTGTATGTGTATGTATGTATGTGTGTTTAATAAGTGGATATATGGGGATATATGTATATGTGCCCGATTATATTCATAACAACTTAAATAATTCTTAAAATTAATTGCACCGTCAACTGCTACTGTCTCTCCGATACATTTTGATCCATCCTAAGGTGGCCTGGAAGAGATTGCTCTTGGCAATAAGGCCGCCCTTTGTACATTACATTAAATATTGGTCATCTTATGTACTCTCTTGTAAATATGTAAAACGGTGTACAAATAAAGAGTTTTCTATCTATCTATCTATCCACTGTGAAACGTGTACCAAAAACATTCACATTAAACAATAATATACCTAGTCTGTGATTGACCGGGTAATTTTGTTTTAATCCGACTCATCACATTTGTATCATAAAAAAAACACAAGTTTAATTTGATTTTGTTTGTAAAACAAAGATCTCAGAAACTCATTTTTGTACAGTACAGCCCTTCTTAGGTGTGGACAACTAAACCACTCAGCATTTCGTCTATGATGCTTAAACTTCTTAAAAAAATCTAGATACCGTCCTACCGTCCCTGTTAAACAGGAGATACCAAAAAGTAGATGGGAAAGCCAAGCTTTTAGTCAAATAGGCCTGCTCGACCAAAATGGTAATACGAGATCACTGAAAACTGGTGGTCCATGGGTTTCTTCAGTCACTTAACATCAAAAGTCGAGAATGTTGGTATACTCCTAAATTATCATAACAAATCTCAGTTTCCAGTTATGTGACTAATTAGTCACAAACAGTCTCAAAACAGATTTTTATCCTAAAGATGTATCCTTGCCTTGTATTATTTTCAATCCATTCTATGACAACCTTGAACTGTCATTTTGCCGAAAAATTTGATGTTAATGCATCACCAGTACCATCAATACCTTTTGATTGTCATACACTATAAACGCATATTGAGACACAACTTATTTAAAACGCACGTTTCAAAAGCGCTTTTTATTTCAAAGGGAAAATATATATTTTTCCGACAATGGCTGTTATAATTTTATCGTAATGTACATACATTTCCATATTTCAGCTATAATCTCCTGTCGTATGTCGATAAGAATATTTGTGAAAGTGAGTTTTCGTTTGTGACTTTAACTAGTGAGTAGTTAATATCACATTTGGCGAAAGGAAAAACATTATCTTTTTGAAATACATTAATGAGTAAATATTCAGAGTAAGCCCGTTAGTAAGTATGTTCAGATGACGAACGCTCAACGCGCCGTTTGCTAACGCGCGTTTACAACTACATGTAATTTGTTCTAGGAGCACACACGCTAACGCGCGTTTTTACATGGAGTTGCTAACGCGCGTTAGCAAAACGCGCGTTGAGCGCTCGTCGTCTGAACATGGCATTACAACACACCTTTCAAACATTTAAAATCTATCGAGCTTTAGAGATCTTCCGTATACATGATGGACTAAAATTACATGATCTATGGATCTTAATGACAGTTGCTTATTATACTCTTTGCGCGCGCTGTAGCATGGTGCATGACAGTTTCAGTAACACTTCGTTTCACTGTTGAAAGTTGTCGCGATTTACAAATTATGACTTAGTATTTCAGCTGTACTACATTCGTAATATATTAAATCATTAATAACTGTAGTAAATTAAAAGAATGTTCTAGTCTACAAATAAATGCCGCACCATGTTACAGCGCAAAGAGTATAGTAGTAATAAATAAAGAATTTTTTGACACATAGTTAAAGCTCGTCAAGTTAAACGCCCATTTCATTAAACTTCACAACTCAAAATTTTTCCTGCACATTATATTCTAAGTAAAAGGGGCTTGTCGTTCAATGGTAACCACTTAGTTTAACACATCTTTTCTTCTTTCAATAAAAGACAAATCTGAATAGAAATAACTAAATTGTGTCGCGCGGGACTTTACAAACACACATGAAACGGACACAAAGAACACCCAGACTCAGAACAACACTCAGTGCAGTAGGAAGCTACGTGGCACTGTTTGCAAAGTTAGGCGATCCTAACTGGCTTAGTCTATGATAGGTAACCATTCTTAACATATTGAGGCTCTCCGAGTCTCTGAAAGCACGTTAAACTATTGGTCCCAGTTCCTCTAATAACATCTTTGGTAATCGTTTTATCGGGTAGTTTGATACCTAAAATATCCAACAACAGTACCTATTACTAACTTCGGTATTACCTAGTACTAGAGGTTGTACTTAGAGGTCTGATGTCAGTCGCTCCACGTGTGAAATCGAAGTTTAGTCGTATCGTAGCACACTTAAAACCAACTTCAAACTAGTTTGGGAAAAACACTTGGAGAAAGATTGAGAAGATGTTCTAACTTAATAATAATAATAAGTGGACACGTCTCAACTCGTCTAATCAAGTCTAATCTCAAACTAAACAGCGCCTGTAGCATGGTAACCACTACTGCACGGCTGCTAGTAAACATAGTCTTATATATAAAATTCTCGTGTCACAATGTTAGTTACCATACTCCTCTGAAGCGGCTGGACCGATTTTTATGAAATTTGGTGTGCATATTGGGTAAGTCTGAGAATCGATCAACATCTATTTTTTATACCAATTTTTTTTTATGGCAGATCAACGTTTGCCGGATCAGCTAGTACATTTATATTATAGACAAATTGCACCCAGACATAGTACAAATGATCACGGATAAAGGGCTTTTTCTGATATCCAAACAAGAAAGCAGATAAAAATCAGCACTAAAAATCACTCTTTACCTTTTATTCCGTGTAAACAGAAGGCTCTTTGGTCCAAAAAAAGAACTTAAAAACCTAAAGAGGAAATGTTATCTATGTTACAGGTTTTAACTGACTGGCCCAGGAAGGCCTAACCATTTAGTTCGAGAACGTTTGTCTTTTTTTATGGAATAGGGGGCAAACGAGCAGACGTATCACCTGATGGTAAGCGATTACCGCCGCCAATGGACACCCGCAACACCTGAGACGGCACAAATGCGTTGCCGGCCTGTGGGGGATGGGGAGAGGGATGTGGGGAGAGACTGGGGTATGGGCCTCCGGTATCCTCACTCACTCGGTGAAACACGCTATTTCCCACCGGTTTTCTGTGAGGCCGTGGTATCACTCTGGTCGAGCCGGTCCATTCGTGCCGAAGCGTGGCTCTTCCATAGTAGTCTACCACTCGAAAACGGTGACTTTCAAGGCCAGCACGTGTTGCCTTGTAGAGACCCGTCCAAAGAGAAGTTTACGCTTCTGTCCACTTCCGGACGAAGAGAAGGTGGAACCAGTTCGACCAGTTCCTCAGAAGACTCTCGGTGATGATAGAGAACTGCGATTGAGGCGATATCTCTTTCGAACTACATAGGCTCAAGGAACAATTATGAAATTACACAAATATTTGATTAACAAAAATACTTGATATGTCTGTATGTCTGTATCAGTATAAATTCTTCCTGTCGTCCATCCGTTTTAAAATTTCAATCAACCACGCAAAAACCAAACTGTATTTACATGAATTGAATTACTAACAAAGGAAAAAAACTTACTAAATAAGGTTACCATCTCCTAACTTATGAACTACCGACATTGAACAAATCCTTAAAATAACTTTGGATGTACTTATCCAACTCTAAGTACTGATCAAATAAAAACAAGTTAAATATTTAGCCTGTATATTATAATCTGTAATAATTGTATTATATACAATTTTGTTGATGACTACCAAATATGTTATACAATATTACTTAACTGTCGTCGACATCTTCATTTCTACAGAATATCTCACAGCCACTAGGTATAGTCCGGGTTCCCCAGAACAAATTTTACAAGTTATTACTATCAAGCTAATTTTTCGTGAGTGGCTTTATTTTGATGAAGGCATACCTTTAACCTTAAAAAAAAAATCGATTGTGGGAACTAACAGGACTAGCAGGGAAAGAAAACTTTTGAGCGAAGGGCCGTAATAACGTACCACGCAATTTGTAGGACAATGTGGCTGTTAAATTATATAAATATTAACTAACATTATTACTTAACGGAAAAAAATATTTGTCCTACAAAATGCATGGTTTGATCCTTCCAACAAATATCGATAGCGAGGTCATAAAAAATGATACTAACCAGCTGATTTTTAGGGTTCCGTGCCAAGCAAAAAACGGAACCCTTATAGATTCGTCATGTCTGTCTGTCTGTCTGTCCGTCTGTCTGTCCGTCCGTATGTCACAGCCACTTTATTCCGAAACTATAAGACTTATAATGTTGAAACTTGGTAGGTAGATGTATTCTGTGAACCGCATTAAGATTTTCACACAAAAATAGAAAAAAACAATTAATTTTGGGGGTCCCCATACTTAGAACTGAAACTCAAAAAAAATTTTTTCATCCAACCCATACGTGTGGGGTATATCTATAGATAGGTCTTCAAAAATGTTATTGAGGTTTCTAACATGATTTTTTTCTAAACTGAATATTTTACGCGAGAGACACTTCCAAAGTGGTAAAATATGTGTCCCCTGTAACTTCTAAAATAAGAGAAAAAAAAAATGATGTACATTACCATGCAAACTTCCACCGATAATTATTTTGAACGAAATCTAGTAAGTAGTTTTTTTTTAATACGTCATAAATCGTAAACTGCATTTTACCTTTTATTCAATCAACACAAATATAAAAATAAAATTAAAATTATATCATGTTACTTGCTGCTGCGGAACCCTTCATGGGCAAGTCCGACTCGCACTTGGCCGCTTTTTTAACAGTTGCTTAGTTAATATTGATATAATTTAACAGACACATTGTCCTATAAATTGCGTTGTACGTTATCCCGGTCCTACGCGCAAAAGTTTTTTTTCTCTGCTAGCCCTGTTAGTTCCGTCAATCGAATTTTTTTTTAAGGTGAAAGATAGGCCCTCATCAAAATGAAGCCAGTCACGAAAAATTAGCTTGATAGTAATGTATTGTAAAATTTGTTCTGGGGATACCGGACTAGTACTTTGTTTTGTACTGAAAAGTATCAGAATTTTTTTTTTTTTGCAAATACATTAATGTTAGTTAACCAGCTTAAAGATAAAATACACATACACACACGGACAGATAAATAAACAAGCAAACAGTTGCCTTCTCTACAATATGCCATATTCTGTAAATATTAATAAATGCCAATGTGTCACTTACAGTCGTAAAAAACAACCATTACACTATTTTTACAATTTTAACGGCGCTCCGATTAAAAGAGTCACTGCTGTAGGTGATCTCGGGGTGTCATTCGACAGTACACTATCGTTTTCTGAGCATATTGACACTATTTGCTCTAAAGCATATAAAAACCTTGGGTTTGTTCTAAGATCTTGTCAACATTTTAAAACAATTGAATCGCTGAAGTCTGTTTATTTTGCTTACGTGCGTAGCACACTCGAGTATAGTTGCCCTATTTGGTCCCCTTATTATCTAATTTATTTGAATCAAATAGAACATATACAAGAAAAACTGGTAGATCACTTTAATTATCGTCTCTGTAAACCAGTCATGACTTACCGTCAAAGTTGTAAAGAACATGGCTTGTTGACTCTTGAGGACAGACGTGTGGTCCTGGACATGTGTTTATTGTATGATGTCATAAATGGAAATATCGATAGTGCCGAATTGGTTTCGCAAATAGTTTTTAATACCCCATCCCGTCGCACCCGACATACGCCCATGCTTCATGTACCCCGTCATGCAACTAACTATGCCAAGAACTGTGTATTTGCCCGTATTTCGCGTACATATAATATTTTTTTCCATGAGGTAGATATCTTCTCATGTTCCAAACAACTGTTTAAATTTAAAACCACTGA
Organism: Diaphora mendica; assembly: GCA_949125395.1. Taxonomy (NCBI): domain Eukaryota; kingdom Metazoa; phylum Arthropoda; class Insecta; order Lepidoptera; family Erebidae; genus Diaphora; species Diaphora mendica. The sequence continues at coordinate 9,275,670 of OX421327.1, forward strand.
CGTTTTGAGTGGACAGTGTAAATGATTACGTTTATATATGTAATTTGAATGTATTTAGGCATATGTCATATTTCATGTTCTCGTTCGCATGCTGGATACATAGTTTTAGTTAACCGAGGAAAACCTGTTATTGGCCACACTTTCTGTGTATGTTATTATGTTAAAATATTGTATCGCTGTTGGTTTTCAATAAATAAATAAATAAATAAATAAATATATGAACAACGGAACGAAAGTCGGTTAACCTCCATGAGAATCTTCTATCACGTCACAGAGGAGAAATATAATCATCTTAATCTATAGACGAAATACTAAAAAGACGACTCCCCCCCTATACGATACGTTACCAAATACCAAACTACACAACTGTATAGTAAATAATAATAATTTAGTAACTCTCTTACAAAATTTTTGACTTTTAGCTTAACTGTATAAAGTTAAAATTTAGTGCTTGGAGTTTTATACGTTTTAAAGAACTTTTTATTTGTAGTACGTACATTTAGGACTACCTAATGTTACAGTTCGTATTTGCATATGAGGCCGCGTGCTATTTTAAACAACAAGTTGTTGCTATCTGTGACATCGAGTGGTTTCAGCGCCAAAACTATTGCATTGTGAACTTTAGTATTAGTGTAGCAAACTTTATACCCGCGTATGAAGAAAGTAATCACTAATCAGTGTCAAATCAAAACTCCTTATAGGTACCCAATAGCGATTTAAGTATTAGATAGTTTCAACAATATTAGAAACACATTTTTTGGATTGTTTATTTAATTTTTTATTTATTTCGACAACCAACAAGAATATAATATTTATATATATACTAGCAACTCGCCCCGGCTTCGCACGGGCTCTTTACGGAAAATATAACATAGCATAAGTTACCCCGAGAAGATGTGCGGCTTAATTTTTTCCGACGTCTTCAAACAATATTGTTATATTTTAGCCAATATACTTAAAAAAAAAAAAATTATATAAGAAAACCTTCCTCAAGAATCACTCTATCTATTGGTAAAACACGCATCAAAATCAGGCCGTAGCTTTTGAGTTCTTTGCGCATAGACAGATAGACACAGAGGAGGACTTTGTTTTTATAACCGACTTCGAAAAAAGGAGGAGGTATATTTTTTTATTTGATACCTCATAACTTTCTACTGGGTGAACCAATTTTGATGATTCTTTTTTATTTGAAAGCTGGTGCTTCCCGTATGGTCCCATTTAAATTTGGCCCAGATTGAAGTCGGTTTTTTTGTTATTTTTTTATATGTAGTGATATATGTATGGGTCTGTCAACGTAACTCTAGCCTACCTGATGGAAAGCAAGAGCAGATTCAAAGAGTAGTGGTTACCATACTCATTCCGAATGCAGACAATACAATAAATGCAGCATGGTGGCACGACGGCGGCCTATTGAGATTCTTCTGCATCATTGGTGCATCATACACATTAAAAGCTAAGAGACACAAAAAAACGGTGGTATACAAGCATTTATACTGCATTAATTATAGGTTGCCAGGGCACTCTCTACATTGAAAACGCGTTTAAGTTGAAGTCGCACCTTCCCTCCGGTGAATGGCTGCCTGTTGCCATGCGCCGACAAGCAGTTACAAACATATTACTTCTAAAAATTCTACAGTGAAAAATAAAAACTTGAGAGGTGTCAAGGGACACCCGGATGGAACGAAGTTTATATATATATTTATATATTTTAACGTTGAATATCCAGCACTATGACTTCGACTCAATGTTAAAAGTGTCGTTACAACTTTTGGTCTTAATTTTTTCCGTCTAGCCCCCTTTCGCAACGCGCGATAAGGAACTTCGTTCCAATATCTTGATTCGTATCTTCGTAGCTTAACAATAAAAGTCAAAAAAATTGACTTATATACATACAATATGAAATTCAATAGCAATTTTTACAATTTTATGTGATGCTAGACAATATAATAGATTATATTATGGTTTATTTAAAAACATTATGTTTATGATATGTTTTTAGTTTTACTTAATATAATTATATTTTAGGTCATAATGTTAATTCATAAATATTTGCATGCCAAAAAAGGGCAGAATATGGTATGATCAATAATCTCAAATTTTAACAAAAAAAACGACTTCAATCTGGACCAAAGTTAAATGGGACCACACAAATTCATTGAAGAACTGTAAAGATAGAAAAAACAAAAAAGAAAGGATTGTTTATCATGTACCTACACTGGGTACATAAAAAAAAATCTCTCACGATTAAGACGAATCTATTGACACCACTCACATAAAAATACGACAAGCCGTTTAGACTCTAGGGCGTTCCAAAGAAATATACATACATACATACACTCGCAAAACATAACCCTCCTTCTTTCGCAGTCGAGTAAAAATAGACATGTCTATTAATGTTGACTGCTTAAACAACTAAGCCAACCGGGCTTAGTTGTTTAAGCTGTCGTCGCTTACTAATAATGTTCTCCTAGCCGATAACGGCCACGGCGACCAGTCTCAACGGAGACGAGCCAACTACGCAGGAGATATTATAGTGCACAAGTATGTGCGCAAACACAGGTGCACTCTCTGTTCTCTCTCTCTCATAATCCGATGGGACGGTTAACCGACACGATCAGGGAGAGATCAGGCGCAGGACCGACAGCTTTACGTGCTCTCCGAGGCACGGGGTTCAGACCCCAACTTCCAACTCGAAGCTGTTATTAAGTATTTCTATAATCAGAAAAACTCATTAACATATTTGGCCCGACCCGGGATTCGAACCCGAGACCTCTTGATCAGCAGTTGCATACGTCAACCGCAAGACCAAAGAGGCAGTTAGGTACGTCGCTTACTACTGCGCTGAGTGTTTTAGGTTCAAATCCAACATGGAACAAGTTTTTGTATGATTCACAAATTGTTGTTCTAGTTTGTTGGAGTCTGAGTCTTCTTTGTGTCCGTTTAATGTATGTTTGTGAAGTGCCCCGCAACACCGTATTTAATCCTAATGTGGGCGTTATCTTTTAAAATAAAGTACCTATCACTAAAAGACATAAAACCTAAATAAACGTGATAATCATGGTCACCTCACACCTTTCTTGTTCTTGTTTCTGGCGTTTTAAAAATAAACTTTTAATTAAAATTAAGTTTGTATATCCATGAAAATGTATATTTTTTTCAATAATTAATGTCCCTAAGAAAAGTTCTTATATTATATAGACATAGTGTACCTACGTCTCCTCAGAAACTACTTTTCGACTGTGAAAAAGTAAAGTAAGTGTTAAACTAAAATTGATAAATGTGCATTTTTTCCTATACTAGTGAAATGAGGATCTTAATATGCTTTGTAAATTTTGTTAATAAATAAGTTAATAAAAAATGCTAGTGCATTTGCCCGCGGTCAGCCGTGTATATGACACAAATGTATAGCGGTAATCATTTTCCGGGTTGCTGTTATTGGTGAAAGAATTTTCAAAATCGTTTCAGTAGATCCAGAGTATTTAGTAAACTACAACCTCACAAACTTTACTTCTTTATAATTTTAGTATATAGTTCATAATTACATCATTGAGCAATTTTCCATGTCTTGGAAATTTTCCAGAAAATCAATGTAAATAATTCAGTATAGATTATAACTTTATTCATGGGATTACAAAAGATAATTTTCTGTATAACAATTAATATTTGTAACAACAATTGTAGACCACTAAATAATCATGTGCTTAGCAAAATCTAAAAACCCAAAAAAAAGCTAAAGGTGTCAAAATGATTACTCTACATGCGTTTAAATCTATTGAGTAGTGCATCATGTTAATCGCTGAAAGTTGTTAAATAAATGTAAACTTCTCAGATTCAACAACCGTACTTATGCCTAGTAACCGTATCAAAAACTTTTACTACGTTTTTCCTTGTAAAAATTAATAATATTCAACTTTAAAAGCATATTTACAAAGAGGAAACAACACAGACTTTTAATATACTCGGTACCGGAAAATCTCTACCCGCAAGTAATTCATAGACATAACAGATCTACTGCATATTACTTAGGTTGAACAAAAAAATACGTCTGAAGAAAACCGCTGCCAAGTTTCTCGTTGCGCTTTAATCTGAACCTATATTTTAGTGGAGTGCAAATGAAAAGTTAGTCTCGAGAAAGACTTTAAGAAGACCCGCCTTCTCGCTCGCCAGCCAATGGTAAAGGTCGGGAAAACGACTTCTTCCGTGGAGGCGGGGCGCTCGCTTGCGGTCGCAACGCCATTTGAATAAAAATTTTCCTTTGAAGAGTTTATTTGAATATATTGTGGGCGCGTGGATCGTGCTTTATTATAGAGACGCGTTTCGTACGCGCTTTGATGAAGGATTTACTGATGTGTTTGAAATACACAATTCATTTTATTTCGAACATCAATTTTAATACAATTGTTATTGTTACATCTTAATTTTTGCGCATTTTACAATTCTGAATAAGAACCAGAAGTCAAAGTGCCATATCCTACATAAGTTAATAGGGGAAGGGAAGTTAGGGTATGCCTTATGGAGTAATACGTACATAAATTGTTAGACAATATTCGGTCATGAATATCGTCTTCGTAACAAATATAAATTCCAAACCCAAAACATTAGTGAACACAATGTTCTAATAAAATAAAGAAAAGAACGCAAACATCGTGTAGGCTTCATGATACCGCACGCACGCGGGCCGTCACCTATAACAGCCCTTGTCAACCATAACGCAGCCGCACGGGTTAACCCGTTCGAAGTCCCGGACTCGGCTGGTTTGTTGGTAACCGGGTTTTGGTTAGCCGCGGTGCAAAACTACCATTTCATTTACGGCCCTTTCGTTCGGGGTAGGTAGTTGGTTACAGCAAAGGCCGCAAGTTGCGTAACTATGCTTTGTGGGCTCGCTCACTTACGCTCTATTACACGACGTTTTGTTATTAGTTTGGTTATCGAAAATGAGTACTTCGATGAAATCTTATAATGTTTATTTCTTCTTACAGTCTGATTCAGCAAATAAATGTTATTCAATTTGATAATAAGTCGCCCGACTACTTTTACAGCAATAAAAAAATGGAAACCGTTTTGAAAATAGTTCATGGATTTAAATTTAGTAATTGACGAATGAAATAGAAGAATCAATAAGAGACATTAGAAGAAGTACTTAAATATCATAAAATAGTCGTACTTATACGCACGTACCAACGTAATATTTGTAATTGTCTTTTTAAAAAGAATAAAAAAGGAAATAGGGTTTTTGAGTGTTGTCATATAAGTCAAGCAGGCTCTGTGCTCGACCAACCATTAATTCAAGAGACAAATTGTTTTCTCATAAGACTCGTAAATCAAAATGATTAAATGAGTCATGTAAATATAGGATAAAACAATCGGCATATCAGTGAAACCACTACCAAATAGCTCTCTAAATACTCACCACAAATTCATAAGCTATCAATACACCGCACCGCATACATGCAATTCGAAACACCTTAGCTTACATGGCCATATTAATTCAGTCAATTAGCACGGCAGCATTAGCACGTCGTTACCGGCCGACGACGCACGCTTAGTAATCGCGCGACTGCTACAAGCGACGAGTGTATTTGACAGCTGTCAAATTGGATTGCATCCAGCTATTAGGGAATGTCGTCGGAGAGTAGAAAGAATAGAAAGGATGTGCCTCGAGAGGTTTCAAGTTTTTCAGAAGAACTTGGCTTATTAATATTTAAAGACTATTTTGTTGCATCAAAATTCTATCAATTAAGGTAGTTGTAGATATATTTCTAGTTTTCATGTACATCTTATATTTTTTAGACGTTAAAGTATGTAACTTAGGGAACAAATTATTTATTTCCGCATTTGTAGTAACCTTCGTGAAACAGATGCTAGTGAACTATAGATTAGTTAATTAATAGATAAATCTCTTTCTTTTTTTTCAATACACACATGAAGTATGTACGAATTGTGAAATAACGCATTACATACAGTTTTTAATATACCTAGACATCTTGCAGTATGTTATAATACAGGTTTCATTTTCATTATACTTTCGGGAATGTCCACATGTCTATCGTCTCAAATTAAGATATCACTAGAAGTTGAAACGTCCTGCAGTGTCGCGTTTCTACACTTCTGTAACTGAAAGTACTCAACAATTAAATAACTATCATCTTCTGTTATAAATTGATTTGGTCACCATTTAATTTTTAAGCTAAAAATATAAATTATGCTATTCAGAAAGATGACTACGTCGTTTGATTTAATTATACATGCCTTTTAATATTATTTTGGAAAGTAGCAAATAAATTTCACTCCAAGTAACAGTCAGTAACACAACAGTAACAAAAGCGACAGTCGATTGCGTTTGTCAGAATGTCAACGCATACAATAGTTCACTTGCTAACGTATCCATTTTTGCACCTTGTCAAAAGTTTCCATATCTATTTAGATTACGCCCTGGCAAATTCAGTTGCTCCGTGACAAAACTGATATTCTGTAAACACCAATCGAACTAGTAGCTGACCCCAAATAATCTAGGGAGTTGTAAAGGTCAGGAAGATGATGGTTGCGTCGCGACTATAACCTAGAGGACCCGATCGGATACAACAATAAGCGAACGGAGCTATGTCGTGGGTTATGGAAATCATTCTTGTTATTGTTGGTTGGTTTATTCTTTTTTTTATTTTTTTTTAAAAGACAACTCCCGCACTAGGAATAAATCCTGTGTCACGGGGGACTTTACAAACATACATGAAACGGACACAAAGAACACCCAGACTCAGAACAACAATTTGTGGTGAACATAACAAATCATTTTTAAATATGTAAATTTTTTTAAGCAGCATAATATTACACAATTAATTACAATAATAATCAAGCTTAGAACTTTAACTGGTATTGTAATCGATCTTTTAAGTCCCGGAATAGTTTTAAGTTATTGCATAGCTTTTATCGCGGGCTTTGAGGACTTTGAGCGCCGCGACCGAATCAAGAAATTCCGTAACGTAACGAAAATAAAACCTGACATCCGAAGCTCGCACGAATCGAAACGAGCTGCTCCGAAGGACGAATCAACGATTCGTTGACGAGCTGTTGTTCGTTGGTATTGTAACTGATATTAATGTTTAGGTCACGGCTTGGTACGCATGAAGTAACATAGTAATTCATTAATCATATGTATTTGGGTAGTATTTACCCTTTAAGTTACATACAGTGCACAGGTTACTTTTAAATCTTTATTAATGAAGGCAGGATAGGGTATTCGCATTAAATCAAATATACACAGTTACCTAAAGTTGCAGCCTTTTAAAAAAATTCTAACACTAAGATAAGCTTTGAAACCAATTCTTTTATTTTCCACAATATTCATATAGCCGATTGTTTGGTTTAATACACCATAAACACAACCATACACCACTCAATAACACCTTACTTACGTGTCTATCCAACTTTACCCGTCAATCCAAAGTTGTCGCCTATCACCCGCTAGCAAATCATGAACTCGTAAAACTGGTGCGATACGGCGATGGTGTCGTGTGACCCCGGCATTAAGTACAAGTTATTTATTTAGGCGCGCCTTACACCGTGGCTATCCGTAACTGGCACCAAACTGGCATCACTCATTGTACTGTCTTGCTTCGTTCGAACAACATTTTGTTTTCTTTTGTCAGTTTTGGTAAAATAAATCGAAGTTCAAGCACCTATTGTGTAGACTTAATAGTGATTCGATAAACGTTTGTACATTTTAAGGATTAAATTACATTTTGTAACTCAGAGTTGCTAAGTTCACAATTCTAGAACTGAATTACTTAACATCTCAATAATTAACAAAAAAAAATTTTCTTTGAAGTTAAACTTCTAATGCGACTTCCAACAAGGTTGCGTTAAACGTTTAACGCTACCATGGAGGGGGCTAACGCTATAATCATTTCCACATTACGAAGTTTCACTTCTTCCGCGCGGAGGGACTCCACGCACTATTTTTTTTTTGATTGTAAAAGGGAACTTGATATTCAACTTGATATTGATATAAGCAGTCTGTCATAGAGGATAGTGTCTCTTTACTTGGGTTACCAGTCTCCTAATATTTAGGGAATTGTACTACATATTACACATAAGACAGTTAGATTGAATTAACCGACCTAGGCAGTAGTGATATATTAAACAACCCAGACATTGCAAAATGTTATGTGCGAACCTTAATGGCGCATTAAAGGTATTACTCAAAAATTATATAATTCTGCCTTTATGGTAACCCATTTAAAAAGATTTCAAAAAAAAAAATTATCCAATACTCTTGTTATCATCATCATCATCAATAGCCTTTATTAGTCTATGCTATATATAGGCTTATCTTTAGGAAGGAGGTCTTGGCCCACCATACTGTACTGGCCAGACGGGTTAGAATAAAGTATGTTTCTAGTTGTACTTCTCTTTACAGTGCTGTTGTCGAGTTTACTTTGCTGCCCTAGTTGACTTTTACAACACCGCCAAATAACGATTTATTCAGAATTTTTAATTTTATTACTTAAAAGCACATAATACGCCAAGATCTTGTGAAGAAACGCTCTAGAGAGACCTACTAATACATTGTCTCCCTATAGAAAAAAGTCCTACGATAAAACCTTAACATCAATCTAAATGAACCTGAATCGTTCTCAATGTGACAGGATCAAAGCAAACCCCATGAAGGTGAAATCGTATCAAAAGCGCGAGCACGTAAAGGATCGCAAACACTTGTTTTACGAACGGTGCACACGTTCCTCCGGTCACGTTAATAAACTCCGATAGGCCGCAACAAGCTGGCTGCGTGTACGGCTTCCATTTTTAACGAGCCTCACCGCCAGGCCCGCAGAAAGTAGCCTACACATGAAATCACGTATGAATGAAGCTTTTTTTCAGTTTTTTCGCGTGTAGCCGACGGCGTGCCGAGGCCCATTAAAGCTTACATGTCACTCTCCCACTGCCCCCCGAGGGTGGCGGTTGCGAGGGGGTTGTTGGAAAAATCACAAAATCGGTATTGGCTGCATCCCGCAGTGCGAGCGGCCGCCAAAGCGCTACAATACAACTTTGACGGACGGTCATTTAATATTAACTGTGGTTTTTCCGCAGATGGAAATGTTTTTTTTATTGTCGGCGTTACGCTGTGATGAAGTGGTCGGCCCGCTGTTTGTGACGCGGCCTGATATGTTGTGGATGAGTTGCTCTTTTGCACACTCCATGTTTCAATGAGATTGTTTGAATACGAGTACTTGACTTCGTTTGTACTTGTTATATTAGTCGTTTATAAAATTCCAGCTGTGCACTAATAGCAACATAATCAAGTTTGTTTGTTTTGTATTATATTTCACATTCTGAAGTTGATTGGTGTGGTTTATTTTTGATTGGCAATATTTGTTACGAATATGTAGCGGCTATTGTATGTAGAACGCTGTTCGGTGCACAGAAATTGAAATCAAAACGGCAATAAATTTTTAACTTTTCGAACAAGTGATCAAAATTGAACTACAAAAAGTTGGTTCTCGTTGAAAAGAGAGGCGACCACAGATTGAATTTATGGCTTACGCTCACTATAAGTGGGAAGTTTGCGCAAATAATATTTTCAGTTTGTTATAATAACTTTTCCCTATCGCTTGATTTAATGCAACGTTGAGTGGGGTTCATATTAATGGAAATCTGTTAAGTTATAGATTAACAGGAAATTGGAATTGCATTTGAATATTTATTGTTATTGATGTGTAAGCATCATGGCCTTATACTCAAACCGAAAATAAAAGTACTTATGTCATAATGGCACACATATTAATGATAGATACAATTAAACTGTAAAATTTCTTACTTTTCTATTGAGCAAATTAAGAACCAGATCTTTTAAGCAAATTAAGCAATACAGCATTAATCCTTATCCAATTAAGTACCTTAAATTCATTGAGCATTTAATATAGATCAGTATGGCCCTTTACAGTATGTAATTTAAATCAATATATTCCAAGATGTTACTTTAAAATGCACGATTCGTCTCGTCGGTGGGTGCATCTGAAATCCACCCGTGCGAAGTCGGGGCGGGTCGCTAGTTTTTAATAAAATGAAGGCAAACAAAATCATCTTTTAAATTCTGTTCATCGTTTTTCCTATGCAATAAATAACAGTACCAAAATTACAAAAAAAAAACATTTTTCTTCTTTATAAGATTTTAAGAATAGTCAACTTAAATGACATGGAATAGTCAGAGAAATTACCTAATTTAATAATTAAAAAATAGATTACAAAAATTATCTAGGTATCTATATAGGTATAGGTATCTAGAAAGTTGTAATAATACTTAATTAAAAAAACACCATTAATTTAGTTTTTAAGGTTTCCGTGCCAAAGCCAAAAAACGGAACTGTCTGTCTGCCTGTCCGTCCGTATGCCACTTTTTTCCGAAACTATAAAAACTATACTGTTCAAACTTGGTAAGTAGATGTTTTCTGTGAACCGCATTAAGATTTTACACAGAAATAAAAAAGCAATAAATTCCCCATACTTACTAAGTGAAACTCAATTTTTTTTTCATTAAACCCATACGTGTTCCCAAACCCATCTATGGATAGATCTTTGAAAATGATATTGAGGTTTCTAATATCATTTTTTCCAAACTGAATAGTTTGCTCGAGGAACACTTCCAGAGTGGTAAAATGTGTGTGTGTGTGTGTGTGTGTATCCCTGTAACTTGTAAAATAAGAAAATGATAAAACCAAAAAAAAATATATGATGTACATTACCATGCAAACTTCCACCGAAAATTGGTTAACACGAGATCTAGTCGGTATTTTTATTTAATATGTCATAAATCGTAAACCGCAAAAAAAACACTATTATTAAACAATTAAAACATCAATCAGAGTTACAACGAACTATTACAAGAACTTTTATGTTACTTGCTGCTTCCCTTGGGACCCTTCATGGGCGAGTCCGACTCGCATTTGGCTGTTTTTTTTTCTTATATTGTTGCATTATATTGACATTATGAAGTAGATATATATGTGATTTTGATTATAAAATTTTGTTTCAGGTAAATCGTTCACATTAACGATAACAGTTTCAACGTCACCACCACAGGTGACCACTTACAACAAAGCCATCAAAGTCACAGTCGACGGACCCCGGGAACCCCGCTCTAAAACCAGTTAGTATATTCACTGTCTTTTCGCTATTGGGAACCCCAAATTTACAACATTTGAGCGGCAAAGGCAACACTCTTACTTAAAAAATATAATTTTTCTTTAAATTGAATAACCACGATTCTCCTTTGAATTATTTTAACCTTTTAAAGTCGGTTCTAACCTTAATTCGATTAATTTTATGTATTTAGCAACTAGGAGTGTAGATTTAAATAAAAGAACCAAACTGCAGGTAGTCTAACCTCAGTTCTTATTTTAATAATTAAAACACTAAACAGTTCACAATAAACGAATCTTATTATTCATGATTATAAGCAATTCACGAAATACATAACAGATCAACATTAAAACGATAAAGCAATAGGTTTACAACGATATAACATTAAACAACAAGATATGCTTGCGATCCTATAAAAATACGTCTTACCGACCCGCTGCCCGCACAATAAGTGTGTCAGCAAAGTCGTGTACCGCCTTTTTATAGAAATCGTCTCATAGTAGAAATTAGTTCCTTAAATATATTATAATTGGGAATCTCTAATTTAAACACTTGAGCGGCATTGGCAATACTTAACTCATTTAATTCCATCAAATAAAATCTCTCAGTCATAAGAACTAAGGCTTATTATCTTTATACTACCATATATTTTATATGATACTAGACAAACAGGAAGATAATTTATTCAAGTCAAATGATAAAACGAGCTCCTTGACATAACTGTGCGAAAGTACCAGTAACTAACCAGTTGCGTCTGCATAGATTCCATAATATGTATACAACTAATCAAATAAATATAATTAAAATATCTAAAAAAGACGCTTACAAAGGTCTGTTACAAACATACGGGTGAAGCTTATAAGAGCGTGTTAAAGAGTCTCTATCGGGAAAAATTAAAATTTCTACATTTCACAGTAATGAAATAATTAATATTAATATCAAAGGAAATAAAAGGTATTTAACGATCCAAATAACAAGCTCATCTTACCCCTAACACGTGTATACACAGCCCAATTAATTTCGCATCACTATTCTAAGTTCTAAAAACATCAAAGCGTCCAAAATTTCCAAACACTCGAAAACAAACGAGGGTGACCGCAAAACATTGCAAAACAGCTGCCCTTAATGAAGGTAATTTATTAATAATTTGTTGAACGTACCTTTTTGAGTTCACGTAGCGTGAAACGAGAGGGCTCTCAAGAATTGTTATGAAGTTAGACGTCATAAATGGTTATTTATTATTTTTGAATTATCTGTTGTATTGAGCAACATGCTTAAAATTTGAAAAGGTAACTAAATAATTGTCTTCTGCTTTACTGCAGGATCATGTATGGCATGGACAAAATGCGAGTAATCAGCAATTACTTGCATTTTATTTGCAAAGTGTTGAACAGGGAAAACGAATGAGAAACAGAATTCAGCTTTGCTAGGTCTTTAAGTTTATCTTACTATTTAACCTTATGCAGTAAGTAGGTTTCTACTTCGATTAGATTTACATAAAGGATTTATTTACTTGCCTACACTACTCTACTAAGTATCTTCAGCTTAACAGTACGTATTATGGTTAAAGTTAACTTTAAGAATTTCAATTCAGTATTTTCAATCTCCTAAAATTAGTGTTAAATATTCTCCACTGCTAAGTTGTGAATCGTATAAAACAGAAATAGATAATAAAGTGGGACTACTTAACTCAATACTTGAAGTACCATGTAATAATGATAAAATAAATAAAATAACCATACAATAATGTAAAGAAATGTATTTAAAAGTATGAAAATGCTTTTAACGACACCACGCACCCGAAAATTTTGCTACACCTCATTAGAAATGTCAATTGCTTCTACAATCGGCATCAGACGTGATTCGGACTTTCCTACAATTTACAGAAAAGTTGCGTTTGCTAATTGCTTTACTGAAATGGGGTAATAACTTGTTTGTTGCTACTCCTTTAGTAATAAAAACTATTATCAAGTCTTAATATACAAAATAGATATATATTATAAATAGATTTTATACTTTACATACTCTAAAGTGGTTGTGAAATATACTGTGCAAGTAAATAAACTTATATCGAACTCTCAATTATCAAGAAAGCAATTTAAATAGTTACTGGCGGTGTGACGGTAACAAATGAGAGTGTTGGAGTGTCAGGTCTACGCTTCAAAGTCTCACGTGCCGTCCGATCGATCCTCATCACGTAAGAAATTAAAATAATTGCGAGCACCGCGGGATAGTGCTGTCCCGAACCTCGTCGTCGGGTGAAGGGTTGAGTACTGTCGGGCAAATAAATTTTAGATTATTACTTTTAAATATGAATTTAACGTAACTTAAACACATTATTGTTGAAAATGAGTACACCATACATTACTGCACGCATAGCGTAATAGTTAAAGTAGCCACGTAACCGTGTTGATAGTTGTAGATTCCATTCGCGATATAAATTAGATCCCCCAAATAACAGTTTCTAGTTTTAGTGTTCTTTATGTGTGAGTTATTTCTAAAAAAAGATGAAATTTAAGAAAAAGATTTTGTAAACAGAAGACAGATTTCACTAGAAATAGTCTCTATGACCTACTCAATATTGGTGTTACAGCAAAAAGTATATTTTAAAATATCTATACTATACTATAAATAATACTGGCTGATCCGGCAAACGTTGTTCTGCCTTTAACAAAAAAAAAATGGGCTATAAAAAATAGATGTTGGTCGATTCTCAGACCTACCCGATACGCACACCAATTTTCAAAAAAATCGGTCGAGTAGTTTCAGAGGAGTATGGTAACTAACATTGTGACACGAGAATTTTATATATATATAAGATAAACCCTACGAAAAGATGCACCTACTTTTAAAAGTAAACATTTTAAAGTTCGACACTGCTGTCTGTACCTTGAGCTCACTAGACGAATGTGAGGGTACAAAGAGGATGCTGTAATGAATCGGTTGTTTAATTAATTAGTCAAGAAAGGGCAGGGGGAGGTGTGCGGAGAGGGACGAGGCGGACACCCTCACCGCGTATGTGCATGCCCTGCATATTGATTTATTAAGCCTCCATCCTCTATACGAAGACGATAAATTATTTAAATCCAGTAAGTTCCGACGCATGTTCTTATGGAAAGTTATATGTACATAGATTGTTACTTACATCCGTCCGTGGAACTTTACTGGTATTGTTACGACCCGCTATGTGTTGCAAGTACGTCTGTGTCTTTTAGATTTTATCTATATATTTTTTTTTTAATTAGACTGTAAAGTGAAATATAATTTAAAGTCATATTAATTTATTTGGAAAATTGGTAGAAGAACCTATCTAGACCATTAAAAATATTGAAGGTAGCATCGCTTCCTAGATATGCTCATTTTAATCCATTAAATGATTAAAATTTGTGTTATGTTATACGTTGATGATATAAAAATGTGTCGTTTTGTTACATTAAAGGCGATATTAACTTTCCGACAGTTACTTCTGAATAATCAGACCTCAGTACTGAATGTAGCGGAATTTTCAAAGTATCTTTTCAGTTAACATAATTTGTTTTTCTTGATCGCATATGATCAGTTTACCTAGAAGCGTTAAATATATGCTCCCGCAGTAGTATAAAATAGCTTAATAACCAATTTCTACCAGAAACGAATCATAATTTCTGAAACTGCACCTAAACTTGACAATAACAGCACCTATCTAGTAAACAAAGTCCGAGCGGATATTACCGACACATTGTACACCCTCCACTATTTTTGTCCTCCGGAGTGGGTGGCACGTTTTATCGCCAGCCAGTAGCTAACTATTTAATAATCCGACTATTAACGATGTTTTTCTTGGTGCAGCTTCGGGTGCATTCGGGGTTATTCGGGCTATTTCGGGTGCGCTTGCAATACAGACCACCCGCGATCGGCGCTAGCGTCGCCTGCGTATGCGCCAGTTATTGTTTACACTGTAAAGTCTTTTGTTTACTTCACAAGGAGACTTAGTTTATAACTTTTGTATAGCTTTGTCTATGCTTTTTATGATGGTGATGAACTTTATGGGTTGATATTTGTGTAGAATGTTCAAGTAGCCCCTGAAATTCAGTTTTACTTTAGATGGGAAATACAATTAAAATGAGTTGAAAATCTAGTGAAAATTTAGGAAGTAGGGTGGTGAATGATGATAATTCAAAATTTTGTTTTTTTATATATTGCACTCTTAGTTATTTTAGTAAGGAGGTAAATACAGACCGTCTCCAGACAGACTTCATGTATATATATGATTATATCTAATACCAACGTTACCTCGTTATAGTAAACAGCTTTCATAGTTGTTCACAGTTATTTACAAACTTTCTTATACATATTTTTGATTATATCAATATATAAAGTGCAATTCTTATGGTATTTTCAAAGTATTTTCAGTGTATCAATTAATAGACCAAGAGCCCACGACAGCCAGACCTTCGTTATTTTATAAAGGCTGAAAGTTTTTCTGTGCATGAACTTATATAGGTAAGAACGACCAGCGACTATAGAGTTTGGGTTGTGGTTACTTTGGCAGATAACAGATAGTAAAGGTGTATAAAATAGTACCTAACTTTCGTTAAAGTATAAAGCTCAATTTTTTTTTTCTTCCGGATAACTTTAGAAATCACGTCATCCATTGCCGGACACTTATGACAGTTGCTACCCCCTGCCAGACACCCCTAAACTTTAATAAATTATAGTTATACTTTCGTTATAGTATAAAAGCTAAATTTTTAACCGACTTCAAAAAGGAGGAGGGTCTATGTTCCACTATATGATTTTTTTTTTTTTTATTTATTTTATTTTGTGTATTTTCACCAATTACTCCGTCAATTGTGGACCGATTTTGAATTTTTTTTTTGTATTTGAAAAGGTATGCTCCCAATGTGGTTCCACTGCCACCATTACTGGATCTGATAATGGGATCCCAGGGAAACCGAGGGAAACCCTCATTTTTTTCAGGCACGTACTATGTTTTTTGTATATTTTCTGAAGTTACTCCAGTATTTGCGTCTGGTAGTCATCATTTCATGATGATGAGCTGATGATGTAAGATACAACTCCTTAACGGTTAGGAGTTGGAGGATAAATCTTCAAACGTCATATGTAGTTATAGGTGGGACTAAATTGGGAGCATACCCTTTAGAATACGATTTTTTTTTCAAAATCGGTCCACAATTGACGGAGTAATCGATGAACATACATAAAATAAAATAAATAAAAAAATAAAAAGTACATACAGTGGAACATAAACCCTCCTCCTTTTTGGAAGTCGGTTAAAAATTTAGCTTTTATCCTATAACGAAAGTATAATTTTAATTTATTAAAGTTTAGGGGTGTCTGGCAGGGGGTAGCAACTATCATAAGTGTCCGGCAATGGATGACGAGATTTCTAAAGTTATCCGGAAGAAAATAAAAATAAATTGAGCTTTATACTTTAACGAAAGTTAGGTACTATTTCATACACCTTTACTACCCGTTATCTGCCAAAGTAACCACAACCCAAACTCTGTAGTCGCTGGTCCTTCTTACCTATATAGGGGTCATGCACAGAAAAACTTTCAGCCTTTATAAAATAACGAAGGTCTGGCTGTCGTGGGCTCTTGCTCTATAACAAAGATTAGAAACAGTTAGTCTCGTACTTGACACAAAATCTGCTGTCTTTTACAACGTATTCTGATAAATTTAATATTTTCAGTAGCATTCTGCACACACTCATTCTACCTATAATGTAATTTTCTCTTAAACCATTACCAAACACAAAAAAACCACACACACGCATATAATTTTAGTAATTTTACCATGAAATAGTCACGGATTAGCATGTACCTATAGGTCTCACGCGATACGGTCCTGACAAATACTAAGAATAAGGAGTGATTTATTAACTACTATAGAAGCTACAAGCTGAGGAATACAGCCTGTAATTACATACTAAATCTAATTCAAATCTTCTAAACGAGCATTCTAAATTAGCCTTCGCTCTAAAGGCTAACTAGTAGAAATACTTGGCATAATAAATTTAGCTAGACCGGACGCCACCCCGGTGTAATCCTTTAATCAGGTCCACAGTAGCCCTTGCCCGCACCCTATTTTTCCCCATCTATACCCCCCTCGTTCTACCCCACACCCCTCGAACGGTGCAAATGACAGTTTCTAATTCCAACTTGCCATGAAAGTGTGTAATTGTTGCGCCGTTGATTTATACACTCGAACCTTTTACGCGGGAAAGGAGCATGTGTGCACGATATAGGGCTGTCACCTCAAAGATAAATGAAATGAAACAGCACTGATTTTTGTAAAAATATACCACTTATATTTATTAACCCGCTATTAATTGTAGTTACCGAGATATAAACGGGCTATCGCAGGTGAAGAGGACCCTCTTGGAATTTGGAGGTACTTTTTTCAATTATAGATGATGATGATGATAACAAACACTTCTTTCGACCTGGGACTGGTGGTCCTTTATGAGTGTGGGTGGCGAAAAAATGGAATTACCAAATATTCTTGTCACATATGCAAGAAATAAATATGTTTACCTTGAGCACGTAGTGCCTTGTTGCTGCAGTACTTATTTTACGGTACAAGAAGAATAGTTTTCATGGAGTTTTTTTTTCCTGATTTAATTCATTTTTTTACTGAATCAATCCGTAACGTAACGAAAATAAAACCTGATACCCGAAGCTCTCACGGATCGTGACGAGCTGCTCCGAAATCTGTCTGTCTCTGTGGCTTTTTGGGATACAGTGACGAGACAAAGAGATAGAGATGACGTTATCGTCACTATCGCTGGTTGTGGTTGGTCAATGATATTATATAAAAGCATTGTGATTGGTTCGTTTCGTGTAATGTTGCTATAAAGTGGTAACTGGATAGTGACGTCAAATCGAACCACTCTCGGAATGCGAGATCTTGTGTTCTTAGACCATGAATATGTCAACAGCCGGCCGCGCAGGCGTATTGAAATACGTCAAGGAAGATTCGTTGCCTTGGACACGAAGATTTGTTGTCATATAATGTATAAAATTATTCATGGAAGCCATATATATCTGCATAAATAAAAATTAAATAAATAATAATAGTTGCATAAGTTGATAAGAAATGCTATGCAATAGCTTTACCGCGGCAGTCCCCGAGTGCCACACGTCTTTTTTATATTGTAGTTTTACAATACAGAGCGCACAACCCTGAATACAATTATTCTTGTTCGTATGTGTGCATTTGTCAATTTAATGTTCAGTCCGTGTGCAAGTGCATTTATGCATTTTTATATATAAAATGATCTCTGTGACTGTGTCGGCTACGGGTGGTTATTCGAGTTCTCCATTATTTGGTTTTGGTGGCTACGAATCGTTTGATTGTTTGGTTTCGGTTTTGTGATTGGCATGTCTATTTCCCGAATACGCGAACATAATAGTTGTTGCTTTTTTACTCGACTGCGCTATAAGGAAGGTAATGTTATTAAAGGAGCTTTTTTTAATCATGTTGATTTTAAACTAATTAGTAATATTGAAATACTTGTATGTCTGTGACGGTTTTCTTTTATGTTGTGATTAACTGCAAAATTAAGCTAGAATCTAGGTATGTAAAATTTTGTGGATTCTAAGATACGTAAGTACGCAACTTCATAGAAAATATGTAAATCTAATATTGAAATGAACAGTTGAAGCATTGTAAACAGTTATATTGAGATAAAGAAAAATAGTTTATACAAACCCAATAAGAGTACTAGGATATTACCAAAATTACAACATAAAGCAAATGCTAGATTTTTCGTATATAACCTTAAGTTTTGATATTTACAGACACTTAAGAAAGGTTTAAGAAAAACCCAAAAGCAAAAAGAAAACAAGACAGTTTTTGTGTCGAGATTAATAATATCAAACATTTTTAACCTTCATGTGTAAGTTTCATTAGTGTCAGAGTAAGGACGGATATTTACAATATTCGTACCATATATATACCTAATTCTTAATACATAAACAAGAAAGCAGTACCTACGCAGAAGCGTTGAGATTGAATGATGTCGCGCGTGAAGAGTGTCGCAGCGAGACAATGCGGCCTTGTCGCTTGAATAATTTGCCAGATCGGAATGTTACCACACACCGTACCTACTAAGAATGTTTAGTGGAAAATTGTTCACTGGAAATATATCCAAACAGCTGTTGTTTATGTGTATCCAGGCTTAGCTTGGGACTAAATGGCGTTGTGAGTTAGATGTCCTAAATATTTATTTATTTATTAATTTTATATATTGTTCTTGTACCAAGTCGCTTTTCTTCTTCTCAGCCTTCAGACATACATGGTTTACATAAGTTCAAATTCTCCTCGTCCTCAAAAATCTAATTAATACTTCAAATATAGTTAACTGAAAGTTTATTACTTAGTGATAAACTAAATGTAAAGTATTATCAACAGGATCGTCAGCCTATATTTAAGTTCTGCCATACTATGCTTATGAATACTCCACATTTCTATACCAGATGCCTCGACGTCACAGAACTTGATTAGAGTCTATTGGTTTGCAATGTCGTTCGGAAGTGTTGAATCATGAATCTGAATAGGGCATTATATCTGTTAATTTGGTTGACTGTATTCAACTATATTTGTTGGGTGGAATATAATTATGGAATAAACATATTGGGTTGTCAAATTGCATTGCCGCTTAGACTAGATGATATTAAATATTTCATGAAAGTAGAAGCTTTTAAATAAATTAGTAATTACATATACGTAAGTTCTTGATAAATTTATAGTGAATTACTAACGAACAAATATTAATTCCCTTTTACGTTATTGGTTTGATAAGTTTCCGACCTAACTATGATACAAAATATTTTATCGTATGTATTTTTATATTATTAAACCTCTCCATAAACTGAAATAACTAAATATACACAAGAACATTTTTCGATATCAAATACGCTCTGGAAACGTACTGTCCTATTGTCATGCCCTTCCATTTATACATTCTCTAAAGTAAATGTAATTTTGTTGGACGGTTAACATGTTTGGAAGTTTCAGTTTGGAATTAGGTTTTGAGAAAATGTCGGTTGCTGCCGTGTTTTTATTGTTGAAAATCATTGTATTTAGCTCGATGTAGGATAAGAATGGCTATCGAGGTTTGACGGGATGATGTAAACTGTTCGCAGCCGTTGGAACGGCCATTGTATAAATGTTGTTCAAGGAACTCGTTAATGGCGGCCGGGCCGTTTTAATTGCAAATTGTGATAAGTTTTAGTGATAAATCATCCACTTCGGAAGTGTGTGATAATCGATCAGAACGACCTTGTAGGATCGAAATGTTGTACCGGGTGTTGAGTAAAGATTAGGAAATAGCCTCTAGTTTGACCTGTTCACCGGTGATCGGTCTGTGAGTTCTCAGCTTGTCTCTATGGGTCGGATAAGGCTATTCACAAGGTTCCCTACACTCCAAGGTACCAGCACTGGTGGACAGGATTAAACAAACATAATAAACGTAAATATACACAAGAAAATTCTCTAGTTTTTATTAATGAGTGCTGCTATTTTATCATTGACGTTGGAAACTTTTCAGACCACCTAGTATCCCTAGTTTTAAAAAAAATCAGAGTAATTACGTATTTTACCGTGGGAGAGCCACGCTTCGGCATGAATGGAAAAAAACAGCGCTGGCGCTGTGTTTCACCGAGTGAGTAAGGATACCGGAGGCCCATACCCCAAACCCTCCCCCCATCACCCTCCCCATCCCCCAAAGGCCGGCAACGCACTTGTGACGCCTCTAATATTGCGGGTGTCCATGGGCGGCGGTAGTCACTTACCATCAGGCGATACGTCAGCCAGTTTGCCCACTATATGGTAAAAAAAATTTTTTGTCAGTCGTTGCCTATGAATTCTTAAGATATTTACATTTTATGTTAGCATATACTAGATAATAATGGAGCAAAATCTAAGTTAAAAATTCACCCTGGTGATGACCTTACTAAAACAATGAAAGAGACGGTAGGAACATAATAAAAGAACCTATATAATTTTATTTTTAGTCGATCCTAAAATGGCATGAAAAGTAAAATTTTTGTCGATTTAACAATTTTAGAATTCACCGAGACATTTGTACAACCGAGTAGCATTGTAATTCATCCACGTGTCAGGGAGGGCTCGTCACTAGTGTCAATGAATTATCGAGTGTCTCGGGAGTGAGGACAAATCGAAGGGTGACGAGAACGATGTTGTACCACTTATATGCTGTATTTGTATTTACACGGACGTTTAAGCTACTGAGATTTTGGGGGTAGATTCTTTTGGTGCTATACCTATGGTTAAACTAGTCAGGTTTGATTTCAGGCTATAAATCAACAAACGCTTTATATATAATCACAAATTTTAACAAAAAAAAACCGACTTCAATCTGGACCAAATTTAAATGGGACCATACAGGAATATTGAGTTATTCGTTAATTTGTCGCGCACATACTTAATGCAAATTGAAGACTTATATGGTTTTCTCATGGATGACATGTCAGAACTGGACCAAATTGAAATGGGACCACATGGGAAGCACCAGCTTTCAAATAAAAAAAGAATCATCAAAATCGATTTACCCAGTCGCAAGTTATGAAGTAACAAACATAAAAAAAATACAGTCGAATTGAGAACCTCCTCCTTTTTTTGAAGTCGGTTAAAAAGACAGAGGTGAGAAAAAATATTGCAAAATAGCAATGTTTTTTTTGAACGGAGAGTTCTGTCATGATTAGATTCCAGAAACTGGGTTTTGCAGTTAGTAAGACACTTTTTTTATGAGGGTGTGAAATTGACTCTACTCTGCCTGATGGAAAGCGTGAGCAGAATTTAAGAGCAGTGGTCACCATACTTATTGTGAATGCAGGCAATGCAAAAATGACACTGACCCTGCAAGATTAATAATAATAATCGTTTGACTGCCTCGGTGGCGCAGTGGTGGCATATGCGACTGCTGTGCTTGAGGTTTCGGGTTCGATTCCCGGGTCAGGTCAAATGTTTTTATGACCTGCAAATATTTGTTTCGGAGTTTGGATGTTCCTATGTATAATATATGTATGTATTTAAAAAGAAATGTATTCGTATCAGTTGTCTAGTACTCATAACACAAGCTCTGCTTAGCTTGGGACTAGATGGCGTTGTGTGTTAGATGTCCGTCATATTAATTTATTTATCGTCATCCTAATCTCACATCATTTCCCCTGGACCACATGGCTAAGGCACGTGTGTAAGATTTTGTTTCCCCTTTAAAACAAAAGGATGACCAGAAAAGGTAGAAAACATAATAATACAGTCCACTATTTCAGAAAAACTTCAAAATACCAAGACCTGGAAATAGATCTCAAAACCCAATGGAAAGTTAACACAGTACACATAATCCCAATAGTTCGATCGATGATAATCAACAGGCATAGTACAAAAAACTCGCACTCAAAATCGTGAATTACTCCACATGCCTTCACACTCTATTTATTTCCTTCAAAAAGCCACCATACTCAATACCTGCCGCATAACCCGTAAATTTCTAACATCCTCATCTATAACATCCACCTACACAATTTAACGTATCATGCTTGGCTACCTCTAAACGGGAGATAAATAAAAAATCTAAATAGTAATAATAATCTATACTTATAATAAAAATGTAACAGGTCAAATTCTGTACATTGAAGATATTTTGAAAATTTTTTTGGAGGGCACTCTGTTATCGATACTGAAACGAAAACTATTTTTTTTTTCATTTTTGTCTGTCTGTCTGTCTGTCTGTCTGTCTGTCTGTATCTTGGCCGCGCATCACGCCGAAACTACTGAATGGATTCAAATGAAACTTGGCATGATTTGAGTTCAGACTCCGAGGTAGGACATAGGATACTTTTTATTCCGAAATTCCGGACGGTTTCCTTGGGAGGGGAGATGAAAGTCAAAATGTGTAATTAATTGTAATTCATTAACGAATAGTCCGATTGCAATAATTCTTTTTTTGTTAGAAAGGAGATACTCTGAAGATTGTAGCATAAAGTATTTAATTTATCACAATCTCTCTATCTATTGGAAAAAAAAATTATAAAGAATTTATCATTACGAAAAACAACATGTAGTGACATCTATTGCCAGCCATGCGTAATTAATAACACTGATTAATATATCGTGGAATAATCGTACAACGTATTACGTATAATTCGGTGTAGCATTAAGTATTTAATTTATCGCAACCTCTCTATCCATAAATTCAGCACGGTTTCCTGGAGAGAGGGGATGAAAGTCAAAATATGTACTTGGTTGTAATTCAATAACACGTGCTTTCATTCATTCTTTTTTTGCTAGACAGCAAGTACTTTAAATATTGTTCCGTGATCTATTTATAAATATATCACGTATAATAAATCTGTAGACGTTGAGTTTGTCAGTTTCTTTGCTTAAAACAGCGACATCTCTTGGAATCAAGTAACTAACTTTACAATAGGTACGTAATATGATTTTCTTTTGAACGTATAATAAAAATGTGATGTAACAGATCAATTCTGTACATTAAGTTTCTGAACTTAACAGCGACATCTATTGGAATTAAGTAACACTAACTTCACAGTAGGATATACCTATCCTATATACGAGTAATCTATATATGATTAATTTTTAAAGTAGGAATAATAAAAAAAAACAGATTAATATAATTATATTATAATTATAATAATTCTGTACATTAGAGAAATTTTTTGGGAGGACGCTCTAATCGATTCTGAACCAAAAACTAAAATACCATAATAACGTTAAATGGTCATTGTAAAGGAGCAAGGTCCAAATGTATGAAGGAAGACGTCTTTTCAGTAGACTGTTTAATTTGCTGGTTTTACAGTAATAGATTACTAGATAAAACTTGCAAAGTTGACAAAACAATTTGTATATCTTCTTCTTCTTTTATATCCTATAAAAAGCGGACAAGTGCGAGTCGGACACGCCCATGAAGGGTTCCGCAGCAGCAAGTGGCATAATACAATTTTTATTTTATTTTTATATTTGTGTTGAAAGTTTAAAAGGTAAATTGCAGTTTACGATTTATGACGTATTAAAAAAAAAAACTACTTACTAGATTTCGTTCAAACCAATTTTCGTTGGAAGTTTGCATGGTAATGTACATCATATATTTTTTTTAGATTTATCATTCTCTTATTTTAGAAATTACAGGCCAGCTCCCCCCCCCCCCCTGTAACTTCACACATTTTACCACTTTGGAAGTGTCTCTCGCGCAAACTAATCAGTTTAGAAAAGTATGATATTAGAAACCTCAATATCATTTTCGAAGAACTATCCATAGGTACCCCACACGTATGCGTTTGATGAAAAATTTTTTTTTGAGTTTCAGTTCTAAGTATGGAGACCCCCATAATTTATTGTTTTTTTTTCTATTTTTGTGTGAAAATCTTAATGCGGTTCACAGAATACATCTACTTACCAAGTTTCAACATTATAGGTTTTATAGTTTCGGAAAAAAGTGGCTGTGACATACGGACGGACAGACAGACGGACAGACAGACGGACAGACAGACGGACAGACAGACAGACATGACGAATCTATAAGGGTTCCGTTTTTTGCCTTTCGCACGGAACCCTAAAAATGAATTGCTGTTCGTTTGTTTCGCTAAAACTCGAGAACCGCCGGGCCGATTTAGCTGATTTAGGTTTTGAAATGTTTGCCGTGGTTCAGGGAAGGTTTAAACGGTGAGAAAATATGGAAAAATTGCGGGGAAGATAATAAAAACAACAATTTCCTTTTGCATGAAAAAAACTGTTCTACCAACTCTCCTGTCAAACTTTTGACTGTCAAATTGAAGCACTTATTAAATTAAGGGTTTTAAATAGGCATCATATATTATTACACGAATGAAATTAAGGGTTGTGTATAAGAAAAATTAAAAGATAGCGGGCAAAGTCTTTTTTTTTTGTCCGCGACGTCTGTCTGTATTTTGGCCGCGCATCACGCTGAAACTACTGAATGGATTCACATGAAACTTGGCACGATTTGAGTTCATACTACGAGGTAGGACATAGTTTTTTTTTTTTTTTTTTTTTAATTTAATTTTTTTTTAATAACGGGAAAAGTATTTTTCTTTGTCCGCGACTGTACACTGCCTGTAGGAAGCTGAGACAGATATGTAAATATGGCGGTACAAAGTTTATTTTTATTCTACCCTTCCTGAATATTTTCGCTCGATTTCTATTCTTCTCTTCCTGAAAATTTTCACCGTATTCCTATTCTTCCCTTCCTGAACATTTTCGCCCTAATTCTATTCTACCCTTTCCTGAATATTTTCGCTTTATTTCTATTCTTCTCTTCCTGAACATTTTCGCCCTATTCTTATTCTTCCTTTCCTGAAAATTTTCGCCCTATTTCTATTCTTCCCTTCCTATTCAAAGTGTTGCAGCTTTCAGAATTTACTTACAGACAAGTCTGTTCTGATTTCTGAGGACTTTTTATTTTTTATTCTGTAATTTCTGAGATCTTTTTATTTTGTCTAAATCTGCCTAACCATAAAACTAGATAAGAAAAATTTAACGTTATGTGGATTAGGATTATTAAAACTCTTACCACAGTAAAAAACAAAAAAGGGAACGCCTCAAGACGATCGACGAGAGATGAGACCGCCTATGCTCAATTAAAGTGTAAAATAAAAATATAGTTTTGTGACTAATAAGAAACATTGTTTTTTATTACTTAAAAATATTTTTAAATTATGGTGTACCTCCAAAATTTTTAATCTTCCTAGATATACCTTGAACCCAAAAAGTTTGCGGAACACTGAATGTACTATGGTGATGTGTGTTACTTCGACCTGAATGCAGACCTCCTTAACAAGCTTGACCGTCTTCTTAATAACTGCATTCGATTTATTTTCAATATTCGAAAGTATGACCATGTGTCTGCTTTGCGTTCCCAGTTAAAATGCAATCCTATTCGCCTACAGTGCAATCAGCGAGCTCTTACCTTCCTATTTTCATTTCTCAACTCGCCATCCTTACCTACCTACCTTGCTCCGTATTTCCGATACCTGTGCTCTAATCACGATAGAAATCTTCGCTCAGTTAATAATCTGCTTTTTTTTTATGGAATAGACCGGCAAACGAGCAGACGTATCGCCTGATGGTAAGCGATTACCGCCGCCCATGGACACCCGCAACACCAGAGGCGTCACAAGTGCGTTACCGGCCTTTGGGGGATGGGGGGGGGGGAGATAGGGGGAGGGGTTGGGGTATGGGCCTCCGGTATCCTCACTCACTAGGTGAAACACAGCGCAAGCACTATTTCACACCGGTTTTCTGTGAGGCCGTGGTATCACTCCGGTCGAGCCGGCCCATTCATGCCGAAGCGTGGCTCTCCCACGGTCTCTGCTTCTCTCATGTCCGTCTCATTACTCCGACTTCGTGAACTGTTCCTTCTTTGTTCAAGCAGTACTACTCTGGAATGCGCTCCCGCTGGAAATCAGGATGTCCACTAACCGATATACATTCAAAAATAAAGTACATGAGCTCTTTCTCAATGAACTGGCAGAATTATCTAATCTATAGCTTACCGTCCTTTTTAAGAGACTTCCAAAAGGAGGAGGTTCTCAATTTCATCGTTCATCGTCACAATGTATGTACGTACACGGATTACTCCTCCGTCAATTTGTGGACCGATTTTGAAAATTATTTTTGTATTCGAAAGGGTATGCTCCTCATGTGGTCCCATGGCCACCATATCTCCTGATATGGCGTGACCTTGAGCGGAATAGCTGCTCTTCGCGTAGAACAAAACAACCGAAGCCACGGTGACGTCGTTGACGTTCGTCTCGAAATATAGCGAGTGTGGTACCTACTGTTACATTTGGCTTGGCACCGACTTCAAACCTATGAATAGGTAGCATATACAAGTTATTTGATACTTTTTAGTTTTTAAGTCGGTTTTTTAAACGAGGTTTTTTTTCCATTATTTAGTGTATAAATGTTGTATTTATGTATACGTAATCTGTATATGTATATCTACTTATATATGTATGTTTGTATGTATAACGTTGAATATGATGTGACTATTGTAAATTTTAACGGACTTCTTATGTATATGAGATTTCACACACCTGCCTTATAAGATTTCTCCACCACCCGAAGGTCGACTGGAAGAGAATGCTCTGGGCATTAAGTCCGCCGATGTACATTCTTAGTGCATAAAGTTAATAAATAATATATAAATAATCTACATTGTATTTATATTTCCAAAAAAGTGTGTGTGACCAGTTCCTAAAATTATCATCTCAATGTAACTAACACAACATCCACATCTGGTAGTTCTTAAACAGTTTCTAAAAGATACTTTACAATAGGTACCTACGATAAATGATTACTTTTTTATCGTATAATAAAAATGTAAAATATCAATTTTAAGTTTGAAATACTTGAATCAGGAGTTATAATTTTTAATATAAACAAACATATAACTTAGTAGTTATGATGTTACTCTTTCACGCTAAAACTACTGAACGGATTTGGATGAAACTTTACAGTAATATATCTTATACAGGATACTATTGGCCGCGAAAATCGACATTCACGCGGGCGGAGCCGCGGGCAACAGCTAGTATAATATATGAATGTTCAAAATAAATACTACCCAAAACAGAAAAGGTGCTTTAGAGTTGTAGTGTATGTGTCTATGGTCAGTCACTTCACTAGTAACGCATTCATTCATTGAATGAATGAGAAGGAAGCATTAGGTCATCTCTAGGCATGTGCGGTCGCACACAGTGGAGTCGACTGTGAGCGGCGCAGGTGAGTGTGCACATGTACCTTGGAGCCGACAATATAGTATATGGATATACTACAAGAGTAATTTTTATATTGTTCTAAGAAAATATTACTATCTCTAGTCCCAACTACATGACAAACTTTTTTTTTTTCAATAATGCTACTTACAAAGAACAGCTTGTATCGTACTGATGTAGTGCTCTCTCTCCTAGGGCAGCAGCAGCAGTTCCACTTCGCGTTTGGACAGCGGCCGTTTCCATTCCCACCTGATCCACTTGGAGGGTTTCGAATGCCGCCTATCACTACGTGTCAAAGTGAGTACAAATTTATTTTTTATATCCATACAAATTAATATAAGCTACCTAAAAATCAAAATTCACAAGTGTTTACCCGGGTACACTTGTGAAGTCGGTACTCTTTTGAGTTTTTCGTTTTTAAAAAGACAACTCCCGCATTAGGAGTATATCCTGTGTCGCGGGGGATTTTACATACATACATGAAACGGACATGCAGAACACCGAGACTCAGAACTACAATTTGTGGATCACACAAAGTGTTGTCCCGTGTGGGGTTTGAACCCACAACACACAGCGCTGTAGAAAGCGGTGTGGTAACCGCTTCAACCACTAAGCCAACCATGCAGTTCCTCCCTGAGAGTCAGACGAGAGGAGAAAAGACGAGATTTAGGTTTCAGTAGCCTTACTCTTGAGTAAGAATTGCTTAACACAAAAACATAAATATCGCTAAATAAATCACAACAAGAACATTGCAACGAATACTGAAATCTAAATCGGAGTCATGCCACAGCCAAACCTTATAACAGCCAAGCGGCTAAAAAAGTGAATGAGTCGCCAAACCCGACGATACGCTAAACTATGTTCACTAAAGCGAGGATTCAATCAGCCGACACCAAAAAGAGAATTGAACTGAAAGCTGACTGCGGGCGCAATCGAACAAGCGTACACGACCCAGCTAAAATCCAAGTCCACCCCAAAACAACTCATGCGGCTCAAAACGAAAAAAAACATTCTCAAATCGACGCGGGGAACGCATATCGTATAAAAACCGAGTCCGCCAAATCGCCGGCCAAAAACGGAACTGTGATACCGAAAAATAAAAACCGATGATCCAGTGAAAAAATAAAGTGTACGCAGCATCGATCGACATCTTTATAACTGACCGCGCGCTTTTCATTACCGACATTCGGATAGTCGAACATTCCACGCGCCGTTTCAATAATTGTGTAAAAACAAACAATTTCAATTACGCTTTTTCACTACTTGGTTTATTAAAAAGAAATAATAAAATACCTACTTCTGAATATGAATCAATTGTTTTATGTATTTTAATGTAACACAAATTTTTGTGGTGGACTGTTAAACAGTTATATCTGTACTAGTGGTTGCCCGCGGCTCCGCCCGCGTATATGTAGGTTATCGCTGCAAATAGTAGCCTATGTATTATTCTGATGTATAAGCTATATTACTGTGAAGTTTCATCCAAATCCGTTCAGTAGTTTTTGCGTGAAAGAGTAACAAATATCCATCCATCCATACATCCATCCATCCATCCATACTTACAAACTTTCGCATTTATGTTATTAGTATAGATAATGTTTTCGCGAAAGTTTAAGTCTTCAAGCAAAGACTGACTGAAGACTGGTCTTGACTGCACGGTTGGCCTAGTGATTTAAGCAGCTGCCACGCCTTTTTCTACTGCATCAAGTGTTGTGAGTTTTAATCCTACATGGGACAACACTTTGTATGATCAAGAAATAGTCATATATGTTTGTAAAGTTAAAGATAATTAAAAGTTGTCTTTAAAATTTTAAATAAAGAACCACCAAAAAAAGATAGCAACACTATGTCGTGAAACCAGTTCATCGTTTGTTAAAACTCCTTAGATCACAAAATGTTTATCGGACATAAATAATTATGATTTCAACAATTTGATAGATTCCGTTTACGTTTGTAACTAAATAAACATAGCCTTTGAATTGAATTTAATATGCTAGAAGTTAATGATTAATTTGATTGATGACAGTTAAATAAACGATAAAAGACTTTGATAAAAATTTATTCAGATCAATATACAGTTATTACATCAAACGTTTTGTGGTTTAGAGTCAAAGAAGAATATTAATATTATTATAGTAAAGTTTATAAGTGCAGTATCATATAAATGTCAGTTCTAAACATAATTTTAGATGTCGACGATGTAAGATCACTGAGTCAGCTGTCGTTGGTTCGATTCCCAACCAATACAAATAACATGAAGCTTATCCAAAACTTTATCATCATCATTTGGACATAGGCCTTCCCTTAGAAACGAAGCTTTAACCTGGCATACCACGCTGGCCAGACGGGTTGAATGGATGAATTTATTTGTTTATCAGCAGTCTGAAAATCATGACATCCGGATATTTTGGATCCGGATAGAAGTAAGACGTATAGGTAGTAGAGCCACTCTGATTTCAGCATGAATGCGCCGGCTCGACCGGGGCGGTACTACACTCACACAGAAAATCAACGTAAAATGACAGCGTTCGTGCTGTCGTGTTTCGTTGGTGAGTGCGAGACCGGAGGCCCAAATAGTCTAGTCAACAATTTCCATACTTGTTGACTAGACTAAAAGATGCAGCAGCATCACTAGGCCGCCATGGTGTGGGTCGCCATACTGCATTGTCTGCATTCGTAGTGAGTATGATGACTGCCACTCTTGGATTCTGCTTATGCTTTCCATCAGGTAAAGTAGAGTCATTTTGGCGGGCCATACATAAAAAAAAGTCCTGTCTAATTTATTTGTTTAAGATGAGACGTCCTTAAAGCATTAAAATAATCTGTCATAGAGATATATGTTTTGTTATATCTAATACATTTCCATGCCTAGGAAAAATGTATTGTTGGTACTAGGTAGAAAGTCAGGATTACTAAACACTAGACTAAAACGCCCGTCATCGATTACTCATCACAAACGTTCTTCCACAGATATGAGTCAATTCGGCCTAAGTTCGAGCAACTCACACTGGGGATACGGTAGCGCGGGTGCCTATCCAGCGTACTTACCTTCATGTGCGGCGCCAGCTGCCTCCCAGTTCAATCCTCCCGCGCTCGGCTTCGCTGGCAGTGTCCCTGATCAAACCCCTACGCAGGACTTCTCCGCTAACAACACAGGTAAGCCATTTTTATTGATTTATATTTTAGCTAGCTTTCACCTGCGGCTTCGCTTGCATTTAATAAAAAGTATGTTAAGTAACTTCTAATACCTCCAAGAATATGTGTACAAAGTTTCATGATGATCAGTTAAGTAGTTTTTGCGTGAAAGCGTAACAAACAAACATTCACATCTATTTTTTCGAAATTCCACCCCTAAGGGGGTAAATCAGGGGATGAAAGTCTGCGTGAGCAAAGCCGCATGTAAAAGCTAGTTTATAATAATTGAGATGTATCTTCTTAAATTTTAAAAGAAAAAAGTAAATAAAACAGAAACTACCAGAAGTAATTCTTCGATCTAGATATTTTTTTTATGTTTACTATGGAATTTAAATACATTATGTATATAAAGTTGTAACGCGTTCAGATCAAATTGAAATAATCGCGGTTGACATGTAACCACAACATTGAAACTACAGCGGATCAAGTACTAATATTTGGAATCGAGTATTTCATATACACTTTTAATTGGTGAAGTCTCGATATACTACGGTGCATGAATAGGGCTTATTATACTCTCTGAACTTCCACTTGAATGAATGATTTCAATGCTTTCTTTACACTCACGTGTGAATTTCTGTATGTTTTGAAGTTAATAATCTAGTTATCTCTGTTAACTAACCGAAAACAAAGATATTAGAAAGAATTTTTCACTAATTACAACTTTGCAACGGCATTTTGCAGCAATATATACTGAACTCTATTCAGTATTTTCTTTATTAGTAATATGTAACGATATATAATGTAGATTAAGTTTATCGTGCAGACAATGTCCCATAAATCCGTAAAAATTACTTATATGCAAAGTTGAATTGATACTTTTTAACCGAAACCAAACTACCTTGACTGAGTGATGTGTATAATTTATGTACCTACAGTACTTATCACGAATTCTTCGTCAGTATATAGAAATGGACAAACAGCTCTCATTATAATTTACAACAGTTCAGACACGTTCGCTGCAGGCTATGAATTTATTGCTGATGCGTGCCCGATGCACGATGGTGAAAAGTGAAGCGATATTAAACCATACTAAAGTTCTTTCGGTTGTCCTTTCTTTTTGGGTTCTATTATACAATAGGAATTAATAAATATGATCCTAAAGTATAGTTTTTCCACATATACCTACTAAAGTAAAGTATGTGAAGTTACACACGTATGAAGAAATAAGAAGTAATCATTACTACCAAATTTTTGAAAAGATAATGTTTTTTTACGATATACGATAATATAAAATAGTCATAATATTGAATTATCTCAATTGTTATTTTATTAGATATAAAATATGTATTAGAAGGATAGTATATAGGATTCGAGCTCCCAATAATTTAGTTTTTGTGCGAATAATATTATTACATTCGTTTTATTTCAATACTTTGTTCGTAGAAGTAGTCATTTAATTTTCATTTGTTTGTGCAGTGTTGCCGGACACGACGGGTGTTGACTTAGATCAACAACTATCCGGCCTAGTGGGTTCCTCACCTTCACATCACGGCAGTCTTCTTCCACGATACAACAACAACACCGACTACAGCTTATCAACAGGGCCTCGATCACTTAGCGACAACAGCTCACAACCCGAGTCCCCAGTTCAGGACGATCTGCTTACGTCAAATACGTCTACGAACATCGGACACAATCACACTAACAGTTCAAACTTTCCGTCGCTAATGGGATCACAGAATTCCTCGTACGGTACCAGTAATTGCAACAATTCTCTTTACCCTGTCCTGCCAGCGAGTCTACTATACAGTCAATTATATACAGCTGCAAATCAAACGCACAACTTTCATCCTCTACATTCTAATTCTATACACTCAACACAAAACCATCACAATGAACTACAAACTATGATGGATCAGATTTCATCTACGACGAATAATCACAGACAACATGGGACGCATGGTCAGGACTTGCTTCTTGGTGGAGGTAATTCTTGTGCGGCAGCTGCAGCGCGTGGTGAGGATGGCCGCGTGAATAATTTAGGACAAAGAGGCAATCCACAGCCAGATAGCAATACAGTGTGGCGACCCTACTAAGTTAGAAAACAGTTCTTTGTTATCATGAACGATACTGTACATGTAGAAGAAATACGTCAGGGTCAGTAACTCAGAATGATCCGAAACCTAATGTGTCTGTTTTATACTGTTCATGTGACTCAAAGTGGTTTTACACAATATCAAGGTCAACGTTACTGTTGCAATTAACACACATAATAACTGAGAGAAATTTGAGGTTGAACGAAGTTGTGTGTGATTAATTATTTTTGTGTAAAATACGAGATACAGGTAAATTTATTAGCTGAAATTTGTATTTAATTCAAAAATTCGCTCCCGTCCTAAATTTATACGATTTTTGTTGAATATAAAAGTAATGATAGTCTAAACTAGACTAAATTATTTTTTGGATATGGTGTTGTAATAAATTTGGACTTTTGGCGAACAAAAGTGGGATAGATATCTTCTAACTGGCTCTAGTCATCTGAACTACCAAACTGAGCGTCTCTTTGAAGCCACAATAAAATATGTCCGTAGATACTACAGTATTTTCTTACAATTGTTTAAATTTATCAAGATTTTTTTATTAATTTTAATTGCAAATATGTATAACAAGAATATACACTACAATTGTTTCCTTATAGACGTAGTTTGGTTGTTGAATGATTTTCGAACGCTGAAGTGAGTTAACCACCTAGTTATTTGTCATGTTTATCAATGTTGGCACAAAGAAACAAAATTGCGTAAGTCTGCCATTGTTTATTTTATTGATAAAGAAAATCTAAGAATCACGTAGCGTTTTTAGACCCACTACATACCTATATGGAGTGTCCGATTAGTTATCTACCAGTTTTTTTAATGTTTTAATATGCCGCATTGTTGTGTATTTTAAAGTCTCACAGAGAAAGACTCCGATATGCTGTAAAACAGTTTACCACTAAGATTAAAAGGGTGATGATGATGCGAATGATCCGAAATCTA
Organism: Diaphora mendica; assembly: GCA_949125395.1. Classification (NCBI taxonomy): domain Eukaryota; kingdom Metazoa; phylum Arthropoda; class Insecta; order Lepidoptera; family Erebidae; genus Diaphora; species Diaphora mendica. The sequence continues at coordinate 9,309,766 of OX421327.1, forward strand.
ATGTGTCTATTTTATATTGTTCATGCGACTCAAAGTGGTTTTACACTACATAAAAATCAACATTACTGTTGCAATTGATACACATTCAATAATTGAGAAAAATTTGAGGTTGGAACGAAGTTGTTTATCTATTTTCTATGTATAAGTATGTGTTTTATATCTATGTGTGTATGTTATTTAAATAACTATATATATTTTGTGTATAGATATTAATTTCTTCAAACTCAATGCACATTCAACTACTACTGTCTCTCTGAAACATTTGATCCACCCTAAGGTTGCCTGGAAGAGATTGCTTTTAGCAATAAGGCTAAGGCCGCTCTTGATACATTACAAATATAGACTTTTTTTTGTGTATTTTTATTTAACTTCGTTAAATGATGTGCAAATAAAGAAAATTTCTATTTTATTGATAAAGAATTATTATGTTGATAAAGAATTATTTTTGTGTAAAATACATACGAGATAGTGATAAATATATTAATAACATAATTTAGGAAGGAAAGGACATAATTTAATAAAAACTATTCAGTTTGAAATTTGTGATATGCACTCTTTATAACTTAGAAAATGACTACGTGATTCTTAACCTCAAAAAGGTATAGCGTAATAATGCCGCCCTAAAACAAAATGGCGACTTGTAAATAAACTGTGAATATAATTTGTTGTAAATGCATCTTGTAAAGTGCAATAGATGTGCAATTATAAAGTTGAGTAGATGTATACTTAGTATTAAGCTATCTGTTGACTATGTGAACTCTGTCCAGTTGTAGATATATTATGTTTTATTATTTACTTGTTCTATTAAAATATGTTTGCTTAAAAGCTGATTAAATAATTTGCTAATCGATATTTTATGGGAAAAACACTCTCTAAAGAAGACCGAAGTCTAATCTATGTGATGTATGTACATAATATAAATATACACATGTATGAATTAATCAAAGAAATACTAACTTCGACGACAGTTAAAAAACAAACCATTTATTGCGTACAATGTTCGTTCTTCCATTTAGTAATACAATTGTTTTAAGTATTTTATATTAATTAGTATCCTGAGTTACACTTTGTGCAATATTCTAAATATGTAACTTACTGTTTTGAAACTTAATTTAACTTGCATAGCAATTGATTTGTCGTTTCAATTTAATATTTCTTATAATTTCTGTTGACTGCGAGTAGCGGAATTCATTTTACATTAAATAAAATCTACAATTTTACCAATGGTGTTTAAATTTATAACGTAAAGCCTTGTCCAAAGAGACATTTCCGACTTTTTTCTTATTTTTGTTGTGACAACTCCCGCAATAATAATATTCCTGTGTCACGTGCGAAAAGTCCAAGAAAAGCAGACCAAAAAGAACACCCAGACTCAGAACAACAAATTGTTGATCATTTAAAGTGTTGTTCCATGTAGGACTTGAACCCACAACACTCAGCCCCGTAGAAAGCGGCGAGGAGACAGTTTAAACGACAACTACGTCATCCGTGCAGTCAGTGTGTTTTGTAAGTGATATTCAATACACCCTGTACTTTATATGTTAAGAGATAATTATTTTGAGCAGACCTTAAAGGTTATCCACATAACAAAATTAAATTAAACAAAGCAACATACTCATGCTGTTATAAAATAAAAAATCAGTTATGTAACTTTGCTAAAGTCCATTATTAACCAGACAAAGAACACGAAACAATAATTAAGTGATGCATGAACTGAAAATAAATTACTTTTGTGGAAAAAGTAGAAAAAAAAACATAAATAGACAACGACATCGTACAAACTAGCAAGTTGTAAAGTTTAATAAAATATTATAATTAACATTTAAAAACGTCCACCATCTAAGCTAAACAGACACTAGTTTCCATAAATTTCAGTTCCATGAATGCACTAAGCGTTCGATTAAAACTTAAAAGGTATAGAAAATTGTTCGTGTAACTAAAGGTGCACGATGGGAAAATGCATTACAAATTACTGAGTTTCAAAAATAATGTTTCTTTATTAATATGTTCCACATCAACAAAATTAATTATAGCAAGAGGTGGTTCCTGCTTAATGAACTGAAAATGAGTACTTAGCTATTTCGATGTCAATGAGAAAGGCAATGAAATATTTATGGGTAGAGAATCTGGCATAGTATCTTTATCACAGAAATGTAAAGCTGTCTGTGGTTTCCTTAATTTTCAATAGATTACATTGTCTGTGGCACCTATGAGTATTTTACTTCCAAATTGTATCTGAATCGTGATAATAGGCAACTAAATAGATTTTATTTTGTATTTCGTATCACGGTAAAGCGCTTCATGAAATCCCACTGTGTATTTTAATTATTGTTGTACATAATGCCCTCAGTTTATCATATTCCAATTGACTTTTTTTGTCAAAGATTTATAAATATTAGTCAAAATAAAATAGTTAAATGAGTAGGTATATTTTGTAGGTAGCTATATACTTATTAATATGTATATAAATATATTACAAACAACACATGAGATACATTTTAGAGAGCCCTTTTAAGGTAATAAACTAAGGCATTTGATATTTAGAACACTTACTTTTTATGTGTGAAAAATGTAGAACCCATAAGTAAAAAAAATGTGGTATATTGCTAGAAATATGTAATAATGCCTATATCATACTAAAGGGTTTCAACTTATTTGCCCTGTCACGGGACAAAAGTCAATGATGATATCACAGGTTTTTTTTTATATTTATTTACGGAGCTTAGCGACAATTATGACTCTGTCGCTCGATTTCATAGGTTAACGTAACAAATCATTAACAGCTGTAGTAACTGTAGCGGCTTGTGATCTCTAGCAATTACAATAATATGCCATTATAGTTCTTTACCCGACTACGCCTAAAGGGAGGATAATAGTTTTGGCAGTCTATGTGTGTTTGTATGTTCCATCGTAGCGCCGAACGTGAACCGATTTTAACTCAAAAGATTTGTAATAGATAATGACTCGGGCGACACCCGAAAAAATGATCAAATTTAAATGGCCTACCATATAAATTTTATATTTTTTTTTAAGTGGTCGGTTCATAGTTTTTTAAACTTATCCTTGTTAGTAAAAACAAATATCAACGATAAATCACGAGTGCAAATAAACATAAGTTGAGTGGATATTTTATTTATTTTCCAAAATATTGAGAGTTTCAAGCTTCGAATATCAAACTTAATGAGCTCATTACTCTATGCTTATATCTACCTGTCATATAAGTGAGCTGATATTTTGGCAGCTGCAAACGAAACTGAAATAAATATCCCACCCTCATTAATTTGCGCCAATGCGATACGATGGACAGACAGACGCACGCCCATGGCTATAATGAATATGTGTTGTGATAATTTTAGGACATTTTATCCTTCAATGTAACAGGTCAGACGTAAATTTTATTCAGGATTACCAACGGTTTTACAGGCTTTATCAAGAATTGCATATTCAATAAACAATCTTATTGTATGTCGATATATTTTAGAGAATATGATAAAAGTTTTGCAAGTATATCTTGGATTCTGTTTTAGAAGTTTTAGTTTCATTCTACTTCAAATTATATAATAAACACTACCAGCGCACGTGTTTCCCTCCCACTATGATCCCGGGTCCTTTAAGAGGGGCGTGAAAAAGCATCTCACTAAGCCGCCATAGTGTGGGACGCCATACTGCATTGTCTGCCTTCGCAGTGAGTATGGTGGCCCCTACTGATGGATTCTGCTTGAGCTTACATATACATATATAAAAATAAAAAAATAAAAACTCTACCGTGGGAGAGCCACGCTTCGGCATGCATGGGCCGGCTCCACAGAAAATCGGTGTGAAACAGCGCTTGCGCTGTGTTTCACCGAGTAAGTGAGGATACCAGAGGCCCATACCCCAACCCCTCCCCCCTTCCCCATCCCCCAAAGGCTGACAACGCACTTGTGACGCCTCTGGTGTTGCGGGTTTTCACGGGCGGCGGTAATCGCTTAGCATCAGGCGATACGTCTGCTCGTTTGCCCTTATTCCATAAAACAAAAAAAAACAAAAAAAAAAAATAGAAAAATGTCTATCACTTCCACACAAAATACGAGGGTAAATGCTGGAGTGAGCATCATCAATCCCAAGCAAATTTGTTATTTAAACACTATTAACTAACGAAAATACTAAATAAATTGCATTGGAATATCACAAAAGTGTATTAATAGGATATTTACATTGTGAAATCCACACTAATTCCATAATGAAATGATTGTCACCTGAGCATCGACGATAATATATGCAAATCCACCCACGGCTCCAATGAAAAATCGATGGCAGAGCGATTTGAACGAGTATAATGAGATTTTAAATTGCCTAGTAATTAATGAGGATTAGTACGGTAATTTCTATCGTTAATTTTAATATGTGCACAACCGATACAATTTATCTGTAAAATGATTATAATTAAAAATTATTTGAATGTTTACTTGTGACGTAGGATGATCATCTCCTTACCTTTATTATCCCCAATATTATTTGATATCGGATACTAATTTACCTGAAGATCAGTTTATACATGGAGCGACTGTCTTCGGATCTCTATAACCCTAAGGGCGAACTGAATTTGAAGGTTGAAATAGTTGTCAGTATATTTCTGAATCCAGACTTTCCAATCACGATTGCCATAGAAGTTCATGACAACCAGGGTCGACAGCTTATCGAGGCATGAGCGTAAAACATCGCCAAACTTCCATACTCCGGGCCATCATTAAGAATTTCTTGTAAGAAAAACCCAACTAACCCAGGCATTGAACCTGAAATCTCTTGATCGGCAGTCACTTATGCTGACATCTTGTGTCGTGGGATGATTAATTGTTTAAACAGTGTCACAGTATGCTAAACTCTTCCGATCGATGGTTCGGAATAAATAACAATGGTTATATATATATTCTTTTTATTATAATAAATACATACTTATTATAAACTCGGTATTTAGCATAAGTTATATTTAAATAATGTTCTCATAGTAGACTTGCCTGCATGTTCTGCTAGCCAATTTTGACTACAATGGCGGTCTCATCGGAGACCAACCAACTTAGCAGGAGATTTTATAGTGCACAAGCGTGTTCACAAACACAGGTGCACTCTCTGTTCCCTTACCCTCACACTCAGATGTGACGACTATCGGACACGACCAGGTAGATAATAGGTGCAGGATCGACGGCTTTACGTACAATATATACGCAATACTTCATGCTGATGTTTGAGTATAAAAATAGTAGGTAGCTGATGGCTCGTTACATGTGTTAAGTAACTGTAAGGTGTAGTAAGCAGTAGTGATTTAAATAAATAAATAAAGCAAGGAAATGTAACAGATAAATACATAGGTAGATCTACTATATATTTTTTCTATGGGAAATTTAGTATGTAGGGGATTTCCGGGGCAAAGCCAATCATCCGGGTACTAAATCCTTATTAAATAAACGGAATACTAACATTTTGCAATGTCATTCACGACAGCTATGAACGCACGTGTATATTTACTTACAGTATATTCTAAATTAACTGGGCCTGTTGTATCAATTGATATCTCATTTTATCGCTTCAATGTTTGCAATTAATTACAACAATCAATAATTTCGCGCTTGGCCGAGCGAAAACTACACAAACTGCTGGGTTCAGATAAAGCGATGGTGTACACGAATTACAAATAAAAGTAACGATCATTTAATGTAACCGTTAATAAAAAATGTTTAATTTGTTCGTATATAATTATATTTTGAAATATATTTACCTACTATTTCATACTTTGAATGTCAAATATTAAATTGAGTTGTAAAAGAATAATGATAACCGACCTCAATGCGTCTAAATCGTGATGAATTGTGGGAAAATACATTCTTCATTTCTTAATTTCCCAACTTTACTTTTCTTCAAACTTGCATAGGGTCAAGTGGAAGTTTGTTCTGCATACCTTGGCAAATGAAACAAGAATTTTCCATGTCCGTAAATAAATGACAGAGATCTATAGTAACAAACAATAACAAAAATAAAACCGACTTCAATGTTTGACTCGGTTTCTCTTAGATGCCATCATCAGATCTTAGTGTCCTTATCATGGTACCACCGTTGGTATATCTCCTTTCGAATAAAATAAGGATCATCAAAATGGGTTCATAAACGACGAAGTTATCCGCGAACAAGATTTAAAAAAAAAACGTATAACGTCGAATTGAGAACCTTCTCCGTTTTTTGAAGTTGGTTAAAAAAGACGCATCCAAATTGAAAACTATTTTTCCTACGAAATGAGTTAAAAATTAAACAAAATAATTTATTGATTGACAATAGGTTTATTTTTAGAAAAGATTAATAGGTGAATACAATAGCTAAGACTTTGTAAGACATAATAAATAACACGTTTTCTTGTCGCAAAAACACTACCAGTTTTAGAAAAGTAAAAAAACGCTGATCCCTATTATCGTAGTAAATCCTTACTACGATAATAGGGATCAGCGTTTTTTTATGGGTCTAACTTTTTAATATCGAATTGTCATCGGTCCTTGATAAGTGTGCCAAATTTTGAGTTAATCCAATGTTTTGAAAGGGGTCAAAATCATGCCAGAGTTTCCGTTACACATACGAATGAAGCTAATATAAAAAATATGTAAAAAAGTTTTTTAATTTAAACGGTTTTATCGAAAATAATGTACTAAAAAGTAAAAAATAAAAAAAAACATTGTCTGATAAAAAATAAAATCGTTGGGCGTAGCGTAAACTGAGTTGACTTGATGGAAACACGAGCCCAACGATTTTATTTTTTATCAGACAATGTTTTTTTTTATTTTTTACTTTTTAGTACATTATTTTCGATAAAACCGTTTAAATTAAAAAACTTTTTTACATATTTTTTATTTTCAAGTTTTTAGGTTTAATTTTTCATAGTAATAATCAGATACCTAAATTACAGATTCAATTTCTAAATTTAAATCTTATTATTATACGCCATTTGGTGGCTGCGCCCATCTTAAATATTGAGGTTGTATAGTGCACTGTATTCTTCTTGTCAAGCCCTTTTATTTGATACCCATATTGGTGGGATTGATAAAAAATTGTTATCAGCCATTTGGTAGCGGCGGCCATCTTAGATTTCAATTTTGCATAGTAAATTGTATTCTACTTGTTGAGACCTTTCATTTGATACCCATGTTGATGGGATTGATAAAACCTAAGTTATCCGCCATTTTGTAGAGGCCGCCATCTTGGATTTTAATTTTATATAGTACATTGTATTATACTGGTTGAGCACTTTCATTTGATACCCATATTGATGGGATCGATAAAACCTACGTTATCCGCCATTTTGTAGCGGCCGCCATCTTGTATTTCAATTTTTTATAGTATATTGAATTCTGCTTGTTGAGCCCTTTCATTTGATACCCATATTGATGGGATTGATAAAACCTACGTTATCCGCCATTTTGTAGCGGCCGCCATCTTGGATTTCAATTTTTTATAGTATATTGTATTCTGCTTGTTGAGCCCTTTCATTTGATACCCATATTGATGGGATTAATAAAACATAAATTATCCGCCATTTTGTAGCGGCGGCCATCTTGAATTTATAATGATAATGAATAAACATAATTGTATTGTCACCAAAATCCAAAGTGTATACAAAATTTCAGATCAATCGGTTGACAGGAAGAGGGTGAAATTTGAATTACCAAATTTGACCCAAGAATAATAAACAAATAAAACAAACGGGGTGAGCTAAATAAAACCGTTTATAAACAAATAAAACAAACGGGGTGAGCTAAATAAAACCGTTTAAAAAAGAAAACTATGATTCCATATCTAGGCAATAACCATTATGTGTAGGCACAAGATGGCTAAAAATTACTGAATTTTGTATATTTTACAAGCTTTTTATTAACTTGCAATGTATGTATGCATGCTTGTATGTTCGAGTGGAATCTTGCAACTCATTTTTGAAGCAGATATCTTTAACCGATTTTGCTGAAATTTTACATACATATATACAGCGTGACAATACAATATTGTAATGACATGGAGCTGATCTGATGCTGGAGCTGGAAGGTGGCCATAGAAATTCTGTAAAGAAACGTCGCAACATCATGGAGTTTGGACTCGTTTGATTCGTCTCGAGGCATTCCAGTAAAAGCTTGTTTTTACAAAGCTTTTTAATTTAATTCATTATATTTGTTAGTTTTTAAAGTTACACATATCTAACTTTTATAAACTTTATTAATTCAGGAATAAGGTATGGTACGGCAAATGCATGTGCTAGAATATAATTACAAAAAAAAAATGATATGTGAACATACTAGCATTTATTTTGCATACCTGCAGCTATCGTCGAACATCGTTGACATAGTACACGGCGCGGCGCTACAATAAACAGACGATAATATTTTGTACCAAGCGATGGTACTGAAGCCAATTATATATGACATGAACGTTGGATAAAACAAGCTTTTCGAAATGACGGCGGGCTTATCGTGGCGTCATTTTCATAATGTACGGCCGTGCATTTAGCCTTCGTGGATAAGGGTATGGACAGACCTGGCTTGTTTGTTGGTAATACTATAACAAAGGTTCTTGATGAGACTGTTTTTACTTGCGTGTTGCTGGAAAACTTTGGAAAGAAGAAGAGGTTACTTTAATAAAATACCTGTAGAAAAAATCGATCTTCACTTTTCACTACAGTTAAATGTTGCACATGCATGTACCTATTATACCTAGTTATCCGATTGAAATGTAAGGTACATTTCAATCCAACTCTAGTTTTAATGTGTCAATGTTTTGTGTGTGTCAATGTTCTTTGATAAGCCGACCGCCCGCCACAGAGGATAAGCAACGACGGCGCCGTCAGTACCTAGGTGGATGACCGCTCCTGGATCGATGGCGCGATAGCATGAGCGTCTCCGTGATTTGAAGGTCACGTTAAGCAGTCGGTTCCGGTTTTATCATAGGATAACAGTCGTGAAGCTTAGTTGGATTTCTTTGGGCGGCTTAAAAACATCCAACAGCAAGATTACGTAGCCACAACGTTGTCTTGAAAGTCCCCAACCCACATTCGGCCAGCGTACGGGTTGGGAACCAGCGTGTGGACGTACGGCCTTAACCGTCTCCTGAGAGTAGCCCCGAGCACAGCAGTGGGACATTTTGGGTTGTTCATGTAAATTTATACTACCACAATACACAAGCCTTGTTTGGACTTCACATTGGTGACCCTATTAAACTAAACCTTTATAACTGTTTAATGTAAATTATCTGGTCAGTCTGCACTCACCTTTATCATTTGTGTTTAATGCAAGCTGCGCTTCCACACCGACGTAGCATATTAATTACATACATACAAAGCTTAATTATTGATTTTTAGCATTAAACACGGTCAGGCTGGCCGCTGCCTGATTTACGTGCATACGTCCTAAGTTATTTCATAGGCCCATTATATATTAATTCTAAAACTTGTCAACATTAATTTGATATATAAACAGTATTGTTTATTTCAAGTACTAAATATTCTTTTTTTATTTAAAGACAACAAAAATATCTTCTTAGTCATTGAGGCCTTTAATACCATGCATGAAGCGGACACAAATTAAACCTAGATTCAGAACAACAATTTGTAGGATTTAAACCTACATCACTTGGCGCAATAGAAAGCGCCGTGGCGACCGCTTAAACTACTAGGAAAACCGTGCAGTCACCGTGTAGTAATAAATAAACACAAGTAACCTATTAGACCTTATGGGACCTATGAGTTTAGATGCCATAGTCAAGTTTTACCAGATAACCTTTGGGTGATGCAAAGCTGAGTGTAGCAGTTGTAAGTTTGCAGTAGAACGGTCTGACTCGACCGGGGCAGTACTACCCTCGCACAGAAGATCAACGTAAAATGACAGTGTTCGTCCCGTCGTGTTTCGTTGGTGAGTGCGAGACCGGAGGCCCAATGATGCAGAAGCATCACTATGCCGCCGTGGTGTGGGTCACCATGTTGCATTATCTGCCTTCGCAAAGACTATGGTGACCACCACTCTTGGATTCTGCTTATGCTTTCAATCAGGCAGAGTAGAGTCATTTTGGCGGGCCATACATAAAAAATATGGAAGCTAATGAGATAAATAACAAATTAATGTCTAACAGCCTAGAAAAATCTTTTAAGAGATTTATTACGAGTTTTGTTTTAAAGTCAATATAAATTAAATTTACGATTTTATTACTACAACGATTTCTACAGAACGCTCAAACGTCTTCCTTAATCGGGTGTTGTAATGTGAAGAAAAAGTTAGGATAAGTACCTAACATATTTCGATACAAAACGAAACATCAAATAGTTAATACCACTCCGGAACTATAAAACTAAATCATTATATTCAGTTCAAAACATTAAACACTCGTAAATCACAGCGTTACGACTCTCATGTTAAATTCTAATAGTTTTTTCTATTGAACCGATTGATATTAGTGAAATGTGTGAGCAATTAAAGTTAGGAAGTGGATTCCATTAGTGCGATGTACTTATTTAAAATGAATTACATATGTTAGTAACTTCATAAGGTATGTTATATCTTTCGGACTCAACGCAATCTGTCTTAAAATGTCAGAATGAAGTAATTTGAATCAATCAACGTAAGAAAGAATTATACTTATAAAGCTGTTGTACGCGACTCCGCGCGCGTTCATGTGGTAAAAAGTACCTAGTGTATGTGTTATTTTGATGTATGAACTATGTTACTGTAAAGTCTCAAATAAATCTGTTTAGTAGTTTTTCTTATAAGTAGAATTAGTAGGATGTAGTAGGATATTTAATACTCAAAAATATACTGACTTCATTTCTTAGTCATGTCGATTCCGTTTAAGCTAGGTAATTGGGTAGGAATCAGAAGGTATAAAAGAGCTAATTTCCCGATAACCGCGGAGTATCCTATGTTATTCTGTCCTCCCTAGGTAATAACAAATTAAATTGCAAACATAACTTTCAAAAAAAATATTTTTTAGTTTTATTAGATTTAGGTATTTTCATCACATTTAGGATCAAAAACTTTCAATTTAACAAATCTGCCTATAGAATCGTAATCAGTCAAAATGATCAACTATCCGCTAGACAGCCTGTCGAACTGGGTTCGTGGGTGGCAAGGGGGCGTAATTTAAAACCGCACTGCACCCCCCCAGCGAAATTAAGTGCGAAGCAGTGGGTACGTGACACCGGCAAATGCGACGCGCCTATCCGTGTGTGTCTACCTTAATTGCGATGCTTCATTTGTATCCCGTCAGGTCCTGCCTTTGTATCTCAACACCGGAGCTGTAGAAGTTTTCTTCGGAATTAAAATTAAATAAAACCTTACATAGACCGAGACCTATTCATTCCTAACTTATTAAAAAAAAAATACCAGAAACTGAATAAAATTAATCATTTCTGGATTTGAAATTGTGCTACGTACCTAATACAATAGTTTAAAGGTAAATCAATCAGCAACAGTCTATCGATCCACGGCTGTACAATCTGTAGGTACATCCTCCTCGTAATTCAATAAACACTGGTTTTCAACCACAGTTGAGTTTAGGTCCTTCATCATTATCATTAGCTTCGAAACAAACTTATAGTGTTATTGGTGTGAACTGATGTGAAGATATTTTACAGACTAGCTGAACTCCGCGGTGTTCGCGTCCGCGCGTGTCCGCGCATTGTCGTACCGCGGCGACAATACCTTTTTTTTTTTTTTTTTTTTTAACGTGTGGAAATCCCCTCGGACCGTCACCCCACCGGGGCTTGCGGCGGGGCGGTGTGTCGGACTCGAACCGACTAAAACCACACGGTGTGCCACTCTGCGCCTGTGAAGGGAGGAATCCGGGAACTGCAGTTATTAACACGTCCGGACCCCTCCCAGCGCCTGCCCGCACAGAAGCGGGCACCGTCACCTCATGGACTCTCTAATTAGGCCACGTACGGCACACGCGTACGTCGCCCCCTCGCGGGTGGCCACTGGAGCGGATGGAGGGGAAAGCCCGTCCCGACCATCCGCGGCCACACTCAGGGCGGCATGAGGCGCTGATAGGCGCGCCTCCGCCTTCCGGTTCGCCGGCGGCGGATTGGGTCCGAGTGGACATCGTCCTCCCGGGCCTTCTCCGCCACCTCCTTCTGCGAGATTACATCTTCGCAGAAGGTTGCGACCGCGGTAAAACTGCTATCGCTACCGGCCATGGAGCGTATGACGGCCGGTAGCGAGAGATCTCCTCCGATGACTGCAATGAGGGCCCGACGCTGCGGCGCCCAAGCGGGGCGATCCGCCAGCGTGTGCTGGGCCGAGTCCTCACTGCAGTCGCAGTGGTGGCAGGCGGGACTCAATTCGTTCCTAGTGACTGAGTGCAGGTACTTCCCGAAGCAACCGTGCCCGGAAAGGACCTGCGTCAGTCGGAAGGAAAGGGTCCCGTGCTGCCGCCCTGCCCACTCGAGGATGACCGGCTGGAGGGCCGGTGCTACGGCGGCAAAGCCAGCGCGTGGAGTCTCCAGCCGGAAAGACCATCTGTCCGTAGTGGCTCGACGAGCGGCTTCACGCCATTCGCGTACCTCTTCGGGCGGAGGGCGAAAGCCACTTTCCGCCCGATATCCAGCCACCCGTCGATAAACTTCGGCGAGCACTTCCGCCTCCAAATCCCACGGGGGTGTTCCGGCCAAAGCGCACGCCGCCTCGGTCGACACCGTGCGGTATCCGCGTATGGCTCTGACTGCCAATACCCTCTGAGGCGGCGACAATACCTGCGGTAACGCCGCGGGGTGAAGCCCGTTCCAGATATTAGCCGGAACAAACAGACAGACAGACAAAAAATGTTATAATTGATTTTTTGATGTACGTATCGTATAAGTACACTTTCAATGCATTTAGTAAAAAGCTGTTAATTTTAAATTACAAACAGACACTTCAATTTCATTTATTTGTATATATATCAATCAATCAATCACCATATCGCCGTCCACTGCTGAACGAAGGTCTCCCCCAAGGAGCGCCAACCGTCCCGGTCTTGGGCAGTCCGCATCCATCCGCCACCAGCCACCTTCTTTAAATCATCGGTCCATCGTGCCGCAGGGCGCCCTACACTACGTTTGCCTAATCGCGGTCTCCACTCTAACACGTTTCGGCTCCAGCGACCATCGGTTCTAGGGATTGCAATCCGGTGTCATTTCCAATCCAGTCGGATCCGGAACGAATTTCATAAATATGGCCGGATCCTTCCGGATCCGGTCGGATTGATTTAACAAAGGAAAAATCATTTCTTTGTGAGTTTCAACATGGACCGTTAATGAAGTTTAAAAAAGACGATAGCTGTAAACTAAGTCGACTTTATTATGATAACTTTTAGAGAAAACTGTTAAATACTTATCGTCATTCATCTTTGAAATAAATAAATTCATCTTTCAAACTTACCGTGAGAGAGCCACGCTTCGGCATACATGGGCCGTGTTCAATCCTCTCGCCAATGCAGCGTTCACCTTGGGAAGCTTGCAATGTCTATAGGACCCATGGTATAGACATTCAATCGCTAACTATGTCACTGGCAAGAGCATCAAACGAGGGCGTTCCACCCTGTTCTTATTCTAAGCTAATGTGATATCAAGCACTTACTGGAGATGTGTAGATTCCTTGAAGCGGCGTCCAAGAGGCCTCTTGGTAGTTTCCTCTCTGCGTCGTTACACATACATGACTTCTAAAGTGCTGTACAGCCTCCAAGGTATTCGAATTACAACACACTCGTTTAACTATCGCGGATCGCGCCTGTTGACGCGACTACTAAAACTCGCGAGTCCAAACCAAACCAATCATAACGGTAACCAACTAAAAAACCGAATCTGAAGACAATTAGCTAAATTTTCATTAAACCGCACTTTTTCAACAAAGCCCAGCTCGACCGTTCAAAGCGTCTCGACAATTCTATCTGTCACTTCAAACCGTCAAACTAGAAAAATGACAATCAAAAATATTGCCATTCTAATGACGTTCGAAATCTAACAGGCCGGCTCGACCAGAATGATACCACGGCCTCACAGAGAACCAGTATGAAACAGCGCTTACGCTGTGTTTCACCGAGTGGATACCGGAGGCCCATCCCCCAAAGGCCGGCAACGCACTTGTGACGCCTCTGGTGTTGCGGGTGTTCGTGGGCGGCGTTAATCGCTTACCATCAGGAGATACGTCTGCTCGTTTGCCCCCTATTATATAAAAAAAGATCATAGACTAAAACTAAAAATAATTACAATTTCCAAAAATAATAACGTATCTTTATTACCTACATCTGGGGGCACGGTCGTGCCCCCGCCAAGACGAGCCAAGCGAAGCGCAAGGGCACTACCTACCTTTTCTCGAAGCGTTTCGTCGTTTTTTTGAACCCTCATAACTTTGGTTCCCGATATACCAGATAGTTCAAATTCTAAGGATATGATGTGACCAATAGACTAATGAAACATACAAAGTTTCAATTGCATAGCTTTGATACTTTAGATTTTATTGATACCTAAAAAACACCGATTTCGTCACTGACACGCTGATGATCATCAAAACTGTTAGGGTACTTCCTGAAGTGCTAAAAAGCTGAAATTTGGTATGTAAACTAAGTTTAGTATACAAACAACAGAGAAATTCATAAACCTATTACTTTTGCCCCCCAACCCCCAAATTTGGGGGGTGGAAGTTTGTATGGGACTTTCACAAATGTTTATGCTAGAGGTTTTATTTTTGGTACACGTACTTTTTCAAAAGAAGAAAAAAGATGTACAAGAAATGCAGCCCAAAAAAAGAAAAAAAAAACTGCCTCAAGCAACTTACAAAAAGAAATGAAATCCCACCAAAAACATTTTCATGTAAAATGTTGCCAAGACGACTGCATATGGCTTACCCTGTGAAAAAGATATCAGATCTCATGTAGAGCCAAGGTTCTGAATCTACACGCCCTAACTCTACCAACCCTAACTTCATAATATATGGCTTGGCTGTTTCGTCACTTCAGAAACTAAATATTCGTATAGCACATTACTTCAGAAACTAGATATTTGCAAACACAAAAGGCGTTCGTTTCTCCTTTGTGACGGTGTGGTAGCGAAACGGCGAAGCCATACATTTTTACTGAGATGTAGAGTTTATGAAGTTAGGGTTGGTAGAGTTAGGGCGTGTAGATTCAGAACCTTGGCACTACATGAGATCTGATATCTTTTTCACAGGGTAAGCCATATGCAGTCGTCTTGGCAACATTTTACATGAAAATGTTTTTGGTGGGATACGTTATTTACAGTGGTGATACGGTCTACTTTTTACAGATTAATTAGAGATCAATATTATTAATAAACACCATGAAACTAACTAAACATAACGTAATGATTAATCTTAAGTGAGATCAAAAATCTCAATCTGACTGCCTCGTTGGTCTCGCGGTTGGCGTGTGCGACTGCTGATTGTGAGGTCTCGGGTTCGGTTCCCGGGTCGGACTAAATGTTTGTATGATCTACAAATATTTGTTTCGAAGTTTGTGTGTTTTCTATGTTTAATATGTATGTATTTACAAAAAGTATATATGTATTTGTATTAGTGGTCTAGTACCCATAACACAAGCTCTGCTTAGCTTGGGACTAGATGGCGTTGTGTGTTAGATGTCCGAAATATTTATTTATTTATTAATTCATCATTATGCCATTATCATTAGTGGCTATTGCGAGAGTCCTAATCAGCTCTATTTTCATAATTGTCGGTCATGCAGGTAAATGTAATGTTTAAACTCACCGACCTGACATCTAATTAGTAGTAGATTCGTCAAGTGTCAAATAGTATGAAATATGGAGAGCAGTCGTTTTGATAGCTTTTGAACTCAAGTTTTAACATGGAAAATCCGAAAATATATACTCTTTAGATGTCTAGTTAAATGTCTGTCAGGTTTGTGTTCGAACTCTGTAGCTTGTAAACAAATATAATTACTATTGGTTTAAAACAACGATCTTAAGAAACTGTTTGTGTTAATTGTGTCATATCCCAATCGACTTAACAGATTTTGCAAATGTAATCTGCAGGCACGGGACGCACGACTCGCACAGGTAGTATAATCAGCATACGCTTAAAGTACCTACATTCGAGACAGCGCAATTATTTTGCCAAAATACAAATTTACCGGATCCGGTAGACATATATTTAAGTCAGATCCGCCGGATTACCGGATCCGGTTTTTGGGATTGCAATCCCTAATCGGTTCGTCTGGAGACATGGCCGGCCCATGTCTCCGGCCATGTATAGATATACCTATAACATAATATGTTTATAACAGCAAAAGCTAACAATTTTATGAAAATTTGATATTTTTGACATAGAAAAGAAAAAGACTATGACATAGGTACTTACCTGGAAATTGACCTATTAATCTGCCTCGGTGGGGTAGTGGTAGCGTATGTGACTGCTTTGCTTGAGGTCTCGGGTTCGATTCCCGGGTCGGACCAAATGTTTGTATGATCTGCAAATATTTGTTTCGAAGTTTGGGTGTTTTCTATGTATAATATGTATATGGTATGTATTTACAAAATAATAATTAAATATGTGTATTTTTATCAGTTGTCTAGTACCCATAACACAACCTCTGCTTAGCTTGGGACTAGATGGCGTTGAGTGTTAGATGTCCGAAATTTAAAAAAAAAAAACAAAATTGCTGTATAAATTTATTACTTTGTAAGACAAAGGGGGCAGGCGGTGACTGGATGCAAATAGCAACAGACCAGGCTCTGTGGTGTGTCTTGGGAGATGCATATGTCCAACAGTGGACTGCAACGAGCTGATGATGATAATGAAGAAAGGATCTCTATAAAATAACTCACCATCAGCTTATCCATCTCCTTTATTGCTCAACTAGCTGTTGCCCGCGGCTCCGCCCGCGTGAATGTCGATTATCGCGGCAAAAAATAGGTTTATGTGTTATTCTGATGTATAAGCTATATTACTGTAAAGTTTCATCCAAATCCGTTCAGTAGTTTTTGCGTGAAGAAGTAACAAACATACACACAAACTTTCACCTTTATATATTAGTGTGATGTGATGTGATGTGATAACCCAAAAAAATTGTAAAATATTTGTATATAGGTATTTTATTTTACTAAACAAGAGTGTTTGTACATGAGTTGGATACTATCGTCAAACACTGGTACACCCTAAGAGATAATTAACACAAAGTGAAAATTCTTACCATTATTCATTTGAATACCTTCACGACGTTTATAAAGCATTCACAAATAAATTCACATACAAAATAGAATCCACCGACACACGTACATAAGAACAAAGCGACTTAAAGACAAATGCTCACTCACTTATTGCAATAATTGGCATTCGAACGAAACACAAAGGATTGTAATTAGGAGGGTCGAATGAAAGGTGCAGTAATTACATACATTCGTACGTTTGTTCGTCTGGTCGGTAAGAGCTTGTCTTTACATGCTATTTGTTAGACAAAGGTGTAGAAGGGTGGCTTGTAAAGGTTTCCACACACTTACAAAATAGGTACAAAATATTATGACTCGATATTTACTCGATAGGTAGTGATAGGGTTGTAATTAAAACAAGAAACAGTTAAAAAAAGTTTATATATTTATATAAATATTTCTGACATCTTACACACAATGCCATCTATTCCTAAGCCAAGCAGAGCTTGTGTTATGGGTACTAGATAACTGATATAAATACATATATACTTTTCTTTGTAAACATTATATAAATAGAAAACACCCAAACTCCGAAATAAATATTTGCAGATCATACAAACATTTGTTCCGACCCGGGAATCGAACCTGAAACCTTGAGACCTCAAACACGGCAGTCGCATACACTAACACTGTGCCACAGAGGCAGTCAATATACCTGGCCTATGTCACCCGGGTCGTAGTTATAAATCTATTGACACCTCATTCATTAAAATTGGTTCAGTAGTTTAAACGCTATGGTTTAACATAGAAACATGCAGAGACTGCCAAAACTATAACCCTTCCTTTTGGCTTCGTCTTAGTCGAGTAAAAAAATATTGCGAAATGGTGAAAGTAGACCGTGTACGTCCATTACACTGGTACTATTATGTAGCAGTAACTTTATTATTTACTAGCAGACCCGTGACCACTTCGTTGGGCGGTAAACATTTTTTTCGCCGACTTACTTTGCAAATCCGGCTACCACCAAAAAGTCTTCACTTTTCGGGTTATTATATATCCTATGTCACTCATAAATAACCTAGCCTTCCATTGGTAAAATAATTTTCAAAATAGGTGCCGTAGATCCCGAGATTACCCTCATAAACTTACTAACGCACAAACGCACAAACTTTACCTCTTTACATACCTAATAAATAATAATAGTTTAGATAACATCAATCTAACAATAACTTGTTTTACGCCGTAGTTGTTAAAGTTTATTTTGTGAGTTACTTAGAGGATTTGAACTTTTCAGTAATAGCTACATATTGTATAGTGCCCCAATCTATTCGTTCAAACAATATTATCCCTTCCCTATAGCAACCTGTTTGGCAATCGTAGTAATAGTAGATGATATTTTTTTTAAAAAGGCAAACGCCCGCCTAAGTAGGGGGACTTTACAAACATACATGAAACAGACACATACAACACCCAGACTCAGAACAACAGGTTTTGGATCACACAAAGTGTTGTCCAATGTGGGATGATTTGAACCTACAACGGCCGCAACACTTGGTGCAGTAGAAAGCGGCGGCTTCTTTAATCACAAGTCCAAACGTGCAGTCTAGTATATTAAAGTCAGTCAGTTACAGTATAGGGAACGTGCACAACGAAGGTGCTGCCAACTGGTGTCGCGAATCTGAATCTTGTACTCTATTAATACTTGACATAGACATTTATAAGAAGTAAACAGAATTAATTTTATTAGTGAAAATGATTATTGTAGCTAATCATAATGCATTGTTGCATTTTGGATCTACCGATACATCCAGAAAAGCTAAAAAAACAAATAGCATCAAATTTTATTACTTTTCAAATACTTTCAATACTCTCATGCCATGATTATGTGAAACACACAAAAAATGGATAAACGCCGTAAAGAAGTATACGTAAGCATGAGTTTGGAGCATTTAGAAATAATCAATAATATTTGTAGTGAAAATTACTAAGTTTTACTAACTTTTAAACGTTCGCGTTCCATGATATAATAATTATTTTACGGGAATTAACGTGAACACTTATTTAAGGTATTACATACATACCTCTGATTTGCCTGACGTTTGAAATCCTTAATACCTTAAATAAGTGTTTCCATTAATTCCCGTAAAATAATTATTATATTACTAAGTTTTGTTTTTAATACAGTCAATTTTTCAATCTGTTTTCAGCAAACATCCGAATGATTGGCTTCCATATAGAAATACAACAATGTAACATTAATAATAAAAACTTTATTGACAGTTTACAAATACGTAATGCAGTACATGGGTATAATAGATGCTACATTGTAAAAAAAAAGTAAAAACTAAAACCCAACTACGACAAAAAACGACGCTGAAAAAGTATGAAACAAGTTTCAAAAGCCGTAGTCACACGTTGTTAAATATTCATACTTTTTCAGCGTTGTTTTTTGTCGTAGTTGGGTTTTAGTTTTACTTTTTTTTATTTAAAATGTTTTGGTGCGGTTATAATATCACAATTATCGAATAAAGACGGACAAAGTCACGAGCAAATTCTAATAATATATATATTTTTGAAATATACAGGTAACGCCCTTTCCAATGATACCAAACACAACATATTTATCTCAAATTTATTTTTTAACAGAGTACTTTATGACCGCTAGAGGGCGCCACATTAGATTCAGAGACACAGCATATGGCCTATAACCAGCAGACGATCAAGACGCTTCTAACGATACCTCATTTGTCCAGTTCTAATAACGAGTTGAGGAGCTATGAGGGAACAAATGAACATACATACATACATATATACATACATACATACATACATACATACATAGCCTATCCAAATCATAACCCTCCTTTGGCTTCGCCGTAGTCGGGTAAAAATAACTAACATGTTACAATAATTATGGGTGCAGTTCTGATTTGTTAAGTTACGTTATATCCTGTGTGAAGGATTATAATAATAATGTAATATGCAGTGCTCACTTCATTGGCAACAAAAAAATCAGAAAATCCTTTACATCCGTCATACGTTCCTACATTTTTCACTGGTACAGAAAAATCATAAAAATTGGTTAAAAAATTACAAAGATTTAAAAGACACCAACGTTGAATACAACGAACTAATTAAGTCTGTAGAAATAAATACTGATAAGAATTGACATATTTTGTCCACGCTGACCATCATTATTGATATACCGGAACCCATGCTATAACTTTTCTCGTATAAAAAATATTAAAATATATGAGAAAATTTTGTTTACTTATTTAATAAATAATAATAAATAATAAATATTTTTCGGACATCTAACACACAACGCCATCTAGTCCCAAGCTAAGCAGAGCTTGTGTTATGGGTACTAGACAACTAATATAAATACATACATACTTTTTTTTTGTAAATACATACATATTATACATAGTAAACACCCAAACTCCGAAACAAATATTTGTAGATCATACAAACATTTGGTCCGACCCGGGAATCGAACCCGAGACCTCATGAACAGCAGTCGCACACGCCAACCGCGAGACCAACGAGGCAGTCTTATTTGAAAGCACGATGACAGGTCTGATAAGTTCCTTGACTGTCCGCAAAGTGTCGCTTTCGTCAATTTAGTGCTGCCACCTATAGTTCCTGCACGTTCCCTACTAGGATGATGCTCCTTTCTGAACTTCAAAGATTGACTGACAAACAATTTAACCCTATTATAGAATTAACCTGATGGTCACTGAAGCCGATACATGTTGGAGTGGAAACCGCGAGTAGTGTAGGGCGACCTGTGGCACCAATGACTTGGGGAAAATAGCTGGCAGCGGATGGATGCGGCCTGCCTAAGACTGGGATGGTTGGCACTCTTTGGGGGAGACTTCATTATCAAAATTATAAAAAGTGGCAAAATGTGGACGTTTAATGCACCTCCGTTTATCCCTTTGGGGATATAGGTTGTAGGTGTATATTTTTTTAATGGTAGGTATATAGTGTAAACCACGTAAATGTTCAACGAAACTAAAAAAAAACACACCTTAACCCAATGTTTCGACCCCAAACGGTTCACGAATGTCAATTCATATGTCCATTTTTATGTATAAGATCACTATATTTTAATTATTTACGCATCAGTTTTATCACTAATGAAGTGCAATACATTATAAATATTAAAATTCACACCTAAAATGTACTGCGTTAGGTTGAAAATGACACGAGTATTAGTAACAACTGTCACAGAGATTAAGGTATATTTCAAAGACTGTAGCTTAAAGGTTTTAAGCTATATGTAAATAAATATTCTTCGACAGAAAAATCAAACCTGACGATGATTAAGATTATGTATTTTAATTAAACAAAACTCGATGTTTGTAGCGAACATTCTGAATGGGAATATTTTAATTATCGCCGTCCCTGTGCGTAAATTTCCCACGACTGCGATAAAGAATAAACATCGGCATTGTCTTAAGCCCCCGTCAAGAATTACAGCTAACCAGGGCTGGCAGTATAATGTTAATAACTTTTATATAATTTTACAAGCTTTTTATTAACTTGCAATGTATTAACAAAACATTGCAGTCTCCTGCAACTTTTAAACAAGAACATCTAACATCTAGGTACTCTTCTAAATGACTTCGGACGAAGAAAAGGTACTCGATGTTTTAAAAGTTATTTTGCATATAACAAGAAAAATCCACAGTTTTGTTATACAAGGCAGAAAGGATGGAAAAAAAGTCAACAGCTATTAGTTGATAGCATGCCTTTTAAGTTTTGTCGTTTGAAGAAAAAACAACTATAACCTTATAGTAATTTTTATTGTTTTTCAAAGTATTCACCACGTAGCTTAATACACTTTTCCATTCGCTCAAACCAGTTATTATATCATTTATTCCACTCAAAAGTGGGGGTGTTTAAAAATGGCTGACTTTAAAAGCGTCGACTGCTTCTTCATCGGACTGGAACCTTTGACCATGAAGACTTTTCTTAATTTTAGGAAATGTAAAGAAATCGTTAGGGCTTAAGTCAGGACTGTATGGAGGATGGTCAAGAACTTCTAAGTTTTCCTGCTTCAAATACTCAATCGTTTGACGAGCGCTGTGTGAGCTTGCGTTGTCGTGGTGCAGGATGATGCGTCGCTTTAAATTAGATTTTCAAAGTTGGGCGATGACTTGTGGTAAACAAACTGTGGTATACCACTCTGCGTTAACCGTTCTACGATCTTCAAGTGCAATAGGCGCAACATGGCTGGTTTTTTCAATGAACGTGGCCACCATCTTATTTGAAGTGCTTCGAGAACGAACAACTTTAGTTGGCTTTGGCTCTTCTTGAAAGACCCAGATTGTAGATTGTTGTTTGGAATCAGGATCGTAGGCATAGATCGTAGACGTGATTTGGCTCTCCTCGGTTGAACCCTTGCAGAGTTTTCTTACACCATCTGACGCGGGCCAACTTGTGATCGTCGGAAAGTAGATGCGGTATCCAACGGCAAACTAGCTTTCTCACACCAAACGCTTCATGCAAGATCTTCTGAATGGTTTTCCCTGAGATGCCTAATAGAGCCTCTATCTCTCGATACGTCACATGACGATCTTCGAGAATTAGTTGTCTCACAGCAATGATGTTATCTTCAGTGAAGACGTATTTTGGGCGTCCTTCGCGAGATTTGTCACTAACACTAGTATGTCCACGCTGGAATTCTAAATACCAGCGTTCGACAGGCCGCAGACATGGGGCTTCATCACTGAACACAGATGTTAGCTGTTCAAAACACTGAAGCCATGTCAGGCCTCTTCTGAAGTTGCAGAAAATTATTGCACGAACATTTTCCTTAGAAAGATTCATTTTCGTACGTAACCTGACAGAAGCATTACAATAGGTCGCCATAATGTTGGTCTCCATGCTGCATTGTTGCGTAGTCTGCATTCGCAATGAATATGGTGACCACCACTCTTGAATTCTGCTCATGCTTTCTATCAAGCAGAGTGGAGTCACTTTTACAGGCTCATATATAAAAATAAATTCTAGGCAAGAGTGTGGTAGCCCTACGTCGCAATGGCTCAAGTCGTCGGGCTGCTCCCGCCGGGGCCATTACGCGGTCACCGCCTGATTACCGCCCTGTCTTGATTTCAACCCTTCTTTATCCAACATTTACCTCCTAAAGCAAGTTTTAGCCTGCCATGTTTACCTTATGAAAGTAAACAAACGTAATTGAAATATTCTTTTTTAAGAAATAACTACTTAGATGTTCACAATTGTATTTTTAAGCGACTTCAAAAAAGGAGAAGGTTCTTAATTCGACCGTATACATGTTTTTTTTATGTGTGTTCGCGGATAACTTCGTCGTTTATGAACCGATTTTGATGTTTCCTTTTTGAATGGAAAGGAGATGTCCCAACGGTAGTACCTTAAGATTGTAGTAGTAGTATAAGGACATTAAGATCTGATGATGGCATCCAAGAGAAATCGATCGATTTGGTCGTTCTTAAAGTCGGTTTTTATTTTTGTAAATTTTTTATTAATTTTATTTAAAATCAAGTGGCACAGAAATGCAGTTACAGTTAATTTCAAACCACTTTTTTTCCTTTGTACACACATAAACAGATAAAAACAGAAAGAGTTACAATATCTAAATGTGACAATTGGCGGTCTTTTTGTTCATGACGACCTCTAACAAATAACCTCTGTACGAATATTATAAGTAAGTGGCAAATAATTAGGGTGGTAGTAATATAGACGTGAAGCTTTTTTGTTTATTAGCTTTTTTAGGGATGTTTCGCACCTCATCAGGGTCAGCAGTGAACGGCGGCGATAAGTTGATTAGAGGATTTCTTTGAAACCTAACGAAAATGGACTAATCGAACTAATTTGATACAGTAAAGGTAAATATTATGTCTAGTCTAAGGTAAAAAAAATATTGTAAGTAAAAAAAAATCACAATGGTCTTATCTTCTATACTTTTTATTTAATTTATAATATTATAAAGCTGAAGAGTTTGTTTGTTTGTTTGAACGCGCTAATCTCAGAAACCGCTGGTCCGATTTGAAAAATTCTTTCACTGTTGGATAGTACATTTATCGGGGAATGCTATAGGCTATATATCATCACGCTAAGACCAATAGGAGCGGAGCACCTATGAAGAATGTCACAAAAAAGGGGATTTTTTTTACGCTACGGGCAATAGGAGACTTAAACGACGTTGCATGGGTCAGCTAGTATAAAGCATAAAACCGCAAGTGAAACCACGGTTCAAAACTACTATACATCTAGTTTGTTAAACTTATTAGTTACTTAAATGCTACATCTATGGGATAATCTAATTCTGTTTCGTCTTTAAGTGCAAGTAGTACTTAAAAAAAGCATCAGGGAAGGGGATACATTTTTTTTTATATAAATATCCTGCCAGAATGAAAAATGATGAATGAACTCATGAAAACATGAGTTGAATTCAGGAGTAGTCATCACCATCCTTACTGTGAATGTGGACAATGCAGCTTGGTGACCACATTATGGTGGTCTAGTGAGATGCTTTTTCATGCCCCGCTTGAACTTTTTATTTAAAAATTATTGCATTCTATTATATTACACTCCACCTACAAACATTTAATTTTCCATTTCAAAAGGTTCATACTTACGTTTATATTGCCTCTTTGCAATACAATTCAAATGCAAAAAATTCACGCTCGCTTTTATAGGCTCACTTAAAGTGAATTCACCCAGTCTTGACAATAGAGGGTAACGTCTTAGAGAGTCTCGAGACAGCCATTTCGTGGTCACCGCCTCATTGCCCCGTTGTGACCGTCTTATATCAACCCTTCTTTTAAACTCTGCCCGTTACTAATGATTTTTATTATAATTCCCTACATTTTCATCCCCTTTTGCGTGTTGATAGAGAATTTGCGTGATGGCAATCATGGTTTTTAAAACCTAATGAGAAATCGCGTGATTATTACTTTTAATATACAAGATATTTACATAATTACACAACAGGTTCCTGTTTTCATCCGAGAATTAGTGTGTTCACACACACACTAATGCTGCAAACACTGCTCATCATGAGGTCTCGGGTTCGATTCCCGGGTCGGACCAAACGTTTGTATGATCTACAAATATTTGTTTCGGAGTTTGGGTGTTTTATATGGATAATATGTTTTTTTTTTTTTTTTTATGTTCAAGCTACCAAAATGATTCTACTCTGCCTGATGGAAAGCATAAGTAGAATCCAAAAGTGATGGTCACTATACTCAATGTGAACGTGGACAGAGCAGCATAGTGACCCACACTATGGCGGCCTAGTGAGATGCTTTTTCACGCCCCGCTTAAAGGACTCGGGATCATAATGGGAAGGAAACACGTGTGGTGGTAGTGAGTTCCATGTTTTGATCGCTCGACACAAGAAGGAAGAACCGAAACGTTGCGTTCGAGAGTGTATGTCTTCCACTCTCAAAGGGTGACTGCGAAGGCCGGCACGTGTTGTCCTGTACAGGATAGGAGAAGGGGGGACCAGTTGGAAGAGCTCTTCAGAACACTCCCCGTGATACAGGCGATAGAGGACTGCCATAGAGGCGATATTTCTTCGCAGCTGCAGGGGTTCTAGGGACTCAGTGGCTTCGGGACTACCGATGATGCGGACTGCTCGCCGCTGCAACCGATCGAGAGCGTCAAATAGATACTGTGCGGCACCATCGCATAGATGAGAACAGTACTCCACGCACGAGCGAACCTGGGTCTTGTAAAGAAGACACAGATGCCCGGGCGAGAAGAACCGTCTCACCTTGTTAAGTACACCTAACTTCCGCGAGGCCGCTTTAATGACGCTCTCGATGTACTCACGCATGTTGAGATCACGGCAGATATCCATACCCAGGATACCAAGCTTGTCTTGCAGGGGCAGTTGAGTGTTCCGAAAAGTTGGGAAGGGAAGGAAGGGAGACTTTTTGGTAGATAGCGCGCACACCTGTGTTTTCTTGGCGTTAAACTCGACCAGATTCTCACTGCCCCATTGAGAGATGCGGCTTAGAACCAGGTCGAGCTCAGCGACAAGATCCCGTCGCTTCGCCTCAACGTCCGCTGACTTGGCTGTAGGGTGACCAAAATATCGCCCATGTACTGTACTGTCGTCTGCATAGCAATGAATATTGCCAAGGGCCAACATGTCATTGATATGCAGGAGAAACAACGTGGGTGACAGGACGGAGCCCTGAGGTACACCGGCGTTTATCTGCCGATAATCAGAGGCCGCACCGTCGCAAAGGACCTTAATACGGCGCTGGTGCAGGAATGCGGCGACCCAGGTGCAGAGTTTAGGGGGCAGGCCGAATGCGGGAAGTTTGGAGAGAAGCGAGCGGTGCCAAACCCGATCGAAAGCTTTGGCCATGTCAAGGCTGATGGCCAAGGACTCCCCATGTCTGTCAATAGCTTCACCCCAAAGGTGAGTGACATACGCTAGAAGATCACCCGTGGATCGGTTCGGCCTAAAGCCATATTGCCGATCATTTAGCAAGGAGTGATCTTCCAGGTAGAGGACCAATTGCTTGTTGATGATCCGTTCGCGCACCTTGCAGAGAATGGATGTTACGGCTATAGGTCGGTAATTAGCCGGGTCTGAACGGTCACCTTTATTGGGGATAGGTTGCACGTTCGCCTCTCTCCAAGCCTCCGGAACAATTCCTGAGGAATAAGACAGGCGGTACAAGCGCGTCAGTACGGGAGACAACTCCGGGGCGCAGTTCTTAAGAACCACCGCTGGGACACCGTCGAGTCCACTGGCTTTCCGGACGTCAAGTGACCTGAGTTCAGCTAGGACATCACTCTGACGGATACGGATATCCCTCATCGTGGAGTCACTGGTCCGAATGGTGGGCGGGTGCACGCCCCGATCGTCCATTCGAGAGTTAGCCGCAAAGAGGTCCACAAGCAGTTTCGCTTTCTCCTGCGGCTGATGGGCCAGCGATCCGTCGGGATATTTCAGCGGTGGTAGTGAGGGCTGGCAATGGTTGGACTGCACAGCTTTAGCCAATCGCCAGAACTTTCGGCTACCCGTAGGGTGTGAGACGAGTTCATGGCCAAGCCGCGCGATGCGCTGGGCATCTGCTCTAATGTAAGCCCTCTTGCATTCCCTAGTGGCTTTGTTAAAAGCTGCTTTTAGGCGATCCACAGCAGGGTCGCCACAGGTGCGTGCCCTGGTCCATGCTCGGTAGGCCGCTTGTTTTTGAGCGACGGCATGGGTGCACTCACAATTGTACCAGGGACGGGTCTTGGAGCCGACGATCTCACTGTAGGGAATATAATATTCCATGCCGACAGTGATCTCGTCAGCCACGGCGGACGCACTCTGCGACAGATGCCTGTTCCCAAAGCAGCGTTGAGTCCACGGGATGGATGCAAAGTAATCCCGCATTCCATCCCAATCTGATGACGAGTAGTGCCATAAACGCCTTTTTGTTGCGATGGATCGTGGCAGGGCAACAAGAGGCACCGTGGTGGATACCAGGCAGTGGTCGGAGGATCCCAGAGGGGCGTGGACCGACACATTGTACTGCGCTGGGTGACCTGTCAGCAGTAGGTCTAGCAATGAGGGCGCTTGACTTGTAATGTCTGGTATCCTGGTGGGCTGGAGTACCAGCTGGGTCAGGTCGTGCGTGAGGTGAGAGCGAATGCGTGGGCAGTTCGGCCCGCGTGGTCAGTTTTGGAAGATCCCAACCAGGATTCGTGGTGGGCGTTAAAATCTCCCAAAAACACCAGTTCGGGGATCGGGAACTGCTCCTGCGCTTTGTCCACTGCCTGACTTAGATGGTCAAAGAGCCGAGTTGTCTCCGAGTCTCCAGAATGGGATCGATAGAGGCACACGTAGATTCGGCTCGTAGAGCCAAGATCCACGTGAAGCCAAAGGATGGAGAAGGAGGGGTCTTCAAGGCAGCGTAAACGGCGACAATAAACATCCGCCCTGACAAAAAGACACACCCCCGCCTTCGCGAGGAAGCACTCCTCAAGCACGTAGCCGGGATAACGAAGATATGTCGTGTCGGCAGGGCGACGTATTTGTGTCTCCGTTAGGAAAAGCATGGCCGGACGTGTCGTCTCAAGATGTTGGTGGACGGCGCTCAGGTTTGCATGGAGTCCACGGATATTTGCAAACTCCACTTTAAAGAGCGGGTTGGTGGTGGTGGGAGAAGGGAATGCCGCTGTGGAACGTTTATGTTTTTTCCTTTTTGCTGCCATGATTGAAACGAAGGGGAGAGAATGGAGACGTAAAAGGCGTGACAGTCATCGTGACAGTGTAACACTGAGACCCAGAGTGCTGCGTCGTCATACAACGGTAAGGCATGACGGTTACCGAACCGCCGGACGGAAGGGCCCCCGTACCCTCCCGGAAGTGGTCGCCTGGTCCCACCGTCCGGTCACCAACCGGCACGACGAGCCACTCCGTGGATTATGCGCGACCTGACGGGGCAGCCTCCCAGGGTGGTTAGCCGCGGTTGGGCCCCTCTCTATGCCGCGGGCGGCCAGCGGCACCACCGTTTCTACGGGTCTCCCTGGCCGACGGTTCGATCCACGCCAACCTTACTATGATTTCACGAGCACTCTTTCGCTCATACACTTATCACGATAACTGTCACCCCTGCATCTGTGGGCCTCCGGTCTCGCACTCACCAACGAAACACGACAGCACGAATGCTGTCATTTTAGCTTGGTCTTCTGTGCGAGGGTAGTACCGCCCCGGTCGAGCCGGCCCATTCGTGCTGAAATCAGCGTGGCTCTACTACCTCTTATGTATGTATTTTACTACAAAAAAAGTATATATATGTATTTGTATCAGTTGTTTAGTACCCTAACACAAGCTCTGCTTAGCTTCGGACCAGATGGCGTTGTGTGTTAGATGTCCGAAATATTTATTTATTTATTTATTGAGATAGGTACTCATCTTGGACTTTCTAAACATCTGAGGGTTTCAATTAGCAAAAGTAAATGTGGCGCTAAATTGTAAGATATGCCGTATATGATTTCTTGTCCACTGTGCCCCTCCAACTAGCCACTGCTGCCGCTACACTGGAAAGGAGTTATTCAGAGCAACGGACAATGCATTATTGAAGAAATTTTAGACAGATAAAATTTAGAGGTTTCTACCCGTTGACACGAGGATGAAAAAAAAAATTAGTTAGTTGATGCGCCGGCAATTCAACAGAAACTGCTAGAACATCAAAAATTTCAAAGTAAAATTATCATAAGTTTTGTTAAGTAGTCATCATACAAAATACTACACCATTATAAATAGATTCTCAGGACCTAGGTACAATGAATAAAATCTAGTTCACAATAAAAACTAAACTATGACGAATGATGAAAATTTCCAACAAACTATTCTTCTTTTGATGAAATGGCAACCAGCCGGATCTCTCGGATCAGCTATTTCTGCCAATGTCAAGTTTTTATAGTCTTCACATCATAAGTCTTCAAGTCTTTAAGTCTTCGTCGTGATGAAATTACTTAATGATAAAAAATATAAAAAATGTGGATGAGATGAAATGGGGACCGTCTTCCGAAAAAACAAAAAACGATCTCCCCAACAAACTCTTTTGGACTCGAGTTATCTTGTTACTGACATACACTGTTGCTGTCATAGTTCAATATCACATCGATCATATAAGCAAAGTAGATAAGTGGGTACTATTGTAACCAGACTGGTTTTAAATCATACTCGTACGTTTAAATACATAATTATTATTATAGACAAACTCCACCCAATTGAAGAACAAATGATCGAGCTTCTCACACAATTATCTTGACTGGAAATCAAACCCACAACTTCTGGCTTAGGAGTCAAGATCACTAACCATTAGTTTAACAGGGGTTAATCCACCTGTGTAGAAAATTTAGTATGTCGGTGAACTATACAGTGATACAGTTCCAGAATATCATATTTACACGTCACAAAACTGAGTAAATAAAAGTCAAAAGAAATACACATTTTCTGTTGGCTTTTTAATTACTCCGTTTCGTCAACGTTCATCTAAAATAGGTATAATCGTTTCTTTTAGCGATATTGACACATTTGCAGCTTAAACATTCGCTTCCCAACCCGCAATTCAACTATCTCGCTAACTGCGTATTGAACACATTGCTGCCTGAACATTTGATTTTCTCTAAAATATCTAGTCTAATATAAACCAAATTTAACTTCATATTTGGGCGGTACTACCCTCGCACAGAAAATCAACGTAAAATGACCACGTTCGTGCTGTCGTGTTTCGTTGGTGAGTGCGAGACCGGAGGCCCAAATAGTCAATTCAACAAGTGTCATGCTTGTTGACTAGACTAAAAAATGCAGCAGCATCACTAGGCCGCCATGGTGTGAGTCGCCATACTGCATTGTCTGCATTCGCAGTGAGTATGGCGACCAATACTCTTGGATTCTGATTATGCTTTCCATCAGGCAGAGTAGAGTCATTTTGGCGGGCCATACATAAAAAAAAAAAAAAAAAAAACTAGCTGGACTTTTATAGAGCGAGATGTTGTACATTTTGTACATTTGCTTATATAGATTTACCGATTTCTGATGAAATATTTACACCAATTCGATGTTAAAAGGGTGATCATTCTTATCATCATAGCATTATTTCCTGGTTACTTTCAAAGTTTCTACTATGGAGTCTTGGATCCGATTTTCTGCACCTTCTACTCCACTTAAATCGGTCTTCAGCATCTCTGACAGTGGAGTCTTTTGGCGTGCATGTCACCTTTTACGAAGTCAAGCCGACACTTTTTAGATCCCAAGAGGTAGAATGTTGCAACGGAGATGTGGTTAGAAAAAAAGTAGCAAAAAGAAGATTAAGCTATAGACTTCAGCTTACCTTCTTTTAGACCAATATGCTCATATTATTTATACAGTTATACCACAGATTCATGAAAAAATAAAAAAATCCTTACTGGGATAATAAATCCTTTGCTTCTCTAAGGGCTTAGGAAGGGATTTTTGGGGGCCGGCGACACACATACGACTCTTGACCTGCAGATGTCCATGGGCTTATAATCCGCTTAATTTTCCCGCCATACCTACCAAAAGCAATGTGACAATCCCACTGCAGCTTACTACAATCAAATTTAATAGTATCATTAAAGTACTATTAAATTGAAAATGTTTTGTTTGAAACTGTGCGATATTCAACACGGAATACTTTAATAAGGGTGGATAGGTACATTAAAGCATAGCGGGGCGTAATGTGACCAACGAGAAATAAATAGTCCAGAAAATTACCGGTGGAACCTACCCCCTCGCGCCCCGACCCTCGCCCCGCGGAACCCCGTATCACATATAGTTTGGATATGCCACTACAAATGAGTATTACGTTACTGTTATTGCCATTTTAGGACAATGAGAGTTAATGTTGATATTTGTGATGTTTTTGTTGATGTCAGCTTACTAAGATTGCGTTCAGCGCAACAAGTGAACATAGTGTTAGTGAGTGTACTCGTAGGTATAATGTTCAGGTACAATTATTATCATGAAGTTCTTGGATTAAAATACAATTCCTTGATGATAGGATACTGTTGATATTATAAAAAAAATTGTCTTGACTCTTTGTACCTAGATGTCACCTAGTTCAAATTTCTTTGATATCAATTTTAGTCTTTCTTTTTCTTCCTTTACTGGAGATGTATCAGACTGTCTTTAAGTACAGGACCAGGGCGAGTGTGAGTGAAGTGATGAGGTTATCGCTTAAACCACCACGTCATTCGTGTATTAATTCGTTCTTTGCCTTTTCATATACCTACCTGGTAATTCATTAAATAATTGAATTATGTAATTGATTGCATTATTGTTTGATACTTTTTCAGAGTACTTGTAGCGTTGGCAAGATTTAAGAATAGAAATTGGGTTGAGTCTTCAAAAGTTGGATGAGTACCTACGTGAAATATAAATTTGGGAGTGTTATAAGAATGGGAAGAGATTCAGTGGAATGAAAACGGAACAATCCATGGGAGGAAAAACCTTACGGTCAAGTCACCTTTCAAGCAAAATAAACTTTAAATTTTAATTTAGTTTTATTTAGTTTGACTGCCTCGATGGCGGAGTGGTAGCGTATGCGACTGCTGTGCTTGAGGTCTCGGGTTCGATTCGGGTCGGATCAAACGTTTGTATTATCTGTGTCTGCGAATATTTGTTTCGGAGTAGGGATGAAAAAAATAATAGATATATGAATTTATATTAGTTGTGTAGTAGGTACCCATAACAAAAGCTCTGCTTAGATGGCGTTCTGAGTTAGAGGTCCGAAATATTTATTTATTTATTATTTAGGACCACACAGATAAAAACACAAACGTTGTACACATATAAGGTACCTACCTACCTGGAGGACCGAACTTTGCTCGATATTTTTTATTTTTGGTAAATTTTCTAAACATGAAAACCCCCTGCATACTAAATTTCATAACAATCGTTGGAGTCGTTTCCGAGATTCAGTTTTTTATTATGGAATAGGCGCGCAAACGAGCAGATGTCGCCTGATGGTAAGCGATTACCGCCGCCCATGGACACCTGCAACATCAGAAGCGTCACAAGTGCGTTGCCGGCCTTTTGGTGATGGGGGGGGGAGGTAGGGGTAAGGGATTGGGGTATAGGCCTCCGGTATCCTCACTCACTCGATTAAACACAGCACTATTTCACATCGGTTTTCTGTGAGGTCGTGGTATCACTCCGGTTGAGCCGGCCCATTCATGCCGAAGCGTGGCACTCCCACGGTATTTATATATACCTACAAGGATTGCTCGTTAAAGGTAATAGCTAGATAAATGACACTTCTCGTTTTTGAGTCGGAAATCAAACAATCAACACCTATGTTACTAACTAAAGCTAGGAAGAGCAAAATAACAATCCTTGCCTAACTATTACTATATTTTAAAACTAAAATTTTATACAGGGATATTCCACCGAAACTATCTCTCCCACTAATCTTCTCCCCTTATAATCTCCTTCGATCATACCTGTGTAATACTCAAAGTTTTCCGAGTATCATTAACTACTTTAACTATTCAAGTCGAAGGGACCCTCGCTCGACTGGTGTTCAAGGGCTATTAAACGCTGATAAGACGACACGTTTCATCATAATTAGCGTAGCATTATAGCAGCTGAGGTTTTAATTATATTTTGTTTAGCGAGATGAATCTAATGAAGTCTATATAACTAGGCACCTGTATGGTGTTTGTAGAGATGATTAAAACGCCCGAATTCTGCCAACTACGGTTTTCGTCTCGCTTGTGTAGTAGGATATGGTAGGACTATCTTATTAAGTAATTGAGACATAATGGGAGAATTTACTACACTTTAGGAATAAGGTAGAAAAACGAGGTTTTATTTGGCCTTTTAACTGCCTCGTTGGTCTCGCGGTTGGCGTGTGCGACTGCTGATCATGAGGTCTCGTGTTCGATTCCCGGGTCGAACCAAATGTTTGTATGATCTACAAATATTTGTTTCGGAGTTTGGGTGTTTTCTATGTATGATATGTATGTATTTACAAAAAAAAAAGTATATATGTATTTGTATTAGTTGTCTAGTACCCATAACACAAGCCCTGCTTAGCTTGGGACTAGATGGCGTTGTGTGTTAGAAGTCCGAAAAAAAAAAAAAATAAATTTAAGGAAAGGTAAATAATAATGAAAATACATGTCACAAATTCCAATATGATCTCAAATTACGTAGAGCCTGTGCTATGATAAACATACTGCTGATACCTTTCTTCCTCCTATTCTTAATTATTCCCATGATTTATTGGGTCGGGTACTAGTTAAACCGGTTTTACCTGAATATCAGTTTTTCCACGGAGCGACTGGCGTCGGACCTTCGCAACTTTGAGGGTGAACGGAATTCGAAGTTTGAGCACTGACTTCCCAATAACGATTGTCATAGGTATTCATGTCAACCAGGACCGACGGCTTAGCGTGCTTTCCGAAGCACGGGCAGGAAACACCACCATCTTCCATACTCCGGGCTGCTATAAGGAATTTCTTGTAAGAAAAACCCAACAGCAGTTCGACCCGGGAATCGCACCCGAGACCTTTTGATCAACTGTCGCTTACGATAACCGCTAGACCAACGAGACACTTATAAGTAAGTACTGCTGATACCTATAAGGTATTTAAATATTTATACCTAGGTAGGTATAAATATTTAAAATAGGTTTATACCTATACATTATATCTTTCTATAGTCCATCTAATCTAAGAAGTACCTACCGTTTTTTTTTTTTTATAGAAGACAACTCCCGCACTAGGAATAGATCCTGTGTCGCGGGGGACTTTACGAACATACATAAAACGGACACAAAGAACACCCAGACTCAGAACAACCATTTGTGGATCACACAAAGTGTTGTCCTACGTGGGATTTGAACCCACGACACTTGGCGAAGTAGGAAACGGCGTGGTGACCGTTAAACCACTAGGCTAAACGTGCAGTCAATGACTATCTATGACTTTTCAACACGAAACAACTTTGTATTGGTGTAACTTTTATAATATCAATAACTTTTTGCGTAAAATCATAGGACTGTAAAACTATTTCTTTATTTAATTGCAAGATGTAAGTACATTTTTTATGACTAAATTAAAATGTAAATCTTAAAACAAGGCAAAAAAAAAACAAATATATACAATTTTACACAGTAGGTAAGTAGATGTTTTTTATAGACGTCATTTCAAAGTCACGTAGTTGGTCTGCACGGGTGGCATTGTTGTTTAAGCGGTCGCCTCGACACATTCTACTGCGCCAAGTGTTGAGGGTTCAAATTCCAGATGGCACAACACTTTGTGTGATCAAAAAATTGTTGTTCTGAGTCTGGGTGTTCTTTGTTTCCGTTTCATGTAGGTATGTTTGTAAATTCCACCGCGACACAAGATGTATATTCCTAATGCGGGATTTCATAAAGGTTGTCATAAAAAAAAAACCTACCTAGGCGAAGACTTTTATTCTACTTTTATTAGGCGATGAATAAAAGACCTTAGGTACTCAAGAAACAATGATTTTGCCTGAGTGGGAACCGAATTCATGACCTGTGGTTAGTTATTAACGAAAAATGTTCCATCCAATGATTTCATTTGACTTTTTTTTATGGAATAGGGGCAAACAAGCAGGCCTATCACCTGGTACGATGGTAATGGTATCACGATGGTAAGCGATTACCTACCGCCGCCCATGGACACCACCAGAGGCGTCACGAGTGCGTTGCCGGCCTTTTGGGGATGGGGAGGGGGGTAGGGGGAGAGGTTGGGATGTGGTCATCCGGTATCCTCACTCACTCGGTGAAACATAGCGCAAGCGCTGTTTCACACCGGTTTTCTGTGAGGCCGTAGTATCACTCCGGTCAAGCCGGCCCATTCATGCCGAAGCGTGGCTCTCCCACGTGTGACTAGTATCTAATGTCTGATTAATGGAAACTAAACACCGATAGGTATTTTTCTTAAGTATTATATTTAATCGTTACTACTTATTAAAGTTGTGATCTACACACATCAAAAGTGTCTAGGGATCAACATATGTGTCTAGGGATCAACATATATTTTTGCAATAACTTTTCTCCTGATTGATATTAATTAAAATTTTCTTTAAGGATTCATCAAATAAAGTGTTTTCGTTTGTCACAGTAACGATAAACCAAGTCACCTTTGCATTAATAAATAAATTTGCCATTTTACTAATAAAAGGATTTTTGACATTTGAACCACTAACATTAAAGTTCGAAAAAAAGACTGAAATAACAGTTTTCTTTAAAATTTTATTAGGTAACTTAAACAATTAATAATCCGTGTTTCTACCGCGAACACTAACACAAGAACATCGGTTTGGCATACTCAAAATGAGTTCATCCAAATCACGCTGTGGAATGGCCGCCCATGTTCGTTGCAACAACAAAAAAAGGTCTTCTTGCGACTGGATACCCTCCATATTCGGCAGAGCTCTTCTCTGTAGCATATCCCATATGCATGCTCAATCGGGTTCAAGTCTGGCGACTGAGCAGGCCAGGGCCAAAGCCACATCTCAATCTCAAGAAATCCGCATAAAAATGCTTGATCCCTAGACACTTTTGATGTGTGTAGTTGAATAACTACCTTATATAGTTACCCTATAGGAACATAATGCATGCCAAAGTATGACTCTCCCACGGTCCTGTAATACAGGTTCAGAAGGTGTTCATTATCCACACGAAACACCTTCACTTATAGTTTCTACTTACAAAGATTTCGACTATAAACGATAAAGGAAATTACAATACATTTTTAACTAAAACTTGTTACAAGCTTTGTATTAACTTGCAATGTATGTATGTATGTATGCTTGTAGGTTCGGGTGGAATCTTGCAACTCAATTTTGAAGCAGATATCATCAACCGATTTTGCTGCAAGCATATGTATACAGCGTGACAATACAATATTATAATAACATGAAGCTGATCTGATGCTGGAGCTGGAAGGTGGCCATAGGAATTCTGTAAAGAAAGGTCGCAACATCATCGAGTTTGGACTCGTTTGATTCGTCTCGCGGCATTTCAGTAAAAGCTTGTTTTTAAAAACCTTTTTAATTTAATTTTATATAATAATGTTCTTTAAGTACCTTCTATTCTACTAGTTTATTCATCTAATTCAATATTCTATTTTTCTAAGAATTTATTTTCTCTATAGCATTAGTCGTAAGCAGAGAGAGATTAAATTGAAAAAAATACACTGCCACTTCTATTTCCTTACACTGTTTCCACTTACCTACTCTTGAAACACAAACACAATATAATTAAACTAATCTTTGAACTCACACGTTTTCAAACTAATCTTCTAAAAGCGTTTTCTCATCTTTCAAACGACTATCTTGTTTCAGAATGCCGCCATTATTACCTTTCCGACCACAAAACCCGGCAACGCCATCTCCTGGCACTTTTCCGCACTGGTAACACACTAGCGCCAACGGTAACACACATTTTTATTCCCCTGTAAACATACTCACGCACACTATGACCAAGAAAAGATGCCAAAAAGTGTCTATACGATTTTTGTTACAAACTCTTCCATTCAGCATAGATGAAAATGGTCAGTACTGTGTTACAATAAGGTGACTTTTAGAATAACTGGTTCTATAAGTAAAAGCTATTTTTGAATGACGAACAAGTTCTGAAAGTTTTAAAAAGTCATAAGCGACACACCAACTCCGTTAGAATAAGCTATCTTTGAAATTAGAACTTAAGAATCAGAACCGAAAAGTGATACAATCGCGCTCAAAAGTGTTACTTGTGACATTTTGACTTGCGCATTGAGAGTTTTGTTTCTTGGGGGAAAGTATGGCTGCGACTGTGTGCGTAAGTCCCCTGTACATGAGCTTTCTTAGGAGTTGGCTTTCTTAAGAACGTGAAGAAAACGAAAAGGTTCGCACTTGAAGGAGTTTTGTTAAAAATACCGAGCAGCTAGTTCGTGCCGACTTCATTAGAGGGCGCCTTTTAGAACTTTTTATCCACTCTTACCTATAGATGTGTATTTTTAAACATGTTCCTACCTACATGTATTCTTGTTTAGCTCGTGCATTATGCAGTGAGATTTAGTTTTTTCTTTTCATTTCTGTTTTACGAGAATTTATCAATATATTTACTCTTGAAATAGCCAATGTACCTACAAATTTTGTGTAAAATAACTTAAATTAATACAGATTTATATGTAGGTAATTGGGGCTTTCGACAGGGAGGTAGCCATGTAACTAATCAGTAAAACGTTATTCAAACAAGTTGCTGCTAATACAGCTTAATACTTTTGCCAAATACCTAGCGGAATTATACTCGATAGCGATTCGTTGGGGCTGATCGTTTAGATAAATATAACATAGGTAATTGACACCCGTAACCGCAGGCGGCCAGTGAGCGGCGCGAAACCTCGTGGGGACCGGACAAATTCTACCAACTGTGTCCACAATCACATCCCATTATAATCTTAACGAATAGCGATTCGCGGTTAACCACAAAATTATCCTGATCCACCAATCACAGCTACGCACAACATATATTTTCCTCTACCTATTTTTCCAGGGGTGAAAATCTTAGAAACCACAGAGCTAACCGCAAAGGTCAAGTAATCGACCAATCAAAAGTTGTAAATATAACCACAAGCCACGCCCATTTAACCGCAAACCAACCACAACGCGAGACGTTCACTTCATGTCATCGATCGTGGTAACAGGAACATTCTTTTTTCGAATTACGACTTGCGGTTGGTTATTTACGGCTGAATGGTACGTAATTTATTCGTGTAGCGTTCGTGGGTAGAACTGGCCAGGAAATTTGGAATACGAATTCAAATTTAAAAATAGTTTGTTAGAGATTGGTTGTGATGATTGTGTAATGTTTATCACTTAGGCCAACATGAAGTCGGTGCTCCACAAAGATGAAATATTGATTCGACCGCATGATAGAAGGCGCGGCGCACACACGCGTGGAGTACGTTCAGACGCACAGACACAGTCGCGACCGCATTATATTCATAATGAATACAGCTATCCCACTCGCCGGTCGTCTTTGACTTTGTATAAATATATTTTGTCTCTGTCGCGCGCCACTTGAACGAGTGTTTCCCCCTCGCAGGAGAGGGACGGGTGAGGGTTAGGAGTTAGTCTTCGAGAGGCCGCCAATTTCTATTTCATTAAGTAGCGCGCCTGAAACCGCAGCGGGTCGATGGAAGTTCGCTACCTGAAAAAATGTAGAGACGGTCATTTCCTTATCTTTAACCGAAGTGGGTAAGTATAGTACCTATAGGTACCCTACTACCTACTACCTACTGAAGAATGTAGGATAGGTCACATTCATACAGAAA
Source organism: Diaphora mendica (assembly GCA_949125395.1). Classification (NCBI taxonomy): domain Eukaryota; kingdom Metazoa; phylum Arthropoda; class Insecta; order Lepidoptera; family Erebidae; genus Diaphora; species Diaphora mendica. The sequence continues at coordinate 9,348,746 of OX421327.1, forward strand.
AGAGATCTCGAGACATAGCTTCTGGCACATGACGAAAGCTAGTATAGGTAATGCCTAATGCAAGCGAAGTCGTGGTTTGAATCTAATCTTTCAGATCACGCTATCAGACACAATATTTTGTGTCTAAAACTTTTACCTGCTTAGGTAATAACTTTTTCGATCAATAAGTAAGAGTCAACTCCGATTAGGCGGTGGTGAATTAATGCTCGATCACTTTTAAAGTGTCAACAATTCGACATTATACTAATTGCATAAGAATATGGGCTTTATTCCATTGTGATAAGGTTAATCCTACATTATCATTTTGATAGTGCTCGGACATTTTGTCACTCGATCTGAATTGACCTTAATCGTCAAACAAGCATGAGATCCGATTTATTATTATTTATCTCTTTAATTTAAGTATTTGTTAGTGTTTATAGGTAAGCATGCTCCGGATGTGTTAATGTCAGCAGTTCCCGGATCTCTCCCTTCTCAGGCGCAGAGTTGCACACCGTGTGGTTTTAGTAGGTTCGATTCCGACTCACCGCCCCGCGCAAACCCCGGTGGAGTGACGGCCCCTGGGGGTTTCAAAACGTAAAAAAACCACAAATTTGAACAAAAAAAACTGACTTCAAGAAGGGGACCAAATTGAAATGGAACCCATGGGAAGCACCAGCTTTCAAATAAAAAAGAATCATCAAAAAATTTTACCGTGGGAGAGCCACGCTTCGGCATGAATGGGCCGGCTCGACCGGAGTGACACCACGGCCTCACAGAAAACCGGTGTGAAATAGTGCTTGCACTGTGTTTCACCGAGTGAGTGAGGATACCGGAGGCCCTTACCCCAACCCCTCCCCCTATCTCCCCCCCCCCATCCCCCAAAGGCCGGTAACGCACTTGTGATGCCTCTGGTATTGCGGGTGTCCATGGGCGGCGGTAATCGCTTACCATCAGGCGATACGTCTGCTCGTTTGCCGGTCTATTCCATAAAATAAAAAAAAATAAAAAATCGGTTCACCAAGTCGAAAGTTAGGAGGTACCAAACATTAAAAAAAAAACAGTCGAATTGATAACCTCCTCCTTTTTTGAAGTCGGTAAAAAAAAGGGTAATCGTGTTTTTGTGTAAAATAAAATATGAGTTCCATATTCATATAGCATCTGCAGAGAATAGGCATACAAAATATGTGATTAAGTATCGAATTACAAGATATCACCCTTAAGAGCGGCCAACCCGTCTTACTTTTCATACAAACGCTCGTACGTGATTATGGCGTTATAACAGATCTTTCGTTAAAACTTTTTAACTAAAACATATCTTGTGCACTATATCTAGGTTTCTATCAAAACCAAAGATCAAAATTTGGCGAAATAAATTCAGTATAAGCCTGCAAAATCTGCTTTTTTGCACAAATTTTACCTGTACTTTGGACGTTGAGAATGTACTCATAAATCGTAAAAGTAAAGAAAATGTTGTGATAGAAACCTTGCAAATATAATGGAGATCCAAAAAGACAAACATTTATTTCACAAACTTGTAAGGCTTACTGAAAAACACGTATTTCCTGGAAGAAGTTTTATGAAATTTTCGCACACTATTTTTCGTTCAATGATATCGCGTTCTCACTCGCTTGTTGACCAAGTGGCGGTAAGAGGCATGCGGGGGACGAGTCGAGCGGGGTCGGGGCGGGGTGGAACGGGGAAGTTGAATGACAAACGCCGCTCTGGCGCACCCGCTCCGATTTTGATGATTCCTTTTTTATTTGAAAGCCGGTGCTCCCGTGTCACATTTAAATTTGGTCCAGATTGAAGTCGGTTTTTTTTTGTTAAAATTTGTGATTATTTGTGCTCTGTTTAGGGTATATCATGAACGAACAGAAAAAGTTGTACGAAACTCCCTGCTAAAACAAAACAAACCCGTAGAAATGAAATGTATAGCTTGATTTGTCGCTGATTGTACTTAGAGCGAGTTGGCGGACTCTGAGCGTACTAGACAAAGAGTATTATTATTGTAAAAAACGTTTTTACTTGAAGAAGTAACAAACATACACACTCACAAACTTACACCTGCGTGTCACCAATATTAGTGTAAAGTGTGACTAGTTGTTGCCCGCGGCTCCGCCCGCGTGTATGGCGGTTATCGCGGCAAATAGTAGCCTATGTCTTACTCTATTATATAAGCTATATTACTGTAAAGTTTCATCCAAATCCGTTCAGCAGTTTTTGCGTGAAGAAATACCAAACTTACACCTTTATAATATTAGTGTGACGAGTTATTGCACGCGGCTCCGCCCGCGTGTTTGTCGGTTATCGTGACAAATAGTAGCCTGTGTTATCCTGATGTATAAGCTATATTACTGTAAAGTATCATCCAAATCCGTTCAGTAGTTTTTGCGTGAAAGAGTAACAAACATCCATCCATCCATACTTACAAACTTTCGCGTTATAATATTAGTAGGATAGTGTGATAATACGTTACTAAATTTTTTTTTTTTTTTTATGGAATAGACCGGCAAACGAGCAGACGTATCGCCTGATGGTAAGCGATTACCGCCGCCCATGGACACCCGCAACACCAGAGGCGTCACAAGTGTGTTACCGGCCTTTGGGGGATGAGGGGGGAGATAGGGGGAGGGGTTGGGGTATGGGCCTCCGGTATCCTCACTCACTCGGTGAAATACAGCGCAAGCACTATTTCACACCGGTTTTCTGTGAGGCCGTGGTATCACTCCGGTCGAGCCGGCCCATTCATGCCGAAGCGTGGCTCTCCCACGGTAAATGTAGGTACTTATGTACCTGCATGCAGAGACATTTACAAAACTATGGCAACGTGAACGCGAGGCCATAGTAGCGAGGCGCGCGCATGATACAATATTATTATCATGAATGGCTCACCGGCCGACGGCTAGCGGCCGACCGCTCCCGAGGGAGCCGGCGAAAGTTACCGAATGCCAACCAAGAGCTCAGGCGCTTTCTCTCTCTTTTCGCTTTGCCTCTTTTTCTAACATTGCGCTGCATGAAACAACAAGCTTTTCAACTATGCTCGCGTTGACGATAGACGACCCGGGAAGGGCCCTCTTAACAAACGATCGCCACAGATGTCCATGTGGTATCATAGCGGGCAATCTGGACACACGGAGTGTTACAATGTGTTAAGAAATAGTCACCCATCCTTAGTTTGACCTGACTAGCATTGTTTAACTTTGCAACGTGAAAACCTTGGTTACCATTTAACCACAATCACTACAATCTTAAATGATTTAAAACCAACACTAAAATTAAAACCATTTTTCAATTAGAACCAGCAAGTTACTGAGAAAACGCATTTAACCGAACAAACTAACTCTTGAGCTTTACAAGATTAGATACTATATCTAGATATCTATTCATGTTTATATATTCCACCTAGTAACGTTTCAATATGCAAGGAAAGGAAAGTTATTGTGAGTTACAAGCGCTCGTCTGGGCGGGAATATGCATTTTTGCAATCTTCGCACCGAGACGGCTCCTCGCTATAACCACGGAGTATATTAGCCAGACGGTGCTATAACTCTCTCTGTTTACGGCGCACCGCTACCCTTATTTTCTTTTTGCATTATTTTAGTATCCTTTTCTCATAGTTTCATCCTACTAATATTATAAACGCGAAAGTTTGTAGGTATAAATGGATGTTTGTCACTCTTTCACGCAAAAACTACTGAACGGATTTGGTTGAAACTTTACAGTAATATAGCTTATACATCAGAATAACAGATAGGCTACTATTTGCAGCGATAACCGACATACACGCGGGCGGAGCCGCGGGCAACAACTAGTCTAAAATATATTTAGATTAGGTAGTTTAACAGACTGCGTGAAAGAGGATACGGCTGTTAAAAATAGCCACTAGCCAGTAAACTGACGAGTGATTGACGGAAGTCGCCAATGGAAATTCCGAATAATGTACTAATAAGCTAAAATTAAAAATATGATACTCTTACACTGCTGGACGGATATTAACTAAACATAGCTAAGAACCACCGCAAAAAAACTGGCTATCAAATGAAAAAACCCGCATCGAAATCAGTCCATCGGTTTGAGAGCTACGATGCCACAGACAGACATCGACGTCAAGCTTATAACACTCCTTGCGACGGGGGTTAAAAATGATCATCATCATCGACGACTTCTGTTAATCCACATAGGAATCTCCTTAGAAACTAAACTGTTAAATAATATCTAGGTTTTGCATATCCTATAGGTATATCAAATAAGTACCTAGATGATTGGTCATCTAGGTACTTATTTCTTTCTTATACCAAGCTTTCTTCGATATTTTTGTTGGTATTTTTCAAAAATGAATCCCAGCTAGTTCGATTTATCACCTCTGAAACCCCTGCATACTAATTTCATGTAAATCTTTGAAACCGTTTCCGAGATTCAGATTACATATAAGATACAAGAATTGCTCGTTTAAAGGTATAATGGGCCTACCACACGCGCAAGTATCATCACAGTTTTACCTGCGCAGGCCGGCTTGTACACGGAACACCGTGCGTGTGGTTATAACTGTGGTGATACTTGCGCGTGTGGTAGGCACTTAAGATAGATTGAATGTTATTCGCATCATTTATGATAGATGACATTCGTTAGGTCAATAGGTATGCCGATGCGTTCTTGGAGCTCCTCCCGACTGCCGAGGTAGGCCGCCGCGCGAAAATTATCACGCTACGGGCTATAGGAGACGCAAACGAGGTTGCGTGGGTCCGCTAGTGTAAATAAAATTTTCTGTTCATTTTCTTCTTGCTAAGCTTGAAATAAAACTCAAATCTACAACCTACCCTCATAGCAAACCAACTCGATCGATGATCTTATATAATATTAAAGTTACATCTATATGAACACCGCCTCATATAGTATTTAGTAGTATTTCCTTTGAAAGCGGAATTCTTATTGTGATTTGAGTACGCATTAACAATTCATCGGAGGACATGTTGGCGAGGAGTTCGGAACGAATACCTACATCGTACCTGTTTAAATTGATGTTAAACATATACTATTCATACCTATACTTAATATCATTCCTTATGTATCCTTTTTTTAATTATATAAGTAGGTAGTCAAATGAGCTGCCTAGCACACCAACGGTCTAGTGGTTAGAGTATGCGAATGCCGATTGATCCTGGAACTCCTGGGTCAGGGCATAAAGTGTTTTTTTTTACTTTAAGAAGAATTTTTATTTTTTTTATGAAAGTGAGCTGTATATCATCGACTTGCCTCGGAGAGCACGTTAAGCTGTTGTTCCTGGTTGTGATAAAAACTTTGGTAATCGTTATTGGGAAGTCAGTGCCTTCAAATATACTGACAACTATACAACCTTCAGTTTGCCCTCAGGGTAGCGGAGATACGTATATAGTCGCTCCGTGGAAAACTGTCTTTTATGTAAAACCGTTTGAACTAGTACGCGACCGCAAATAATCTTAGGATTAATAAAGGCTAGGAAAATGAGGATGAGGTGGAAGTAGTATTACTTAAAGACTTATCATAAATGACTACCACAACCCATAAGACAACTGTTAGTCAAGACCTTCAGTCGATTCCTGGGTTTGGTTTTTTTTTACATCAATTTACTTTTTATTTCCTTCTGAACTTCTTCAACATAGGTACAATATACTTAAAATAGTCAAAAATGTGTAGAATAAGTTTTCTTGCAGTGTAGTTTAAACATATTACTAGCCGTTGCCCGCGGCTCCACCCGCGTGTATGTCGGTTATCGCTTCAAATAGTAGCCTATGTTTTATTCTGATGTATAAGCTGTATTACTGTAAAGTTTCATGTTAATCCGTTCAGTAGTTTTTGCGTGAAAGAGTAACAAACATCCATCCATCCATGCTTACTAACTTTCGCGTTTATAATATTAGTAGGATTTTTTTTTTATATTCATACTACGGTACATACGGTATATAGATCCTGCACCACTAGGTTACTGCAGCAAGCTGAGATATTCGCCTTTTATGGCCTTGCTTTAATACAGTAACAGTTATTGTCACCTCTTTCAAGGTATTTATTAACTTTTCATTCTTAAAAACATAGGTACTTTATTCAGTTACAGTTCAAGTATAGTTTTACAGAAATATTAATAGTCATAAAACCTTATACCTACTATTAAAACTACCTCACATTAAGTAGTTGATGACAGCTCTTCTAGTTTTAAACTAATAAATTATTATTAAATTCATATAAAACAATACAAAATGATTCAAACTCGTAAAGCATTGGCACGTCAGGAGGAGGCCAAACTCCAAATGACATTAAAAGAATTAAAAGTTACTAAGGAGAGGTGTGATCAGCTGATGAAAGAAAGAAAGGGCAGTGAACAAACACTCTTAGATACTTTGCATGAAAACGATAATCTTAGACTTCAGCTGTCTTCATTGCATCTACAAAATGTTGAGGTTACCAATGCTCGGGATAGACTACAGCTCCTCGTTGACTCATTCGACACATGCAGGGATGAGTACGAGCAAGCGCTGAAACGCATCAGGGTTTTAGAACGCCAACTACATGAAGCACACAGCACCATAACATCATTTGAAGACTTCAAGGACAGGATAGTAGCTGCATCAAATCAGAGTCTGTACGAGGAGCTGGTCGCTCCCAATTCACCATTGGTGGTTAACAACCATAATTCAGCTCTCATTATAGATCTAACAAATGACAACGACTCCTTCAGAGTTAATCATTCTCAAAAAGTTATCAAATGTAGCAAGAATAAATTAAAAAAGTACCTTCGTGTTAAAAAATTTATTACAAAAACAAAAAAGCTTATTTATAAACATAAGTTCTTCTTAAATAGTGTAGCATTAAATAAGCAGAGGCTGCAATTAATTGATCAGGTTAATATGTACTCCATAGAGATAGATAACATGTCTTCACAATATTTTGATGACACACGAGCTCTTCAAACAGAAATAGACAAACTTGAAGAACAACTGAGAACTATCAGTAGTAAATATGAGATTTCTCAAAAACAAAGTAGGGAACAAGTTATGGCAATAGGTAAATTAGTTAATTCATGCTATTGTAGGAATGATTCATTGTTTTCTGATAACCACAATGAAACCACTAGTTCTTTGGAAAGTTTGCCTGTAACATGTGATCCCAGTATATTGACAACAAATAACAATAATGTAGTTAGTATACAGAATAGCAATAAAAATATTAAACATCAATACCGTAGCAATGAGCGATGAAATTGGTAAAAACATGGGGCATGTTTTGTGTGAAACTTTGGGGCAACCAGTGACAAACTACTGTAGTCCTAATGCGAACTACTCTCAAATATTATCTAAAGTAATAGAAAACAAAAATTGTTATAATACAAATACTACATTAATTATTGTAATTGGGAGAAGGGGAAATGCAAACATAAACAAACTTAAATTTTTCTTTCTTTCTTATTTAAATGTAAAAAAAATAATTTTGTTTGCCTTTCCTTACTGTAAGGGCTTGCCACAGATGGAAAATAATATTAGATTTAAATACAATATTAAATTACAAACAATGACATATTATAATGATAAATTTGAATTTATTGACACAAATGCTGTAATTAATAGTAATTATTTTATGACAAAAGATAATTATTATCTTTCCGGATATTTTAGACGACAGATAGCTTCTTCGCTATCCTATTTTATTTTTAAATTAGCCAATACGTTGGCTGTGACTTCTGCTTCTATTGAGCAGAACAATACTAGTTGTAGTAGTGTATTTTTGCCTTTGACATCTGCTCCTATTGAGCAGAATAATACTAGTTGTAGTATAGTTTTGCCTTTGACATCTGCTTCTATTAAGCAGAATAATACTAGTAGTAGTAGTAATATAGTCTTGACTTCGATATCTGCTTCTAGTGAGCAGAAAGATAGTAGTTATAGTGTACATAACCCTCAATCTATTTCTAGTCATTTAAACCAAAGATTACGACAATAGAGTGTACCTCTAGCAACACTGTATCCTCAGAAACTTTTCATAAAAACTGTATGAGCAGTACCAAAAATTGTTTGAACCTGGTACATCAGAACATTCAAGGATTGATGAGTAAAGAATTAGAATTAGAGCTATATCTAAACTGTAATAATATTGATATTTATGTTTAACAGAACATTGGCTTAGTAGTCATCAATTCTTGTTTAATTTCAATAATCACCAGGTTACTAGCTCGTACAACAGAACCAACATGATACGTGGTGGCTCATTAATAATCACAAAAAAGAGTATTAAAGTAAAGGAACGATCAGATATTGTCAGTCTGTCTGTTGAGCGAACTATAGAAATAGCTTGTGTAGAATTTGAGCGGTTCATTGTAATGAGTGTGTACAGGCCCCCATGTAGCTTGTATGATATATTTGATAAAATCCTTGAAGATGCATTATTTAGGGCTACACAATGTAATAAGACGGTTGTTGTCTGTGGTGACTTTAATATAAATATCCTCGAAAAGTCGAATACAACTGTAAAGTTTTTAACCTTATTGAAGTCATATAATCTATATAACGTTTTCTTTGAACCCACACGTATTACAGCCAGTAGTGCCACTTGTATTGATAATATTTTTACATTTGTAAAAATATTATCAACAGTAACAGTTTTACTGAAGTTAACAGTGCACTCTTGAAAGTGGTACATTGGTTTAATACAAATAACCTTCTCCTAAATGAGAAGAAAACTAAATTCATTAAATTCTCTACACCAAACGTTAGGCATGTTACAACCAATGTTCGATTGAATAGACTAGAGTTGGATCCTGTGGAATCTACTGTATTTTTAGGTATTACTGTTGACGCTAAGTTACAATGGGGTCCCCAAATAGAAAAACTATCCGGTAGGCTAAGCTCAGCGGCTTTTGCTGTAAAAAAGATTCGACATTTAACTGATGTTGATACAGCTAGAATAGTTTACTTCAGTTACTTTCATAGCATAATGAGTTACGGTATCCTACTCTGGGGTAACTGTGCAGATATTAATGCCATATTTGTTTTACAAAAACGCGCCGTACGAGCCATTTATAAATTAGGCCCTCGAGTTTCTCTCCGTTCCAAATTTAAAGAGATAAATATTCTGACTGTATCTTCACAATATATATACGAAAATTTAGTTTATGTTCAAAAAAATATATCAAAGTTTCCTAAAATCAGTGATGTTCATTCTGTAAATACCAGAAACAAACGTAATCTTAGTGTTCACGTCACTTGTCTCCACAGAGTAGGCAACTCGTTCATGGGACAATGTATACGCTTTTACAATACACTCCCTATTGATATTAGGAATTTGCCATTAAAGAAATTTAAGAATACCATAAAATCTAAGTTATCCGCAAAGGGGTATTATACCATAGCAGAATATCTTGATGATAAAACCGCCTGGGATTGAGCTGCCCATTCTGCACATGCTGTTTATTTTGAATGTTTAAATTTATTTTGATGTGACGATAATTTATAGTTTGAAACAAATTCATTTTAAATTATTGCTATTGTTGACATTTTTTTTATTTTATCTTTACTGATTATTGTAATTGTGACTCAAATAGTAATTATCGTGTTTCTTTTATTGAAATAATATCTTTTGCATATTGTCTGGACTTTAAAAGAGACGGTGATCCCTGAGTTTGTTTCGTCCTTTCTTCTCAGGGCTAGTCCAGTTAGGAAAGGCCGAACTCATCTGCTCAAAAAAAGTTTAACTTGCAAAAGTGTTCATGTAACCTAATTGCAGAATAAATGATTTCATTTCATTTCATTTCAGTATCTAACCATGTGTTATCCTGAGTACGTAAGAGTTTTTTTTTTAATTCTATAGAGATATACCTAATATTAAGTGGTCACGGTATAGCGCAGATACTCTATATACTGTTTAATATAATTTTATAGGCAAGAGAACGAGAAAACAAAAATGGCTAAAGAAAATATCGTCGAACCAAATTTCGCACACCCTAAAACCAAACACCACAACCAACACCAACGAGGTGAGTATTAACGTTTGTGCTAAGCACTTATTTTCCTCAATGACTCATATTTCATTTAGGGGGTACTAAATAAGGCTTTATTACGTAAATAATATCCCCCAAAATATTCGTGCTAATTAATATAAGGGCCCGCCTGTTGAACTGGGGTTATCTTCAATTTACACCGGATTTCAAAAAGCCTTCCTGTTTATCATCGTTACATATTAAATTATTACTTATGAGTTTAGTATTTGAGGTATGGTTAAAAATCGTGTTGGGTAATGCTTTTCAAACACCATAGGTTTGTATAAAACTAACTTATGCCCGCGGCTCCGCCCGCGTGTATGTCGGTTTTTACAATAAAGGGTAGCCTATGTACGTCACTCAGAAGTCTCATAGGTTCTCAGGAAGAGAACTTATGAGAGCGACAGACAGATTAAGTATCTTTCAAATTTAAATAGGTCTGACATAGTAAAACAATGGAGTTTCTTGCCAGATTCTTCTCCATGAAGGGTAGGCTGCACTTGGAACTGGCGACTAGAATCACTCGATTTTTTAATATTAAATATTGACAATTCATAAGTGCCTGTAAAAGAAGTGCCTATATGAATAAAATATTTTTGAGTTTGAGTTTGAAAGGAAAAATCTATGTCCAACAGTAAACTCATTAGGGCTATTTGACTGCTGGTCTGACTAGACCAAATCTAGTGGTTTAACGGTCACCACGCCGTTTCCCTCTTCGCCAAGTGTCGTGGGTTCAAATCCCACGTAAGACAACACTTTGTGTGATCCACAAATTATTGTTCTGAGTCTGGATGTTCTTTGTGTCCGTTTCATATATGTTTGTAAAGTCCCGCGCGACACAGGATTTATTCCTAGTGCGAGAGTTGTCTTTAAAATCACTCCTGTCGTCACTCCGTCTGAAGTCATGGGATTTAGATATTATATGAGTTTCCATTTGTGGGCGTGATTTTATAAAGAATAAGCACTTTGACATATTTTTAGGGTTCCGTACCTCAAAAGGAAAAAAAACTGAACCCTATAGGATTACTTTGTTGTACGTCTGTCTATCTGTCAAGACCTTTTTTCTCAGGAACACGTGGAGGTATCAAGCTGAAACTCACATCAAATACTTATGTCTACGGTTCTTTGGAGCTGTGATAAAATCAAACTTCTAAGCCAACGCAATCAAAAGATTCAGCCGTTTATGCTGTAAATTTTTGACACTCGTAAGGAAATTAAAACCTACAGAATACTTCCCGTGAACTCAAAATCTTGAAATTTGGTACGAAGCAACGTGTGATACCTAGTAGTAGTATTAAGGAAAAATTGCGAAAAGCATAATTTTTTAGGTACATCGTATTAATATATCTACATGTTTGTACGGAACTCGCACTTGGCCGGTTCTTTTTATCTATTACTAGCTGAACCGGCAAATGTTGTTTTGCCATAAATAAAAATGATATAAAAAATAGATGTTGGTCGATTCTCAGACCTACCCGATATACACACCAAATTTCGTAAAAATCGGTGTAGCCGTTTCAGAGGAGTATGGTAACTAACATTGTGACACGAGAATTTTATAGTTAAGATGTATTTTTATTATGATTTAGAAAACCCAAAACGAGCATACTGGTAACAGAATGGTAACTAACTACTGCCACCCATGAAGACGAGCAGTCGAAGAGTCGCAAGTGCGATGCCGCTCTTTTAGCGCTTCCACGAAAATGACACTCCTGATCTTGGTGGAACCGTAAATACGAAGGTACTTTGAAAATAAATTTTTAATGACATTTTTCTATGAGGCCGCCACCGCGCCGGCCGTAGTATCGCTTTTACTGAACCAGACACCAGTAGAAACGAATCAATTCTGAGAGCTATGCTTCGGTACTAAACCAAAGCATAGCTCTCAAAATTGTAGTACAAAATAACGTGTAAAACCCCTAATGTAATGTGTAGTACATGGCTAAATTTAATATTTTTCTCATAATCCAGCATACATAGGTATATGAGTACCTATTGTCTATATCCTAAATCAATTTATTGTAATTCCATGTTTCCGATCACAAAACCCATCTAATTTGGACCACCGACCTCCACAGAGACCGTTCATCCGTGATTCGATCACGCAAAAAGTCAGCATACACATTATTTAAATACAATGGTCGTTCGTTAGGCCGGCGGCAGGCCTCAGGAGTTCGATGCAAGATTTAATTAAATCGCCCTCCTCCCGGGAAAGTCCCCTCTCTCCCCTGCCTCAGCCCCGGTCGCGTCGTCGGCAATTTCCTAGAGGGTTGATTTATTGTCGCCTCTGGCCGCGAGGTGCCGCCAGCCTACGTAAAGGATTGAGCGATACGTCTATGTTGCTTGAAATCTGTTTCGTGAACACACGATGCCTATGAAAATGATGGATTATTCTTGCTCTAAGATTCCAACAGCTGACGCCGAGTCTTGTCTCAAACCTTGTTTTGTATAGGTATAGAAACCCTATTTATGAAAACCAATGTTGCTTCACTTTTCTTCGCTTCGTCTTTTTTCCATGTTTTAGATACCTACTTAAAGACTACTACTACCTATTCAAAGATATGAAAACCGTTTTCATCTTTACGAAATGAAACACAAAAACAATAGTTTAGCTATTACGCGGAAATAGAAAATTGCTTCTGCATAATATTTACTTTTTTATTTAAAATATCACTGTGGTGTCTAAACAAATGGAATTAAATATGTATCAGGCTAGTCAATAAACTTTAAGTCTGATTTTCTTTTTGACGGAGTCAGTTGCATAAAATGGAATAAACGCGGTACAGTTGTGCTACAAAAAAAATGGTTATACATAAACTCATAGTATTATAAGATATCATAGTACAACCAAAAACTTGGCAGCGGCACCCAGTTTTAAGCGTAAAAATAAGCTTCTTCGAAATACTACCGCAGTATTTTTCAATGAAATTACACAAACGTACAGACGGATCTCCTGATGTTAAATAACCAGATGCCCAAGGATACTTGACTCTGGAGTCACAAGTCTTTTGAGTCGTTTCCTTAAAATCAGTAAAGGAGATGTCCAAAAAATGTATGGGCTTGTGCCCCAGACTATACGGAGATCAAATAAGTGGTATTTGATAGCTGAGATCTTCTAACAAAGAATTTAAAAGGTTCATGAAGCAAAACAGATTCTGAAAAAGTTGATGAAGGTTTAAAAAAAAATCACTCCGACAACATCTTTTTTTTTCAAATATATTTTAAAGTTATACTGTCAGGTCTACTATAAAGATTTTTTATGTGTGCTCATGTCAAAATATATCGGACTTATTCAATATTCAAATATGTCATATGTCCATTGTTGGTTACAAGATTAGTTTTATAGAATGAAAATAAAATAAAGAACATTATTTTATGCATATAACTGCATGTTATTAGATTATTCTTTCAATACCACTGATGGAATAATATAGTTCTTGATCATTTTCATTTCAATTTATATCATGACATCCTATAATCTATACCACGTTCTTCACGCTACTGCTCTGTAAAAAATATATGAATCATTCACATTTATTAAAATTATGTTATCATTGTTAACTTCAACCTTAAAACAAACGGAACGGAAATCAGCGGGTGAGACGAGTTGTTGCAAAATTGTTTTTTTAATGTGATTGACAATAACTAGATTTTACGGCTCTGGGTTCTATCCCTTTTAAATGTGATTGTTTTTTTTTTTTGGATTTTTTATGGCCTGGAAAATGTGATTGACAAGTTTATTGAATGTTGCCAATGTTCAAATCATAGTTCGACTTTATAAAAATGCTTTTTCTTTATTTTTGAATAATCAATGATTAGTTAGTGATTTCGAATGACATATATTTTAAAAAGAATTATTACATGAATTCAGTAATAGTACAATAACCTTGGATTTTAATAAGAAGCGCAAATGAATAAAAAAATCATTCAATATTTTACCCCACTTTGCGTCATGTTTTTATCATATGGCAAGTAAAATTGTTTCAAAGTAAATTCAAGATGCAAGCATCGCATAAAATCTTTTTGGTTTTTGAGTTTTTTTTTCGAATCTGTTACGGACTTTATAAAGTTACTCAAAATACATCATTTATTTTATTTATTCCAAAAACTAAAACATGATCTTCGATTATTCTGGGGCAAAAATTAGACATGTCCTTTGGCTCCGGTAAACTACGGTTTAAAAATACTTGGTTCAATTTTTTTGTAATCCTAAACAACTGTACACACTAAGTAAACACCAACTAAATATTGAGAAAGTCTAAAAGTAACCTTTGCTGAATAACATTTTAATCCGAATAATCTTTCTCAAATAATGCCTTCGTTCAATCGTACATAGGTACCTACATCTATGTAAGTATATACAAACTTCTAATATAGTCCTACCGACCCAAGACTTTTCTTCTTCAAAATGTACATATACTTTGTTATAAAGGCACCTTTTCAATAAGGTTGGACCTTGGACCCAAACTTGTGTAAGTATAACGTGTTAAGTGTATTCCCTTGTCCGGCCGGTTGGGTTACTTTTTCTCGCAGTATATTAAGCCGGGGTTAGACGGTAGGGCGCGTATGATTTATGCTGGAGTGACTCAATCCCAGGGTTGCGATTTGTCACTTTTTTCTTTAGAGGTATGTGGTATGGCGGTGAGTGGAATTTCGAGTGCGGTGTGTTGTTGATAACTGTTGTGAAGTAAGAGTTAGATAGAGTTATAATCCAGTCGAACGTACACACTAAAGCCTATCTACCCATAGATATAGTTTGTAGTAATATTGTTTATTTATAGTCATTCTATTGCAATGGTAGAAAAAGGATAGCCGGGAGAAATAGAAATTTATTATTATTATCGTCTGAAAACGTTTTATTTTTGTTGGCAATTATTACAGTTTTTATATTTAAACTAGCCGACCCACGCAACCTCGTTTGCGTCTCCTATTGCCCGTAGCGTGATAATTTTCCCCCGTTTTTGAAACATTTTTCATTGGTGCTCCGCTCCTATTGGTCGTAGCGTGATGATATATAGCCTTCCTCGATAAATGTACTATCCAACACTGAAAGAATTTTTCAAATCGGACCAGCGGTTCCTGAGATTAGCGCGTTCAAACAAACAAACAAACAAACTCTTTAGCTTTACATAATAGTATAGATGGTGTTGAAAAATAAAAATTCGTTTAAATTCAAAGTTTAGCGTACAAACTTTATGTATTTCATGAAAAATATCACGAATGTTTTACACTTTATCGTCACAATAGTTTTTTAAATTTAACGTAACAACCCTGTGTGCACCGGTATCTTGACCAATTCGTTTCACAAAAGACTGAGAGTATCGCGATAAGCTGATACCTATCGTGCACACGCCTTATCATAACAAATTTTCCACTTTGCAATACTAAACTTAGTAGGTAACTGTAATGCAATCTGGTTGAAGCTCACTTCATTGTTCAGCACTCAGCTCTTAATCTGTCGCGATTATCATGGTCATATTCGTCATCATCAGTCTATTGCAGTCCACTGCTAGACATAGGCCTCTCCCATTACACTCCACCAATCTGATCGATTTTGGGCTACTTGCATCGTCACTTCACCTGATCTGTGTTCGTTTGTATTCTTTTTGTCTTAACACTGACTTCAAACAGATTCTAGGTACCTAGCACACATTATAATACTACTTTTTAAATGAATAAAGAATTAGGTATAGGCAATTTATGAAGAACAAGTTTATTTTACGCTTTTAAGTGTTTTTTTGGCAACGCCATCTAGTCCCAAGTTAAGCAGACATTGTGTAATGGGTACTAGACAACTGATATAAATACATACATAAGTTTTTTTAACCGACTTAAAAAAAGGAGGAGGTTCTCAATTCGACTGTATTTCTTTTTTCTTTTTTTTTATATTTGTTACCTCATAACTTTTGACTGGTAGAACCGATTTTGATAATTCTTTTTTTATTTGAAAGCTGGTGCTTCCCGAATGGTCCCATTTAAATTTGGTCCAGATTGAAGTCCGTTTTTTTTTTGTTAAAATTTGTAGGTAATTTGTAAATCCATAAATGTTATACATAGAAAACACCCAAACTCCGAAACAAATATTTGCAGATAATACAAAAATTTGGTCCGACCCGGGAATCGAACCCGAGACCTCAAGCATAGTCACATACGCTACCACTGCGCCACAGAGGCAGTAAATAACTATAAATTCTCAAAATTTAAAAAACCCCCAATAAATAACCTGAGTTCCCTTTAAAAAGTAAAAAACACGTTATGCGCTTTCATTTGAGACCCCACTCGATGATATTTTTGCAGACATTCGGTTACTCTTCCCCACTTTCACCCCCATAACGTTTAAACAGCTCAACCGATTTTCATGAAACATGTCTAAGAACACTCGCACGTAACTTACCTTTCATACAAAAAAAAAACTAAATTGAAATCGCTTCATCCGTTCGGGAGCTACGTTGCCACAGACAGACACACAGACAGACAGACACGTGAAACTTATAACACCCCTCTTTTTGGTCGGGGGTTAAAAAGACAGTAAATAATACAACAAATACACCAAATTTATATAAAGAACATGAGGAGGTTCTAATCACATCTGCGTCAACCCCTCGTCTCATCAAAGCGCAGAAGTTTCACTCAAAAAGACGTTTTGTACGAACTTCGCTTATTAAGTCAAACAAACTCCGAACTGAGCTACTTTTCATATCAGCCCTACTAATTAATCAGCTATCCGGAATACAACAACAAAGTATTAAATTACGACCGAAACTCGGCAATGTTCTTAAAACATTAATTAATTGGGAACTTATGGAACCTCGAAATTTCACGTTTTGAACATACAAACTACTGGATTTTGTTGTTATTTGTTATTAAATTGTAAATAATTTAAAAATAAGGATAAAAAACCCCCGACATAATAACCTGAGTTCCCTTTAAAAAGTAAATAACTTTTAAACGACTCAACCGATTTTCATGAAACATGTCAAAGAACACTCGCACGTAACTCACCTTTCATATAAAAAAAACTAAATTGAAATCGCTTCATCCGTTTGCGAGCTACAGTGCCACAGACAGACAGACAAAAAGACAGACAGACACGTCAAACTTATAACACCACTCTTTTTGCATCGGGGGTTATAAAGAATTGTAAACACTATGATTTTTGTTGTCGATACTAATATCATAAATTCGAAAGTAACGCTGTCTGTATGTCTATCTGTAATGTTTTCACGGCTAATCCTAATCACCGGCTGCACCGATTTCAATTAAATTTGGCATAGAGATACCTCTCGAAGTAGGACATAGTCTTCACCGTGATAACCAGCATATATACAGGGGGTGCCACGGGCAACATTTTTACGTATATAAATTGTTTCACGTGTCGTGTCAATACTAAACAAAAAGAATTTTCAAAATCGGATCCTAAATAACGAAGTTCTGAATGAACAATCATAAAAGTGCCGAATTGAGTACCTCCACTCTATTTTTAGTAGATAATTGTGGTTTTTTAATCACGTTCATATTATGAATTGAAACATATAACTCTTTTTTTTTCCTTAGCCTTAGTCATTTCAAGAATGTATTAATGAATTCTTTATCTTCTAGATTTAAGGAAAATAAATAACACTTTTACTTGAGTTATCGCTTTGATATGTCCCTTAGGGCCTAAGGGCTCAGGGTCGCGTCAGATAGCGCCTCGATAAATCTCCAGGGTGGACAAAGAAATGATAAACACACGCGTGTGGATGAGTTATGTTCATATTATGATTTACTGCGTGGACGCCCCTCCTCGTCTACGTTGTACCTAATATTTCTAGCCTGTCCTACCGTGATTGCTTTTGAGACCGGTTGTTATACCGATAAGGCAGTATGCCATATTTATTAGTCCAAATCCGACGATATACCGTAATTAGAGATAATATAGGTGATAGTCAATTTATAAATCTTTAGATTTATTTTAAGTAGGTATTATCGTAATGTATTGAAGTAGAATTAGGTAATAAAAATAACATAGTTCAATGCCCCTAATAACGATTTATTGTAATAAGGTATACACATTCATTGTGCCTTAATGTTCTACCCTCAATAGCGAAATATTTTATTTATCAAACTTAAATAGTACAAATCCTCAACACAACAATTTGAACCTGGGCTAACTACAGTAAAATAAAATAGTACCTAGAAATATCGTAATCTATGCACGAACGCAAATCACAATCAGTCAACTTGGGAATCACAGAAAATAAAAAGTTTTCTAACACATGAACACTGAACTTTAATCAATTACTCTTATTTTAATAAAGAATTTATATCATGGAAAAAAAGCGATATAAATTCGGAAAGCGATTGAGATGAACAAGCAAGTTTGTTTCGTTGCATCGTCCGGCTCGATTGCTATTAAAGGATTAACGTCCAGTACATAGCGGTGGCATTTTGTCTTCCTTGCCCCTTGTCCACCTACCCCCTTGCTACTAACCCTCCCCCCTCCTTTCAACACACCCCGTGCCCTTCCAGCCAGCCGACCCTCAAGACCTTTGTACATTTGCATAGCTTTAGAGCTTAGGTTTTTTGCTTTCACTAAGTTCTTAAAGGATAAAGAAGGAAGCGAAAGATTTGCTCGTCCATTTTTTCTTTATTTTACTTTTTTTGAGCTTTTTCGCCTTCTATCGAGAAAACTTAAAGAGAATGTACCGTAACTTAAGGTATGATTACACTTCTGTCATAAATCTTGAACATACCGATCGTTTTATTGTTCACTGAAAAGAAACTTTAAATATTTTAACATCGTGACTACAAATTTTAATATGAAAAGCAGTTCCTAAGGACTAAATTCATTGTATATTTACCTATTATTTGATAATTCTACTAACTTACATGAAATTTATTTATTTTCATATTAGTTAATATAAAAACAAATATATTTTGTAATAGTAGTTTAGTTTTGTAATTCTAAACCTTGTAAATAAACAATTTATGTACCTAGGTAGGTAGGTATATATTATTTCAATTTCGTATACAAATATTAAATGATAGCTCACTAAAGTACGTGGGTATAGATATAGGCAAGGTGTCGTAGTGCCCGTCCCGAGTGAGCTCTTAAGCCAGCTTTCGCTTTTAATTATTAATTCAGACTAGCAACACACTGGCCATCTACATATTCATGCTAGCGACTAACCTGTCTATATTATTATATTACACAGTTCAGAGTAACATGAAACATGTATGGAGCGTGACGTATTTTGAAATAACTTTTTTTTAGAGTACTGTAGTAGAAGTTGTAACTTGCCATGGTTCGCTGTGGCACATTGTGTGGTTGCTTTGGTAAGAAAAGAGGAACAAAACTGACTTTAATAATACAAAAATTTTAACAAATAAAACCGCCTTCAAGAACTGGTCCAAATTGAAATGGAACCACACGGGAAGCACCAGCTTTCAAATAAAAAAAGATTCATCAAAATCGGTTCACCGAGACGAAAGTTATGAGGCAACAAACAGGAAAAAAATACAATTGAATTGAGAACCTCCTCCTTTTTTTTAAGTCGTTTAAAAATAGATAAGAACAATCTTTGAAGTGTTACCTATCGTGTCTAAATTTGAGATCAATCGGTACATTAACTCGATTATGTATGTGTACCTACCTACTTATTGTACGATTTAAATGCTCAGTTTTGAAGTGAAAACTTATTTAGGCGCGTTGAGCACTTTTTGGGTAGGTATAGGTAAACAAAAATCATGGAACTCGCGTCATCGACACCGAACGCTTTCCATGAGCTATATTTTTCACGTGTTTTTATTGCACATTTTTTAAAGAGCATCGATGTAATAAAATTTATTTTTATTAGGTACTAAATATTATTCCCTATTGTTTCACATATGAGCTTGTAATTAATTAATTTTGTAAGTTACGGACTGAAACACACAAAATCGTTAATATATAGGTCTATAAACTAGTGTTTTTTATTTTTAACCGACTTCCAAAAGGAGGAGGTTCTCAATTTGCATTTTTTTTATAGGTATACGTAACACGATCAGCCACTTGTTTGATAAAATTTATTCGTTTAAATATTGAAAAGATAGAAATTGAAACAAACCCTATTATAACCCGTCTGGTCAGTGTGGTAGATAGGGCCGAAACCCCCTATCCGAGGAGAGGCCTATCATTACACAGTGGACTAGTAGAGCCTGTTAATGATTTATTCAAATAGTTATCTAAACTTAAACATATACTTAAATCAGAATGCATATTTAAAATATTAGATAACACCTTGACTTTTAAAAGGTCGAACATAAGATGGGAAAATATAACACACAATAATAATAATAAATATTTCGGACATCTAACACACAACGCCATCTAGTCCCAAGCTAAGCAGAGCTTGTGTTATGGGTACTAGACAACTGATACAAATACATATTATATACTTTTTTTTTGTAAATACATACATATTATACACAGAAAACACCCGGAATCGAACCCGAGACCTCATGATCAGCAGTCGCACACGCCAACCGCGAGACAAACGAGGCAGTCAACAATGATTTATTATAATGATTTAGACAGGTAATTATTTTGTTGCGTTACCAGGTATATTCATAATAAAATTTGCCTATTAAACGTTAATCTCGTAAAATCTCGAGTTGTATCGACGCATTCCTATATTTTGAGCTCGATACATATCCTAAATAGCTGGGCATCACGGGACATCTATAGCAACGGCACGCGAGGCACGCCGCTCCAACGGATTCTGACGCCGCGCCGACTGTCAATATATTAATATATTACCAAATTCCAAGCGGGCCAACTAAATATTGGTTATAATATAAGTATAATATTGTAAAATATCGATGGTACTGAAATTGAAATAAAACACTTCAGAACATTTGGATCATAAATTTAGATTAGTTATACCATCCATTGGTTTCTTAGAATTTAGAAGTCGTATTCGACACAGTTTAACATAAAATATAACATCATTTTAATTAGGTTAGGTAGGAACATCGAGATCTTAATATATACTTATATGTTTATGAGTATGTGAAAATTACTCTATCCTGGTAGTGGTCACCATACTCATTGCAAATGCAGGCAATACAACATGGTAACTAGTGAGGAAATAAATTATTTTTAGTATTCATATAGATAATTTATTTTTAATAATTTCTTTGTAATCTTTTATAGAGATTTCACTCTTAATATACCTATACGTCGAGCCACATTGTCCATCCTTTGCCAAAACGTAACAAAATCAGTATTTTACCTATTTACTTCAGCCTCATATCTTAAAAATATTTCCATAAGGTCTATATTCCGACAGCATAACAGCAACTTTAATTTTGTAAGTACGATATTGGCGTGATCAGTGGGTTGACACGCGAGGTTGGCCGGCAAACTTCGCCGACGTCTGCCTTGCTCTCAAGGTATTCGGACAAGTTTCACGTATCGTTCCACGGTTATTTGTAAATCGCATTTGAAGGAACATATCGATACCTGAACTCAGTTCTTAACTAACGAAACTTTAAATAAGGGCTGAATATAAATTTGTTGTAAACCGAAAATCACCTGGGTTATTATTTGGAATTTCCTATTTCATTCCTTTTATTTCATTGACTATTTATTTATTTACTTTATTGAAAGACCAAGCGGTACCGGTTGTCATGAACACCTATGACAATCTTTATTGAGAAGTCAGTGCCCTCAAATATACTGACAAATAGTTCAACCTTCGAATTCAGTTCAACCTCAGAGTTGCGAAGGTCCGATGCCAGTCGCTCCGGAAAAACTGATATTCAGTTAAAAACGGTTAAACTAGTAGCAGACCCTAATTACTCTTGGGAATAATTAAGGCTAGGAATATAAAAAATATTACATCACAATTTGAATGTTATCATACTTTGTTTATTAATCACTAATTATGTTCTAACAAAAAAGCCAGATCGTGTGACATCAAATACTGCTTGACATCTATGTCTTCATACAACAGTACAGAAAAAAAAACAAGTGTATCAGTCCGTTAGACAGGTGACGTGCAAATATGTCACGGTTAACATGCCTCACATTCCCCTAGCGCCCCCTAACGTATGCATGATTCAGTGCCGAACTACATCAGGTGTCAATAGGTATGCTACTACGTACGAGTACAAACTATACGTAATACATACGTTCATGTTGCATACGTACGTGTTGCATGTTGTGAAATGAATAATATTATAATATATCATTTACATGGGTTTCAATTTTAAGTGAGTTGTTTCTTAGATTTTGTACTAAACACTACTATTTTAAACATTAAAATGTAGGTACTGTATTAAATAGATGTATATATAATATAACTCTAAGTTTAATAATATGTTTAAAACCTTTTTCTTAAATTTTTACATAGGTACATACTTTAGGTAGTTAAAAGATCTTAGTTGGTGATTACGAAGTGCAAGAAGTTTTGCAATTTAGTTACTGTCTACTGTTTAGCCCCATAATGTGCGTGTGCCCGTTTGTAATTTGTTTTCGTACGACATAGTAACTCTGCTGATTTGTCCTACTTCCTACTCCTACTAATATTATAAACGCGAAAGTTTGTAGGGATGTGTGTTTGGAACTCTTTCACGCAAAAACTACTGAACGGATTTTCATGAGACTTTGCAGTAATATAGTTTAGACATCGGAATAACATGATAAGTTAAAATTCATAAAGATTTTTAAAATTTTAATACCGACATAAACGCGGGCGGAACCTCGGGCAAAAGCTAATATTATATATGTTGTGTATTTTATATATATTAGGTATATATGTATTATACATATATCTTCTTTATTTTACTTCATTGTTTATTTATTTACCTAATCATTCCATAGGTGTAGTAATAGCCGACTATGGAAGCAAAATACGCAGTTCAAAGGAACGAAATCATTTCACAACCCCTGAACCGACTCGTCTGGCCGGCTTGGTATAGTAGGTCAGCAGTGGTCTATTAAAGAGGTTGTAGATGATGACAGTATTAAGAGCTTATAATAAATTCATTTTTACTGAATTGAACTATTCCAAGAAAAATAATGTTAAACTCGGCTTTATCGATGGATCTCTACATGTGTAAGATACTTTATAAGGTGGACGTATTCAATGTAATAATACAGTATCAGCTCATTGTACACGTTCAAGTTGGATGTGATGAGAGAAATATTATTAGCTATCGAAACCAGCGCTGAGGTGCTACTGGAATTACAAAATTTTGCATTTGGCACTATAATGCACTCGAATTCACGTAGTTGGCAGGTTTTTGTTTGTATTCCACCAAAATATTTCAAATTTACATCTAAAATCTGAGCACTTGAGTCTTGATTGAATGGAGAGTTCCAGAAGAGAAGAGATTGAATTGACTGAAGAGACGGAGTACGCGTAGCGTTTTAACGGTCACAGAGCCGCTTTCACTGCGCTGAGTGTTGTGGGCTGAAACTTGACATGGGCTAACATGTGACGAGTGCTGCATACGGCAACAAAACATACTACATTATCATCTACCAAAGACACGCCAAACTATGGAGTAACTGTCTCGAGAGTGGAGTGGACTGCGACTAATCTACTAATCCTGCATCGCCATATAGAAATTCTCGCGCCGATTAGAATATGTACAAATTTGTACAGTGTATTATGTAGGTACCGAACTACCTGTACAATTTTGTACAGGTAGTTCGGCAAAACCGCCGTGGTCGTCCGCCTGGTCGGAGATTTGGTAGGTAGTAGAGCCACGCTGATTTCAGCACGAATGGGCCGGCTCGACCGGGGCGGTACTACCCTCGCACAGAAAATCTACGTAAAATGACAGCGATCGTGCTGTCGTGTTTCGTTGGTGAGTGCGAGACCGGAGGCCCAAATAGTCTAGTCAACAAGTTCCATACTTGTTGACTAGACTAAAAGATGCAGCAGCATCACTAGGCCGCCATGGTGTGGGTCGCCATACTGCATTGTCTGCATTCGCAGTGAGTATGGTGACCACCACTCTTGGATTCTGCTTATGCTTTCCATCAGGCAGAGTAGAGTCATTATGGCGGGCCATACATAAAAAAAAAAAAAAAAAAAAAAAAAAAAAAAAGATTGCTTCCTATGTGTTCAAGAGACATGGCACCCGTTCCTCCACAAACACTTTAGATGATGCACAAATTGTTGTTCTAAGTCTGGGTGCTTTTTTGTATCCGTTTTATGTATGCATATAAAGCCCCCCGCGACATAAGAATATCCCTAGTGCATGGGTAGTCCTTATTAAAAACAAAAGTAAAAACTAAAACCCAACTACGACAAAAAACGACGCTGAGAAAGTATGAAACAAGTTTCAAAAGACGTAGTCACGCGTTGTTAATGTGTTATGGACTATGGTACATTAAAATACATGGACTACCAGCTTTTGAAACTTAGTAATTTACCGTAGTCTATAACACTTTAACAACGCGTGATTACGGCTTTTGAAACTTGTTTCATAATTTTTCAGCGTCGTTTTTTGTCGTAGTTGGGTTTTAGTTTTTACTTTTTTTTATTTAAAATGTTTTGGTGCCTCTATAATATTAATTTCTTTGCAAACTATATTTTAAAAATGTACCATAGAAATATCACAATTATTATTATCGAATAAATACGGACAAAGGAAAAAAATTGTCCAGTTCTAATAAGTAGTTAAGGTGCTATGAGGGATCAGATGAACATACATACATACATACTTACGTACATACATAGCCTGTCAAAATCATAACCCTCCTTTGGCTTTGCCGTAGTCGGGTAAAAATAAAAAAAAGACGTGTGGCACTCGGGGACTGCCGCGGTAAAGCTATTGCATAGCATTTTTTATCAACTTATGCAATTATAATTATTCATTTATTTTTTATTTATGCAGTATGTATAGTAATGTGAATCAAAAATACTAAACTATTAAATTAGTACCAACATCGTCACTAGATGGGGTTGATCACTTTTTAGGGTTCCGTGCCAAAGGCAAAAAACGGAACCATTATAGATTCGTCATGTCTGTATGTCTGTCTGTCCGTCCGTATGTCACAGCCACTTTTTTCCGAAACTATTAGAACTATAATGTTGAAACTTGGTGAGTAGATGTATTCTGTAAACCGCATTAAGATTTTCACACAAAAATAGAAAAAAAACAATAAATTTTGGGGGTACATACATAGAACTGAAACTCAAAAATTTTTTTTTCATCAAACCTATACGTGTGGGTATCTATGGATAGGTCTTCAAAAATGATATTGAGGTTTCTAATATCATTTTTTTCTAAACTGAATAGATTGCGCGAGAGACACTTCCAAAGTGGTAAAATGGGTGTCCCCCCCCCCCCCCCTGTAACTTCTAAAATAAGAGAATGATAAAACTAAAAAAAATATATGATGTACATTACCATGTAAACTTCCACCGAAAATTGGTTTGAACGAAATCTAGTAAGTAGTTTTTTTTTAATACCTCATAAATCGTAAACTGCAATTTAATTTAAATATTTGATTCAATCAACACAAATATAAAAATAAAATAAAAATTATATTATGTTATGCGATATGGTTTCGTTACACAGCATACTATAAAAGTTTTAAACTATTCCTAATAAATGTCTTCGTCATCGAACGGGTTGTTTTATTCACAGTTTATTTTTCTTTGGACATGTATACTTACGGGGGCGCACATGCGGTGAGTGTGGCATTATAAAGATATGATAGATACCTATACGCCTATATACTTTCTCACAAACAGCTGCTTAAGCCGGACTTACACGTTCAAGTATACTTGCGCAAACCCAGACTGTTTTGTCTGTCTGTCTCAGAGACAGACAGATTTCGGAGCAGCTCGTCTAGATTCATGCGAGCTTCGGGTGTCAGGTTTTATTTTCGTTACGTTACAGAATTTCTTGATTCGGTCGCCGCGCTCAAAGGCCTCAAAGCCCGCGATAAAAGCTATGCAATAGCTTAATAATTAAAAGAAGTAACACATGATAACATTAATAGAGATTAAAACGCAACTAAACGAACTTGTACTCTACCATTTGTCCTACCTATTACTTACTTCCCTTAGATCCCAAATCAGTATTCAAAACCTTCGAAACTAAACTGTTCAAGCATCACTCATAATAACGACAAACCATACAACTTGTTCAAACTTCGGCTCTCGGATATATTGGGAATATAAATATCCTGCTTCAGCCCTTTCGTGGCACTTAAGATATCCGCCTTAGACCCTTACGGCTGAGAACATGTAGTTTGGGTCACATTCACCCAAGGGAGTTCTTGCACAGTTTGAAACTTTATTGATGGGCCGTCATAGCCTTTTAAAGTACATGTTAACCTTTTTGTAAAAGTTTTAAAAGTAGCAGATCGATTAATTCTAACATTTGCAATACTGCACTTAAGTAGTGATGTTGAAATTACTGTTGCACGTGTTTTTAATATAATATGTAACATTAGAAAGGGACCATGTAGATACTCTCGAAATTGTTCGAATTTTTCAAAATGTTTGTACTTACATACATAAAAGAAACTATGAAGATAGAAGAATCTCTTTCATAATTGAAGTTCTTTTGGAATATTGGTTAGTATAAAACTCTTATTTGGTTAATTTTATTCGAATGATATATATATATATATAGTACCTAATAATATTTATTATTTCAATACTGTGTTAGGTTGTCGCAATAACCCATTTAATTTGACGTTGTAGGTAATAGTGACACTAGCAGCCTAATTGTGTTACAATGTGATATTAACATAAATTTTACCTGTAATTAAGTTAATAAAGCATGTTAAATTCTGGAATATAACGGCACAGAGAGTGCTTAATCTATTATATAAAAGCGAAATACCACTCACTTATTAATCACGAAATCTCAGGAACTATAACACCTACAAACTTGGAATTTGGCAGGTAGGTTCCTTATAGGGTGTAGACATCCGCTAAGAACGGATTTTACGAAACTCTACCACTAAGGGGTTAAAACAGGGGTTGGAAGTTTGTATGAAAGTCATATGTTTTTGAAGTAAGAGACTTGAAATTTAAAATATATGCTCTATAGATGGTGTGGAGGTGTACTAGTAATGTATCTTCAGAAATCAACCGCCTTGTAGGGTTAAAACGGGGGATCGTAGTTTTTGCGACCCATGTCGTGCGGCGTTCCGCAGGGGTCAGTCCTTGGACCACTCCTGTGGAACGTCGGATACGACTGGGTCCTACGAGGTCGTCCCCCCCCGGGCTGGGCGTAATATGTTACGCCGATGACACTCTTGTCACAGCCCGGGGGGCGAACTTCCAAGAGGCGGCGCGCCTGGCCACCTGGGGTGTTTATTTATTTATTTATTTAATACATCATACACTTTAGGTGCATTGGCGGACTTAATGCCTAAGGCATTCTCTACCAGTCAACCATCGGGTGATGCAGAGAATTCAAAAAGTAGGTGCAATTTGTAAAAAGAAATGTATCAAAATAAACAGATCTGGCAATAAATCAAATACAAATAATATATAAAAGCTAATCGTACATACAAGAACTAATACATACTATACATACATCTAAATACATATAAACTTATATAGATACATAAATACGCGAATACTACGAATAATAGATGACAATTATGTAGATGTTGATTCTGCAAGTTGTTTTATAAGATGCTGCTTTACTTTTATCTTAAAAGAAAAACTGTTGGTGGCCATCCTGATTTCGAGAGGGAGCTTATTCCAAAGTAGAATGGACTGAACAACAAAAGATGAGCCAACAAACTCAGACGTATGGGAGGGACAACGAAGAAGGAGGTTATTAGTGGACCGAAGGTTTCTGTTGTGGTTGCTGCAAAGAAGTTGGAAGTAGGAAGTTAAATAGTGTGGTGAAGATGGGTTATTTAAAATTGAGTACAAGAAAGTGAGAGCTCGTTGATCGCGTCGTAAGCGAATAGGTAGCCAGTTGAGTTGCAAAAGGAAAAGAGAAACGTGATCATATTTACGGAGATTAAAAACGAATCGAATGCAGTTATTAAGAAGACGGTCTAGTTTATCGAGAAGATCTGCATTCAGGTCATAACAGCACACGTCACCATAGTCGATTATGGGAAAGATGAGGGTTTGCACAAGCATAGTCTTAGTTTTTGGAGGCAAAAAATTTCTCAAGCGATAGAGCGCCCGTGTTTCTCTGGTGGTCGGGCGCATCGAGGCGCTGGGCTTACGGGTGGCCCTGGACAAGACGGAGGCCCTATTGTTCCATGGGCCCCCTCGTGGTCCACCCGCCGGCGCCTCCATAGAGGTCAACTCGGTCCTCGTACCGGTTCGGGCCCAGATGAGGTATCTGGGCCTGATCCTCGACGGTAGGTGGCTCTTCGACGAGCACTTCCGACAGCTTGGACCCAAGCTGGTCGACGCTGCCTCCGCCCTTGGGCGACTTTTGCCCAATCTGGGTGGAGCCAGCGTCGCAACGCGACACCTCTACACGGGGGTGGTCCGGTCTATGGCGCTGTATGGCGCACCGGTGTGGGTAGCGGCTCTGACCGCTCTAAATAAGGCGCGCCTCTGGCGGCCTCAGAGGGTATAGGCGGTCAGAGCCATACGTGGATACCGCACGGTGTCGACCGAGGCGGCGTGCGCCCTGGCCGGGACACCCCCGTGTGGGATTTCGAGGCGGAAGTGCTCGCCGAGTATGGCTATCGCCCTCCGCCCGAAGAGGTACGCGAGTGGCGTGAAGCCGCCCGTTGAGCCACCATGGCTAGATGGTCGTTCCGGCTGGAGACTCCACGTGCTGGCTTTGCCGCCGTGGTGGCTCTCCAGCCGGTCATCCTCGAGTGGGCAGGGCGGCAGCAGGGGACCCTTTCCTTCCGACTGACGCAGGTCCTTTCCGGGCACGGTTGCTTCGGAAAGTACCTGCACTCGGTCGCCAGGAGGGAATTGAGTCCCGCCTGCCACCACTGCGCTTGCAGTGAGGACTCGGCCCAGCACACGCTGGCGGTTTGCCCCGCTTGGGCGCCGCAGCGCCGGGCCCTCACTGCAGTCATCGGAGGAGATCTCTCGCTACCGGCCGTCATACGCTACATGGCCGGTAGCGATAGCAGTTTTACCGCAACCTTCTGCGAAGAAGTCATCTCGCAGAAGGAGGTGGCGGAGAAGGCCCGGTAGGATGACATCCACTCGGACCCAATCCGCCGCCGGCGAACCGGGCGGCGGAGGCGCGCCTATCAGCGCCTCATGCCGCCCTGAGTGTGGCCGCGGATGGTCGGGACGGGCTTTCCCTTCCATCCGCTCTAGTGGCCACCCGCGAGGAGGCGACGTTACGTGTGTGCCGTACGTTGCCTAAAATGAGAGGTTAACAGCTGACGGTGTCCGCTTTTGTGCGGGCAAGCGCTGGGAGGGGTCCGGACGTGTTAACAACTGCAGTTTCCGGATTCCTCCCTTCACAGGCGCAGAGTGGCACACCGTGTGGTTTTAGTCGGTTCGAGTCCGACACACCGCCCCGCCGCAAGCCCCGGTGGGGTGACGGTCCGAGGGGATTTCCACACGTTAAAAAAAAAAAAAGGGGGATCGTAGTTTGGACGCAAACGAGGTTGCGTAGGTCAGCTAGTTTCATATAAATTTGTTTGAAGGATATTAATATAGATTTCAAAATAAATGGCAATGCACTTATAGTACCTACTTGAGGAATCTATCTAGGCCCATGGACATTTTTTTTTCGTCCTAATCAAATTAACGTTTCTGAGCCTTTTTTTATAACAGTCAACAAAAATTTTAATTTTCGCAATAATTAAAAATTGCGCCATTTATGTTCTCAAATATAACGAAGAACGGACATTTTTTGTACCTATTTATTAATGTTAATTATAAAATAAACTCATTAATCTTTAACGTACCTGTGGTAATGCTTTATTGAACAAATATCTACAGAATATTACAACCATAAGCGTGTAATAGATATTTGCCTAATCCTCTACGGACACCACGGTAATGTTATGTAATTATACATACATAGAACATTAGGATATTCACTACTCGTTATCTATACAAATTAACAAAATTGTAATGCATGTTTCTAATTTTAAATTAACGGCATTTTAATAAATGCATGTGAAAGTAAAAAGAAACTTCAAAAGATTTTTTTTTTAATTTCGGCTAATCTCTAGAATGGCCGGATCGTTTTTCACAGAACTGTCAGTGGCAGATAGCTATTGATATAAGGAATAATTTTAGCTACTTTTATTTTAGACAAGCTGCGCCCCGCGATGTTGTTTGCGGTTATTAATGTAAAGCAACCGTGGGTAATACTGCGGGAAACAGTTAGTTAGTAATATTATAAATGAAAACGACAGTTTATTTAATAATAACGCTAAGGTATCGTGTGGCTTCCAGTACGCGTTAGGTATAAATTTAATAACTGGTATCACTATATTATAACGTTGCATATATGAAAAGTGTCGTGTTGTTTACAGTCTCAGTAGCTACGAAAAAGATACTGTGTAGTAATGTAATGAGATATAAAAAGAAACAACACAATCACACGTCAAGTTTTGTTTGCGCCATTGCCTAATGTAGTGGGGAATATCTCTCCTTCTCGCTTGCTATTTATGCCCAGGACCAGACAAGCGTTTAATTCAATAACTTTCCTGCAGCTATGAAAAATTTGAGCGTGGAGGAGGTATGTAAAGTTTTAAATTAATAAATTAACGGCACACTTTGTTGACCTGGATGATATCGCCCAGGCGAAATGAGGACACCCAAAAGTTTATTCACCTGGGTGAACAAAGTGGTATGAACCTAGAAAAAACCTTCGTGCTGAGGAGCAGTGGACTGTTAAAGGCTATTGACGTGATGTGATGTGTAAGGTGGGTAGTAAAATGTGTCAGGTTGTAGGTAAACGTAAAGTTAGTTTATATACAAATTCTTGTGTTCTTTTTTTATTCTGTATAAACAATGTTGTGTACATCTATAAATGATTATAAGATTTTGTTTTAAGCTCCAAATGTAAACCGATTTTGTGATTGTTGATGTTCCTTAAACATCTATATCTATACTAATATTATAAATCTATACTAATTATAAACGCGAAAGTTTGTAAGTATGGATGGATGGATGGATGGATGTTTGTTACTCTTTCACGCAAAAACTACTGAACGGATTTCGATGAAACTTTACAGTAATATATCTTATACATCAGAATAACACATAGGCTACTATTTGTCGCGATAACCGACATATACGCGGGCGGAGCCGCAGGCAACTACTAGTAATAAATAAATAAGTTGACATTAGAATTAAAACTAAACTACTGAACATGGCACCAACTAGTTTCTATTATTATCTGCGGTGGTTGTAAAGGTATAACAACAACCACGGATAACACTGCAGGGCGAAGCTAGTCTAAAATAAAAGTATCCTCAGTTACTCTTTAGAACATCAGCTATCTACCGGTGACAGCCTCGTCAAAATGGATTCAGTCGTTACAGAGATTAACCAGAAAAAAATCAAAAATGTTTTTTTTATATATAGGTAAGTACTGTATATACTTTCATATGCATTTAGTGAAATGCTGTTAATTTGACATTAGAAACAGATACTTCAATTTTATTTATTTGTATAGATACATCACACATAATAACAGATACATCTAACGGACATTTATTAACCAAAATATTTTATGGTTTTAATAATAAAATATTTGATAAAATAAAATTAAAAAAAACTTTTTCTCAGAAATACCAAAAATATAAATAAATAAATCTTACCAAAACAAAACGAAGATCATCCCCAAAGAATAAGTCAGAATTGTAGCAGTTTGTAGCTTTCAAATGTGGTGTTTCCACTAAAAACTATCCCGACAGCCGGTCTAGGCGCTCTGCTCTATTGGGCACTTGTAAGTAGAATTAGGTTTTTTATTGCTATAGTACAAAAAACCATTTACCTTGCTTTGACTTTTGTACTAATAATATTATTGCTGATGTTTCTATTCTATCACTTATAAACAGTGTTCTAAAATAGTAAAAGTAACAAGTATAAGGCAAAAAATCATTAAATTAAAGTGCCATATCTATATCCAGGCGTTTCGTGAATCGCAGCGATTGGGGTCCGGTCGGAAAATCACTACTTACGTTGATTGAACAAGTTTTCCCAATAAGAAACGTAGCTAGTGCACCAACGCGTAAAATTAGCCGACTTCTGTGATTGGTTGATTCCGTACCTTCTACGTTTTCAAGATATAAGTTGTAATTATAATTATTCATGGTAAAAGTTAAGTATGAATATTACTTTATATAATACATTGATTTTTCTGTTGACTACCTTCTTATTTATTGAAGTACTCGAGTAAGCTTTCAGTTACTTCACCAAGCTTGACAGTTGTGGAGTATTTATGACAACCTATCTGTTCAGTAAGGCTGGTCCAGTCTAATTACAAGCTTTTTATTAACTTGCAATGTATGTATGTATTTGCTTGTATGTTCGGGTGGAATCTTGCAACTCAATTTTGAAGCAGATATGTTCAACCGATTTGGCTGAAATTTTGCAAGCATATGTATACAACGTGACAATACAATATTATAATGACATGGAGCTGATCTGATGTTGGAGCTGGAAGGTGACCATAGGAACTCTGTAAAGTAAAGTCTGTAAAGACTGCACGTTTGTCCTAGTGGTTTAACGGTCACCACGCCGTTTCCTACTTCGCCAAGTGTCGTGGGTTCAAATCCCACGTAGGACAACACTTTGTGTGATTCACAAATTGTTGTTCTGAGTCTGGGTGTTCTTTGTGTCCGTTTCATGTATGTTTGTAAAGTCCCCCGCGACACAGGATTTATTCCTAGTGCGGGAGTTGTCAAAAGTAACGTCGCAACATCATCGAGTTTGGACTCGTTTGATTCGTCCCTAGGCATTCCAGTAAAAGCTTGTTTTTAAAAAGCTTTTTAATTAAATTTATTTTTCTATAATAATGTCTATGAAATATTTTCTTCGTCGTAAACAACCTTTATATTGATGCAGTCTACGATACAAAATCAAATATTATATTATAACTAGCTGACTCGGCGAACTTCGTACCGCCATATTTATATACAATAATTAGCAATAAATTAAAATTGCGACTATAATTTGAGATTTAAACTATCCTATCTCTCAATTTGGATCGAACTGCACATGGTGTGCAAATTTTATTATAATCGGTTAAGTGGTTTAGGAGTCCATTGAGGACAAACATTGTGACACGAGATTTATATATATTAAGATATGTTATGTTGGTTTATCAGACAAACTTTTAAAGGTTTAACTAGATTATCAAAATAAAATCAGTATGAAAGGACATAGGGTAATTCCAAAATACTAATTAAGAAAAACAATAAAAGACAAGCATGCGAAGTCGACTACATAAATTAGTGTCTTTACCGATTTCACTCGCTCGCTTGCTCACTCACGGCTCGCTAGGTATACCTATTGGATATATACCTAAAGCAATAATATAATTGAAAACAGAATCTAACTGTACGTCTATGTAACCCGTCATAATCACTAATTCACGCTTCACGAGGTATAATTATGGTGACAGCTAGTAATCTCCACTAATGCTCAGTAAATACGCCTGTCCGTCTGTAATGAGTTAGACAGCCTCATTCGCGGTTTGACATTTAGATGATGATTAATATTGTTTAATGTATATGACTATTATTTATCAAATATCTTTAAAAAAACGGTATAGACCGTGGGAGAGCCACGCTTCGGCATGAATGGGCTGGCTCGACCAGACTGATACCACGGCCTCACAGAAAACCGGTGTGAAATTGCGCAGTGTTGTACCGAGTAAGGATACCGGAGGACCATACCCCAACCCCTCCCCCATCCACCTCTCCATCCCCCTCCCCATTCCCACAAAGGCCAGTAACACACTTGTGACGCCTCAGGTGTTGCGGGTGTCTATGGGCGGCGGTAATCGCTTACCATCAGGTGATACATCTGCTCGTTTGCCCCCATTTCATAAAAAAGATCAATTCTTTAAGCAATTGTATAACTATATGTTTGTGATACCTACTGATGAGTAAATATCTCTTAGATATAAATTATGACATAGGTAATATCTACAAAAAGCAACAAATCCTTCAAGGTATAAAAATTCGTTACAATAAGAATGATATGAACCGAATAATATATATATATATATACTAGTTGTTGCTCGCGGCTCCGCCCGCGTATATGTGGTTTATCGCGGCAAATAGTAACCTTTGTGTTATTCTGATGTATAAGCTAGATTACTGTAAAGTTTCATCCAAATCCGTTCAGTAGTTTTTGCGTGAAAGAATAACAAATATCCATCCATCCATACTTACAAACTTTCAAAAATATTAGTATAGATGAGTAGATGCAATTTGAATTTCGGAAACGGCTCCAACGATTTTCATGAAATTTTGTATGCGGGGGGTTTCGGGGACGATAAATCGATCTAACTAGCATCATTTTTAGAAAATTCACAAAAATAAAACCAGGTACTGTTCATTATATAACAATGATCCACAGTCACCAATGAGAAGGTCAAATTTAAAACCTGTCAGAACCATTACTTGCCGCTTTTTCACCGTCGCCTGAGCCCCTGGGACATTCGATCACAGTCAGCATTCAAACACATGACGTCAGCCTCCTACGTCGTTGGCTAAATTAAATCTCATTGTAGATTTAACGAAGTAAGTGACTCGGAAAATATTCGATTGAGTATTTATGCTGTCGTGTACAGATAGTGATCTTGAAGGATTAAAGCTCTAAAAGTGCAGTATCTTGAATATATGTCAAAATTCCGATCACGCTTTAAGATGGATCATGACTATACTGTTTGGTGAATTATCCTTGGTTGATAGCTGTTAGATTTTTTATATATTGT
Source organism: Diaphora mendica (assembly GCA_949125395.1). Classification (NCBI taxonomy): domain Eukaryota; kingdom Metazoa; phylum Arthropoda; class Insecta; order Lepidoptera; family Erebidae; genus Diaphora; species Diaphora mendica. The sequence goes on from OX421327.1 coordinate 9,383,583, forward strand.
AGGAATAAGAATTCTAGAATCGAACTCACTTGTACTTGTTCCACTATTTTTATTTTATCTTTACACCTGACCGGTTTCACCTTATGGCATTCTCAAAGGTTATGGTTACATAAAATATTTTTACATCTAAAACCTAACAACTATGAGTACATAGAAATATCAGTGTGCCAGTGTAAGAAATTCTCCCAGAAATTCGATATAAGAATTCTTCCTTTCCATGACTCTTCAGTAGATCCTAAGTAAGTCGTTTAGAAAAGAGTTAAAAATGGGAAGCGGTTTTTAAATTTTGTCGTTTTTTTTAACCTGGGAAGAACATCTTTTAAAGTGATTTCATGATAAAAACAGGTCGGTCGCTAAAAACTAAGTTTACTTAAATTTTTTAATAGCACATTAATTTATCCCAATCTCCACAACACCCAAAGGTTGGCCGGATGTATGATAATAAATACGCGTTACTTAATACATTTTCAGGACGTAGGTATATCTTTGTGGAAAAATGCCTAATTTGGATGCAAATCATTACCTTAAACATTTCAATGTAGTAGAGCTACGCTGATTTCAGCACGAACGGATGCTCGATCGGGGCTGTACTACCCTTTCGTAGAAGATCAATGACAGCATTCGTGAGTGCGAGACCGGAGGTGCACCCAATGGTGCAGAAGCATCTCAATAGCTCGCCATAGTGTGAATCACCACACTGCAGAGAATGGTTACATCCACTATTAAATTCTGCTCATGCTTTCTATTAGGCAGAGTAGAGTCACTTTGGGAGGCTCATGCATAAAAAAACAATTTCATCATCATCATCAGCCTATCGCAGTCCACTGCTGGACATAGTTCTCTCCAAATGCGCGCCACTTAGTTCGATCCTTGAAAAACAATTTACATGATGAATATTTACATATGTACTTCATATTCATTTCATGATATTACAAATTTACAATAACTCAAAACTGGAATTACTTCATTAGAAATAAAAAATAAAACACATTTAAAGTACAAGAAAATCAAGAGAAGTCGTACCTACGACTTTTCCGGCCCAGTCTGATCCGGATTCGCGAGGTTACACCTATTTACACTACGCTCTCTCCTCTGCCACTGTTTGCTCAGTACGGCTCTCATTTAGCAAGTTAGACGTCCGGCAAAACCGTGTCTGTCTTATTTGGATAATGTTAAGCAAATACGTAGATTTGCAAGCATTATGGGCCTTACCAGTTTTTAACGGCGTTAAAAATGCATGAAATTGAGAGCCACTCTTATGTTACAGTCTTCTATTATAAAGTCTCTACTTGCGTATATTTGAATGAAAATGAATTGCTTTATATATACTTTAATAGATATAAGTACGATAGATATAGGAAGCTTTGTATACAATATGAGCGATATTTTGTACATAAAAACTTATAAATATATCTATAACTGAATGGTATATCTATAAGAAATATTATATAAGTATCTAACCTATTTTAATTTCCTTATTTGTGTTTTTTACTAGCGGGCCTAAGATAGGATATAGTTGACATCACGCTTAGACGCAAAGAGAAGCAGACTAAGTTGCATGGGTCAGCAGCTTAAATATAATTTCATATTGATTATTTGGAAATAATTCCTTATATATATAACCGTGAAAGAGCTACGCTTCGGCTTGACCGGAGTGATACCACGGTCTCACGGAAAACCAGTGTGAAAAAGAATCCAATCCATCCCCCATCCCAACAACTCGGGAGACTAATCTCACGAGTTGTTTTATTTTGTATTCAAAAATTAAAACCTGTTTGAACACAAATACGAGTATAAATATGGTGACTAGGTATTCCAGAGAGAAAGATGTTTGTATTTAACAACCCATAATTATATTTATTCTGTTATGGTATTGTGTAGCTACTTATAGTTTTTTTTATACAAGTATAGTTAGGTCGCGAGACTGGCGCGACGCCGCCGGGCCCGCGACAATAAAATTTCACGCGGCATAAAGTAAAAACACACCCCAACGCATTACCACTGTTATATCTAACGGCCACATTAACTTGAGCTGCCAAATTGTGAACAAGGTCACAATAATCCGTATGATTTCGAAAAATGGAAAGAGCATGGGAGGTCTTGCATTATGGTGAATAAAACCCATCTTGTTATGTTAGAGCGGAAATCGGCGAAGTTTAGTCGGATGTCGAGATAACAACTATGAAAAGTAGAACTATAATAGTTTACGTCTGGTTTAATGAATATGGCGTTTCGGGTATAGATGTGTAATTATATACGAGTAATATATTAGTTAATAGGTTTGGATACAGTTATTTTTATTTCTTTATATCACAAACAAACAGTAAATCAATGTTTATGAGTATTGTCCAATAAATAATTTCGGTAAATAAAGCATTCTTTAAAATTGTGGTTCAAAGAATTTTAATTAAATATTGTTTGTGTAATCAAACATTATGTTTTAACACGCTTTTATCATCGGTTAAATAGGTTAAAAACAAACACACAGATGAAGCTATCATCTGTATGTATGTTTTTAACCGATTTATGGGAGCGAGTTTTTTAAACTAGATATATATGTATATGTATTTTTTATAATGGGAAATACTACTTTACAAACCAATACACAAGTCTTTGATACAAGTGCTTATAATAGACCAGGGTAGAAGCCTATAAAAATTATAAAAAGTGAAAAAAAAATTAGTAGAATGAAACCCATTATAAAAGGAGGGAAATATTATAAAAATGAAAGGAAAAATAATTTACGGGCGATCTGAGGTCGGGAAGGGGATGGAGGGGAGGTTTTAAGGGTAAAAAACGGTTTTTCTCGATTTCCGGCAAAACTAAAAGTCCTATGGAAAAAATTCGAATGGCAAAGTTGTAGGTAATAAAAAGATGTAAACTTTTGTATTTACACTTTTATCACATAACCTCAAAATTTATGTGAAAAATTCAAAAAACCAAGTTTTTGGTTTTTTATTTTTATCTTTTACAATTTTCTTTTTTTTTCACGAAATTTGGTGAAAACTTACCTTTTTATGTCCCAAATACGCTGTAATTTATTTGATTAGAATTTTTTATATTGAATTATATTGAATTAATATCGAAAAAGCATCCTAATTTTCAATCGAAAATTCACCCGTCAAAATATCAGCTTTTTTGAAAAAATTGGTGTTTTCTGTTTGTTGAAATTTCTACTTTCTGATGGTGAAAAAAAAAATACTTATATATTACCATAGTAAATCTTCTCAGAAAATGCAAAAAATCGAAAAAAACTCGAATTCGAAAATTTGTTTAAATTATTATATACAATTTTGAGCTATTTATGAAAATTTACACTTTAATTACTCTAAAAACGTAAGATTACATGTTACATTGATAAAAAAAAAATGCAAATCAAAATATACTACTATAATTAACAAAGAAATAAGTTAATATAATTAATATTTAATAAGACATCTACAAAGCACTAAGAAAGGAATTTTTGAAATTCCACCCCTAAGGGGGTAAATCAGGCAATAAAAGTCTGCGTGAGTGAAGCCGCGTGTAAAAGCTAGTCGTTTATAAAAATACACGTGCCCGCTGAGTTTCTTTAAGATAATTGTGACAAGTTTACTTAAAAAAAACTATTCGAACCTGAATAGGAGGGTAAATACTATCTCTATTTTTATCTGTATCAATCAACTCAAACATAAAAATAGTAATACTTCCTTTAAAAAATAGTATGCTTAACGTAACATAATCTAAAGATTAAAATTGAATAATATTAATGGTAAAAGATTAAAAAATAATAATCTCCTTAATTTTGCACAAACAAATTTAGTTACTCCCATGAAAAAAAAAAATTCAAAAAACAAAAAATATATTAAAAATCTATAAAAAATAGAAATATATATATAAAATATATATCGTAAATATATTTTTAAGAACAAACTTTTGGGCGATTTTCATATATTAATGAATGGTAAGATTAATGTGCTTAAAATATTGTAATGAATAACGTAATCAGAATAAAGTATCTACATTTAATAGTACGATTTATATTTATATGTAATGAGATTTTCTATGACATAAATGTAATAAGCATTAAATAAATCAACTTTTTAATTGAAACAAATTGCAGTAATCACATTTTTAGATGAAATTATTTATAATGATTAAAAATGTTTTTTCGAATTCGAGTTTTTTTCGATTTTATGCATTTTCTGAGAAGATTTACTATGGTAACATTTTTTTTTCACCATCGGAAAGTAGAGATTTCAACGAACAGAAAACATAACAACTTTTTGAAAAAAACTGATATTTTGACGGGTGAATTTTCGATTGAAAATTAGGATGCTTTTTCGATATTAATTCAATATAAGGTGATAAAATAAATATTTCTAATCAAATAAATTACAGCGTATTTGGGACATAAAAAGGTAAGTTTCCACCAAATTTCGTGAAAAAAAAAGAAAATTGTAAAAGATAAAAATAAAAAACCAAAACTTGGTTTTTTGAATTTTTCACATAAATTTTGAGGTTATGTGATAAAAGTGTAAATACAAAAGTTTACATCTTTTTATTACCTACAACTTTGCCATTTGACTTTTTTCCATAGGACTTTTAGTTTTGCCGGAAATCGAGAAAAACCGTTTTTTACCCTTAAAACCTCCCCCCCATCCCCTTCCCGACCTCAGATCGCCCGTAAATTATTTTTCCTTTCATTTTTATAATATTCCCCTTCTTTTCTAATGGGTTTCATTCTACTATTATTTTTTTGGTTTTAAAACTTATCGACACTGGTCTATAAATACTAACAGTACAGTTGATATAAGTCATATATTATTATATATCAGATAAGTAAACCACTGCCAACAGTTTAGTTTCAGGTAGTACTTATGAATTTAAATATTACTGAATTTAAATGAATATTTACGCACTTCATTTTTGATTAAGGATTATTTTATAAAGAGGTATCAATCTGAAAATGTTATAACTTAAGATGATTCTTAAACAGAAATTCTAATTTGCAGCTTACCTATATTTATCCTGCTCAAAGCATACTATAAAATTTTGAGGTTTTGTACATACATGAATGTTCAAAGTTCTTACGAATCTCTCTATCTATCGAAAATCTCAAAAAAAAGTATTGGAAAATAATTCATTCTGCTTCAATGCTTAAATTCAGTCAGTAATAAGTTAATCGTTACTTGCCTACAGGGCGATTGAAAATTTCAGTAAATATATTGAAATCAATAGTCTTGATACTTTGGCATATCCTTACACTGAATTTTTGCTAAATTAATATTTACATAAATGTTATGTATTGCAAATGTTTTTACGTTACTTACTAGGGAGCAAAAGAAATCTTTGTATGGGTATCAATACGTTAGCATTTCAAGTTTTCTAATTTTCATCACATAACCACATAACCTAACTACACAATTTTTGATAGGTTCATAGTACTTTCCCATGATGGCTAAGATTGGAGGAATTTATAACATAACTAATTTATAACATATTTTAAAAAATCAACTGTTCAAGATCCAAACCTTTAAAATTAATGTCTTCTTAAAATTGACTGCCAAAGTGTCAAGAATTTGACGTAGCTGAGTTAATCATGTACAATTTTAACGTTTGCTCTCGTTAAGACGAAGTGGTGCCAAATATTGATGTTGGAGCTGTATATTGATTAACTCTCTTGCTTTTCGTTCTACCTATCATTATGTAAAGACAAATAGAAAAAAGTAAGTCAGAGGAAGCGCAGTATATAATAAATCAGAGTTAGGAATGAATATAAACATTAACAATATATGTAATTATGTGTAAATTAATTGAAAATTTTCAGTGTAAAGTTTAAAAACATTCTAACCGAATTCACGTTTACTTTTAAAATAACAATAATAAGGTTGACTAGAAGGGATCGCCGTGAGCGATAAGACCGCCTATTGTAATACCTAATGTTGATCTCCGTCTAACTATATCTGTACAATATTTTACTGTAATCGTGTGCAATAAAGTTGTGTAAATAAATATATAATAATATTTCGGACATTTGATACTCAACGCCATCTAGTTCCAAACTAAGCAGAGCTTGTACTATGGGTACTAGACAAATGATGTAAATATATATTATATACTTGTATTTTTTTAGACTTCCCTCCGCGGGTCTGTACGGTTCACGTGTGACGTCGCGTTTTAATAATTTAAATATTGTTTTTGTGTATCCTTGCGACTGTTACCCGGTTTGTGGGCGGTATAAGGTTGTATATAGTGTTTTTGACAAATAATCTGTAAGTTTTACGCCTTATAAATACAAATATTGTGTTAGTTTCTTTTACTACGGCTATCGGTAAGTCAATTTATTTTATTCATAAAGGTAGGTAGGAGTAATATTTTGTTTGTATTAATTTTCTTTTCGTGTTTTTTGATTTTGAAGTTGTTTTTATTGATATTTCTTTTGTCTGGTGTGTCTTTGTTTGGCCATGTCGGTTGTTGGCGAGTTGCCGGATCCCGGTGGTACAAATGAATTTCGAACACCAACCGGAAATAAATTGTTTGGTAGAATGTCGCCATCAAATTTATCGTCAAATGAAAGTAGAACTGAACGAATTAGGGCTTCGGACTTGGGCGAGAGTGTTTCGTCTCTTAGTGGTCGTGATAACTGTGGGGAGTATGATTATTTTGAGTTGGTGTCTCAGGCAACCGAATATTTGGCAAAAATTAACGAATTGGTAAACGATCAGGGGTCGCGAATGAATGTGGGGAATAGGACCGCCATTATGGACGTAACCCAGCGAATTACCGGTATCGTCTCATTGTTGGCAATTAAATCTGCTAGCAATGAAACGAAATTAGCGAATCTCGAGCGCCGGGTGGGGGGTGTCGCCGTTCAACAGCCGGGCTTGACGTACGCGGACAAGCTTAGGCTTCGCTTACCACCTGGATCAGCCCCGTGTCCGGTGTCCGCTGAGGCGCGCGTATCTAGGCCGTGTGTTATTGCGTATCCTACTACGGAACGTTCAGCGGACTATGCAACTTCGTCAGCTACAAAAGAAGCTCTCATGAAGGCTATTAAACCTAGCGACGAAGGTTTTCAAATTGTAGGCGTCAAAAAAACCGCAAAGGCAGGCGTCGTGTTGCGGGTCGCAAATGAACGGCAGCTTAAAAAACTAGAAGCAGTAAACGCCATTAAATCTGTAGGCTTACGCTTAGAAAAGCCGAAAGGCCGAAGGCCCCGTATAATTGTAAAAGACGTGCCCGGTTCTATGGAGGATCGTACCTTCCTAACAGCTTTATATCGTCAGAATATCAAGGACGAATTAAAATTAAGCGAAAGCGATTTTTTAAAAACGACCAAAATTGTCAGGCATCGTAAACTGGAAAACGGACGTCAATGGATAGGCTTAGAATTAGAGACAGAGGTTAGGAAACACTTGGCTAGCACAAAAGATAAATTATATATAGACTGGGCCACATGTAGGTTTATAGACGACTTAGAAGTAGTTCGTTGCTTAAACTGTCAACAATTCGGTCATGTTCAAAAATTTTGCACTATTAAAACTCCTACGTGTGCTAATTGCGCGGCCAGCCACGATACAAGGGCTTGCCCGGATAAGGACACACCAGATTTTAAACCGAAATGCGCACAATGCAGCCGGTACAAAAAACCATGTGACCATCGATGTGGATCACAAGACTGCTCCACATATAAACTTAAATTAGAGCAGCTAATCCTAAATACTAATTACTGAATAGCTTATACAGTAGTAGCTGTAGTACCTTTTTAATAAAATGGATAATATCTCAATAGGCCAGTTAAATCTTCATAATGATAAAATAGCCACGTCAGAGTTAGATCGCTTAGTTTTGGAACAAAAGTTAGACATTGTCCTTATACAAGAGCAATATCAAAGCGCTCAATTGCGGAATTATGTAGTACAACTAGATGGCCGGTCGCGGGCTGGGATATATGTTGCAAGTTCTAATTTTACGGTAACATCTTTGCGTAACCTTATGACGTCACACTGCGCCGTTGCTGAGATCTCATCCTCTACCTGTAGGGTTTACATAGTGAGCTGTTATTTTCAATTTTCACATCCTATTGATCCTCATCTACATCATTTACGTTTCGTTTTGCGGTCCCTCATAGGACACAAAATTATCATTGGCGCTGATGTCAATGCTTCTTCTACTTTATGGTATGGCAAATTGCGTGCAGCTGACATGGCTCGTCGCTGTGCGGTTGAAGATTTTATTGCGGAAATGAATCTTACTATCCACAATACCCCTGATGCACCACCAACTTTTTGCAGCCCAATGGGTGAGTCTTCTATTGACGTGACGCTTACGCGCGGCGACGTCTCGATATCTGGATGGCGTGTCCTACCGGACGCATCCTGTAGTGATCACCGCTTAATCGTGTACGAATTCATACCAATGGTTGCACAATATCCACAAAGAACTCCTTACAATTTTAGGTATAAAACTAAAGGGGCAAATTGGGCTTTATTTGGTTCACTCTTTGCAGTACATGCCAAAGACTTCAGTCGCAGTGGTCTATCAGCTGAGGAAAGCGCAAACATATTATCAGATACTTTCACATATTGTGCTGATGTTTGTATCGGCCGTGGATCTATCACTAACACTCGTAGATGTGATTGGTGGAATTATAAATTAGTCGAATTACGTAGAATCTATCGAAAAGCTCGTAAAAAACTAAATGACATTAAAAAGCGTAACGTAACAGGAGATATTTACAATAATGCTCTTATTGCTCTTAGAGTTGCCAGGTCTCATTATAGAGCTGCTGTGGAGAAATCAAAGGGAAATTTAATACGTAAACTTGTTGATAAACTCGATAGAGAGGGTCCCTGGTCACCTTTGTATCATGAATTTAAAGCAAATAGATCAATCGACCTTGCATACGTACAGAACATCAAAATTAATAATAGTTATACTACAGGAGTAGAACAAACCACAGAATATCTTTTAGAATCACTTGTGCCTGACGATCGGCCGGAGGATGACACGGATTATCACCGACAAATTAGGCAGTGGGCTATTGAACCACCATTGTCTCCAATGTCTGACTTACCATCTTCAGACGAATTCCTCAGTATTGTTAGGTCATTGCCACTAAATAAGGCTTCGGGCGACGATAAAATATCAAACAAAATGATAAAAGAAGCTTGTAAACTTTCGGGTGATACGGTTTTAACAGTTTTTAAACGTTGCATTGCGGAAGGAGTATTTCCTAGTGTTTGGCGGTGCGGTAATATTCGAATAATACCAAAAAGCGGCGATAAGCCGCCGGACGATCCTAAATCCTATCGACCCATAACACTGTTACCATCGCTGGGAAAGCTTTTAGAGCGTCTTGTAGTACCACGACTTCTACCGGGTGGAGTTAAATTTCATGATAGACAATTCGGCTTTACGTTGGGAAAATCGACAACTGATGCGGTTATATCTGTAAGGAAAACTGTCACCGAGTCAAGTTTTCAATACGTTTTAGGCATCTTCTTAGATATATCTGGCGCCTTTGACAATGCGTGGTGGCCCATGCTATTGCTAAAATTAAAATTAAGAGGTTGCTTTAAAAATATTTATTCCCTTATCTCCTCGTACTTCTTACAAGGTACTACTAAATTGAGACTTGGGCATCATTCTGTGTCGAAGGCGCTTACGATGGGGTGTCCTCAAGGGTCAGTGCTAGGACCATACTTGTGGAACATAGGCTTCGACGATTTTCTGGCAATGCCTGTGCCGTCCGGATGTACCCTGAATGCGTACGCGGACGACGGTTTGTTATTGATAGAGTCGGATACTAGAACGGGGCTTGAGAGGCTGGCCAGTGAATGTTTGGACTTAATATCTCGGTGGGGTGGGCGTAATCGGTTGACGTTTGCACCAAACAAAACCTTCCAGCTACTTCTGAAAGGTAACCTCAAATCACCGCCTTGTATTAAATTTGAAAATATTACTATTAAAAATAAAACCTCGGTTTGTTATTTAGGATTGGTTTTAGAAAGAAATTTTTCATTTATTGAACATATTAGAACAGTTAATGAAAAGTCTAAAAAGAGTTTCTTTGCACTGACGAGGATATCAACTGCGACATGGGGTCTGTCATATAATACACTAAAGATCATATATGGAGCTACTTATTTGGGTTCTATTTGCTATGGTGCTCCTGTATGGGCAGATAGGGCGACTGTAGGTGCTGTCCGTCGCAAACTGTTACAAGGCCAACGACCTGCATTGATTTTCTTGTGCAAGGCATATAGGACGGTTAGCACTGAGGCTTTACCGGTGTTGGCAGGTGTTCTTCCGGTCGATCTCGAGGTGCAAAGACGTGCAGCCATGTACTATTCCACACTACAAAACATGGAATGCGATTTTTTGGGCATACGAGACCGCGGTAAAATCATAAGATTGTTTCAACAAAAAACCAATGTCTATAACGACCTCTTGGATGAATGGCAGAAACGATGGGACGAATCATCTAAGGGGCGCCACCTTTACCAGTTCTTTCCATCTGTTCGCGAAAGGTTGTCAAGGACATGGCTCGAGGTAGATCACTGTGTCGCTCAATTTCTTACAGGCCACGGTAACTTTAATAGTAAACTATACTCATTTAAATTAGTCGATTCACCATTGTGTCAATGCTCAACACCTGATTCTAGCTGTGAACAGTCGGCTCATCATATCCTCTGGGAATGTAGTCTTTGGTACAATGAACGTAACATGATGCTAAATAGCTTACAAATGACGTCTGGGGTAGTATATTATGGGGATCTTGTGTCAACTGCGGTGAATTTCCGTGCGTTTAAGCGATTCTGCCATACATACTATAGAAATCAAATATAGCTCACTTAGGACCCATAATATTTTTATCCGTGGTGCTTCCCGGTTTGAAAAAGGCGTCTGCCTATTTTGACTCCATTTTGTCTCCCGCTTTGCTAAGGAGGGAAGTGGACTTATTATATTTCCAACTCCTCCAGTTTTCTTCTGATTAATTTCGTTGCGGGTTCCAAGACAGTTAAATTTTTCCTGGGACTTCCCGAGTGTCATAACTCGGTGTTTTCGTGGGTCACCGCTGTTGATCCTGGTGTACAGGAGTTACAGTGGTGGGCGTGTGGGCGGGATTAGTCCCATAAAAAAAAAAAAAAAAAAATACTTGTATTTTTTTCTAAATACATGCATATTGAAAATAAGCTCTATGATTAGAATTAAACATCCTATAATAGAACGGTTGATTTGTAGAGATATTTTATACCTAATAATCTATGTGTGTATGATGTGCCAATCTGTTGTAAAAAAAATTGTAACGCTATGTAACCATATGGTTACTATCTCATACTACCTTTATAAGAGCGTAGTAACATACAATTAACCGACATGTCATGACACAATGAAACGCAGATGTAATTATTCTTATACATAGGAATAAAACGAAATAGTTTCACTGCTACATAGTTAGCAGTCTCTACATGTCTCATGATAAATTTACCTACGGAATGTCCCATCAGTGTAAGATGCCAGTTATAGGCAGATTCGTAGTAGTAACATGGCCATGTGCTTAGGCACGAACGATACATGCTGCTTCAATTAGTAATGATGGGCAAGGTGGAGGGTAAGAGATGCGCTGGATTAAGAAAAAAATCGTGGCTATGAAATATCCGGGAGTGGACCGGTACACACCTTCGTTGAACAACTGTTTCGTCTGGCCAACGACAAGGAGGAGTACAGGAAGCTGACGGCCAACCTTCGAGATTGAAGAGGCACTTGAAGAAGAAGAAGAAGTAGTAACATCTGCAAATTTAACTTACTCTCTTTATTACTTAGTTAAGTGGATTTCTAGAGCGGAGAACGACCAAGTCTTGCACGGACGTTCGTCTGTCTTCATTAGCGTAAAGCAATCACTATATACGCTCCGACACGCACCACCCTTACCAATACCGCCTCCTTGCTATTAGATTTCAGTTCGACCAGTGAACTGACTACTAATTCGCTCCTGAATATACTGTTAAGGCTGAGAAAATGAGGTTAGGATACCTGAAAAAATAGACTTTTCTTACCACAAGATTGTGCTGTTATTGGACTAATAATAATTCAATAGCATTACTGCTTTTCGATTATTACTTTTCGCTATCATAAAATTCAACATCAGAACATCTCTCCCTGGCCAAGTTGACATTCTACAAACTTAAAAAATGCCGGGCAAAGCTCTTGACTAAGCTACTTTGAACATTAAAAAAAGGAAGACGTACTCAATCCGGTTGACTTTTCATTGTTTGTTAACCAATTTAAAAAAAAAAAATTTTATTTCATAGCATCTGCTTTGCTTTGATGTAATAAATACTCCTTTGATATAGGCAGTTCTTCATAGCTGACTATTAGTTTTAATCCTTAAAGTATTAATATAAGCGTATTCATCAACTTCTTAGCTTCTTAGCTTTTGACATCTGTGAACATCTATAAAGCTGTGTTTTTGAAGTTAGCTGATAGCGGAGCGGCGGTAGCGGCGCGGGTAGCGACGCGGCGCGGAAATGCAAACTTTACCCGTTTTCGAAATCAGCGGTCAGATAATTAAAATCCAAGAAGTAGGATCTATACTGACTGCCTCGGTGGCGCAGTGACAGCGTATGCGACTGTTACTGCGGTCTCGGGTTCAATTACAGGGTCGGACCTAGTGTTTGTATGATCTGTAATTTTTTGTTTTGGGGTTTCGAAGTTTTCTATTTATAATGGTGTGCTATGAGAAGTTATATTTCGTAAAATATAGCTTGATACGAATGAAAGATTTCGCCCCGCCGCCCCACTCCCGTTGAATTCGTGTACGCGGCCTAAAAGATTTCGATTCATTAAGATAATTTAATTTTGTTCTGTAAAATAATCTTACGCATCAAAGACGTCTGCTTCGTGAATATATGAAAATAATTTATGAACGGTTACAAATTATGAACAAAAAGTAGGATCTATGCTGACGGCTTAGTGACAGCATATGCGACTACTGCTGCGGTCTCGAGTTCAATGCCCGGGTCGGACTAAATGTTTGTATGATCTGTAATTTTTTGCTTCAGGGTTTGTAAGTTTTCTATTTATAAATTTTATTTTATATGTAAAATGTGTGTATTTACAAATAAAAAGTATGTAAGTAATCTATATTATATACCTACAGTTTTGGCAATTATTCTATTTATTTTATAAGGTAAGGTACAAAAGCAATTCAAAAGAATCTATGACATAATATAAATACGCATATGCATATACATATATCTATTTTTCAACTCTCGTCGCGTAGTAACGCCTGACGGGGCATTAGAGCGTAGAGCGTGAGCGTCACCTGTTTGGTACCTCGCTGCTATCGTGACTTCCTGTGTTAGTATAGTATGTATGCTAATATACTTATATATGTATGCTTTATTTTAAACATTAAAACTGTGGCACTGGTAGACGTATAATTACTATTAAATCCATTTTACAGTAAAGAATTAAATAAATATGTTATGGCCCTAAATATGTTATGTATCTATCTGTATATCTATATATTATATTTCTGTTGTCGAAATAATATTTTTGTAGTCCTAATGAAGTGTTATTTCTTCTGTCTATTTATTAGTACACATGACTTCGCCCTAACATTCTTGACTATCCTCTATTCACTCTAAGGTTAGCTGGAAGATACTCATGTTTGAGTTAAGCTCGCCCTTGTACATGTTATTTCCTTGTAGCTTAATGTTTTTTTCCGTTTGTGTGCAATAAAGTATAAATAATAAGAAATATGTTTATCTGTATTCTTGTTCGTTTTAATTTTTCATGAGTATAACTGTACCAGACGACAAATATTGTTGTGTTTTTGACGTGACAACGTCTTATAATTCGATGGAGACGGCTGCACACATGTAAAAACATGACTCGTGCGGCGTTACCTCGCTCTGAGGCGTTCCATTTAAGGCTTAAGGTGCAAGCACTCTCTTGCACCTCATCATTTCATCAATGTTTCGTAATGACGTTGTCACGTTAAACTATTGTCCGTAAACAGACTTTACTGATAACCATTTTTTTAGTATAATTTTAGATTTTGTTAAGAACATTTGTTGCTGATGAATTTTAACCCATACAAAAGCATGCTATAGCTGATTGGTCGTATAGTGGTATTGTTATAATCAGAGCCTCAACGCATGTCTCGGAGTAACCGACCACAAGATGTATCAAGAATTATGATTTAAAGAAGTATCTGCTTACACTATTAAGACAGTGCTGTCTTATATACTTTTCTTATTTTCCATTACTAGAAAGTTAATATTATAATGTCAGAATTAATAATAATGATATTAAAACGGTTTATGGATCCCAAAAATGTTATTAATCTCAAAACAATTCATCAATTATTGATTAGCAGTTTCATTCGAGAATGTGTCGCTTCAAAGAATATTTCAATTGATAAAGGCGAGCGGAAATATCGCTGACAACAAAGAGAGGATCGGAAGTGCCTGAGGGTTGAATAGTTTGAGTTCTTAGAGGACCGGCGGAGGGAGGACTGGGGGGGGGGGGATACAGGATGGTTTATTTCATGGAAAAATGTAAATAGGTCGAGAAAACTATCTATATGTATTTTATGTACCTATACATGAATTAAATTATAGATTATTTTACATACATACATACACACACTGATTTCTATGTGGTGAACTTTAACTTTGCAATGTGTCACCTACAGGGTTTTAGCCACTCATCCGTTTATTTAAGTTTAACATGCAAAAGTGTTCATATAACCTAGTTACAGAATAAATGATATCATTTCATTTCTACAAGCCTCCTTATATAACAACACTTACAACATATGTATATATATTTATGCATTATTCAATCAAGTATCTAATTTAATATTACTAGACATTCTCTACTTACGTACGTTCCAAAGAAAAAACCATACAAAATTCGTATAAATTTAGCAATATCTCGAAACGTCTCGAGCACGTCTCAGTGGGTGGCAGGCGTGGGGTGTAATTTGAACAAATGAGCTACGGCTACCGAACCAAATTAGATTTTCGCCGGTCGCCAGTGACCGCCGGACCGGACCGACACTGGACCGTTCACCCGCCAACAGATTACGCCACTTGGCGTGCTCCTCCGCTATTTGTATCGACCTTATAAACGATATGTCTTGAGCTTTAGAGAAATAAATTAAAAAATAACTAAAAAGTAAGCTTTATTTTTGATTACCTATAGTGTAGATAGGCTATTAATATTAAATTCAATTATAAGAACAACTATCTAATCTAAAATCAAACTAAAATGATTATTAAAAAAAAAACATTGCGTGAACATGGGTCAATTGTTGTAAATGTTTTATAGACAAATATTCCTAAAATTAAATTATTATATCATAACAATTACAAATTTTAACAAAAAAAACCGACTTCAATCTGGACTCTGGACCAACTGGTTTTTCAGTTGTTTATTAGCTTAGTTTAGGACAAGATAGCGTTGTGTGTCAGATGTCCGAAAAATTGCTATCACAGATTCTTATTAGATTTTCTAACTAAAAATAATCACAAATTTTAACAAAAAAAATACCAACTTCAATCTGTACCAAATTTTAATTGGACCACACGGGAAGCACCAGCTTTCAAATAAAAAAAGAATCATCAAAATCGGTTCACCGAAAGTTATAAGGTAACAAAACATAAAAAAAATACAGTCTAATTGATAATCTCCTCCTATTTTAAAATCGGTTAAAAATACCTTGAAACGATTAGAATGTATGGTTTTAGGTATTAATTAATTAATCAGGATCACATCACTGACTACTAGGGCAACAGAAGCGTCGTTATCAACAGGTCGTTATTGTCTTCGATCGCATTTCCTTTAAAGGAAGACAAGACAATCTTATCAACAATCTTTAACAGTCTACTATTGGATATACCTATGCATCTCCTTAGCAAGAAGAAGCCTACATCCAGCAGTCCCACCTACTATGCCTCACTGGTCACACAGGTTGATATTGGGTATGTTACAAGTCTTCCATCTCTTTGCAATGTTGTTGTAATGCGTAGTTTGCTTTCTTAGACGCCTCTTACGACACTCTTGGGATGAATAGGGGCAAAGTCATTACCGTGGGAGAGCCACGCTTTGGACCGGAGTGATGCCACGGCCTCACAGAAAACCGGTGTGAAATAGTGCTTGCGCTGTGTTTCACCGAGTGAGTGAGGATACCGGAGGCCCATACCCCAATCCCACTAACCCCTACCGCCCCCCTTTCCCCCCACCCCTACCTCCCCTATCCCCAAAACCACTTGTGACGGTTCTGGTGTTGCAGGTGTCCATGGGTGGCGGTAATCGCTTACCATCAGGCGATACGTTTGCTCGTTTGCCCGCCTATTACATAAAAAAAAGGAATACATAATATTTAAGATTGATTCGTACCTTATTTGTTTTTTTTATGTGTGGCCCTGCCAAAATGACTCCACTCTGCCTGATGGAAAGCATAAGCAGAATCTAAGAGTGGTGGTCACCATACTCATAGCGAATGCAGACAATGCAACAATGCAGCATAGTGACCCACACTATATTATCCGGCCGAATTCAACCAGTTGCCTTAAAAACATCTTAACTTATTAAATTATAGTAAAAAATATTGGAAATATACTGATCCTTATAAATAAATCACATCAATATTGGCCGAATGTAAATAAATGCCCTGTTATCCGGTGTTTAAACAGTGTAGGAGAGGGCGTCGCCCTCCCGGCTCCTAATCAAAAAATTGAACTTTCAATAAAGGGAATCATTAATTCTGCTTAGGGAGGGATCCCGTAACATCCTAACGAACTCCACAAGAATCTTGGGATGTTTTTGTCGGATAATTATTTGAAAGAAATACTTAGACGCACCGGGCGGAGTCCACTTGGGAAATTGTTTTCGACGCTTTCTAAACATCCAAGAAAAATGTTTTACATTTTAAGCTTATATCGATTTGGTTAAGTCTGAGATAAGAGTAAAAAAAGCTTGGTAAATATTTGTTTAACGTAATAATTGCACTGTTAAACTGTTTCTTTAACTTTTACTAACCTTGTTTCACCGGTTACAGATAGGTTCCGGATAGTTCATCTAACAGATGGTTTAACACAATTTATATGAAAGACTAGCTGAACCCCGCAGTGTTACTCGTGGTTATTATCGTGCCGCTAGTAACGTCGCGAAGCGAAGCTAGTCTTTAAAAAGCCTAAGTTACCCCTTATATCATCAGCTACGTATCAGTGAAAGTCGCGTCAAAATCGGTCCAGCCGTTCCAGAGATTAGCCAAAACAAACAGACAGACCAAAATTGTAAAAAAAATATTTTGGTAAATGTACCGTGTATATATACATATGCATTTAGTAAAAAGTAGTTATCTTAATATTATAAACAGACACTCCAATTTTATTTATTCTATATAATATTTATAATAGAAATGTCTAATTATCTGCCTGATAGCCTATCTGATCTGTAATCTGATAGCTTATCTGTAATCGGCGAAACTGGGCCGTAATCTTCCAACATTTTCTTATAGAAATGTGCATGAAAGTATAAGTGACAAATCGGTGATAAAATTTACATTTTATCATCTGTCTTAGAACTCTGGTCACCGTTACTATGTTTAAAACACAACTGTAAATATAGTGGATGGTTTAAAATGATTTACATATTGTGTTCAAGAATCCAGAGATTGTTAGAATAATGGAAATATAAACCCAATGTTAATGTTTAAATGTCCATTTTAATCGTAGTAAATTTTCTCACGTCACAGTATAAGTTCAGTTGCAAAAACTACCTATGCACTATATATTCAGACTACACTAAATATTATATATCTACAGTTCAACACTTATGGAGATTTTATTCAAGATTCGTAAGACAGACGCAAACAAGATGATAGTATTTTCCGAGAGCCACAACAACCAAGTCTCACGGATATTGATCCGTTATTTTTCTCAGACGTTATTACCGTAATGCAGCCAATCCCCTGACATCGCTTCGACCGGGAATTAATGATGTCCTTTATTGGAGACACCATTTTTTGATTCCTTTACCGGTACCAAGTATCTTACGAAACTGAAACGACAAATTCTAAGAGCGCCTACTATTTTGTTTCCATTGATGGCTTTTAACAGAACTTAAGCCTAAAAAACGAATTAAACACGCAATGAGTTTCGAATTTATTTAGACATTAATGTTTGGTTTTATAGATTGTTGGTACGTTGTAAATTTGAAGCTATTGCCGGCGGCGGGGTAGGAAGCCAACACAATCTTTGTTTACACGACCTGGGTTCACATTAAAAGCAAACCCCATTCGCTTTAAGGCATTTTACGGATCTGTCAAGGATTACAGTATTATATTGTCAAAAAGGGATGTACAATTTTAGGTTTCTTAAGACATATTGTACATATTATATTGTACTTTTGTACTATACAAATGATTGCCTTACTAAGTTTCTTGTTCAATCTAAAGTAGCATTGCGGCAAACGATATAAAGCAAAAGATGTGACAAATATAATATACATATTTGGATAATATTAAAGCTTGGTTTAGCCTGAAACTGCTTCAATATTAATATATTTAAATCCTTCCAGTCAAGGATAGCTTGGTGAAAATACACTTAAAGTATTTTTATTCATTTTCAGGTATTCCTATTTTGGAAAGCCAGATATTTTGCTATGCAGGTCAAAATACTTATACTATAATATCCCTAAAACAAAAATAAATGAAGTCTTTGAAATACAGACTGATAGTGCTGACCACTAATGGTGCGATATTTTCGTGTGTAAATACACACAACATAAACATAGGTATATGTGATCCAATAGAATTGATCCAAGTGTGACTAGTTTAATGTAAATTTCTTAGATATGTATAGCTTGAAGTATCACACGAAACAGTTATGAAGATGTATTTTCAATAATAAAAAGCAAACAAGAGTTTTACACAATTTTCACCCACACCATAATGTTTCTAATACTATATTTTACGGTGACAGTTTGGGTGACATAGCGGCTCAGCCTATAGAAAGCCGTGGTATTCCGCTCAGAAGTATGTACAACATTGCTACGTATTTCGATTCAAGTATTCTTTTTTCTTAGCAAACTTAACAAAATATACTTGATGATAAACGGTCACAAAAGATGATTATAATACACATCTATTTTAAATAGCTCGCGTGACACGTTATTGCTCACGATGAACTCCGTAACTATCTAACCGATTTTCACGTTTTTAACACGCTTTTATTAGCTTGACCTGTATGTATATGTATGTAACGGAATCTTTTAACTTCATTTTCACCTACTTCTAGGAGTGGATTACCTTGAAAATTTGCACAGGGGTCAAGGGCCGATGACAATACAATAATTTGAAAAAATTATTATAAAATCAATAAAAGTTTAAAAAAACTTAAAAAACACGCTTTTATATTCATTATAAATCATTATAAACAACTAAAAAAATTAAAATAATTTTAATATAAAAAAGCGTGGGGTGCTTTCTAAATATGATTTAATAATGTCGCCCCGAATACAATTTAATGATGAATATTATAGTAGTCATTAGCATGTCAATTTAAATTAATGTAAAATAAATAATAGGGACGAAATACAACTAAAAAGTGATTTTTAAATTCTTTTCTATAAACTCTAAGAATTTATGAATCGTCTTTTTTAAGAAGAAAATGCAGTGCAAAACTTCATAAACGTTTCAACAAATCCAGTTCTCTCACAGACCGAGGGCTTTCTTGTCAAATTACGCGATCCAATTAGAATTGTAAAAAGCAAAGTATAGCAGTTGTCAGCTGTGTCCATTACAATCAATCTCATTATACGTCAGCAATTAGTGTGACTGGCTACAGAATCCAGAACCGGTGAATCAAACTTCAACGTCCAAGTTTAAACCAGATGTTAGAGCGTAAAAGCCATGTCGTTGCGATGTAGCTTAGTTAACAATATAGTTACTTTGATATACTGACTTAGTAACAACCCAAAAGAGTTTAAATTTTATCAACATTTTTGAAGAGTGTATCTCGAAAAAGAAATTTAAATCTTCTGTAAGTTCTGTAACAACGCCATCACGTAAAATCACACGTTATTTACACTCATTGTTAACTTCATCAACGCCTTAGCTCAACTCTGTAGATAAATCAGAATATTTTTAATTTAAAAGTTAGTGGTTATCTTCCTTACTCTGGATGTTTAGTAATTATCATATCTTTTAATTTCCTTCATAAATACAATATATATATACTAGCTGACCCGGCGAACTTCGTACCGCCATATTTACATATCTGTCTCAGCTTCCCACAGGCAGTGTACAGTCGCGGACAAAAACCTATCTCTCAAGTTGGATCGAACTGCACATGGTGTGCAAATTTTATTATAATCGGTTAAGTGGTTTAGGAGTCCATTGAGGACAAACATTGTGACACGAGATTTATATATATATATATATATATATATATATATATATATATATATATAACGATCTGGAAACACATTGAAAGAGATTTTACCTTGGTATCGATATCAAAACACACAAGTATCTCGCAACGATATCGCAATGATCTCTGGGTTTTTTCTGTCATGATAGTGGACTCGCGGCGTGACATTGCTCTCGTGTGATTGGCTGCACACCGCAACGCATTCAGCCGCGCCGAGTTTTCTGCCCGTGGTTTTCTAATCGGAGCACAAAATTCGTCCGCGACTTCGTCTGTAGAATTATTTAAACATTTTTGTTTGGTTGTTTATTTAACTGTAATTTATAAAAGCTGTATTACGTTTTATGAAATGCGTGTTTTAAATTTGTATTCTGTATTGCCTTACTTTAGTGATTTAAGAGGTTAATTTTTGAAGTGAAAACTTTTTAGGCGCGTTTGACACTCTTTGGGTGAATAAAAATCATGTAACTCGCGGCATCGTCACCAAACGCTTTCCGTCAGCTATATTTGTTTACTTCGCATTATATTTAAAGAGCAAAGAGGTTCATGTCAGGTTAGTTTGAATATTTTTTTTTACTCACCTGAAATGATATAATAATAATATTCCACTATGTTTCGTAAGAGTTCCTAACTGCTGAGCTAGGTTGTGGTTTCGCTATCCACCACGAGGTAAATTGTATTTTTAATTTATTTAGAAGTTAGTTTAACGGCAGTTCAGTTACTGTAGTAGTACAGGTTTAGATTAGTTTGGGACCAGACGTCCATGTGTGAAGTTTAAAGGAAGAAGCAAGTTAAGAATGCCTTAACGAACCTTTTTTCTATAACCTCATGAAGACGTGACAGTTTGTAACTGTCTAACTGATACATTTTTAATACATCTGTGCATGTATATGTAGTGTCCATGGTCTAAGAAAACAAGGTCTTACATTCCGAGAGCTGCCCGAGGTGACGTCACTATCCAGCTACAATGTGATAGCAACATGACACGAAATTAACCAATCAGAACCAGCGAATAGCAACATAACACAAAAGATACAAACCAGAACCAGCGACAGCGATGATGACGTAATGTCGTTCGTCGGAATGCCATACCTGGCGTAGTATATTGCTTTACCATGGTAGTGCCATGTGTTTGACTATTTTTATAATTTTTTGTGTAATTTTGCAGTGATTTACATATTTTACAGATATGTGTAATGAAATATATACAATCTAATGTTATTTTACAAAATAAATGAAAAAGTGAGAATCGCTTGAGTAGCTCGCAATATGTTTACATTGTTTTCATGTAAAAACACTTTGTTAGTTAGCAATATTACAACAATAGATCCAGTAGATTCTGATAAACGCCAACCTTTGAAATTATAATTTGCCACTGATGATTATTTCTAAAAAACTGTGAAAGTTAGTAAAAATCCCTTATGAATAATATATTATAAAGTGAGCTAGTACATAGTACGTAGTAATGTCGCTTCAAGGATTATTTATATTACCTATTATATTTTTAAAGTCAATTTTGTTCTTCATTTCTCGCCACTGAAATTCAAATTAATGAATGGCGCGTACACAGAAGCATGGTAGGGTAGAGCTAGTATGTCAGCTTGCCTCTCTACTACACGTCTCATTGTGTAAGTCTATCTTATTGTTATTGCTGATATTCTAAAGTCTGTTTTTAGTAGTTCGCAAACAGAAAAAGAGAACAGTAAAATGGATCCAACATGCTCTCAACATAAGAACAATGAAGTGTTCTTTATATATAGTGATAAAGATGAAGAGAGTCCTCAATCTCCACAACCTCAATCCAATGACATTAGCACACAAACCATGCGCAGCAGTGCAGGTGACTATAATTATAAATATACATTCATAATGATTGATGGAATTTAATTTTGAACGCTACCTACATCAAAGACCGAATTCATCATCATCAACAGACTTCAACAATTGACTGCTGAACATAGACCTCTCTTCAGAAAGAAGGTCTTGGTCTACTATTCTACGCTTTTCTAATGTGTTGATATAGAGTTTGCGTCAAGTATTCTTTCTTCGTGGATGGGTGAACGCTGTTGGCATGATACCATGAGCGTCTCCGGAACTCGGAGGTCACGCAAGCAGTCGGTCCCGTCAGTTATCATATGATAACAGTCGTGAAGCTTAGTTGTAGGCCTTTGGGTGGCTTAAAACATTCAACGGCAAGATTACGCAGCCACAACGTTGTCTTTTTTTTATGTATGGGCCTGCCAAAATGACTCTTCTCTGCCTGATGGAAAGCAAAAGCAGAATCCAAGAGTGATGGTCATCATACTGCGAATGCAGATAATGCAACAATGAAGCATGGTGACCCACACCATGGCGGGCTAGTGATACTTCTGCATCATTGGGCCCCCGGTCTCGCACTCACCAAAGAAACGCGACAGCACGATCGCTGTCGTGTTTCGTTGGTGAGTGCTAGTTTCGTTTCGTGGTAGTACCGCCCCGGTCGAGCTGGCCCGTTCGTGCTGAAATCAGCGTGGCTTTACTACCTTGAGCTTTTGTGGATGAAGTGAATTAGTCAACTCATGCTTTCCATAGGAGCTTTAGTTGAACCAAAAAAATAAGAATTTCAAAGTAAATCATGATTTTCAGACCGCCGCGCTATGTTAACTAAATTACCATTAATGCCAGGCATCATATTACACCACAAGAAACGAAAAAAAAGTAAGTATGTTTACTTACAATTACGAGTAATAAGTTATAGAGTTTGATTTCCCAACGGCATTCTTGTAAAAAGTAATATGTTACGATAAATTGATTGATTACAAAATGATGAAATAAATAAAGAATGCAATGGATGCACAGTTAGTATTGATAACCGAAATCAGTTGCAACAACATATGCTCATACTTAATATTTATACTCTTTATTATATACTACCTATGGATACGTCCATTGGCAGTCGTTTTGTTCATCTAAAGGTTATCTGTTAGAAATTACTTTATTTTCTTTCTAAAAGATTGTAAATGTATACTATTCTATTATACTGCCATACTTACCCCTTGTTGTGCAACGTTCTTCAGTATTTTCAAACACAAACTTTTTGGTTTGGTTCTTACACAAACGAACAAGTTCATACAAAACGAGACTGTCATTGTCCTTCGATGTTTTAATTAAAATCTTCTTTATTGCAGCAAAATTTATGAATTGGAAAAGATACCATAGACTTAACGTAATTTATTCATTTTTGGAAGATTTAGAAAGGGATTTTCCAGCTATATGCACAGTGTCGGTTATTGGCAAATCGGTGGAAGGAAGAAGCATTAAGGTTATTAGTAACTTTATGATTATTGACTTTGTACTATGGATCCTAAAAGACTGTCAAGAAAACTTCCAATACATTAATCATCATCATCATCAACAATAGCTTTTAATAGTCTACTACATATGGGTCTAACATAAATATATACACGGTGAAATAACATGCTCATATATTATAACTAGCTGACCCGGCGAACTTGATACCGCCATATTTACATATATGTCTAAGCTTCCCACATGCAGTGTACAGTCGCGGACAAAATTCCCTTTATCTTTTATGTTTTTTCTTTCTAGCAAAAAAAGAATGAATAAAATCGGACTATGTGTTATTGAACACTAAGTACATATTTTCACTTTAATCCCCTCTCTCCAGGAAACCGTGCTGAATTTCGGGATAAAAAGTATCCAATGTCCTGCCTCTTAGTATGAACTCAAATAATGCCAAGTTTCATTTGAATCCATTCAGTAGTTTCGGCGTGATGCGCGGCGAAGATACAGACAGACAGATAGACAAAAATGAAAAAAAATACTTTGTCTTCAGTATCGATTATAGAGAGCCCTCCAAAAAAATATACAAAATATCTTTAATGTACAGAATTGGACCTGTTACATTTTTTTTTATAAGTATAGATAACTGCGCTCAGCATAGTGTAGGAGGTCTAAATCCCATGTCTAACGCAAGGCATATGTCCAGCAAGTGGCTGTTGATAATGCATTAAGCAAGCATGGATTACTTCGTAATAAAATTCTAACATTGAAAAGCCTTTTTTTACGCGGGGAATGCTTTTTGCACCATACCCTCCGTGGGGGGGGACACGAAGGGCGTGTGTGGGACTCCCGACGAATCGGTCTACCCACTAAACCCTGCGGCGGCCTACCTCGGCAGTCGGGAGGAGCTCCAGGAACGCATCAGCGAAAAGCCTATTAGTTGTGGGACCTTTTCTTATATCTCACTCTTAGATAAAAACTCGATTCATGTGAAATAAGAAACTGAATTAATGATGATGACTTCCCGATACTACTGAAGTCTTATGTTTATCATAGTGTATAATCTAAGTGAACCGACTAGACAACATGAAACAGCTCTTTAGGACTTCAAAATCCTGCGTAAAAACTCAATTTTACTACATGTATGTGTATGTGTCTGAAATAAATTTTACTAAGATATTAATGTATTTAGAAATAGTTTTTTCAGCAGTCTTTTTTAGAGTATTTACCTTATTTCAAATCAAACGCCCGTGTGTGAATTGTGTAAAGATATCTTAATATTAAGATTCATTTTAGTTTTAAGATTTGACAATGACAATACATTGTATTCTTTAGTTTTATATTTCAGATGTTAAAAATATCGAACAGCAACGCTACTAATGAGGCTATATGGGTAGACGCAGCAATACATTCACGTGAATGGATCAGCACTGCCGTGGTCACGTATATTGCCAATTATATTGTAAAGAATTTCAAAACCCTTCCACCATCGATCACCGACAAAGACTGGTAAACTAAGAAACTTTTTGTTTTATCATTTTAACTCTTGAACTCGTTTCATAGCCTTATTATGGTTAAGTCAAGGCATAGGTTGAGGGTAAAGCCGATACTGCTAGCCGCTAGCCATACTACAGGTCATTATTTCAATTTACATTGTATTTCTTTAAATACTCGAATGCTATATTTTTATTTAGACTGCCTCAGTGGCGTTGTGTGTTAGATGTCCGAAATATTTTTTTTTAGTATCACATTTTTACTAGACAATTGGATAACTATTATTTGTGTTTAAGGCATATTGTACCAGTCCTAAATCCAGATGGCTATGAGTACACTCACACACGTGATCGCATGTGGAGAAAGAACAGGGCGAGGCACGGGGGCAAATGTTGCGGAGTCGACCTCAACAGAAATTTTAGGTGAGTTTCTATACTTTATTTTTTTGGAGAATGTTAATACTTTGAGATCTGACTATAGTAGACCACCTATACGAACGAATTTGATCGAGTAACTTCTAATTCTTTCCAGTTATGGTTGGGGGAATAACGGTGAAGAAGGTTCATCTAAAGAACCAACAAGTTTGTTCTACAGAGGCCCGGAACCTTTTTCAGAACCTGAATCATCGGCAGTCAGGGTATAACCTATGGATTTTTTTAAATAACAAATTTAAATTGTTTTCTTAAAATTGAATAATTAAACTAATAATTTATTTTTAGGACACAATTTTGGGATCAACAACTCCTTTCAAAGTATTTTTATCTTTCCATAGTTACTTTGAGCTTATAATTTTTCCTTGGGGCTGTCGGAATGAAATCCCACCAGACTATTTGAATTTACTTGAAGGTGGTGCGGTGATGTCCAGGGTAACTGCACGTAAGAGACTATAGGCTGGTAGAATAGACTTTATATAGCGTATTGCCATAATTATTCAGTAATATTGTTAAGCCATGTACGGCTTCTAGCGTCATAGTGAGCTAGCTATAGTCCATTTGCATTAAAAAAAATAGTGGCGAAAAGAAGCCCCGCCCCTAAACAGTTGGTTCTGAAAATTTACCTGGAATCTGATAAGTCAGAGTGCGATTCTTAACTCGAATTAACTTTATATAAATTTTAAATTTTAAATGCAGCTCAAAATCAAATCCAAATGTAACCAAGATAACCCACCCAACCCTGTATTTATTTGCAATTTGGTAATGAAACGTCAAATTTTAAGCTATTTTATTTTCAACAGGAATTTATCAAATTTATAATTTAATTTATTAGTATAAAAATGCTCATGTTTGAAGTTCTTAATCTCAACCTTTTTTTAGGCAATATATGAAACAAATGGAATAAGTTATAAAGTGGGAAATACAAAAGACCTGACTTATAACGCCTGCGGTACTAGTACAGACTGGAGCTATTCTATAGCGAAGATACCATATTCGTACATGGTTGAGTTGAGAAGTAGAAAATACAAATTCAGATTACCAAAGGAACAAATTATAGAAACTTGCACTGAAATCTGGAATGGTCTCAGCAGTTTTATGGAATATGTGGATGAGCATTAAGTTAATAATTCCACTTGAAGTTGTGTTGCCTGTGAAATGAAGAAATTGTAATCTATTGTACTAGTCAATGTGTTGTTTTTGATGCAGTAAAACTAACAAGAGCTTTTGCGCTGGTAAAAAAAAAACGTGTTTGGTTTTTAGATAGTTTTCTATATTTATGTCATAGTACTTTGCACTTTATAAATTAAATTCACGCATTACAACTCTATTGTCGAAGAGTTTTAGTAATTATGGTACAGTTTAGACACTTCTTACAATCAACAAACTCCATTAAAGCAATAACACCGTTTAGTGCTTCTTTACAACAATCTAAAATTTCACACTTGGGCAGTAAGAAGCGATCTTGTTTGCTCCTTAGTTCCACAAGATACGAAAAAGGAATATGGGCTGTCCCATAACTCCAATCAATGCTTGTCCCACATGCTTGGTACATGATGTCTTTGAAGTTTCCAACTTTGTACATGCGGCCATTCGTCTCGTACATAGCCTGAAACACAAAGCAAATGTTACAAGAAAAAACGAAATCAAAATTAAAATTAATTCACATCGTACCTTAGCCATAGTAGTTCCTCCTTCTAATAAGTTAACGTAATCAGGACATGGATCGGAGGTGTTACACCAAGGAAACGCAATAACTTCACTACATGCGTGATATGTCAAGAAGACTTTAAATGGAGTGCCGGAGTACAGAATAATATCCTGTAAAATTAAAATATTATAATGGCAAGCTACTAAAACATACAAATATTACTGATAGAATAAATATAGTGAAACTAAAAACATGCTTACAATAGTCGCTTACATACACACAAACAAATAGGTTAAACTAATAAAAGCGTACAAAATGACGTGTTTTGAAGCCATAGATATAATAAATGTTTTTGACTAACGTCGTTTGTAAAAATGGCCATACAAAACATACAATTTACTTACGCATGAATAAAATAAATACAATTTACTTTTTATGGAAATAGTTCATACCTTTATGGCAATTGTTTCTGGTTCAGAAAAAGCAGATGGCCCTCTGTAATTAATACTGTACGGGTCGATAGCCGTAGGTTCAGCGCCAGTATTTTCCCAACAATATCTATAAAAGGCAATTTCTAATTATAATGCGCACAACAATATATGATTGAGTCCACTCACTGGGAATGCAGACAATGCAGCATGGTGACCCAGAAATTAATTATTCTGTGCCCAGACTATAGCGGTCTAATAAGATGCTTTTTCACGCCCCACTAAAAAGACCCGGGATTATATAGTGAGAGGATACATGCGCTGGTACTAAATTAAAATGATAACACTTACCCAAAATTACGATTCAAATCCACGCCCGTAACGGTTCTTCCGTAGAGAGCTCTATTTTTGCGCCACATTCTATCATGCAAATGTGAATATTGAAAACCGTCTGGATTAACCACTGGCAGAAAGTACCTGAAAAATAACTGAAAATGTACTTGTCCCTGGTAAAATTCAATATATTTTACCTGTTAAATACAAATGAAGACAAATGAATTACGTTCGTCCATGAAGCATTTAAATTCAAGTTAAGAATAGCAACTACAAGCTAAAATTCAAAATTTAAAAAACCCCCTACTCAAGCACTCAGTTTTACCCCCATACCTTTTAAAGGACTCAACCGATTTTCATGAAACATGTCTAAGAACACTCGCACGTAACTCACCTTTCATACAAAAAAAAACTAAATTGAAATCGCTTCATCCGTTCGCGAGCTACAGTGCCACAGACAGACACACTTCAAACTTATAACACCCCTGTTTTTCCGTCGGGGGTTAAAAATGAATTGATAAATAGCTGATTGTATTTTACAGAATTTCATCTGTATTTATTGACACATTGATCTGAAGACGTAAAATCACTTAAATTTTCCTACGGTGACACTTTTGACTGGATCGTTTCCATGCTTCAAATAGCAAAGAAGATTAACTATATTTCATAATAATATCATTCTCCCGAACAATTACCGTTTATTGTGACCAGCCTTATCAATATTTCAACAGTCTTTAATAGTCCACTACTGGACATTGGTCTCTCTATAGAAAGGTGGTTTCGGCGTACTATACCAGACTGATTATTACAGTATTTATATCAAGTTTTCCTTCATTACGTGTAAGTATTTACTCTCGTTCGTTTTAATAGTAATTTATGACCTACGTTATTAGATTATATTTCTTCCTGTTAAGTAAGCATATTTTTGACTCCCTCGTTGGTCTCGCGGTTGGCGTGAGCGACTGCTGATCATAGGTCTCGGGTTCGATTCCCGGGTCTGACTAAATGTTTGGATGATCTGCAAATATTTGTTTCCGAGTTTGGGTGTTTTCTATGTATAATATGTATGTATTTACAAAAAAAAGTAGTACTAGTACCATAACACAAGCTCTGCTTAGCTTGGGACTAGATGGCGTTGTGTGTAAGATGTCCGAAATATTTATTTATTTATAATACATTACCAATCTTTGTTTGTAATATATTCCGGTAACGTTGAAAATTTCCTGGCTATGTAATTAGCTATGAATGTCACAACTGATGTGCCAATCCACTCCCTGGCGTGTGTCGCAGCATCTAACCATACTCCAGTGTTATTTGCATTGCTGTTAGATATTTTTAGTAACTGCAAAAATTAACGATATAAACCTTTGTAAGAAAAGTAAGTGAATTAACCTATAGTCATAATGGAATAGAAACTATGTGAAGGAGCACTTGACCATAAGTAGGTTATTACGACTACATAATGCTATGTCACAATTGAACCAATTATCACCAACATAAAATTTCAATAAAAATGTTCTCTTAAATATAAACTTTCTAGATGATCAAGTTTAAGATATGCCTTAGATCCCCTTGCATCGAATCTTGGTTTCGTACATTACAAAGAAGAGTAGACCTTCGAACAATCATACCTTTATATCTAGGCCTTCAACTGTTTTCCCAATAACAGATACGGTGCAAGTTGAAGGAAAGGTTTTTTCTAATTCATCCAAAAAATTATAAATTGTAGGCAGAGGGTAAAAATCTGTCCAATCTAATACTCGAGAAGTGCCTGTGAATGAAAATGGTGTCACTGAAATAGATACAAACTCACATTGACTTAAAAAATAATTACTATAAAAAAGCTTCATTTTCAACTAATGCGAAACAATATGTAGGTAAAATCTTTTTTTTTTAATATCTTTGTCACATTTTGATCAAAACTACAAAAGCAATATCATACAATCTTAAATAAAAAAGTTAATTATTATAAAAGGGACCTTCATTTCAATAGCTTTTATTGCGCGATGTAGGGCTAGTAGTTACTTCGTAGTTCGGTGTGTTTTCACTAGATGGCACTGAAGGATGTTTTTTTTATCAACTCCATACCGATAGTAGATAATGATTATACTCTGTCCATTACTTTAATTTCTTTTTGACAGTTCAAGAAATTTTGAAATTAGTGACGCCCTCACTCATAACCGATTCGATTTGAAACGAATAGCGATTTTATTTACGAAGAACTTTCAATCGTTTTAATTAAATATTTTTTGTTGAAATATTAATTATGCCTTCATTAGTTTTTTTATATTATGTAAGAAATAAACAAAAATATAAATAATAAATCAGTAAATTAGATGAATGAACAGAGTTCTTGTTCTTTACTCTTGGTTTGATCCTAAATTCCAAGATTTCGACTTAATTCCTTGCAAAAAATCAATCTTGGAGTCATAGATACAATTTTTATTTCCTTTTTTTATTAAATTTACACAAAAAATACTTACATGAAGTCAAATTATTTTTATCACATGATCGATTTATCGTATTTCAAGTACTGTTTTATAGTCTGTGGTTGTTTGTTATGCACAGACCACTTCACTAAAGTACCGTCACCGTCAATAAAGTACGACATTACAGTAGTACATAATTCCGAAAAAAAATATGGTAATTTATAGGCGTGAGCTGTCAAAGAGAAAATAAAGTAATGGACAGAGTATAGTCAGATATATATTATCATAGAGTGGCACACTGATAGCAGCAGTGAGTAGTTCCAGTCAGTTAAAACTGTAATCAACTAACCAGATCTAAGTTTACTGATTATCGTGATTCAGAGTAGCAAAAGCTAGCTAATAATAAACAAGGTAAAAGATATACACAAGGAAATAATGAAATAGTACCGATAGGTAATTGTATTCGATTTCGCCTAGGATCAGGGCTGCGCACACGTTTAGGCAACGTCCCCATTGAATATTGGGTAGAAAAGATATCGTTGGTAACCACTTCATAATCTATGTCCCTGGAGCGCAATAAGTTCTTCACGTGCAGTACCCTCGACCCATTTACCATTACTTCTGTTCGACCTTTGTCATCTCTGTTTATTGTTATTGCTGAAAGTCAAGAAACATCATTAAGGAACATACTGTTGAACTACAGTTAAGGAAAGTTAATAATAGGTCTTTACCTATGAAATTGCCGTTTTGTATGCAATAAGTGAAAGTACTTATTTTTTCAACCTTTTTATTTCTGTTATTCGAAGTAATCACCCATGCAATCGACGCATCTTTGCTAACGCATTGGCAGTTTATTGATGCCCTTCTTGTAAAAATCAGCTGGACGGGAGGCAACAAACTCTTCAAAAGCATTTTGTAATGCCTCTCGGGAATTGAAATTTTTACCCACTAAAAAGTTGTCTAAATTTTGGAAACAGTAGTAGTCGGTAGGTGCTTACCAGACCTTGGTCTGGTAAGTATGGCGGATGAGGGAGAGCTTCCAACCCCAGCTCTTGCAGCTTGGAGACTGTCTGTTGCGCAGTATGGGGTTGCGCGTTGTCGTGAAGCAGCTGCAAGAGCTGGGGTTGGAAGCTCTCCCTCATCCGCCATACTCACCAGACCTTGCACCTACCGACTATTACTTTTTCCAAAATTTAGACAACTTTTTAGTCGGTAAAAATTCAATTCCCGAGAGGCAGTACAAAATGCCTTTGAAGAGTTTGTTGCCTACCGTCCAGCTGATTTTTACAAGAAGGGCATCAATAAACTGCCAATGCGTTGGCAAAGATGCGTCAATTGCATGGGTGATTACTTCGAATAACAGATATAAAAAAGTTTGAAAAAATAAGTACTTTCACTTATTGCATACAAAACGTCAATTTCATAGGTGAAGACCTATTATTATTATCGCTAACGGCTCTAAATAATCCTATCTTTTTTTTGTGTGTACTAGGCTGGCAAACGATAGACAACGATAACGATAACAAACATACAACGAGGAGACATATCGCCTAATGGTAAGCGATTACCGCCGCCCATGGACACTTGCAACACCAAGGGCGTCACATGTGCCTTGCCGGCCTTTGGGGAATGGAGAGGGGGATGAGGAGGGGTATGGGGAGTGGTTGGGGTATGGGCCTCCGGTATCCTCACTCACTCGGTGAAACACAACGCAAGCGCTATTCCACACCGGTTTTCTGGGAGGCCGTGGTATCACACCGGCCGAGCCGGCCCATTCATGCCTAAGCGTTGCTCTCCCACGGTAAGTATCTTCGTTTTGAATGGCAATTTTGGCTTACTGTAATACGCTAGTCGGATGAATTGATATGGATATGCCTCAAGGTGTCCTTCTCTTTGCAGTGCTATTTTCCTGAATATTGTACTCCTTTGATTGGCTCTTACGACAGTCGAAAATTTTTATCGTTACTTTTTACAGTGTGAGAAAAGTTTTTTGAGCCCTAATCAAAGAGCGGCAAATTACTAGTGTCTCTTCAGTCGTATACACCCTGAGGCGTTGACCCTGACCTTGACTACCGCAGTCAAGTTCAGGTGACATGACTGCTCGTTTCCCTTCAATATAATAAAGAAAATAGTTTAATGGAAATAATAATCTACCAGTCATCTAAACGAAATAGGGAACCTGATAATCTATGACCAAACCAAGGTAATATGCTCTAGATGGTTCAGACATGCTGATATTTCATGTAATTTTGTATCGTGGTATAATGACCAACTTTCATTGGTATACTTACCGCCTTTGCTGTCCAAATTTTTCAAAAAGGTCCTTTGCCCTTCTTTTATACATTTTACATCCCATATTTGATACCTTACGTCTCTTCGTGCCACTTTGACAAATATTATTGGCACTGGGCATTTGTAAAAATGCCACGTGCAATCCTAGGACCCTACTGAAATTTTTATTCGAACATTTATAAATTAATTTAGCTACCAAAGACTTCCTATTACTACCCTAAGTATTATGAAGTCTTTGATCGACAAAATATATTAGAAATTTTATACCAAAATCGACATATATTTAAATGTCAATGTCAATTTAAACTGTGTCATCTATGGCATTTGGATGTAAACCTTATAAACTTCTATTGAGCTACGAAATGGAGATCTAAAATCATGTCATTTGTTACCTGGCTATGGAAAGAAAAGAGGTTTTTAATCTAAAATATTTATGTTACGCTTGTAACAGCATCAAATATAGACGAATGAAAATTCACCTTAAGAGTAGAAAAATACTTTGGCTTCTGTTCAAGTTTAAAATGTACAATATTAATAGAAAGCGTGTTGATGGCGGAGTGGTTAAAGCGGTCGGCATGCCGCTGTCTACTGTGCTAAGTGTTATGGGTTCTAATCCCACTTAGTATGATCCACAAATTATTGTTCTGAGTCTGGGTGTTCTTTGTATCCATTTCATGTACGTTTGTAAAGTCCATCGCGACACAGGATATATTGTAATGCATGACATAACTGAGTTCGATGGGCTGTTGGAAAAAAAATGGTTTGTGATCCTTACTGATATGTATGACCAATAATTTTACGATAAGCACGATTATTAGTTCTGTTTCTTTGTTTTAATTTGTATCAGAAATACATGAGTATAATTTATCAACAGTCTGGTTGTCATAGTACATACTGTCTAGTTTACGATCACATGGGCGTGCGTGAGATGTGCAAAGCTATAATTAATATTAATTGAAAAGTTGAGACTATCGGGCCGTGAAATGAAACTACTACGAACTAAGTATAGCAATCCTTTATAAATATATAAATAAGTCAGTAAAATCAGTAAATAAGGAAGTAAACTTCTGATTTATTGAGTTTACTGATACCACACTATTATTACCTCTTTTCAATAAATAAATACAGTTTCTTTATCAGGAAATTTTCACACTTAAAAGTACAGCAAACTACCCGGTAGTGAATACCTGAGACTTTACTGTACCAAGAATTACTTACTCCTAAAATATTAATAGCTGTAAGTGTTTGTACTCATTAGTCATTTGACGAATTATGAAAACAACTGTGACCTATCCCACCTGGCGTGATTACTGTGTCGTACAAATATGAATGCAAAGGATACAAAAAAAAAATCGACTGCACGGTTGGCCTAGTGGTTTAGGCGGTCGTCACGCCGCTTGCTAATTCGCCAAGTGTTGTGGGTTCAAATCCTACACGGGAGTGATCCACAAATTTGTTGTTCTGAGTTTGGGTGTTAATTGTGTCCGCTTCATATATGTCCCCCGCGACACAGGATGTTACTACCTAATGCGGGAGTTGTCTTTAAAAAAAAACACCAAATCACTTTACAATTGTTTGTGTATTACACAATTTTTTATCCTGTGTGAGAATCGAACCTACAAAACATCTGGAATAGTTAATCATTGAGCCAGGCGTCTAGTACTACAGTATTTCCTTGGTATTTCGTATATACCGTAGGCACAATGTGATTATAATGAAGAGTTATAGCGCAATGAGCTTGAGTTCGATAATTACATGTAATCAGATATTTTGTGTAAGCACCTCAAACACCCTCACGTCGCCCATCGCCCATGCACTCCTCACTAATGAAACAAACGCCTACCATCTGTTCTCGACAAAAGTAGAACTTTTCATTCGAGTTTGAATTTAAAAAGTGAGTTGTTGTCACCGAAACTTAGTTATTTTTACAAGCTTTATAATAACATGAAATGTATGTATGCTTGTATGTTCGGGTGGAATCTTGCAACTCAATTTTGAACCTGATATCTTCATCCGATTTTGCTGAAATTTTGCAAGCATATGTATACAGCATGACAATGTGATATTATAAGCGACTGGTCACAGAATGGCTGCTGAATCTTTCTTATGATGAAACGGAATTAATTCTTCCAAATCACATGCAATAACGGCAAAACATAACACACTCACAAACACACACGCACACTCGCATCCAAACACAAACACATACTCATCTCATACACACGAAAACACTCTCAACCACAGATGAATGAACACAGTTACCACATATAATTAAAGAGGTATTATTATTTTATCCACTTGTTTTTTTTTTATGTTAGTTTTAATTTGTTTGTTCTGAAATTGTATTGATTTTATATTATATTCTATTTCAACTAAATTAAAACCTAAAACATATAACTATTATGTAAAAATATTCTATAAGTTAGAACCGCTGTCCTGCTCAAAGTGATGATACGGTGCTAAATTCTGTTGTTGCGTCACTAAGCAGGGCAATACCCGAAACTATCTTTTTAGCCAATATTTTGAACGTTACAAACTTTTAGTTTGATTTCTGGTTTTGTTTGGAGAGATTTTGGAACAACAGAATTAGCACCAATGAATAATGTAAAATCTGGTCTTGGTTGCCGCGACACAAGCCTCGAGCTTAGTGCGGAAACCGTCGATAAGTTCAAATTGTAATTTGTTTATGTACAAATAAATAAAGAAATAAATAAATTAAAAAAATAATGACATGGAGCTGATCTGATGCTGGAGCTGGAAGGTGGGCATAGGAAAGAAACGTCGCAACACCATCAAGTTTGGACTCATTTGATTCGCCTCGACGAGTACTTTATGAGGGCATTCCAATAAAAGCTTGTTTTTAAAAAGATTTATAAATTAATTTATTCATTGAAATACTTGGGTCTTTAAGGTTCAGCGATTTTAGTGATGTACCTAAAAATCGAAACGTAAAATCTGAGAAGTTTAAAGGGCCATTGTTTTTGGAATTCTGAATCTCTATCCGTTATAGAGATATGATGCACAAAACTGTTATGTTTACGATTGTTTATATTTATTCTTTCTCTTCTTAAAAAGGCGTGCTACAAATATATAAAACTGCTGTACTTCTATCTCAATCAAACATTTAACTTTTTCCCTTAATTTGACAATTACACTAGAATTTGAGGCTAAACCACTAGTAGTGTAAATAATTTTGACCAATGCGAATTTCATTTATTAGTCGTCTATTTCATGCACTAAACTCTGAGAGTGAAAACCATTGGTAACGTTAAAGAATTGTCGGTAGCCCGCTAACCAGACGGTGTACCCCAAACTGCGCAACGCCCAACTGTCACCTCGGCCCGTTCTTACGCGCGTTTATCTTTTTAATTGTGTCCCCCTGAATGCCGCCCAACGACCCTGTACCCCCTCGACTTCACCCCTCGGAGACGCTTGTTAAGCTCGTTACATTTATCCTGATCACTCATGTGCCGTGTTTTTTCTTAAGAATTAATTAGTACGGATTAGATCCTAAGATTGTGCTCCTTTGAACATATCACTGATTATAAACTTACGACAAAACATTTCTAAAGATGTTACTATCATACTTATTTTCCAAACAATAAATTTATTCATTCGTTAAATCAATTCCCAAAAAAAATGAATTATCTCTAAGACATGACGTCATAGAGTGATAACTAATCTTATGACCATCTAGCAGTGTATTTGAGAAGTTAGTTTATTAATTAAAACTATACTATTCAAAATTATTTCTGGAAATCAATTTAAAAATACTTGCTGAGAAACTACTGAGAAACTAATTTGAAAATGTATCATCATTGCATACAAGCTACACGCAATTGGTGACAAAACTTAGGTTGTAAATGGTTTTCCAATGTAGTTGAAAGTTTAATTATCAACATTGACAACTTGATGATTTGCAATATGTGGGGAGATATCGTAATCGGCGAAAGTAAGAGAGAACAGGAATCTAATATGTAGTGTGAAAATTCACATGAAAACGATTCGAAACGAAATGAAAAAACGAAAATGATTCACATATACCTATTTATGTTTATGCACGATCACTATAATATATAATGTAATGACAAATAGAAATTGAAAGCACTCCGCATATGACTGACTTATCCTTAAAAGCCCTAAAATAAATCTGCTTAAAGTATCTCATGGTGGTGGATAGCGCTGATACTCTTATAAAAACTAGTTATCCTAACAAACTTTTATCGCTAATATGTCGTAGTAAGAAAGTCGATTTTACTTTGATTTTCACGAAATATACAGGGATTAACAATTAGTCGCAAAATGTAAGCACCGAGTGGGTGTACAGGGGTGGTAAAGCGGTGGACTCTGTCACAGTGTAGGATAGTACAGAAGTATTACTTAGTTGCGTTTCATAAAAAATAATAATTCTTTATAATTAAAGCATTATATGCTTTATTATAAAGAATTATTCATAGTATACAAAGTAGTATTATCAAAAATGTATTAACAAAATGTGTTAAACGGAACTTTACAACCAGTTATAATTCATATGATATAATTTAATTCAGGATATAGGATGACAAGAAAGATTTTGTACTTTGTGATTAACTAACAACCCGCCCCGGCTTTGCACGGTTTCATTACGGAAAATATAATATAGCCTATGCTAGTCTGAGAAGATGTGCGGCTTAATTTTTTCCGACGTCTTCAACAAATTTCATTATATTTTAGTAAATGTACTCAAAACTTTAAAAAATTATACACATATATATTTTTTAACATAATAATAATTTATCAACATCAAACATTAGCATGTCAGTGACGCGAACCCATAAGATTTTTGCCCACCCAAAAAGTGCTCAACGCGACTAAAGAAGTTTTGTGACGTCACCATGTCGGTGACAAGGTGACGCGAACCCATAAGATTTACTCGCACCAAAAAGTGCTCAACGGGGCTAAGGAAGTTTTGTGGCGAGTAAGCCACTGCAACGACATTCAAGGCAAGGTGCAGAGAATCACAGTTGACCGCCTGAAACCAGCCTACGTCGTCAGGGAGACTCCAGAGATGACCTCACAGCCAGTCCCCATACAAGAGGAGAACCCCATCAAAAAAAACGAAGAGCGGGCGCACTGTTCGGTTCCCCGATTACTATCGCCCGTAGTTACGGTCTCACCGGGGGAGTAGTGTGGCGAGTAAGCCACTGCAATAGTCCGTCTAAACGCAGCACAGAATCACGTCGGGGTCACCAGTGAAGTGTTTATGTTGACACTTACTAACAGCGGCTAAGCAAGATATGGTAGGCGAGTAATTACTTCATAAAAGCAGCAGTGAAAGAAACCAAGGTTTATATATATTTACAAAAACACATTACGGTTTCTGCTATTCGTCTGTGTTTTTGTAAATATAGTAATCCAAAGCAGTGCCAAGAACTACTGCGTAAGGTAGATGACTTCTGTACCTGGACGGAGGGAATGAGGACAAAACCTAGCAAATGCTATTGCCTTTGTCTGGGCCGGCGAGGCACCAGGTATACCTCATATGACCCCGGGATTACTATTGGTGGGGAAAGTGTTTCAATAATATCAGAAACCGTGCCCTTTAAATTCCTTGGAAGAAAGATAGACTACAAAGGTCGTACTCCATCTATAAACGTAATAGTCGATGACTTCGTAAAAGACATTGACAAGGTAGACCAACAGCCAATTAGTAACGTAAAAAAAGCTTGGATTTACGACAACTACTTAACATCACGTCTCAACTGGCCGTTTCTAGTATATGATATAAACCAGAACCACATAAGAACACTGGACGCGAAAGTCACTAAGACATTGAAGTCGTGGCTCGGGCTAGCACCATCTGCAGACCCGTCAACGTTGTACAGGAGCTCGAATAATTTTGGAATGAAATTAAAAAAACCTTCGGAACTCTACAAACACCTAAGAGTTACCAAAATGCATGTCTTGTCAAAATCCCAACACGAAATCGTTAGATCCCTTCCAAAAGACAAAAATTCATCAGAGCTAGAGTCACGGCTCCAATTCCACAAAAAATTCATGGTGGGTACGCAGTCCAGTAGAGTGGGATTGGGAAATGCTAGAAGACAGACCGACAAAGAGATAACAAAATCTTTCATACAACAAGATGAAAACGAGACCTATAAGGTGCACGCAATGAACCTAGAAATGCAGAATGAATGGTTAACTCTAGGAGAATTTTGTATGCCACCAGCTTTGAAATGGCGCACACTTTTATATGATTGGTCACCCGCCCTGTTAAAATTCTACCTCAACGCCTTTCAATTAACTCTCCCCGATCAAAGCAACCTAGTAAGGAGGGGAAAAGCTACAGAAAAGGCTTGTACGATGTGCAATGCGGCAATAGGTACAGCCAGGCACTTACTGACAGGTTGTAAGGCGCTATTAGACCGGGGTCATTATTCACGTCGCCATGATAGGGTATTACTCATCATACGCGAAGCTATGAGTTTATCACTGGCGAGAGCGAAAAAAGGAATAACAACAAACATAAAAACTAACATCGCGTTTGTAAAGGAAGGCTCAACAAAAAAGACTTCACTCACACAAAAGCCGTACTCAATTATAAATACCGCCAGTGACTGGACATTATTAGTGGACACGTATGAAAATCACTACAGAATACCGGAGGATATCTGTGCCTCGGCGTCCAGATCGGACATATTTCTTTATGCAATGTCAATTAAGCGTGTAGTACTAGTAGAACTCACGGTGCCGTGGGAAACGAACATCCCTAAAGACCACGCTTTAAAAAGAAACAAGTACTTTGACTTAACCAACGAAATAACTAAAAATGGTTATGTCGTTGCGCTGTATGCCGTGGAAGTGGGTGCGAGGGGTATACCAGCGAAATCCCTCTATAACCTGCTTAAAGACCTTGGATTGCCAAGAGCTTCAGTAAGCTCTTTTCTTGAACGAATATCCAAAGCGGCATTGATAGGCTCACTTCAAATATGGTTAGGTAGAGGGGGAAACACAGCGGACAGTGGAGGTGAGCGTTGACGCGTCGTAAGGAGTGCTCCTTAAACCTAAACCTGGGTCGCAATTCCCAGGCACTGTCGAAGTCGCATGTGTTGCCCCCATCTATCACGCGATGGACCCGGCACCCGCACGGTGAATCCATGGAACGCTAAGAAATAGGTCTAAACCTTGGTTTCTTCCACTGCTGCTTTTATTAAGTAATTACTCGCCTACCATATCTAACTTAGCCGCTGTTAGTAAGTGTCAACATAAACACTTCAGTTTCACTTCAAAAAAAGTTAGTTGTACTTCTGCCTAACCACTGTGTACGATGTCTCAGCTTTGTTTTTCATTAGACGCTGCTTATGGGCCACTGTCGCGTCGCGACGCTCGCTAAGTACTTAACTGCCAACCCTGACTTAGTATTCAATGTGAAAAATGCTTTAACGATCTCTTTGAAATCAGATGAATCTTTTGTTCGAGCCTCTTGAACTCTACTCTGTTACGATGACATCAATCATCTATATTGTATGTGAAAAGGAGAAGACTCTTAGAAAAGTTTAATACTAAAAGAATAAAAGTAGTCGTTATCTATGTTATGAAGCCAGAGAGTTTGTTTCTTTGTTTGAATACACTATCTCGCGAACTACAAAATCGAATTGATAAATTCTTTTAAAGACAACTAGACACATCAAAAGTGTCTAGGGATCAACATACACACATCAAAAGTGTCTAGGGATCAACATATGTGTCTAGGGATCAACATATATTTTTGCAATAACTTTTCTCCTGATTGATATTAATTAAAATTTTCTTTAAGGATTCATCAAATAAAGTGTTTTCGTTTGTCACAGTAACGATAAACCAAGTCACCTTTGCATTAATAAAGAAATTTGCCATTTTCCTAACAAAGGGATTTTTGACATTTGAACCACTAACATTAAAGTTCGAAAAAAAGACTGAAATAACAGTTTTCTTTAAAATTTTATTAGGTAACTTAAACAATTAATAATCCGTGTTTCTACCGCGAACACTAACAACACAAGAATCGGTTTGGCATACTCAAAATGAGTTCATCCAAATCACGCTGTGGAATGGCCGCCCATGTTCGTTGCAACAACAAAAAAAGGTCTTCTTGCGACTGGATACCCTCCATATTCGGCAGAGCTCTTCTCTGTAGCATATCCCATGCATGCTCAATCGGGTTCAAGTCTGGCGACTGAGCAGGCCAGGGCCAAAGCCACATCTCAATCTCAAGAAATCCGCATAAAAATGCTTGATCCCTAGACACTTTTGATGTGTGTATATTTTTGCAATAACTTTTCTCCTGATTGATATTAATTAAAATTTTCTTTAAGGATTCATCAAATAAAGTGTTTTCGTTTGTCATAGTAACGATAAACCAAGTCACCTTTGCATTAATAAAGAAATTTGCCATTTTCCTAATAAAGGGATTTTTGACATTTGAACCACTAACATTAAAGTTCGAAAATAAGACTGAAATAACAGTTTTCTTTAAAATTTTATTAGGTAACTTAAACAATTAATAACCCGTGTTTCTACCGCGAACACTAACAACACAAGAACATCGGTTTGGCATACTCAAAATGAGTTCATCCAAATCACGCTGTGGAATGGCCGCCCATGTTCGTTGCAACAACAAAAAAGGTCTTCTTGCGACTGGATACCCTCCATATTCGGCAGAGCTCTTCTCTGTAGCATATCCCATGCATGCTCAATCGGGTTCAAGTCTGGCGACTGAGCAGGCCAGGGCAGGACATTGATGTTAGCTGCGGCGAGAGTCTGTCTTACAACTCTTGCGGTGTGCGGTCGTGCATTATCATGCATTAACTGAAATAAGGGACCGATTTGCACTTGTAGAGGAACGATGACGTCTGATACAATCGTCTCAGCATAAATTTGAGCGTTGAGGTTGCCTCTGATCCAAATCAACTCAGTTCTTCCGCCGATCCAAATACCCGCCCATACCATGATGGTTCCACCACTATAAGGATGGACTTCCTGGCAGGATTTTAATTGCTGTTGGCGTCCAGGGGTTCTCCAGTGTCGTATAAGTCTTGTATCCGGTCTCATACCAAAACGAGACTCATCAGAAAAGCACACGAAACGCCATTGTTCTTCTGCCCAATTTCTGTGTTCAAGAGCCCATTGATATCGAATCCTACGATTGTGCATTGCTATAGGTGGTACCCGTAGCGGTCTTCGGGAATGAAGGTTCACTTCATGCAAGCGGTTTCTGACTGTTTGGTTGCTAATTAAGTTCCCTGAAGAGTGATGAAGCCTCACGGCTAACATCATGGCGGTTATTGTTGGAGCTCTTCGAGTTAAGATTTGAATGTATCGGTCTTGTCTCCGTGTGGTGCAGCGATACCGTCCTCCATGGCGCTCAGCCACGGTACCAGTGCTTCGGTAACGTGTCCAAAGTCGACTGATAACACTCTGACTTGTATTCAGAGCTAAAGCCACAGTACGTTGCCGGGAACCAGCTTATATCATTCCCACGGCTCTGAGCATTTCTTCCCTGCTTAAATGACGTCTCCGCTCCATAATAACGTTGGTTTTAATCAGTAGTAGGGAAACAGTAGCACTAATAATGTCTTCAATGCGTTGTATGTTTTTATAGGGAAAATATTGACAGCTGATTTTCATCTTTTACTCGAATTTGATTGACAGTTCCTGATTCAAATTATGAAATGCACCAAAAAGGATCCATATAAATTTATAAAATCATAAATTTATTACAAAGCCACATCTCAATCTCAAGAAATCCGCATAAAAATGCTTGATCCCTAGACACTTTTGATGTGTGTATTTACGGTAAGTTCAACAAAATCCTACTAAAACGTTTTCTATGACGTTCTTTTTCTTTATAAAAATGAACTGCTTTTCGTTTGTCTCGCTAAAACTTGAGAACGGCTGGGCTGATTTAGCTGAATTTGGTTTTGAAATGTTTGTCGTAGTCCAGGGAACCTTCCCTGGTGAAAAATTAAAAATAACTTGAAAATCCTAAACTCACGTAAACGAAGTAGCGGGTGAGTAGCGGGCACAGCTAGTAGTACATTTAAAAGTATATATTAAATATCTCTATCTGTTACTTTGATGGTCTGATTGTCAAACAATAAACTCAAATTCTAGGTCTATGGTAAGGTAAAACCGCTAGCAGAATAAATCAAAATGTCATAACAGTACCGTAACTTTGTACCACAAAATATAAAAATACAACCCAGGAATAAGTACATACACACATGGATCAAGCTTAAATGATAAATATTACACAAAGAATATTTATCACAATGCCACAAAGCAGTTCCCATAGACCATCATCTTCTGAAAGATATCGTTCATCGAGGTCCAAACCAAATTTCAAAGTTATTTCTCAGAAAGAAATTCGAGACTTTGATAAGTATTATGAAATCGAAAACTCTCCAACTCATGAATTCCGAAATGAACATTACGTGGTGGACGAATTTATTTATAAAACAAGGAATAAAAACTCAGCATATTCCACTCGAAGTAAACCGATCAAGTGCACACTAAATGACTATTTAGCTGATAATTTTAAAGGTAAGTAAAATAACTTAAAAAATATTATACTCACTAATAAAAATATACATTTCTCAGAACTCAATATTTGTTATCATTAATTTCATCATGACGAAGACTTGAAGACTCGAAGACTTATGATTTAAATACTTGACGTTAGCAGAAATAGCTGATTAGCTGGTTGCCATCTCATCAAAAGAAGAACTCATACATTTTATTCTAATACGTCTAATGAAATTATTAATTAAAGGAAAGATTTCATTATTTTATAACAATATATGTAGACGCACAGCTCATTTATCAGTGCACCCTGCTGACTGAATGTCAGTCATTGTAATTTATGACTCTTCTAAACGCATGTTTATTTATTGGATTTTTCCCTTTTTTGAAAATCTTTTAAAAGTCCACCATCCTCTATGGTATACACGTGCAAATCATGCCTTTTATGATGAGATAAGATTCGTATTAAGAATTAGCATTAGAAGATATTTCAATTTTAACCAATTAAAGCGCAGCCAAAAAAGGGTTTTGTGTTTGTATCTTCGACCGTAGCGCCTAAAATCCTGAACTTATTTTAATGAATGAGGTGTCAGTAAGGTAATAATGGCTCGGGTGATATGTCAGCCATGTTATGTATAAATTGTATCAAAAGTTTTTACGAAGTCGGGTTATACTTTTATCAACTTTTTTTTGTTTTTTATTGTCTTTAAAAAAAAAAAAAAACTTCTTCTTGTATCTCTTAGTCAAAGAAGAGTAAGCGACTTCAGTTCCTACGGCTGCTCATTTTATGAGAGTCTATGACTGCCTCGATGGCGCAGTGGTAGCGTATGCGACTGCTGTGCTTAAGGTCTCGGGGTCGATTCCCGGGTCGGACCAAATGTTTGTATTTATGTATTTATATCAGTTGTCTTATAAACTTGTTAATCCCATAACTTAAGCTCTGCTTAGCTTTGGAACTAGATGGCGTTGTATGTTAGATGTCCGAAATATTTATTTATTTATTCATTTGATCAATAACTTTGTATTGTTTTTTGTAATGATAAATGCTTTTCTATGTTGAAGCGGAAAAAGATTCTGATACTACTAAAGTACCAATGGACTGGGACAATTATCATCGATTGGAAGTAATACACAAGTTTATGGATGATTTGGAGATTGAATATCCATCCCTATGCACTACTGGAGTAATTGGTAAATCTTTAGAAAACCGAGATTTGAAAGTAAGTTAA
The DNA here is from genome assembly GCA_949125395.1 of Diaphora mendica. Taxonomy (NCBI): domain Eukaryota; kingdom Metazoa; phylum Arthropoda; class Insecta; order Lepidoptera; family Erebidae; genus Diaphora; species Diaphora mendica. The sequence continues at coordinate 9,428,126 of OX421327.1, forward strand.
TATATACGATATCTTCAGAAATTAAACCTTTTGAAAAGGAACCGTGGGAGAGCCAAGCTTCCGCATGAATGAGCTGGCTCGGCCGGGGTGATACCACGGCCTCTCAGAAAACCGGTGTGAAACAGCGCTTGCGGTGTGTTTCACCGAGTTAGTGAGGACACCGGAGGCCCATACGCTAACTCTTTCCCCCATCCCAATCCCCCTCCCAATCCCCCAAAGGCCGGCAACGCACCTGTGACGCCTCTGGTGTTGAGTGGTGTACTTGGGCAGCGGTAATCGCTTGCCATCAGGCGATACGTCTGCTCGTTTGCCCCCTATTCTATAAAGTCTTTTTTTACCGTGGGAGAGCCACGTTTCGGCATGCATGAGTCGGCTCGACTAGAGTGATACCACTTCCTCACAGAAAATCAGTGTGAAACAGCGCTTGCGCTGTGTTTCACCGTGTGAATGAGGATACCGGAGGCCCATACACCATCCCCTTCTCCATCCCCCAAATTCCGGCAACGCACTTGTGACGCCTCTGGTGTTGCGGGTGTCCATGGGCGGCGGTAATCGCTTACCATTAGGCGATACGTCTGCTCGTTTGACCCGTATTCATTAAAAAATAAAAAAAAGCTTAATCCTCCTGCAAGCATTTACAAGTTTCACCTGATTTTAGAATGTTTGATTTTCGGATCCATGGAGGAAACTGTTTTAAAATGTTTTCTTCGCATCATATAGATATAGATTCATCATAGAGATATAGGTACATAGAAAAAAATGAAAACTTGAAACAAATCGTACACAAACCCTAGGTCTAGGTCCAGCAGTAGAGTTATTAAAGGTTATTGATGTAATGTGATAATATAGATAATGAGATCTTTGAGAATATTCTATTTATTCAAATGAAAAATAAGTCATGTCCTTTTTTAACCACCGACGCAAAAAGAGGGGTGCTATAAGTTTGACGTTGATGTCTGTCTGTCTGTGTGTGTGTGTCTGTCTTTGGCATCGTAGCTCTCAAACAGATGGACCGATTTCGATGCGGTTTTTTTTTCATTTGAAAGCCAGTTTCCTTGCGGTGGTTCTTAGCTATGTTTGATTAATATCGGTCCAGCAGTGTAAGAGTATCAGCTCTTTTCCAAAATATATAAGGCATTTTGGCGTATGATTACTCGATTAACTGCTTGCCTAGAGGGTTTTTTATTTTATTAAAAACAATTGAGTAAGCAAATCCAAAAAGCATTACAAGCAAACAAACTTACAATCGAATTAAAATATTAGGATTATACACACATGTTAAGTTTTATCAATAAAATGTGTTATTGTAGATTCTGAAAATATCGAATAGTGATGCTTCAAACTCGCGAGTATGGATTGATGCTGGCATACACGCTCGGGAGTGGATCGCGCCCGCCGTCAGCACTTTTGTCGCCAATCATATCGCCAGAAACTTTGATAGCTTACCTGAGAGCGTCAGGAACAAGGATTGGTATAAAACCTATATACATTATACACACACATCTATATCCTCAAAAAAAAGACGTTTATGCACTGACATTTTGCCAATTCTAATTTTTACTTACATAGTAGGGGCAAGCTTATTAGCTTCTATTGGACAATTCAGAGATTCTTTAGAGGTAGAGAAATAGATTAATTGGGAAATTAAAGCTTCACCTACCTGCTTGCTGAATACTAAATTTAAATCTAAATTTAAATCTCAGGTCAAATAAAAAAAGGTAGATAATACACGTAGAATAAGAAAGGGAAGTCGTTTTTATAAATATGTGAGAGTGACTAAAGTGTTGCCACTTTTTAAAAAAATGTCCCTGGAAATTGCATTGAAATAGGTAATATGCGAAAATAAATCTGTTTGTTTCTTATAAATTACAATTAGATTGCACATATTTAACACTATTGGTTACGCCAGATTGTTAGTTATACAAATTATTTAATGGAACGTTCCTTTCCACATACCTATACATATACCTTTATACACACACCCTGCGCTAGGACAGCGCCCCTAGCGGATATGAAGACAGATTAGAAGAATTTTCTAGTGCTATTAAAGTTCCCGCCGTGCGAGTTTACAGCTCCGCATTGATTTATGTAAATTATCGAAATTTACGTTAAACTAGTACTCAAATCGATCCGCCGCGCTGAAGACTTAAAATATCTTCACGTCGTATGTGTTAATTAGTGCAATTACACAATTTAGTACAAATTAAATAATCCGCCACGCGAGCTTACAACTTGCGTTGTACATATAAATCTACGGCATTGCGCCTTTGTAATTATTTCTTATGAGTCACGCCTTGCCGCGAATTACTGCAAGTGGAACACCTGGAGATACCCTGGATCAGAGTCAGTGGCGGGCCCGCTACTGGAGAGACACAGAGGAGCCGCTGCGCAGCTGAAGGGTATGTGTGATTCCTTTCTTATCCTTACCAAATAGTGTTCCATTTGTTTTAATGAACCATTAACAGTCTACTTAATTATCGAAGCCTTCAAAACATATTTGGCGTGACCATAAAGTGGTCCTTCGAAACCGGATACTCCAGCCGCCCTTATTAGGATTATTTCTCAGGCCTAATAAGTGATTTACTATATCGCTCGAAGAGCAAAGTGGTCCTTCGAAACCGGATACTCCAGCCGCCCTTATTAGGATTATTTCTCAGGCCTAATAAGTGATTTACTATATCGCTAGAAGAGTAAAGTGGTCCTTCGAAACCGGATACTCCAGCCGCCCTTATTAGGATTATTTCTCAGGCCTAATAAGTGATTTACTATATCGCTAGAAGAGCAAAGTAGTCCCTAGTAAACGTATTACTTAGCCGCCCTTATTAGGATTCTTTCTTAGGCCCTAATAAGTGATTTACAGACCATAATTGGTCCTTTGTACCTGTATTATATAGCCGCCCTTATTAGAATTGCCGTTGTAGGCCCCTAATAAGTGATTTTGCAATATTTTTGTAAAAAATATCGTATATAGTGACATTGCGTCATCCATATTGTACCGCTAAAACACAGATTTATCGCCGTAATATATATATTTACGTGTTATAAGTATTGTAGTATAAGTATTGTATGTATAACTACATCTTATTTATTACATTAACCGCAATCTATTACCAAAATAGAACATTATTGTTACATTTTTTCCACCGCATTATACCTTCAATAATTTTTTATGCACCCACCTCCATTCGTAAAGGTAATTATTGTTTCTTTGCATGGAAATTATTGTTGCATTATCTACCGCATTACACCCTCAATACTTTTATATACATTCACCTTCGTTCGTAGAAGTCATTATTGTTTCTTTGCATTATATAAAACTCGACCAAATTAATACGAGTATTTCATAATGCCACCTAAGAAGCAGTCGGGTCATAGTGAAGGCTCAGATTATGAGGATACACACGATTCGAAAATGCTTATGTTGATCGCTAAACGCGAGGCCTTTTTCGAAATAATTCAGCGTATTTATGACCTCTCTTCTGACCTTGAATCGGACGCCTCGAGGAGGGAAAGTTTCCTTGACGAGAGTTCTAACATTGATGAATTACGTAGGGAGTTTCTAGAAGTATTAGATAGTTGTAACAGTCATTTATTGAAAACAAATCCTACCGCTAAACCGGAATATAAAAGTCTTGTCGCTTTCGAGTCTTTATGTGGCAGGATTAAAAGAGTTCGGTCTCAGTATGCACAACAGAGTTTATCTACACATAATGTTTACGTACCGCACAAATCTAGACCTAGATTGCCGCCTATCGAATTAATGACTTTTTCTGGTGATATTCGTTCGTGGCCATTATTCTATGCCAGTTTTAAATCGACTGTTCATGATAATCCATCGCTCACGGATGCAGAAAAGTTATATTATTTATTGGGTAAACTGTCAGATAAGGCTCAGTCTGTGTGCTCAGGTATATCACCATGCGCTGAGAATTATAATTTATTCTTAGAATCATTAATTGATAAATATGAAGACAAGCGTCTCCTTGCTTCTACATATTTAAATCAAATGTTTGAATTAAAACCTTTACAATCCGCTTCCGCAAGTAACTTTGATTTATTTACAGATAAATTCACTAGTGCAGTACGCGCTTTAAAAAATTTAAAATTAGATAATCTCAATGAGTTTATTATTCTACATATCGCGCTTAAGAAAATAGACATTGATACTGTTCGCGCGTTCGAATTAAGTTGTTCTAGTTCTAAAATGCCAACCTTTGACGACTTAGTCGAATTTATAAAAACACGCACAAAGGTTTTGGAGCGCACTCATACTGTTTTATCGGTGAGCGGTGCCTCTAATAATAATAATAAAAATAATTATCGACGATCGAATGCTCCGCCTCCGAAGTATCAAACGTATGTTAATACAACAGACTCCGCGCGCAAATGTCTTTGTATTAATTTCACACACTCGCATTTATTTAAATGTGCTGATTTTAATAAAATGTCCCCTCAGGAACGTTTTAATGCTGTAAAGGGTAACAGTGCCTGTGTGAACTGCCTCAGTTTAAACCACAGAGTAACTAATTGCTCTTCAAATGTTGGTTGTCGCGTATGTAAACAAAGACACCATACATTATTGCATTTTAATCGAACCCGCGCCCATGCGCCGGAGTGCGTATCGCCTACTTCGCCGGCAACATCTTCGCCGGCCCCCACTCCCGCGCAGCCCGTTGTAACTGCGTCACGCGCTTGTGGTGACGTCACCCTATGCGCTACTCAGTCTACTCACACATCCATCGAGCCCTCCGGACAGCCATCACACGTTCAGACCGCGAGTTATAATAACACTACTGTTTTGTTGTCGACTGCTCAAGTCGTCGCCTATGACACAAAGGGCGCTCGACATATAGTACGCGTATTACTTGATTCCGCATCACAGAGCCATTTCATAACAAAGGATTGTTGTGATTTATTGGGTTTTCCGCTATACGCTACTGACCGTACGATTATTAAGGGGTTCGGTGGAGCTGAGAAAATAATTAAAAATAATAAAATTAACTTTAGATTTTATTCGCGATTTGACAATAACGTTAATTTTAAAATATCACCGCTCGTTGTCGATCAAATCACAGACTTGTTACCTACCGCAGTGGTAGACAAATCATGTCTAGCTCATTTATCGGGCTTACCGCTAGCGGATGAGAGTTTTGGGACGCCTAATAAAATAGATGCATTAATAGGCGCCTCTCTCTTCCCGCATATATTTTTCCCTGACGTAGTTCGTCCTCCTTGCGACTCGTCGGCGCCCCCAGCGTTGCATACTGCGTTGGGGTATGTTATTATGGGTTCCGTACCCACTATACCCGCACTATACTCACACCAGGTCTTGACGTGCTGTTTAGCACAAGAGCCTGTCGTTATTGACAATTTAGTCAGACGATTTTGGGAGCTGGAAGAACCTCCCTCCTCTCCGCCCATTCAGCACCCCGCTGATGTTGAATGTGAATTCTTTTATAACTTAACAACGACCCGCGATACCGTTAGTGGCAGATACGTTGTCGGCCTGCCATTTAACGACGATGTTTATACTCTAGGTAATTCATACGAGTCCGCTCGCAAAAGATTTTTGTGGCTTGAAAAAAGATTAGAAGCTTCACCTAAGCTTAGGTTGGCTTATGATGACGTCATAAAAGACTATCTCAAAAGACAATATGTCTCACCCGCACCTCAGTACGACCCTCATGACCCCAATCCGATTTACGTCATACCGCATCATGGAGTCGTACGCGAGGACCACACGTCAACCCGCCTCCGCGTCGTTCTGGACGCTAGCAGTAAGACTAGCACCGGGCGATCATTGAATGATATTTTACATTCAGGACCTAACCTTCAGGGTGACTTGTTTAAAATTATATTAATGTTTCGCCTACATGCAGTAGCAATGACCGCAGACTGTCGCCAGCAGTTCCTTCAAATTGTTATGCGCGAAGCTGATCGTAGGTATCAGTGTTTTTTATATCGCTTTAACCCGCAAGATACGCTCACGCTGTATCATTTTAATCGCGTGTGCTTTGGTCTATCGTCAAGTCCATACCATGCGCTTCGTACGGTGAGACAGCTAATTGAAGATGATGGCTCAAAGTACCCCCTAGCGAGTGTGATAGCATCTAATTCCCTTTACATGGATGACATAGCCTATTCGGTTCCCAGCCAATCGGAAGCCATTGCTGCGTCTCGTCAGCTTATTGACATGTTTAAGGGCGCGCAGTGGGATCTCGTAAAGTGGAATAGCAACTGTCCAGTCGTCTTAAATAGTCTTCCCGCCTCACACAAACTGCCTGCCGAGGTAGAATTTGATAGGTCCGTGCAACATAAAATATTGGGGTTGCATTGGTCTATAGAAGATGACGCGTTTTATTTTAAATCATCCGCTCCCGCTGATATAATGTGTACTAAACGCTCTATTTTGTCCACCGTCGCCCGCTTGTGGGACATAATGGGCTTTGTTGCGCCCGCAATCGTGTATGCTAAGTTACTAATAAAACAACTTTGGCAATTGCACCTCGATTGGGACGATACACCACCGCTCTCTATTGTTACGAAATGGAAGCAGTTTTGCGTTGAGTTGCCAGCTTTAAATGAGTTACGCATCCCACGACACGTAGGTGTAACTGAGAACTGCGTTGTTACCTTATTAGGTTTTTCTGATGCTAGCGAGCAGGCTTACGGTGCAGTAGTGTATCTACACGTTAAAACTATCGGTGGTAACACTGTCCAATTAGTTTGCGCTAAAACTAAAGTCGCACCCACTAAGCCGCTTACCATAGCGCGCCTCGAGCTTTGTGGAGCTGTTTTATTATCGAAATTGCTTCGCACAATTCTCGATAATTACTCTCCGAATATTGGAGTTAGTGTATACGCATTTGTTGACTCTAAAGTGGCTTTATACTGGATAAAGAGTTCACCACAAAAATGGCAAACGTTTGTCGCAAATCGTGTTGTTCAAATCACTGACAACATTTCTTCTAATAACTTCTACCACGTAGCAGGCATAGAGAACCCCGCAGACATACTTTCACGTGGTATTACACCACAAAAGTTATTGTCTCACCCCCTGTGGCTCCATGGGCCTCAGTGGGCTTCATTGGATCCATCACAGTGGCCTCTTCGGACACTTGATGATCAATGTATTGAAAACGTACCTGAGCAGAAGGTTTTAGCGCACATTGTTTGTACGCCTGTAAAGCATTGCCTTCTGTACAATCTTGCGCTTCGAATCTCCTCTTGGAGTAAGCTTCTTCGAATAATAACATATATTTATAGGTTCGCAAAGCTATTGCCTCGCCGCAGCACTATTGCAGTGACTGCAGATGATATGGATTTCGCAGAGAATAAAATAGTTATCTCTGTACAAAGAAAACACTTCGCAGCGGAATATTCACACATATCTAACAATGAGAATTGCTCATCAGTTTTTAATCGCTTGAGGCCTTTTATTGACAACGATCTTATTCGAGTAGGTGGTCGTCTTGTCAACTCTGAACTGGACTATGCGCATATGTATCCAGTTATTCTACCGCACAGTGATCATGTTGTGAACTTGATCATTGATTATTTTCATGTAAAGAATTTACACGCCGGACCAGAAGTTTTAATGTCTCTACTGCGTCAGAGATTCTGGATCCTGTCTGCACGTCGCGTCGTCAGACGGAGAGTGCATTTATGTAATACTTGTTTCCGACTTAAACCACGTCCTAATTACCCGCTAATGGCTGACTTACCCGATAGTCGTACGCGTCAGGTGGTGAAAGCATTTACGCATACGGGATGCGATTACGCCGGTCCCATCGCCTATACTCCTGTACGCCGCCGGGGTGTTCGCAGCGAGAAGGCTTATATATGTTTGTTCACATGCCTCACTACTCGTGCCGTACACCTCGAAGTCGCCACCGACCTCAGTACTCCAAGTTTCCTAGCTGCGATGAAACGTTTTCTCTCTAGAAGAGGCCCCGTACAGTTTATGTATTCCGATAATGGAACTAATTTCAAGGGTGCCAATTCATATTTACGCGATCTTTATCAATTTCTCAATGAAGAATACCGTCCTAAGCTAGAGCAAGAGTATACTGAGAGTCGTATAATATGGAAATTTATATGTCCCAGCTCTCCACATTTTGGAGGCGCCTGGGAGAGTATGGTAAAGGTCGTTAAAACACATTTGTTTCGAGTAATCGGACAACAACTTCTTTCATACGAGGAGCTTAGTACTGTCCTCATTCAAGTTGAATGTTTACTCAACTCGCGCCCGCTGACAGTACTGAGTTCGGACCCCGCAGAGCCTTCAGCTTTAACACCAAGTCATTTTTTAAGTACCGCACCATTATTGTCGTTACCCGCTCTTGATGTTAACAGCAATGCTGAAAGTTTGGTTCATAGACATTCGCTTCTCGATAAATTAGTCCAGTCATTCTGGAACCGCTGGAGGATGGAATATCTTCACACTTTACAGGTTAGGCAGAAATGGAACTCTCCTTCTGTACTTATTACAATAGGTACTGTTGTTGTTGTTATTAATGATAACATACCGCCCCTAGCCTGGCCACTGGCAATCGTGGAGATGATACACCCTTCTAAGGACGGCATTATTCGCGTGGCAACCGTGAGGACTGCCAAGGGAACTTACCTTCGACCAGTCGTTCGTTTGTGTCCTGTTCCCACGCAATAGTTGACCCACTCCACAATACTCAAATTTATTTATAAATACATTTTTTCTTTATTTTAGTTATTTTTATATTTCGTTACTATAGAGCCAGCTCTCTATTATAGATCTCTCTCTCTATCTAAAGATATTTATAATTCTTAATTTATCTTTACCTTATGTTTGTTGTTAAAGGTGACCCTTTAAGGGCGGGTGGAAATGGTTACGCCAGATTGTTAGTTATACAAATTATTTAATGGAACGTTCCTTTCCACACACCTACCTATATACCTTTATACACACACCCTGCGCTGGGACAGCGCCCCTAGCGGATATGGAGACAGATTAGAAGAATTTTCTAGTGCTATTAAAGTTCCCGCCGTGCGAGTTTACAGCTCCGCATTGATTTATGTAAATTATCGAAATTTACGTTAAACTAGTACTCAAATCGATCCGCCGCGCTGAAGACTTAAAATATCTTCACGTCGTATGTGTTAATTAGTGCAATTACACAATTTAGTACAAATTAAATAATCCGCCACGCGAGCTTACAACTTGCGTTGTACATATAAATCTACGGCATTGCGCCTTTGTAATTATTTCTTATGAGTCACGCCTTGCCGCGAATTACTGCAAGTGGAACACCTGGAGATACCCTGGATCAGAGTCAGTGGCGGGCCCGCTACTGGAGAGACACAGAGGAGCCGCTGCGCAGCTGAAGGGTATGTGTGATTCCTTTCTTATCCTTACCAAATAGTGTTCCATTTGTTTTGATGAACCATTAACAGTCTACTTAATTATCGAAGCCTTCAAAACATATTTGGCGTGACCAACTATAAAAGTACGTGACTAAAAAAATAAAGTAATACTTAGGTATGTATCACTCTCTACTTCATTATTTGACTATGAATTTACCTACAAATTATTTACCCACAATTCTTGGCTATTAGGAATACGAACTCCTGACAACACTCTCTCAGTACGTCTTTTGTCTGTATTTACGTGTAAAATATTATTCTTTCAGACTTTTTTTTTCACTTTTGTGTAGTTTTTACACCATTTAATTGCACAAGACGGCATTTTGTAGGTAAACTTACTGCGCAACAACTTGTACGTTACAAACGTAAAGTAGCTTTTTTGTTGCATGTGTGTGCGTTAATGCGTGTGTTTACTTGAAAGTAGCTGAGTTTTTGGCGTCATTGAAAACAAAGACCATGCGTTATCAACATTTTTTTTTTTTGATCTGAGACTAAATCAAGAAACTGACAGATACATAAAAAACGTCAATTGATTCTGTATCTTCATAAAGTAGTATTTTGCTATATCTATGACATTTATTTCAGGTACTTCATGCCAGTTTTAAACCCTGACGGATACGAATATACACATACGAAAAATCGTATGTGGCGTAAAAATAAAGCTTATATCCGACATAAGTTATTTGGTGTAGATCTTAATAGGAATTTCAGGTAAGCTGCTTAAATTAACATTGTACCTATAATGTTAATATTCTTCTTTCTATACTATGGGATTTTACATACTTTAGTCTTAGCTTGTAAGAATTCAAAAGCTTAGAAACAAACTACGAATGAGGTATTATAGCGCAAACACTATGGCTCAAGGAATGGAATGGTAAGAAATTGTCTCTCTCCGCACTACTCTCTGAAAGAAAGGAAATGCTTTAATAATTTATTTTCTCTGCATACGTGGCTAAAAATGCACGTGGACAGTAAATAGCACGAATTTCATTGGCATACTCCCAGTAAGCCCTAGTAGCGAAATATATTTTAAAGCCACGCTGATTTCGGCACGGCTTGACCGGAGCGGAACTACCCTCGCATAGAATATCAAACTAAAGTGACAGCATTCGTGCTGTCGTGTTTCGTTTCAGAGTGTGAAACCCAGGCCCAATGATGCAGAAGCATCACTAGGCCGCCATGGTGTATGTCACCATGCTGTCTCTTGCTGTTTTCAAGTGTCTCTTTGCAATGATTTTGTCCGATGACACCCGTGGGATGAATAAATGGTGGTGGCAACCCATATCATTAATCCGTCACCACTTTTCGTTTAGTTCTGACTTATATAAATATAAGTGACCTATATTATATTCACCGTAAGAGGTAAAAGAAAATACATTCACTCAATACTTCTTAAGCTGGCATTTGTATAAAGAGAATTGTAAATTGTTTATAGCTTGGGGTGGGGTGGTAAAGGCTCATCGGATGAACCAACAAATTCATTCTACCATGGTCCACGTCCATTTTCTGAACCGGAAACTGCAGCTATTAGGGTAAGTACATGTACATTATCACACAAATATAGACGAGTATTATGGTTACTTAAAAAAAAATCATTAATTGATGCAACTCAACAATTAGAAAATACATCAGTTATCTATGTATATAGAAATGAAGCCCTAATTTACTTGGTCACGGCATCACGCGTGAACGCTTGGTCTAATTTCGCTAATTCTTTTTTAACTAAATAGACCATTTATCAAGCGAGGTTTAAGGCTATATAAGATCACGATACGACTAATAGGGCAAACCGAGCAGAAATAAAAAAAAATTGCAAAAACGGGGTACATGTCTCTGCGTCTCTCGATAAGAATACTTTTCGAGAGGTGCAGATACATTTTCCCATTGATCGCAGACAAAGTTGCGTGGGTCAACTGGTTTAAATAATTTTGCAGCTATGTACTGTTATTGTGGTACATTATCGCTTTTATTTTATCTTAGTTTATAACTACCATAACGTTAGAAACGTTATGGTAGTTTCACTAACTTCACTAACTAAATTTTTCCGTGGGAGAGCCACGCTTCGGCATGAATAGGAACGGCTCGACCGGAGTGATACCACAGCCTCACAGGAAACCGGTGAGAAATAGCGCTTGCGCTGTGTTTCACCGAGTGAGTGAGGATACTGCAGGCCCATAACCATACCCCTCCACCCACCCCCATCCCCAAAGGCCTACAACGCACTTGTGACGCCTCTGGTGTTGCGATGTCCATGGGCGGCGGTAATCGCTTACTATCAGGTGATACGTCAGCTCGTTTGCCCCCTATTTCATTTAAAAAAAAAATTGAAACTTGAAAGTCACAAAAGTTTACAAAATGCTTTAATCCACACTGTTTTATATTTAATTATTCTAATTTCAAAGGGAATAAAACAAGAGACACAACGTACTATATACACACATCAAAAGTGTCTAGGGATCAACATATATTTTTGCAATAACTTTTCTCCTGATTGATATTAATTAAAATTTTCTTTAAGGATTCATCAAATAAAGTGTTTTCGTTTGTCACAGTAACGATAAACCAAGTCACCTTTGCATTAATAAAGAAATTTGCCATTTTCCTAATAAAGGAATTTTTGACATTTGAACCACTAACATTAAAGTTCGAAAAAAAGACTGAAATAACAGTTTTCTCTAAAATTTTATTAGGTAACTTAAACAATTAATAATCCGTGTTTCTACCGCGAACACTAACAACACAAGAATCGGTTCGGCATACTCAAAATGAGTTCATCCAAATCACGCTGTGGAATGGCCGCCCATGTTCGTTGCAACAACAAAAAAAGGTCTTCTTGCGACTGGATACCCTCCATATTCGGCAGAGCTCTTCTCTGTAGCATATCCCATGCATGCTCAATCGTGTTCAAGTCTGGCGACTGAGCAGGCCAGGGCCAAAGCCACATCTCAATCTCAAGAAATCCGCATAAAAATGCTTGATCCCTAGACACTTTTGATGTGTGTATTATGCATAATTAGATAAAGTAAATGAATAGCAATTTAATACATTTAAATGTTGCAAATGATGATTGGAATCAAGCGCGATCATTTACGTAGCAGTAATGTGCGTTGATACCGAAATCGTGTCGTCGGTATCGCATGCAGAGATTAAACTGCAAACAGGATTTAGCTATAAATCATTTTCATTGTAACGGTTTTATATCGCTTTGTAACATTAAATTTAATTCACTGTTGGCACAATAGAGTAAATATCTAAATAATAGATCGTAGGTTTTTAGTTATTACCTAAAACTAGATACAATTTTTATCCTTATTACGTCATAGTTCTTAAAGCATGACATATATATACTTCTAATATATATAAGACCATACAAAATAATATCATACTTCTAAAGTAGTAATTACAGAGCCAGACAGCCAAAGCCTTATCTCTCAAAAATGCTCTTCGAATTATCGTACCTAAGCGCGTTCTCAAACGTTTTGTTCGCCATCAGTGTCGTAAGAATTTGTAAGAACAGGTATATCATAAAAAATACCAGTCCTTTATAAGCTTTATGTAATTATAATAACTATGAGAACAGATAAGACAGAATATCCATTCTTAATAATATTAAAAAAACTAGTTGTTGCCCGCGGCTCCGCCCGTGTGTATGTCAGTTATCGCGGCAAATAGTAGCTTATGTGTTATTCTGGTGTATAAGCTACATTACTGTAAAGTTTTATCCAAATCCGTTCAGTAGTTTTTACGTGAAAGAGTAACAAACATCCATCCATCCATTCTTACAAACTTTCACGTTTATAATATTAGGTCTTTACCTATGAAATTGCCGTTCTTCAGTACTGGTCATTTCAAATAAAAAAAAGTTTGTAATGGCTCTGTATTCTATATTCAAATTAATTTTGTTTTAAAACCATGACATTCTATTTACAAACTCAGTCTTTTGTTTTCTGATTAGCGTTGTATTTTCATTACATTTGAACATTTTTCGTCATATTGGATACTTTAAAAATTCGTGTAATTATGGAATATGAGTTCCGTCGTGGCACCAACGCAACACAAACGGCACGTAACATCAAAAACGTTTACGGAGAGAACTGTGCAAACGAACGCACAACCCGTTATTGGTTTTCCCGGTTCCGTTCTGGAAATTTTGACTTGAAAAATGAAGCTCGTGGTCGTCCGGAGACTTTGGTTAACAATAATCAATTAAAGGCGATTGCGGAAGCTGACGAAACTCAATCTACAACTGAGCTAGCAGCAGCTTTTAATGTAAGCATCACAAGAATATTGATCCATTTGCGACAAATTGGCAAGGTAAAAAAGTTTGATAGATGGGTGCCCCACGACCTTGACGATCGTCAGCGCAACGTACGCGTCGAGACTTGCCTTGCGCTGCTCAACAGGCAAACAAATGAAGGAATTTTGAAACGAATTCTTACGTGCGACGAAATATGGATTCTGTTCGACAATCGAAAGCGCTCAGCAAGTTGGTTAGACCCTGGTTCAGCACCAAAGCAATGCCCTAAACCAAAAATGACCCCTAAAAAGGTGATGGTCACTGTTTGGTGGTCTAGTGCGGGTGTGATTCACCACAGCTTTTTACAAAACGGCATGAGCATTAATGCAGATGTGTACTATGAAGAACTGGAGAGAATGATCCAGAAGCTTGCACATCTGCAACCAGCTTTGGTCAATCGGTCGTCCCCACTGCTCCTTCACGACATCGCGCGAACTCCATACTGCGCAACAGACAGTCTCCAAGCTGCAAGAGCTGGGGTTGGAAGCTCTCCCTCATCCGCCATACTCACCAGACCTTGCACCTACCGACTATTACTTTTTCCAAAATTTAGACAACTTTTTAGTGGGTAAAAAAATCAATTCCCGAGAGGCAGTACAAAATGCCTTTGAAGAGTTTGTTGCCTCCCGTCCAGCTGATTTTTACAAGAAGGGCATCAATAAACTGCCATTGCGTTGGCAAAGATGCGTCGATTGCATGGGTGATTACTTCGAATAACAGAAATAAAAAAGTTTGAAAAAATAAGTACTTTCACTTGTTGCATACAAAACGGCAATTTCATAGGTAAAGACCTATTATTAGTAGGATTCTCTGTCACTAACCGAAAGTAACTCTGTGCATCTATCTATTACGTTTTTACGTTTAAACCGCTGTACTAATTTCAATGAATTTGGAAAGGAAATACTTTGATTCTTAACAAAGGACAACTGTTCTGATATTTTTACCGCAATAACCGACATACACGCAGACGGAGCCGCGTATAAAAGCTAGTATACCTAATAAAATACGTTATACCATGGGAGAGCCACGCTTCGGCATGAATGGGCCGGCTCGACCGGAGTGATACCACGGCCTCACAGAAAACCGGTGTGAAATAGTGCTTGCGCTGTGTTTCACCGAGCGAGTGAGGATACCGGAGGCCCATACCCCAACCCCTCCAAATATCTCCCCCTCCCCATCCCCCAAAGGCCGGTAACGCACTTGTGACACCTCTGGTGTTGCGGGTGTCCATGGGCGGCGGTAATCGCTTACCATCACGCGATACGTCTGCTCGTTTACGGGCTTATTCCATAAAAAAAAATGCTTGCCTAACGCTATGTATAATTTACATATTTCTAATTTCCAGGATATATTTATGCACTCAGGAGTCACTTTCAAGGTTTATATTACATTGCACAGCTTCGGGCAAGTTATCATTATGCCTTTTGCGTATAAAGACGACTTAGCTCCTGATTACATAAAACTTCTTGAAGGTGCTACTGTTATGTCGAAGGTAAAATATTATTAATATTGACCTTATTATCTGGTACACCCGTATCACAGGTATTGCTATACCTATCTTGGTCACCGGTCTCACACAATTTTCGTTGTAATATGTTTTATATTTATCATCTACACTGTACTGCACTTGTGTCTGTACCTTTTTGCAGCAGAAGATTATGGTTATAGCGTCAGGACCCTACTTTCATCACCAAACAATACTATCTCTTAGCTTTTGTTACGCAAAAACACTTAGTGTATGACTCAAAAGATGACAACTAAACTTCTTGCGTTATCTGTAGAGATAAGTAAAATATTTCTTTGTAAACAGGCTATCTATAATACAAACGGTAATACATATAAAGTGGGCATTTCGAAGGATGTTATGTATCAAGCGTCTGGCACTAGTAACGATTGGTCGCACGGAGAAGTCGGTATTCCATTCTGCTACCTCATAGAATTGAGGAGCAAAAAACATAAGTTTAAAGTACCTAAGGAAGAAATTGCAGAGACGGGTTTAGAGATTCTAAACTGCGTGATCGCGTTAATGGAATTCGTGGATAATTATAAAACGCCTGTAATAGGAAAATGCAATGATCCAATATCGAAGTCTGAAAAAAGTGAAGAAAGTATAACAGAGAACGAATTAAAGAAAACAAGTGAGACAGGTAAACCTGAACCAAATACCACGGGAACAGATTCAAAGCCAAGTAAAACTATATTAACACCTGCGACTGCGCATCCTCAAGCTGAAGTTCAATTTAGTTACCATTCTGAGGTACCTATTGTTCACCAAGCTGAAGTACAAGTAAGCGATCATACCCTCGTGCCAAAACAATCGTCTCATCAAGTGGAAGTGCAAGTGAATAACCTGTCCGACGAGTCCACAACTTCGTCTCGTCCAATAAAAGTGCAAGTCAGCAGCCACTTCAACATACTCTCTAAATATTTAACCTCATAGTATACAAGGTAACGTATTTTTCTCATGTTCTTTTATTGTATTGTACAGGCTTTTAAAAATATTCAGATTTCCCCGTTTTAGCAATTTTGAATATTGATACGCCGCTCCTTTTGGCCGCATCGTGTTGGTATATAGCTTATGGCGTTCTTCGATATATGGAATATATAAAACTGATTTTTTTTTCAAAGCATAACATTCACTTAGGTACATGGCTGCCATGATGTGGGTCACCATGTTGCATTGTCTGCATTCACAATGAGTATGGTGACCACCACTTTTGGATTTTGCTTATGCTTTCCATCAGGCAGAGAAGAGGCACTTTGGCAAGACCATACATAAAAAAAAATCGCGCCAGTACTTCCTGAGATTACGCCCTACAACTCGACAGAAATATCTTTACCTCACAAACTTTACCTTTGATGGAGATCAGCTGCCAAGTTTTGTGGCCGATTCGGTTCAATGTCCATTAGGTAATTCGATGAAACATAATAAAATATCCTGGTCTCCCTGAAAGTTAGAACCGATCTATCTGTCTGTTTTTTTTAATATGTATATGTAATGATAATATAAATAACATTTGTAAATTGTAGCTTTGCTGAAACACAAACTCCCAGTGAGAGAGCCGAAATCGTATGCGTTCAGTAGCACGACTGAGAAAGTATTATGTTGTCTGCCTGTATGTCGGAACCGGCCTATGTGTCTGCCTTTTTAAATATGTGTATCTAATGATAATATAAACAACATATATAATTTTCAGCTTTGCTAAAATAACGTAAATTTCATGAAATTTTCGCAGTTTCGATATGCTATTAATTATAGTAGGAACCGGAATAAGTGTCTGCCATTTAATCTTTACATATAAAAAAACATATATTTTAAGATATTAAAACGGCAGACATGCTAAAATAACGTAAATTTGCATAAATTTCATGGTTTTCGACTACTGTTCACGCCCAAAGGAACCCTGGATGGGAATAGTGAATCCCCATTTCACCTACAGCAGGTCAAACAGTATACCTAGCATTAATATGGACTTTGCTACTATACCGTAAGTCTGCCGAACGGTGGCTCTTAGTATATCATTATAATACGAGTATTAGTATAGATGTATAACTTCTGCATGATATTCCAAAAAGCAGGCATAAAGAAGTATACAAACTTTTTAATGCCAGCTTTGACAACTCAAATAAATAGAATTTCCTCTTGTTCCTTGAGTTTTACTGTCAAAGTTTTCGGTTACAGTAAAAATCAAAATTTAATAATGATATTTTCAAAAAATAAAAACTATTCATAAAACCAATGCTCATATAAACAGATATTTCGGGGTCAAAGTTGTATAAATAACCCGTCAAAGTGGATAACCTAGATTCAAATACCCAAGTTTGGGAGGTTAAGTTTACTAGAAAAGGTCAGAGGGAGTTCCTCAAAACACTAAATACCGTAGGAGGTACATATCATATAAGTATATGTTACTAATAAAGATTGCATTTACTCATCAATCCAGGTACAAAAATGTAAATAAACAGTTGTTTAAATCTTAAAATGTCATAGTCTATTGCAAAATCTGATGATGATGCGAAAACACAACTAACAACTGTATTTTTTTAGTGCCACATTTAAAAATTGTGTTACAGAATCTAGAAATTACTTAGTGTACAACGAGGACAGGTTAGGAAAAAACTTTAGTTTACTAAAACGTACCTCTTTTATGATTTTTCCATGTTCCTGAACTTCTTTTTTCATACCACCAATAAACTGCCTTACAAATTCACACACGTACTCTTCACGAGCAATATGTATTATGAACAAGAATGTAGCGTACACAGCTTATTGGAAACTCCCACTAAGCTCCCATTGAAACTCTCAATTAAATGTTTGAAGATGTGCAAAATGGCAGAGATACCTTTCAGTAGCAAACTAACGATCTATTCTTACCAGTCGTGTTATGACGATATCAGCTTTCTTGATTTAACTCAACAAAGACACCAACTCAAACTTGAGCAGGTACAAAAAGTCATTTTCACCAATTTTATGTTAAAATTTATGTGACGTAAACGTTTTTACTAATAATAATATTTCATCATTTTATTTTAAGGTCATGCTTTGAATTTCGTTAAAGTTATATAATCTGTCTTAAAATTAAGGCTCTTATTTTCCCTTTTATAAATTCCTGTTTCATTTAATAATATTACATATACCTAAGTTCTAAGATTAACTAAAAGCCAGTACCTGAAAATAGCATTACATTTCATCAATTATCGCCATAGCCTTTTTATGCTTCATGAAGCTCCCCCATGAAATTCATGATCTGAATCTACACATGCTCATTGATCTTAAAAAATGCTTATTACATATATAATATTCGATGTTTGTAATTTTAAACGTTAAGTTCTTGATTTCAAGATATATCAGTTTCATAAATGCTATTCTAGCCATCAACATATGGAAGGAAGAACCAAGTACAATGGATGTTATGGTACAGGGCACGTGGGCCCCACAAGTCGCCCATATGTTGCGCGAAAAACAAGTGCCCTACAGAATAGCTATACCTGACATCAACTCACTATATGAACAAGAAATGGTAACAAATAGTTGTTTCGGACTTCCTCAGCGAGCAACAAATGCTTACCCTATGCGACCAGGTTTGTTTAAGAACCTAGTATCAGTAGACAAATTCATTTATCACTATTAACTATTTGCTGGCTTCCTGATCAATTGAATTCCCCTCAATCTCCAAACTCAAACCCATACACTGACCGTAAAAGTAGAATCTCTGTTATAAAGTTTAAGTAATTAATCGAAGATTAAGGGATTTAAAGAAGAATTGATAGTAGGTACATAATTTCTCACAGCAATATTTTTGCTGAAATTCATTCGTGGAACACACGAGGCAATTTCTATAAACTAATTCGGTACTCCATTAGGTAGGTAATTATTAGAATAGTAATAATGTCCTAAGTCAGAAATAATTACCATGTCGTTATTCTTAATATCTTAAATAATATAAACATTTCATTTAATACATAGCTTTAACAATATATCGCTAAAATCACACTCGTAGGCTGTTGAGTGCAATCTTGTAAATCAATATCTCGTATGTTGTACAAACTTCAAAGATAAATTTATAAAAGTTGTAGAAGTAAAGTTGGTAACCCATTAGATAGCAAATAATTCCATAAAGTGGCTATGACTATATTATATTTCAATAACTTTGTATTGTTATAAAAATTTACTGAAATAAATCACCTCTCTGTTGCGCAGATTTTTAATTTTGAAGCACATCAACTAATTAATACGCAACGACATCTAGTTATTATCTGTCAATACAGTGATTTATTCGAATATAATATAATAGGACATTAGAATCCATTAGCGATACTTATAAGAAGTTTAAATCACTTTCAGAGCGTCAGTTGTTCATTGTCACTACAAACATTAACAAATATGGCTGTTGCAGTACCTAAAATGAATTGGGAAAATTACCACAGACTAGAGACGATATACGCATTCATGGACGAATTGGCTCTAGATTACCCCGAATTATGTACCATCTCTTGTATCGGGACGACCGAAGAGGGCAGAGGAATAAAGGTAAGAATGAAATAAAATTATCTTTATTACACATACCACTAATAATACCTACATTATTTTTACATAGAAATGACATAGTGTTATCACATGTCGATAATTACAAATAGACCTATTAAGCGATTGTAGTATAAAACCTTAAAGAAATACAAAATTCAACCTCTCTGTCGTGACGCAGGAATTCTCTATTATGAACAGAACCCAAATCGTATCAAACTGTTATAGCTTATTGTTTTGTATTACCTATATATTATGCTCTCAAGTATGAACTTGTCAATTAGAATTTTTACGTCATTTAATATTTCAGATGTTAAAAATATCAAACGGTAACGAAAAAAACCAAGGTGTTTGGTTGGATGGCGTCACGCATGCCCGGGAATGGATCACTGTCGCTGTTGTAACGTATATCGCTGACCAGCTTGCTAAGAATTTTAAAGACTATCCTGATTATATCACAGACAAGGATTGGTGAGAGCTTGCAGAATAGTGCAAACATTTTTTTTTATAATAAATAATATTTTAGGAATACTACTAAGATTTGAGTAACTTTTAAAAGTAACTAAGTAATGATTACGCGAACTAAAATGGATCAGGTAGCAATGGATGCAAGAAGCCTAAAAATAACACTTAAAGTGTATTTTTTTAGTCTTCTAGTAAAAAAAACTTAAGCTGAAAGATCAGATAGAAAAACTTTATAATTTTGCTTTAAACTTTTAATAAGTAATTAGACAACTTTTATAATAAGGCCAAATAAACGGAGAATATTGCAATTAGCTGTTTCAAGTTTTGATTGCAAGACAAATAGCTGTTTCGCTATCATATTATTTTAGTATAACAGCCAAGAACTTGGCTAACCTGACAGCTCCTATAGAGCACCCCTTAGTATGTAAGAACACTGTAGCCAAACATTTGGCTTCACATACTGCTCCTTCTGAGCTAATTTATAATGACTTTATTAATATTAATTCAGGCAATAGCTTGTCCACACATTGTGACATAAATTCTTTAAATTAATTACTAAGACAAAAGAGCCTATCTCTTGCATATCAAATCATTTACTCAATAATAGCATTGTTAGTAGAAATCTAAAAATAAATAAAAATTGTATCAATAAAGTGAAAAAATTAATGACCATAAACATAGTACATCAAAATATTCAAGGATTATCTAGGAAAGATTTAGAAGTAGAATTATTTTTTGATAAACATAATGTCGATGTGCTCTGCATCACAGAGCACTGGCTTCAGGCTCACCAGTTAATTCTTGATAAAGAACTTTATTCTGCTAGAAGTGTGTATGTAAGAAAGAAGTCAATCCATGGAGGGTCCTTAATATTTATTCGTAATAGTATTAAGTCTGAAGAACGGAAAGATATTGTAAATTTGTCTACTGAGCGCACTGTAGAGCTTTCTTGTGTAGAACTGGAACACCATATTGTAGTTAGTGTGTATTGGCCACCACAGAGTGACTTTAGCATTTTTGAGATAGTTATGGAAGAAGTATTGAAACGTTTATGTGTCAGTAGTAAGATTTTGGTAGTTTGTCGAGATTTTAATATTAATTTATTAGAAAAGTGTCCTATCAGTATACGATTAGTAAGCCTATTTGAATCATTTGACTTGAATCACTTATTTTCTGAGCCCACAAGAATTACTTCTCACTCGGCAACTTGCTTAGATAACATCTTTTGCAATGGGGAATATTTATATAGGTCAATCTTAAGTGATTTAACATCTGATCACTGTGGGCAATTTGTTACATTGCCTTGTATGAGAGAAAACAAAATAAACAAAACCATATGCAGGCCCATTACTAGTAACCGATTATTAAATTTTAGTAATAACATTAGGGATAAGGTTTCCAATTTAGATTGGACTCAAAGGGATCCGGATAAGCTTTACGGCTACCTATTCAACATAATAGAAATCGAATTTACCAGTATATTTAATACACAAACAATAATGCAACGGCCCAAAATGACGTTCTGTGATTGGGCGACAACAGGAATATACAAAAGTAGGGAAAGGCTGTATGATTTGTATGCTGTGAAAAAGGGTAATTTTGACACAAAATTTCATGAATATGTAAAAAATTACTCAAGGATTTTTAGGAGAGCCTGTGGTGTGGCGAAGTCTTTATATATAAGTGATAAAATTAGGTCTTCAAATAATAAAATAACAGCTACATGGAACATTATTAATAATGAAACGGGACGTTGTAAGCCTCGAGATAATGATTTAAAATTAAATATCAATAATAGGTTTATAACAAACAATTTAGACATAGCTGAATCTTTTAATACCTTTTTCACAAGTGTACTAGTTAGTACAACGAGTACCTTGAATTCTTGTGCGTCCGGGTCTGAACTGTTGTTAAGGGCCAATATAAATGAATGTAAGAATCTATTTCAATTTGAATACATAAACCCCACAGATATTATGAAAACGTTTAAGTCTCTTAACTCTAAGAAAACAGGGGACTTATGGGGGATTTCAGTTAAATTAATAGATACTATTATAATTGATATAGCACCATTTCTGGCAATAACATTCAATCGATGTGTTGATTCTGGGGTTTTTCCAAACCTGATGAAGTATAGTAAAGTAATACCTTTATTCAAGAAGGGTTGTACAACCGAACCAAATAACTTTAGGCCAATCTCAATCTTATCGGCTATTAGTAAAATTTTTGAAAAAGTTATGTTACAACAACTAGAAAGCCATTTTAATCTAAATAATTTATTTCACAAAGAACAATACGGCTTTACAAAGGGTCGTTCAACAATTGATGCGGGTGCAACTCTTTTGAGACATATATTTAATGCATGGGAGAATTCGCAAGATGCGATAGGTGTATTTTGCGATCTTTCAAAAGCTTTTGACTGTGTAGAACATAACACGCTTTTTCTTAAACTTAGGCATTATGGTGTTAATGGTATTGCTTTGGAACTAATCGTTTCCTACTTGAAAGATAGAATTCAACATGTAGATGTCAATGGTGCGAGGTCATCTGGATTACCTGTTACTATGGGCGTTCCGCAGGGCTCTATACTGGGTCCTCTACTTTTTCTCATATATATAAATGACTTACCATATTATTTAAAAGATCTCTGTGATATAGTTCTATTTGCTGATGATACGTCACTTATTTTTAAAGTCGATCGTAAGAAAACAGTTTTTGACGATGTAAATAGGGCACTAAATGATGTATTGAATTGGTTTACAACGAGTAATCTCCTACTGAATTCAAATAAAACAAAGTGTGTGAGATTTACTATGCCAAATGTAAAACAACTAGGCACTAATCTAACTATAAATAATGAAAGCATAAGTATTGTAGACTCAACAGTATTCTTAGGAATTACATTAGATAGTAAACTTCAATGGGGAGCCCAGATAGATAGCCTTGCGGGTAGACTTAGTGCGGCAGCTTATGCAGTATGGAAGGTACGTCAGCTCACTGATACGGACACAGCTAGGTTAGTTTATTTTAGCTACTTTCATAGCGTCATGTCCTATGGTATACTACTTTGGGGCAAGGCGGCTGATATTGAAACGATTTTTATTTTACAAAAACGAGCCATCCGCTCAATGTACAATTTAGGTGCTAGAGTCTCTCTTCGAGAGTTGTTTAAAGATATAGGTATTTTAACTGTTGCATCACAGTATATATTTGCTAATATTATGTTTGTTAGACACAACATTAATGACTATAAGAAAAACAGTGATGTACACAATATTAATACTAGAAACAAATCTAAACTCATTGGTACCTATCATCGATTACATAAGGTACACAACTCGTTCGAAGGTCTTGGTGTACGTTTTTATAATAAAATTCCTATACATGTAATCGACCTACCTGTAAATAAATTCAAGCTAACTGTAAAAAATCACCTTATTAGGAAAGCCTACTATACGATCAACAATTATCTAAACGACAAACATTCATGGGCTTAAGGTGTCATTAGAATTTAAATAGATACACACAAACTTCTTTGTCTTTTAATAAAGCTAAATATTAACAAACCATTGTTAGTTGAAAGTAATGCGTGGCGATTATTATGGTAATTTAATTAGTAGTGATTTTTATCAGTATCTCGACTATGGTTTGTCATGCTCACTAAAATGTCATTGCTTGCGGTGTCGTCGTGGGGCGGGTCGTTTCCTTCCCTCTGATATGGCGAAGGAGATGATGGCTGGTCCATGCATCATACTCGTGAACGGATGCTGCTTGGGGTGACTGGTCGGCCTAGTCAGCGATTCTTTAGACAATACTATTATTCTGGTTCGTTCAACTGCAACCCTAGCCTCTTAATCCAGTCACGAATTATTTTCAACAGTAGATTTTGCAACTGAATGTAAGTGGATGTGCACCTTGTTTCTATTTTGTTCTATGTTTAATAGACTCAAACCTTCAACGTTATCTAATCACTGAGTGTGTTTTTTTTTTTTGTTTGTGCGTTAGATTTTGGAGCTTTTTAATAAAAGGAATTTCAGGTGGCAACAGCTTGCATACTGTTTACCTTACATGTAATACTAACACTATTGTACCTGAAAATCAGATTTTGAAAAAGAGTAGCCATGAGTTTCTTTGCCAGTATTCTTCTCATGAGCTCTACGCATTTTGGAAACTGGAACTTATGGATCGACACAGGCAGGCAGTAGATTTTGGTGTTTTCGCCTAACTTACCTCGACAATACAGCACATGCTGTGGCCTCTGTTTGTTTCGATCTATGATTTTTAACTATAGCTTCAATTTGACGTTCATAAGTGTCACTTGGTGTCTTAGATGAATAAATGATTTTGATTTGATTTGATTTGAGTAATCAATCTGAATCAGAGAGGAATTTTTATTCGTGTCAGAAGACTGTTGCTTTTTTGTTTCTTTGTTTGTTGAGTGTATTTGTTATAATTTAGGACGTACAGGTTTTGATTGTTTTATACAAGTGAAATTTAAAATCTTTTTTGTTTTTCCAGGTATATATTGCCAGTGTCAAATCCAGATGGCTACGAATATTCACATACGACAGATAGAATGTGGCGAAAGAACCGCGCTCGTTACGGAGACTGCATCGGAGTAGATCTTAACAGGAACTTTAGGTAAGTGTTTGCGTTGTCAATGTAGTTTATCTTTTTTATGGTACAATGGGTAAAACTGCAAATGGATCACCGCCAACGGACAACTCTTCGAGTTGCAAGTGTCCATTGCTTTTTGAGTTCCCCCTCCAGAATTAGGTTTGCCCCGTTTGAGGCCCCGATAACCTCACTCAATTGTAAAAAGCAACGGAATTGCTCAACATGGCCTTTCTGTGAGGCCATACCCAACGATATCACGAGGCCAAATTCCTATGTCACTAGTGTCATTCTAAAACTCATGAAGTACATTTAATGTGACTTTTTAGATTCATAATGCATTAGTAAAATTGGAACGTAAAGAATGAAAATATTGGTGTCAAAAGTTAAAATTATATTTTAAAGACCGTAATGACAAATTTTGTTTCAGTTGTGGTTGGGGTGTGCAAGGTGAGGAAGGGTCATCCGAAGATCCTGGAAGTATCTTTTACCGAGGACCGAATCCGTTTTCCGAATGTGAAAATATAGCTATCAAGGTGAAGTATTTTCACGCCAGAATTTTTCCTAATTCACAACCTTTAACAGTCTACTACTGGATATAGGAAGATCTAGTAGGTTTGGGTAAGGAGGGCCTTAGAAAGGAAGTTTCGGCCTAGATACTAGATTCTCTTAGTCGCCGCTTACGACATCCATTCGATGACACTCCTTATTTTTTATCTGTCACCAGATGGACAACTTCATCAACTGCTCCAAAACTTTTTCAATCATTACTTTTTTTTCTTCTTCTCTGGCTTGCATGATTTGTGCATTTAGCCAATGTCGAGTTTTATTTGATTTAATAAAAGGTAGGGAAAAGTATTTCAAAATTTTAAAATTATTTTCCAAAATAGGCACGTCCATCAAATTTGCAGTTTGCCGCGCTTTTCCGTTTTTTTTTAAATAAAATAAAAAAAATTTGATTACCACAAAATTAAGTACAATTTGAACATATTATCCCGACTTGTATGGATATAATAATAACAATCGTGAAACCCAATAACCAGCCGCACTCACATTAATCACAGAATATTCCATCCTCAAACGATTACACAAAAACTGTGTTGCTTCATTATCATCCTATTACAAAATAGACGAAACCACGCAAGATAATAATGTAGGTAGATACAGAAACTACATTCAAAGGTCTGATAACATCTGCTCAAGGATTTCAAGCACATATGAATCGAGCTGTGTAGAAGTTAGATCACTTCACAAACTCAAATCGGATGAAAATCAACTGCATTATGACGCATTTACAAACGAACACTATTATTATTGTGATTTGAAATCCTTTGTCGTCTAATACTTTAAATGATATACTTTTAAAGTTCAGCCAGACTAATTAATCCTATTTAATTTTGCGATCAAAACGGCAGTATTTATGGCAGTAGTTATAAACTTGACCTTAGATTAACGGATCTTACTCGTAGACAACTAGTGAACATAAAATAATATCATATAACATACATTTGCAGTTTATTCCCTCTAAACTCATGTAAGTAGGTACAAATAAATATTTACATCCTCACTCGCACGTACGAAAGTCTACCATATATATCTACGATATAGGTGATTCACAGATTTTCCAACCATTACTTAAAAATGATGTAAGTCTAAATAAATATGTGTGTGTTTGTCGTTATGTTATTTATGCTGCCAAGTTTAGTAGTGTGAATTATAGCTTTGCAAACCACCTTAAATATACGAGTATATGTATGAGTAGTAGGAAGCTTTATCAATTAGACAGTCCAAAACTGTCATGAAAACTCACAGGTACATTACCGATCAAACAAAGTTATCCAATGATTGACTGAGAGATTGCAACAATGCGATAAGACCGTCAACTATGGTAGTCACCTAATTTCAACCTGCTCTTATTCCTTTCTTTATTTTTGGTGTACAATAAATTATACTTCGACATATTTCAACTATTTATATTAGAGGACGAACTGAATCCAAAGCTTGAACTATATGTCAGTATATTTAAAAGCACTGACTTCCCAATACCAATTGCCATAGATGTTCATGGACCGAAACCTTCGTGCTCTACGAACTTCCATAACCCTCGATCTGTTATTAAAAAAATATTGTAAAGGAAAACTCTACAACACTTTTTTGCTCAACCCGTTAATCGAAATCGAGACCTCTCGACCGCTAGATCAACAAGTTTAAAAATCTTCACTAAAAAAACGTAAAGAAATATTTTTACTTTCACAAGAAATGACAAGAGGACTAATTTTTCAATTTGTCACTTTAAATCTTCCATTTTAATGTTAATCATTACTTTGAATCTTGTTTGTCCACAGAACGTAATACTTCAGTCGGGAACGGTCTTCAAGGTGTTCTTGTCATTCCATAGCTATGGCGAGTCCATCATATTCCCATGGGGCTACACCAGTGACCCCTGTCCTGATTATGTTATGTTACTTGAAGGTGGCACAGCTATAGCCAAAGTAAGTACTATATAAATATATCATAAGCTCTGCCTAATTTGGGACGCGTGTCCTATGTGTGAGAATATTATTATTATTTTGATAAATGATATATTCTGCCTCGTTGGTCTAGTGGTTAGCGTAAGCGACTGCAGATCCAGAGGTCTCGGATTCGATTCCCGGGTCGGAGTGCTGTTGGGTTTTTGTTACAAGAAATTCTTAATAGTAGCCCGAAG
This sequence comes from Diaphora mendica, assembly GCA_949125395.1. Classification (NCBI taxonomy): domain Eukaryota; kingdom Metazoa; phylum Arthropoda; class Insecta; order Lepidoptera; family Erebidae; genus Diaphora; species Diaphora mendica. The sequence goes on from OX421327.1 coordinate 9,455,633, forward strand.
TATGGAAAATGGCGGTGTTTCCCGCCCGTGCCTCGGAGAGCACGTTAAGCCGTCGGTCCCAGTTATCATGAACATCTATGGCAATCGTTATTGGGAAGTCAGTGCCCTCAAATGCAGATTCAGTTCACCCTTAGGGTTGCGAAGGTCAGATGCCAGTCGCTCTGTGTAAAAACTAATATTCAGGTAAAACCGGTTGACCTAGTTGCCGACCCCAAATAATCTTGGGAATAATAAAGGCTAGTAATATGATGGTGATGTTGATAAATTGTAAATATACCTATATATAGAACTTCATAAAACACCACGAGAACTTCTGCTAAGGACTGCTATGGAATGTCAATCTTACACATGTATTCACAACAATAATATGTTACAGGGAATTTACGAAGTAAGTCATCACACCTACAAAGTGGGTAGCACAAAGGATATAATGTACTACGCCGCTGGGACTAGTATAGATTGGAGCTATGGAGTTGCCAAAATACCTTTCTCCTACATGTTGGAACTGAGAGGAAAAGAACATAGATTTCTTCTACCTTCTGAATGCATACTTACAACTGCCACTGAAGTTTTAAATGGAGTGCTCAATCTACTAAGCTTTGTCTGTTCAAATGCTTGCATGAACCATGATTCCTGTTCTTGTCCAACTTAAAAAAAACTGGTATATCAGTAAAATAAATCGTTCTACAATACGTCGTACAATCACAAAATTACAATAAAACCTATTACATTCACTGTCTTGTATAAATTGTCCTTGCCTAAACCAATATCTAGACCGATTGAATTACCACATGGTATGGAGTGTTCTAGAAACATATCGTGACATTTAAAAAAGTGACTAGTTTTACAAAGAATTTCCATTACTTAATACTTCTAAAGAAACTTAAAAACAGGTGTTCGTCTACTAATCTTTATATTACAGAAAACAAAAATAAATGAAGGAATTTGACGACCTAACCAGATTTCTATCACCTCATTATTTAAAATTGTAACCAAATGAAGGCTACAGGATAACGTGAAAATACTAACAAATAAATTAAAAAAAAAAACATTCCATTGTCCCATACATTAATAATGCCCAAACGCAATGACCTGTGCCAAATAGCTTGGTTGTGTGGTTTTGAATATAATGGACACAATCCAAAAGTTTTTACTGCCGCCGCGCTATAAAATATTTCGATTCTGTAGCCTAAACTGCTATAATGAAACGACATAATGAAAAATCGATAACTTTATTTACAGATTTGCATTATCTTATAATACAGTCAACAATTTTATTAAACGTTACGATTTGAAATTCACATTCAATTTTATCTAACGTAAAACACCTATCGGTCGACAATAACCACTATATTATTGTAAACGAGCACAATATGTCCAAATACCGAATGTCTCAATACACGCAACGGGACGCAAGCCGAATGGTTGATAGTCCACACAAAATAAACTGTTATCTACACGTATCATTAACCATCAGTTGAAACACTAATACAGAGACTCGACAGTATATACATCTGAATGTAAAATCAAAAGTGAGCTACGAACCGTAATCATATGCATTAATAGACAGTAACTATTTCCTGTGTGTCAAACACGTCCAGATATTAGCAAATACGTGTATGTTTATTTAGAGAACTAAATTGGAATTGGTATTTCTTGAAATCAGCCGAGACGCCGAAAGGTTTATTCCTCTCAATCGTCTCGACTTTACCAATCTGAGATAGTGCCCTAAGAATTCTCATTGGTGTTTGATTTAAACCGCATGTATGTTTATTAAGGCCAGCCTTGTTAAATATTTTGCTAACATCCGCACGTGACTAGGTAATAGCGGGTAACTAGTAAGGACGCCAAACATCGACAGGCCGTCTTTCTGACGTTAGGAGGGACTTGCTTCTAGTTCGTACGCCTTGCTCTGTCCAATCAGGTGATGCAGGCCGTTTTTTCCCTATCCCTGATGTCGATGAATTTTCCTCTTCTCTTTCGGGACTTGAAATGTTTGAATCTTCTTGAGCAGGTGGTGGTCGAAGCCACCAGTCGTATCCACCGTATAACTGTGAATAGAGCCACGCAGGTGGAGTTGGTAGTAAAGGGGTGTTAAGAAATAGTTGTGCTGCCAAAGCGCTGTGGAATAAGCTTGATGGTGCTGGTAGAGGCTGAAGGGGTTTCCTTGATCTCGTGACTGACGTAAAAGCACCAGGACGTTCATCAGGCGGTGGACTGCTAGAAGCAGTTACCGATATGTCGTCATCATCGTGTGGTGAGCTTGGACGAGAATTTGCTGGACTCGTCGTGCTGTGTGCACGCATTGTTATTGGATTATCCGAATTCACATCTGTAAACAATTATATTTTTAATTATTATCAAATTATACATAGGTATATTAAAACTTCAATCTTCTATTTTTATAAATGCTGCACTCACCAGTCTCATGGGGTGGAACAGGTACGTGTTGTGGTTGCGTATGCGTAGGTGGTAATACGTGCGGAGTAAAGTGTGCGGGCGTCGGCAACAATGGCGGTGGATAATGCCGCGCAAGTGCACCCCAATCGCTGCCTGGCAGTCCAGCTAACTGGTGTGCTATACCTGGACAAAAAATATAATAATTATAAGTATATTTTTACAAAGAACCAAAAACTTCAATTTTTCAATTCTTTAAGGCGAAACAGCTTATACTTAAACATTTTGTTATGTACGAATTATGCATGCTTATAATTGTTGATATATGCCTGTTATAACAAAAATAAGTATTGAAAGAATATTAAAAAATTCACAAAATCAGATTACGTTACACGACGCAGTAAGCACCCCACTGTTTAAAATTCCATCAACAAAACAATAGGAGTAAGAGTTATCGCTAGAAACGCTCCACTAACACTAAACGCGGTGCTTAACGCACTCATCAGAATATTTAAATAATGAGTAAGGCGAGTTCTCCCCAACCTTGTTACAAAGCCTTATCTCCGACGCGGCACTCCTCAATTGTTAGTCTCTTACCTACTACTGTCAAATGGTGGTGTTGTGGATTTGCACTTAGGCATTTTGTTAAGGTGTCATATTGTTAGAATTTATTACATTTCTGATATCGAGCTTCATAGGTTTAGATTATAGACAGATGATTTTATGTACACGTACGAACATAATTACATGAACATAAAGTTAATCGACTCAAGAATAGTAATGGACTGTACCAAATTAAAGGCGACACACGGGGACTACCAGTTTTCGAATAAAAAAAGAATCGTAAAATCGATTGACCCAGTTGAGAATTCTGAGATAATAAACATAAAAAACAGTCGAATGTAGAACCTCCTCATTTTTTGAAGTCGGTTAAAAAATAATAATGTCAACATTTCTTTTTTCTTCTGTATTTTGTCTTTTTGTATTGTGTGTGATTAAATATCAAAAAAAAGTCCGTATAGCATGTTGAAAGTGGGTTTTTTTAACACAAGCAATGATTTGCTTAAAAATTACCTTATAATTATTAAATTATCATCAGGCAAAGAAAATTTATGCATTTAACACACTTTACCTAGATTCCTCGTGAGTCGGTACAGTTTTGCAACACTAACAATTTGATTCAAAGAAAATATGTACATACTAGCTTTTACACGCGGCTTCGCTCACACAGACTTTCATCCCCTGATTTACCCCCTTAGGGGTGGAATTTCCCAAATTCCTTTCTTAGTGCTCACTTACGTTATATAAAGAACCTACATGCAAAATTTCAGGATTCAAGCTTCACCGGTTTGGGCTGTGCGTTGATCTCTGGGTATGTCAGTCAGTCACCTTCCTCTTTTATATATATAGATTTATAACTTACAATTGTGTTTTCTTAATAATTAATATGAAATTCAATTTATTTGTTAATATTTTATGAGCTACATGTAGGTATGTTGATAAAAGCTATGTATACCTTTTTTCCTAAAACAAAACCTACTGTTTCTAAAAGACTGAATTATATTGTTTCAATGAAATTTTAGTAGATTAGTTACAAAAGACTGAAAGAAGGTGTAAATATTGCAATTCACAGACAACTTCTTTTTTTATTTCAGTATCTTCGGAGCCATAGATTATTACCAGAAACAAACCGTCATTGCAACATTACATTGATACAAATAGGAAATGTGTTTTGGCGTCATAATTTTCAGTTGACATTTTTAAGCGCATAAATTAACAAAGTTTGTCGGCGCCGCGACCCCGTATATTCGGCTTAACCCTTTAGCACCCACCTTGGGTAATTCCCACCCTGAGCCAACCCAACCCTTTCAGCAATAGAATAAATTACAGGCCGTTTTATGTCGCAGATACCGTCGGTACGAAAATGTAAAACACATTATTTTGAATCCGACCGCTTAGCCTTTATAGGTGTAGTGCTTTATGAGTCTGTTGCAATTAGACAAGAGCTGCTTTTTAGGATAAGCCCGGTTTAATCTTGCCTCCAAGCGACTCACGGCTTTTACGATAATGATTTGAGATATCGTATCGACGATACGACGGACCGGCTGAATTGAATATTTTATCTATTAGCATTTACGTCTTAATGCTGATTGAAGTGATTTTACTATATGAAACTGTTAATTTAGTTTGTGTGAGTAACGGTCATTAATAGTGAGTGCTTTTTAAACTCTTACAAATAAAGAACAGGAAATAAATAATATTTTATTAGAAATTATTTATAGTGCAAACTAAATAATAACTTATTTATTTTTTATACCAAAACATAATACCATACCACAAATGGATATTAAGCTTTCGTTTCTGAAGTGCTAGCACTGCCCCAGTTAGATTATTTATAACCATTTTTCTTTTTAAAAATAATTGTGTGTACGGAGGAGTGAGGAGCAATTTCAAATCGCTTTTCCACTCCATCAATTATTATTAGTGCCAATATCTGTAGTATTACCTCAAACAACTTTTTACCAAACTACAACGTAGTCAAAAGGAAGGATCAGTTTTCATCCTAGTTTTTGTTTTATTGGGACTATTCCCATTTAATGGGAAGTCACGAGTTATGACACTCAGAAAGTAGGTACATTAGAGTAAGAAAAATTAAACTGTCTTAGAACCTACGACGAAATTAATCAGAAGAAATCAGGAGGAGTTGGAAATATAAGAACTCCACTTCCCTCCTAATATAGCAAAGCGGGAGATAGATTAAGTCAAAACAGCCAGACATTTCGAAGTCCGATCGTAGCGCCTAAGCTACAGAACCGATTTTAATGTATTAGGTGTCAAAAGATTCGTAAAAATGGCCCATGTAACATAAACTATATAAATTTTATTAAAGGTATTACGTAGTTAGGTTATAGTTATTTTAACTTTTTCTTGTTAAATTAGAAGTTAAACAAACCTCTACACTTTTTTAAGGTATGCGGGATAAGCTCATGGCTCATGGTTTGAACTCCGAAAATCTTACTCACTCGTAGATAAACGGGACGGAACGGTAACAACGAAAGAATTATTGATACTAGGGGTCGCCTAATGGTCGAAATTTGACCATTATTCACTTATTTTTATTTTTTTAATTGTGCTTAATGCACTTCTCCTACATATGAATTTTAACTATGCCATATTTCATAATGTTACGTTCGCACATATTCATAAAAAGGGGCCCAAAGTTTTAATGTTTTAATTCACGTATCAATATAGATGTATATTAAATATATCTCACAAATTCTTCTGTCTCATTGAAAACCTAATTCCACAAACCTTTTTCTTCATCTAGAATAATCTTACTGGGCTTTAAACAGAGTCAAGTGTACTTTTCTACTTTAGCAATGCCGATATTGTCCGAGCTAAGTAGCTCTTAAAGGAAAAGAAGCTTTGAAGATTGAAACTACTCGCTTTTGGTTTATTTTCTGCGTTTATTAAGAAGGATGAAACTCAGTAACACTGACAAGAATACAAGAGAATACATTACTTTAGATAAATTGTGGGTATCCATACAATTTTAGTGCGAATACAAAGTAATGAAAGTCAATATTCATTTCCTTTTATTTTAATCGTTGAATATTAACACACGTTTTTACACAAAGCATTCCTTTCCTTTAAAGAAGCTCTGCCTTGCTTGGATAATATTGACTAACGTAGATAAAAATCTAAAATTCAAAATTTTAAAAACCCCCTCAAGCACTTAATCGAGTAATCATACGCCAATTATGTTTTTGCAGACATTCTGTTATTCTTCCCCACTTTCACCCCTATAACCTTTAAACGACTCAACCGATTTTCATGAAACATGTCTAAGAACACTCGCACGTAACTCACCTTTCATACAAAAAAAACTAAATTGAAATCGCTTCATCCGTTCGCGAGCTACGGGGCCACAGACAGACAAATAGACAGACAGACACGTTAAACTTATAACACCCCTCTTTTTGCGTCGGGGGTTAAAAAATACACTTGACCAGACCAGACCACTTAAAGACCAGAAAGTTCATTCTAGTTGCGGAAAGAGGATCGTAAAATTAAGTTTTCACTGGAAGTATATTTAGAATTTATTATTTATGTGTATTTTTTTTATTTTTTTTACGTATGGCCCGCCAAAATGACTCTACTCTGCCTGATGGAAAGCATAAACAGAATCCAAGAGTATTGGTCGCCATACTCACTGCGAATGCAGACAATGCAGTATGTCGACCCACACCATGGCGGCCTAGTGATGCTGCTGCATCTTTTAGTCTTGTCAACAAGTATGGAACTTGTTGACTAGACTATTTGGGCCTCCGGTCTCGCACTCACCAACGAAACACGACACCACGAACGTGGTCATTTTACGTTGATTTTCTGTCCGAGGGTAGTACCGCCCCGGTCGAGCCGGCCCATTCGTGCTGAAATCAGCGTGGCTCTACTACCTCTAAATGTATGTTTGTTATCGCGTTAAAGAGTAGTCTATTGTCCTTGCTCAAGAGTTAAAATATCTACTTTCTTTGGTTACTTTCGAATTTACATTATTAGTAAGGATTCAAACCACGAGGACATAACACCTGATTAACTACAACACAAAACATTCCAATACTATATTTATTTCTATCAGCCATTTTATCCGTGATGTGAAAAATGGCAGGGCATTGTTTCATTATGTATTCTCCATTCAAAGATTCAAGAGAAAGGGCAGCGCTAGACGATTTGAATTCGTTAAAAAACGTTGGAATTCTTTATTGTGTGCACAATGCGTAATCGCTGTATAGAGCGACTCGATGATTTTGAATCATTGTTGGAAACAAATAGCAGTAAATCTTCAAAATAACTCGTTGAAACTAAATGGTCATAGATATTTTTACATTTAAATTTTGTTATCGAAATTTAAATGTAAAACTACTAAAGTAAATGTTACTAGCTTCTATTCCGATCTATCGTAGAACTCGATAACTCGACGCGACCGAAGTTTACCTCACAGAACATTAATGCCAAATTACTACTTCTACTTCCTAATATAATTAGAAATACCAGGGAGATAAACTGCGGTCTTTAAATGATTTATACATGATGATGAAATGATAACAAACTAACTTAACAAATTGATCATTATATTGATACTTCGTCTGATTAATGTCACAGAGTACATAGTTAGCTTCATATATGTGTGTTGTATACAGTTCAAGTATCAAATTTATTTGAGCATAGTACTTGTGGATTGGCCGCATCTGAAGACGTGCCAATCCGCTACATTGCCCCGGACGAAGGGGTTTTTTCTTCGACTTTGAAAAATCGCGCCGCGCCAAGAGAGGGTTGAACCCAAACATTTTAATGCCATTTGCTAGATTGCGTCTTGCATTTTTCCTTCTCCTAATACTACAGCGCTAATCTGCGAAGACGACCGGGATTACGCGGATAAAAGTATTTACGTTTTTAGTGTGATTCCGATGTTGTAGGATTAGGGCGGATTTTTTTAAGGACTTCAAACCCTCCGTGATTAGGAAAAGGGTTGGAAGCACTTTACAGTAATTATTTTACATTTCTTCAAACATCATTTATGGAACACTTACTTGGCTGACTTCCCATTTACTTTTGTATTAATGACTTCTATTCAAATGAGTTTTACATTGAAGATTGTGTTGTTCGTTGTGGGGGTTATTGTTTAACATAGATTATTCCCCCTTTGCTACTACTAAGTTTTGTATTGGCAACTTGTGAACATTGTATGATGTGAAAGTACGGCTGTTTGTCGCTGAAACTAATAACTTAAATTAATTTTGGAGACGCTTTCCACTTTATACGTCAGCCTCTTATTTCAAATGTCACATAGAAGATGAAAACTGAGAATAATATTCATTAAAGCTTCTGTTACTTAAAGGTATATATGTAAACAAAAATAGTTTATCTTATATTTATAAATGTGTTTAGTAGATTGTCAGTTAGCAGTAAATTAGCATTTTTTCGTTTAGCTAATTCTCAGAATTAAGGAGTGACGAGGTTATTATCGTCATAAGTTTCCAATATTTCATTTATCAATTTACTCGTTTTTTTACGCTAGTCAATAAATAATAAATAAATATTTCGGACATTTAACACACAACGCCATCTAGTCCCAAGCTAAGCAGAGCTTGTGTTAGAGGTATTAGACAACTGATATAAATACTTTTTTTTTGTAAATACAAACATATTATACATAACACCCAAACTCCGAAACTAATATTTGCAGATCATACAAACATTTGGTCCGACCCGGGAATCGAACTCGAGACCTTAAGCACACCAGTCGCATACGCTACCACAGCGCCACAGAGGCAGTTGTTTAGTTTTGTACGTTAGTTACGTTACAGTTTTTAATAACAGACAAAGTATTAACTTAGTTTCGATTTTTTTTGTCGAAATTTGTCTAAATACAACATTATCTCTTCTGCTATTGAAGAAAACCATTTTATTATTAACTGTTGAGACCTGTCAACACCTACGCGGCGGCAGCCAGAGTGAGACGAATACATCGGTCATCACGCACCGCCCGCGCAGCCCGTATCAGCGGCTATTACATTACACGATTTCTCGGGCGCTGTCTCTCGGGTGCCCTGCCTACCAGTTAGGGTGCCGCTTATTACACTACGCTGGAAATCGCGCCCTGTGTGACCTTTACTCAGTTTTAAGGTGAACGTGAATGACTGTGCACGTCTGTCGCTATGGCGCGGACTTCATCGAAACATCAAATAAATAAATACCATCATTTTCTCCAATACTCTTAGTGTACGTATCTATAGTAAATATTTTATTTATTTTATTATTTATGTAATTTAATAATATATATAGTTATAGTGTTTAAGTATGTACTTCATGTGTGCTTACCTCACAAGATATCTACACCACCCAAAGGTTGTCTGGTAGAGAATGTCTTGTGCATTAAGTCCGCCGATGTACAATAGTGCATAAAGTTATAAATAAAAAATAAAAAAAATAAAAAATCGGACATCTAACACACAACGCCATCTAGTCCCAAGCTAAGCAGAGCTTTTTTTTTTTTTTTTTATATGGGACTAATCCCGCCCACACGCCCACCACTGTAACTCCTGTACACCAGGATCAACAGCGGTGACCCACGAAAACACCGAGTTATGACACTCGGGAAGTCCCAGGAAAAATTTAACTGTCTTGGAACCCGCAACGAAATTAATCAGAAGAAAACTGGAGGAGTTGGAAATATAATAAGTCCACTTCCCTCCTTAGCAAAGCGGGAGACAAAATGGAGTCAAAATAGGCAGACGCCTTTTTCAAACCGGGAAGCACCACGGATAAAAATATTATGGGTCCTAAGTGAGCTATATTTGATTTCTATAGTATGTATGGCAGAATCGCTTAAACGCACGGAAATTCACCGCAGTTGACACAAGATCCCCATAATATACTACCCCAGACGTCATTTGTAAGCTATTTAGCATCATGTTACGTTCATTGTACCAAAGACTACATTCCCAGAGGATATGATGAGCCGACTGTTCACAGCTAGAATCAGGTGTTGAGCATTGACACAATGGTGAATCGACTAATTTAAATGAGTATAGTTTGCTCTTAAAGTTACCGTGGCCTGTAAGAAATTGAGCGACACAGTGATCTACCTCGAGCCATGTCCTTGACAACCTTTCGCGAACAGATGGAAAGAACTGGTAAAGGTGGCGCCCCTTAGATGATTCGTCCCATCGTTTCTGCCATTCATCCAAGAGGTCGTTATAGACATTGGTTTTTTGTTGAAACAATCTTATGATTTTACCGCGGTCTCGTATGCCCAAAAAATCGCATTCCAAAGCAGAGCTTGTGTGATGGGTACACGACAACTGATACAAATTCATATATACTTTTTTTTTGTAAATACATACATATTATACCTACATAGAAAACACCCAAACTCCGAAACAAATATTTGTAGATCACACAAACATTTGGTCTGACCCGGGAATCAAACCCGAGACCTCATGATCAGCAGTCGCACACGCCAACCGCGAGACCAACGAGGCAGTCTGAAAGTTGCTTTAGCGGTGACTTTGGCACTTACTACCATGAGGTATTCAAAAAGGAAGAAGAGGAGGATGTGGGTGAATATTTGCTCCTTAGAAACTAACTATCAAATATTCAAATACTCAGTGTTTTGGACTCGACAGACCTACAAAACTACAGACCAATTTGACGAACTATTAAGCTTAGTAGCTCCTTTTATAGAAAAAAAAACTATCTTGAGATAGCATGAGTGCAAAACATAGTATAGTTGTTACTTTACGATTCTTAGCCACTGGAAACTCCTATCAAGATTTAAAATTTAGTTTCTAGATATCTCAACCTCTTCTATCCAAAGACGAACGTGTGAACTCTGTGCTCGCGCCGCAGTGACTGAGCTCCCTGTCTCCCTGTTTCTTATTACACTACCCAATCGGCAGCGCGGCAGGGAGCTAGGGAGATCGGAACCACTCGAGCGCCCTGTTTAGGGATCCTGCCTCCCTGTTTCTTATTACACTGCCCTGTCTCTGCGGGCAGGGCCCGAGAAATCGTGTAATGTAATAGCCGCTATCGCATGACACTAGCTACTCAGCTGTTACGAGCTTCGTCGTACTTAATGTCAAACCTTATATACTTAGTTATTTTACTAGTATTAAACCATATTATTATACAGTCCGCTATTTTACTATCGCAATATACAATAATTCAATTATTTTGTTATTTATTTTCCTATATATCTAATTTAAACGTAAATATTTAGGGACGTACGAAGTTTCCAGATCTTTAGGGTTGACCTTATTATAATATAGCTCTAACTGCTTATCATTATTTAGGACCTACAAATAGAAGCTGGAATATTCAAGTTGTTCCTCAAGTTGTCTGATTCTACCCGTAGTCTATTATATATATTTCTAGTGTCACGTTGTTGCTCATGATGAACTCCGAAACTGTCTAACCGATTTTTTTTTATGTGTTGTATGAGACCAATGAGACCAAGCATGATTGAAAAGAGACGCAGATGAAGTTGCGTGGGTCAGCTAGTATTCTTCTAGGGATATGGGCAAACAGCCCTATCAACTGCATCTACAGAATGTTAGAAAGTTTTAATTAAAAAAATGAAATTATTAATATTGACTTAATTTTGTACAAGTTGTTCCAGAAATGTTAGTGGTTAACCTTTAAAGCTAACATTTCTTAATAAAGTTCAATATAATTTTAAATTTTTTAGTTAAATAATTTCTTAGTGTCCGAATCGTTACAAGCACTGAGTTTCAAGCGGTGATGTATTTGTTTATCTCTGTAAATGAAAAAAGAAATCTAATAGTCACTGGCATTCAAGATGTAGGTACCACGAAGGACAATGTTCGTAAATTTTCTTCACAGGAACGGTAACGATAAGACCACCACAACCATATGATACGGGAACCACCATGTCGTTGCAAGTTGGGCTGTTACGTAAGTGGCGGCAAGTAAGACGGATGCTCTCCGTACATCATAAGGTTAATAAGAGGGCTCGTGAACTAACGATGGCGCTTTGTCAACGCGCCTTAACCCGCCCGCCGCCATCTTGCAACGCCATGTTGGATTTCAATCTGCTTAGCGCTTAATGAATTTGCCTCTATTGATTTTGTTTAACCCCTTTTTGTTTTGCTTAATTAACCTTTTGGCGTTAAAGTAGCTTGACAAGGAAATAAAGGTTACCATTATCTGTTTGATAGGTGCTTATTATATCTATATATATAAAAATGAATGGCTGAAATGTATGTACGCCCATAACTTCCGATCGGCTGTATCAAATTAAATAATTCTTTTTTTAATGTGTTCGTTATTGTTAGGCCAAAGTTTGTTTACAAGAAAAATAAAAGATATCGAGTTTTTTTTGTGACTGTACACTGCCCGTGGGAAACTGAGACAGATATGTAAATATGGCGGTAGGAAGTTCGCCGGGTCAGCTAGTGTTTTAAAAGATTTTTTCTATTACACGTTAACCTATCCTACCCTCCTACCTAGTTAAAATTAGAGAATTAGGGAGGAAGTCATATTTCATATTTATAGTAGCTACTGTGTATTTTGCTGGTCTGAAAAGTTTCCGTCCTCAACTTGACGGCAGCAGCACTCTTTTTATGTATGGCCCTGCCAAAATGACTCTACTATGCCTGATAAAAACATAAGCATAACCCAAGAGTGGTAGTCCCCATACTCATTGCGAATGCAGTCAATGCAACAATGCAGCACGGTGACCCAAACCATGGCGGCCTAGTGATGCTTCTGCATCATTGGGCCTCCTCGTTTATAAAACCTAGTGAATGTAGTTGTGCATCTTTGCATTTACATTGTGCATTGCTGGAAGAGGTGTGTAGAGTTCAAGTAGGCTATAATCAACAGCCTTTAACAGATTAGCCACTCTTTAGAAAGGTATGAAATGTAAAAAATAAAATAAGAAAAATGTATTTTATCATGATTAGGTCGGTAACTTTTTAAACTACGTACATATATATGAAATAAGAGCCATTCACTAATTCTGGGGGGAAAACTCTTGAAGGACAGTGAGCTGCCGGTGTCCAGAAGCGATATGAGAGCGATATCTACTTATCGTCAGGTGACTTGCGATCCGAGAGGCCACGGTAGAATTTATATATATACTTATAAAATACAGTGTTAAAATATGAATATTTTTAAATATTTAAAGTTCCTGTTATTTTGTTGTTTTTAAAAACTTCCAACATGAAATAAAAGTATTCTATAGAAGCTTTTGTTCGCGGCTCCGCCTGCGTTTATCTCGGTTATCGCGATAAAAAGTAGCCTATGTCCTTCCTCAAGAATCAAAGTATCTCCAAGCCAAATTTCATTGAAATCGGTGCAGTGGCTTAGCCGTGAAAGCGAGATAGACACACAGACAGAGATACTTTTGAATTTTTAATATTACATAGTATGGATAAACAAAAATGAATCGCCAAATGTGTTGCTAAGCGCAAAACTCGAGAACCGCTCTACCAAACTGGTTTTTTTTTTTTTCATTTTCGTTAAGGCTTAAGGAAGGTTCCTACGGAGAAAAAAAAAGTAAATATTACGAGGAAAATAGTATAAACAAGACCGCTGTTTCATACAAACCGAGTACTAAAAATGATTCCTAAATTAAAACTGTCTGTCGGGGCAGCCAGTTTTAAATAAATATACTGCATACTGATATATAAAGTCATAAAATTACGTAAGGCATTAAGAGTTAATTGTGCGGGAGTCATCATACGAATCCATTTGAAAACGTTTAAAGCGTACAGTGAGTGCGAATCACGTCATACAAAAGGTTGTATGAGGTGGGTGGGACATTTAAAATTTACAAATGCGTAATTATGCACCCGCATTGTCGCGCTCTCTGGAAGGGTTATGTTGCCGTTGTTGCCCCTGTTTCTTCCCTCCCTTGCCCCCACAATCCCGGGCTTCCGGGCCTAATGCTATATTTAATTTTCTCTAAGACTCCCTCATTAATAATGTGAAGGCTGCGACTTTAAGTGGCGCTCACACGGCGACGTGAGATACATGGATGTGAGAAAAAGACTATTGGATGAAAATAGTTTTTATATATCCAGGAGAAATTTTGGTTAGTTGGTGTAAAGTGGCTCAAGAAACGTGGCCACAGATTACTGCGTCACTAGGACAGTGATAATCACATAAAGTTCAAACATTAAAATTAACCAACTATTAACCATTTCCTTATCTATATATTTCTTATATTGTCAAAGGTTTTTTTTCTTGGACGGGCGTGATCCATTTTGACCTAAAAACTAGGTAGTTAGCTGGACCGTAATTACCTAACTACGGCAATGCCAAAGGAGGGTTATGATTTTGACAGGCTATGTATGTATGTATGCTTATCTGTTCCCTCATAGCTCCTCAACCACTTATTAGAACTGAATAAATAATATATCGTTAGAAGCGTCTTGATCGTCCGCTGATTATAGGCTTTATGATGTGTCCCTGAATCTAACGTGGTGCCCTCTAGAGTTCAAAAAGTACTGTGTAAAACAATACATTTGAGATAAATATGTCGTGTTTGGTATTATATTTGGTATGGAAAAGGCGTTATTTGTACATTTCAAAAATATATGTATTATCAATATTTGCTCGTGACTTCGTCCGTATTTATTTAATAATTGTGATATTTCTATTGTATTTAAAATATACTTTGCAAATATTTAATATTATAAGGGCACCAAAATGTTTGATTTAAAAACCTTTTTAAACTTGTTTCATGCTTTTTCAACGTCGTTTTTTGTCGCAGTTGAGTTTTAGGTTTTACTTTTTTTTTCATTTGAGTTTATGCTGACGTAAAATATTCTCGGAAGTTAATTTGTAAACATTTAACGTGACATTCAAATTTGAAGAAAATTGACAATTCTATATATTTTTTATTTTTACTACATTCAATCTATGTTAGCAACAGGGCGTCATTTTTGCAATTTACGACAGTAATGATTTTCACATGATAATTACCTATATAATTTGTCATATCCAAGTATTCGGTGATCAACAACAAAAGTTGTGTCTATAAGAGAGGCGCGTGAACGTGAGTGTGGATAATTTATCATGATTTCACAAGGGTTATTGGTGCTCGCCGTTAAGAGGGCAGCGGAGACTTGCCTCGTACTGAACAGCCGCGAAGCGAGGAATTTACATATTGAAGTACTCGCTAAATTGTTTCTAAAGAGAGAACAAAGCGAACTCGAGCTCCGCCGCGATGAAAGAAGACTGCTTTCAAGTAATCTTATAATGTGCGTGCATTCCGCTTAATGAGAATGCCTGCTAACTCCCTACTGGACGTTTTAACTAATTACTTCTCAATACATAAGTAGTTTAAACTGTTCACTAAGATATTGCGATAGTTCGCTTTGAGCACTTTACAAATAAGTAAAATTGAAGTGTCTGTTTGTAATTACAAATTTACAGCTTTTCCCTTAATGCATATAAAAGTATATACGGTACTTACGTCAAAAAAATAATTTCTAAAATTTTGTCTATCTTGTTCGTCTGTTTGTTACGGTTGGAGCGACTGGACCGATTTTGACGAGAGTTTCACTGGGAGATAGCTGATGATATAAGGAGTAACTTAGGATACTTTTTAGATACTGCAGTGTTACCCGCAGTGTTTCCTGCTGTTACATTATATAATAAAATGAAATAAAAATAAAAGAAAAAATCTAAAAAGCCAGTAATAACAAATTTATTAATACACATAATTTCTTGCCCTAACTGATCGACTAATTCAACAACGAAGAACCTAAACCACTGAGAATAAAAAAAATTAATAGGCAGCGAAAACTTTTGTACCTGGACCTACAAATTTATAAAGGATTTTATAGAAATTTCACCTGTAAGGCTGTAAAACAAGGAATAAACAATTCTATAAAACTTTAGACATCTAATTTTTGAAATAAAGTTCCTTATTTCCAAAGTAAGAAATAAAAAATAATTATGCAAGTAAATTCGGGGTTAATAACTAGTATCTTATAAAGGGTTTACGCATTCATAACAGATGAAAGCCAATATAAAATCGGAAGCGAATTAACATCCATTAATTCGAGTGTCTTGGCACGTGTGGCACCGGTGCGCGTCAGTTTGCGAGAGACGTGCGCCTCGATCGAGGCGTGAGCTGACAAGAGAGCGAGGTGTATAATTGAGTTAGAGCCCTTTGACACCCGCTCTAACGAGGTTTGTGAGCACTTGCGTACTGTCGACACTTCGCCTATAAACTACACAAAGGTGACAACGAGTGACTTGTATCTTCGGTTGCTTTGATGACACCTAAGCTTTGTAGTTTAATTTTTTCGCAACCCACTAGTTTCTGATGCTGGTCACTTTGTTGGTCTGATCTATACTAATATCATAAACTAGCTGACCCGGCGAACTTCGTACCGCCATATTTACATATCTGTCTCAGCTTCCCACAGGCAGTGTACAGTCGCCGATAAAAAAAACACTTTTGGCGTAATCTTTTATTTTTTCTTTCTAGCAAAAAAAGAATGAATGAAATCGGACTATGTGTTCTTGAATTACAACTAAGTACATATTTTGACTTTCATCCCCTCTCTCCAGGAAACCGTGCTGAATTTCGGGATAAAAAGTATCCTATGTCCTACCTCGTAGTATGAACTCAAATCATGCCAAGTTTTATTTGAATCCGATCAGTCGTTTCGGCGTGATGCGCGGCCAAGATACAGACAGACAGACAGACGGACAGACAGACAGACAAAATGAAAAAAATTACAGTTTTGGCTTCAGTATCGATTATAGAGAGCCCTCCAAAAAAATTTTTCAAAATATCTTTAATGTACAGAATTGGACCTGTTACATTTTTATTATAAGTATAGATAGGTAAAGTTTTTGAGTTTGTGAGGTTGTGAGATTGTAGGGGGCAACCCCGTACCGATTTTGAAAATTCGTTTACCAATAAATAGGCACATTATTTGTGAGTATCATGGGCAATATATTAAGCCGGAAAATGACTATCGCCATGGCCGACATACACGCTGGCGGAGCCGCGGGCAAAAGCTAGTTTTGTTATATGTTTACGAGCTGACTCGTCAAAATTTGATTTTGCCATATAAATTATCTCTAAAATAGGAGTTGGTTGTAGAAAGGTTAAAATTAAGAGTTAGGTATATGTAGTTTCTAATATCAAAAGCCAAAAAAAAGAAAACTCCAAATAATGAAAATGCAGATCTACCGAATATACATAAAAGAAATGAATGAAATTGGTGAATGAAGTTTGGCTTCACAAACACCAACAAACACTGTGACATGAGATTGATCAAAAAACTGAATGAATATAATAATTGTAACGATAACTATAATTTTCTACAGTTGTAATTTTTTATTTAACCCGCCTATAGACACCCAGAAGTCAAGGCACAATTATGACGGTGTTTATTAGGTGCAAGCGAAGGGAGCGTGCTCGGCGCCTAGCGACGGCACCCACCAACGCGGGGCGTCTTGCACAATATTGGAACAAATCTCTTTCACCTGACGGGTTTGGTACGTTATACTTTACTACAGAATTTTACTAAGATTTGTGAGTATTAAATGCTTTATTATAACTGTTTTTATTAATTCTAGGCTACTAGGACTTGCTGAAAGATAGGTTTGGGTAAAGAAGTAATTTTTATAAACTAGTTCTGGCTCTCGAGGACTTCCTTACTATAGGATACCCCACTATACTACTACCATATAGTCTTTAGTCCCTTGATACCGTCTCTAAGAAAATATTTATACCAATACTTTGATATTTGTTATGTGAGATGCACTGTAATGGCTAATTTTCCATGGATTATCTAACGCCTAGTAATGGTTAAATAAAGAGGTCTAGTCTCTTTATACTTCGCAGGGTTGGGTATCTAAAAAACCTAGAGTTAAAGATAAAATCCTTATAACTTTTGATGACTCTAGGGCCTAGGATCTAGGGCTAGTAGGCCTTGTTTATCAATACAAAATCATAAACTTGTCATAAATTTCATAGTCTTTGAGACTACACAACTATCTAAAACATTGAGAACTGTTAATATTTAAACTGTCCTGTATCTCGCAGGTGTCAAGCTGGGGGATCCAAATTGATAATTAATTGTTACGCAAAAGTTCTCGACCAAATTAAATCCCCTTTTGAGGCGCTACAGGATGAGGAGTGACAACGGTACGGGTGACAATTTAATATCTTTCGGATAGAAACGTCGAGCTACTCAAAACGGAGCGAGACAGGGGGTCAGAACTCAAGTTATAGAAGGTATGAGCTATGAATAACAGTATACTATACATATTATATGGGTAGGTCTTAAAATATTGTTATCTGTGGGTCTATAAATGACCGTTTTTGTTTATGAATATTTCTATGAATTTAAAGTTTAGGTAGTTTCTATTATACGCTTACAGTTTTGTTAATTCGGCTTAAAGTGATATTATTAAGAAAAAGTGTAGGACATTTATAAAATAATATTAAGAAAATGAATAACAGAAAAACAACATCCATTTATGAGAAAAAAATATGATGTGATCGACTTATCCATTGCGACAGTGATTAGTGTTTATGAATTCGATTCTAATTCAACTCGATTTTTAAATAATTTGAATGGGTAACAAATATTTTCTTACAAATAATAAATAATTATAGGGCAAAATCAATTAATAGATCACATTCAAATCATAATTCAGTAGAAAAGACGATAAAAAGTCCGACGAGACGTCCGAAAAGAAAAGAGTAAAACGGTCGTATTGGTCTAGAGGTTAGTGATCCTGACCAAAACCAGAGGTCATGGGTTCGATTCCCATCCAGGACATATCTTTGTGTAATGGACACTATCATTTGTTCTGTGTCTGGGTGTAATTTATCTATATAAATATTAGGTCTTTACCTATGAAATTGCCGTTCTTCAGTACTGGTCATTTCAAATAAAAAAAAGTTTGTAATGGCTCTGTATTCTAAATTCAAATTAATTTTGTTTTAAAACCATGACATTCTATTTACAAACTCAGTCTTTTGTTTTCTGATTAGCGATGTATTTTCATTACATTTGAACATTTTTCGTCATAATGGATACTTTAAAAATTCGTGTAATTATGGAATATGAGTTCCGTCGTGGCACCAACGCGACACAAACGGCACGTAACATCAAAAACGTTTACGGCGAGAACTGTACAAACGAACGCACAACCCGTTATTGGTTTTCTCGGTTCTGTTCTGGAAATTTTGACTTGAAAAATGAAGCTCGTGGTCGTCCGGAGACTTTGGTTAACAATAGTGAATTAAAGGCGATTGTGGAAGCTGACGAAACTCAATCTACAGCTGAGCTAGCAGCAGCTTTTAATGTAAGCATCAAAACAATATTGATCCATTTGCGACAAATTGGCAAGGTAAAAAAGCTTGATAGATGGGTGCCCCACGACCTTAACGATCGCCAGCGCAACGTACGCGTCGAGACCTGCCTTGCGCTGCTCAACAGGCAAAGAAATGAAGGAATTTTAAAACGAATTGTTACGTGCGACGAAAAATGGATTCTGTTCGACAATCGAAAGCACTCAGCAAGTTGGTTAGACCCTGGTTCAGCACCAAAGCAATGCCCTAAACCAAAAATGACCCCTAAAAAGGTGATGGTCACTGTTTGGTGGTCTAGTGCGGGTGTGATTCACCACAGCTTTTTACAAAACGGCATGAGCATTAATGCAGATGTGTACTGTGAGGAACTGGAGAGAATGATGGAGAAGCTTGCACATCTGCAACCAGCTTTGGTCAATCGGTTGTCCCCACTGCTCCTTCACGACAACGCGCGACCCCATACTGCGCAACAGACAGTCTCCAAGCTGCAAGAGCTGGGGTTGGATGCTCTCCCTCATCCGCCATACTCACCAGACCTTGCACCTACCGACTATTACTTTTTCCAAAATTTAGACAACTTTTTAGTGGGTAAAAAATTCAATTCCCGAGAGGCAGTACAAAATGCCTTTGAAGAGTTTGTTGCCTCCCGTCCAGCTGATTTTTACAAGAAGGGCATCAATAAACTGCCAATGCGTTGGCAAAGATGCGTCGATTGCATGGGTGATTACTTCGAATAACAGAAATAAAAAAGTTTGAAAAAATAAGTACTTTCACTTACTGCATACAAAACGGCAATTTCATAGGTAAAGACCTATTATATATAATATGAATGTATATATAAAATTTAAAAGTATGTGTCTATATACATACTTTTAAATTTTAGGCTTTACCTAGTTTGGGATCAGTCAGCGATGTATAAATAATAATAATAAATAAATAAATATTTTTCGGACATATAACACACAACGCCATCTAGTCCCATGCTAAGCAGAGCTTGTGTTATGGATACTAGACAACTGATACAAATAATTTTATACTTTTTTTTTTAAATACATACATATTATACATAGAAAACACCCAAACTCCGAAAAAAATATTTGTAGATCATACAAACATTTGGTCCGACCCGGGAATCGAACCCGAGACCTCATGATCAGCAGTCGCACACGTCAACCGCTAGACCAACGAGGCAGTATAAGACGTATGAATATAAAAAAGTAATCATTATAGTATCTTACCTGACAATTTAAAAGGTAATGACCCCATAAGCGGGTCAGGTGGAAACCGGGGTCCGAAGTGAAATGGATGGAATCCATGATGGCGCGTTTTAGATCTTGGCTCCCGAGGTCCATCTACTGTCACCTTAATCGCCTTTTGATACGTCGCCACTTGTGGAGGGGATGTTGCCAACATTATCGTCAGTGAAAAAGATTTGCCTGCAAAGAAAACATATTTTTAACAATAAACTACTAGCGCCACCGTCTGTAGACAGATTAAAAACACAGATACAGAGTGACACCACTCCTTTTAATCCCATGGGTGTCTTAAGAGGCGACTAATAAAAGCAAGTTTCTAATTTATAGGACAATATCACTGAAAAAAGAGACGGTAAACTTGAAAGAATCCATCTTATGACAATCCATCTGGCCAGCGTGGTATTTCAGACAAACCTTCCTTGCCAAGAATAAGTATAGGTCCTGCAGTGGACTGTTAAAGACCGATGATTAAGACAAGTGGTCAGCGATGGGCGATTATAAATCAGCATCATTGTCATCACTTTCCAACTGGTGAGTTAAGAGACAAACTCGTATTTTCGTCACACATAAAAAGAATTTAAAAATCGGTCCACAATTGATGGAGTAATTAGTGTACATACATAAAAAAAAAATACCAATCAAATTGAGAACCTGGAGGGGGTTTTTGGAAGTCGGTTAAAAAATAGGTTCATAGTTAGGTATTCATTTGTTATATTTTATTAGTCACTTACAAAGAATAACCAATAATACATTGTATGATTCTACTCAAATGCTTCAAATCCATTCGACTATTACATTTTGTAACATAATGAACATTAAACAAACATGTTTATAAATAAGATATAGATAAATATATAGATCAAATTCAGACACTTGAGTTATAATAAAATAACAAGAAAAAACACATACTTAATAAAGGCAAAACCCCTAATTAGTATTTATTTTCTGTCATAAATGTAATTCTAAATCGTATTTTATAATGTCTTGTTCTGTATCCGATGAAATTTAAAAAAAAATGATAGTGGATTTACCTTCGATAAAGCTCAAGTAAAATTACATATCTATCAATGATAATACGAACTATAGTACAATTGATCAACTTCTAGGCATTTACTTCTTTAATTAAAAAGAGAATATGTTTTCATAAAAATAGATACTTCAAGTTTGTTTTCCGTGTCTTTCCCGAGGCACGTGCCGGAGTCATATATCAAGCATCACTTCGGTATGCAAACAATTCGCCGCGAACTCAACAGCCATTTCTGCAGAACGCGGTCGACTTCTGTCACAATCTTTTTCGTGCGACAATGCGCATACCAGCACGCACTCACAGATTACTTGTTGACAGATTTACTAAAAGATTATTATTGTAATTATCTTATTGTCATGTTAAAAACATATGTGACGAAGAACCAAGAGAAACAAAATTATCAACAAATAGTACTATTCCGTCAAAAAAAATTGTTTTTCAAGATTGTGTTTTTTTTGTTATGTTTTAAAAGGCTTGCAATAACATTTAGTGGTTTGCCACTTGAAACTCTAACTCGGAATTGGTATTCTTATGTATATACACACATCAAAAGTGTCTAGGGATCAACATATGTGTCTAGGGATCAACATATATTTTTGCAATAACTTTTCTCCTGATTGATATTAATTAAAATTTTCTTTAAGGATTCATCAAATAAAGTGTTTTCGTTTGTCACAGTAACGATAAACCAAGTCACCTTTGCATTAATAAAGAAATTTGGCATTTTCCTAATAAAGGGATTTTTGACATTTGAACCACTAACATTAAAGTTCGAAAAAAAGACTGAAATAACAGTTTTCTTTAAAATTTTATTAGGTAACTTAAACAATTAATAATCCGTGTTTCTACCGCGAACACTAACACAGGAACATCGGTTTGGCATACTCAAAATGAGTTCATCCAAATCAAGTGTGGAATGGCCGCCCATGTTCGTTGCAACAACAAAAAAAGGTCTTCTTGCGACTGGATACCCTCCATATTCGGCAGAGCTCTTCTCTGTAGCATATCCCATGCATGCTCAATCGGGTTCAAGTCTGGCGACTGAGCAGGCCAGGGCCAAAGCCACATCTCAATCTCAAGAAATCCGCATAAAAATGCTTGATCCCTAGACACTTTTGATGTGTGTATATCACGTACAATGGCCCAATCAAGAGTCTAAGTGAGGTAACAGCCCCGCAAAACAAACATGTACATATTTATATCCACACAATAAGTAGTCTGGTAGGTTTTCATTTACAGTATAAAATTTTAAGTTACTTAACTTAGTTAACATGTTCAAACATAGGCACAATGTTCATACAACAACAAACACATATTCACATTAAAGTAAATAGTAATAGAAGACTACAGTCTTCGTAGTAGATATTATCAGAGAACCCCAAATTTTTTTTTTAAAGGCAACTCCCGCACTATGAATAAATCCTGTGTCGCGGGGGACTTTACAAACATACATGACACGGACACAAAGAACACCCAGACTCAGAACAACAATTTGTGGATCACACAAAGTGTTGTCCTACGTGGGATTTGAACCCACGACACTTAGCGAAGTAGGAAACGGCGTGGTGACCGTTAAACCACTAGGCCAAACGTGCAGTGCAATTTTATCTGTCTATTAAATATAATTTCATTAATTTCTTTGAGACTACTGTATTTGATACAAGTCAATTAGCAAGTTCGTTATTTACTGAGTTAAAGGATAGACCATATGCAATAAAGCAAGTCTGCCAAGATATGAGTTTCTACCTTAAACAATAGGTTAGACTAGAGGCTCCATATTATCTAATTGTGTAAGCACTGCCAAGTCTTGTATACTGAACATCGCTCATAACGTTTTAACTGATCTTAAGTTAGAACAAACTTTACTAATAGAAAAAAGACATTATATGTATTAAAAATAATACCAGTTAGTGAAATATATTTATAGATAGGTGTTAATTTTACCAAAACTGGTTACAA
Source organism: Diaphora mendica (assembly GCA_949125395.1). NCBI lineage: Eukaryota > Metazoa > Arthropoda > Insecta > Lepidoptera > Erebidae > Diaphora > Diaphora mendica. Next base: position 9,479,151 of record OX421327.1, read on the forward strand.
ATCAAACCATTTCTGTATAAAACGATAAGCATAGTGTAAATGTGGTTATGGCAAAGCCTATCACTTAATAAGCTTTCGAAACTCACAACAATCGGTTTAACTGACGACAAAATTGACCGATCCAGTTTTCATTGAAGACAAAGTACCAGCCAGGTTTATTACTACTTACGGGAATGCAGCAATAGTTAACATGATTGTGTTCCCGTTCTACATAAGCGGTAAATATAGAGAATAGGAGTGGTGTAGTCGAAATGCCATCGTAACACATCCACCGCAGAGCGGCCGCAAACACGGCACCAAGCGTTTGAACAATCACTGGCGTATCGGCACACATACCGAATGGTAATTCTGGCAGTTCATCGGTTGACATTCTACATATACTAGAAATGAATGAGTCATGATGGGCCCTAATTAGATTTTATAATCTCCTTTGGAATACTTCATTATATACACACATCAAAAGTGTCTAGGGATCAACATATGTGTCTAGGGATCAACATATATTTTTGCAATAACTTTTCTCCTGATTGATATTAATTAAAATTTTCTTTAAGGATTCATCAAATAAAGTGTTTTCGTTTGTCACAGTAACGATAAACCAAGTCACCTTTGCATTAATAAAGAAATTTGCCATTTTCCTAATAAAGGGATTTCTGACATTTGAACCACTAACATTAAAGTTCGAAAAAAAGACTGAAATAACAGTTTTCTTAAAAATTTTATTAGGTAACTTAAACAATCAATAATCCGTGTTTCTACCGCGAACACTAACAACACAAGAATCGGTTTGGCATACTCAAAATGAGTTCATCCAAATCACGCTGTGGAATGGCCGCCCATGTTCGTTGCAACAACAAAAAAAGGTCTTCTTGCGACTGGATACCCTCCATATTCGGCAGAGCTCTTCTCTGTAGCATATCCCGTGCATGCTCAATCGGGTTCAAGTCTGGCGACTGAGCAGGCCAGGGCCAAAGCCACATCTCAATCTCAAGAAATCCGCATAAAAATGCTTGATCCCTAGACACTTTTAATGTGTGTATATATATAAATTCGTCAATAATTTTCCGGGCTATTATCACCAGATAAACAGATTAATAAACAGATTGTTTGTAGAATCTTATTTTTTTATTATCTTTTCTCAGGTGGGGCTTTTGCTTTATCTTCAATCGAATAACATATTTTAAGATCTTTTTCTTTTTATAAAGTAACTTTGAAGTTTCGCAAAACAACCACACGTTTTGTGTAACTACTGAACTGCTGCGACTAGGTAATTAACCGCAATGACAATAGGTGCTGGTTACAGAACCAATTGGTTATAGACACCTGTTACGGTAAGGGTAACCTTGAATAGAATTGAAAATTACTTATATAAAAGACTCTTCTGAATAGAGGTTTTGAAAATAGTACCTAAGTGTTAGTAAACCTTTGTTACGAATTAAAATTCCACCTGTACCTGCAAAGTCATAAATAATCCTATTTCCCACCTTATTTAGCTATCATGTATTGAAATAGAAAATAGTCAAACAGAACCTCTCTATAAAACTAACTTTAAAAATGCTAGATGAGAAAAGATTTCATATTTAGAACCTAAATTATATTCTGAATAAAAGAAACGTACCGAGATAACATTCCGGCGCGGCGGGCTAAACAAAAGAGACTCTAGCATTTCCAACGTCTGGCTTGAGGCCAAAAGCCACGGCGGTGGTCCTTCGAGCCATGAAAACGACATAAACACCCCCCTTTGTGCCCGCTCACACCCCACACCCTACGACCCAAAATGAGCGGCCTCCCGCTTATTTTCATAAAACCCACATAAACTCGGCGAGAACTTAAGAGAGAGACCGAGAAATTGTTTTTCTGCACAAATATGAGTAAAAAAGAAAAGTTTTATTGTTTCCGAGATGTATTACGAATCACCCATTCCGACTACTTACATAATGCGATGGAAGAATTTACATAAGACATGTTGAACGTTCAGCACAATACAGCAGTTAATATTCATGAAACCAAAAATAATATATCAAAGGCGAGTATATACTTTAACCTTATTTCAACATAACACTACCTATTACTTGGATATGAGTGTTTACTTAACATGATTTAAACTAAGCCTCGTTTTTGTTTGAATTTTATGCCTCAAAAATTAAATATTCAATCCAAGAACACCGTTTTCCCATTTATGCATATGCAACATACTTTCCAAAGCAAAATACACACGTTTGCTTCATAAATCATTTAGTTATTCATAAAAAGGCTTTCGTCTGGCCACCCTCACGACTCTTGAAGCTAACATATTGCACTCGGGGTGCACGTGCGACACACTTCATAAACTGTTTATATTGATCCCTACCGTGAGGGGGCACCACTGATTCGCAATAAAAAATATGTACAGCACGCGAAATAATATAGTTTTTAACCGACTTCCAAAAGGAGGAGGTTCTCAATTTCATCGGATTTTTTTTATGTATGTACATTGATTACCCCGTCAATTGTGGACCGATTTTGAAAATTATTTTTGTATTCGAAAGCGTATGCTCCCCATGTGGTCCCATGGCTACCATATCAGGATCTGATGATGGGATCCTAAGGAAATCGAAGGAAACCCTCAAATTTACGTGAGCGCCTGCAATAAAGTTAAGGCAATTGTCTGCATGCCTTCATATTCTGTAGATATCATTTAATTTCATAATATATAGTCCATTTGAGATTTTATTACAAAAAATAACTTCGATTGTTTACAGTATGTTGCATGTTACCTTTAGTCGTATTCTTTCAAGTTATTTAGGTGAAATGATGATGAGAAGAACTTGAGAAAGACTAAAAAGCGAAAAATATAAAAAAACTTTGTTTAAAAAAACCGACTTCAAAAACTAAAAAGTATAAAATAACTTAATTTGTATGTGCTACCTATTCATAGGTTTGAAGTCGGTGCCAAGCCAAAATGTAACAGTAGGTAACGCACTCGCCGCGCGTGACCTTGAGCGGGATAGCTGCTCTTCGCGTAGAACAAAACAACCGATGCTTCGGTGACGTCGTTGACGTTCGTCTCGAAATATAGCGAGTGTGGTACCTAATATTACATTTGGCTTGGCACCGAATTCAAACCTATGAATAGGTAGCACATACAAATTAAGTTATTTTATACTTTTTAGTTTTTGATGTCGGTTTTCTTAAACGAAGTTTTTTTATATACTTTATATAGTACTATATCACATTTGAAAAGGAAACAAAAAACTTTCCATTAATTCAAAATATATTCAGCACACTTGAAGTTTTCCATCTCTTGCTTAAATCAGATTACTGTATTCAATTCTCCGCATTAAAACCAATTCGCTGCTTCCAAGAATGCGGTCAAGTTCCAATGGCTCCTAACCCTGCTAAAAACCCATACTTGACGCACCTTGGTTGCGACACGCATGACAGTTCTAGACTAGTTCTGAGGCCAACAAAGAAAATATATACTTATAGGTGAAAAAAAAAATTACTTTCACCTACATATATATTATGTTACTAATATTAGTATTACACTATTACTAATATTAATCTAAGTTAAATGTTACAACACATTGGAACTCGTTGCCATCTAATAAACTAATATTAAATCCTTATTATTATTACCTAATTATATGTAATAATCCAACTTGCAATGAAATTATATAATTCATGTTATTTAACTTATATAATTCATATACGTTTCCATTGTACAGTTTCTAAAAGGAAAACCTACTTTCGTAGAGAAAAATAATCATACTAAAACCATTTCTAAAATAGATAACAGTTGAATTATGAATGAATCCAAATTCTAGGCATATTCAAATTCGGCAATTTCCTCTTCACGTCAGATTAAAAATCAGCTTTATAACGTCATAAAGTAGGCAGGAGGAGCGTTAAGATAAGAGTTCGGCGCTCGCAAGCTAAATAAAAAATGAGCCACAATGGTAATGGCTGCGAGCTCCTTTGATCTCGGTTTCATGGCTTACAGAGGATTTTCGGCTTAAGGGGAACAATTTGGATATAAAATACCAACCGATACGCATTAGGGACATTAGTGAATTGCCTACACAATCACATGTCTGAAGCTCACGCAAACACACACGCAAAAGATTAAACTGACTCTTGTGTGAGAGTATACCAAAGCATGTATATTATTTTATACCTGTTTGTTACTCGCGTCACTTTTCATTTTTATTTTACATTTTGCCAAAAGCAGTATAAAACTTCCCTATCCATAAAATAACCTAACACAAGCGAGATACCGTAAAATCCGAGTTTATTGAAGCGTCTCAAAGAACAAGAGGAAAAGTCAAGAGCGTACACAATTAAAAATCTTCCCCCGGGAAGCACCTTGCGAACGAGCCGAGCGGTCAATATTGCGAGACGAAACCCTCAATTTTCACCACTCTCCCCAACGCTAATAACAATAATTAGGAATGAGTGGTTCAATAATTAAAAACGGAAAGAGAACAACTCCAAAAAGGATCCAAAATGAAAAGAGCACTCTGTCCCTCTTATTCATGAAGAAATACTGTATAATACATCTCTCTCGTCGTCTTAATTTCGCTTATGAATTTTTTTGTGTGAAGGTCCTTCTTTAAATTAATAAAAATGTAAATGGAATGCTCATCTTAAACTGTGGTGGTACTTAGCAACGGGCTTAACAATTATGTTAAGACTATGTTGGTTTTTAATCTAGGAGTTATATAAAATGTTCTTAATAAACTTTCAAAGCTTCCTTATTCTACTTTATATTTATGTTGAAATACAAACGCATAACGCAGTTAAATCTGGTGAGTTTTTTTCTCTTAGTTTTTTTTCGATAATAAGATGATAGTCGATGTATTTATAAAAATATTTTGTAAGATCTTTGTGTTCTGATTAAATAGTAAAATTTGGTTGGCCGTTAGAGATGGCCGTTTTAAATAAGTGCATGAAGTTGGAAATATATTAATAAACCAATATTCGACAGTGTTCATTGTAGAGAATTGACACGACGATCTAGACAATTTCATTCCACATTTGTAAGACTGCAGCGCAGCATTACCAGAAATATAGGTTCTACAAATATATCACCAGTAGAGTTTTAAGCTAATTGTCTTGAAAATTAAATTACAAACGAAATCTCCCGGTCTAACGTCAATTCAACAGCCAATAAAGTCTCTAATCACCATGTAATCCATCTTCATTTACATCATGAATACACTTCGTCACATTTGAATACAATCTTACCTCAGAAGTATAATTTACATCCTTTTCTACCTACATAGAGGAAAGTTTTGAAAATAACATTGCAAAATTGAAATCATTAGTTCGTAAAGGTATGGAGTGCATCAAAGGCCCCTCTCGAGTTAATAACGAAAGGTGAAGCCACGAGGCCGAGATCTTTTTCGACGCGGCCCTCTGTACAAAAATAATTTACCAAAGGAGGAAACATGAGGTGCAGGGAGGGTGAGAGGTGCCTATTGTGTCCTGCTGCTGTTTGCTTAACTGGTGGACCATTGTTTCTGTTTGAAGATGTATGTTATATCATGTAAAAAGAGGCAACACTGGAGAACATTTAAGGGAACGATCCATTTCCTTTTGTTTTATATTGTCTGTTTTTAACTTAACATTTACATCACATTATACCATAATTACATAACTCGCATTTTTTTCTGTTTTCGTTTTCATAAAACATGTTAATTCAATTCTACAGAAATTTTTAAATAACCAAAAACGTGCAATATAACTCTAAATTCTCAAAATTTAAAAAAAAACCCCGATATAATAACCTGAGTTCCCTTTAAAAAGTAAAAAACACGTTATGCGCTTTCATTGGAGACCCCACTTGATGATGTTTTTGCAGACATTCGGTTACTCTTCCCCACTTTCACCCCCATAACTTTTAAACGGCTCAATCGATTTTCATAAAACATGTCTAAGAACACTCGCACGTAACTCACCTTTTATACAAAAAAAAACTAAATTAAAATCGCTTCATCCGTTCGGGAGCTACGGTGCCACAGACAGACAGACACGTGAAACTTATGAAAATCGGTTAAGTAGGTAGTTTAAGTACAACATTATTATTACATAGACTGCCGAAACTACCACTCATGGAGTATAGAGGTAAGGAGTACAATCTTTGATGGGTTCTTAAGGGGAAAATTGTCCATCAAACATGACTAAACAATAGTTCGAGAACCGACCACGTAGGCGCTAGGGTGAGAAGAGTGTATGATATCGATTTAATTCTTTTTATTAAATTGTGGTTTAAAAATTAAAAACTTTGCATAGTAAGTGTCCGACAAACATAATCAAATAATTTAATTGTGGTTTAAAAATTAAAAACTTTGCGTAGTATCCTGTTCGACAAACATACACAAATAATAGTTCATTTGATTATATTTTCTAATTCTTTAAAATTTACACTCGTTGCACAGTGGCGTCACCTAATTAGTGCATTTTGGCGGACACTTTTTTATCTTCTAGATTGTACTCCTTATCTCTACACCACTCTTCTTTTCTTTTTTTTTAAAGACAACTCCCGCATTAGGAATATACATCCTTTGTCGCGGGGCACTTTACAAACATACATGAAACGGACACAAAGAACACCCAGACTCAGAACAACAATTTGTAGATTACACAAAGTGTTGTCCCGTGTGGGATTTGAACCCACAACACTTGGCGCAGTAGAAAGCGGCGTGGCGACCGCTTAAACCGCTAGGCCAGCCGTGCAGTATACTGATCGGAGATCTACGCAATTTTTGCCTTTATCATAACTGCAGTAGATAATATATTAGATAAAACAGTAACAATCATGGTTTGAATCCATTCTCTTTGGAATTAACTATATCTCAGAACAAATGCTTTTTTGTATACTGCAACGGATAATTATCTGTGTAATTAAATGAGATATAACAAGGTCGTTACCATAGAAATGCATATTTAAGCGAATGTCGACCTAATTGTATTTGAATGTCCTTAAGAAAATAAATGGGTCATGATTCAAATTTGTTGATAGTACATATACCAACATGAGAACTGTAAAAAAAAAGCAATTCTTTAACATGTATAAGTTACAAAACTTATGTTATATAAAAATTAAAGAAGTTCAAGTGCCGTATACTAATAATCTTTAAAGCACAATATAAAGACACAATTAAAACCCCAAGCGTTGAAATTCAGGGACAAATGAGGCTAGGGGTGTATTTTTTATCTGTCTAGCTAAGGTAGGGCCAATCAATCGATTAGCAGATGTCCCTCCTTGACTACTGATGCGATAAATTGGCCTCTTACTACCCTACACCGGAGTATAATAAGGTAAGGTTATATTTAAATCACTCATGAATGAAATGCATTAGAAGCTTTTATACTGAAATAAACTGTAGGAGACTTATTATTTATATAAGACTAATAAATAAGGATTATTTTAATTATACATGAGAGGCTCGTGGTTTAGTAGTAACCACGTAGCTTAACACTCTGCAAAGTTAATCAATCCTAGCTAGGTCAGTCTATGATGGGTGACCATCCTTAATATATTGAGACCCATACGTGCCTTAGAAACCACGCTAAGCCGTTGGTCCTAATTGGTTTAAGAACATGTTCGGCAATCGTTCCGAGTTTGCTACTTCGAAACTTCAATATCCTCAATTAGGTTGTTGCTTGGGATGTGAAACTCTGGTGGCAATCGCTCCACGTAACATAACAAATTATTATTATTAATTTGGACGAAGTATGTTATAGTTAAAACAAGCATGTACTTTTATAGAATACTAGCAAACGCGGCGAACTCCGTATCGCCACCAGATGGCTTCGTTTTATGTAACACTTTCCCGCTTTTCTGTTGAAAATTTTCCTGAATTTTCTTTGCTATAAACCTCACGGAGCCCGAGACCTTTCCAACGAATGCAAAACCGTGGAAATCGGTTCGTGCGTTCTGGAGTTATAGCGTCAGGAAGGAAAACCCGACTTATTTTTATATAGAAAATATTTGTAGAAACGCAAACCTCCGAGGGAACCATAGGCAACCAATTGATTGTAAGAAGTTTTCTGTTAGAAGAATTCTTCTGCCTTGTGTATCCAAAAAGACGAAAATCATGAATTCATGATATAAATGTCATCGCTATCCCCACTCTCTAGATTCAGAAATAAATATTTGGTCCCACCGAAATACTAAGCTATATTTTTTATTTTTTGCAACCTGTCAAGATTCATTAAACGTAATTGGACAAGCTATGATATAACTAAAAAGAAAAGAAAAAGATCTTAGAAGTAATTAATAATTCTTGCGGAGAGAAAAGGCAGCCGTTACTCGGCTGATACGCCAAACCGTGGCAAAAAAAAGCGGTCGGGGGCTCTCATTAAATTTTTCGCTTATTAAAAATTCCCCGCACCCCTCCTTCGGTGTTAGACACGCAACTTTTTATCCCGGAACGAAACAAAAGTTATGTTCCTCAGTGATCCCCTCTGTCTTTTTTACCCGATAATTTGAGTGAGATTTTCTCGCAATTTAAGATAAACAAAGAGAGCGCTTACCCTTAATTGGAAAGCAGAGCGTTATTCAGGAAGGAACGTGACAAATAGACACCTCTTAACTTCTTTTCCACTTTCCCGCCGCTCCGGGCTATATTGGTTTTTTCGTGTACACGCTAGCCGAAAGCTTTTTGTTTGTATAAGGATTTTTAATGAGGGTTATATTTGTGCAACGAAATTATCCACTCTCATTCCATTTTATTAGTTAATATACTCTGTTTAAACAAAGACTAGAAAGTCAAAGGCTTGCCAAGTGACAGATAATGATTAAAAAGAAGAACGCAGAAAGTTTTGTGCTATGAACTTGAGAGAGATTGTCTTCTAATTAACGTGTTATAGCAGTCTTGGCTTATTGCCATGTAGTGTATAAGCCTTAAGGGCACGGGTGATAGAATAGTTTCATTACCTACTTAAAACGTTGTATCAGGTGCCACATTAGGTGCTAACACGGACTTGTCAGCAAGCAGCAGTTGGATATCATCAAGAGAGGAAAATGTGCATCTTCAGAGTTCAGTTTTTATTCCGAATACATAAAATATAATACTATCCTTTTATTCGAATACTAGCTTTTGCCGGTGGCTCCGTCCGCGTATATGTCTGATATCACGGTAATCATTTTTTGTTTTAAAAAGTGGCATATGACACTCAAAAATATTATAACCTCGCATTGGTAAAATAACGTTTAAAATTGGTTCCGTAAATCCAGAGATCCCCTCCTACATTTCCACATACTTTACTAATTCAACAAAATAAATTAACAGTTGCAGAATCAGAAAGACTGTTTGCACTTTGATGTAGGCAATACACTACTATTCTAGTTTGGAAAGTGTCAAACTTGTTTAACTAGTTATTAAGCGGTGACACTGTTCTCGTCGACTTATATGGGATTTTGTGGCGCTGCGCTGTTCTGTGTTGGCTGTCTGCGGTTTGAATGAGCTGCCGATATGTGTTCTGGTTAAACAACTCAAATTATCGTACACTTATTGTGTAGAACGTTTTAACGATTTATATTTACTTTATGTTCTCATTTCAACTTAATTATAAAGTAAAACGTGTAAAAAATAAAAGAAGTTGTTTGCATTGTATGTTTACGCTATTAAATTATGCTTTAATTAAACTAAAAGTAATAAGAGCTCAGTCTATTTACGATTGTATATAACTAGTATAAAAAATGCTAATTTATAGTTTTGATAGTAAGAAAACGTATATACATATCTATTTTCCACAAATGTCCACAATTGTACAACGAATTTATCAAGAATTAATAAAACCAAAACAAACATGAATGGTATTGTAGGAAGCCTGAAAACACATGATCTGTGTCCTGATACCCGAGAACGAGGTTGGAATGGTCCGTATTGAAAACATTACATACTCCTGACCGTTGCATCGTCACGAAGGCAATCAAAAGAAGTCGCTTACCCAACGTATTTTTTTCACCTGGACAACAAAACAAGGATAGTATATTAAAGTAATTTAGTTACAATAATGTTGTTTCATTCTAACTATTGAACTGTCCATTCTACTCGAGAATATTGCATACATACATCCCCAAATATATATCATAATCAATCATCAGCCTATCCCAGTCCTCTGCTGGACATGTCTTCTCCCCTTACACGATACTCAACAGACTTTCCGCAACCACCTCCAAACAGGTATATAGTGGCCGCTCACATTTACCAAACCATAATTTTAATCTCACTTACGTTACAGTAAGCAAACCTATGTATTGCCTTCAACCTGGCAACTAAAAAACATTGAAAGCTAGAATTATCTGTTTTTGTTTCTACTGACTTCAATGCTCAAAAAATAAAAGAATATTAGTATAAAAGGTTCTTCTAAACTGATAATTCTGTAAACATACATGCCACAGTTCCTACAAATCAGAATATAAACAAGAATCCAAAACCCATTCTATTAGCATTGTTTACATGACACACAATTTATCTTCTGTTCAGTTTGTTTACTAACGGTATCGACATGGAACACCGCTGTGACATGAGCGACATGAAGGGGCTGATCTACTGAGGAGTGTATTCGAAAACAGCGCGTTTATACAAATAAATAAAATTAAAGTGTCTGTTTGTAATTTCGAATTAACAGCTTTTCACTAAATGCATACGGAAGTACATGTATACGGTACTAAAATAAAAAAATCAATTTTAAATTTTTTGTCTATTTGTTTCGGCTAATCTTTGGATTATACCAATTTTGAAAGGACTTTCACTGGAAGAAGGCTTATGTTAAAAGGAGTACTAAGCTCATATTTGGATACGAGAATAAAACTCGCTTCAGAGATTGTTTTTATTCCAGTTTTGTTCCTTATTTCTCATCGGTGCAATTATAACGTACCTACATCATGGCAGGATACTGCTAGTGTACCTATTGTCGCCAATAGTATTAACACTCATTCTCTCGTTGATTTACTCCTTTTAGAAATTAACTTAATTATCTTTTTCGGATTAAAAGTAACGGATGTCCTATTTCACACTATAATTTATCTTGTACCAAATTTTATCAAATAAATTCAGCCATTCTGGCGTGATAAAGTAACAAATATGTATTCATTTAAACTTTTAGAATTTTAATGTCTAGATAACGACGTAAATAGCTCCTTTCACTACAAGAGACGCTCCTCGTTGTCGATACTCGAATCAGTCCAATTATAACCTATTGCTACGGTACAAAAAGTTTATATAAACTTTTACTGAAGAATCGGAGTAAAAGGAAGATTTTCTAGAAGCAATACAGGTTTGTCAGTCAGTCTGTACTCTCATTCTGTCTTCGTCTAGGTATCGTATGACAAGTAGTTAAAGTATCACCGCTGTTGATCCTGGTGTACAGGAGTTACAGTGGGCGTGTGGGCGAAATTAGAAAAAAAAAGTAGTTAAAGTAATAAATAATAACCACTGACAAACCTAAGATATGTATTATTGGAATTGTATGTTTTTGGAAAAAAAATATCCGAACTTAATATTATTGATCCACCAACCAATCTCAATATGAGTGCTTCTCTTATCTTATTAAACTACATTCACCTAAACAAAGATCCGGATAAAACTAGATTCAAACCATTATACATTTTTAATACACTGTCATTAGCATCAGCTATATAGTTGTTTGTAGTTGTTTGTTAGTAATCAACCTCTGTACGTGTGCTGTTTAGTTTCTTACACTATATTATTTGTATATAAACGGTAAGTATTAGTAGCCATTCACTAATAACGCTATAATGCTATAAAATACACACTAAATCGCGATATTACTCTGCAGTGAAACACCACCTTAATATACGTATTCTGTTGATATTTTCTTACAAGTCGAAGCAACCCACCCCCTCTAGTTCGTTAGCTCCCCTGCACTATTTGAATATGAGATGCTAGGCAAGTTTACAGTTCGCCGATGTTAGCAATGTTTGCGACCCCAAAACTTTAAGTTTGTTCCCGCTTCGTTGTTCATTTCATCATCGATCGAGAATGTTTACCTTACTATTTCAGAATAGATAAATAACCTATGAAGATCTGTTAAAAATGTAATAAACGATAGTCTAAGTACTTTTTAACCGACTTCAAAAAAGGAGGAGGTTATCAATTCGACTGTATTTTTTATTTTATTTATCTTTATGTTTGTTACCTCATAACTTTCGACTGGGTGAACCGATTTTGATGATTCTTTTTTTATTTGAAAGCTGATGCTTTCCGTGTGGTCCCATTTCAATTTGGTTCAGTTCTTGAAGTAGGTTATCTTATAATATAGGCACGGGGCAAAGAAGGACGTCTCCTTCTTTGTCCCATGCCTATATGAGGGGCCTATATAAGGGGTCATTTGAAATAATTAACTCCAGCCATGAATTTTAAACTTATGTTTGTTAAATATCTTGTTTCAATCTTTCACTTCTCAACACAGCACTTTCCACATTTCAAAGAAATAAAAATCGTTTTTTAAGATCGGCTCTTTAGAACTAGAGGTCAACTTGTTATTACAGGCATTTTTAAGCTTCATAAAACAGCGTACACAGCTAACTTGTTAACCCTGTGGACTACAGAGGTCTTAGAGAGGACTGATCTGTTGTGTAAATCTAAAATACTGTTTCTTATAAATAAAAATTATAAATAATAAAACTTGCTTTTATATAAAAGCAAGTTTTGATAAAAACGCCTTTTATAGTTTTTTAGATTTTAGTTGATTTGAGCTTAATTTTTTTAATAGAATATGTGTTATTAGGTTCAATCGATAGATATTTTTATGGTTGAAATAGCCGTGTAAGTTTGAGAGCAATACTAATTATGTGATTGCAATAATCTTTATAAACGTGTATTGTTACAGTAAAGCCATTAGAAACTTAGCCAACGTATCAAACCAAAACAATGTATTTCTAGCTAAAGTATTTTGGCTTTTTAGCAAGGTCTCAAATATATTTATCTTAGTCACTGTATTTCAAGATAGGTACCGTTATTAACATGATTTTAGCAAATATTATTTTTGTTTTCAAACATTGTGTATGTTTGGTAGCTGTGTCCAGTCTATTCTTGACACCATCCTGGGATTGCCCACGACAATAGGTTGAGTCTTAGATCGATTCACTACAACTCTATTCTGATTACTCCATTCACCTACGTGCCAGATCGAGACTGATTTCGAAGGCTTCAGGTAATTTATGTAACGGTGCTTGTGTATAAATTTGAAAATCATCGGCATAAAGGTGGTAGAATGATGAGGATAGTGACTAAGAAGGAGAATTTATAAATATTGTGAAATATAAAAAAAAAAAATACGCCACCCCAGGACCCCAGCAGACGTTTTACACCAGAAAGATAAGGATTCTTCCAGACGCACACGCTGCCTGCGTTCAAACAGTGAAACCAATCAATTGCAGTCGGAGTTATGTTATTAGAGAGCAATATGCCCAGCATGATGTGGAATTCTACCTTATTAAAAGCATTGCTGAAATCTAGTAAGGAAAGAATAATGTGATAAGAATGTAACATGTAACCTAACGACAACCAATGTAACATCGATTATGTAAAAAGACTGGTGAGACTATTCAAAAATACCAGGAGTAATTGTAATTGGTTTACCTGAAAAAACAGACTTTGAATTGATACGATATTCTAAAAATTATATGCCTTACACATACAATTACTCATTATTTACATTTCAACAACTACCAACGGACGGACTATCAACGGATTTTTGGAATTTTTTCCATAAAGTGATAATGAGGCCCATATTTTAGTTGGCCAGCCAGATAGGTATACTTTTAAAATTAAAATGGCAACAAATAAAAGGCGAGTGTGAAAACAGTGCAAAACTATGAACTTATAGAAAACATAAGACACTTATAATCTTATAGGTACCTGTGTTGTGTGTTGCGTGCATGAATGCAATTAAGGGTTACACACTAAAGTATCAGTTTAAGCTGTAAAGAGATCCGCAGACGCGAAGTAGTATAAGTGCTAATACTGCAATTATCCCACAGAACTTTAGCCTTTAGGTACGTTTTTTGATAGATAGGTAGATACAGTGTCATAACTCGGTGTGTTTGTGGGCCACTGCTGTTGACCCTGGTGTACGGGAGTTACAGTGGTGGGCGTGTGACCGGGATTAGTTCCATAGATATAGAATTCATACACACTAGTCATGGTATACATTAGAAAGTAACTCTGTCTGTTTGTCTTGTTTTCACAGTTAAACCGCTGTTCCGCTTTCAATGAAAATTGCCATGGAGATATTTTGGTTCTTGAGAAATGCATGGACTACTCTTTGCCACAAACGTTATATAATAATAAAGGTGAATTTTTTATTAAAGGATTAAGGACGATTTGGTTTTAAGCAGATGACTTAATAAAATAAGTCCCGAATACTTAAAAGTTACGATTATACTTAACTGATATCATTAAACTATGTTTCGGCCGTATGTATTTTTCTCGTTGGGTGGTATAGAAATTCATTACCAAGTTTACTGATTTTAGGTGTCTCGTTCGTCATATTTATCGTGAAATAACTTAGTTCTACAGTTCACTCTTCAAAAAAGAGACATGACGCCTTTATATTTTAAAATATCTACATAAAATAATCCCATAACACGGGCAAGACACACACTTAATCAGCCACTAATCGTCCGCGGCTCGAATCATTACAAGTGTTGGCAGACGTCGCGACATCGCAGAGGCGGTTGACCGCTCAAGTGTTATTACAGCAGCCATTTTTATTAAGTACAATTTTTTATATTACGTACGTGTGATAAACCTTAATTTGTTTATTAAAAATGTAAATGACAAATGTTTTATTCTAATGAATTGATCTAATAACACTAATAATTCATTAAAAATTAGTTATGTCACGTTCTTTTTAGTAGCTATACAAGCTATAATGCTTATATTTTTTACATTTTTTACGAACAATTAAATGTTAAATTTGATAAAGAAACTTAATTAAGAAGTATAATTACTTAAGTATTTTTGTGTACCTGAATTCCAAGAAACAAATTCAGAAAAATAAATATTTAAAAAATTTCATCTTTTTACTATAGGATAAAACATATATGAATGTTTACGATAATGCAGACATCGGCTCATAAAAATTCCCCTGTTCCCCTGAGTGAGCACTCAAAAACAAAGCCAGGGGCGCTCCGCCTTCTGAATATTTCAACAGGTCTTCTCTTTGTTGGAATATTAAGTCAATGGGGGTAATTGATCTGTTAAGGCTTTGCTGTACGAAAATCTATGCCATAAATCTTTAAATAGGTTCGGTATGTATATGTATACACTATACATATACGAGTACATTCATTTTCAATTCATAACATGTTATGGTGGATATTGTTTTAATATAGAGAAAGGCTTTTACACTTTAGCGGTATGCTATTTTTTTTTTAATGTAATTGCTGGCAAACGAGCAGACTTATCGCCTGGTGATAAGCGATTACCCCGGCCCATGGACACCCGCCAACACCGGAGGCGTCACAAGTGCGTTGCCGGCTTTTAGGGAATGGGGGAAGGGGTTGGGGTATGGGTCTCCGGTATCCTCACTCACTCGGTGAAACACAGCGCATGTGCTGATTCACAACGGTTTTCTGTGAGGCCGTGGTATCTCTCCGGTCGAGCTGGCCCATGCATGCCGAAGCGTGGCTCTCCTACGGTGATTGCTAGCTCTAGTATTTAAGTTCTCAGCAACTGACTTAATGTCAAAAAAAAACAGATAACATATAATAATTATACCTAAACCCTGAGTTTTCCGTACGTACATACATACATAATATAAACTCCTAGTTCACACACATATTCATACAACTGAGTTTCGAGTTTTTTATAGAACAATCTAATAAGTGTTAATGACCTTTCTTGTTTTAAATAACCTTAGTAGTTTATTTAGAGCTGTTTATATACAGAGTTTAAGGTAAAGGTTGCACAATTAGATTAATCCTAACTCCCAAGCCATTATGATAGAATAAGAAGTGAGCTATTCTTTCCTTATGAAACTCCACAACAAATATATTAAAGCATAACGTATACCAATTAGCCAAATAGTAATAATTCAACTCACCTCTACCACTTCTCCCAACGAATCTAAGGTCATTAAACTTAGCGACTTGATTTTTCATCACGGCGGTGCAATTCCTAAGCTCAGCAGAACAGTTCTCGTCGTTACCAGCTTTCACAGTGACTAGGGTACCATCCCCAACTTCACCCAGTGCCACCACCTTGAAGGCCACTGGGAGAGTCTTGTTGGACCGCCAGTGGGGAGGTAATACTGTACAAACCTGAAAAGAAAATAAAAGATTATATTAAAACTGTGCATTATTCTACTAGAGTAGTAAACAATAAACATGTTGTTATTAAAAATGTCATAAAACATTCCATACAACGAACCCATAGGATGTTTGCTATAAAACAGAAACTAAACATAAATTCGCTCAGAGTTGTTAGTGTTTCGACAAATCTAAAATGAGTTAAAACTGCTATGAAAAAACTCCGTCGGACAGTTTGAACTTTTTAATATTTTCAATCTTTTAAAGCTGTAGCCGTAATATAAAACCAGAGTCATCATTAGTTCCGTAACATCGCAATTATACCTTAACTATAATTTTATAAAATTTTATGACTGCACGTTTGGCCTAGTGGGGTAATGGTCACCAGGCAGTTTCCAACTTCGCCAAGTGTCGTGGGTTCAAATCCCACATAGGACAATACTTTGTGTGATCCACAAATTGTTGTTCTGAGTCTGGGTGTTCTTTGTGTCCGTTTCATGTATGTTTGTAAAGTCCCCCGCGACACAGGATTTATTTCCAGTGCGAGAGTTGTTAAAAAAAAAAGAAAAGAAAAAAAAATGCATAAAAATTTTACTCATTCTTTCTTAATGTCAAACTTGTCTTAAAAATATTATTTTCACACATCCTGAATGCTGCTTTGCCTTCGAAAGAAGATTTTATTTAAAAAGGGAGAACAACATGAAATGGTTTGATAATAAGAAGAGATTTATCCAATAAACCTGGTTTTACTCCACTTTCTACTTACTAAAAACTTCACTGCTGGTATATGTAAAAGTAAAGATATATTTTTAATGACACGGTGTTGTTACTTACTTGTTACTTACGACAAGCTTTGTTTTTAAAATATAGGTATTTGAAGATTTCAGAAAACGTGAGGTATGCACTACTTCGAATGTCATTATCAGTTCAAAAATAGTAATTTTGGGACAAATTGAACACTGAGTTACATTTAATAACCTCATAATTTAAATTTTTATCTTCATTTTTAATATCTAAAAAATTTTTTTTTTTTTCGTTTTGGACGAAGTACGCATTTTTAAAAATTTTTTTTTGATCATGAAAATAAAGCTTAAGCTATGTTTAAGCATCATGCCAAGTTTTATAGTGGGCCGTGCAGTCGTTTAGGAGCTTCATGTATAATAATGACGAAGCGCGGTAATGGCCCCCTTCTAACGTCTAGTCAGTTAGCGAGACTTACTGAAATATTTCTTTACATAATAGGTAAATAACACTGTCTCTGGTATATCTTCGCTTAGATTAGGCAGTAGTCCCACCGTCAGCGAGAAAACGACTAACTATCGGCTATTTTTCCGCTCAAGAAACTAACAATAGATAAACATTCCGTGTAAACATGAGAGATCATACATTTATAGTTGATAGCTGACTTTCGATTGATGATCAAACACTGCCGGCGAGGACTCGCTCTTTGAAAGTAAACGTATTGACAGACAGGGATATTGTTAGACATATTCAATAAGAAAATCATTCAATAAAGAGGCACTTGTCTCACCGCCAACAATTAACGAGAAGCGCAAGAACCTAGAAACAAGTTGGCGAGCAACAGGAAGCGAGTGTGTAGTTGAGATAGTTTTGTCACTGAGCTATAAGCGAGTATGCGAGTGTGACGGGCGATTACTCGCGCTACTCGCTCGCGGAGGCAGTCCTGAGCAAACCTGCACGCGTGATACACGTATTCCCAACGAGACTAAAGCGGTATTAAAGTTTGTTCCATCCAAGTAACTATAGATGAGTTTTTTTATTGAATATGTCCGATAATATCCCTGTCTATCAATAAGTTTACTTTCAAAGCCGCACTGTAAAGAAATGACCGATAGATGGTCTCTCGGCGTGAGTTCTGACCGCCAACCAAGCATCGCTGAGCAAGTATCGCTGAACGCATTATCTATGAATATGCTAATGCTTGTCGCTCAGCGACAAACTAGTAGAGCGTCCTCGCCGGCAGTGTAGACAGTCAGCGATCAACTATAAATGTATGTCTCTAATATCTCTTTTGTTTACACGGAATGTTTATCTATTGTTAGTTTCTTGAGCGGATAGTTAGTCGTTTTCTCGCTGGCGGTGGGACTACTGCCTTATCTAAGCGAAGATATATCAGAGACAGTGTTATTTACCTGTTATGTAAAGAAATATTTCAGTAAATCTCGCTAACTGACTAGACGCTAGAAGGGGGCCATTACCGCGCTTCGTCATTATTATACATGTAGCTCCTAAATGACTGCGCGGCCCACTATAAAACTTGGCATGATGCTTAAACATAACATAAGCTTCATTTTCATGATCAAAAAAAATTTTTTTAAAATGCGAACTTCGTCAAAAACGAAAAAAAATTTTTTTTTAATTTTTTTAAGCAAAATAAAAATGCAAATAAAAATTTAAATTATGAGGATATAAAGGTTATTAATTGTAGTATATAACTCAGTGTTCAATTCATCCCAAAATTACCATTTTTGAACTGATAATGACATAAAACACAAAAATATTTCGTATCTGTGTCGAGGATATGTACAGGTATAACATACTAAAATATAAACGAAATCGGAATCCTGACCCTTTTTTCGTTGTCCGCTTCACGTGAAATGCCCCGTATGTAAACTTAAAATCGTTGATTGATTGATTTACAAATCATTTTCATAAAAATAATGGCAGTGATATCTCTTTAGGATCGTTTTATTTGCATTGATTAATAGATACATGAATATTTTAAGTAATGAGGTTCAGAATCGGTTATCACTGTTAATTATGGCTTCCGAAGTCTTTCGCAAATAGCATATTATACCTTCTGCCATCAATAGATATTACGAAAATAATAATAGGCAAAGATGTTTACCACATGGGGACTCCCAGTCTTCACTAGCTCTCCAGGATGATCAGCCAAGAGACCTTCCAAGGTCCTTTCAGCTAATAACTCAGCCGTCAACGGCTGACTCGGAAGACCATTACTGGCGTAACTCGATGAAGGTGCCTCGTGGCCCAGTCCGTTCGTAGTTGAACTTACTTCACTCGATAAATGCATTGTACTGTTCACTTCAAACACTTGTTACTTACACATTACATAAAAACTTAGTCTTAATTGTTTATAGTTCACAACCGTCACATAACTTTCTCCATCAAAGGTTGAGTCGGACTTAAATTCGTAATCGATTCCTGATTAAAACTTCTCGAACAAATTGGAGATGTCATTGTTGCTACCTGAAAATAAAATAATATAATAATATAATACTAATATAACAGTGGAATGTTCTTATTTATATTATGTAAATATATACTTTTAAGTACTCAATAATTTAATAAAAACAAATACGAATTAGTAGGTAGTAAAATGAACTGACTGTAAACGAGTACTTTCTGTTCATCTCGGGTTCCAGAGATAATCTAAAATTTTACATAGATTTTTTTTTATTGAATTTCAAGTGTTATTTAGCACTGCATAGCTTTCATATATAAATAGCAAACCATTAGATTATGGAAATAATATTGCAGTAATTAAGAGATCTATGAAATGAATTGAAATTGCATAAAGATCGTCGTTCTTGTGCAATTTCAACCTTTTTACCCGACTGCGAAACGGGGGTTATGTTTTTTGGGTGTATTATGTATGTATGTATGTATATTTCTTTGGCACGCCCTAGAGCCTAAACGGCTTGTCGTATTTTTATGTGAGTGGTGTCAATAGACTCGTCTTAGTCGTGAGAGTGACACTGGGTACATCAAAATTAAAAAATAAGGATTTTTGGCGCCAAAAAGCAATATAATTTTTTTTTTCAAAATACGTCGAGTGTGGTATCAAAATAAAGATTTTTTTACGGTGATTACGAATATATATGAAACTTATATTATTATTTTTTTGTTAAATATTGACGAAGTCGGGTTTTTTATTTTTAATAATTTGTACTTGTTTGAGGTTCGATTACTTATACTCCTTACTATCAGGGTAATGGTGTGCTTGTTTGCTGACCTATTGCAAAAAATAAGTATGTGGCCCAGCACTACCACCATTATATTTCTTAACATTGTTACTATATTATTATAGTACTATTTTGTCACTAAAGTTCAATGAAGCACAAACGTAAAGGAAATGTTCCAGTTAAAAGTCTTTGAAGTTCTCCTAGGTTACATATTGACAATGGTGTGTGAAGCTTCAAAGTGACTTCCGCGTGGCGACAGCACGCACAATCAGAGAATCAGACGAAGGGGTGCAGTCACAGATACGGGGTGAGAAATCAACCGAACAGAATAAAATATTAGTATTTTTGTAACATACGACTCCGTCCTTAAATATTGACTCCCCGATATTATATTGCGCAGGAAATTTAAAATGGGTTTTGCTTTATTAAAATGTTTTATGTTTACTCGGCCCGTCCCTTGGAGCAATTTTAAAATTAGCTATTTTGATACATGGCGCACATGTTTATAAGTATTAGTTTTTGAACTCAATTTTCACATTTATTTATATTAATTCTATATACGTGGGAGAGCCACGCTTCGGCATGAATGGGCCGGCTCGACCGGAGTGATACCACGGCCTCGCAGAAAACCGGTGTGAAATAGTGCTTGCGCTGTGTTTCACCGAGTGAGTGAGGATACCGGAGGCCCATACCCCAATCCCCTACCCCTACCTCCAAAAAAGGCCAGCAACGCACTTGTGACGCTTCTGGTGTTGCATGTGTCCATGGGCGGCGGTAATCGCTTACCATCAGGCGATACGTCTGCTCGTTTGCCCGCCTATTCCATAAAAAAAAAAAAAAAAAAAATACGTTAAGAAATCGTGTGCTTTTACCAAAACTAATGTCTTTGATATGTGATAATAAGTGGTGTATCTTTTATCTGTCTTATTATTGGGGATTCATTTTCAAACCTTTACATTTTTTTTCAAGATTTTTGGTAGTAAATGGTGTCAATGGTTTGACATTTTAAAAATGTTATATTTACTAATTAATGTTAAAAAAATATTATGTTAATCCATACCAATATTAAACTTCGAAAGTAACTCTGTCTATCTGTCGGTTTGTCTGTTACGCTTTCACGGTTAAATCACTGCACCGATATCAAAGTAAATTTGACATGGAGATACTTTGATTCTGACCTTGATATCTGATAGACACACGGGCGGAGCCGCGGGAGAAAACTAGTTACTCTATTAAGAGTTTTATTTTTATAAATTACGGATTATGATACATTCGTTTTAAAGATTGCTCTAGAACATTTAGATAATACAAGATAATTCACAAGCTTCACTTCATAAGATTGCTAATACAATAACCATTATAAAGATTACTTCAATATTTATGAAATTCTGAAGTTAAAACTAAAAAATTTACAGCAACAGCGGGCTCCGTTCTTAGGCATGGTTAGTTACCCACCATGCTGCGATACTAATAATGTGCTAGTCCGTTTGATCCCTCGCACGAAATATAGGCACCCAATTCATAATGCACTCAGATGTGTTTTATTGCTTCAATGCTATATGAAACATGTCAAATTGACTGCACGTTTGGCCTAGTGGTTTAACGGTCACCATGGGCGTAGCCACGGTGGGGCAGGGTGGGGCGCTTGCCCCACCCTGGCTCTGACCTGTCAGGTACCTTTTTTACGCGTGGAAACCCCACGGGCCGTCTCCCCAACGGGGTTTGCGGTGGGGTGAGTTTCAGAGTCGGACCGACTAAAACCACACGGTGTGCACTCTGAGCCTGAGAAGGGAGGGATCCGGGAACTGCTGTTATTAATAAATTCGGACCCCTCCCAGCACTTGCCCGCACTGAAGCGGGCACCGTCTGCTGATGGACTTTTCAAATTAGGCAACGTACGGCACACTCGTACTTTTTCGCCTCGCGGCTGGCCACTTAAATGAATGGAGGGGAAAACCCTAAAAAAAGTCTCAGGGCAGAATTAGGGGCTAGTAAGTGTGCCTCCGCTGCCCGGTTCACCGGTGGCGTATTGAGTCCGAGGGGAGGTTGACCTCCCGAGCCCTCTCCGCCGACTGCTTTTGGACCGACCGCGGTAAAACAGCTAACGCCACTGGCCATGGAGGGTATGCCAGCCGGTAGCGAGAGATCTCCTCCGATGACTGCAGTGAGTGCCCGACGCTACGTCGCCCAGGTGGTGAAAACCACTAGCGTGTGCTGGGCCGAGTCCTCACTGCAATCGCAGTGGTGACTGGTGGGACTCAGTTCCTTCCTAGCGACCAAGTGCGAGTACTTCACGATGCATCCGTGCCCGGCAAGGACCTGCGTCAGTCGGAAAGTAAGGGTCCCGTGCTGCTGCCCTGCCCACTTGAGGATGACCTAAAGGAGGAGGAGGATGCTGGAGAGCTTCCACGGCTGCAAAGCCAACGGATGTAGTCTCCAGCCGGGATGACCAGCGAAACATTGTGGCTCGACGAGCGGCTTCACGCCACGCGCGTATCTCTTCGGGCGGAGGGTGAAAGCCGTTCTCTGCCCGGAAGTCAGTCGTCCGCCGACAAACTTCAGCGAGCACTTCGCCTCCAAATCCCACGGGGAAGTTCTGGCCAAGGCGCACGCCACCTCGATCGAAATGGTGCGGTAACCACGTATGGCTCTAACAGCCAATATCCTCTGGGGACACCAGAGGCGCGTCCTATTCAGGGCGGTCAGAGCCGCTACACAGACCGGTGCACCATACAGCGCTATCGACTGGACAACCCCCATGTAGAGCCGTCTTGTTGCGACGTTGGCTCCATCTAAATTGCGCATAAGTCGCCCAAGCTGTCGGAATTAATCGTCGAAGAGCCAGCTACTGTCGACGATCAGGCCCAGATACTTCACCTGGGCCTGAACCGGTAAGAGGACCGAGTTGACTACGATAGAGGCGCTGGGGGTCGGACCACGACGGGGCCATGGAACATCAGGGCCTCGGTCTTATCTAGGGCCAACCGTAGGCCCAGTGCTCAACCACCAAAGAGACACCCATAGTGGCCAAAAGGCGCGCCGCCTTTTGGAAGTTTGACCCCCGGGCCGTGACCAAGTGTCATTGGTAGCAAATTACGCCTAGCCCTGAGGGGGAAGATGACTTCGAAGGACCCAGTCGTACCCCGCGTTCTAAGGACAGACCCCTGCGGAACACCGCACGACATGGTTCGCCGTCTCAAGACGACCTCTCGGTCCTCGTACATGATGGTATGCTCCTCTAAATAGTCTGCCACTAGCCGCCTCAGGTACTCTGGCGCGCTGGTGAATGGTAGACTATTGAATGCATTGGCTATGTCGAATGACACCATCAACAGCACACCACCACAGCCCACTGCCTCTTCGGTCACAACCCTCAGGCGCAACATGACATCGATCGTCGAACGCCCCTCTCGGAATGCGAATTGAGCGTCCGACAGATATGGCCCTACCTCGCAGAGGTGCCGAACGATACGGACAGTATCCTTTCAAACAATTTGCCTGCCTCGTCCAACAACACGATGGGCGTATAAGCCGCGACCGAATCGGTAGGGGTAAGACCGCGGTGATAGTTTGCTAGTTACATATTATTTTAGACTGCTGCCCCACCCTGGGCCCATGGCTGGCTACGCCCATGACGGTCACCACGCCGTTTCCTACTTCGCCAAGTGTCGTGGGTTCAAATCCCACGTAGGACAACACTTTGTGTTATCCACAAATTGTAGTTCTGAGTCTGGGTGTTCTTTGTGTCCGTTTCATGAATGTTTGTAAAGTCCCCCGCGACACAGGATTTATTCCTAGTGCGGGAGTTGTCTTTTTAAGAAAGAAAAAAAAATCAACAGTTGCTAGCTTCGTTTTTACACTTATATGCTGTATCAAGGAGCTGTGACTAAGATTTCTCTTGTCAGATCAGTCAGAATTAATTATCAAATGCTGAACTGAAAATGAGTTTCAGTATGAGTGTTGACTGAAATAGTGATGCCAACATTTCAAAAACATATCAATAGTGTTTGACATAATAAAACTCGTTTAGCTTTTAATAACCATTTCAGACATCAATTAAAATTCCAACAAATTGTGTTCTAACTGTTTATAATTGTTTTAAAAAAAACAATCTCATAATAACTGAAATCAGAAAGATCTGTTTAATTTTAATGGAATGGGAATTCAATAAATATAATTTTTAATTAACCAAATCTAAAGAGGTTAATATTAATAAATAAATAAATAAATAAATATTTCGGACATCTAACACACAACGCCACCTAGTCCCAAGCTAAGCAGAGCTTGTGTTATGGGTACTAGACTACTGATACAAATACTTATATACTTTTTTTTGTAAATACATACATATTCTACATAGAAAACACCCAAACTCCGAAACAAATATTTGTAGATCATACAAACATTTGGTCCGACCCGGGAATCGAACCCGAGACCTCATAATCAGCAGTCGCACACGCCAACCGCGAGACCAACGAGGCAGTTTGTCATTAATGGGATAAGAGTTCCATTACAAGAATTCTTGAAATGGAACTGACTGAAAAATGTGTCTGATATTTCTAGATTTAGTTTAGTTCAGCTAGATTTATTTTATTAATTCACGATAAATCAATACTTGTTTTTAATATACATTGATGAATCCTACTAATATTATAAACGCGAAAGTTTGTAAGTATGGATGGATGTTTGTTACTCTTTCACGCAAAAACTACTGAACGGAATTGGATGAAACTTTACAGTAATATATCATATACATCCGAATAACACATAGGCTACTATTTGTAGCGATAACCGACATACACGTGGGTGGAGCCGCGGGCAACAGCTAGTTATAAAATAAAGAAATAATGCAGAAACAGATCTCTCATATAACCTAGACCAAAAGCTTTATAACACAAGTCCATTGGAACACAGATCCAGTACAATGACTGATAACAATAACACTTAGGGCGGTATAACGCACCCCTAGTACAAATAGGCTGTTATACGTTCGCGAAACACGATATGTCGATTGGGATGTTAAACTTAATTCAGGGAAGGGTGAACCCCACGGTAACCGTCTCTATTTCTGTTCACTTTGATTCTTACTTGTAAAAGTATCGCAGATCAGTTTTGGTAAATTGTCAAGACGTTTGTGATCCATACTGCTATTATAAATTCCAAAGTAATTCTGTATGTCTATTTGTCTGTCGGTTACGCATTCAGGGCTAAATTGCTGTACCGAATTGGATTCAATTAGGTGTAGAGATAGATTGGACCTTGGAGGACATACAATCAAGTAAAAGCTAATTCTTAAATATCTTGAACATTTAAACTATACCTCATTCAGAATCTAACACGAAAATAAAGCAAAAGGAAATCTTAATTTATGCAGATACATTATTACAGTCATCCTCATTTCCCCAAAGAAAGGGACCGTTACTATTACAAGTACTACCGACCATCAATACCCACTTCCAACACTGATTCCTCCACGGATTTAGCTCATGAATAGCACAGCAATAAAATCTTAGCGTAAAAACATACATAAAGGGTAAAACTCGTAAATAATAAAGCATGTGTAGGGGTTCCGTACAAGTGGGCAATCCTCGTTACCCTACACCCTTCTACAAAGGAACCCGGGTACAGAAAGATACATTACAACCGGCCATTTCTGATTCACTGCGCCCATTACATTTGAACAACATTTTTAATAAAAACTTCACGCCCTGATAGACTCCAAAGGTTTTTGTTTTAGGTAAAATACTGTTTTGGGACTTATGATTAGGGTAAAAACCTTTATTTAATCTTTTGTTCTATATTCCTTGTAATTTAATCTTTGCATGATTTTTTATTTGTATTTTTCAAAACTATAGGACGTCCAATTCCTTTTTATTTGATTGTTTTGATATGTTTTTATACTATAGCGGTGCAAAGGACTACCAGATTCACCTGGTAATAAGTGCCTACCACCGTCCATGTCAGGCCGTCAGTGTTCAGTCGCTCCATTTGTACTGAAGTATTGTATTTGTCTTTTTAATATTAATAAAAAAAAGCAAAAACTAAAACCCAACTACGACAAAAAACGACGCTGAAAAAGTACGAAACAAGTTTCAAAAGCCGTAGTCACACGTTACGTAGAAATGTACCATAACACATTAACAACGCGTGACTACGTTTTTTGTCGTAGTTGGGTTTTAGTTTTTACTTTTTTTTTATTTAAAATGTTTTGGTGCCTCTATAATATTAATTTCTTTGCAAAGTATATTTTAAATAGGTACCATAGAAATATCACAATTATCGAATTAATTCGGACACAGTCACGAGAAAATGCTAATAATATATATAATACCTATATATATTTGAAATGTATAAGTAACGCCCTTTCCAATTATACTCAACATGGCATATTTATCTCAAATTTATTTTTCAATACAGTACTTTGTCGGCCACATTAGATTCAGTGATACGTAATATAGCCTATAACCAGCAGACGATCAAGACGCTTCTAACGATACCTCATTTGTCCAGTTCTAATTAGTAGTTAAGGAGCTATGAGGGAACAAATGAACATACATACATACTTACATACATACATACATAGCCTGTCAAAATCATAACCCTCCTTTGGCTTTACCGTAGTCGGGTAAAACAAATGTGTTAAAGAGTCTTCATTTCCTTTACTTTTACCTTTCTTAGCCGCCTTTCCAAACAGGTAAACTCGGTCATTTCAGGAAATTATCAGATACTTCTGCGTAAACAAACAAAAAAATGGTGAAATGCATCAAAGAGTACAATAGTAGTTACACAAATACATATTTTAAATCAATGAAAGCCTAATAAGAATTTGTTTCACATCAACTCATCGTGGATAGCGACCGCCAAATTTTGACGTTATGACAGGTTAAATTTTAGCGGGGGTGAAAAAACTACACGCACTAGAGCCTTTTTTCATCAATTTCATAGTATTAATAGATAACGCTTGTATTTTGCCAAAAGTACGGATAAAACCATTAAATAAATGAGTATATTCTATTAACGGTAAAATGTTTTACGAGTTGTAAACTTTACGACTTAAAGTATTCTTTATAGTACCTGCAGTAAAGAGTAATTGTGCATTTATCTGCATTAGAATAAGACTTATAATACATTACGTACATAAACACTATCAGAAGTTCGTACATAAACACTTATTAGTTTTACAAAAGTCGTAAATATCATCTGAACTGGCTTCATTACTGAAGCTGTCGGTAAAAACGACACATGACCTCCTAACTGACTTCTGCCTGACTTTTTTATGTTTTTATTGTGGCAAACGAGCAGACGTATCACCTGATGGTAAGCGATTAAAGCCGCCCATGGACACCCGCAACACCAGAGGCGTCACAAGTGCGTTGCCGACCATTGGGGGATGGGGAAAGGAATGTGGGGAGGGGTTGGGATACCCCAACCCAGTGACAGTGTAACCCAACCGAGTGAGTGAGCATACTGGAGGCCCATACGGGCCTCCAGTATCCTCACTCACTCGGTGTAACACAGCGCAAGCGCTATTTCACACCGGTTTTCTGTGAGACCGTGGCATCACTCCGGCCCATTCATGCCGAAGCGTGGCTCTCCAAATATTGTATGTATGACTGATCACACCCACCAACTAGCAACCTTAAGTAAAGATCGCTAAATATTAGGTCTTTACCTATGAAATTGTCTTTCTTCAGTACTGGTCATTTCAAATAAAAAAAAGTTTGTAATGGCTCTGTATTCTAAATTTAAATTAATTTTGTTTTAAAACCATTCATGACATTCTATTTACAAACTCAGTCTTTTGTTTTTTGATTAGCGTTGTATTTTCATACATTTGAACATTTTTCGTCATATTGGATACTTTAAAAATTCGAGTAATTATGGAATATGAGTTCCGTCGTGGCACCAACGCGACACAAATGGCACGTAACATCAAAAACGTTTACGGAGAGAACTGTACAAACGAACGCACAACCCGTTATTGGTTTTCCCGGTTCCGTTCTGGAAATTTTGACTTGAAAAATGAAGCTCGTGGTCGTCCGGAGACTTTGGTTAACAATAATAAATTAAAGGCGATTGTGGAAGCTGACGAAACTCAATCTACAGCTGAGCTAGCAGCAGCTTTTAATGTAAGCATCAAAACAACATTGATCCATTTGCGACAAATTGGCAAGGTAAAAAAGCTTGATAGATGGGTGCCCCACGACCTTAACGATCGCCAGCGCAACGTACGCGTCGAGACCTGCCTTGCGCTGCTCAACAGGCAAAGAAATGAAGGAATTTTGAAACGATTTGTTACGTGCCACGAAAAATAGATTCTGTTCGACAATCGAAAGCGCTCAGCAAGTTAGTTAGACCCTGGTTCGGCACCAAAGCAATGCCCTAAACCAAAAATTGCCCCCTAAAAAGGTGATGTTCACTGTTTGGTGGTCTAGTGCGGGTGTGATTCACCACAGCTTTTTACAAAACGGCATGAGCATTAATGCAGATGTGTACTGTGAAGAACTGGAGAGAATGATGGAGAAGCTTGCACATCTGCAACCAGCTTTGGTCAATCGGTCGTCCCCACTGCTCCTTCACGACAACGCACGACCCCATACTGCGCAACAGACAGTCTCCAAGCTGCAAGAGCTGGGGTTGGAAGCTCTCTCTCATCCGCCATACTCACCAGACCTTGCACCTATCGACTATTACTTTTTTCAAAATTTAGACAACTTTTTAGTGGGTAAAAATTTCAATTCCCGAGAGGCAGTACAAAATGCCTTTGAAGAGTTTGTTGCCTCCCGTCCAGCTGATTTTTACAAGAATCTGGCATCAATAAACTGCCAATGCGTTGACAAAGATGCGTCGATTGCATGGGTGATTACTTCGAATAAAAGAAATAAAAAAGTTTGAAAAAATAAGTACTTTCACTTATTGCATACAAAACGGCAATTTCATAGGTAAAGACCTATTATTTAAGATTTTACCACTAAAACTCTAAAATCTGTTGGACGTTATAAGATAAATTGTTTTTTTTTTTCAAATATTAATGTTAAACAATAATTAAGTAGAATCATTTTTACTTGTATTTAGTGTACATTGAATAAAAATTTTATGCACTCGTGTCTAGGATATACGATATGTATATACATACTTATTTTCTTTAAAGATTCTCAATCGGAGACATAAGCGGCTGATTTTCATTACAATAGTATTGAATAGAACAGTTTATCGTAGAAGTTCCTTTTTTATCGTGTACCATAGGAATACTACAAATAACTAAAATGTACCCGGCTGCCTGTTTCTACGTCCATAAATCATCTCACATTACAAAGCCATATGAGTAAGAAAAATTGTAGGTGAGTCACGTTCTGTCCACATAGAGACATGATAACCTATGCCTTATATCAAAACAATAAACACTGAGCAATTTTATTTTAATCATTATAGATCCCAGAGCTTTACGCTCGACAATTTTCGAAAGCTATTTTCAGAATCTCAATAATGGCGTAGCATCTGTGCGTACAATAAAACGCGTCAAGCCCTTGGAGTTCCAATAACATCTATTATCGGCCCAATTTTAAAGAGGAGCGAATGTGAAGGGAATCAATAGGATATCGGGGGACATTCCTGAGGGTGGTCTCTGGAGACGGGTCGGACACGGATAATGATCGTAGGACGACCAGCGACGGGTACAAATGGGTTAGCAAATGTAATATCCGACCGTGTCCGAGCGGTAGATATTCAAATGGACGAAAGATGGTGTCACTGACTTCCTATGATTTTAAAGTCGGAACGCGTTTCGTGACGCGTTCTGAATGTTATTTCTTGTACAGTAGTTGAAAATGAAAGTAAGCTACAAATCTTACACGATGATGTTCAGACAACGAAAACATATTTTTCTCTATTAAAGATACTTTGGATAAAGTTCTTAGATGTTAAATTAAGTCTTTATGAATGGTGTAACACTTCAAATTATTCGGTCTCTTGTCATTTTATTCTAAATAGTTTTTGTCTTAAATATAAAAATCAGGGCTGGGCCGATTTAGCTGATTTTGGTTTTGAAATGTTTGTCGTAGTCCAGAGAAGGTTTAATCGGTAAAAAAATAAAAATAACTTGAAAATCCAAATGGCACGTGTACGCAGTAGCGGGCATAGCTAGTAGTCTTCTAGTTTAGTTCAGTTATCGAGTCACGCAACAAAAAAGAATGAAATCCCATAAAGTAATTATAAAAATTGGGTTCAGGTAATTTTCTAGACTCTAGGTTTGAAATTCTTACTAATGTGAAAATAAATAAAGCAACTTTAAAATACGATTAACAATTCTTCTACAATACAATGAACCCTTCAAAAATAGGTACCTACTTAATGAAATGAAATTACATATTTGCAAGAATGTAGTACAAAACAGGTCATAATATTTTTTTAAAGGTCGAGTACATTCTACCATAACAATGGTGTGCAACTAGCAATATCATAAATTATATTAATGGGTTCCAAACATATCAGTATAACTTATAAGATTATTTTTCTAAATATAAGAACAACAGTTTATATTTCATTCTCTATGATTTCCTTATTCTTCTAATTAGATCTTCTTTTTTCAAATTATGCCAATGACATGCAAACGTTCAGCATTAAAAAAAACATAGAACCTCGACCCTTCTTTGGTTCAATATTGGTGACAATAAACAACACAAAGCAATCAAGCAGTTAAACAAGAATCGTTGGAATGCAGCGGGGAGATGTGATGTCATTTATTAAAATCCTAGCGAAGTCTCAGAGAGCAACGCGGTTTCATGTTACAAAGTAGACATTTGAAGCTTTGACTACTAACATTATACTTCGTCGTAAATAGGTTTTAATAATAACTGCCTCGGTGGCGTAGTGGTAGCGTATGCGACTGCTGTGCTTGAGGTCTCGGGTTCGATTCCTGAGTCGGAGCAAATGTTTGTATGATCGGCAAATATTTGTTTCGGAATTTGGGTGTTTTCTATGTATAATATGTATGTATTTACAAAAAAAAAGTACATATGTATTTATATCAGTTGTCTAGTACCCATAACACAAGCGTAATCTCTGCTTAGCTTGAGACTAGACGGCGTTGTGTGTTAGATGTCCGAAATATTTATTTATTTAACAATACTTCTGTTATTAGACTACATCTCTATCTTACACTTCATACTACTTTATTACATTCATACAGTTTTAATAGAAGGAGAGAGATAGTGAATCTTAACAAACATCCTGCATATTCTTGAAAAAAATGCATGCAGGCAGACTTGTCTTTTTATTTAGTTTCTCAAAGGAAGAAGGTATTTCGTCTTTAGAACTTTATACTATAACTAGCTACACGGTCCGGCTTCGCGCCGAAGTTTTTGAAGTTCTCGGACGTCTCGGACAAACATATAGTGTATCGATTCCCATTATTTATTTGTCTAAAGTTTAAATACTGAACTCGAACACACTAAATTTGAAGAAATACCTCGGCATAACTATTAAAAAAATAACTTCATAGCTATGAAGTATGAGCAAGTCGAAAGTCTGAGTGCCGACGGATAATATTTTTTTATACTTCATAACTCAATCTAATGCAATCAATTGCAATAAAATTAGTTAATTTATTAATAATATAATCGTATTACATTTACCATTAAGTTTCCTCGAGACAACGTTACTGAGATGAACAGAATTCTTCGCCTACTTGAAATTAACATTGAATACTTAAGATTTTTTTTTTTTTTTTTTTTTTATATGGCACGTAGATCAGCTAATAAGCACATAATATAGTAAAAAGTAAGCATTTATTTAACGCCATCAGTAATAAATATATCGTACGTGCAACGGCCCAATCAAGAGGCTAAGTGCGGAAATGACCCGGTAAAACAAACAAACAGTAATAAATATATAGTACTTCTTCCACAGTAGATATTGTAATTGCTGTAAGTTTAATACAAAAATACTATCATTATCTTTATTCGTTTCATTGACTATAAATGTGTGTAATATTAACAGATATACAATAATAGGTGTCATTTAACCTTCTTTGTAAGGAGAGGTATATGCCCTGTTAAAAACTGTTAATATAGAACAGGTGTCTAATTTATTAGACCTCTCTTCCTTCCGTCGGGTACCGCGGTATATTTTTCTAGGTTACATGTGATTCCAAGGCTAAATCTTAGTCGGCTCAAGTTCAGCGGTTGGGGGTACAAAAGGTTCCCCTTCTTGATTGATTATTATTCTAGGCGTCAAAAACTTTCTCAACTCAAAACTGAAGATTTTGTAAAGCCCGAAAAAGTTTTTGATTAAAAAACTGTCCGTCAGTCCGTCCGCAGCAAAAGCAGCGGAACCCATTTTCTTTGCAAAATAACTAAATATTTATCAGTTTAATAAATAATTTTCGTCATTGACACGCGCCCCCTTTGAAACACGATGTCACGACACGAGGAACGCGGTGAGAGGGTGGTGTGATGGTGCAAAATTCAAAACGTTCCATATTTGAAATTCAAAGGTCGCGCAAACAACAAGTCGAACCCGTTGAACCCCGCGAACAATGCTGCCAACCACACCGATCGAATATAATCAGGATTTTTTATTCGTACTGATTCTTAATGATTATTATTATTGAACTTACTTTATAGAAAGGATAGTATTTGGAGAGAAAGTAATCGATGTAAAGTTTTAAATAAATATTAAATTTAACGGAGTTCAAGAAAAGGAGGATTTACATAATACCTTTTTTTTAGTTTTTTTTAGAATTTTGAACTGGGGGTATACTTGTCGTTTATTTCTATTTAAATTGAAGGAAAGGGATAGGTTATCCCTTAAGGGATAAGGGCATTCGTGAGGTCGTGTTCGTTGGTGATGCATAAGTTTCTCAACAGGTCGCCATAGTATGGGTCACCATGGTGCATTCTCTCTATTCGCAATGACTATGGTGACCACTACTCTTGGGTTCTGCTTAGGTTTTCCATCAGACAAAGTAGAGTCACTCTGGCAGGCTTATAAATAAAAAAAGATAAAATAAAAACAGAAACATTGTCAAAGAAATGTGTAAAATTGTACAGGGACTGTACTGAAGTTTTTGACTATGTGATAAGTTAAAGTATAGTTATAATACATTTTTAACTACCCAAAGAAAACGTGCTGAATATGAATTCATTAATTTACTTTCCATCTTTTTTTCCTATAGGTTGAAGACGAGAGTAGCATTTACACCACTGACCTCTATTATACAAGTACGCTGGACTGCATACTTCGTAATCTAAATGAAGTCATTTGATTTTCGCCATTTTGGCGCTGATAACAGTGTGAAGTTCCGTGGAACTAATATTAGGGATGAGACTTAACTTTAAGTATTGCATCACTTTATCGATATAAATACTTGGTGTCATTTTCTCCTTTATGTGTGTGCTTACAAGGCATAAAAGAAATTTCACCCAGCTATTAATAATTTGTTAGCATTTAAGAAATCAACTTTACTAACAATCATTTTCAGTTTCAATAAAATGTAACCCCCTTATTCACTAGTGTGAAACTTGCAGTGAACTACTAAGTTCACTGCAAGTTCAAATACACAAACTCTTATTGAAAAAATGTTTTAAATATCACTTGGCAAACACCAAACATAACAAGTTGTGATATATGTATAAATGTGGGTAGATCATAGACATCTGTTGTATTTTGTGACAAGTACTTCAATCTGCCAATATACGTTGTCATCATAAGTTGGTGTGTAATTTATTCCGTATCCCTACTGTTCCTGGAGTTCCCGAATACATTACA
The DNA here is from genome assembly GCA_949125395.1 of Diaphora mendica. NCBI lineage: Eukaryota > Metazoa > Arthropoda > Insecta > Lepidoptera > Erebidae > Diaphora > Diaphora mendica. The sequence continues at coordinate 9,513,135 of OX421327.1, forward strand.
GTGGCGACGAGGTTGAACAATACGCGTAATAAATAGTGTATTAGTGATTAGTGGAACACATAAAATACATCATGTCGATCGGTAAGATCTCCGAATTCAAAATAGATAATGACGATTGGCGTTTGTATGTGGAGCGGTTGGAACAATATTTTATTGTTAATAAAATATCGACTGAACTACAAGTGCCTACGCTAATTACGGTAATGGGTGCCGAGAGTTATGAACTTCTAGTTAATCTGTGTACACCGTCCAAACCAAAAAGTAAAACTTTTTCGGAAATAACGAACATTATGGAAAAACATCTACAGCCTAAACCGAGTGAGTTAGCTGAACGTTATAAGTTTAGAGCTAGAAAACAAATGAACGGTGAGTCTATATCGGCATATACAGCGGTGTTAAAGAAAATGTCTAAAACATGTGAATTTGGGAGTTGGCTCGAGGAAAGCCTGAGGGATCAATTGGTTTGCGGTATATCTAGTGATCTTATACGACAACGGTTGTTTGCAGAAAGTCAGTTAGATTTCTGCAAAGCATATAAGCTGGCTATGAGCTTAGAGGCGGCAGAGAAGGACGCGGCAGTGGTTGAAGGTCAGAGAAAGTCAGCGGGCGATACCTGTGTGACGGGAGTCGAATGTCAAGCGTTAGCGGTCAACGTGCGGGGCACCGCTGTCGGAGCGTCGAACGGTCGCGGGTGGCGTGCGGCGCCCCGGCCATCGACAGCGCCGGCTCCAGGGGAGCGTGCGCAGCTACAGCAACAATGTCGTGTGTGCGGAGCGCGCCACGAAACAGGCACATGCAAGTATGCACGGTATACTTGTCGAGTGTGTAATCGGCGAGGGCATTTGCGGCGTATGTGTCCTAATATAACGGGTGCACATCATGTAGATGTTGGGCATGGCACGGATGAAAGTGATACAGCAAGCGAGGAGGTAATTTTCATTGATAATTATTCATTGTCAGCCTCAATGTGTAAGCCTATTTTTATGACATTAAATGTTAACGGTAAAGATTTACAAATGGAATGCGATACGGGTAGTGCCGTATCCTGTATAAGCTGGGAATGCTATAATAAGCGGTTTAGCCAACTGTGTCTCACGTCTAGTCCACTAACATTCCGTTATTATACAGGCGAGTTAATAAAGCCGATAGGGGTGATAAAGCCATTAGTGAGGTATAAAAATGTGTCAAAGGTATTAGACTTGTTTGTTGTAGAAAATGGGAAAACCGTCCTTTTAGGTCGTCAATGGATGGCCGAGTTAAAAATACAGTTACCTATTGTCGAATATGATTCGAATAATTTTTCATTATATTGTAATGACGATGTGTTTAATGTGGACGCTTTTAGTTCCAGATATTGTGAAGTGTTTGCGGAAGGCTTGGGGCGTTTCACGGGTGGGTCGGTGAGCATTCACGTGCGTGAGGGCGCGAGGCCGGTGTTCATGCGCGCGCGCCCCCTGGCGTACGCGCTGCGCGGCCCGGTGGAGCGCACGCTGGCGCAGCTGGTGAGTGATGGCATTCTCTCACCCGTCGATCGTTCGGACTGGGCAACACCCATAGTACCAGTTGTTAAAAAGGATGGTAACATCAGAATTTGTGCAGATTATAAATTAACGTTAAATAAGGTGATAGAAATTGACCTTTATCCTTTGCCTAGAGTAGAAGAACTGTTGTTACGTTTAGAGGGGGGTCAACGGTATAGTAAAATTGATTTGTCACAAGCTTACGCGCAGTTCGAATTGGACGATACTAAGAAATACACAGTAATTAATACACACAAGGGTCTATTCATGTATAATAGGTTAGTATACGGGCTGTCTTCGAGTCCAGGCATATTTCAAAGACACCTTGAAAAATTATTTGGTCATATGCCTCATGTGGGCATATTCTTAGATGATATTATTATTACGGGATTTACAGCCCGGGAGCATATAAGTAATTTATGTATGGTATTTGATTGCTTACAGAAATATGGGTTGCGAGTAAAAAAAGAAAAGTGTGTCTTCTTTGCCAAATCGATTAATTATCTAGGTCATACGATTAGTAAAGACGGTATTCATACATGTCCAGATAAGGTAAAGGCTATTGTTGAGACACAGGCACCCACCAATATTACAGAGTTACGAGCATTTATAGGTATGATTATGTATTATGGAAAATTTGTAAAAAATGTAAGTACTATACTAGCTCCTTTGTACAATTTACTCAAGATAGGTGTTGATTTTCATTGGGATGAAGCGTGTCAGGTCGCATTTCAGAAAATCAAACAGTTACTGGTTAGTAGTGAAATATTGATGCACTATACACCGGAATTACCCATTGTGTTGACAACGGATGCGAGTAGTGTAGGGATCGGCGCGGTTATTTCACACATAACTCCACGCGGCGAGCGACCAGTGGCGTATGCGTCACGGGCACTCACAGTAGCAGAACGGGCTTATTCTCAAATAGACCGAGAGGCTCTTGCTATTGTTTACGGCATTCGAAAGTTTCATCAATATCTTTATGGAAGGAAGTTCGTGTTGAGAACCGATCACAAGCCTCTGACATATATTTTTGGCAATAAGGCAGGTATACCAGTCATGGCCGCTTCGAGATTACAGCGTTGGGCAGTATTATTATCTGGGTATACGTATGAGATAGAATATATTCCTTCGAGTAAAAATAGTGCGGATGCATTGTCCCGTTTATCGCACGGCAAATGTAATGTAACGGTATCGAACGAAAATACTTACGTTAATTTTGTTGAAAACTTCTTACCGATTACAAGTAAAGACGTTAGGCAGGAAACTGCCTGCGATAAAATCCTCAGTAGAGTTTTAGCCTACATACAATCAGGGTGGCCCGCGACATGTCTCGAAGATCAAATGAAACCTTACTTTGTTAGACGCCATGAGTTATATACCGAATGTGGGTGTATAATGTGGGGATACCGTATGGTGATTCCAAATTCTTTAAGAAAGAACGTATTAAAACAATTACATAGTAGTCACACGGGAATTGTTAAGACTAAAGGATTAGCTCGTAGTTACGTATGGTGGCCTAACATCGACTCGGATGTCGAAGCGCTATGTAAGCAATGCGAAACGTGTGCAGTTGTAGCGGACGCGGCGCCACGAGCTCCGATACAACCGTGGCCGTATTTAGCCCGGCCGTGGAGTAGATTACATATAGACTTCTTGGGGCCGTACCAAGGGTTAACTTTTTTAATTATTTTGGATTCAGCATCAAAATGGATTGAAGTATTTGAAATGTCTCGTACTAATGCGTCTAATGTAATTAAAATACTAAGGTCCACCTTTGCAAGATTTGGATTACCAGAAGAGTTAGTTTCGGACCAAGGTCCACCGTTCACTAGCATAGAATTTAAAAACTTCTTAGCTAATAATGGTATTAAACAGCGGTTTTCGCCTGCTTATCATCCGTCTTCAAACGGTGCCGCAGAGAATGCAGTAAAATTGTGCAAACGAGCAATTAAAAAGGCTTACAAGGATAGGGTTGACGTTGACGCTGCTTTGCAGGCCTTTCTACTTGCTTATCGAAATACTGCACATAGTACAACCGGTGAATCTCCGGCTATGCTACTCCAGAAACGGTCATTGCGTTCAAGGTTGGATTTGTTACGTACGGATCGTGTAGTAGAAGATAGGGTCCATGATGTCCAAAAACGGCAAATGGAAAATGCAGGCGGGTTGCACCGTAATTTCAATAAGGGCGAGTCAGTTTGGGTTCGTGGTTATGGTGCCCGCGATAAATGGGTAAAGGGCACAGTAGCAGGGGCGGATAGCGCACGCAGATACTCAGTAGTAGCGGATGGGGATCAATTAATTAAAAGACATATCGATCAAATGCGTCGACGATCCTGCCTATCTGATGTTACCGTTCCTAATGACGAAGGTTCAAGTAAGTCTTTGACGGGTGAGAGGATTGACATTGAACTACCAAACGAGGGGAAAGAAGAGATATCACAAGGTGACATCTCTGGTGGAGGTGAGAGTGGAGTACATACTGAATGTGAATTACCTACACCACCATCGCCAGCTGATTCACCCGTGAAACGTTATTCCAGGCGTATACGTAGATAGGTTCCAAGTTACATAATAATTATGAATTGTATTGTGTACTGAACTTTATCTGTTTTTGTTATTTTTGTATTTATTCTTTTTTTTGTGTATTTGTGGTGGAGGTGTGATATATGTATAAATGTGGGTAGATCATAGACATCTGTTGTATTTTGTGACAAGTACTTCAATCTGCCAATATACGTTGTCATCATAAGTTGGTGTGTAATTTATTCCGTATCCCTACTGTTCCTGGAGTTCCCGAATACATTACACAAGTATAGTCTTAAATAAACAGAGATGCACCAAAATAACAACGGTCATTTGCAACAAATGTCAATTTTAGTACGCGAGACCCTCGTGAGGGGCGCTTCAAAACGGCTCAAAAACAACTGTCATTTCTTAGAGAATATTTAGTCCAGCGTACTTGTATAATAGAGGTCAGTGATTTACACCTATTCCCTAATATATAGCTACATAGATATCATTATAACTCTTTTTTAACCGACTTTAAAAAAAGGAGGAGGTTCTCAATTCGAGTTTTTTTTTTATGTTTGTTACCTAATAACTTTCGACTGGGTGAACCGATTTTGATGATTCTTTTTTTATTTGAAAGCTGGGCTCATTTTAATTTGGTCATTCTTGAAGTCGGTTTTTTTGGTTAAAATTTTGCATTATTTATAATTTTTTTTATTTTTTTTGGATTGCCAAATGCCTTATAATCTTAGAGCATAGATTGTACGTTTGCAACTTACAATAATGAATAAAAATCCTGTAAGAAATGTGTGTTTAAAAACCAAGTTCTATTTTTTTCTTGGATTGATTAAAAGTTTTACATCGTTTGCTAATATTTCTTGGCAGACATTTATTTTATTTTGCACCGTAATAAATTATTGAAATTGAAATATACACAATTAAGTTCTAGCATATTAATGTTTATTAATACTCCATAAGCATTTCATAATGACAAGTTTTTTTTAGTTCTTAATTATAAGGCACTATTTATCATGAGATTTAACATATACTTTAACAGGAATACGGCAAATGACAATCGTAAGGTACCTTTCTACAGAAAATAGTACAAAACGACTAACACAACGACTAAACATACAAGAAACATACGAATATATAAACATCAAATCAAGAAATTGAGAACCTCTTCTTTTTTTAAGTCGGTTAAAAATAGTTTTGCATAAAGCCGTAGCCACGGGCAATACCTAATACCATATAATTTAGGAAGACTCAAAAATATAGTTGGTTTTTAAGTCAAACTATTTTCGTAAAAATAAAAACTCCTCTCTAAAGAAAACAAAGTTAGAAATAATTAGAATTGATCATGCTTTTATAAGACTCCTGTCAGAAATCTATACAAATATTATAAACGTTAAAGTTTGTAAGTATGGATGGATGGATCGATGGATGGATGTTTGTTACTCTTTCACGCTGGATGGATGTTTGTTACTACCGTACGGATTTAGATGAAACTTTACAGTAATATAACTTATACATCAGAATAACACATAGGCTACTATTTGCCGCGATAACCGACATACACGCGGGCGGAGCCGCGGGCAACAACTAGTATTAAATAAGTTTTAATATTTCTGACAGAAGACAAGAGAAAGTTCAAAAAAACTTTTGTTTAAAAATGTATGTAGCATAAGTCACCCGGGCCATTAGTAGGAATCTATTGACACATCACTCATTCAAATCGTTTCAGTAGATTACGCGCTACAGAGGAACAAGTACACACAGACTATGAAAACCATTACCCCTTCTTTTAGCTTAGCCGTAGTGGGGTAACCAGACTCTGTTTATAAAATAGAATGTAAAAAATAAATAATATTTACTAATATTATCAGACGATTCTACTAAAAACATGTGTCTTAATATAAGTACGTAGTGAATCAAATTGAAATTGATACATACCATTTCTTTTTTTTGCTTGTAATAATGATAACTTATTGAAAATCATGCAGTTTCGTTCGTATTCGAAACCTACAGGATAGGCTAGCTATTTTATTACTTAAAAACAAATGAATTTTATTATTTTTTTATTAAAAATAAGAAATACATACATTAGTAGTAAGGATGTGTGCGTACAATTATCATGTAGGAGTTAACAAGCGTGTAGGACCGCGGGACGATTACAGGTGAAGTGAGCAACTTTAGGGATCGCTACAACCACTCTAATGGGAGTTGGCGCGTACTTTTTAACAAGTTACCGCTTTGGGTAATGGTAAATAATTGTATTACGATGTGGCCAGCATAAAAAATATGGACGATCCCATGGTTTAGAGGGTTGTATTGAAATACTTCATGTAGATTTTAATGAACTTAGTTTCAAATGTAATTATTATTATTTAATGGTGTAATAGTTTACACAAATGAAATACAAAGTTGCATACTTACAGTGTTTGCCTGTAAAAAATAACAAGGGCTTATCTTGCGAATTAATGAGCTCTTTGTTTTACTAATGCAGTGAAAATGTTGCGATATAGTTTTTAAATAATTATTTATTTTAAATAAATAATTATTCTTAAAATGTCTTTAATTAAATAAATATCAAAATGTATAGTTTAAGTTATTAAATGTAATGCTTAAGTCCTATCACACAAAAGCGTTTATTTTATAGTAACATAAACAAGACAAGAACTAATCCAATCAAAGTCATGGGCTGTACGTAACAAAGCGTTTACCCAACGTTATCACAATATGTGCCGTTATCTCCGAGTTTAATCGTCGCGGCGTAGTGTGCGCCGAGGCTAATGAGCCTGCGGTTTTTGGGAAAACAACACGCAAGTGAGCGCCGCGCCCGCCGCCCGCCCCATACTCCACCGACTCAAGTTTACCGACTTAAACAAACTTTCTACTAATTAATTTGTAACATTTCATTATCATAGTTTCTTAACTTTCTTTTATACTCTTGATAAAATTTAAATAAACAAAACTTGTACAGAGTAAGCTGACTCTTCAAAAAAGGGTAGTACCTCAAAAAAATATGTCGTCTCAGAAAATCCACAAAGAACACAATTCACAAAGTCCGCACTAAAGAAAAAAAAAGTTTGGTACAGTTACCGCGGAAAGGCGCGGGCGTCCGCCACCGAAACGTGGTCGACATTAAAACCTTAGCGGGAAAGAAACGGTCCCCTTATTACGTCTCGAAAGAAATTCGCCCGCACACAGAGGCAACGCGAAAGAAGTCCACTCACACAGAGGAGGGTTGCAACGCGACACAGGGGGCGAACGCCTCTGTGAGCGTCGGGTACAAATAAGTATTAAAAGAGATAGTTAGGTTTGGGACAAGCACGCGAAACGTGAACCATATGGCGCACACCTCGCACCGTCAATGGTACGTTCAAAAGACTCCTTCAACTGTACACAAATTGTACACTCGCTTTTGTTTAATTCCACACAAAAATTCTACATTTGGTGTCCAAATTGCAAAAGGTCTATTCGATTTTCAAAACACGTATTTGTTTTTTGTACACAAAAAAAAAGTTGACGACAAAAAGTTTTAATACTAAATTAGTTTATGGTAAACCTTGTAAACATGACGTTTTGTTATCTGTATTTTAACAGTCTATAAGAAGGTTGTATATAGTACTGACAAAATTAATTAATTAATGAAACATAAAACTCAACATTGTACCTAACGTGTATTCTACGTTAATTTCGAGAAGTTCGTCAACAAATTAATATTCTCTTCAAACCGCAGCGATTAAAGGGTAGCCGGCTTAAGACGAAACAAAGAATAAAAATTTATACAAAGGTTACCAAGATACACTTACTAACAAACAAAATATTCTAGTGTAGATTACTTAACATATGTATTATACATTACGTGTAGCATATTATGTAGTTAATTTAGTAATAAAATAAAATCGGTATAGATTTTCACCTTAAAATTTTACTTCATTATATACCATTAACGTATTTCCTAAGGATTACTCATTAAGTCAAGTAATATAAAATCACTTGGTTAATTGAAGTCATTTTTAGAGCAGTTAATATTTTATTTATATTTTTTTATTAACGAGGCTTAAACCATCAAAGTAAATAAAAAATATACACTAAAAGTCATTGCTCTTCTCTCTCTTCCTTATAGATTACGTAATATATTAAGGCTAGTCGTACAAAAATCATTTGATATTATCAGTAGATTGTTGTAGCTGCTACGGCGTAGCGCGTAGCAGCATAGAATGCCACACTTGTAAATTGTTTCTATATTGTTAAGCATAGATCAGTCTGTTCAGTAAGTAAGAGATTATTTTAAGCGTTAGATATTCATAGTCTAGACCAGATCTGAGGTACATAAGACCTCGGACCGCCCTCAAAATCACCGACAATGGAAATTTTATACCATCGTAAAATTTAACTGCGCACTTTAATAACTAAAGCACGAAGCCGATATAACCTCGTATCGTTGACAAAAAGATGAGCGCGTTTTCCAGAATAACCTTTGGGTAAAGCGACGTCTCACACCAACACATCGACGACCGCACAGCCACACACCTGTATCTATACACCCACACAGATGTAAGCCACCACTACACGAAGGCAACCCACACGCCCACCCGCCAAACACGCCCAACGTCTTGGGTTTTCTTATAAACCACGTTGTGTTCGATGTCCCCTTCTCGTGCACGGCAAGGCAGTGCTTCCTCTCTGTCTGACGCAATGACGAGCTTCACATAAAGCGACGCCACATTCCCGCCTTTTTTCCCACTCCATTTTGACAGCTCGCGGCTCCATATCTGGCTAGAAACTAAGACAGTGTTCACACAAGTTGAGGAGCTCAATTATACTATACTTTTGCTTATCGCCTCACTAGAACATATTTAACTTGATGTTCAGGGGAAAATTATAAATTCCTAGGTTGTATTATACTCGGAAAACCATTCCATTATTATTATTTATGAACCTTTTCAAAGTATTGATCATGAAATTGAGATAATAATGAAAAAAGCTAAAACTATTATCTATAGAAATCTACATGTATTAACCAAGTATAAAATGTACATTTTTTTAAGAAATCACCCAAAACCTGGAAAGTACAATACAAAAAAACTCCGTTAATAAACAAGGAAGCAAATGGCACAGAACTTTTTTGCCTTTGACCATTTATTTATAGACACCGACATGACACAGATTTTAAGTTTTTATTAATTCATAATCATGCATATAGCATGGATTCATATAATGTACATCAATTGCTGATCCTGTAAAACGAAATACTCATATTTGCGGGATTTGCTTGAGATGTCTAAGATCGCTGAAAGTGGCAGTGTGCGCGATGTCTTAGCAACTAAGTGGCTCAAGACGCGTTAGCGGACGCGGGTGCGGGCGCGGGCTCAATGGGCGGGGCTGCGGCGCCGTGGCGCTCCGCTATCGGCACACCGAAACACACATTTTTCCCGCCGCAAACCGAGCGCCAAGGGTTAGCCGCGATCCGCAGACCTCGTTCGGCGAAAACGTGATAGAAGATCGTCGTGTCTTATTCTTTCACGCTTGCGTAGAAACGCTTTCCAGCGCGCCAACTTTGACAGTTCTCTATAGAACTTTGGACGGATGGCTGGTAGCGGATGTTTTTACAATCGTTTATCTGTTCCCATTTTCCATTATCCAATTTTGATGCTTATACTAGGGATGCCTACTTAAAATCAGAATCTTAAGATTTTTCACAATTAATATTATGTGTTTTACGATTGTATAAGTCAATGTTTATAGTATTCATTATTTCTCAAAATACACACATACATTTTATTAAATAGATAAGATGATAAACGTAATATGTTTTGCTGTATAATATCTATTTTTTATCGATTATATTGTACGCAGGCCATAAGTAAATTGAATAATATTATAAACAGAATCAACAAAACTTAAGAAATAGTAAAGAAAATATTAAGGCGTTATCCTGTGATAATTAAACTCGTTTCGGTTATAAAATTATCTCAAACACAAGTGATGTATGATTAAAGTAACTTTTAACGCAAAAGTTAAATAAGCATATTTCTAAGAACTAAATTATAATTAGGTTTTGGCGATTTAGCTGCAGACTTAAGAAAAACTATGATTATTCTATGACTATTCACACTATTGGTTGACGGGACTTGATGAAATTTGCTACTCATATTAAATTAAATTACTTGTACTGGACCACAATAATTTATTTTATTAATCCTGACAGGTTTCCTCTTGCGGCATTTTCAAAGGGTATTATGAAAACATATAATTCAATGTTAAGTGGTTGTTTGTGTGTGAGTTGTGACTATGTTTTTTAAATTTTTGCAGAAAAATCTATGCCAACGTATAGCTTTCTATTATAATGAAAACATTTTTGCAAAATTTCAAGAATAAATTCAGTGAAATAAATTTTTGATCGAAATCTAAACCAAATAGTCGTAGCGAACTAGAAGCAGCGAATGGGTGAACCACAAACTACTCGTACCGTGACCCGAAACTTACATGGCATGTGGCCACAGCGGTAGCACAACTGTTGGGCCCGGGCATATCAAAACAAAACGGCGGGCGATACGGCCGAGCTAATCACGCGGTCGGCCCGCTGACAATTTGCAGGTTAGCCGCGCGACCGCCGCTGCGGCCGACCCGACGCCCGCCGTCCTACTACAAACTTATCGGTTACACGTCATAAAGTTACGATTACTTAGTATTGGTTACAATTGTGATATGTACAAACAGGTATTTTCTACTGACATTATTTTGTTCTATGTCGCGCATGCATCTGCCATTGATATAAGCGGAAGTGATATATGCCTTCTTACATAGAGAATTAGCATTACCTTTCAACTTGGCAATGTTGCCAACCTCCCACGATGCTACGAACGATAAAAGAATGAAAGTTAATAAGGCCTGAAATAACTAATTACATACGTAGGTATTCTATAATTGTTTCGTAAGAATAATTAACAAAATCTTCAGTCTCAAGAATTCCACTAAATAGCATACATATCTAACAAACATTACATGTGTGTGTTTTATAAATTTTGCTATTTTATGTGTCAAGGTAAACCTTTGGTAAACCTTCGGAGATACAGAATACACAATTGACAGCTTCGGTGATACAGTGGCAACGTAGTGACTGCTTAGCTTAAGGTCTCGAGTTCGATTTCGGACCAAATGTTTGTATGATCTGAAAAATATTTGTTTCAGAGTTTAGGTGTTTTCTATGTACCTACAAAAAAGATATAAGTCAATCTAGTTTTCATAGTACAAGATCTGTATGACTGCCTCGTTGGCGCAGTGATAGCGTATACGACTGCTGTCCACGAGGTCTCCGGTTCAATTCCTTGTCCGGCCCAAATGTTTGTATGAAAGCAAGGTAGTAGAGCCACGCTGATTTCAGCACGAACGGGCCGGCTCGACCGGGGCGGTACTACCCTCGCATAGAAAATTAACGTAAAATGACAGCGTGCTGTCGTGTTTCGTTGGTGAGTGCGAGACCGGAGGCCCAATTAGTCTAGTCAACAAGTCCCACACTTGTTGACTAGACTAAAAGATGCAGAAGCATCACTAGGCCGCCATGGTGTGGGTCGCCATGCTGCATTGCCTGCATTCGCAGTGAGCATGGTGACCACTACTCTTGGATTCTGCTTATGCTTTCCATCAGGCAGAGTAGAGTCATTTTGGCGGGCCAAACATAAAAAAAAAAAAAAAAAAAAAAAGATCTAAAATTATGTGTATAAAAATTATTATTATTACAGAGATGAGTGGTCGTATGTAAACTATGTAATAAGACTGTTCAATCCTCTCTCCAATGTTGCGTTCACCTTGGGAAATTTGAGATGTCTTAGGGCCCATCAATAAGCCATTCAATCGTTAACCATGTCACTGGAAAGAGCAATGAACGACGGCGTTTCACCGTGTTCTTATTCTTACTAATGTAATCAAGAACTTACTGGAGATGCGTGATGTCCTTGATCTTGTCGGCCGTTGATGGGGTACACCACTGCGGCTTGTCTTGGTACGTTCACACATACATGCTCCAAAGTGCTGTACACCTCGAAGGTATTCCTAAATGCTTGCGGGCTCCCGAAATCTCGTAATGACAAGACACCCGATTCAGCTATCACGGATCGCGCCTATGACGTGACTACAAAACTCGCGAGTCCAAATCAGACCAATCATAACGGTAAACCACTAAAGGGACCGGGTTGAATTGACAATTAGCTAAATTACAATTAAAACGGTTCCTAAAACGACAATCGTCGACCGGTTACAACAAGCGTCTCAATAGTACTCTCTTAACCTCAAACGTCAAAACGTCAAACAAGAAAAATGACAATCAAAAATGTTGCCATTACAATGACGTTAAATTTCTAACAAAGACATTGAGCATTGTTTTATTACCTTTTAAATTTTATAGTTTTATTATTGCAGGGTCTATGCAGATCTTGCTTTTTTCTTAATATCACTTGTACAGTTCTTAAAATATAGGTTGATCAATGAGATCAACCTATATTTTAAGAACTGTTTAACACATTAGTATAAATTTTGTCTGTAACACAGTTTGTACTACAATAGACACAGACGTTCACTATATTTCTTTAAAATTAAAATATATATATATAGTACTGTGCTTATATGTATGACTGAGATGGGATGTTTAAGGCTTCGTCATGAATGGCCCGGCTCGACCGGAGTGAGGAGTGATACAACGTCCTCACAGAAAACCGGTGTGAAATAGCGCTTGTGCTGTGTTTCACCGAGTGAGTGAGGATACCGGAGGCCCATACACCAACCCCTCCCCACATCCCTCTCCCCATCCCCCAAAGGCCGGCAATGCACTTGTAACGCCACTGGTGTTGCGGGTGTCCATGGGCGGCGGTAATAGCTTACCATCAGGTGATACGTTTGCTCGTTAGCCCCCAATTCTATAAAAAAACTATTTATTATTATTATTTGTTTTCCTTAAAGTATGATAAGCATAAATCCTCTAAACACAACTGATACCACAAAGAAAAGTTCCTGTTGCTATAAAGCTATGCTATATGTATATGCCATTTGAACCATCTGTGTCCAGTACCAAAACAACTTCTGAAAACCAAACATACGGCATTGCATGCACACTGCTTAAAAATACGTTTAGTCCTTCCCATAAGTACGGTACGAGGGTTCCCATCGAAAACGCGAACGCTGACTTTACAAAATAAATAACTTGACACTTGTTCGCAAATAAACAATTTAAAATGTCAAGAAAGGGCACGCGACCCAACCCTTTTCCTTTGCCAACATAATGTTTTCTGACAATCAATTCTGACTTGTTTGCATTACAGCACATGTTTATACAATGTTAATGTTTTAGGAGGATATACAAACGTATATTATCCAACTTACATTGCCTTATTATTTTAGTAATGCAAGGATTCTAAGAACTGGATGTTAAACTTTCTATCAAAAGTGAGTTTTTGCTGCAAGTATAATTGCATCCTATTTTTTTAGGGTTCCGTGCCAAAGGCAAAAAACGGAACCCTTATAGATTCGTCATGTCTGTCTGTCTGTCCGTCCGTCTGTCTGTCTGTCCGTCCGTATGTCACAGCCACTTTATTCCGAAACTATAAGAACTATACTGTTGAAACTTGGTAAGTAGATGTATTCTGTGAACCGCATTAAGATTTTCACACAAAAATAAAAAAAAAAACAATAAATTTTGGGGGTCGCCATACTTAGAACTGAAACTCAAAAAAAAATTTTTCATCAAACCCATACGTGTGGGGTATGGGGTGTGGGGTATCTATGGATAGGTCTTCTAAAATGATATTGAGGTTTCTAATATCATTTTTTTATAAACTGAATAGTTTGCGCGAGAGACACTTCCAAAGTGGTAAAATGTGTGTCCCCCCCCCCCCCCTTGTAACTTCTAAAATAAGAGAATGATAAAACTAAAAAAAAATATATGATGTACATTACCATGTAAACTTCCACCGAAAATTGGTTAGAACGAGATCTAGTAAGTAGTTTTTTTTTAATAAATGGTAAACCGCAAAAAAATACACTATTATTAAAACATCGATTAAAGTTACAACGAACTACAAGAACTTTTATATTATGTTACTTTCTGCTTCGGAACCTTTCATGGGCGAGTCCGACTCGCACTTGGCCGCTTTTTTTATGTATGGCCCTGCCAAAATGAGTACTCTGCCTGATGGAAAGCATAAGCAGAATCCAAGAGTGGTGGTCACCATGCTCATTAATGCAGATAATGTAACAATGCAGCATGATGACCCACACCATGGTAGCCTAGTGATGCTTCTGCTTCATTCGGCCTCCGGTCTCGCACTCACCAACGAAACACGACAGCAGTAACGCTGTGATTTTACGGTGATTTTCAGTGCGAGGTTAGTACCACCTCGGTCGAGCCGGTCCGTTCGTGCTGAAATCAGCGTGGCTCTACTACCTCGAAATTGTAGTTGCAGTAAAGTAAATATTTAGTTCAAAAAAAAACCTAAATATAAATAAATTAAAACCCAAGCAACCAACACCAACTAAGCCTAAATTATCCCATGTACACAAATACTAACTACTAATTTGTTCTGTTTTCCCTAGTATGAAGGTTCTAACTTCGTATGTATCGCCGACTTCAGCGAGCTAGTTATAATCGAGCACCAGTCCGTTGTACTGCAGCTGTGTCTGAGGAACGAGCAACAAAGCCAGTGAAGGGTACCGTGTCATGTCGATAAATGAACAATTATGATTTATATTCATATATATTGATCTGCTTTTTATTTTCTGAATTAAATATTCAATATCCGTGATAATTTGTTGTGTGATATTATGAGTTATAGTTTTTTTTATTATTATTTAATTTAGCATTTTACACTTTTATGTCTACCGCTTAAAGGACAGACACATAGACAACGTGTGTATTTCTATCTATGTATTTCTTCTTCTTCTAACTCGCTTCACTATTGGCAGAGCGGTCGTGATCACGTAGAGTGCACACTGGTTGTGGAGGCGGACAGAGCCCCTCGTATAACTTAACTTAACTCTATGTATTTACGTCCCTGGAATAAAACTTTTGACAAGTTTAATAATTGGTTTATTTGTTAATTAAATGCGTGGTGATTTGTACTAGAAATTTACTTAACGAGTTGTCTGATAATGCTCTGATGGTAAGCCTCAGAAGGCTGCTTGAGGCTCAGGTAATAAATTCCAGGAAATTGAGTAGTTACTTTCGTCAAACAAGTATTTTAACAATGAATTGCAGTGCGTCAGCACTCTTATTACCTTATCAGTGGCGTACATGGATGCAAAACAATTCTTGGAATTGAGACTAATGGAATGTGATTTGAAGCTCAGGTAATATAATTTTGTATAACTTGAATTATAATAACGAATTACAGTGCACTGGGACTCTCGTTATGTTATCAGTGTAAACCAATTTTTGGAATTTAAATTAATTAGAGTATCGTTAAGGACTCTTATTCTCGTAGGATTATATACTCGTAGGAGACTGTCTGCTGCGAACTGTACCAAATGATGTTGTCAGTTCAGACAGTCTCCAAGCTGCAAGAGCTGGGGTTGGAAGCTCTCCCTCATCCGCCATACTCACCAGACCTTGCACCTACCGACTATTACTTTTTCCAAAATTTAGACAACTTTTTACTGGGTAAAAAATTCAATTTCCGAGAGGCAGTACAAAATGCCTTTGAAGATTTTGTTGCCTCCCGTCTAGCTGATTTTTACAAGAAGGGCATCAATAAACTGCCAATGCGTTGGCAAATATGCGTCGATTGCATGGGTGATTACTTCGAATAACAGAAATAAAAAAGTTTGAAAAAATAAGTACTTTCACTTATTGCATACAAAACGGCAATTTCATAGGTAAAGACCTATTATATTGAGTTGTAAAAGAAACACAAAGCAAGAAAGCAAAACTCGCAGACATCAAAAGTAAATCAAAATATCGATATGTGATTGTGGATGGGGTCACAACCCTTTCTTTGCCCGCCATATGCCGTGGCGCGAGCTGGCCCTTAAATTACAGAAGTTCCCGCTCATAATAGAGAGATATGCCTTTAATATCTGCCGGGAACTGCCTCTGTGCCTTATTTACTTTTTGCCTCCGTTCTTATATTAGAGATTGCGTGTCGAGGGTACACTCGCTTAGGTACTCTGAATTACACTTATTTGAATTGATAGAAGTATATCGAAGTGAAATTGCAGAAGACGTGAAAATACTTTCTAATTGGGATTTATTAAGATTTTTTTAAACGTTTTATTCGCATATTTTAGTTGGAAGTAGGTATACCAACGTGTAGATAGCGGTGTATTTTATATAATTTTACTAACTGCTTAAAAAATACAAGGTTCACAATAGACATTCAACAAATTGCACATTATTTTCGTCATTGAGTTCTTTTATATTTATTAGGTTATTTATTACATAATATAGAAACCTATGTACATAACCATTATTTATAAAAAAATAACAATATTTACATACAAGCGTCAAAAAACTCCACATCTTCGCCTACTGGTAGCGTTCCCAAAAGACTGGCAGCATTACCACGTTGAATGGCAATGCTGATTCTCTGTGCTAGAAAAAGGCCGGCCTTCTGGTCGCGAGAAGGGTCAATCAGTTGCTTGGCTAGTTGTTTAAACATAGCGCGAGCACTCGGACCCCATGTACCTAGCGTCTCTACCCCAAACGGTTCAAAAATGTAATTACCTATAAAATTTTGGTACTTACGCCGTTTGAGGCTTTCTGCAGAAGCAGCAGCAGCGCCGGTATAACCGGCTGTACTTGGAAGATGAGTTAGCGCGAGGGTGTCAACGCAAGTTACGTCCCACATCAATGGCTTACCCATCTTCCATGGCAGTAACGACATACCATCTGGTCTCTTGCCATCGTCCCGTACCAGACCATTTGGTTCGCGTACAGCTGGAACACCGGCGGTAACAAGATCATGACGGATAATGTCGTTAATATTGGCATGTCGAGATATTCGGCCAGTGCTTCTGCTACAAGAAAGGCCATGATGTCCGAAACTGTCAACAGTTTCTCCACAGTGACAAAAATGCGGAGAAACACAAGGCGCTCCTAAACGAATGTGTTGTTTTAGTGTTATATTGCGAGTATGCTAAAGTTTATAAGGATGGATGTATGGATGTTTATTACTCTTTTACGAAAAACTACTGAACGGATTTAGATGAAACTTTACAGTAATATACCTTATACATTAGATTAACACATACGCTATTATTTACCGCGATAAACGACATGCACGAAGGCGTAGGCTCGGGTGAAAACTAGTTACGATTAAATTGTTATAAAACGCATTCATCAACACTCTCATATTCGTCTCTCAAGTAACATTGTTTAGATTATGTAAAACCTTGACTTTCTCACTTAAAAGGAACTTCGTCGCTATTATGAGTAAATAGCAAATCAGTAGAAAAGTAAAGTAAAAAAGTAACTATGCATTGATGATGGGAACCAGCGACTGTTTAAGGTGGTACGGCATTACACGTCGCAATAACAGTTCACTTAATGATGTATTGCGATTAATTAAGTAATCTATACTTATATTATACTAGTTTTTGCTCGCGGCTCCGCCCGCGTGTATGTCGGTTATCGCGGTAAGTAGTAGCCTATGTGTTATTCTGATGTATAAGCTATATTACTGTAAAGTTTCATTCAAATCTGTTCAGTAGTTTTTGCGTGAAGAAGTAACAAACATACACACAAACTTTCGCCTTTATTAGTGTGATATTTTATTAATATTATAAAGCTGAAGAGTTTGTTTGTTTGTTTGAACGCGCTAATCTCAGGAACTACTAGTCCATTTTGAAAAATTCTTTCAGTGTTAGATAGCCCATTTATCGAGAAAGGCTATAGGTTATATATCATCACGCTAAGACTAATTGGAGCGGCGCATCAATGAAGAATGTTACAAAAACAATAGGAGACGTAAACGACGTTGCGTGGGTCAGCTAGTTATTGTATAATGTTCGTAAGTATTAATTTTAGTTTTAGTTTTATATGAAGTACCTGGATGACTGAGTTAGATCGATTAGATATCGCCCCCGAAACCTAATCTGCATACTAAATTTCATGAAATCGTTAGAGCCGTTTCTGAGATTTAGATTACACGCACGGTAACGCACGTTGTAAAGGTACAATAACAACCACAAACCAATATTTATCTATACTTCTATACTATTAATATTATAAAGCTGAAGGGTTTGTTTGTTTGAACGCACTAATCTCAGGAACCACTGGTCCGATTAAAAAAATAATTTCAGTGTTGGATAGTTTATTTATCGAAGAAGGCTATAGGCTAAATATCCTCACGCTAAGACAAAAACGGGGGGACAAACGCTACGGGCAATAGGAGACGTAAATGATGTTGCGTTGGTCAGCTAGTACCTACTAATAATTTGTACTTAATAATTTGATTGTGATTTTTACTAAAATAAGTCCAAGAGTCAGGGTTTACCTGCTACAGACACCAGCCTCTTACAAAGAATAAAGAATAAATAAATAAATATTTCGGACATCTTACACACAACGCCATCTAGTCCCAAGCTAAGCAGAGCTTGTGACTAATGACTCAATCTGGATTGTACCTATTCTAAAAATTGCACTAACCTCTGTGAATAAGTGAAACAAATAACACAAGTAATGAAATATTTAAAAAAAACTCTTTTTATTTTAATGTAGGACACCTACCCAGTGTCACTATCACGACTAAGACGAATCTATTGACACCACTCACATAAAAATACAACAAGCCGTTTACGCTCTAGGGCATGCCAAAGAAATATACACACATACATTCATACATACACTGGAAAAACATAACTCTCCTTACATTCTAGAATCAAACTCACTTGTACTTGTTCCACTATTTTTATTTTTTCTTTACACCTGACCGGTTTCGCCTTATGGCATTCTCAAAGATTATGGTTACATAAAATATTTTTACATCTAAAACCTAACAACTGTGGGTACATAGAAATATCAGTGTGCCAGTGTAAGAAATTCTCCCCGAAAAATAGGGAAATGGAAACTTATAAAATTATATAAAGTAAGAGTAATGATATAAAATTTCAAAATCTGAAATATTATTTTAATAAGTTAATTCGATAAATCGATAATCATTAAAAAATTTATGTGAAATGATAATGTTATGTCCTATATAAATTTAGTGTCCAAATTTGTATTATACTGTATGTCTATTAAACTGCATATATGTCTATTAAATTACATGTCAAAAAATTAATAAAGTCATTAAAATTATACACTACAATCCGTCCAAATTATTCAAACTCACAAATGATCTACATCATATTTATATTTTCATATCTACATATTTCTATGTACCCACAGTTGTAAGGTTTTAGATGTAAAAATATTTTATGTAACCATAACCTTTGAGAAAGCCATAAGGCGAAACCGGTCAGGTGTAAAGAAAAAATAAAAATAGTGGAACAAGTACAAGTGAGTTTGATTCTAGAATGTATTGCAACAAGTTCCATCAAGTGCCGACAATCGAGAGTATAAATTATATAACCCTCCTTCTTTCGCAGTCGGGTAATAAACTATTATTGGCAAACTATTGTGATTAAACATCATATTGTCTTACAAAAAGACAAACAACCTTTAACTGGCATTGTAACATGTAACTGAAACGATAAGTCGAACTGACGCTGGCTTAATACAACAGATATTAAAATCGATAACGGAATATTAAAAAAGAGAAATAGCAATATCAGCTAAATAGTCAATAAAAAGCAACCCCACAAGAAGCGGGTGCAATTTCAATCACAATCGGATAGCGCTGTGAAACGCACCTGGCTACTGTCACGGGACTACACGTGCCCGACTAAGAGGCTACTTAACGTAAGTGACCCTACTTACAGAATCCCAACTGTGCCGTCGGAGACACTCCAATAGCCGGCAATTTCACGAGGCCTGCCGCCACCTGCTACCGACGCACCAAAAAATAACATTGCCGAAAAAACATTTGCGCAAGAAAAGGATATTAGTCTCCGCGGGCCAATAATCGAAGCCAATTGGACGCCCAACACGACACTTTCTTTATTTATACCATTACTTTACTATATGGTAATATCGTAAAGAATATTTTATGTGTGTAGACAGCTTTTGATTTTGCAATATGGCTACCCTCGGTATTTAGTTATGGCAGGGGTCGGTTCTCATACTATGTTGACTATTTGACTATTGTAAATGAATAAAATTTGGCGAGAATTAAACCTAATCACTATTTGACTACATGAACTATATCATACGTGACTATTACGAGTATATGGTGGCATCAACCTTTTATCTTCGATAGTTTTTACTCTTAATCATAAATGACACATTACCTATAATAAAAATAAATTGTTATATTTCGTTGAAAAAAAATCGGTTGTCAAACCTATTTCTATAAAGCTCTACACCCTATCAAAGTAAAAACAGGCGATTTATTAATGACAATTCCTATCAACACACGTATCAATAAGTCATACACATCATTGTGTACCGTTTAGAAGTTCATTACTTAATTATATTTTAATATTCATTAGGCCTTTTATCTCTACTACTCCACTCAAAACTTAATTTTATTTCTTTGACTTTAAAACGGTTAATCAATTAAATCTACTAATAATGATAATTACTATCTTTCTACTAATGATGATAATAAGGTATATTCTAATGACATATAGTTTTATTTCATTAGAATTATGACGAAATGATAAATAATGACGACAAAAAAACTATACCCTTGCATCGAGCATAAACTATGAGTCATTTTTGTGAGGTCAGGATCACACATCTCACACCATCGCAGTGTAATGTTAAACTAGCGTTGTATGTGTTGTGGTAACTAAACTACTGTTATACGTAATAATTATATTTATATTTTTTCTGTTTTTTGTCAATCAGTCAGCCCGAACTGGAATATTATAAGTTTAGTTGAGTGAGCAATTAGAGTTTGTGGTACAGAGGTCAATATCACTGCTACCATATGAGACTACATGCCCTCTTTTTAGCCTGTTAATGTTCTTGGAAATATCTAACAATTCAACAACCTGAAGATTTGGATGCTTTGTTACTCGTTCAGCATAGCATATTTCTAAATACATACGTAGAAACCCATCGAAAACTAAGTGTTTCTGTAAGTGATGTCACGAACAGGGAAATGCAACTTTCTAATTGCGTTCATGTATCGTCTATAGGTAGGTACGTACTGTTCACGTGTCGTCACCAACGATTATGACTATAATACGCACAATGGGTGTTATGTCGGAGTCGCCATTAGCCTTCAAGATTAGATTTCAAGAGAGGCGACAAGTCAGCGGGTGTGTCGCGCTGTCACGAACAGTTCGCCACCCCACAGAGTAGATATACACACTATACGATAATATAGCGTGCTATACTTGAACTGAAGTTTGTATAAGCGGAAAAGCTAAGTGGATAGACTATTTTCAGCTATATCTACACAGCTCCTATGAATGATACTACGGGTAAGCCAAAAAGAAGAGTGCCTAATAGCTTTAACAGTCTATGATGTTTGTATGTTACACCGTAGCGCCTTAACTACTGAACCGATTTTAGTTAATGTAGTGTCAATAGATTCGTAATAATGGCCCACGTGACAAAGCCTATATGATTTTTTGCAAACTATTTACGTAGTCGGGTTTTTTTTTTTAATTAGTGAGGCTAAAGTAAATTGAATTTAGAACATCGTGTGCACTAAGTTTGTGAATTCAAAACATCATTAAACCTATTTACTTCTACCTCCATGGTGCCGAATTCATCATACAACCTTTTTTAATTTGTTAAAAACTCACAGACTCAGAACCTTCTTGGTGTACTTTTTTTCTATTGCTTTGTTCATAAAATGATGCGTTGCAATTTGCAATAAAAGTATCTTGTGATTGTAAATCCTTTTTTTGCATTTAGTCATTTCCTCACTGAGGTGGGATGAAATTTACATGTTGCACTCAAGTGCAAAGATTTTTCACCTCGTGCTCTTTTAATTCCCTCGCTTACGCTCAGGATGAGCACGCGGTTAACAAGCAACTTTGCACTCTTGTATAACAAATAACTATTCTGACACACTTTACTCTGAAAACTGAAAAAACAACGATATTATTTAGAGGTAAAACCGTCTGGTTAGTCACAATCATACACGTTTAAATAAAAAATAACAGACCAAAACAATGTGAATAACAAAAGTGCACCATATTGTAGCGCGCGTGCTGCATCCAATTTCTCCCGTCATTTCCCCTGTATTTTTTCAATACGCGTTCGAGATCATTTAACATTTTTATGTGTAATCTTGCTTGGTGGCGATAAGACAAGGAGATTTTTGCGCGCCTCTCACTTTATTTTATCGGCTACGTTTTACGGCAAACTCTAAACAGATTAAATCTAACTTTGGGGCGTCTTCCGGACACATTGCACATTTATTGGCTTGTATTTTGGCTTTTATAAGATTACTCTGGATTCCACATCTTAAGATTGAGAGTTCTTATCTTTCCCATCTATTAGTGTGACAAGCTCAAATAAGTATATCGCGGTCTTCTCTGCTTTTTGCGATAGATATATTAGTCTTCGATAATTTTTTATTACAGCAATTAGACCTCTTCTAACTTATTTTTTATTTTATTAATGTCTTATTTACTAATTTAGGTAAGTAAGTGCACTTTTCGATTGGTGTCTGGAATTTGACATTTATCATTTGGAATTCTTGGAATTTGACATTTAAACTGACATTAAAATACATAAAAACATATCATATCAAGGGAGATCGTTTTTTGATTTTTCGAAAGACGGTCCCGTCGGTCCCCATTTCATGTCATTCACATTTTTTTTATATTTATTATCATGAATTTTATCAGGTCGAAGACTTGAAGACTCGAAGACTTAAGATTTAGAGACTTTAAATACTTGACATTAGCAGAAATAGCTGATCCGGCTGGTTGCCATCTCATCAAAAGAAGAATATAACACAGCAATTGAACTTTTTTTAAATTCACTTTCTTGTTATATTGTTTCAAACGATTAAGTATATGCTATCGTAGCCATATGGCCGGCTATCGTAGTAGATGTCTGTTTTCTGACGTAGATTTTTTTATTTGCATTTGTAGTCTAAATGTCTACAAACTGGAAGAAATTATCATACCTAACTCATATAATTTTGTGCCACATTAAAAAATATTTCTAGTATATCTCTTATGTTGAAAGTAAATAATAATCATAGGAAATTTTAACACATCGATAGATTTTATTACACTAAAGTTACGTAGCCCAACAAAAGTTATGTATCTACACTATATTTACGTAATATTAGTATATCTAGTTATAAATCTATACTATAACGTAGGTAATATGTCCATTTTTTTTTAATTCCATACCTAAAAAGCTGCTTTAAAGCGAGTGTGCTTGAATAACCAATACGCTAATAGGCTCGTCAAATTCTTCAAATAAGTAGCTCTTTCGATTTATGTGACCACTTAGAATCAAAGTAAAGCACAATCCTGAGACATCAATATTGTACAATAATGAAAAAATAATCGGCTCCTAAAAAGAAAGATTCTACATTCTGCCACTAAAATTTACGGTTCATGCTTACACATTATACCAGTATGACGGTCTACGTAATGAATCGTATAAAACACGAGTTTTATAACGCGAAAGGCACATTCAGAGTCCTTTTAAATTATGCAACATTTGTATGGAAATACAAGCGTCACCCCAGGCCCTTGCCGCGTCCTTAAAAATACATCCAGCGTTATTTGTAGCCTTGGTTTGATGCTTACTCGCGATTTGATTGCTTTTTCATGGAGATCATATAGCGTTATACATCTACAGCGACACCTTATTATGAGCTTATGCGTACTTTTTTCATAGACTAAAAGAGTATTCTGCTGATTGGTGTAAATGTACCTGGTCGTTTTTTTATCTAATAATGATATTATAGAGGACGAGGTAAACAGGAGAATCCAGCTGGGTTGGGCAGCATTTGGGAAGCTTCATCGGGTCTTCTAATCGTCGATCCCACAGTGCCTAAAGACGAAAGTCTTCAATGAGTGCATCCTACCCATAATGACATACGAAGCTGAAACGTGGACGGCTGGTCCACAAGTTCAAAGTCGCTCAGCGTGCTATGGAAAGGGCTATGCTCGGCGTTTCTCTAAGGGACCGTATCAGAAACGATGTGATCCGAACGAACGTGATCCGGCAGAGAACCAGGGTCATCGACATAGCCCACAGTATTAGCAACCTGAAGTGGCAGTGAGCTGGCCATATTTGCCGTAGAACCGATAACTGTTGGGGTAAACGGGTTCTTGAGTGGAGACCGCGCCTCGGCAAACGTAGTGATGGACCTCCACAAGCCAGGTGGAGTGATGATTTGCGCATGACAGCTGTCAGGAGCTGAATGTGAGAAGCCGAGGATCGAACTAAGTGGCGTGCAATTGGAGAGGCCTATGTCCAGCAGTGAACTGCGATAGGCTGATGATGATGATATTTTACATGATCATATTTTAATTCTTTTGGATTTTTTTCGTTTCAATTTTATTAGGTTTCTTTTGTCAAGGCTTATACCTCTAGATCCAGGATTTCATCATGGCCTCTTTTAACATTCAGTAGACAAATATTAATCATCTTTTCAATTTAGCTTTTACATACATACATTTATATATATGTACATTTGTATTACATATATATGTCATACGCACAATAGTGTGGGCAATGCTTTATTTTTGTTCATAAAAAATCGTATATATCGATTAGTTTAAATGTATATTGCATTGATTTAGATGCTTCCGACGATTTAATGTTATTTATGACTAAAAATGAGAAGTTTGTCGAGTTAGGACCGACCAAGTGTTCTCAGACACATTTTTACTTGCACTCAAGTGCTATCTCCTCCTCACCTGTCTAGGAAATATGCTAGCTTGCACTGCCGGTCATTGTTCCTACTTTCTTTAAGTCGCTCAGACAAACATATATATGAATTACAAATTTACAGAATAAAATTTATTTACATTGATGATGTAATTGAAGAAATGTGTGTCTTTCTGTTCGCCTGGCAGGTACTAGTGCTCATCGGAATCGCCTGTCATTTTGTTTTTGAACTTCTTAATGAATGATCTAAATCCTATAAAAATGTCAGCCTTACAGGAACAAGTTTTTTTGTGTCATTTTTTTTACACTTTCAAAACCATGAAAGATGATAATGTGCAGGGCTGAGGCCTGCCAGGCGATGGTTACGTACTTAGCACGTTATGACTCATCACTACAAGAGTTTCTAGCCTTACAGACACACCGTTGGTCGAAAGGTTCAGTAGCTCTCTTACTATTATTCCTAGTGCGGGAGTTGTGTTTTTAGAAAAAAAAAAAAACAGTCTTCTCAAAATACTTTTTACGTTTTCATCTGCCTTTTAGGCTGAACTAGCAAACCCGGCGAACTCCGTTTCGCCACCAGATGGCTTCGTTTTATGTAACACTTTCCCGCTTTTCTGTTGAAAATTTTCCTGAATTTTCTTTGCTATAAACCTCACGGAGCCCGAGACCTTTCCAACGAATGCAAAACCGTGGAAATCGGTTCGTGCGTTCTGGAGTTATAGCGTCAGGAAGGAAAACCCGACTTATTTTTATATAGTAGATAAGAGCTATGTATAGGGTGTCCCAATACAAATATGAGTTTCCGCCGACTCAACAACAAACAACACTCGCAATCACTAGTGCAAATGTTTACGTTTCTATTCTATTGGCACGTGCGCTATGTACTACGTGTGTTCGAATTTTGAACAATGTTTCGGATGCATTCATAAAAAAATATGGGAAAGTAAGCAGTCTACGGTGCGTCTTTCCTTAGTTAAGACTTTATTTTTTTTTAAATACGATAGCTAAAATTACTTATTACCTAGGTACAAATGGACCTGAATAACTTCATTATTAATCATCGGCATGAATCCACCCATTGCAGTACACGGCTGGTCATTTTCTTCTCCCAAGGCACACCACCGAGCCCGGTCTGCTACTTTGAATACGGTTCTCTACTAAACCTTAAATGAAGAGTATCTCATTCCTACTTTTCTACTACATAAAATAACATAGATACATAGGTATTTATAAATGTTTCAGAACCTCCAAAAAAACATCGAATAGAAGGGACCAGCACGTGCCGCCCTGTTTGTATCATATTTTCTATTTTATAGGCCTTATTTTATTATTTTTACTTGTAACTTCATCGACACCTAGTGTGAGCAGTTTCAAACCATCAAGAAGAGATGTTGAACTTTATACCAAACCTTATGCGCTATGATTTAGAGTCTCTTTTAGGTTATCTTGATTTTGATTGTAGGTGAAATCGTCATTCATGCCGACTAACCTTATAGTGTTCGAAGAATGGATGGTAAATTTTCAATACTTACTTTATTAGGGGTGAGGGCGGAAACAGAACAAGCGAAACTGTCGTTATTAGATTTTCTGGAAACGTGAGCCGGAAAGTTGTGAATGCAGTCTGTTTCCGACACCTCGATATAATCAACGTAGATATAACAACGAAGACTAATTAAATCTAAACTTGAATAAAAAAAATAAAAAATTGCTCTCTCTAATCGAACAAACTGTAGGTGGGTATGTTAACTTCAGTGCTGCGTTTCCTGCGATGAAAATCTAGATCATTTTAGTTTATAGTAAATGAAACAATTTTAATAAATTTTAAAATACCTTGCTTCCCTTCAAATTATCAGCATAATATGTGAAATATACCTACCTATTTCTTTTTAATATTTAAAGTACCTAGTTTCAAAGCAAGATTAAAACCTAAATATCTATATAATTCTATCCATATTTTTGTAGAAATAAGAAATCGATACTATTTATTATTATTATATTATTATAGCTATATATATTTATTTATATAAGATTATAAAGCTGAAGAGTTTGTTCGTTTGTTTGAACGCGCTAATCTCAGGAACCGCTGGTCCGATTTGTAAAATTCTTGCAGTGTTGGATAGTCCATTTATCGAGGAAGGCTGTAGGCTATAAATCATCACCCTAAGACCAATAGAAGCAGAGCACCAATGAAGAATGTTACAAAAAGGGGCGAAAATTATTACGCCACGAGCAATAGGAGACGTAAACGGGGTTGCGTGGGTCAGCTAGTTAGCTATAAAATTCCTTATAGAATATTATTAATATTATAAAGCTGAAGAGTTTGTTTGTTTGATTTTCTATAAAATAAAACTTATTTTACAGATGTATTTTCTTTTATAAAGAACGCATAAAATAGTGATTTATTATAGGTACAAGAGTGCAAAGTTGCTTTTTAACCGCGTGCTCAATTATAATGACCGAGTAAGCGAAAGATTCTAAACTATATTTGCAATTACTGAACTCTAGTAGCGAATTCCAGTATTAATGCTGGAAAGGCCACTAAATATACGCCATGACATAGATGGCGCTGTATTACGTTCTTATTTCATTTGTAAGTTTTCTGACTCTACATCTTAGAGCATATTATATCTGTAGGGGCAGCCAAACGGGCGGAAAGCGTGCAAATTAGTATGTGCGTCCACCAATCAGAAGCTTGCGTGAGAGAGGCAGACACTACCTAAACTCAGTCTCTCTCTCTCTCTACTCCGATCACACTTCCCACCCGTTCGGCTGCCCTTCTAATATATGCTCGAAGCTCTACATATAATAATCTTTTTCTGACCCATATTAATATTTATAAGATCCAGCAAAAAAAATATATTATAGCTATTTAATAAGCAAAATAAGAATAAATAATATAAAGTTTTTTGTTCAAGATTACGTTGATGAAAAAGAAATATTTTTTAAGTGTCGCCATCTTCATTTCTGAGAGTTGGCAACACTGATGTGAATGAAGTGAGGTTATGCGTGGTGTTTATTTCCGAATCAGTCAGTCGACCGTCAGTTCAAGTCAGATGTGTGATGTGTCAAAATACGTGTTGCAATTTTGTGCTACTCATAATTATTATCTTAGTTTTGGACAGGTGTTTTAAAGTTTTAGAATTGGCCTTGAAAATTCAATAACTCTGTACAATGGCCGTTGTAATTGAGACGACACTTGGAGACATTACAGTAGATTTATACCTGGAGCAACGACCTGTGACATGTTTAAACTTTCTGAAACTGTGCAAAATGAAATATTACAACTTCAATTTATTTCATTCTATTCGAAGTGGATTTATTGCTCAGACAGGCGATCCATCAGGTGAAGGCTCAGGAGGACAATCTGTGTTTGGGTTGCTGGAGGGTCCCGAAAAGCGATTCTTCTCTGGCGAGAAAAGACCCAAAATTCGTCACAGCGATGTAGGTTTACTTTCAATGGTTGGTACCGCAGACATGATGATTGGCTCGCAGTTCTTCTTTACTTTGGCTCCAGACTTAGACTCGTTGGATGATGTGCATTGTGTAATTGGTGAAGTCACAGAAGGCCATGAAGTTTTACGTAAACTAAATGATGTGATATGCGATGAAACACACCGGCCTTACCGCGATGTTCGAATAACACACACTACAGTACTAGAAGATCCATTTAATGACCCTGTGGGGCTGAGGGCACCTTCAAGATCGCCTTCACCTAGTGCAGAACGTTTGAAAAATGGTCGGATTGCTCCTGATGAAGAAATAGATGAAACGTTAGGGAAGTCCGCAGCTGAGATCCAAGAATTGATAGAAGAAAAGGAAGCCAAAGCCCGTGCCACTATCTTAGAAATTGTCGGTGACTTACCTGATGCTGACATTGCTCCACCTGAAAATGTTCTATTTGTCTGTAAACTTAATCCGGTTACAACAGATGATGATTTAGAAATTATATTCAGCAGATTTGGAAAAATTGTCAGCTGTGAAGTCATAAGAGATAAAAAGACTGGGGACTCTTTACAGTATGCCTTCATTGAGTTTGCAGAGAAAAAGTCATGTGAAGAAGCCTATTTCAAAATGGGCAATGTATTAATAGATGATAGGAGAATACACGTAGATTTCTCTCAGTCTGTGTCCAAGATGAGATGGCTAGGAAAAGGAAGAGGAGTAAAATACTTAAACGATGATGATGACAAAAGTTATCAAATACAAAAAGAAACATCAAAAAGATCTCAAAGTAAGGAACGAGAATATAAAAATCGTGAGAGTGACGGGTATTCTTACAAGAATAAAAATAAATATGAAAACAAAGACCGAGAATATGAACGAGAAAATAGAAGATCAATCAGAAGTAGAAGTCCTATACACACGAAGTCATCAAGAAACTATAGAAATGATGAAAATAACCAGTCTCGCTCTAAAACAGATACAAACAATAGAAACTACAGATATACTTCAAATAAAGATGAAAACAATAGTAGTAGCAGAAATCATGGCCCAAGTAGGCTCACCTCACTATCAAGGGATCGAAAAGAGGACAGATCAAAATATCATAGAAGATCAAGGTCAAGAGATAGCATAAATGAAGTTCATAGAGATAATAGAGATAGCAAAAATGATACGAGCAGTGCAAGAGAAGACAGGTCAAGACACAGACCCGAAGAAAGAATTAACCATCATAAATCAGACCAGCAAAGAAAGCAACGGAATTCGTATGATGATAAAACAAGAGATAGAAAGGAAGAAAAACTTGATGATAAAAGACATTATCAAAACAATAAAAGTGTATCTAGGGATAAAAAAGAAAATAATAATAGAACACATAGCAGAGGAAATACGAAAGCAGACACAGAAAGTAAAAAACGAAAACATGTAGAAGAAGAAATAAAAGAATATAAGAAATCCAAGCGGTCAAAAAGTACAGAACACAAAACACCATCACCTTCTGAAAAAAACAATGGAAAAACATCTAAAATCAAAGGGAAACATGTAAAGAAACAAAAACAAGTTTCCAAAAAGAAACGTAAACGCTCTACATCATCAGACAGTTCTTCAGAATCAAGTTCGTCTAGTGAATCGAGCTCATCGGCTGACAGTGATCGTAAAAGGAAACCTAAACGCAGAAGGAAGAAGAAATACTCAACATCTAGTTCCAGTAGTAGTGAGACCAGTACATCATCCAGTTCGTCCTCAAGTACTGTGTCTAGTAGTTCGTCAAGTTCTAGCTCTGATAGTGCTACTAAAAAGAAGTGTAGGAATAAAAAGAAGAAATAATAGAAGTGAAAAAGTGTATTAAATATATAATTCTTAAATAATTCAACAAAGTGCGAAATAATTATATTGAACATTAAAGAAGATAGCCACCTATGAAAATGTTCTCAAATATAATTTTTGGTTTAGGGCTTAGTATACCTATATACTTGTCTATTAAAAACTCTAACAATTATTTATAAAAAGTTTTTTAGTAGTCGAAAGTGTTAGGTAATTTAGCCCTAAAACTACAAAAAAGCTACTTGAGAACATGAAAGGTAACTTTGTTCTTTGCATAGGTCAATAGGTTTAAGTGATGTTAATTGTTTAATTTGTTTTGTTGTGTTTACAAATACATAATAATCCAAATTAAAGAAATATATACACCATAACTTATTTGGTAACATAGATTTAAATATGTAGACATAAGTTTGATTATTCCATGTGGCCATTTTGATCTAATTTCAATTATTATTCAATCTTGCAGCAGCATAATGCAATAACAGACTGCCTGAATTAATTCATTTATTGTATTCAACACAAGCTTAACTATTTTCTATACTTTAACACTAAATTATTGATACACAATTATCAATAATTTAAAGTGTTAAAGTAGTGTATTGTTTTAATTCTTGATGCTGGAAATTTCATCAATTTTTTTTTTATTATTTGAAGCAGGCTAGCTTTAATAGTTACTTGGTTTTACTAGAGGTAAACCAGAGTTTTATTGGAGTTGACCAAAACAATAAACAGATTATCTAAAAGATGTTACTTTTGTTATCTACAAATGTGTGACGATAAATGATGTGTAAGTTTCTGTTTCAAGTAACTTTTAGCTCAAGACTACTCTGTGTGTTTCAGCTAAAATTTTATTCATAAAGGCTGTTTAACATTCAGCAACAGGTGTCTGTTATTTACAACTTTAAGACTTTGTGTTTAAAGTTGAAAATAACACAGAACTGTTGCTTGACTGAAATAATGTTTATGAATGAGGGGGTCAAAATATATGTTAGTTAATCCTTACCTACATTTTATACAATGTCCAGTGCCTTCAGCAATTGAAAGTTACTGAAAAAGTTCAAGCAATAATGTTACTTAAGATAATTATGATTAATAATTACAAATATATGTATATAGATATTCACATGCAATTATGAGGCACACAGTAAGAAAATGGATTGTATTGTATGTAAACAGTTTTTAACATTGTTATTCCTGTATAAACTATACATTATTATTGCGATACAAAATGTATTATTTGTTGTTGTTGATATTGACCAGTTATTATTGATTTCTGCAATTTTTTATCTTAGAACATCTATTTAATAACAGATGTATAATATTTTATATACTTTTTAGTACAAATATAAATTTACTAAATGGTATTGGGAAGTAACAAAAACTATCAAATGATATGCAAACATTTAAATATTGTTGTCAGTAATTTTTAGGTAAATTGCATAAATAGTGAAGTTAATAGTACCTACCTATATTAATGTTACAATTTCTTATGATAACTCTGCTATGTTGTATATTATAAACGCAGCGGCTTTTTAGGTTCACAGAATGCAGGAGAAAAAAATGTTTACAAAATATAAAATTAAATCGCTTCAGCTGTCTGTTTTAGTTAGATGTTTTAAACTACTCAATAGACAGAGTGACATTTTTGCCTCATAATACAAATCTAAAGTTTTTTAATATCAGTGATAGAAATATTACAATTTATTTTTGCATAGTGTAGACACAAAATATTATTTAATTGCGTTTGTAAAACTAGTTGAATTACTTAATAACAGTTTATACCTCCATATTCTTATGCTGAATGTCAGTAATTACATATATGAAACAAAAGTGTTACGGTTAAAGCGTATTTTCTACCAATTCAAATGTGAGGGTTGTTTTGTTAAGTATTTGTGTAATTAACAAAATAATAGGTTTTTACCTATGAAATTGCCGTTTTGTATGCAATAAGTGAAAGTACTTATTTTTTCAAACTTTTTATTTCTGTTATTCGAAGTAATCACCCATGCAATCGACGCATCTTTGCCAACGCATTGGCAGTTTATTGATGCCCTTCTTGTAAAAATCAGCTGGACGGGAGGCAACAAACTCTTCAGAGGCATTTTGTACTGCCTCTCGGGAATTGAATTTTTTACCCACTAACAAGTTGTCTAAATTTTGGAAAAAGTAATAGTCGGTAGGTGCAAGGTCTGGTGAGTATGGCGGATGAGGAAGAGCTTCCAACCCCAGCTCTTGCAGCTTGGAGACTGTCTGTTGCGAACTGTACCAAATGATGTTGTCAGTTCAGATCATTGCATGGGTGATTACTTCGAATAACAGAAATAAAAAAGTTTGAAAAAATAAGTACTTTCACTTATTGCATACAAAACGGCAATTTCATAGGTAAAAACCTATTATATAGTATTTATTTCTTATTGACTGTAATTATTTCCTTTTACTAGTACGCTTTAAGTAGGTAGAAAACTTGATATATATCACAAAAATATGCTATCATGGAATATGTAAATATGTAGATTGAATGATATCAAATATTACAGTTGTAATATTTGAAAGACTGATTGCATGATGTTTGTGTTTTGTGATCCAACAGTTTTTTTTATGCATCTTGATGCAAAATATTTAAGTTGTATTATATATAGTTTTTAAGCATGTAGTTATGTAGTTTTTTCTTCAACTACTGAATTTTAAAGTATGTACCCTAAAAATAACATACAGAGCAGACATTGTATAATGCATGATTATTTTAATAAAGTACAATGAAATTGTGCATCTTTGCGTTTTCTTTTTGCATTTATTCCAGTCCGGTCTCAAAAACGAGGGTGCGCCAAAAAGTTCGCGGAATTGAAGGATGTAAAATAAGAAATAAAACTCAGTAATTTTTCCTTCTCAATATCTTCTCCCTTAACATAACTCTATGTTTACTAGATCTGTCATAATTTATTTATGTCTGCGAAAAAAAAAAATTTTTCGTCAAAATAAATAAATATTTCGGACATTTAACACAACGCCACATAGTCCAAAACTAATAGTCCATTGAAATGTTACATTTTTTAGGCCTTACCTTGCGTTTTTTAGAGGACGCAATTTTATTTTTTTGATGTATAGGGGGGGTCAGTGTAAAGCTAAAACCAAGTTTGTGGGGTCGCCACCCTTGACCCACGGCCGCCATCTTGAAAATAGGGGTTGAAATGGTTTTTACGATGTATCTCTAACTATTTATTTGATAGAAAAAAATTGTTAACATTTTTTTTGCAAATTAAATTCTCTACAACTTTGGTTCAGTAACTTTTTGTCGTAGAACTATAAATAAAAAAGTCATATGTGAAAATGTTGTGAAAATTTTTGTGTATCGTTTTTTGAGGAATAACTTTTATTCGCAACATTTTTTCATTAAGGGCCGGTTTTTCAATAGTCAGTTAAACAGTCAGACAGCATTTATTCTATAGATAACGTAAATTTGGGTTTTTCAATGGTCAGACATCTGTTATTCAAAAAATAAAGATTAAATCTGAGGTATAACTTTATCTGTTGTTTCAAACCTCAGTTATTGATAGTATCTGTAGAATAGTGATTTTGATGTTCGGGTATTTCTATAAATTCTCTTAGTAATGGTTGTGATAAAATTACAAACACTGCCACAATTAAATATTTAATTTTGCATAAGTGAATATGGATGTTTTGACTCGGTCGACGCGAAGATATCGAAGAAAACCATCTGAAACTAAACTTTTTGTTCTGAGGTAAAAGGGTTATTAGAGAAATGTATGTTATAGATACGATAGAGAAGATGAAGAATTTTTATTTCACACACTGCTATCTAGTTCGAAACAAAACAGAGCTTGTACTTGTACTATTGGTGACGAGCAGATTCCCTAGCGGCAAGTCGCCGAACTAACGTATGACAGATAAAAATACGTGTATACACGTTAACATTCCACTTTTAAAATACTGTTCACCCTCACGAAGTGGTCTTGTAGTATTTTTTACTACTCCGTAGACGTCTATCAATGAAATCATTGTAGAAAGAATTTAAAATAACAATGCACTCGCTCTGTATAAACTGGCAGATTCCCTAGCGGCAAGTCGCAGAACTAACGTAAAAATACTGTTCACCCTCACGAAGTGGTCGTGGCCGGTTTTTCAATAGTCAGATAAACAGTCAAATAGCATTTATTCCTCAGTTAGCGTAAGTTTGGGTCTTTCAATAGTCAGACATCAGTTATCAGACGAATAAAGCTGTAATCTGACTGATAACTTTATCTGTGCTTTCAAACCTCAGTTAGTGTTTTATTCTGTAGAATAGTGATTTGACGTTGTGTATTTCTCTTGTACCTATTTGTGGTAAAGTTTAAGTACGTTGTCGTTATTGAATATTTGATAGATTATGGATGTTTTTGACTCGATTGACTTTTTGTTCTGGGGTAAAAAGGGTTATTAGAGAAATATAGGTTATAGATACTATAGAGAAGATGAAGAATTTTTATTTCACACACTGCTATCTAGTTCGAAACAAAACAGAGCTTGTACTATTGGTAACGAGAAGATTTCCCTAGTGGCCGTTTGCGGAACTAACGTATGACAGACACTTCTACCTGGCAGTTTAATGTACAGAGCGAGTGCATTGTTATTGTTTCATTGATAGACGTCTACGGAGAAGTAAAAAATACGTATTCTAAAAGTGGAATGTTAACGTGTATACGTATTTTTATCTGTCATATGTTAGTTCTGCGACTTGCCACTAGGGAATCTGCTCGTCACCATTTAAATTCTTTCTACAATGATTTCATTGATAGACGTCTACGGAGTAGTAAAAAAAATACTTTAGGACCACTTTGTGAGGGTAAACAGTATTCTAAAAGTGGAATGTTAACGTGTATACGTATTTTTATCTGTCATACGTTAGTTCTGCGACTTGCCGCTAGGGAATCTGCTCGTCACCAATAGGTACAGAGAACTGACATAAATACAAATATACTTTTTACTTTTAACCACATATTTATAAAACGTAGAAACACCGTTTAAAAAATTACTATGCACCACCCGCAAACCCGGCATTTCATTTTTATAAATTTTGATTTTAATCATTGTTATGGACTCTACTACAGGAATATCATAAACGACTTTTTACTAAATTATTATTTACTACATCTATTATAGACAAATAATAATTATAATCGAATGCTTTCATTTCATTTAATTAAATATCCCAAACCGGCAATCATAAAAAAGACAAAAAGAAATAGAAAAAGAACAGTCAACTTGAATGTTGTCTAAAAGTTTCTGGTCCTTATCTAACGTGTGACTACCTGTATAGCTGCATCTCACTTGCGCATGTTTACAGTGAACATAGCCGTGAAGGACCATCAAGTAACTATCTGACTGTTTACTCCCGATTGAAAAACACAAAAAGTTTATTCGCTTGTTAAAGAGCTGGATACATTTATTCCCTTGTTAGTTATTTGACCGTTTAACTGCGGATTGAAAAACCGGCCCCTATAGTATTTTTTACTACTCCGTAGACCTCTATCAATGAAATCATTGTAGCCTCTTAGATGTTGAACAAGATGGCGTCATAATTGTTATGGTGTCGAGTGGCTTTAGGTATGCACTTGAAGTGCACTTCAGATGCACTTCCGGGTCTCATTATAATGCCGATTAGCAAAAACAATAACAATGCGTATCTGTCATACGTTAGTTCCGAAAACGGCCACTAGGGAAATCTTCTCGTTACCAATTGGTGACGAGCAGATTCCCTAGCGGCAAGTCGCAGAACTAACGTATGACAGATAAAAATAGTTAACATTCCACGTTTAAAATACTGATCCCCCTCACGAAGTGGTCTTATAGTATTTTTTACTACTCCGTAGACGTCTATCAATGAAATCATTGTAGAAAGAATTTAAAATAACAATGCACTCGCTCTGTATATTAAACTGTCAGGTAGAAGTATCTGTCTTACGTTAGTTCCGCTAACGGCCACTAGGGAAATCTGCTCGTCACCAATACACGTTAACATTCCACTTTAAAAATACTGATCACCCTCACGAAGTGGTCTTAAAGTATTTTTTACTACTCCGTAGACTTCTATCAATGAAATCATTGTAGAAAGAATTTAAAATAACAATGCACTCGCTCAATAGATTAAACTGTCAGGTAGAAGTATCTGTCTTACATTAGTTCCGCAAACGGCCACTAGGGAAATCTGCTCGTCACCAATAGGTACAGAGAACTGCCATAAATACAAATATACTTTTTATTTTTAAACACATATTTATTAAACGTAGAAACACCCGTTTAATAAATTACTGTGCACCACCCGCAAACCCGGCATTTCATTTTTATAAATTTTGATTTTAATCATTGTTATGGACTCTACTACAGGAATACCATAAACGACTTTTTACTAAATTATTATTTACTACACCTATTATAGACAAATAATAATTATAATCGAATGCTTTCATTTCATTTAATTAAATATCCTAAACCGGCAATCATAAAAAAGACAAAAAGAAATAGAAAAAGAACAGTCAACTTGAATGTTGTCTAAAAGTTTCTGGTCCTTATCTAACGTGTGACTACCTGTATAGCTGCATCTCACTTGCGCATGATTACAGTGAACATAGCTGTGAAGGACCATCAAGTAACTATCTAGCTGTTTACTCCCGATTGAAAAACACAAAAAGTTTATTCGCTTGATAAAGAGCTGGATACATTTATTCCCTTGTTAGTTATTTGACCGTTTAACTGTGGATTGAAAAACCGGCCTTTAGGGCCGGTTTTTCAATAGTCAGATAAACAGTCAAATAGCATTTATTCCTCAGTTAGCGTAAGTTTGGGTCTTTCAATAGTCAGACATCAGTTATCAGACGAATAAAGCTGTAATCTGACTGATAACTTTATCTGTGCTTTCAAACCTCAGTTAGTGTTTTATTCTGTAGAATAGTGATTTGACGTTGTGTATTTCTCTTGTACCTATTTGTGGTAAAGTTTAAGTACGTTGTCGTTATTGAATATTTGATAGATTATGGATGTTTTTGACTCGATTGACTTTTTGTTCTGAGGTAAAAAGGGTTATTAGTGAAATATAGGTTATAGATACTATAGAGAAGATGAAGAATTTTTATTTCACACACTGCTATCTAGTTCGAAACAAAACAGAGCTTGTACTATTGGTAACGAGAAGATTTCCCTAGTGGCCGTTTGCGGAACTAACGTATGACAGACACTTCTACCTGGCAGTTTAATGTACAGAGCGAGTGCATTGTTATTGTTTCATTGATAGAATAGACGTCTACGGAGAAGTAAAAAATACGTATTTTAAAAGTGGAATGTTAACGTGTATACGTATTTTTATCTGTCATACGTTAGTTCTGCGACTTGCCGCTAGGGAATCTGCTCGTCACCATTTAAATTCTTTCTACAATGATTTCATTGATAGACGTCTACGGAGTAGTGAAAAAAAATACTTTAGGACCACTTCGTGAGGGTAAACAGTATTCTAAAAGTGGAATGTTAACGTGTATACGTATTTTTATCTGTCATACGTTAGTTCTGCGACTTGTCGCTAGGGAATCTGCTCGTCACCAATAGGTACAGAGAACTGACATAAATACAAATATACTTTTTACTTTTAAACACATATTTATTAAACGTAGAAACACCCGTTTAAAAAATTACTATGCACCACCCGCAAACCCGGCATCTCATTTTTATAAATTTTGATTTTAATCATTGTTATGGACTCTACTACAGGAATATCATAAACGACTTTTTACTAAATTATTATTTACTACATCTATTATAGACAAATAATAATTATAATCGAGTGCTTTCATTTCATTTAATTAAATATCCTAAACCGGCAATCATAAAAAAGACAAAAAGAAATAGAAAAAGAACAGTCAACTTGAATGTTGTCTAAAAGTTTCTGGTCCTTATCTAACGTGTGACTACCTGTATAGCTGCATCTCACTTGCGCATGATTACAGTGAACATAGCTGTGAAGGACCATCAAGTAACTATCTGACTGTTTACTCCCGATTGAAAAACACAAAAAGTTTATTCGCTTGTTAAAGAGCTGGATACATTTATTCCCTTGTTAGTTATTTGACCGTTTAACTGCGGATTGAAAAACCGGCCCTTAAAAAACACCAAAGTTTAATACAACGTGCTAATTAAGTCTGTAGAAATAAATACTGATAGGAATTTACATATTTTGTCCACGCTGACCATCATTATTGATAGACCGGAACCCATGCTTTAGCTTTTATCGTATAAAAAATATTAGGCTGACGCCGCACTACGGTTTTTTCCCGCTAGCTGCTAGAAGCGCACACACTATGGTTAAAAACCGCGAACAGTGTTGCCAACAGATTCTCCAGCCAGCTCTCCACTAGATTCAACTTCTAAAACCACCAGAAAACCACTGACAAATATACAATACAAAGGTCTGGAATTTTATAATCAAAGCAGCATTTGCCTTCCGACCGTCGAACCTTCAAGAAAAGAGCGTACTCCTTTTTAAAAGGCAGGCAACGCACTTGTGATGCCTCTCGTGTTGCGAGTGTCCATGGGCGGCGGTAATCGCTTACCATCAGGCGATACGTCTGCTTGTTTGCCCCGTATTCCATAAAAAAAACACAGCGTACTCTCAATGTAGCAGATAAAAGATTTAACCTCATTCTATTTCTCTGCTTGTCTTTTAATATATTCATACTGCTAAATAGTCTCTCAAAATTTTTTGTATAACCTAAAAGTAACCAAGAGATGAATAATCACCTGAAACATTACAAAAGTAACCTTCTGTCAACACTGGCAGAACCACCCGCGGTTTCTGTTTCTGTTTCGCGGTTTTTCCCGCTAGCCATTCTGTGGGAGGTCGCGGTTTTAAAATCAGTCGCGGTAAAAAACCGCTAGTGCGGCCGCTTCCATTAGTTTCCTTTAGTTACAAAATCAAGCGTTTAAAAACCGCGGCGGTTTAGCCGTAGTACGGCCTAGCACTAAGAGAAAATGTTGTTTACTTATTTGATATACCTACCCACCTATAGTTCCTGCACGTTCCCTTAGGTACATAAGTTATGTACCTAAGGGAACGTGCAGGAACTTCTAATGTTGTTACAGTAACTGTACAATATTATACTGTAGTAACAGTATAATATTGAATATTATCGTTTTATTAACATTTAATCCAGTCCTGTTTGTTCTAAACGCTAACAAAACAAGTTCTAAACGCTAATTGATTCAAACCATACCTTTTTTTTCTTACCCGGGGAATGCTTTTCGCACCATACCCTCCTTGGGGGGGCGTGTGTGGGACTCCCGACGAATCGGTCTACCCACTAAATCCCGCGGCGGCCTACCTCGGCAGTCTGGAGGAGCTCCAGGAACGCAGCAGCGGCTTCTGGAGTCCCCCCTGCCGCACCTCGCGTTTGAGGTACATCCCGGGGTAACCAGCGTCACCCCCGGGGCGGGTCGCTGTCGCGCCCCTCACTGTTCTACACAGCAAGAGTCGGAACAACGACCCGCTTTAGACGACACCCTCCGGCCGCACCGGGGTGTCACCGGTCTCGGGCCGTTTGCAGCGGCCACATCTCCCCTAGATGTGGCCACAACGACCCTTAAGCGACGATTGGGGAGCTAGCGGCCTCTACCGCGTCCCCTTCGTCACCTCCTGCGAGCGGGATCAGCCCTTTCCCGTTCCCGCTCTGCGGACTCCTTCTGAAGCATAACGTCTTCGCAGAAGGAGACCACGGCCTCCCATCCCTCACTACTCGCCAGCATTGTCGCGATCAATGCTGGTGGTGATAGGTTTCGTCCGATCTGTCCGACCAGGACTCTCACGTAGTCTCACGTCCGATTCTGTTCAGATACTCTCCGAAGCAACCGTATCCGGTGAGCATCTGAGTGAATCGGTAGGTGACACTCGGTTCTCTCTATCCAAGCTTCGAAGCTCGGCAGAACGGCTCTGACAGCGCGTTGGCTGGCACAGCCCTGGATTTCGAGCCGTGCCCGCCACGCGCGTAGAGCTTGCGTATGTGCGTTCCGCCGTAGCATTCCGGGCTCATGGTCCGGCGCTGTCCCCTCTTCATTCCGACCGATAGAACGAATTTGGTCGTAGACCATCGTGTCCATGTCGGCCAGAATGTCGAAGGGGGGATACCGCGCCAAGACCGTCGCTGCCTCGAACGACATCGTGCGGTAGCCTCGTACGATCCGTATGGCCATCAGCCGCTGCAGACTCCTGAGTTGAGCCTTGCAGCGGGAGGAACCCGCCAAGTCTTTCGATCAGACGGGCGCCCTAAAGAGGACCATGGATCGTACGACGCCCATATAGAGGCAGCGAACTTCTTCCCGTGGTCCCCCGAGATTGGGCAGCAGGCGATGTAACGCCCCTGCTACCTCTCGTACTCGAGGGACTAATCGCCCGAAATGCTCTTCGAAGCTCCACCGACTGTCCAGGATGAGGCCTAGGTACTTCATGTACTGGCCTACCTGGACTTCTAATCGTACCTACTTATTATCCCACCAAAAACATTTTCATGTAAACACGAACGCGAAACGAACGCCTCTTCTGTTTACAAAAATCTAGTTTCTGATGTTATGTGACTATTTAGTTTCTGAAGTAACGAAACAGCCAAGCCATACATTTTTACTGAGATGTAGAGTTTGTGAAGTTAGGGTTGTTAGAGTTAGGGCGTGTAGATTCAGAAGCTTGGCTCTACATGAGATCTGTTATCTTTTTTACAAGGTATGCCATATGCAGTCATCTTGGCAACATTTTACATGAAAATGTTTTGGTGGGATTTCATTTCTTTTTTTAAGTTGCGTATTGCAGTTTTTTTTTCTTTTTTTATGGTGTATTTCTTGTACATCTTCTTCTTTGGAAAAAGTCCGTATACCAAAAATAAAACCTCTAGCATAAAAATTACTGAAAGTCTCATACAATCCTCCACCCCCCAATTTTGGGGGTTGGGGGGCAAAGTAGTAAGTTTATGAATTTTTCTGTTGTTTGTATGCTAAACTTAGTTTACCTACCGAATTTCATCTTTCTAGCACTTCAGGAAGTACCCTAATAGTGTACCTACCCTATCAGTGTGTCAGTGACGAAATCGGTGTATTTTAGATATCAATAAAATCTAAAGTATCAGAGCTATGCAATTGAAACTTTGTATGTTTAATTATTCTATTGTCGACATCATATCCTGAAAATTTGAAGTAGCTATTCTGGTATATCGGAAACCAAAGTTATGAAAGTTCAAAAAAACGACGAAGCACTTCGAGAAAATGTAATTACCTACTTAGTGCCCTTGTGCTTCGCTTGGCTCGTCTTGGCGGGGGCACGACCGTGCCCACAGATGAACGTGATATTATAACTATATGAGTAAACAATGATGAGCACAACTTTTTTATGCTTTCTTTTGACCAATTGGACTCACGCACTCGAAGTATTCCATGCCATGATATGTACAGATATCCGTACCATTATCATTCTTTTTATTTTAATCTGTGCCTTTCCTCCTATTCTTTCGCATGAGCGACGGCATATTATGTCAATCATATACATTTTGTTCTTTGCGAACTTCGTTAACGTTTTTGCAATGTTACTTTGGCTGTTTGTATGGAAGTCCGTAATTTTTTAAATTAGAAATATGAAACTTTATTTTTGGGCTTTATTTAGGAGAAAATTTTACTATAATGAAAAAGTATTTAATCAAGCAAAAATATTATATTCATTATATTCACTAGCTGACCCGGCGAACTTTGTACCGCCATATTTACATATCTGTGTCAGCTTCCCACAGGCAGTGTACAGTCGCGGACAAAAAAAAACACTTTTCCCGTTATCTTTTATTTTTTTCTTTCTAGCAAAAAAATAATGAATGAAATCGGACTATGTGTTATTGAATTACAACTAAGTACATATTTTTACTTTCATCCCCTCTCTCTAGGATACCGTGCTGAATTTCGGGATAAAAAGTATCCTATGTCCTACCTCGTAGTATGAACTCAAATCATGCCAAGTTTCATTTGAATCCGTTCAGTAGTTTCGGCGTGATGCGCGGCCAAGATACAGACAGACAGACAGACAGACAGACGGACGGACAGACAGACAGACAAAAATGAAAAAACTTACAGTTTTGGCTTTAGTATCGATTATAGATTGCCCTCCAAAAAAATTTTTTTTAATATATTTAGGGCCGGTTTTTCAATAGTCAGATAAACAGTCAAATAGCATTTATTCCTCAGTTAGCGTAAGTTTGGGTCTTTCAATAGTCAGACATCAATTATCAGACGAATAAAGCTGTAATCTGACTGATAACTTTATCTGTGCTTTCAAACCTCAGTTAGTCTTTTATTCTGTAGAATAGTGATTTGACGTTGTGTATTTCTCTTGTACCTATTTGTGGTAAAGTTTAAGTACGTTGTCGTTATTGAATATTTGATAGATTATGGATGTTTTTGACTCGATTAACTTTTTGTTCTGAGGTAAAAAGGGTTATTAGAGAAATATAGGTTATAGATACTATAGAGAAGATGAAGAATTTTTATTTCACACACTGCTATCTAGTTCGAAACAAAACAGAGCTTGTACTATTGGTAACGAGAAGATTTCCCTAGTGGCCGTTTGCGGAACTAACGTATGACAGACACTTCTACCTGGCAGTTTAATGTACAGAGCGAGTGCATTGTTATTGTTTCATTGATAGACGTCTACGGAGAAGTAAAAAATACGTAGGTATTTTAAAAGTGGAATGTTAACGTGTATACGTATTTTTATCTGTCATACGTTAGTTCTGCGACTTGCCGCTAGGGAATCTGCTCGTCACTTAGACAAAGAATACTATAGACTTGACATATGCGTACACCCGTAAGGGATAGAAACAAAGTACATCAAATATTAATGTTGCCAGGTTAAAGCTAATTCTCCCTTATTAATTCCGTTTACTGTTCCAAACGTTAAACAAATCTGACAAATATGGTTAAATCAGAATAGCAGGCTCTGGGCCAAAGCGAAAGCTGAGGATGCAACCGGGATCGGGATTGATTTGATTGTAAAAAAAACAATATTTAGAAGCTTATAGTATTTATTGACCTTTAAACACAATAAGTTTGTTAAAGAAATTTCAAAATTTAAATAAATAAATTTAGTTATCAGCATATTTTTTGCGCTGTAATGTATCCTTACGTTCAAATATTTTTACATATAGCTTTAATTAATTGCACATAATAAAAAAACACTAATTGTCTAAAAACACCATGTGTTCCGTTTTGCGAAAGAATCGGCACTCAAAATGGCAAGAACACATTCGGGTATACTTTGTCGGTGCCCAATCTTGTCGTCCAGTAGCCTTCAAACACAACAAATCTGGAGAACAATAAAACACAATCAAATTAAATTTCCTCACCTTATGGGGTAATTTCAAAAGGCTGATACGTTATCCCTAAAATGCTGATAACCTTGCAAAATTACCATTGCACATTAATGGTCGTTCGAACTATAGCTGTGACAACCTACGCAATTTAGTCGGTTAATTACAAAATTTTCACTCTTTATAAACTAGTTTTTATCACTTATCTTCAATTATTTCTGCATATTAACAAACAACAATAGATGTAATTAATCGTAGTTATTATTAAAAACAATATTGTGCCGATAAAACACTATTTTTTATACTTACATGTGGAAGGTTATATTTTCATATTTACGATTACTGCGGCTTTTGCAGCCGACAACACAACACTGTACCATAGTTT
The DNA here is from genome assembly GCA_949125395.1 of Diaphora mendica. Taxonomy (NCBI): domain Eukaryota; kingdom Metazoa; phylum Arthropoda; class Insecta; order Lepidoptera; family Erebidae; genus Diaphora; species Diaphora mendica. The sequence goes on from OX421327.1 coordinate 9,557,109, forward strand.
TTAAAGTATCTGGGTTAAAAACAATTAGATACACTTGAAATCACACAGTAATTCCGTCAAAAAACCTTATTTTCACTCCTGATATAATTCCCGCTTTGAACACTGTTTGTCACATATGTTATGTGCCATACGAAAAAAAGCGATACGGCGACAAGGATAAAAAATACGTATCTCTATTTTTCTCTAACACACTGGTAAATGGTATCGTTATCTCACTCGCTCGTGGTAACGCTGTTGGCGTGTCTAGTCTATAGTATTCTTTGTCTAAGGCTCGTCACCATTTAAATTCTTTCTACAATGATTTCATTGATTGACGTCTACGGAGTAGTAAAAAAAAAATACTTTAGGACCACTTCGTGAGGGTAAACAGTATTCTAAAAGTATTCAAAAAAACTGAATTGTATCGTATTCATAACAAAAATTGAACGATGAAAAAATTTCCAAGGACAACATTACCTCCAGATTGATGGAGTCGCTATAGGAAGTCCTGTAGCCCCAGTACTTGCCAACATCTGGATGGAACATTTTGAAGAGAAGGCTCTAAGTCTCGGCCCGAATACCGTCAAGCTGTGGAAGCGATACGTCGATGACATTTTCAGTATCGTTAAAGGAAATAAACAAGAAGTAGATCAATAATACAACTCTATTCACCCTTTTTTTTTTTTTTTTACGTGTGGAAATCAAGGTAGTTTTAAAGGTAGTAGAGCCACGCTGATTTCAGCACAAACGGGCCGGCTTGACCGGGGCGGTACTACCCTCACACAGAAGACCAACCTAAAATGACAGTATTAGTACTGTCGTATTTCGTTGGTGAGTGCGAGACCGGTGGCCCAATGATGCAGGGGTGACAGTTATCGTGGTAAGTGTGTGAGCAGTGGAATGCTCGTAGAGTCATGTTGAGGGTGACGTGGATCGAGCCGTCGGCCAGGGAGACCTGTAGAAACGGTGGTGCCGCTGGCCGCCCGCGGCACAGAGAGGGGCCCAACCGCGGCTAACCACCCTGGGAGGCTGCCCCATCAGGTCGCGCATAATCCACGGAGTGGCTCGTCGTGCCGGTTGGTGACCGGACGGTGGGACCAGGCGACCACTTCCGGGAGGGTACGGGAGCCCTTCCGTCCGACGGTTCGGTCACCATCATGCCTCACCGTTATGACGAAACAGCATTCCGAGTCTCAGTATTACACTGCCGCGATGACTGTCACGCCTTTTACGTTCCCATCCCCCTCCTCCTATTTTTTTCATGGCAGCACAGAGAAAGCATAAACGATGCACAGCGGCACTCCACTCTCCCACCAACTCGCTTTTTGAGGTGGAGTTCAATAACATCCGTGGACTCCATGCAAACCTCAACGCCGTCCACCAGCATCTAGAGACGGCACGGCCCGCCATGCTTTTTCTAACGGAGACTCAAATACGCCGCCCTGCCGACACGACATATCTTCACTACCCCGGTTACATGCTTGAGGAGTGCTTCCTCGCGAAGGCTGGAGTGTGTCTTTTCGTCAGGGCGGATGTTTGTTGTCGCCGATTGCGCTGCCTTGAGGACCCATCTTTCTCCACCCTTTGGCTCCACGTAGATATTGGCTCTACGAGCCGAATCTACGTTTGCCTATACCGATCCCACTCTGGAGATTCTGAGACAACTCGACTTTTCGAATATCTCAGTCAGGCAGCGGACAAAGCGCAGGAGCAGTTTCCGACCGCCGAACTGGTGTTTCGGCGAAGTGAACAGGCAACCAGCCTATATGCCTTATGTCAAAGGAGTTACGGATAAGATCGGGTCCGTATTAAAGAAATACTCCATTCCGACAGTATACACACCAGGCATAAAGGTTCACAACATCGTCGGCACACCGAAGGATATATTGCCACTACAAACTCCGGGTGTTTATAAAATAGACTGCAGCTGCGGAAGTTCCTACATAGGCCACACGAAGCGGACTATTGCTGAAAGAGTCAAAGAACATATCGCTGCTGTGAAAAACCGACAGACGAGCAAATCGGCGATTGCATAACATGCACTCGATACAGGCATCAACCACTGGATTGAATTTCACCGCACGCAAGTTCTAGTTGTACGTGAAGCGATTGAGATTAAAAAGCATAAAACACAATTAGTCTAGTCAACAAGTTACATACTTGTTGACTGGACTAAAAGATGCAGTAGCATCACTAGGCCGCCATAGTGTGGGTCGCCATACTGCACTGTCTGCATTCGCAGTGAGTATGGTGACCACCACTCTTGGATTCTGCTTATGTTTTCCATCAGGCAGAGCAGAGTCATTTTGGCGGGCCAAACATAAAAAAAAAAAAAAAAAAAAAAAAAAACTTTCAATCGGGAAGATGGTTTTAAATTATCTACAGCGTGGAATCCAGTGTTAAAAAACATACCACCTCGCTTTTCGGCACAGTCGGATAAACACCAGAATAGGAACACATCGGTTTGCTTACAGAATAGGGACCCTGTTAGTGTGGTATGTGACGGTACATGGCGAAACAAAAATATCAATAATATCGAAAATGTGCGGGTGGATGAAGAAGCTTCTACTTCACGGATTCGACGACGGAGGGCGTGCGCCGCTGAGCCAGTCAGCCTGTGACCACGGCCAGTGCAACCTGGTCGAAACGTCAGGCAAAACAGAGGTATGTAATACCTTGAAATAAGTGATCGCGTTAATTCCCGTAAAAATAATAATTATTACAAAAATTGAACGTCTGTAACTTAATAATGTTATGAGGCGACTAAGGCAACAAACCACGCAGGACATCATCACTACTAAGGATCCGTTCACACACACGTTAGCGTAAGCGACTGCAGAGCAAGAGGTCTCGGGTACGATTCCCGGGTCGGACTACTGTTGGGTTTTTCTTACAATTTTTTTTAAATAGCAGCCCCGAATATGCGAAATGGCGGTGTTTCCCGCCCATACCTCGGAGAACAAGTTAAGTGGTTAATTCAGTTCACCCTCAGGGTTGCGGAGGTCCCATGCCAGTCACTCCGTGGAAAAACTGATATTCAGGTAAAACGGGTTGAACTAGTAGCCGAACCCAAATAATCTTTGGAATATTAAAGGCTAGGAAGATGATGTGATGTCATGTTAATGAAAAAAATATAATGTCACAAATTTAGATAGTTCATTTATAATAATAATTTGTGTGTACATATTAATAACCCATTATTTTTTACACTGCCTCTTTTAATTATTATATTATTACTGTTTATTTTACAAAATTCGTTTCTGAATTATTTTCCTCTGGATAATAATTGAAACTTCACTGCGTTACTTTATACTATTGACGAATGGATATTTTGAACATATAACGGAAATCATAAAACATGTCAAATGTGTTTAAAATGGAAGCTAGGTATTCTGTACCTAACTTCTATTTACAGGACGTAATCACGAACGTTCCATTAGCTTTGCCTTTGTGCAGTAAGTGTCTGAACGAGAAGATGACTCTCGTTATAGTGGTCCATTGTGTCCTCTATGAGTAGCATGTACACTTACAGGATGAATATGCGAATGTGGCCACTGTGTTTTATGTGAGTATAAATGTTTGGTGGATTTTATTTTATGTTAGAAAACGCTCTAAACACACACACTGTCATTTATTTGTTTAACACCTTATATTATTAGTGTATCATTATAAAAAAAAACCGACTTCCAAAAAACATCCAACGAAAACTCTCTGCCAAAAAAACACTTAAAAGCGTAAAAAATCTGTTTGAAGTCGGTGCTAAGCCAAAAAGAATACAAACGAACAATTACAAAAGTCTAAGCGATAGTCACTTGGCACCGACTTCAAACAGATTCTAGGTACCTAGCACACGATATAATACTACTATTTAAATGAATAAAGAATTAGGTATAGGCATTTTATGAAGAACCAGTTTATTTTACGGTTTTAAGTTGTTTTTTGGCAAAGGGTTTTCGTTAAATGTTTTTTGGAAGTCGGTTTTTTTTTATAAAAAGTTTTTATTTTTCAGTTTTTAGTGCAAACAATCGTAGGTAAGTAGTAAGTTGAACTATTTCATAAAATTTCATCATCAAGAATACAAATTAAGGTCTATACGTACGTGTAACATTAAAATCATCCTCTAATCCCTAACTGTTGAAGAGTTTAACCTTCTATCATCAGCTCACCTAAATAACTTGAAAGTATACGACTGAAGGTCTTTAGATACGTATGAAATTGAAAGAATTATCCTCCAACTCCTAGTTGTACCTTCCACCTTCCATCATCAGCTTACCTAAATAATTTGAAAAAATACGACTAAAGGTAACATATATACATATGATATTTAAAGATTTATCCTCCAACTCCTAACCGTTAAGGAGTTGTACCTTACATCATCAGCTCATCATCATAAAATGATGACTACCACACGCAAATACCGGTGTAACTTCAGAAAATATACGAAAAACATAGTATGTGCCTATAAAAAATGAGGGTTTCCCTCGATTTCCCTGGGATCCCATCATAAGATCCTCATATGCTGGCAATGGGACCACCTCGGAAGTACACTCTTTCGAATACAAAAAAAAAATTCAAAATCGGTCCACAACTGACGGAGTAATCGGTGAACATACATAAAAAAAAATACATACAGTGGAACATAGAACCTCCTCCTTTTTGGAAGTCGGTTAAAAATAAAACCTAGTCCTGCCACTGATATATTAAACAAACATACTGAATACCGTATACTAGATATAGAACTATAATCAAGAAAAGTGCTTTTATTGTTACGGTATTAAAGGCACGGAATTGGAAACAACCTTAATTCGGCCCTCGTGAGGTAAAATGCTGGAACATGTTTAATGTAATGTGATTAATTCGAGCTGACGCCGCTATCACTGCTGTCGCGCCTCATCTTGACAGCAATTGTATTTATTTGAAGAAGGGCCTGTTTAGCTTAGCAGACTCAGACGTCAGAAACAGTGCCGGAGTTTAATTTCCTACAGTGAAATTGGCCTTAGCAATACTTTACTAACTGTTCCATCATAGAACATTAAAGAAAATTCTCTGTCTACCGACATATCATCAAGGCTTTGGGCCAAAGCTTTGTGTAAATCTGTTGCCAAAGCCTTTGGCAACTGATTTACACGTGGCTGGCTGAAACTATGTATAATGAAATTATAGTTTCAGTTCATATTTGTAATCTGTGTGTATGGCAATATCATCTTCAACAGACCTGCACAACCTAAGTACTAGGCAATGTGGAAGTTATTTTCTCACACTGGGTATATTGATCATACCCAATTTTATTGAAAGAATCTTTCTACATTTAATAAAACAGATTGCAACTAAAGGGATTTTTATCCAAAAATATATCAGCCATATTGTTGTTGTTAGTACGTCCCTGTATTCCACACTGCGCATGTCGCGAATTTATCGACAGGAGCAACGGTTTTCTCTCCAGCTTGAGCTCAGCTATACGACACTTGCTCCCTGCGTGCGGCCACATCAGTCGTCATTAGTGTTTCTCTTGTTAAATTTCATATTAAGTCTAAATTAATCATCCATACGTTCTAATATTTCCTAAAAATGTTACTAATTACTTCAACCGCACTGTATGCGGTTTTTGTAATATGCGAGGCTGTGCCGACACCTTCGAATAATAAAGGTATGTACATAATATATTGGTAGTCATCATAAGCTTTTTAGACGCTTGCAGGTGGGGAAGCTGATTACGTAATAGGTGTTTTAATCGGTAGGTATTCTGGGTTTGTTTGTATTATGCACGGGTATCGATCAGCCGGCAGCACTAGAAAAGCTCTATATATAGCAACAGGTCAACAGGTGTCGTCTCGCGTGCGCCAAATTTTCCCACGACGCAGTTCCAGCTTTCTTTATGAACTGTGACCTTTTGGACACAACTGACACAAGAGCTTATAAATACGAGTAGTATTGATCGGACCTCACAATTGCCTTTTGTGCTATTTTATTATTAAAATGTCCACAGTATGAAAAGGCTATACTGGCAGTTTATAATCCTTTAATTAATAAATAGTTAATCTTAGATGAGTACAACCGTAACCAAGCAGGATTAGTTTGATACATTGCCTTTATCGGTCTTGTCCCGACATCTTAGGCATTGATACATTTTCAATCTATAACTTAGGCACTTATCTTCTACATGATATTTAATAACCATTATTATATACCTAACTAATTTTTTACCAATAGGCAGAGTTATTCTCGAGGAAGGTTTTCCTATATAATTTGTTAAAATTTTGAATTGGCCAAACTAAAACGATATTTGTTGAAGACGTCGGAAGAAAATTAAGCCGTGCAGCTTCTCAGAGTGACATAGGATATTTTATATTTTCCGTAAAAAACCCGTGCGAAGCCAGGGTGGGTTGCTATTTAATAATTTTATGGGTATAAAATACCTAAGTAAATAGTTTTATTTATGATTTTCTTTACTATATAAGGAATAAAATATTATAAACTAATTTAAGTCATGTCAAAAGATAAACCATAAACTTTTTCATAAAACAAAACTCATACCTACTTACTATTTGAGAACTCGATTGAAAAAGACTTTAATTACCTATATTTTGAATACGGCTACATACATCATAAATACCTACACAAATACTAAGATATTGCAGTTAATATTCGACAATCAAATTGGGTAAATTATTTGGGGTTTCAATGTCAGATTTGTGGATCATGCAAAGGGCGCGCGGACTACGGCTATTGATAGGTAAAACTGTTGGTGCTGAAAGCATTACATTAAGATAGGTAACTATGCTGTCTTTAATATACAGAATGAAATAAATAAAATTTCATCCAATAGTTATTTTTTTTCTCTAAGTACTTTTTAGAAGCCATTTTTTGTCATAGCTAAAAAGATTTCATGAAGATGTCGGCATTCCTAAATTATATTTCAACGATTTCAACTTAAGAGGGAAGGGGTCACCCAAGTGTGACAGGGGGTGGGATGTCCTAAGTTTCGTGACGTCATATTTCAATCTCCTGATATAATTATGTTTAGCTTGTAGGATTCCCTACAAATTACACCGTTTCGCGTTTAATATTACGTAATCCCGTATACGTAAGCTCTCTATCGTACAATTATTTGTAGAATAGGTAGCCCTTTATTTTATGGCTCTCAAACCACATTCACTATTCTTTGTATAAATATTTTCACGAAGCTTCTATAATGATAAACAAGGTTTGAGCTCGAATTGGAGTTTATTTTCATTAATTAGGAAATTATAAAGTAAAGTTTTTTTTTAAAGACAACTCCCGCACTAGGAATACAGCCTATGTCGTGTAACCTTTAGACGTGGGATAAATAAATGAAAGATAATTATTGTAACACTTAATATATTTTAATAAAAGAAAGAAATGCTCCGGTAGCTTAATTCACAGGGTCGCGGGTATTTCGTCTCAGGGTTTTAAAGAATCGGGGTCGCACACTGTTTATCACGTGCCTGTGGTGGCCCCTTCGTCGGTGACGCGGCACAGTGGAGTCACCCGACGCTCTGGCCGCAGACTGGCCGCTGGCCGTAAGGTGGCTTCGTACCCTTGGGGTGAACTTGTAACCCGTTGGATGGGTTCGAATCCGAAAGGTAGATGCTAACCCGTAGGGTGGATGCGACCCGTAGGGTGGACCCGAAATATATTCGGGTCACGTATAGGTAAACAATTAACAATTTCACAATTAACAGTTGCACCAAGCTCAGCACAACGACGGCAGTTCGGTAGTTTAAAGCAGTTTGTGGTTTAAGTTTGTAGCACGAAATGACCAAATCTCGTGGGAAAGCCACGCTTCGGCATGAATGGGCCGGCTCGACCGGAGTGATACCACGGCCTCACAGAAAACCGGTATGAAATAGTGCTTGCGCTGTGTTTCACCGAGTGAGTGAGGATACCGGAGGGCCATACCAACCCAACACCTCCCCTTATCTCCCCCCCCCCATCCCCCAAAGGCCGGTAACGCACTTGTGACGCCTCTGGTGTTGCGGGTGTCCATGGGCGGCGGTAATCGCTTACCATCAGGCGATACGTCTGCTCGTTTGCCGGTCTATTCCATAAAAAAAAAAAAAAAAAAAAATACTCCATATACCGACAGCAATTTAATAAGGTACACGCAAATAGTGGTGTACCTACCAACTCGACTAATCAACTTGCGTACAATCGATTATTAATAAATGATACCGTCTAATATATATCTACCACGTTGCAGTCGCGGGTTTAAAAACATACCTACATGTAATGGACACAAAGAACACCTTAAATTCAATCTGATGTTTCTCACGTGCGCAGTAAAATTTTTCGGAAACAAGAAAGACATATTTTGAAGTGTTTGACATATTTTAGATGGCGGTGGAGCTATCGGTGAGTTGCCAGAGAACTGGGATCAAACCAAAGATGACACCCAATCTCTTTTCTTGAACAAGAGCGATAAAAATGACTTAGAACCTTATCCCTTGGCCCTTAGTGAGGAAGGTAATATGGAACAAGGTAATGTCAATATGGAACAAGGTAATGTCAATTAGATTTGTTTTCAAATAAAACAGTACAATTCATTCGAATTCTAAAGAAAGCCCTAGGTCAGGTAGTCTGGTGCAGAACAAATATAGTAGGTATACTGATACACTCACGAAGCTCCTTTGATTTTCTATTAGTATCCTGGCAATAGACTGTCTACTCTAATCTCATTTAAAAAGTAACTTGTGCATGAAAATAAAATATTGTATAAAAATACGAGTAATAAAGGATTTGCAATCGACTCGTCTCAGAATTTTCCTTATATAAGTATATCCTGTATCATAATAGGCTATTAAAGATAGATAGTAATAATGGTTACATAATATAATTATTGTACTGTTTATAGGTAACTCAGAGGGCTATGAACAAGGAGTAGATCAGAGATTCGATTCACCTCAGCCTAATGGAGAACTGAACAATTTTATTATGCGGCCTGAATTATATGGCGAACCTCCAGCTATGGAGAGTTTGGCCTCGGGCTATGAGTCACGGAGACGTAAAAGAGGAAGCGGGACAAAAGTTGGTGGGGCAGGCGCTGCAACTAAAGTAGCTACAAAATCTGGATCTGGCAAGAAAAATCTAAAGTAAGTTAATTAGTCATCCCCACTGGTGCAAATTTTGCTTGTGTATTATAAAAAATGTTGTACTAACATCGACCTATATTTACAGACCAGAAGAGCACGATAGCCTTTCGCCGGTAGATTCGATGACTCAAGAACACGACGCACATCGCCGCAAGCGCGGTAGTGGCACTAAAGTGGGCGGTGCGGCTGCTTCTGCCAAAACCGCCACCAAAAATACCGGTGGCAATAAAAAGAATTTCAGGTCAAAATAAACTCCATCATTAATTACAATATAATTCGTAAAATATGCTTACTGAGTAATTTCATTTATATTTAGGCCCATCTCAGAACGTCGCAAGCGAGATTCTGGTCTGAGCGCTGCTGATGTCCGAGCTCTGCTGAATTTGTGGGAGGCGCAAGAACGCAAGAAACAGGAATGGAATGCAAACCAATGGGCGGCAGATCGTTACTATAGCCGTGTGAATACAGAAGACGATCAACCCGAAGTTGATGAGAATGGTGACATATGGTACAAAGAACCTATTGTAACCGCTCCACGTGAACAAGAATATCCTCACCATTCGTACTTCTCAGAACAAAAGCATATGGGTTTGGCCAGAGGCTATCCGGATATGTATCCAGTAGGACCCGCCGAGTTGGCACAGAGATACGAAGAAGCTCGACGCAAGAGGCAATACGCTAATAAGATGAAGCGATTCATGGTTGCGAGGAAACGATCTGATGGGGTGATGCACCAGAACACCTATCGGCCTCGTGATGACCTTTACACCCTGGCTGAATTACTGCGCTCTGCACCTCGAGTGCAAGAGCAAGATATCCCCGTGTATCGACGACTGATACTTTAAGCGGTGTCTTGAATGAGGCGTCCATTCGCTTTAACTTATGATTCACGTGCAACCGGAATCTTTTCTTGACAAGTCTATAGACCTAATAGGATGTAGACGTTTGTCTGTCGGATGGATGCTCAACTAGGCTTTGATTTGGGGCGGGAGATTGTCGTGCATTTAATTCGCAGTTTGTAGCGGATACCTAAAAACTTTAAATATAAGTATTTAAACTATGTCGTTTACATAGAACATTGTTTATTTTTCATTCCATTTATGGTATTGACCTATGGCCTAAATTTATTTTTCCATTTGTATCTTCTAAAGGACATTTAATTTTCTTTTTATAAACTTTCCTCTCTACCTCAGTTTATGGCATATCTCTTCTTCTTGTTATTATAATCGACTTTTAAATCGATAGGTGTCTAGTTTTCATTATACCTACCCTCATTGATAGTTTACGTTGAAGTTAAACTTCACATTTTATTAATGCCTATGATTAGATACTATATGTAAATGGTAAATTGGATGTATTAAATTAGTAATTATCTTAATTCAGTGTTTTAATACCTTCACCAAACCAGTTTCATAAAACAATAGTCTAACTCACACCTCTAGCGTCGACCACGACGATGCGACCACGATAAATTGGTGGAAGAAGGAAAGCGCCACAAACGTCAGTCCAACAGTTTATGAAAAACAATACATTGATGTCCCGCGTGGACACTACCGCCACCAGAACTTTCTCCTTTTGAAAGATTTTGTACCCAAAACTTCAAATTATGAACCATTGGCAATTTTAGGTACAATAAATCCTACTTTATAGTAACCTGTTTACTGGTAATAAAGTATACTGCTAACCATTTTTTTATAAATTGTCATAATGAAGGAAAAATCCAGAAAATGTCATAATTTAATTTAAACGTATTCTAATTTAAGTGAATCTGGATCTCAGTATGTTAATATGAATGAGAATAGTACAAGCTTATATTATAAGACAGCCACGGATCCAAAGCAAACCCTAGCAAGCACCATACTTCATCAAATCCAAAGATATGAACCGGCGGCTTCACGGTCAACGTATGTTTTGTTTTTTTTGTTCCTGTATTTATAGCAAACATTTTGTCACGCGACTAGCAAATGACTTTTTCTTATCGTTAATGCGATACTGGTTTCCTAATCATGCACCGCTGCCATACCATCTCATGGATTTATTACGCACTCATGAAAGTCTCCGTCTTGAACACGACTTGCTTTCGTTCACTTATAACAGGTACAACTTGGTAAAACGTTCTTGTTTTAAACCAACATCTGAGAGCTCAACGCAGACAATTTCATTAATTCCAGAAAATGACGCAGCATCTTGTTCATAACTGAGTACATTTAGAAAGAAATTTTGGGCATATTTAAGTCAATTACTGTTTCCATTAAAGATGTGAGGTGTATATTTACATAACAAAGAAATGAAAAACCATTTATGATGGAATCGATTACTAATGTGCCGATGTTCCTCGCTAGGAATTCAAGATTTGTAAGATCTACTCTTTTCATAGAAAACTAAATACTTACTTGACTTGTGGAAAACTACAATTGGAAAATAATATATCACTACAATAAGTGAGCCCAACATGATATATAGATTTGCTACAAGCGGTGAATAGAAATTGCGATTGTGAAACAATATTCATCGACTCTACCAAAAATATGTAGTTACTAATCTACAAAACAAAGAAAGACGATTTTTTCATATTCATATTATACCAAAACAGTCTTCAAGAATATTACATTTCTTTCAAATATAAATAACATAATGGTTTTTCTATCTGGTATTATCTATTATGTGATTAAATTTGATGATTCCTTGACTCTTATATTTTTTTATTTATTCCTAGTTGATTTTGCTTTTTAAGTGCGTGCGTTTCAAAAACTGATTACAATTTGAAGAAGGTACTATTTGCTAATGCAAATTTGCTATAATGTCCCTAGAAGGTACCTGTCTAGGTGTGGTCTAAGGGTCTGCTCTACAGAATTTTGTATAAGACGAGACCTTTATGCCATAATTAATTTTAGTTATATCTTAATCCCATCAAGCTATTTGTCTCTAAATTCGACATAATGAAAAGCAAGAACTTTCAAAATATTCAAATCATTTTAGATATTGGTAGGTTGGTTACTATTTATGTTAAGATCGGGACCTGTTAACTTTATGCCAAACATTGTAACCATGTCTTTTTGCGTGTGTCAAGTTATAAAGATCCGATTATCTGAAAGGACACATAGAAAAGGTGTGGATGACTCACCAAACGGTTAGTTGAAATCATCAACGTACCAAAACCAAAAAAAAGGCTCTTACTATGGTACAGACAGAATATTACTAAAATTGCGCATAATCGTTTTCAACTGACTCAGTTTGATATTTTAGACAGTACCAAAAGCGAAGACTGTGATGTCTTCTAATTTAATGTCTTTCAATCCCACAGAACCTTCTGAAGACTCGTTTGACGTTGAAATACCATCCTTTCCGGGATCGCCAAGATCTGTCGGATCCATAAAACTCACGCACCTTGATAATATAGACAATGTGGTACATTTTTTGCACCATGATGATGAACTTCTGCTCGCTGCTGAAACGGGAGACGTAGAACGGATTGAACAACTTATTATGTAAAGTCTTTTTTAACAGTCTTAGTAGTGTTTAATTTGATTATGTTCTCAATCAATATCTTGCTACTATAACATTAACATATCAGTTGTAGAATGGATTAAATGTAATTATTATTATTTTTACGGGAATTAACGCGATCACTATTTCAAGGTACTACATACCTCTGTTTTGCCTGACGTTTCGACCAGGTTGCACTGGCCGTGGTCACAGGCTGACTGGCTCAGCGGCGCACGCCCTCCGTCGTCGAATCCGTGAAGTCGAAGGTTCTTCATCCACCCGCACATTTTCGATATTATTGATATTTTTGTTTCGCCATGTACCGTCACATACCACACTAACAGGGTCCCTATTCTGTAAGCAAACCGATGTGTTCCTATTCTGGTGTTTATCCGACTGCGCAGAAAAGCGAGGTGGTATGTTTTATTGGATTCCACGCTGTAGATAATTTAAAACCATCTTCCCGATTGAAAGTTTTATGCTTTTTAATCTCAATCGCTTCACGTACAACTCTTGAATAAAAGTGACGTTCGGTGGAGAGGACTTGCGTGCGGTGAAATTCAATCCAGTGGTTGATGCCTGCATCGAGTGCATGTTCTGCAATCGCCGATTTGCTCGTCTGTCGGTTCCTCACAGCAGCGATATGTTCTTTGACCCTTTCAGCAATAGTCCGTTTCGTTTGGCCTATGTAGGAACTTCCGCAGCTGCAGTCTATTTTATAAACACCCGGAGTTTGTAGTGGCAATATATCCTTCGGTGTGCCGACGATGTTGTGAACCTTTATGCCTGGTGTGTATACTGTCGGAATGGAGTATTTCTTTAACACGGACCCGATCTTATCCGTAACTCCCTTGACATAAAGCATATAGGCTGGTTGCCTGTTCACTTCTGGATACTTGCGTCTTATTTTCGGTTGCTTCCGTCCTCCATTCACTTGATATCCGTTACCTTTGAGTACCTCCTGAACATGTTCTAGCTCCCGTTCTAAATGTTCAGGGTCACAGAGATCGTAAGCTCTGTTCTTGAGTGAAGTCATAACAGATTGCAAGTGCCGGGGGTGATGGATTAAATGTGTTCCGAAAATTGTAAAAAGAGGAACAAACAGTTTTTTTTATGTATGGCTCGCCAAAATGACTCTATTCTGCCTGATGGAAAGTATAAGCAGAATCCAAGAGTGGCTACCTTTTAATTTTCTTGAAGGATAGATTGTTTGAGGTACGGTTTAGGATTTTATCTGAATTATTATCTTGTTTCGTATTTTTCATACACCTTTTTTACGTAGTTGGCTCTTTCTTTATTTTAGTATTAGGTAGGTAGTAGATAAAGTGGGTACTCTACTGTTCTAGTTAGTCCAGATTAAACTGCCACCTGCTGCCAGTAATCTAATCATTTTATGTCTATTTTTACCCGACTATGACGAAGCCAAATAGAAGGATAATATTTTTGACAGTCTAAATAGTACATTTGTATGTTCCACCATAATGCCTAAACTACTGAACTGATTTCAATGAATGAGGTGTTAATAGATTCGTAATAATATCGCTCGTTACACAGGCTATATAAACAGTATCAAAAGTTTTAGTCGCGTTAGAGTTTTAAAAGATAAAAAACAGTAGATATCGTTAGAACTACGTCAGTGGGATACGTGTCGTCCAATATCCTTTGACAAATAATGTTGATATGGCAAAATTAACGTAATAGCCCAATTTTTACTGTAGTGTATTTCAAAGTGTGCACCAAGGTTTCTTATCACTGTAACCTAATCTAATATCTTGTTCTATAAGGAAAGGAGGGAATATACAACAGAGGGACCAACTAGAGCGAAACGCCCTGCATTACGCTGTCTGTAGTGGCAACAGACAAGCGGTCCTACTGCTTCTGCAAGGGGGCATAGATCCTAACGTGAAAAGCAATGTAGGGATGACACCGCTCTCACTTTGTCTTATGAGAAGGTTTTTCCCTTTATCTTATTTAAAATGCCTTTAACAGTCTATCGCTTGACATAGTGCTCTCCTTAACATTTAAAATGGTAGATTAAAGATTAAATCGCAGATTAAATGGTAGATTAAATGATAAATATGTTCAGAATATTACAAATTGACTTCACCAGGTCAGTCAACGGCTTTGAGATATTTTAATTTGATATGTCATTACATCAAGCACACTTTTGAATGTACAGGGACGAGTCATCGCTAAAATCCACACATAATAAATTCTAAGACATTTAGAAAAATCTATTTCTTAAATTAAATTAGAAGATTGTTTTGAAAAAACTTCCCACACTACATTTTTTTTTTAAATAGGTAGGGATTAGATGTTTGAAACATTCTGACACACATTTTTTGACAATTTATCGAACTTCTTGCTTTTGTTCACTATTGTATTGTATTGTTCACTATTGTAAAATGAGTGAATAGTTGCTCGGAGGTTGTGTTAAAATGAAAAAAATTAAGTAAAAATTTGTAATTTATGGTTCAACGGCTTATAACAGCCAGTTACAGAGATACTAGTAAAATAATAAACAACTAGCGCAGCAGGGAACGAACTAGGGCAAAATGAGAAAATGATTGCAAGGGCGGTCGCCATGTCTGCTGCGCTAAATGTTGTGGGTTCAAATTCCACGAAGGTCAAAACTGTGTCTGATCCTCAAATTTTTATGAGTCTAGGTGTTCTTTGTGTCCATTTCATGTATGTTTGTAAAGTCTCCCGAGACACAGGAAATATTCCTAATGCGGGAGTTGTCTTTTTAATAAGAATCAAATAAGAAAAGAGTAAAATTCACAAAAATTTAAGAATTAAACTATGTAATTATGTAGCGATCCCTATTCCATTCATGCAATATAATGCGTTAGTTATTGTCTTAGTCAAGACAACTAGGTATAAAAACTACTTTTATAAACTAATTTATCTTTATAATATGGTTTACCCCTCCCTGATGCTTGCTGACTGAACAAAAACACATGAGTGATTTATTGTAAAAGAGACTAATAGAACACCCATTTCATTTAAATTTCAGACCATCTTGGAAAATGGCAAACATGTTGTTCGATTATGGTGCCATGCTTTTACCGAGGAACACTCCGATGGATACGGGATTGTTCCTACGTAAGTCATTTTTGTCATTATAAACTCAGAGTGGTTAAGAACTGACTGTTGTTCAATTATTAGCAAAAGTGAAGATCTATCTCCGTTTGTCTTCATCTTGCCTACGATCACCCGTAAACCGAATGTACACGAGTACCGAAACAACTCCTCTGGTGGCCAGACGCTCACCTCTCTAGATCCGGCTTACTGGAGTGTGGCGTACAATTAGCGTAAAAAATTACGTACCCAGAAGAACCGAGAAAGAGTGGTCCGAGTGCAGACCCGTGTGAAAAACTAGTCGATGTCACAAATCACCATCTCAATCAAACGAATGCCAAGCTATGTTAACTTTTATCACTGAGGAAACAACTATGTATGAAATGAATACCCACTTAAACTTTATTCAGTATTTGAGTGCACGGATTTGTCAGTTACCCCATTGAATAGCCCGAGATATCTGTTCCTTGTAACGTTTTCCAGCGATATATAAATAATCTTTGTTGCTTTAACACGCATTTAATTCTTGAAACAGAACTCGAGGCTTTTGATTGAACGGCTAAGCTTCTTTTTCTTCCATAATTTAACATTTGCATTATTGGATAAATCTATGCAGGTTTGAAAGTACAAAAATGTAACTTGTTAGTTTCGAAAGTCAAATATTCTAGATATTAGTGGTTTATAAATTGCTTAAAAATGTATTCGCAGAATTTGTGATGATGTGTGAACCAACTAGAGAAGAAGAAAAAATATTACGTCTTCTCGTGAAAAAAGGTGCTAAAGTAAATGACCCCGAAGCCCCAGGAGGACGTCAAGCATTACATTTTGCTGCTATGAGTAACAATTGTCGCCTCATCAATATACTTCTTGAATTAGGAGCCAATGTACTACTCACTAACCACAGGCATGAAACTCCAATAGAAGTCGCCATTACATTTAAATGTAGAGACGCACAAAAACTTCTAGAGGAGTTTGAAAGAAGACACAATGTAGCCTCCGTCTCGCAGACTTAATTTTACTATATTATACTTATACGAATAAAGTGTGTTGTAAGTGTTTTCTTCATTGTGTTGCTATATTTATTTCTAAATAAAATAAACACTTATCAGAAACATTAGAAGAGGTAAAAATCTATTGATACCTATATCTAACCGCCCTGTACAAAATATTCATTTATTGAAATATTCCGTACGCCTGGTAAAAAAAATAATCGTAATTATTTCCTATCTGTACTTTATACTGATCTGCTCCTATGTTATTCTCGATTACTTCAGATAAATTATCAGAGCTGTTACCAAAAGCGTGATATGTATTTTACCTGTAGGTATGTACCTACCTACCACTTTTAAATTTTAAACATTTCCATAAATTAATTTTATTTCTTTTTTCTAGCATTACAATTCATGGTCAATTGCCATGAATTGTGATGCTATTTAATTATAATGCTAAACTACGTTTGCTTGCGAGTGTGCCTGGGTAACGAATTTCATAGCCCAGGACCCAGGGGCATACTTGTGTCGCAAATGTTGTTAATAATAATAATCGCTTTATTGTACACCAGATTACTTATAAAGATAATAACATAAAGCTAAGAGGTACATTAGCGGCCTTATCGCCCGAAGGCAATCACTTACAGGCAACCATGTTACTATGAATACCTAAGATTTACTCCCCGTTTAACACTTTTTTACCCGACTACGGCAAAGCCAAAGGAGGGTTATGATTTTGACAGGCTATGTGTGTATGTATCATATGTATGTATGTTCATTTGTTCCCTCATAGCTTTTTACCTACTTATTAAAACTGGACAAATGAGGTATCGTTAGATAGAAGCGTCTTGATCATGATAATGTGGCGCCCTCGAGCCGACATAAAGTACTGCATTCAAAATAATTTGAGATAAATACGCCGTGTTTGGTATCATTAGAAAGGGCGTTACTTGTAAATTTCAAATATATATATATATTATATATTAATAAGGGCACCAAAACATTTTAAATAAAAATAAGTAAAAACTAAAACCCAACAACGACAAAAAACGACGCTGTACTTTTTCAGCGTCGTTTTTTGTCGTTGTTGGGTTTTGGTTTTTACTTTTTTTTATTTAAATCCTCGCTTTTATTCTCACACACTTGTGCTAAACATTTCTGCCTTACTGATACAATTTTTGAATACGTGCACTAAATCTGAATTTGTAAAAGTGTTTCTATGTAATTATAACCTATGACCTTTATGTTCCTATACACTGCAAACTACGTGCCCAAGCTTCATAAGCTTAAATATATTTAAAAAAAACTTGAGAGGTGTCAAGGGTCACCCGGATGGAACGAAGTTTATCTAAATACATATATGTATATATATTTGATATGCTTCTACTAATAAAAATGCGCATAAAATGCTCAAATTATTTTAGTAATAATCAAACTTTACAAAATATACTTTAAAACAATAACAATATATTTTCTGTAAATAAATGCAAAAAGCCAACATCACGTGGTATTCCCAGGCGGTCACCCATCCAAGTACTAACCACGCCCGATGTTGCTTAACTGCGGTGATCGGACGAGAACCGGTGTATTCATCATGGTAGGGACGTTGGCGATCAGTTTGTTATATTTAACGTTGAGTATCCAGCACTATGACGTCACCCCAATGTTAAAAGTGTCGTTACAGCTTTTGGCGCGAAAAGTGTCGTTACAGTTTTTTTTTTCCGTCTAGCCCCCTTTCGCAACGCGTGATAAGGAACTTCGTTCCCAAACTTAAAAGCATAGTTTCATGGCCTTGCTTTTTTTTTATTAATAATAAAATTAGTAAAGGAGTTCTCAAGCCAAAATGTTCTACTGTTATGTAAAATTAATTTAGTTTTTCAGTAACAATTTGATACCACGATACAACACCTATAACTTTTGCTCTACTAGAAAAGTTTATTTATGAGGAAAGTGTATCTACGGGGAATAAAATAAGTCTTATATTGGTGACGAGCAGATATCCCTAGTGGCCGTTTGCGGAACTAACGTAAGACAGATACTTCTACCTGACAGTTTAATATACAGAGCGAGTGCATTGTTATTTTAAATTCTTTCTACAATGATTTCATTGATAGACGTCTACGGAGTAGTAAAAAATACTTTAAGACCACTTCGTGAGGGTGATCAGTATTTTTAAAGTGGAAATTGGTGACGAGCAGATTTCCCTAGTGGCCGTTAGCGGAACTAACATAAGACAGATACTTCTACCTGACAGTTTAATATACAGAGCGAGTGCATTGTTATTTTAAATTCTTTCTACAATGATTTCATTGATAGATGTCTACGGAGTAGTAAAAAATACTATAAGACCACTTCGTGAGGGGGATCAGTATTATAAAAGTGGAATGTTAACGTGTATACGTATTTTTATCTGTCATACGTTAGTTCTGCGACTTGCCGCTAGGGAATCTGCTCGTCACCAATAGACATAAAATAAATCCTATAAAATAAGTAAACAGCCCAAAAATAACCAAGCGGCAAGCATTGCACTAGTGCTAAGCGGCAAACGTAAAATTTGAAAGTGTGCGCGTTTAATAATTTCAATATTTTCTTTGACTGCATTGTTAATTTTTTGAAATAATAAATATTTACAAAAACTATATATACTTGATAATAGTAGTTATTGTTATTAGAATCGATATTATTTTTTATTCTCTCCTCTATCATAATGTGACATTCTGACATTTGTTCTTTAGTTTCAAAGATGGCTGCCTTGTCGCAGTTGCTATTCTCTACCAAACAATACTAAGGAAATTAGATTAAGCAACTATTTATACTTTTTATAAAGAAAATTAGATAGATCCTATTAAATAACTATAATTTAACTTACTTAATGTTTTTGATAATGTGATGTTAAGTGTACCCATGGCTTCCAATGTGCAAGACTCGCCTGTACAGCAGACATTTGTAGAGGAGATAGATTACAATGAAATTCAGGAATTATCGGTAAATATTAGACCTCACCGTTTAGTAAATTGGTGTAATATTTAAACTGGTGATTGAACATGAAGTGGTACTTAAAAGCTGTTTGTGTCACCAGGTGGTGGGAAAAGGTGCCTTCGGTGTAGTGTGGAAGGGTTTATGGCGAAACAAATATGTAGCTATAAAGCACATAAATTCTGAGGCTGAGAAGCGAGAGTTCTCAATAGAAGTGCGTCAGCTGTCGCGTGTATCACATGAGAACATCGTGCGGTTGTATGGAGCGTGTACTAAAGGCGCCCACGTTTGCCTTGTAATGGAATATGCTGAAGGAGGATCACTGTACAATGTGCTACACAATCGTCCCAAACCAAAATACACAGCAGCTCATGCCATGAGTTGGGCCCAACAGTGTGCCGAGGTCTTAAATTCTTAATGTTTTATTTGTAACACTTAGCATCAGCCAGGACTAAAATCATTTGATAAATAATGTTTGAATTAGAGCGAGATATTAAACAGTCATTCTGATAGAGAGTTGATACTAACAAAATCAATTAACCAATGGCTATTGTTTTTTGTTTGGAAATCTAATATATCAGAACAAACTTATTCATAAAACATTATTTAATTTTAAGCTGCGGTCACAGAACCATTAAGGCTGTTAAATAATACACAGAACTGTTGTTTAAAAATAAGTACTTAATGTCTGTGTTGTTAAAGTTGAAAACAACACATAACTGTTACCTAAAGGGAAAAGCTTATAACCTAAATAACAAGATTTCTAATCATATTATTTATTAATTTAATATTACAGGGAGTAGCGTACCTTCACGCAATGAAGCCGAAACCATTAATACACAGAGATTTAAAGCCACCTAATTTATTATTAGTGGGCGGTGGCATAAGGCTGAAGATATGTGATTTTGGTACCGCAGCTGACAAAGCCACATATATGACTAATAATAAGGGCAGTGCTGCATGGATGGCGCCTGAGGTTAGTACAGTTTAATTTTTTCATAAAATTATCTTTATTTTTTAAGAAGAAAGTAAGGAAAGTTTTTCACAAATAAATATAATATTTTTTGAATTTTTCTTTTAAAACATTTAGTAAAATAACTTGTCGTATCTTACATGCTAAGGTAATCAAACTGTTGAAAAATAAACTTCTGTATCTCGAAAAATAAATGTAGTTTAAAAAAAACTAATAACACTACATTTGATTACAAACCTATGCATGGAACTAATAAAAGTGTATTAAAAATTGTTTTATAAATTAAAAAAAAAACATTAAATGTAACAAATGATTGTGATCAAACAATAATTTGTTCTCAGTAGAAAGTAAACCTGCCATCTTTGACTCGTCAAAATTAAATCAAGCAATCATATGCAGAAAACATCTTGATATAAAATGAATCAAAACTTGACAGCTAATAACTGTGATTAATGAATACTTGATACATCCCACACTCAGCAATCTGATGCCAAGCTATACAGAGATTATGAAGGTATGACTGACCTGTTGATCTAGTGGTTAGTGACCATGGCTGGGCCGGAGGTCATATATAACATGTATATGTATTTAGAAAATATAAATGTAGTACAGGCTTTAAAACAGATGGCCATGTGTGAGATGTGATCAGTTATGTACATTATTATTATATCCCAAAGAAATGTTACTAAACTAAAATAGGGCTTATGAATTGTTGTTTTGAAATAAATCAAATCGAATCAATCACAGATGTTGATGATATTTGTTTGATATTATTGTTAAAAAGTTGAAATCTTATTTCTCTACAATTATAAGTAATTATAATAATACTAGTCGTTGCCCGCGGCTCCGCCCGCGTAAATGTCAGTTATCGCGGCAAATAGTAGCCCATGTGTTATTCTGATGTATAAGCCATATTACTGTAAAGTTTCATCCAAATCTGTTCAGTAGTTTTTGTGTGAAAGAGTAACAAACATCCATACTTACAAACTTTCGCGTTTATAATATTACTTAGTAAAGATGTTACTTGATTTGTATGGGAAGCATGTCATATAAACAACGATACAATTTGTCTTGTACATACTTTAATATCAAAGAAAATGGTTTACTATTAGTAGAATCCCCTTGCTGTTGGAATCTTTGACTCTAAATAAACTTTGGTATTTAAGGATCGTTTAAACCTGAGCGTCGGCGACGCGGGACGCGAAGCGGGAGCGTCCATGACGCGAAACTTATCGTGCACACGAACGCGACGCGAACCGCTAACTTCATTTGCTAGTGAACAGTCACTAAAGCTGCGCGTCTTTATCTGGTACTAGCTGGGTCCCGCGGTTGTTGTCGTACCGCGGGTTACGCCGCAAGGCAAAACTAGTTTTAAAAAAGTAGCCTAAGTTACTCCTTTTATCATCAGCTACCTATCAGTGAAAGTCCCGTTAAAATCGGTCCAGTCGGAACAAACGGACAGACAGACTAAAATTGTAAAAAATATTATCCATACAAATAAATGCATATGTATGTATACACGGTACATATACCATACCAATAAATAAAATTGGAGTGTCTGTTTGTAATATAAAAATAACCGCTTTTTACTAAATGCATATGTATACACGGTACATATACCTATTTATTTTTTACTGTCTGTTCGACTAAGCTCTAGAACGGCTAGACCGATTTTGACGGGACTTTCACTGATAGGTAGCTTATGATGTAAGGACTAACTTGGGCACTTTTTAGACTAGCTTCGCCCCGCGGCGTCACCCGCGGTACGACAGTAACCGCGGGTAACACCGCGGGACTCAGCTAGTTTTTGTATATGTATCGTGTATATACACACTCATGTTTTAATTGCCTCTCATTATACAACAGTCACATAAATAACTATTATTTACTTACCATCCATTTGAAATTCCGGACCGATCGAATCCTATATTTTGTCTTTTGCGTAAATTCTTATAATTTAATCTTTATTCTTCAAATTATATATGTATTGTATATATTTGTATTGTATTATATATCCTCTCACTTTTTCAATCAACATCTCTAAAATATAATTATCTGTTGTAGCCATCGTGGAACGAAAACGAAATATTACTCGTAATATGGAAGGTAACTTTCTTGCACGTACACACGTCTGACCACTAGACGCGTGCGTCCGACTGCGTCCCGCTTTGCGGACGCTGCAATCCCGCGTGGTCCCAATCCAAATCCCAATTGTGGTCGCGTAGGTGTGCACGGCGCCATAAGAAAGCATGGGCAGCGTCCGCCGCGCGGCGGACGCTCCCGCGTCGCAGTCGCTTTGGTCGCTTAGGTTCGGCCGAAGCTTTAATCATCGACCTATAGCCAGCACTGAATATGGTCAATACTCATTACTCAGGAATTATTTTGAGAGTATTTAGAGCCTGTTTCTACATCAATATTCAAACAGGCATGAGCCATTTCTTTAATACAAGACTGTAACTTTTTGTGTTTCAGGTGTTTGAAGGTTCCACTTACACAGAAAAATGTGATGTGTTCTCATGGGGTATTATCTTGTGGGAGGTACTTTCGCGACGGAAACCCTTTGAGGAAGGTGGCTCAGCATTTAGAATAATGTGGGCTGTGCATACAGGTAAATGGAATTTTTGAAATATATACATCTTTACTAATATAACCATTATCTTGTGCAAAAAAAATTGTTCAAAATCTGACCAAACTTCGAGAATGGACAACTTTTTGGCTAATTTGGTCTTAAAAGAAGTGTCGCACGCTGTCACAATACGAGCCTAAAAAGTAGTATATACAACTAGTGGTTGCCCGCGGCTCCACCCGCGTGTATGTCGGCTATCGCGGCAAATAGTAGCCTATGATGTAGATATATTACTGTAAAGTAGTACCAATAGTAGCTATATTACTGTAAACTTTCATCCAAATCCGTTCAGTAGTTTTTGCGTGAAAGAGTAACAAACATCCATCCATACTTACATACTTTCGCGTTTATATTAGTAGGAAGTCCAGGTGAAGTTTAAATGGTGAAAATAATAAATAAAAGCAATGATTCCTTTTGATACACACAAACGAAGTTCAATGGGTCATCAAGTCTATAAGTTACAAATAAATAGAATTGGAGTGTCGGTTTATAATATTAAAATAACCATGTTTTACTAAATACATACGTGTGCATATGCTTTCTGTCTTACTGTCTGTTTGTTCCGGCTAATCTCTGCGGCGGCTAGACCGATGTTGACGGGACTTTCACTGGCAGATTACTGATGTAGTAAGGAGTAATTTAGGCTACTTTTTAGATAAGCTTCGCCACGCGGTTTTACCCAAGGGTAATTTATAATAAAAACGTAAGACTCAGGCGACAATGTTAATTTCTGGAGTAGAATCATAGGCTTGCTTTGATTTCACTGTAACTTGTGTGTGTTTATTACATTTATTATGTTGTGTATTTTGTAAAACTTCTAAAAGACTACTAATGGCATCATAAAAAAAATCTTCAAAAATTCAGTAAATCTGTACTCAAAGAAAGGAAGAAAACCAATGACTTGATCTTAATTTTAATTACATCATCAATTTCAATTTATAATTGACTGTTGCAATCAACAGCCAATAATAAATTGTAATGAATTACTGTTGATTCCAAAGGCAGTTCGTTTATTTTAAGGTAGGTAATACTCTTAATTTTGTCACTTCTATAGGAACAAATCATTTAAAGGTTTGAATATATTGGAAACAAAATGAGTTTGTGTTTTTTACATCTATGAAACACCTAAGATAATTTTTTATCCTAATTTTTTTGCTGTTATTTAATTTTAGTGTAGTCTCGATACTACAATATAATATACTGGCTGACCCACGCAACGTCGTTTACGTCTACTATTGCCCGTAGCGTAATATTTGCCCCCGTTTTTGTAACATTCTTCATTGGTGCTCCGCTCCTATTGGTCGTAGCGTGATGATATATAGCCTTCCTCGATAAATGTACTATCCAACACTGAAAGAATTTTTCAAATCGGACTAGCGGTTCCTGAGAATAGCGAGTTCAAACAAACAAACAAACTATTCAGCTTTATAATATTAGTATAGATAAGATAAAGTTTACTAATAGCCACTTTGAGTCTATAATTTTATGCATACAAAAGCATGATGATGATGAGAAATATACATTTTATGACCATTGTCTTGATTAATGTCTGCTCAGTTCTTAAGAGAATGGTTTGATTGCTAATTCCAGTGAACAATGATATCATAAAAATGATTCACTGCATCTACAATGAATTATATATTATATCTTGCAATAGTTGCCATTAGTCAGTTTAGTTTAGAACATCTTTAAGATCTGACATTTGTGATTGTTAAACAATTTGAATAAATCCCTAACAAGTTCTAAAATTAAAATATTAGGGCAGTTCTTGACAGTCGTATAGAGAAGGTAAGATTTTTTTTAATCAATATAGAATTACTGAAGGCATTTTTTAAAAACCAATGATTTTACTATCGTCTTTCTGAAAAAAGTAAATAAAAACAATTTTGTTTATTATTAAATAAAGGAGAGTCTCATTTCCAGCAGTGGACTGTTGATGATGATGATTATTATTATTAGATGATGTAAAACTGAATTGCTCTGTCCAATTTTGCAACAAATAGACCAGAGTTGAAATTATTTCTATAACATTTTTGCACTTATAATATTTTCTACTATTAATCTAAATACTATAGCCACTATAATATGATGTAATCCCTGTTCCATCTCCCTCATAGATCCTAGTACATTGTGCACTTCCCAGAAACTATGACATGATGACTATGACTTTAATTATGATCTCAAATGAAAAATATAGAAGTTCCATGATTTACTAATGCTACCTTCACTGAAGAAGAGCAAAATATCCATACTGTAGTATATAAAATATTAAAGGTAGTAGAGCCACACTGATCTCAGTACGAACGGGCCGGCTCGACCGGGGCGGTACTACCCTCGCACAGAAGATCAACGTAAAATGACAGCATTCGTGCTGTCGTGTTTCGTTGGTGAGTGAGAGACCGGAGGCCCAATGATGCCGAAGCATCAATAGACCGCCATAGTGTGGGTCACCATTCCCAATGAGTATGGTGACCACCACTCTTAGATTCTGCTTATGCTTTCCATCAGGCAGAGCAAAGTCATTTTGGCAGGGCCATACATAAAAAAAAACCTGTTTTTTAAATTAGAATAATGATTTATTATTGAACATATTACTGTATTGATATAATAATAGATGTATTGTTATATTCTAGGTCAAAGACCGAACCTGATTGAAGGTTGTCCAGAGCCTATAGAACAATTGATGACACAATGTTGGCACAAAGTTCCTGCGGAGAGACCCAGCATGGCCAAGGTAGGCTTCAACCCAAATATAAATGATGAGTATCAGTTAACACTTGCCAATACTAAAGGTTAAGCTATTATAGACTGCTTAGTCATACCACAGCTAATTTTATTTTTATTTATAAATGTTCAGGTGGGTGTATTTTGAGAATTATCTCTGATGGTCTATAAGCGGTTCTAATATACACCTAGACTAATATGTAACTGGGACTTGGTAATGTCGAATTTAACAAAAGTTAAAAAAAAAAAATATGTTTGTAACCATGTGCAGTACCCAGTACCCTTCAAACTAAAACCTGCTAACCAGACAGCCAAGATTCTCGGTTTCCACGTGACTATACTAAATAAATTTCAATGTACCTACTGTACAAGTAAAGCTATTTTGTCGCATACTCGAAATATCCATCTTTGGTCTATCTGATAATGCATATTTATACAAATAAATAAAATTGGAGCGTATGTTTGTAATATTAAAATAACCGCTTTTCACTAAATGCATATGTATGTACAAGGTACATATACCAATTTTTTTTTGTCTGTTTATTTGTTCCGGCTAATCTCTGGAAGGGCTGGACCGATTGAAACGGGACTTTCACTGGTAGATAGCTGATGATATAAGGAGTAACTTAGGCTACTTTTTTTAGACTAGCTTCGCCCTGCAGCGTTGCCCTCGGTTACAACTACAAACGTGGGTAACATCGCGGGGTTCAGCTAGTACATAAAATAAAGAGGCATAAATTTCATATTATATATGTCGTGTCGTCTACATCGATATCTAGACTAGCTCTTTTACAGTTAAACACTTTGTATCCAGAAGTCTATTTGGAATAGTTTATAAAGAGCACCACATACCTCACTTCCTATTTCTAAAACAAAATTGATAAGTTCACATTCTACGTAAGCGCGCTAACCATGTACCTACTGCATTTAACATGTACATAAATAAATTAAATTAAAAAACTTTTTAAAAACAAGCTTTTGTTTGAATGCCTTATAAGAATAAATCAAACGAGTCCAAACTCGATGTTGTTGCGACGTTTCTTTATAGAGTTCCTATGGCCACCTTCCAGCTCCAGCATCAGATCAGCTCCATGTCATCATAATATTGCATTGTCACGCTGTATACATTTGCTTGCAAAATTTCAGCAAATCGGATGACGATATCAGCTTCAAAATTGAGTTGCAAGATTCCACCCGAACATACATATATTGCAAGTTAATAAAAAGCTTGTAAAAACAAACTATATTGGTTTACGAAATGTAAATAAATGAATTGAATAGTGTGATGAATTTAAACCCAAACTGAATATATTTAGTCCATCCTTTTCTGACTGAATAACACAAACGTACTGAATGACTTTGACTTGTTTACTATTTTTCCTAGAGAATGTGTGGGAAGTGTCTGGAGTAATATGTTGTAACCTAAAGGAGCGTCTCCACCGAAATTATACAACACAAAAAAAGGTTAACAATACAAAAATTGCCAATTTTTGTTCGGTGGAGACTCGGTTTTACTGAAACTTTTGTCACCTACATGTGTTGACAACACAAAAATTGGCAACTTTTCTTCGGTGGAGACCCGGCTTAACATCTGTTAATTTTTAAAATATTTTCACAACTCCCAGAATGGCCACACCATCGACCATTATCTTTATTTGTAAAATAAGTATGTGAATTTCTTAGCTTTACATCTAACATTGTTTTCAGGTAGTGGAAATAATGTCGGCGCTATGTGATTTCTTCCCGGGAGCAGACACACCTATCAACTACGACGATTGTGAGGAAGACCTGACAGATTGTTCGGACGATGAGTACATGCCATACGACACGCAAGACAGTCTCACTGACACAGCCGACCTGACCCAAGATATCCCGATACAAAACCCCGACTACAGCGCTCCCAACACACTACTACTAAGAAACAAAACAGCCCAGTCGGACCGACCTCGCAGCTTCGTCGAAACTCAAGTGAGTAAGCTACAGACCTTAATGGCCGCCGAGGCACATCCCAAAACCTCGGCGTTACCTAAAGATGAACCGGATGTACATAACAGAATAGGACCGGTTCGCATCCCACAGCAGTTTAAAAAGCCTGAAACGTTTGAAGCGGGGAGATCACCGGTCACCATCAACAGGACGTCCAGCTCGCCCGTGCCCTCAGAGAGAGTGTATATGCCAAGTGAAGGCAGCACGCCCCAGGATTCCCTGCGAGTGGTCAAGAGCCCTGTCATTTTCAGCGAGAGCTCATCACCTCGCAGACTGTCTCCCATAGCCAACTACAACATTGGCAATATGAACCCAAGGCATATAGACATTGAGCAGTATTGGAACAGAGAGAACGGCAAGCTGTCGCCAGCCCTGAGTCCCTCGGTGACGAGCAACTCCAATTCTGTGAGGAAGGAGGACTACAACCAGAACTATTGTGACAGACTGAGTGCAGCAAACAGTCCCTTGTCACCAATGAAGGAATACAATGGAAATCTATCACAGAGACCGATTGATCCGAGATATCAAACACCATTACAAATAGAAGTTGATCCAGTAAGTCTTATAAACCGTATCTAGTTTTACCTTGTCCTGTCTATGACGCCGTCGTTGAGTAGAGTAGGATATGTAATGAAGGGCATATTAACGTTAATTACTAACATGTCTTATTTAAGTATTTAAATTGCAAATATTCTGTTGTCACATGTTTTATTTTTAATTTTCCAGAACACGTGGGATTTGATCGATGTTCCAATCAATTATGATGATTATTTGGAAGTAAGAAATACGGGCGGTTTCAATAAATACTATCCTGTGGGTGAGTACTGCATGTCGAGTTGTTTGTTCATGTGTGTGCTGTCCGCTATATAATTCAACTATTATTTCTATCAGGAAATTAGTTCTAAATTACGTTAATTTTTGTTTTAAACAATAAATACTGAAATTCAATCAAATTACCACTGCAATTTTAAAGTAGGATGAACAAATAGAAGCTGTGAAAATCTTTCGTATTTCTAATCTTTTTGCTTTTAATCTCAGATTGTTGTTGTTTGCATCGACTGCACGTATGGCCTAGTAGTTTAAGCGGTCGCCACAGTTTACTATCTCGCCAAGGTTTGTGAGTTCAAGTTCCACATGGGGCAACACCTTGTGTGATCCACAAATTATTGTTCTGAGTGGTCTTTGTGTCAATTTCATGTATGTTTGTTAAGTCCTCTGCAACACGTAGTGTATTGCTGGAGATGTCTCAAAAAGACACTGTTTTGTTACTATGAAGATTATTAAGGTATGTACTGAAATACATATAACACGGACGAATATATCAAAAATGATGATGGCCAATGATGCAGAAGCATCACTAGCCCGCCATGGTGTGGGTCACCATGCTTCTTTGTTGCATTGTCTGTGTTCGCAGTGAGTATGGTGACCACCACTCTTGGATTCTGCTTATGCTTTCCATCAGGCAGAGTAGTCATTTTGGCAGGGTCAAACTTAAAAAAAAAAACTAAACTTGTTAATCTGTTGAGTATAAAAAAAATTACTTAAAATTTTTGCACGTGATTTTATTCATTGTATGTTTTAAATGTAGAAAATGCGTCTAATAACCTCAATATACTAATTGAACCACTTTAGAAAATCTCCTTGGTTGATTGATTTTTCTGAAATTGTTGTACATAGATGTGTTAAAGTAGTCATTTACGCTAGTCAGTAATAACGAAATGTTTAATAATTTTTATTGCCATAGGCATTCTCTGCCAATTTACCGTCGGGTGTTGCGGAAATGAATGAAAAGTTGCACTACAATTTTGATGTTTTTAATAATTGATTTTGACGTTTTCAAAATCTGCCAAGATTGAAATTATATTTTACAACAGAATGAGAAGCCTTTGGTTGTAACTTTATCTTATGACAATAAATTCTTACTGTTATTAATGTAAAAATAATCACAAATTTTAACAAAAAAAAAACGACTTCAATCTGGACCAAATTTAAATGGGACCACACGGGAAGCACCAGCTTTCAAATAAAAAAAGAATCATCAAAATCAGTTCACCCAGTCGAAAGTTATGAGGTAACAACCATAAAAAAATACAGGCGAAATGAGAACCTCCTCCTTTTTTTGAAGTCGGTTAACAAGCGAATCTTGAAACATTTTAGACAATATTTTTTGGACCTTTTATCTATACTTATAATAAAAATGTAACAGATCCAATTCTGTACATTAAACATATTTTGATTTTTTTTTTGGAGGGCTCTCCATAATCGATACTAAAGCCAAAACTGTAATTTTTTTAATTTTTGTCTGTCTGTATCTTGGCCGCGCATCACGCCGAAACTACTGATCGGATTCAAATGAAACTTGGCATGATTTGAGTTCATACTACGAGGTAGGACATAGGATACTTTTTTTCCGAAATTCAGCACGGTTTCCTGGAGATTGAGGATGAAAGTCAAAATATGTACTTAGTTTTAATTCAATAACACATAGTCCGATTTCATTCATTCTTTTTTTGCTAGAAAGCAAGTACTTTAAATATTGATCCGTGATCTATTTATTTTTTTATTATACGACTTTAGTGTGTATTTATCGGTTAGTTCTATAAAATCCTAATAGATGGCTGTTTGGCATCTAAGTTGCACAGATATCCGGTAGGTGAAGCCGTATTTCTATTTCTAGAATTTTCAGAAATGTAGAAAATATTTCCAAAAAAAAATATGTGGCGGTACGAATTTCGCCGGGTCAGCTAGTATTAAAATAAGTTTATTCATGTGATTAGTACCTACTTAAAAATCATAGTACGTCAAAATCATGTACATTTATACATTTATGTTAAATGTGTACATTTATGTAAATGTTATGTTACATTTATAAAATGCTTTTAAAATTATTTAAAATCGTCGCATAAGTCGTTAATACACTCTTAAAGACATACGAGCAAAACACGCAATAGCTACAAAATGTTAAGACTGTAGTCCTTGAGCGTGGGAATTTGTGATTGAACACCCACATTCATATTTTACATGCACACAAACGCATCGGGCACTGTTGCATACTATACCTGGCAACTAATAAATTTACTTTCAGTTTTTTCTTCTAGTTACATATTCATTAACTGTTCGTCTTTGAAGAATGTTTAGAATGTCCTACAAAGCACGCAATGTATCTTAGTCATATCGGAAAGCCCGCGGGCTTTAAGTAACTCGTCAACGGCCGAGAATGGGGTTCAAGTGTACCTATTCATTTTTAATTCATTTCATGGACAAATAATATATTTTTACACAGTATAAAATTAAGTCGCTCGCGCTATCTGTCAGCTTAGATCTTTATATCATTAGTATCTTTATAGCATTTGCCCGCGGCTCAATCATTTTTCGGGTTAATATATATCCCATGACACTCATAAATAATGTGGCTTTCTATTGGTAAAGAATTTTCAAAATCGGTTCAGTAGATCCAGCGATTACCCCCTACAACCTCACAAGCTCACAAATGTTACCTCTTTATCATATTAGTATAGATAATATGCTTAACTGCAGGGAATGTCAGTGCAATATCAGTGCGCTGGTATTTCCGTGATGGTTAAAATTAGTAACATATTTGGAGTGATTCATCGATCGTCTTACAAGCTGATCTTTCTTTAAATAAACTATCTCATGAAAACTATTAACGTTAAATATTTTATCGCTTCCACATAAAAATACATACAAATTGTTAGCAATATGTTAAATGCAGTTAAGTGGTCTTTAGCGTTAGTCAATCAATGTATTCGGAGCGAGAGCAAATAAATTGTACAATGTAAAGAATCATTCAAAGCTATTTCAGATGTAATTCATGTAAAAGAAAATCAGCTCTAAGGATGCTAATTAATTACAGATTTACAATTTGAATATGAGTATGGTGAGTACTCTTGGAATCTACTCATCCTTTCCATCAGCGGAGAAGACTCACTTTGACAGATTCATACATTTAAAAAAAATGTCATGGTGATTCATATACAACTCTGTTTGCTATGAATGTGCGAAAAACTTATTTTTGACAAATAAAAGAAACGTTTTACACTTAAATTGTTGTTTTACCTATTCACCTAATAAAATGAAATTAATTCATACGTATACTAACTTTGAAGTCGTGATATCTCTGCAATATACATACAGTCTCATATTTTAGGATGTCTGTCTTGAAAAGATTATTTGGTGTGTAACAGTCTAGATATTTGGGTCTACATGTACTAAATATTTACACAAGAACTTGAATGAAATGATGTTTTGCATGTGGAAAAATGTGTTTAACATTCATTCGTTAAATCTGATTATAGTTGTATTTTTTTCTCTAAGTCTTCGAAAATTGTTCATGAATGAGATTAGTATAGAAAGAAAGTACGAAGTATGATGATGGAAAAGCTTTTGGGAGCGATGATATACCAGTTAAAGTATGGAAATTACTGAAGATGAATG
Organism: Diaphora mendica; assembly: GCA_949125395.1. NCBI lineage: Eukaryota > Metazoa > Arthropoda > Insecta > Lepidoptera > Erebidae > Diaphora > Diaphora mendica. The sequence goes on from OX421327.1 coordinate 9,589,494, forward strand.
ACATCAGCCGATTTAATTCTTCTATATCTTGTTGCATTAAGTGGCAATCCCAAATGAATGGTGTCTACATTCTCAAGAAATAAAGCTCATATCACATAGTATAGAAGCCTAGGGAAAATATTTGACAGAACAGTGAGAAAGTTCAATTACCCAGAACCAATTTGGGTTTATGGCAAACCGCATTTAATTTCAACAGACACTGCATTTATAATACACCAACTATGTGAAAAATACAGACGAGCGCACTAAAACTTGCATGTTTATTGACTTAAAAAATACATTTTTGATGGATTTTGCAAGAAAAAGAGTGACCGCTAAGTATGTGGAAATTATTCGTAGTGTCGTGAGTCAGTCGCAGGAAATACCGAATAATTCAGTGTCTCTGTTAGCTTGCACCAAGAGCCCATACTATCCATACCTCTTTTTATTGATATAGATGCTCTGACATGAGCCATACAGGAAGAGGCACCATGATGCATGCCGTTTGCAGACGACATTGTGGTGATCAGTAAATCATTTCCAAAGTTCAGAGAAAACTAGAAAATTGCAACGAAGCCTGAATAATGTGGGCTTGAAAATCAGCAGAACCAAAACTAAATACATATTCTGTGATTTCGGCGGTTTCTGCTTTTACTGAATGAACCAACCATTTCAAGTACCCTTGGATGGGTCTTACAAAATGATTATATCTCATCATGCGTGTGATGAGATAAGTATAGAAATAGTAAGAAATGACTACGTTGCGCAGCAACCGGTTATACTGCAGTATAACACACAAAATGTAGTGAAGAAAATTTTATGTATGGAAGTTGATGGCTGTAAGAGTAGAGGACGACCAAAGACAAGATAAATGAACTAACTGTGTGGAAGAAAATATGGTTAGAAAGAGATTAAGCAGTTTAACGAGTGATAGAGGAGAATGGAAAAACCAAACTCAAACCCAGCAGAAGTTTGGGAAAGAGGTAATGAAATAACGCATTTATGCAGTACATATGACGACGCCAGATCTTGTCACAACTATTTCTTGAAATGATCAACCGTAGATATCATGGTATGGTTTATCTGAATAATACGTGTTTTGGCGATAGCGACCATATTGTTAAATAGTTACATTATGTACGGTTAGAGGCGCTGATATCGTTTCGTTTTTGTAATGCGTCATGACGACGACAAAATATTTTGTTTTAAAACCGAATATTCAAATAGAAAAATAATTGTGGTATTTAGATATTTACAATCATGAAGACCCGAATTCATAATAGGGCCGAACGTGAATTAATGATTAAAAGATAATTGACATGGAACTGCAAACACACTGCTAAAATACGTAAAAATCAGTAAATGGTTGAAATTTAAAACAAATAAAAATAACATATCAGCTCGGTAGACTAACTGGTGAACTCATAAATACATGTAATTGACATAACGTCCATTAGAAATGAGCAATTTCAGTATCTGCTTGAACATGAATTTTTTTTTGACATCAGTTAGAATGGTATTCTATCATTCCATCTCTCTTTACTTTGTACCACATCTATAGAGGTATTAAAAATACATTAAATGCTATGAAATATATTTAGCTTTAATTCCGCGAGACAAATATCCAGGTCTGAAAGCAGGGCACAAATCCCACCGTCATGCATATGTACACATACAAAACAAGTGAGAAATAATTAGCATGCCATGCAACCAAACCTATACTCGACACGTGTTTCGCCCCTCCACGGGGCATCCTCAGGAGATGTTGACTCGTCGAGCGTTTGAGCTTGTTTTGTATGTGTACATATGCATGACGGTGGGATTTGTGCCCTGCTTTCAGACCTGGATATTTGTCTCGCGGAATTAAAGCTAAATATATTTCATAGCATTTAATGTCATGGATTTCCGCAAAGTAACGCCTGATTCCATAACTTATCTTAAAAATACATGTTCAATAGTTTGAGTGAAAGCAACACACACTCGTTGGTAAATGTCAAGCACCAAAGTAATCCTCCAAGCTGTCTCAGCAGCTGTCGATAAACATCTTGAATTAAAAAAGAAAACTCCAAAGCTGTTATTTATTGGCTACAAACCAGATGATTGCATGTATTAAGATACGAGATTGTCGTCTAAACTCGTACCAATGCATCATTGCGCATGAGTAACCGTTCTGAAATAGCTGAGTCCTGCCAGGACACGCTCGCGTACTGACTCACCATACCGTTTATTTATCATACACTGTTTCAAAACGGACCCATATTTGTTTTTTTTTGGAAATGTAATAATAAACAGAGAGAAGAATAGAGAAGATCTAAATTTAGCACTAGTTCTGATTGTAAACACCTGTTCTACGACTGTTTTCTTCCCATTTTTAATTATCTCTATCGGTATGTGCCATTGTGTATTTATTTACAAACATACTCTGTCTTCTTCATGATTATTTTTAAATTTCCAAGAAGTTGTCGCTACCTGTTAATTCTAAGCCATTTAACATTTTTAGAGCCAGTTTCACCACTAGCTGGTAAAGTCCCTGATTAACTAATGTGAACTTCTTTGCCCGATAACTACAGTTTCTTTGTCACAGGTCTTGGATTGAGACCAGATTACTATTTCAAAATGTATCAGGAACTAGTAAAACTGGCCCTTAGTCTTGCATCTCTGGCGGTTTTAACCAAGAACTGTAAAGCACAATTTACATTACGAATGCTACCTAATTGCGCACTTATTGGTGGAGATACTTCCCACTTCAATTTTTTTTTTCTAAAATTACCAACATGTGGTTCACGAATAATACATTTTTACTGTAGAATATTGTATGCGAGTTTTCGTGGTGTTGTCCGCTCCGTTTGTCTGTAAAGTAAGATAAGATTTGATATTTGTCTTGCTAAACCAGCTATGGTAAAACTCAAAAATTCGTTGGTCGATTTTGAGACTAAGGCCCATATCCCATCATATTATCCCACAATTATAGGTATTCTCATGTTACTTTACCGTTTTTGTAATTGGCAGGTAGATTTAAATATTATAATATTAATTCATACTTGGGTTGATGTTCTGTTAGTTTGTCAAATCGAAATAAAAAAGCTTGAGAAATTATAACCCAACTGCGTGAAAACTCATACAATTCATAAAGCCTATGTCACTTGTATCATAGTTACGAATTTATTGACACCTCATTAATTAAAATCGGTTCAGTAGTTTAAGGCGTTACAGTGGAATATACAAACGTACATACATATACTGCCTAAATTATTACCCTTCCTTTTGACTTCGCCGTAGTCAGTCGGGCAAAAAGACTATAATTAAAACGCTCAGTACATTTCAGCGAACATTTAGATATTATTTACAGTGAACTGAACAAGAGCCCTAATGTTAATTATAATGCGTAGTGCTAGGTGTTCCAAGAAACTGACTGGCTTCAGGCGCGCCGCCATTTGACAGCAAATACCGACACTCAAATATCAAGCGCTTAGTCACCGCATCCAACAGACATGTTACACTAGTTTTATTATTATATAACTTATTTTTGAATTTTGCTCGAAATAAGTGCGTATTATAAGCTTACAATCCAGACTTGTAACATTGTGAATCACCGCGATAGGTGGCACGTGCTCATTTAGTTGACGGGAGCCAATTTATTTTTAATTTTCGTTTTACTCTCAATTATTGTGTTCATTGCTTATAAGTGGGTTTGATTCCTGCCCAGTACAAATCTTTGTGAAATGGACACGATTTTTTGTTCTGTATCTGGGTATAATTTATCTATAATTTGACTGCCTCGGTGGCGCAGTGGTAGCGTATGCCACTTCTGTGGTTGAGGTCTCGGGTTCGATTCCCCCGGGTCTGATCAAATGTTTGTATGATCTTAAAATATATGTTTTGGAGTTTGGGTGTTTTCTATGTATAATATGTATGTATTTACAAAAAAAAAAGTATAGATATATGTATTTATATCAGTTATCTAGTACCCATAACACAAGCTCTGCTTAGGTTGGGACTAGTTGGTGTGTAAAAAAAAAAACTAAGAAATATATAAGTATTTTTATCAGCAGTTCGGTTATCATAGGCTTTGCCTAATTTGGGATAAAACGGCCGTGTGTGGGATGTGTGAGGATAATATTTATTCAAGTTTTTTTTTTTCATTTTCGGTTACGAAAAATAAATGAAATCAATATTAGTAGTAGCTAACCTGTTATACTATCTTAAAGAAAGAAAGAATATAACAGGTTAGCTACTGCTAATCTTTTGACGAATGGCAGAACGCAAAAAGTACAAAATACTTTTTTCACACTTTCTTAACCATAAATTTGTCTTAAACAAACTGGATCCGGCATTATTTTATACTAGCTGTTGGCCTCGGCTACGCCCGCGTGTATGTCGGTTATCGCTGCAAATAGTAGCCTATGTGTTATTCTGATTTATAAGCTATATTACTGTAAAGTTTCATCCAAATCCGTTCAGTAGTTTTTGCGTGAAACAGTAACAAACGTCCATCCATACTTACAATTCTTACAAACTTTCGTGTTTATAATATTAGTAGGACATTTTATTTATTGTATGTTCCAATATCAATTTGGAGACTGTAATTTTTATTTTTATATACGTATGTATGTCATAGCGGAAACACACTGTACAAGCGAAATGTTTAAGTCGGACTGGAAAAGACAAATCATTGTGTTTTTTAGATATAAATAAAGTAACGCATAATTAAGGTATAAACAATAACATTTAAATATAAAGGCTTTGTTTTGTCGTAGAGACGAACGCGAAATGATGTACCGGTTTTTCTGTTGGATAGTCTGCGCTCTTTTCAGTTTCGGTCATGGTTGATAGACTTTTTAAAAACTAATCTATACTAATATTATAAAGCTGAAGAGTTTGTTTGTTTGAACGCGCTAGTCTCGAACCGCTGGTCCGATTTGAAAAATTCTTTCAGTGTTGGATAGTACATTTATCGAGGAAGGCTATAGACAAAATATCATCACGCTAAGACTAATAGGAGCGGAGCACCAATGACGAATGTTACAAAAACGGGGGGAAATTTATACCCTACGGGCAATAGGAGACGTCACGCTGTATACACATGCTTGCAAAAGTTCAGCAAAATCGGTTGAAGATATCTCCTTCAAAATTGAGTTGCAAGATTCCACCCGAACATACAAGCATACATACACAATAGGTCTTTACCTATGAAATTGCCGTTTTGTATGCAATAAGTAAAAGTACTTATTTTTTCAAACTTTTTTATTTCTGTTATTTGAAGTAATCACCCATGCAATCGACGCATCTTTGCCAACGCATTGGCAGTTTATTGATGCCCTTCTTGTAAAAATCAGCTGGACGGGAGGCAACAAACTCTTCAAAGGCATTTTGTACTGCCTCTCGGGAATTGAATTTTTTACCCACTAAAAAGTTGTCTAAATTTTGGAAAAAGTAATAGTCGGTAGGTGCAAGGTCTCAGCAAGTTGGTTAGACCCTGGTAATATTCGAATAATACCAAAAAGCGGCGATAAGCCGCCGGACGATCCTAAATCCTATCGACCCATAACACTGTTACCATCGCTGAGAAAGCTTTAAGAGCGTCTTGTAGTACCACGACTTCTACCGGGTGGAGTTAAATTTCATGATAGACAATTCGGCTTTACGTTGGGAAAATCGACAACTGATGCGGTTATATCTGTAAGGAAAACTGTCACCGAGTCAAGTTTTCAATACGTTTTAGGCATCTTCTTAGATATATCTGGCGCCTTTGACAATGCGTGGTGGCCCATGCTATTGCTAAAATTAAAATTAAGAGGTTGCTTTAAAAATATTTATTCCCTTATCTCCTCGTACTTCTTACAAGGTACTACTAAATTGAGACTTGGGCATCATTCTGTGTCGAAGGCGCTTACGATGGGGTGTCCTCAAGGGTCAGTGCTAGGACCATACTTGTGGAACATAGGCTTCGACGATTTTCTGGCAATGCCTGTGCCGTCCGGATGTACCCTGAATGCGTACGCGGACGACGGTTTGTTATTGATAGAGTCGGATACTAGAACGGGGCTTGAGAGGCTGGCCAGTGAATGTTTGGACTTAATATCTCGGTGGGGTGGGCGTAATCGGTTGACGTTTGCACCAAACAAAACCTTCCAGCTACTTCTGAAAGATAACCTCAAATCACCGCCGTGTATTAAATTTGAAAATGTTACTATTAAAAATAAAACCTCGGTTTGTTATTTGGGATTGGTTTTAGAAAGAAATTTTTCATTTATTGAACATATTAGAACAGTTAATGAAAAGTCTAAAAAGAGTTTCTTTGCACTGACGAGGATATCAACTGCGACATGGGGTCTGTCATATAATACACTAAAGATCATATATGGAGCTACTTATTTGGGTTCTATTTGCTATGGTGCTCCTGTATGGGCAGATAGGGCGACTGTAGGTGCTGTCCGTCGCAAACTGTTACAAGGCCAACGACCTGCATTGATTTTCTTGTGCAAGGCATATAGGACGGTTAGCACTGAGGCTTTACCGGTGTTGGCAGGTGTTCTTCCGGTCGATCTCGAGGTGCAAAGACGTGCAGCCATGTACTATTCCACACTACAAAACATGGAATGCGATTTTTTGGGCATACGAGACCGCGGTAAAATCATAAGATTGTTTCAACAAAAATCCAATGTCTATAACGACCTCTTGGATGAATGGCAGAAACGATGGGACGAATCATCTAAGGGGCGCCACCTCTACCAGTTCTTTCCATCTGTTCGCGAAAGGTTGTCAAGGACATGGCTCGAGGTAGATCACTGTGTCGCTCAATTTCTTATAGGCCACGGTAACTTTAAGAGCAAACTATACTCATTTAAATTAGTCGATTCACCATTTTGTCAATGCTCAACACCTGATTCTAGCTGTGAACAGTCGGCACATCATATCCTCTGGGAATGTAGTCTTTGGTACAATGAACGTAACATGATGCTAAATAGCTTACAAATGACGTTTGGGGTAGTATATTATGGGGATCTTGTGTCAACTGCGGTGAATTTCCGTGCGTTTAAGCGATTCTGCCATACATACTATAGAAATCAAATATAGCTCACTTAGGACCCATAATATTTTTATCCGTGGTGCTTCCCGGTTTGAAAAAGGCGTCTGCCTATTTTGACTCCATTTTGTCTCCCGCTTTGCTAAGGAGGGAAGTGGACTTATTATATTTCCAACTCCTCCAGTTTTCTTCTGATTAATTTCGTTGCGGGTTCCAAGACAGTTAATTTTTTCCTGGGACTTCCCGAGTGTCATAACTCGGTGTTTTCGTGGGTCATCGCTGTTGATCCTGGTGTACAGGAGTTACAGTGGTGGGCGTGTGGGCGGGATTAGACCCTGGTTCAGTACCAAAGCAATGCCCTACACCAAAAATGACCCCTAAAAATGTGATGGTCACTGTTTGGTGGTCTAGTGCGGGTGTGATTCACCACAGCTTTTTACAAAACGGCATGAGCATTAATGCAGATGTGTACTGTGAAGAACTGGAGAGAATGATGGAGAAGCTTGCACATCTGCAACCAGCTTTGGTCAATCGGTCGTCCCCACTGCTCCTTCACGACAACGCGCGACCCCATACTGCGCAACAGACAGTCTCCAAGCTGCAAGAGCTAGGGTTGGAAGCTCTCCCTCATCAGCCATACTCACCAGACCTTGCACGTACCGACTATTACTTTTTCCAAAATTTAGACAACTTTTTAGTGGGTAAAAAATTCAATTCCCGAGAGGCAGTACAAAATGCCTTTGAAGAGTTTGTTGCCTCCCGTCCAGCTGATTTTTACAAGAAGGGCATCAATAAACTGCCAATGCGTTGGCAAAGATGCGTCGATTGCATGGGTGATTACTTCGAATAACAGAAATAAAAAAGTTTGGAAAAATAAGTATTTTCATTCATTGCATACAAAGGTACATTTCATAGGTAAAGACCTATTACATTGCAAGTTAATAAATAGCTTGTAATTATTTATAATACAAAACAGAAAGCTGAAATAGCTCGTGGTTCAAAACACTGTACCTACTACAGTACTAGTGAAACATTGTGAAACTAGACTTTAGTAAGGGGTGAAAGAACTAAGCGTTATAGACGAGTGCCTTTGTCATATCTATCTCACATGTGCATATACCGACCTAATAAAAGCGGGAAAAGACATACGCACTATTGATTAGTTATAAACGTATGTGTGTGTATTGCGGTCCAGATGCGGCTCAGGACGGTCCCGACGTGAGTCACGCTTCTCGGAAGAGGCCGCGACTATTTTAGACTGTGTCCGCTTACCTTCTAGGAACCGGGTAGTGTAGGACCAACGACCGATCGCAAAGCCAAACTTATTGTTAGATCGGTAATGGGGTTGCTTCTAAACACCATCAGTTCCTAGTTAGATTCTCTCTACTGTAGTATCCAGGAAGTTGGACTCGCTCCTTATATACTTGAGACTGAATGGTATAGGTACGCAGTTTGTCCTAGAACAATTATCTGAACTTTTTTTTAATATTTCTACAAAAATATAGTTTTGGTTTGGCGAAATAGAGAAATAACAAAATAGGATTGTCTTTGCTAAATAAAATGCCCGAATCGTTAAATATTGCAATATACCTCATCATAAACTTTGGTAGCTAGCTCCTTTGTTTCTTCGCTGATTCAGTTCGTCGTACGAAAAAAAGTCATTATGTATGTACTTGAAATGTATTGATGATAACTACATTTGCACTGAATTTAGTCAAGGTATTGAAGATACCACTATCTTCGAAGTAATAAAAATGTACATGTGCAAGTACTGAACAATGCCAGACATTGAAATATAATTTGTCATCAATTGTTGACCAAAGATAACCGGCTCGATAATTCTATTCATTTTCGTTTTAACTTCGATAAGTCGTCTGGTAAGTTAATTATGCATACCTCTAAAAGAATACTACTTTAAAACTAATGTTATAGTTACTACAAACTGGAATGCTCTTAAACTGAAGTAATTTTTAACCGACTTCAAAAAAGGAGGAGGTTCTCAATTCGACCGTTTTTTTTGTGTGTTCGCTGATAACTTCGTCGTTTATGAACCGATTTTGATGATTCTTTTTTTAATGGAAAGGAGATATCTCAACGGTGGTATCATCATAAGGACACTAAGATCTGATGATGGCATCCAAGAGAAATCGAGACGAACCTTGAAGTCGGTTTTTGTTAATGTGTCATATATAAACAGTTTGACAATAGAAAGATATGGCGTCATATCTACAAGGTATGTTTTAAATTCTAAGACCGTTTCCTATCCAACCGTTAAGTAAACGTTTTGACTTCATGTGGTGACAGATTAAGAAAACATAGTTTTACTCCCCCTATTCATCCCATGCGTGTCGTAAGAGGCGACAGAGGAGTAAAATTACGCAGGTCAACAAAGAGAAGTAAAACTTGAAACAAACCCTATAGTAGTCCGTCTGGCCAACGTGGTATTGTAGGCCAAACACTGCTGTCTAAGAAGAGGCCATCTAGCAATGGACTATCTTTGGCTGCTGATCGTCATCTACTTAGCCTTTATTATTCCCAAGACTAATTGGGGTCGGCTACCAGTTCAATCAGTTACCAGAATATCAGTTTTTCCACGGAGCGACTGGCATCGGACCTCCGCAACCTTGAGGGTGAACTGAATTCGAAGGTTGAACTAGTTGTATATTTGAGGGCACTGACTTCCCAATTACGATTGTCGTAGATGTTCAAGACAACCGGGACCGACGGCTTAACGTGCTCTCCGAGGCACGGGATCTTTGACTGCTGGTGACGATGAAAAAACGTTTAAAGGAACTCGTACACTTAAAGGACCGTTCCAGAGATGTATCAAAGTGTTCGTTATCGTACAGTGTATTCGCAAATTTTCCCAAATGTGTTAAGTGAGACGTGCCTCGTGGCTCGTGCCCTGCTGAGTCAGAGAGCAGACGTCAATGCGGTAAGAACAGTATCGCGGTAAAGTAAATAAGTCGTAATATTTTCATGGGTGCCGCCGCGCCGGGCATCTCGCCCGTTATGCGTTGTTCAAATAAACAAACGTGTTGATTTTTATACAGTAACCGCCTTTCGAGCGCCAGTAGAAAAAAACTGATTGCCAAATTTCTAGCTAACCGTTTTCTGTATACATACACTTCAGTTATACGTGCTTCCTCGTATCGCTGACGAGACAACCCAATGATTTCCTTTAACAGCGCTATTGAAATCGAAGTCTAAATGTCCAAATTAAAATTATGTTCATTTTTCTCATGATCACAGTGGGCTGGTGGCCGGCCCTTGTGGGGCCTTCCCAGAAACAAAATCTTATTCAATAATCTATAAATTTTAGATTTATCCTTATTTGATTTAAATGAATATTGATGATATTTTCGTAAGTTTTTTTGTAAGTTATGTCTTGTTTTTTACATCTTGTCTATTTCTGAGTTTCTTTGAGTTAGTTTTTATTCGTGTTATTGTTGTCTGTTTATTCATGTATACGTTTCTAAGTTACTTATTTTCTGCTTGAATGAAATGTTATACCACGTTAGTTTCTTTACATCTTGTAGTTTTATCACTCCATGGTTGTTCCTATTTTTAACCAACTTCAGAAAGAGGAGGAGGTTCTCAATTCGACTGTTTTTTTTTTTTATATTTGTTACCTCATAACTTTCGACTGGGTACACCGATTTTGATGATTCTTTTTTTATTTTAAACTGGTGCTTCCCCATTTCCCAGTCCCATTTCAATTTGGTCCAGATTGAAGTCGTTTATTTTTTTGTTAAAATTTGTGATTATTTATCGATAGAGCCGATCTTTTTAGATATAAACTTTGAAAAACTTACTGTAAGCAGTAGTTTAATAGTAGAGAATACGATTTTTCTGTAGAATTCTAATCTTATCAGGTGCCTTGATTTGAGACATCCCCATAAAGTGCCAATGACATCGAAAGAGTATCCTCTCATCTCAAAATCCGAAGTAGAAACATTCTTATAAGTCTCTATATAAATAATAGCTGACCCGTGCCCACTTCGTTGGGCGGTAAACATTTTGTTCTCCGACTTACTTTGCAAATCCGGGTACCACGAAAAAGTCTTTCCACTTAGTGTAGATAAAATGAACATATTTGACTTAAAAGATATCATTTAAATATTTTAGGTATAGTAATGAACACAACTGTTTACACATAATTAATATTTATCAATCGGTGCATCTAACAAAATTCATTCACAAATCATAATCTTGGAACGCTAAATTAACCAAACGCATTTGTTAGGTGTCAACAAAAAGAAGCGCGTCGCAGGCCACGTATGAATCATCACGATACATTTAATCTAATTTAAGGTTATCGGGGAGGTTTGGGACGGACTGGGCGACGACGCACAGTCTCGTGAAGCCGCCGCCGCCGGCGCATCGGCAACCGCGGTACTCACTGTACTCAGCGTCGCACGCTGCACTCTGATGCACCCGCGCGACACACGCACGCGTCTCCGCAACCGAGCCCTCCGACAGTGCTGTGCTCTCGCGTACCCCACGTCCACCCAACTATCCATGTTCATGTGATCACAGTGAAATGCCGCAAACAGACTGTTCTGTTCAAGTTTCGATAACAGTGCAACCGGGTTACGATAAATTGCAAGTGTTCGTTGACGTTTACATGAGTGAGTATCTCGTTGTACCTCCGTAGATACATTGTCAATTTCGTAAGGATTTTTTTGTTATTAGTTTAACTTATCGCCATAATATTGTTGATCATAGTCTAGCCTGAACATAGCCTAAGTAAGTTTTACCTCTTTCTTATTTGTTTAAATTTCCCACATTTACCCAATAACTTTTTTCTTATGCACATAGAAAATTACTTGTCTATTGTGGTAGGGAAATTTCTACTTATTTATACTATTTATGTATAATTAAATCCTCAACTGCTCGAGATATTGCATTATTTGAAGAAATTATTTAAGTATGTACTTCACAGTATCCACTGACAGGTGAAACGTCAGATATACCTTATATAGGTACATATTATTATTGAATATAATTTTGCTTATAAAAATAAAATTGTAGTTTTTGTATGTTTTAAACTCTGAACAGTTCTACACCGATTGCGAATGGTTTATATTATATATATAGGTAGGTATAGAATATAGGTTTCAAAGATAGTCTCTTCTGTTTATTTCGCCTCAGTTTTAGTCCTTGTTTCTCTTTCAACTACAATGTACTACTATGTAGCCGGGCTAGGTACAGCTAGCTAAGTATAAAAGTGCTATACATTCTAGAATCAAACTCACTTGTACTTATTCCACTATTTTAATTTAACTTTACACCTAACCGGTTTCGCCTTATGGCATTCTCAAAGGTTATTAACTTTACACCTGACCGGTTTCGCCTTATGGCATTATCAAAGGTCATAACCTTTGAGAATGCCATAAGGCGAAACCGGTCAGGTGTAAAGTTAAATTAAAATAGTGGAATAAGTACAAGTGAGTTTGATTCTAGAATGTATTGCAACAAGTTCCATCAAGTGCCGACAATCGAGAGTATAAATTATATAAAAGTGCTCTTTTGTTATGATTGAATACTATAAAGTCAAAACTGTCTTTATTTAATTAAAATACTAATTTTATCGTCTTGTGTAGACTCTAAAGTACATTAAATTTATTAAGAGGCTTTTTTTTAATCATTATTCCGTTGCTTAGGAGGTACATAAGTTCGCAGACCGCTAAAAAGCTCACCATAAGTCTGAATTTAAACGACAACACCAAAGGATGATTAAAAAATCTTGATTATTAAAGTATTCAACTAACGATGTGTAAATAGTGGTGTAATTTACTTAATACTTATTCAAACTATTTTAAAAGATTTGCGAACTTAAGATAGCTTCCTACTAATATTATAAACGCGAAAGTTTGTATGTATGTATGGATGGATGTTTGTTACTCTTTCACGCAAGAACTACTAAACGGATTTGGATGAAACTACAGTAATTTAGCTTATACATCAGAATAACACATAGGCTACTATTTGCCGCGATAACCGACATACACGCGGGCGGAGTCGCTAGCAAAAACTAGTACATTAATCTATACTATCATGTAAAGCTGAAGAGTTTGTATGTTTGAACGCGCTAATCTCAGGAACCGCTGGTCCGATTTGAAAAATTCTTTCAGTGTTGGATAGTTCATTTTTCGAGGAAGGCTATATATCATCACGCTACGACCAATAGGAGCAGAGCATCAATGAAAAATGTTTCAAAAACGGGGTAAAATTTTCACGCTACGGGCAATAGGAGACGCAAACGATGTTGCGAGGGTCAGCTAGTATGATATAAATGGGACATTCTCTACATTTCTGTATGAGTTGACGCAGTGATGGAATATTAGGTATAGTGTGAAGATTTTAATGTTTTGTGTAAAGTGAGTAGTTTCTATGTGTTCTTGCCTGTGATTTTAACTTCGTTACCTCAAAGTAAAGCTTTCCTTGAAACAAATTGTAACTGTTATTCATTTCAGTCAATCAATGTGCAACTTATAAATGACGGGCACTATAATCACGCGGTAAATTTTAGACTAACGATTGGCGACACTGAAATAATCGTCTGTCAAAAGGTAATGCCAAAATCTGTCGGCTAACGGGCTATCGTGTAGCGTCGAGTGACGCTTTCGGCGCGACGATGAATCATGATAATTATTTTATGATTCGCGTGCAGAGCCGAGCGTGCGACAGCCGGAGTAAACAATTAGATGAGCCACTTATATCGCGCTAAAAGCCCACCGGTGACCCTTCATTAGTCGCTCGGCGACAAGGTATTATCTACAAGCCCTTGGTCAGTAGATTTATGACCTTAATTTCTCCAAATCTCGAATCCTAGGGTCCTCGAATTATGCTACTACCATTACGAAATGAGGAATAACAAAAATGGTTTATTTACTAAGAAATGAGTCAAACTTTTACCAGATTAGTATACATATAAAACGGCTAATGACACAACTTACATCACCAAGGCATTTATGTTCCTCAAACAGTTCCTATGGATCTGTATAGGCACTGTTTTTGGGGCATCTAGTACAAGGTAAAGTTACTTTTTCTATTCCTACAGTTCTTCTTATGGCCAGCTTTGAATACTTAACGCATTTTCTTGTGTTGTATTGATAAGAAACTCTAGGAACTTTAAGAAAATGTAAGCTGGATGAGTAAATCTTAGACTTAAAACTCCAAAATTGATAATTGTAAGAGATTATTCTGCTAAACTAAACTCAATTTATAAATGGTATACCTATGAATGTTTGTCTTCTTGCATAGAGTAGTTTGGAACGAAAAGTATAAGTCGTAGACTATTAATATTACAGAATCAGACAATAGGAAATAAATAGTCTAATCTTTCTTAAATATTAATCTATTTAATAATATGTATCCAAATAAAACCGGTGATAAACACATACAATATCCTATCAACGGGTACCCTTCGTAACTGTCTTCTCAATAACCACTATTTAACTTTGCAAAACACACAAGTTTTCTATAAGATTTCTATATTCTTTGGAGTATTAAGTCCATAGAGAGTACGCCAATGTTTATAAAAGAACCATTCGTTCTCGTTCTTCCTGATTTTTCTTTTAACGTCTCGGCTGCTGTCCAAATTTATAACAGCTCTAAATTTATTTCAGATCTTTGCTCTTTTGTTCTGTAAGATCTTTAAGCGGCACTAATAAACAATTCCCTTTGAAGACTCAGAAATAATGTTGTTTACAACTCTTCGGTAACGAGCAGTGTTCACGGTTAGATAGAGCCCTTCTCCAATAGATGTTCTGATGTCGAATCTTTCACGTGAATTCGAAATTATATTAATTCATGAGCCGTAAGCGTTATATTATCTATAGAGATTTTAAAAAAGCACCTTTGTATTTTGAAGCTTATTTTAAAATACCCGTATTCGAGGCACGTAATTGATCTAACTCCTTTATATACTATTGTATACATAAAAACACAACAAGATTTAAAATTAAACTAAAAAACATGAAAGACTGACAATTATTTCGCATAGACTAAATAAAAAATACTACTACTCTTCTCTTACCTTTTCGAAAGCCCATGTCAAAAACTATCATTTTTATCTGTTATCCACAATCATTTTCGACCTTCAAACATAAACAAAGGCGATAGCAAGCCTTTTGTGGTCGTGACGTTAACTATAAAGAGTGTAGTAAATACGGCCGCGATGAGACATTTTGCAGACGGCGCCTACAGTGATTCAGTCTGGAGCAAGATTGCCTTTATAGTTGTGGTGGTAGTGCGTCCGGGACGTTGGCATCGGCATCACGATATGACTAACCCGCCCGCTCTAGATACAATCAAAATATGTGACAAGTTTATTTCTATTCAGAACAACACATTCTGTCCTGCTCGATATATCCCGCGCTTCAAAGTTGAACATCTGCTGATTTTTCAACGACATAAGTAGGTCGGGGCTCGCTCCTGCGTCACGCGCCCTGGCCGCGGTTGCTCACGCTGCGCTTACGTTTACGCGAAGTCGTTACGCTGTTTTTCAACATCGCAACGCATTTATACTTTTTTTCTAGTACGGCACTAACTATTCACGAATGCATGTCATTTGCTCACAATTTGGCGTCTTATCATTGCAAGTATATTTTAATACTTATTTGCTACCTACCAAATGTTTGCCTTGTCTTGCCTTTCATGTTCAACATAAAAAGCTTTTGAACATAAAGTCGCAACCAGGAACGAAAAGAAATTGAAAAAATTGATTAATATTTTATCTACTAAAAATGAGGAACCTAAAAAAATCTGTAAGTCGCTTTTTATAACATCAAGTCTGAAAACTCTCGTAATAATGATGCCGTAAGAGAACCCAGAGAACTTCCACACCAGTAAGGCAGCTATTTGTCTAAATTCGAATCATGAATGCGTAAAGAGAGTATTATTGGTAAGATATAAACCGACGTAAGATCAAGTGTGTTATGCCGTATGGGCATTGGCGATCGGTCGGTCGTTCGGGTGCGCTCCTCGAAAATACCGCGGTGAGTCACCGTGCGATTTCACAACTACACTTCTGCCAATAGCTTTTGTATTACTTCCTATTCCCGCTATGATGTTTTTCTCTAGTTATTAGAATATTTTTCACTCGAACCGTTTAGAAACTGCATCTCTTGTATTTTCCTTATATTCTTTTTCGAATGCTTGCCATTAAACAACAATCTATCTAGCATGAAGCTATATATATAATCTGTTTAGCAAATCAAGCGGTAACCAGTTCTTACTTTCAACACTGCAGTCATTGTGTTTGATAAAAAAATCTTACCTGTTCTTTCTTTTTCTGGCAAAGACATGGCACAGTGTTATGTATTATATTTTTCATAATAGTTTATTAGTATAATTTTCTTTGAGGTTACTTGAGGCAATTTTCTTACTGATCAGAAATTTGGATTGTAAATCCAAATTTCTCAATAGATTGTTCAAATTGTGTTAATCAATTAATTTGATGATCAACATTACTTTGAACTTTCAAGGGCCAAGGTGTATCAAGAATACTCCGTAAATAGTTGATTTTCAAAACATAAAAATTAAACTTGATCATTCAGTGATACAGGTAATACATATTTAGAATAAATTTCTGTTTGTCTGTCAGTCGGTTACTTTTTCACGTTTAAACTGCTGCACTGATTTTAATTAAATTTAGATAGAAGATAGAAAACTTTTTATTTGCACACCACAATATAACAGATTTATAAGAGACGACATAAAATGTGAGATTTGTGATTATGTGATGAGATAATTTGATTCTTCAGGAAGGATATATTTTTTACTGTGATAAACCGACATACACGCTGACGGTGTCGCGAGCAAAACTGCGGGTCAAAAATTCAATTTTATTTATCGGTCACGCGTTGAGTTAATTTGATTACAACTACCTCTAACCTCCTGTATGCCCATAAAAAGTAAAATACAATTGTATTACTTCAACTATAGTTTCACCTTAATATACATGTATAACTAAAGATAACTTAATTTTTAAAGGTTTAATTCTATTCAACTATTATAAAAATAAAATCTTTTTAGCTAAATTACATAGCATGTTACATTTTTAGTTGTACTCACATAATAACTAATCAATGATTTTCTGTACCAATAGTCCTATTAATTTACCCCTATAGACAAAATAGACATCACAAAATTTTGAAAATAGTCAGTTTTTCGATAGGCAAGTCATCATACTCGTAGGTGTGTTCTAATTAATACAATTTCAAAAAAATATGTTTGATCTGATTATCAGATGGGTGTAAATCGATCCCCACCGGCTCTTAGACTATATCATTTATCATTTTAAAAGGTTGTGTTTAATGAGAAAGAAAAAGATTAATGTCTTGAATAAAATGCTCATCAAAGGGATCATGCCTTTCTGACTATGTTGTTAACATAAAGTAAGTAATCAGCGAACCACATTGCAGATACGGTTAACATTATAACTCAACAAGTAAGACCCATAGTTTGTGGAATATGTTTGAAAAAACCATATTCTAATCTAGTGAGTTACAAACGGCATTTTCAGATAAATTAAATACTTAATAAAACTAAAACCAGCTTTTCTATAAAACCAAAGAGAAAACCTATTTATGTGGAGTTACTTATCATATAAGATTTTAAAAACTACGATCTCTTCAATTTTGAAACATGTTCTTTTTAAAAGAATAAAATTTATACACCACTACGTGGTAACAGAAAACCGTCATAGTTACAGTATTATAATATAACCTGAAAGGTTACAAATTGAACAACTTCTGTGTGAATTATCAAACCTACACATAGTAGTTATAATAACAGCAACAAACGTTGTGAAGTCATCGTGTTAAATTTGTTGCATCCAGTCCACTTCCGAGTCGCCACCCACTCACTGAAGTATACTAAAAACACAACATTCGTATATTATTTGAAATGAATTACTTCTTACTTTTTAAAGCTGACTGTCTTGTTTACTTCGAAGCTAAAAGTTTGCCAAATTAGAAAACAATTTATGATTTTAAAACCTATCTTTTATTGATGATATCTTCTTCTGTTTTTTACGAGTTGTCTTGGAATCGCAAATTTTCAAATAGCGGAATGTGTCCTACGAACGGTTTCTGCGTTGTATCCACCGTCAGGCGATTCTTTGATGTGATCTGGATAAAATCACCTATATAGCGCGTTAATGGTGACTGTTCCAGTTCTAGTTTCGCCGTAGAAGTTGGCACGAAATTGTAAACTGCCCTCTTTACCAAAGGCGCTAAATATCCAAATAGCATTGTACACGTTTTGTTCACTATCTTATGCTTAAGCGTGGGAATTACCTCTGCATCAATTTATATACAGACTATTTTAAATTTCGTTGCCACAAATATAATCCAGTTTTATTATATGTAACAAAAGCAGCTAATTTATTGCTGAGCTAGTTCCAAATCGTAACTGTTACAATGACTAACAAGTCACAAATTATCTTGCCGTTACATATTCGCATTTATTATTGTCCTTTAGGTTCTTTGAATATAAATGCAAGGACGGCTAAATTCGCACTGTAGATATTTCCGGATCGAATGAAAGTGTCTTCGGTGAATCAGACTTTTTTAAATGTACGACGTAATTCCCTGTCAGTCGTTCAACGTGATACCACATTAAAACTTTGGACGTTCTGAAAATTTTTGGCACCCAGCTTAGTCTAAAGCAAGTGAATTTGATGTACCTAGGGCTTTTATAAATAACAAAAGTAGAAGCTGTATTTTCAAAGAAATGTCCCTCAATTATACTAGAAAAATGTCCGTGACTTAGATGTAACATTTCAATGTCCAGAAACGTTAGCGGAGTAAGTAGACAGACATTTGCCTGCTTGTCATGTGGGATGCTCATAAATCGGACTGCTAATAGAATAAGTGTCGTTCCGTGGACAGTTTCCGTGAGGTGTCAGCGCTACTGACGCAATCGGAACAGTCTGCGCCGCGTCCCGACGCTAAATCGAAAACATATTAGAAGCACCGATCAAAGAGAGCTTTCCCTCACTCGCCGGATTTATGATATTGGCCGAATGGCTTGTAGATTATTCAACAAGCGAAACACGGATTATAAATGTCTAAATTAAAACCCATGTAAATTATTATCGACTACAAGATGTATAGTATACTAGTTTTTGCTCGCGGCTCCGCCCGCGTGTATGTTGGTTATCGCGGCCAATAGTGCCTATGTGTTATTCTGATGTATAAGCTATATTACTGTAAAGTTTCATACAAATCCGTTCAGTAGTTTTCGCGTGAAAGAGTAACAAACATCCATACTTACAAACTTTCGCGTTTATAATATTAGTAGGATTAAATGTTATTAATACTTCATTCACAGTTAAAACCGGGTGGAACTAGTAGCCGACCCCAAATAATCTTGGGATTAAGGCCCGTTAAGGCCTGTATTCACTTTGATTAGTGCGAGTGCAGGTGTGAAGCCCAGGCGATCAATGATTGGTAGAAAATACGTGTGGACCGCGTATTCAATGCCCACGCGCACTTCCCACCAATCACCCGCAGTAAGCAAAGTGAATTACAGGCCTGGCTAGGAAGGAAAGAAAACACGGCTCCGCCCGCGTATATGTCGGTTATCGCGGCAAATAGTAGCCTATGTGTTATTCTGATGTATAAGCTATATTACTGTAAAGTTTCATCCAAATCCGTTCAGTAGTTTTTGCGTGAAAGACTAACAAACAAACATCCATCCATCCATACTTACAAACTTTCGCGTTTATAATATTAGTATAGATAATTAAATAAATCAGTCCGATTTATCTGTCTGTTTTATTTGTAATTCATTGCGTTAAAAGCTCAAAAATTACTAAGTTAAAACATCTCAGATCTACGTTTTTTTTTAAGTTCTGTTTTTTTCTGTTCAATATAATACCTATAGGTAATTAAAAACAGCCAAATAATAGTTTTTCATGATATCAGATTTTATGATTTAGATTATTTCTATTTACGAACTGTGAACATACAGCGTACTATGGTTTATGTTGTGGCCTGTACATGTACATATAAAATACTCGTGTCACAATGTTAGTTACCATACTCCTCTGAAACGGCTTGACCGATTTTTATGAAATTTGGTGTGCATATCGGGTAGGTCTGAGAATCGACCAACATCTATTTTTTTTACCCCATTTTTTTTATGGCAAAACAACGTTTGCCGGATCAGCTAGTGTACATATAATAACAACCGTTACCTAATCTGTGCTACAACTGCTCGTTATCGCGAACTCCTTTTGGAGCATAACGCCCTCACAGAAGGAGACCGCAGCTTCCCATTCTTCATCACTCGCCAGAATTGCCGAGATCAATGCTGGCGGTGACAGGTTTCGTCCGATCTGTCCGACCAGGACTCGACGCTCGGACTCCCACGCAGGGCAGTCCTCCTGTGTGTGCTGGGCGGAGTCCCGTTCGGACTCGCAGTGGTGGCATTGTGCTGTGGCCTCCCATCCCTTTCGATACTCATGGAAGCAACCACGCCCGATGAGTATCTGAGTCAATCGGTAGTTGACACAGTCGGTCCTCCTTATCCAAGCTTCGAAGCTCGGCAGAACGGCCCCGACAGCGCGTTGGCTAGCACAGCCCTGCATTTCGAGCCGTGCCTCCTCAAAACGGGACCCTTAGCTAATATTAGAGTATCGTCCGCATAGCAAACGATACTCAAGCCAGAAGGCAGACTGGTGCCAAGAACTGCATCATATGCGAGGCTCCATAACAATGGGCCTAATATGCCCAGAGCCCTGAGGAACCCCTCAACTTACTTCCCTTCGATTTTCCATCCCGTTCCAATCGATAAACTTCACAGTCCTGTCGCGCAGATAGGCCTCCATGATGGCCCGCAGGTAGGGCGGCACCTCGTGATATTCAAGGGCAGCCCTGATTGCCCGCCGGGGAGGGTGCCGAATGCGTCCAGGCTAACTGCCTACAACACCCCCCCCCCCCCCACCCACTTATTAAAACTATTTCTATGTTAAGGTTTTCTTTTTACTAGAATTGTTTATTCCGTCGTCTTCCGCCTTCCAAATTCGAGTAACTGGAGCAGAGTTTACAGTTCCTAGTTTAAATTTTATAGTTTAGCGAAGTTAGTCGTAAATTGCCGCGAGTATTAGTCATGTGCAGCACCAGCAGCGGGCGAGCTGTTAACGAGTGCCACCGGTACCTCTACACCTTCCGCGTGTTAATTATCACTTGTGTAACACAATTAGTCTCATACGTTACATTTTGTTCATTAACGATTCGCTGTAAACAGGTGGTACTAAGGGTTCACTGAATATAAATAGAAATTGAAAATTTAAGTTCAGCGGTATTCATGATGCATGTACTTTATATACAGTATGCATAAAGCTGCAAACTTTTGCAATAAAAAAGAAAAACATCTCTGTCTTCTAATTTTCCGACGTCACCTAGAAGTTATGTTTAACAACAGATGTCCAATTCTGCTTTCACATTGCATTTCGATTACTCTGATGACTTCGAACTGAGTAATGTAAATTATAATTCGGATGAAGTGAGCTATTAAAACACAGAGTTGGCAATCTCCTCGCTCGCGCACTACACTATGCTAAAGGCCACGTGCTCTGAGGGCTCGATAAATTTTAGTCCAAATAGTAGACTGTTGTCACATCTCCCCCGCGTGGACATTGTATTGTGTTTGTTATTGACCATGTGATATGTGTCATATAAATCAATGTAATTATGTGCGAATAATATTGTAGTTTGGCTTTAATATAGTCAGTAAATCGAGCAACATGGTAGTTGTAAGTATAATCGTGTCTTCTGTTTATTGCGTTTTGTGTTCATTAAACATCTCTGTAATTAATCCCAAACTCGTAACGTTAATGGTCCCTTCGCTAATTTTATCTAAAAGTTCTTGGCAGTTGATACTTCTACAACTGCCTACAACTTTTCTTTTACTTCTTCAAAACCTCCTTGTGTGGCACCTTCTTACGCTTCGGCTACAGTACTAGGAAGGCTCTGAAAGAAAACCTAAATAGTTCTCAATTCAAACTATTCGAAATTTTACTAGCAATCTAAAACAGTTTTATTGAATTTTCTTCGTTGAAATCCCCGTCTTCCCGTATTCGTACGTTAACGATTAATTTGTTTATCAGTTCACCACGTTTTTCCAAATTGTTTACGAGTAATGTAAATATGCTCTGTCCATTCATATATTTTATTTCTAATAGTTGTTTGAGAACGTTACTTTGACAGTTAGTAAAAGAAAACTTTAAAATAATACAATACTAAACGTAATAAATTATGTTGTTCGATGTCGGTTAAAAACACATTGTTAAAAGATATAAAGTATATACGAAATAAGAATGTTTTTGGTT